>OU862930.1:8706735-11106735 GCA_917880885.1 Limnephilus marmoratus | reverse complement strand
GGAGGTAATGAGAAGTTATAATCCGCTTAAAATTCTAAAAACTGTTTAACAGTATTTGGTATAAATATGGGGCAGGAGCCCTTAACACATCACTCTAAGTGTATTCGTCACAAAGTAATCATTACGTTAGTTAACAGTGATCTTAATAATGGAACCAGCAGTTCTCAGCAAGAAAGGAAACGAGAAGTTTTCATATAACGGATATTTGTACGTTTTCGACAAAGTTAGTAAAAGGGACGCTAGTTTAAAATTTTGGCGGTGCGAAGAAGTGGGTCGCTGTAAAGGAAGAATTCACACGAGGGCTGGAGAAGTGGTCAACGAAATCAACAATCATTCTCACCCTTCCTCGGCAGCAGCCATACAATCAGCAACTGTTTGCACTAACATGAAACGTCGTGCAGAAGAAACTATGGAGGGCACAAGTGTAGTTATAAATCAGTGTATAGTCGACGTGCCTGAAGCTGTTTTAGCATCGATTCCAAATAATGCAGCCCTGAGAAAAATAATCAGAAGAAAACGGAATCAAATTAATGCTGCACCTGCTGATCCCGCAGACCTAAACGATTTGGTGTTGCCAAATCGATATAAGCTATATGTGCCTCAACCAGGAACAGAAGAAACTTTTTTGCTAAGCGACGATGGAGAGGGAGCAAACAGAATTTTAATTTTTGGAAGAGGGAGCTGGTTGCAGCATTTGCATAATGCCAATACATGGTACACTGATGGTACCTTCGCAATAGCACCGAGGCTATTTTCGCAAGTTTATATTGTTATGGCAACAAAACACGGAGGAGTGCATCCTATAGTGTATGCTCTGTTACCTAACAAGCAGCGTGTTACATACACACGTATGTTCGAACTAATTAAAACACTAGTGCCAAATTTAAGTCCAGGATCTATCATTTGTGATTATGAATATGCAGCTTTTAGTGCCATGAAAGATTGCTTTCCTGAAGTAAATGTAAAAGGTTGCTTCTTCCATTTAGCACAAAATATGAGGAAGCATTTAGCTCAGATTGGTGTTATTAGTCAATACAACAATGATGCTGAATTTGCATTGAGAGCTAAAATGGTCATTGCATTAGCATTTGTGCCAATAACTGATTTAGATGAATACATTGATGCTTTAGCAAATGATTTGCCAGTAGAACTTCAGCCGCTTCTAAATTGGTTTGAAGACAGCTATGTTGGCCGTTTAAATCGACGCGGGAATGGTAGGCGCCCGCCTATGTTTCATCCAACAATGTGGAATTTATACCAGAGAACAATCGATGGAGAAGATCGCACCAATAATCATGCAGAGGCAGCCAATCGTCGATTGCGTTCTGAATTATGTATGCATCACCCAACTATTTGGAAATTTATAGATGGATTGCGAAAAGTACAAAAAGGACGAGACGCTTATTTTGAGCAACTTATCGCCGGACATTTACCACCGATGAAGCTGAAAAAATACCGTGACGCTGATGAACGTATTCGAAGAATTGTCTTAGATTATGAAAACAGGGAACCTCTAGATTATTTACGTGGCCTAGCACACAATTACCAAATGACGCAATAATCTTATTTTTCCTATTTATTCTTTTAATTTAAAATAAATGTTAATGCTACTTTTTAAATGATTCGATAGTTTTTGTATTTTCTATTTTATTTTCTATGACTGTATGTATGTGTTAAAACAATAAAGTTTAATTGTAATTGTTAATTTAATTTGAATGCGGCGTAGAATCGGCTGGCGTAGAAACGGCCGGTGTAGAAACGGCCGGTGTAGAACCGTCTCGGCGTAGAAACGGCGGCGATGAACTGGCGGCGAAGAACCGGCGGCGTAGAAACGTCCTAGACCCTTTATGTATGTACCCATCGCGAATATTAATAGAAAAAGCAAATACAAATACGTTCTCATGGCAACGTACAACACAAGAATAGCATCTACAGCTTCTGACTAATAAGAATATAACCTCAAATTTGTACCTTGCATTTCCCATGTTGAGCGAACAAACACCAAATTGAGCGAACAAACACTAAACACTGACGTATGGTATCAGCGGCTTACGAAAGACGCTTACACTGACACCGCAAAATAACAGATACAACAAATCTAATAGATATTAATTATACATTTAACGAACTTTAAATAATATGTCAAATCAATGATCTGCAATGATCAAACTGTCAACACGTATCACGTTGCAACCTGCAAACCGTGCGATGTTTTTGTTAATGGAATTTAGTGAAGATTTCATAAGAAAATGGTCTTTAACTACTTTCTCCTAGAGACTTAAATCGTACAAAATAAAACAATAGCGAGCGTACGCTAACTAAAATTTTCAGCATTTTGAAAGGCGATCGGTTTGTTTGTTCTCTTGAACAAAAACATCGCGCTGTGATTGGTTATTGAATTTGGATCGCACCCATTCGCCGTAAAAGACGGTAAAAGATATATGGAAAAAAAAACTTACGTTTAAACTAAATATATGGAATTTGTAAAAAAATTCTGTAACTGACTATAAATTCGTAAGCCGTAAACCAACCTGATGCGTGCGCATGACTGGTTTATTTATGCGTGCGCATTCTGTTTCTTTGGAAAGTGTTGCTAGAGCGTAATAATTATTTCGTACTATGGGTAATTTTGAAACGATTCAGGGAATATTATAACAAAATTTTAATACAATATTTATTTTCTCACGGCGCCCCTTCGGAGTTGGCGCCAGGTTTTTTGCACGTTTTTGAACGTATGGCAGATCCGGGCGCTGGGGGGGCGCTAAAGATATAAGAAAACTAAAAAGTAGACAACGGGGAGAATACGACGAACCGCACAAAGAGGAGACCGACTATATGATTTTGGCAGCCACCTCTGGTCTGGAGCTCCAAAATACCTGAAAAATACCCTCGACTCTGTGCAGAAACGGGCGGTCCGCTTAATAGATTCTCCCATCTTAACAGACGGATTGCAATCTTTAGAACACAGGCGTCGGGTGGGAATGCTATCCTTGTTTTACCGGTATTACACCTCAGATGCTCCGAGGAACTAGCGTCATTGATCCCTTCGGTACCGGTGCATAGTCGGGAAACACGCCAAACGCGTGCCCAATATTTGTACACGGTTGACATTTGTCACATGAGAACGGGTCGTTTCTTCGACTCGTTCTTGTGTTCAACTGCTCGGCTGTGGAATGATTTGCCGGCCTCTGTATTTCCCCCTTCCTACAACATGGGTCTCTTCAAGACCAATGTTCATTCCTTCCTCTCCTCAAAAAGACTCTCCACACAGCATCCCAGATGACATAGGCCCCGAGGGAAATTATTTTCCTCAGGGCCTCCTGTGTGGAGTAAATGTAAAAAAAATACTATCTCATTCTCTCGCAAGCTAAAACATACAGATGGATGTGTTTGTCAAATCACAACGGTGCTAAAGAAGTTTCCACTTCAATAAATAAATAAAAGATTGACGGACCGCACATTTAAAACTTGGCTAGCCACAGGGAGCAGTAGGGCTGCATTCAAGGGAATACACGATCAAGGGAATCAAATACTTGAGTCGGGCCGTGTTAAGGGTACCTTTACATGAAACGACGTATGAATGTGAATGAAGCAAAAGTTTCAATTTAGGAGGCGAGTGTGGGTACCGCCACAACGGGAATTATTTATTGGATAAACAACACCTCTGCTATAAGTCATCCCAAGTGGATCGCTAAGTTTGGTGACTTAGCAGGGATGCCTGAGTTTGTGGGATGTGATTTTTCAAAGTAGCGGCGGAAGCATTTGCCCACATACTGCGTGGCGAGCTGGAAAAGACTGGTTGAAGGATACCATTTAACCTCTCAAGCAGGAATCCCTCGACCCATTTCCTCGCATCGCAGTGGGAGGTCGAAACGCAGAAGTTTCATCCGTCCATCTCTCCTGGACACACTAACCCAGAGAGTCCTAACCACCTATCATACCCTTTTCCTTCCACTATTTCCTTTCTCTAAAATGACCCTTCACGTAGCATCTGCAAAGACATTTTTTTTTAATAATAAAATAATAATAGGTATATTTTGTAATAGTTACCCAAAAATGACAGTGGATAAGTTTATGTATTCGGGAAGTATATTTACGAGAGATGGGGAGTCTGATAGAGATATTGAAAGAAGGGTAAATGCAGGTAACTCCGCATTTATGGAGGACTGAACGCCGTTGGCGCTAACAAAAAGCTGTCGAAAGAAGCGAAGCGAGCAGTCCACAATGGAGTGCTTTTTTTTACATTAACTCCACACAGGAAGCCCTGAGGAAAATGATTTCCCTCAGGGCCTATGTCATCTGGGATGCTGTGTGGAGGGTCTTTTTGAGGAGAGGAAGGAATGAACATTGGTCTTGAAGAGACCCATGTTGCAGGAAGGAGGAAACACAGAGGCCGGCAAATCATTCCACAGCCGAGCTGTTGAACACAAGAACGAGTCGAAGAAACGACCCGTTCTCATGTGACAAATGTCAACCGTGTACAAATGTTGGGCATGCGTTTGGCGTGTTTCCCGACTACGCACCGGGGTACCAACCCTGATGTATGGCAGTGAAGCATGAAATTGGCAGAGGAAGGACTAAATGCTATAGAAAGTCATGTATGATAGTGTGAAAAAAATATGAAAATAATGCAAGGCTGATACAAGCGTAATAAGTAAGATTAAGAATGGGACGTTTAGATGGTTTAGACATGTAGAGCGAATGATTGAAGAAAGATTTTCTTGTATTTAGGGTGGCCAAGGGGGGGGCGCGCGCCCCCTGCGCCCCCCACCTGTATCCGCCACTGTGTACAAATGTTTTATAAAATTATAGTGAGGATATCATTATCTCTTTTTCTTACAAAAAAGGGAAAATAATAAAACATTTATTATTATTATAACACAACTAGCTGGTACCCGGCATGCATTGCTATGCCATTTAATAAAGAAATTGTTTCTCCCTGCATGTCCTTTCCTATTCGTCCCGTTCCCCACTCCGCCTCCTCCATGCCCTCTCCCCACATTACTCCCCCTTCCCCCCTAACCCCCTTCCCTGGTTCCCCTCCCCATCTCTCCCTCCCTTCCGCTTTCCATACATTCAGTTTTCAAACCTTGCGTGCCACCAATAGCAATTTTTTTTATACAAATTTCATAATGCCAGAGCTCACCTGAAGTTTTATAAAAACCTTGTCCTGACAATAACGAACACACAAAAAAAAAAGAATTATCCAATTTGGTGCAGTCGTTCGAAAGTTGTGCGCTTAGCAACACATTCAGCGATTCATTTTTATATTATAGATTTGTACAGTTAAATCTGAATGGATTATAATTGTTTTCGCACATGGGTCATTTATTTCTTCCAATCCCAAATTAATTTCATACAAAACTCATAAAAACAGATTGGATCAATCGTTCCTTTATATATATTTCAATAGGACCCTTCAAAAACGATAGATAGTGGTTCACAGTATGAAGATCTCACCGCTTATAGGCAGGTTCTGCGCCAGAGACAGGTGTGTGTCCCCTGTGCCTGGGGGGGTGTCCACCACCAGACAGTCCAGGGGCCCCCAGGCCACCTGCCGCGTGAGCCTCTCTAGCGCCTGCATCACCATCAGCCCCCGCCACACCACGGCCCCCTCGCCCGACACCAGCAGGCCCATGGACATGCTGTAACAAGAATGTGCTGTCAGTCGCGAAGTTGACACAAAATTTTACCCGCCAAATTTACTACCAGCGGCTCGACCGCGCTCGACATTGTTAATTTTTATTTAATATTTTTATATGAAATGATAAAAAAGTGAGGTGACAAAAGTGTTTATTATACATTTGTAATAGAATAAGTATTGTTGTTTACATAATCTGTGATTTTAGTACCGTTTTCACAGAAAAACATCATGTGAGTCATTTTTTTCATCGTGAGGCCTTCTAAATTTTAATATTTACAAATGTTAATATTTATTTGTAATATAACAATTTGAAAGCTTATTTTGTAGCCTTTCTAAAACAGTTTTAACTATTCGGCTACGTTCAGAAATGTTTAATTTATAGAGCTTTAATTGTGAAGTGGTAATAACACAAAGTTTTCGTAAAATGTCATTTCGTTTTGAGACATTATAAGTGCATATTGGCGATTTTCGGACAGGTTAACAGTAGCAATTTATTTTACTCTTACTTTTACTCTAGCAACCTTTGAAACAGACGGCCCGGCCCTGAGGGTGTAAAAATAAGATAACCCAACCCGTCGGTGTACAATTGGGACTGTATTTAATAATTAATTAATCAAAATAATATGGTATTTCAATGACACAACTATGGGAATGTGAACTAAGGGTCGACCAAGATCTCGGTCTCGGCATTCTCGGCTACAAATTCTACCGAGAACTCTGTCTCGGTTCTCGGCGAAAAATCGCCGAGATTCTCGGCCATAACCGAGACCGTTGTAAGTAGGTACGGTATAGGATAATGGGATTCAAATCTACCGCGCGTGTCCACATTCGTCACTTGGTGTCAGTGCGTGAGAGAGCTGTCGATTGTGATGAAAGTTTTTATCAGCACCGCCTACTAGTGTAGCAAGTGAACAGCTCTTTAGCAGAGATGGTCAATTATACAACACGAGGCGACACTCTTTGAAGGGTGAAAACGCAGAAAAATTGCTTTTATGTGCTACAACATCATGTTGTTCAATTTTGATTATTAAAAGTATTTAACCCGTCTGCTTGTTTAGGAATAAATACATCCCAAAACACGTAATCGCGTTATACTTTCATAAGACCAAAAACGTCCCTAGCGACCTTACATTTTAAAAGCTATACATCTCTCTTCTTCTCACGCAAACATGTATATTTTTCTTTTAACCAGAAAGAACGAAATAAAGCTTCTTATTGTCTTTGAAACACGAAAGCTATTTACATAGATATTTTACAATCTTGATCCAAAGTGACGGTTTCAGAATTTTCACGCGAAACTGAGGCTTCTGGATTGTGAGGTGCGAATATATTGAACAAGCAGACGGGTTAAAACGAATTATTATTACATTCTTAAATATACTATATTATGCAAAAAAAGCGCATTTTAATTCTTTTTTCTCAATTTATCTATTCTCGATCTCGGCCGAGATTTTAATTTATTCTCGGTCTCGGTCTCGCACATATTTTAGGTTATAGCATGTATAGCACAAGCTCTCATTTTTGCCGTGTTATTTTGTAAAATGTACGATGTGAGCTCGGCGCTGATCAGGACAAGAATGATGATGTCACATTTTTTAGATTCAAGCGAGGCTCTCGTAAGTCCAGCCAAGTCCAGTCCAGTCCAAGTTATTTTGTAAAATGTACGATGTGAGCTTGGCGCTGATCAGGACAAGAATGATGATGTCACATTTTTTAGATTCAAGCGAGGCTCTCGTAAGTCCAGCCGGCTCCATGGAACCGGTATGGGGAGGGGGAAATAATACGCTTTTATCACTTAGGGCAGGTCCAGATATATTCATATGTCCATGAGACTGATCCATATTGTCAGACAAGGATAGGTTTTGAAAGTAGTTAGGATGAAGAAAGGTATGTATATAAATAGTTTCATCAACACGATGGCATCAATTAATAATGGCAGATTATATTAATTGTTGAATAATTGAGCAGCAGATACAGACCAGCTGAGAGGGTACTGTATCTAATATACTTTACCATTTGACTCCGTAGTTAAGCAGTGGCTCCATGAGATTGTCATTGTTGAGCATGGGCTCTCCGCTGAGGTGCATCATGAGGGGCACGGAGGGTCCAAACACATCAGCGTCCAGGAGCCCTATCTCTTTGGACGGATCTACCACCTTCATAGCGCAGGCCAAGTTCACTGCAAGCAAAGACAACTTACAGCCGTTGTGTCCAACATTTTCGGATGATTAATCCGAGTGAAGCTGAGCCTAGCGCCTTGCGCCGCTAAGCTAAGGTATGTTAGAAAAATGCTCCATTTTAGCTGTGTCCAACAACTTGATCGTAGCGCTCGGTGTGTAGCCCCATTTGCTTTCGTACACCAAAAAATGATGTCAAGTTAGGAACTTTACATGTTAAATTAATACCGAAACGTTAATTAATTTTATTTATTATTTATACGGATATTTTATTTTAAATAGTGTAATACATAAAAGTGTAATAATTGGCGTAAAAATTTTACGCCAAACGAAAAAATGAGACTTGTAGACCTAGTTACCTCGTCGCAGGTCATTTTGTCGAAAGCGACAGGTGGCCCAAACTACGTTACGCTTGTAAAATCAAAAGAAGCTGCTTGGAATGACATTGTCCTCGACAAGTGCTAATTATATTCCACATATTATTACAAAAATGACACTCGAATAAGTCAAAACTTTACCTTTCGCTTGCGTAAGTTAAATTATCTTCTACTTGGTTCAAAACATATAAAAAACACGCTTTTGTCATCCTAAAGCGGTTATAAAAATCGCCGTCATTTAATACTTCCATAAAATTTATATCGGCATCTTGCCGCCGCCTATATAATCCAATATTATCGTCAAGCGTATCTGCCCATTCAACCATATTCACTATATTCAATATAGGATTCATATTTCAAATTGAAAAACCAAATAAAAAAGCCGACAAAAGAGTGAACTGATGACAGATAATTACGATAATTAATTGACATTGACAGCTCGATTGTTTTCGCGGATTTTTGTTCGCTCTGTTGTCAGTTTTTATAAGTAGGTCTTCCTTAGCAACTTTAATCCACCCGGCTACCTTCATTACATTTGAGTGTGGTGGGACGATCATTGTGTTTCGACACAGCGTATTTGGGCATTTGAGCAGGGCTGAGCGGAGATCTCGGCTGAGCATAGGTTGGACACAACGGCTGTTAGTCAAATATTAGAGGCTAGTTCTGAAGTTAAAATTCCATTTTAAAAGCAGAAATGAAGGTACAGTCGAGCGATTCTATATCTTTTGTGAGATCGAGATCTTCTGACGGACGAGATCTCCTGTCAGGTTTGTGTGATTTTCTATGGCTGTTTTTTGCTTTTTCTATGGGTACAAGGCCAGCTTCGCCGATTTAAAACGATCTTAACTAAAATATGTGACAGCTTACAGTTGAAATCTGACATCGGCCCATAGAAAAGGCAAATAACAGCCATAGAAAATCACACAAATCTGACAGGAGATCTCGGCCGTCAGGAGATCTAGATCTCACAAAAGATATAGAATAGCTCGGCAGATCGTAAGTATACCCGGTACAATGACATTATACAACTCGAACTGCAATTTTTTTTTACATTACATTAGCTCCACACAGGAGGCCCCGAGGAAAATAATTCCCGTCAGAGTCTGTGTCATCTTTGGCGATGCTATGTGGAGGGTCTTTTTAAGGAAAGGAAGTAGAGGAAGTTCTGGGAAGGAAAAGGGTATGAGGGGTGGGTAGAATTCTGGGGGTCATTGATTGTGTCCAGGAGCGACGGACATATGAATCCATCCTTCCCACTGCGATGCAAGGCGATGATCCGAGAGAGTACGGCTGGAGAAGTCATAGGAACACCCTCAACGATTTTCTCCCGATCCGGCCTGCCATGCAGCTGGTGGACAGATCCATCCGCCGACAAGACCCTGACAAACCTCGTCCATTTGCACCCTTATATTTTATGTATAAGCTGTTTGTCTCTTACAAATAAATAAATAAATTTACCAGCCGTGGTGGTCTTGCCCACACCGCCCTTCCCCGAGGCCACCAGCAGGATGTGTTTAACTCCGGGGATGGGCAGCTTCTTGGGCAGACCCTTGGCCATCAGCTCTGCGCGCCGTTTCTCCAAGTGCTGGGCCTTGTCTGTCGCCACCTTCGAATACTGAAAATCATTTTTTAAATGTAGATCTCTGAATTCTTCACCTACTAACGAGATACATGCAGCTATTGGGAATGGAAGCACCAATAGATGTAGAAAATGTGAAGAGGATGAAGAGACTCCAATTTACTTATGGTACCAATGTCCTGCCCTGGTGGGAACTAGGCTCAGATGAGACAGCTCTGGGGAGACACATTGTAGAATCAGAAGACTTAGCTACATATCCAATAACAACTCTGCCTAGCGATTCTGTATTTTTTGTGAGATCGTTATTGGATAACGGACTTTATCTCCTGTCAGATTTGTGATTTTTATGGCTGTTATTTGCTTTTTCTATGTACAACATACATTAAATGAATAAATAATCATGCATACTTGCAGGAATTCGTGTTTAAATCGATCTAAACTAAAATATGTGACAGTAAATATGTAAAAATCACACAAATCTGACAGGAGATAACGTCCGTTATCCAAGATACGGAATCGCTAGGCTGATGAACTTTATTAAAGGGACTGGGTTATTGTTAAAGGATTGAGGCAAAATGGGAGATAGCACAATGGGCCTATGGCCTAAGTGCTCACGGGAACTAGTCGTAAACCACCTCCGCAAAAAAAAAACCCACTGTCCACTCCAGGACAATAAGCCAAAATATTCTGGTTATTCCCATTTTAAATACATCTTTTGGACAGAGAAATATTAAATTTCATGCTACAAAACCGATTCACATCCAAAACAGAAAAGAAAAAAAAAAAATCCTTAACCACTCATTTGCCGCTTGCGCGCCGGCGTATCATGAGACTTTACACGCGATTTTGACCCTTATGTATAAAGAAAGTGTATGAAGAACACGGTCTGAATCGCTTGCTCTATTATCGCTCTTTACCATAAAGAAAACCGCAATGTGCCTGGTCACTCCATATAATTTATATTAATGATTTACCGGAGCGCGGGAACGTGCGCAGTTCTTGCGCGCGCATGCGCGGGAAAAATTCCTTTAATTGCGGTTTTGACCTTTCTATTGTTCTAAATTTCTCAAGGACAGTGTCAGAATCGCGAGACACGAAATGTCACGTGGTGTCATAATGCCGCGTTTTGATTGGTGGTGCTTTTTGCTGGCATACCCCGGCATTCAACGAGTTAAGGCTCGATGACACAGGGCGAGTTTACAAGCTACTATCTATTAATTTTAAAAGCTGGAAAATCGGCGAGTGAGATTGTCATGATGACACACAAAACTGTCCACTCGCTCAGAAGCGTAGGAAACTGAGGCTGCTGCTAGCGCCAGTAACAAGAATAACGACGCCTGCGTGAACTAATTCTTCAGATGTTTGACAGTCGAAATCAGCAGTTTATCGAAAGCCATGTTGGAAACATAAATAAACCAATCACGAGCAAGCGTGTAGGCGATTAAAGTTGACGACCTTTCAACTTTTTTTTGTAGATTGTCAACAATCTGCTAGTTAGCAAGTAACACGATGACACTGGGCGAGTTTACTAACAGATAGTGAATTTCCCAGATCGTAAACTCGCTGTGTGTCATCGACGCTTTACAAAAAAAAATTTAATTAATTTTCAGCTACAACATCAATAATGTTGTATTTTTCAATCTTACCATTCTAGCTCATTGAAAAGTCATGGACCGCCACTAGAAGACACGGTCGAATAGTGTGAGTAATGATATTATAAGCATAAACTAGGCATAGGCAGTTAAAAACCCGCTCCGCAGGTTTTTGCTCTCAGGTAAATTGAGGAGGGGGTGTGGGTACCGCCGCCCCAGTAACCATTTATTGGATAACCAACACCTCTGCCAGGAGGCGTCTACTAATATCTACAGGAATTCCAAAAACTAAAAAAATCGAACTAATATCAATGAGAATCAAAGTGTTGACGAATATCTACAGCTCAAACTGTTGACTAATATCTATGAGAAACAAAGTGTTGACGAATATCTATAGTACTGGCAGAGGTTGGATTTGCAATTATGTATAGCATATTGGAATAACGTAATATTGCGTATGCAGTTTAAAAAACTTAATTTATGTAAGTACGTATGTAAAAATCCCTAATATCAGACACATTTAGCTGATAAGTCCAACCTACGGTCTGTAGATATTCGTCCGACATACAGGCTGTAGATATTAGTATCTGGAGTCCTATTTTTGGTATGCCTCGTTTTTCTCCTATGCCATTCGTGTGGAAAATGTTCTTTTTTTTTAAATGATTTTTGGCTATGCATAGTTGTCTTTTGGAGTAAGTAAGGTGAATCAAAAGATTTTTTCTAAAAAATATTCGTAGCGTGTCCAGTGAATTCGAAAGCTTACCAAAATCAGGAATACCAACATACCCAAAACGTGATAAAATGGACTGGAGAGAAATTATTGCAAAACATCAATATGGCGTTCAATGGCGGTCGTCCCATTCAAAAACAAGCATTCATTTTAACCCTAGACACCTAACCTTCGTCGATTCGACGAATACGCGACACAAAATAGGCTGTCCTTTTTTAACGCATGCGCGGATGATCAGTGTCGTTCCTTGTCAACTCAGTGCTCGTAAAACTCTTACGGGGAGTGGCCGGGTTCGGCAGGTAAGTACAGTATTATTTGATATATTACGCGCATAGTCGTCGTTTCAACGAATGGTTAGGGTTTGTGTGACTTTTTGGTATGTTGTTGTGGTTGTTTTTTTGCAGTTTTTTTGCTATGGCTTCGCAAAAACCGCTGTCTGTTGCAAATATTCAACGTTTATTGATGGAAGAGGACACAAATTCATCGAAGGAGTCATCTATAAGTGAACAAGAAGACAATTGAATGAAGACTGCAAATTCGTACAATGCCAACACATATAAAAAGTAAAATACAAGATATATTACGTGTCAGCAGTGAAGTTCAAGGTCAAAGTGGTCACTCTACCTCCAGAAATGACCCTGGATCGACAGAGACTGCCAATTTGCGACAAAGAAAACTTTGTGGATGGAAAAAAAGGCGTATGACGAAGACTTATTGCTCAAAGTGCAGCACTGCAATTCGTGGTGAACATAAAATTGATTTTTGCACTAGTTGCGCTTCAAAAAACCAGTTTTTATTTTTTCACATAAGGGATTGTGATCTTTTTATTTTGTTTTGCCAAAGAAAAGAGGCTGTTTTTATTTTTAATTAATTTTTGGGGATCGTTGGAAACAATTAATACGCACTTTTTTTAAAAAATATCTTTTGATTCACCTTAATTACATTAAAAGACAACTTTTTGCATTGGGGGAAGTGGAAAATATTTCATTTTAAATTTCGATTACGTAAAATTAAAATTAGCTTTCGTCTTGTGAGATTGTACGCCATTATGGTTATTATCACTTTGGTACATAAATGAACTAATACCCTTTGGTATGTTGGTATTCCCGATACACTTGAATGTATAACGAACGGCTAGAAGATTTTGAAGGTACCACGAAATCTGGAAAGGTAAGTACTAAATTATCGGAGTTTTGGGAATAAAATGACGGGAAAAAACATGTTTTTAATTTCGGTACCTAATTATTTTATATAAATAATACATTCACTTTTGTATCAAAAACCGTGTTACATAAACCTAGCGTAGCCGTTAAACTACTTGAAAACTGGGATGTTTTTCTTGCCTTGACGCGAGTAGGCGTTATAAAGGGGCACTTTCTTTTGTATCACAAACCATGTTACACAAACCTAGCGTAGCCGCTAAACTACTTGAAAACTGGGATGTTTTTTTGCCGTGACGCGAGTAGGCGTTATAAAGGGGCACTTTCTTTTGTATCACAAACCATGTTACACAAACCTAGCGTAGCCGTTAAACTACTTGAAAACTGGGATGTTTTTCTTGCCTTGACGCGAGTAGGCGTTATAAAGGGGCACTTTCTTTTGTATCACAAACCATGTTACACAAACCTAGCGTAGCCGTTAAACTACTTGAAAACTGGGATGTTTTTCTTGCCTTGACGCGAGTAGGCGTTATAAAGGGGCACTTTCTTTTGTATCACAAACCATGTTACACAAACCTAGCGTAGCCGCTAAACTACTTGAAAACTGGGATGTTTTTTTGCCGTGACGCGAGTAGGCGTTATAAAGGGGCACTTTCTTTTGTATCACAAACCATGTTACACAAACCTAGCGTAGCCGCTAAACTACTTGAAAACTGGGATGTTTTTTTGCCGTGACGCGAGTAGGCGCTACGAAGGGGGCACTTTCTTTTCTATCACAAACCATGTTACACAAACCTAACGTAGCCGCTAAACCACTTGAAAACTGGGATGTTTTTTTGCCGTGACGCGAGTAGGCGCTACGAAGGGGGCACTTTCTTTTCTATCACAAACCATGTTACACAAACCTAGCGTAGCCGCTAAACTACTTGAAAACTGGGATGTTTTTTTGCCGTGACGCGAGTGGGCGTTATAAAGGGGCACTTTCTTTTGTATCACAAACCATATCACATAAAATTAGCGTACGTAGCTGCTCAACATCGCAGAAATAGTTGACTTATAAAAATAAAATTTTAAAATCAAAAAAAATTTAAACTAATAAATTTTAATCAACGCACGCAATACATGTGTATTAGGTAAGTACCTACTAATTAGGCGGAATTTCAGTTTTATAACATTAAAAAACTCCCGCGCGATTTTGTCTCTAGCCGTTGGTTTTACGAGCCGGATTCCCATGAAGTCTGCTACGATTTGCTCTAGCATCTTTTCGTACAGTAACAAGAATACCAACATCACAAAAAAATGACATTTGAAAATAATGTTTGAAAAACGTAACGGTCTCGTTTCACAGAATGAAAGCTAATTTTAATTTTACGTAATCGAAATTTAGAATGTAATATTTTCCACTTCCCCCAATGCAAATAGTTGTCTTTTAATGTAATTAAGGTGAATCAAAAGATGTTTTCAAAAAAAAGTGCGTATTAACCGTTTCCAACGATCCCCAAAGTTTACCTATTTTTATTTGTTTAATATTAATTTTCTAAGTATGATGTCACTTCTAATACCTAGTGCCTTACTAAAAAACTTTAAAAACAAATATATTTTCCAATTACATTTAAATAAATAGTTTTATTTATCAATATAACCTTTGTTTCATATTTTTTGAAAATATTTTTTTTTTTAAATCAGTATTAAATAGATAAAATAGTGATGAAATTTTTTTTAGTCGATTCGACGAATGGTTAGGTTTATTAGGGTAAACACGAACGTTAGGTGTCTAGGGTTAAAGTACCTAATTGTAATTTTAAAGCAGTTTTTCCGACTCCAGATACTAATATCTACAGCCTGTATGTTTGACGAATATCTACAGCTCATATGTTGAACTAATATCTACGAACTTCAGAGTGTTGATTAATATCTACAGAGCGTAGGTTGAACTAATATCTACAGAGCGTAGGTTGGACTTATCAGCTAAATGTATCCAATAGTCCGATATTAGGGATTTTTACGTACATACTTACATAAATTAAGTTTTTTAAACTGCATACGCAATATTACGTTATTCCAATATGCTATACATAATTGCAAATCCAACCTCTGCCAGTGCTGTAGATATTCGTCAACACTTTGGTTCCCATAGATATTAGTCAACAGTTTGAGCTGTAGATATTCGTCAACACTTTGATTCTCATAGATATTAGTTCGATTTTTTCAGTTTTTGGAATTCCTGTAGATATTAGTAGACGCCTCCGTTTTTCCATTACCCGGATAAAATAATTAGCTTTTAAAGTACTTGATTTAAATCAAAGTGTTATTCCAAGATAAATCTTCGTATTAAGCGCGGCCAACAAAGCTAAAAGTTTACCGTATTATTTCGCACTGCACCGCTATAAATGCACATATTTTACTTGTATTCTTTACTATCCGGCCAAACCTGTTTTTATAAATTAATTTCATTACAATTTCTACCAGTGTCATCAATACAATCATTAATAATAAACACACAATTATAATGAATTGTATTAATCTTATATTTAAAAATCTACGGTCATATAGACCGGTAAACTTATTTGAAGTAGGTAAAAATATCTGATGCAACTTTTAAAAAGGTGTAAATACCTGTCTGATGAAGCTGGCCTTACTTAAAGTCTTGAACAACTTGCGCGTAACACTCTCCATTTTCAATAATATGGTAAAAATATTAATGAAATAAGAGCGCCTTCGTAAACGGCTCAAAGAGAAATAAAAAATAAATATAAACGGACTCAAAACACCACTTCGTCCACTTCTCTTTCTCTAGGTAAGAGCTCGTTCACATTGAGCATATAAATATAAAAGATCATAGCACGCCACATATCGCTCTCCATACAATCCATTCACACCTGAGCGCTTTATGCGCACATCAACCATAGACAATGCACATCTTACGCCGTAACCGCTCCTGAGGCGATATACCAACAGTTAAGCGCCCCCCACTCCGACGAAAACAGGAGAGGGGGTCATTTTAATCACGGAGCTGCCAAGACCGGTGGGTGACAGATGTCAAGTTCATAGATTCAGTACAAAAAATGCGCACTCCGTGGCCGCTCGCTAATTCAACTGACCCCCTCTCCTACCATAGGAAGAAATATTTTATCTGCGCTGTGTGAACGGCACGAAATATAAGCGCTCGCGGCTCAGCAGATACCTGCTAGCGGTTATATTAGATGTCTGAACACCCCTTAACTGTCAAAAGTTGTGAATTAGAGATGGTTTATTTTCCTGTGTCGGTGACTTTGCTGTCGCTGGATCGACCTATATTTAAAGTAAGGAACCGGTTCCTTTTTTAACTTTTATTTCTTATTTTAATTCGGAGGCGTCTACTAATATCTATAGGAATTCCAAAAACTGAAAAAATCGAACTAATATCTATGAGAATCAAAGTGTTGACGAATATCTACAGCTCAAACTGTTGATTAATATCTACGAGAACCAAAGTGTTGACGAATATCTACAGCACTGGCAGAGGTTGGATTTGCAATTATGTATAGCATATTGGAATAACGTAATATTGCGTATGCAGTTTAAAAAACTTAATTTATGTAAGTATGTATGTAGCCCAGGCAACGAAGACCAAAAAATACCAAATAGGGGAAATAATTCATGTAGAAGCCAATTTTGGCACAGTTGTAGGGGAAGGTGTCCATAACAAAATACTAAAAGTACTGGTGGGTGGGGGTGGAGCTAAGGGGGAGGGGGGGGTTTAAAGGTCTCTTTTTTCAGTTTTTCGTTAATAACTCAAAAACTACTGCCTCTAGCGAAAAAGTGTTCAGGTACTAATTTATTTCCATAAAATTCTCTACAAAAAAGGTTCTATAAACTTTTTTGTTCGTATCAATGCTTAAGCAGATAGGGAGGAGGGAAAATGTAAAATTAAAAAAAAACTGTTTTAATTTTTAAAAATGAAATGTTTGTCGGTAAAAATCAAAAGCTTATTGTTAAAAAACCAAATAATTAATGCTTAGGGGTCGTCCATTAATCACGTGACTCTCGAAAAGGGGGGGGGGGGTTCGGAAAAAATCACCAAATATCACCGGGAGGGGGTGTGTAATGAGATATCACGTGTATTTATTTTTCGTGATAATATTCTGAAAATTTCAAAATACTTTGTACTAAAAAAAATACACGTGATTTTGGGGGGGGGGGGTTAGTCTAAAACCTCACCACATATCACCACGGGGGGGGGGGGGTTAAAAAGTTGCTAAAAAAACATCACGTGATTAATGGACGACCCCTTAGGGATGTACCTTGAACATTAAATTTCGTCGAAATCTAAACATTCATCGTCATCAATGCTGTCTTCGACGGGGGCTTCGTTCACACATGAGCCGAGGCAGCCGCAGGCACCGGAGCAGGCAATCCCTGCTTTGCGGCAACCGCAGCGCATCCCACACCCAGTCGTGCATCGGCAAAAGATCGTGTTCAAAATGGAGATGGGTGCCACAGGGTCGTTCGTGTTAACTGAGTTAAGGATCCCATCTTCTCCCTTGACCCAACCCCATTGGATGGGTAGTAGAGGGTTGCCTAGCCACTGTTGTATCTGTAAAAAAGTAATGAGACCAAGGTAAGCATTCATCACAAATTAATATTTGTAATAAGAAAGCAGTATTTAAAACTACATGCAACTGGATTTAATTACCTGTAGATATATTCTGAGCGAGTGTTGCTTTGAAGCTCCTCTGGTGGGAGGAAGAGTGGCCATGTCTGATTTGGGCTTCATTGACGCTTTCAAAAATGCCGAGTACCGATGTTTGTTTAGGTTGTCTTAATGAGCAGGCGCTTTGTATACAGCCAAAAAAAGTTTCTCGCCAGCCTGTTCAATATTCTCAGGTGATGCTGAGGGATCAGAGAATATTGGTGAAATGTCTTGGGTGAGGCCAGGATTTTCTGTGAAGAGCTTTACATTTACATTCCCACTTTATACTTTCCATATATCGCCGAGGTGGTGTCGCATCCGGAGAAGCTATGGAGAAGGAGAATTGTTTTGGCGATTGGAAGCTGTTGAAGTTGTCGCACCGAAAACAATTTGGTCTCTACATTCCCACGGCCCGGCTTCATGAAATATATATTGATTGATGGTGGTGCCAATCCAATGAGGAGAACTAACAAGTCCACATCCTCCGCAACTATTGCTACATTTGAATGTAGAGCAGCTTCATCCAACCCACACCTCACAATAGTGCTTTCAGCATCCCCTGTAGCAACAGTTGTTTTAATCAATAACAGTGCAGGCTGTTATTATGCTGTAGTTTTTAAATGCATTTATTCAGTTACTTTTTTTTTTAAATCCCTTATTTATGTATACTTAAAATATTCACTATAACCATAGAAATAAAAGTAAAAAATCAATATTATACCCACGCACAGGCATTGCCTTTGTGGGATTTTTTTGTTCATACATTAATTATATTAAGTTTTTTATATACTTTTCATTATTTCATGTATGTATTATATGTATTGTATCAAAAAATTTCAATAAAAAAAAAAAAAAAAAAATCCCGGCTGCTGTCATTTTCTCGCTGAGCAAGTGAATCAACCTTGTTTTGTTTCTTTCGAGCGGAGCAGAAGCAAAGGAGGCTCACAAAAACTTCCGTTGACATCAACTTTCACGAAAAAACGACCATCACCATTCAACAAGTACATTTTCTTGCTAACAGCTTCCAATCGCTAAAACGATTCTCCTTCTCCATAGCTTCTCCGGATGCGACACCACCTCTGCGATATATGTAAATAGTAAAGTGGGAATCGCTAAGCTCTTCACAGAAAATCCTGGCCTCACCCAAGATATTTCACCAATATTCACTGATCCCTCAGCATGAGAACTGAACTCCGTTGTTCGTTTTTGTACCGTCCTTCTCCCCATATAAGGGGTTGGACCCTGGACCGTGTCCCCGCCTACGTACCATGGCCGGTCATCTAGAACTGGTGGAGCTGCACCTGTTTGCCGCGCCACACCCCGTGACATGAAGAGGCTGGGGAGAAGGCTGAACGACATCCGAAAGCTGTCCGTCCCGCCTCCGGCGACCCGACGCTTCTCTCCCTAGGGTCTTCTTCATGTTTTCCACTTACTGTCGTCTAGGCACCACCGGCTAGCTGGCTTAAGGACGACGCTGCCGGTTGTGGGGAGGCCGGACAATCAGCCTCCTTCACTGTCTCGGGGACTGCCGGCAGCCAGGTTGCGGTGACACCGGTTCTTATCTGTATATATGTTATTTTACTTGTTTCCTTCTTTTTAACGTACAGTGCTCGGTGCCGCCCGCCGGATTATGTATGGTCATGTCTCCCGCTGTCATGAGCTAATTACTCATGACGGCTGCTGTCATTTTGATTACTTTATTTTTTTGTTGATGTTACTAACAACTTGTTCGACTGTCCATGAGGCTCACTGCTTTTGCATTGACACCTCCATGGGCTTTAGAATTGTAGAGATTGACCATTACAGTACAGTCCTGTAGGCGCGCCCGCATACCGCCACCTAACACAGTATGAGGGGACATTGAAGGTCTAGATTCGTTACATTAAAAGTAGAGCCATTTATTCAAAAAAATTAGATTCTTGCGAGAACTCCGAAGGGGCGACCATAAGTTGCCTATACCGGGGTGGGACAGTGGTGGGTACTTCAATGATCCCTCAGCATCACCTGAGAATATTGAACAGGCTGGCGAGAAACTTTTTTTGGCTGTATACAAAAGAAGCCCAAATCAGACATGGCCACTCTTCCTCCCACAAGACGAGCTTCAAAGCAACACTCGCTCAGAATATATCTACAGGTAATTAAATCCAGTTGCATGTAGTTTTAAATACTGCTTTCTTATTACAAATATTAATTTGTGATGAATGCTTACCTTGGTCTCATTACTTTTTTACAGATACAACAGTGGCTAGGCAACCCTCTACTACCCATCCAATGGGGTTGGGTCAAGGGAGAAGATGGGATCCTTAGCCCAGTTAACACGAACGACCCTGTGGCACCCATCTCCATTTTGAACACGATCTTTTGCCGATGCACGACTGGGTGTGGGATGCGCTGCGGTTGCCGCAAAGCAGGGATTGCCTGCTCCGGTGCCTGCGGCTGCCTCGGCTCATGTATGAACGAAGCCCCCGTCGAAGACAGCATTGATGACGATGAATGTTAAGATTTCGACGAAATTTAATGTTCAAGGTACATCCCTAAGGGGTCGTCCATTAATCACGTAACCCCCGTGGTGATATGTGGTGAGGTTTTAGACTAACCCCCCCCCCCCCCCCAAAATCACGTGTATTTTTTTAGTACAAAGTATTTTGAAATTTTCAGAATATTATCACGACAAATAAATACACGTGATATCTCATTACGCCCCCCCCCCCGGTGATATTTGGTGATTTTTTCCGAACCCCCCCCCCCCTTTCGAGAGTCACGTGATTAATGGACGACCCCTAACCATTAATTATTTGATTTTTTAACAATAAGCATTTGATTTTTACCGACAAACATTTCATTTTTAAAAATAAAAACAGTTTTTTTTTTTAATTTTACATTTTCCCTCCTCCCTATCTGCTTAAGCATTGATCCTAACAAAAAAGCTTATAGAACCTTTTTTGTAGAGAATTTTATGGAAATAATTTAGTACCTGAACACTTTTTCGCTAGAGGCTGTAGTTTTTGAGTTATTAACGAAAAACTGAAAAAAGGGACCTTTAAACCCCCCCCCCTCCCCCTTAGCTCCACCCCCACCCCCCAGTACTTTTAGTATTTTGTTAAGGACACCTTCCCCTACAACTGTGCCAAAATTGGCTTCTACATGAATTATTTCCCCTATTTTTCCTTCGTTGCCTGGGCTAATGTAAAAATCTCTAATATCGGACTATTGGACACATTTAGCTGATTAGTCCAACCTACGCTCTGTAGATATTAGTTCAACCTACGCTCTGTAGATATTAGTCAACATTCTGAAGTTCGTTGATATTAGTTCAACACATGAGCTGTAGATATTCGTCCGACATACAGGCTGTAGATATTAGTATCTGGAGACTTTTAATTCATAGAATAACCTAACAGAACCACCTAACATTAACAACCTAATACGTACTCTTATTTCCAAGTAAATTCGCCAGCAGAGGAATGTGGCGGCTATTCATGACAAGGGACTTAATTATAGTTTTACGGACGAAGCAGAAACCCTAATAAAATTAGAAAGCTACAACATTTAGCATTTAGCTATTTACATTACCTTTAACTCGGCAGAAGTTCATCAAAGGCAACACGACCCAAGAGTTTAATAAACGCAATATACTGGGAACGCCGAAACTAGACAACAAGGGCCATAAAGCATACCTGGACCGACACGGTCGACCACGGCAAATACAGGAAGAAGTTTCTGTTGAAGGAATAAGTATTAATTATGTAGACGTAGACTAAATATTTTCCAATACTTATTTAAAAATAATTATTATTGGAATACATCTAGATATAATAAATATTATTGAAGAAGAAATGATATATTACATTGATGGAAATGACCTTCAAAAGTTATTACAATAGACAGTTATTTTGATATAAATATAGAACATGAATGTTAACTTAGATTAAATAGTTTAAATGTAACGTAAATACACCACTTAAATCAAAATAAACCTAATTACCCATTCCTTCCAGGGGTTTTAGTTTACGTATTAGTTCTACTTATTACGGTTTTCGCTCCGTTCTTAAAACTAAATTTAAGACCTTTGATATTTATAACTGCCGCATTTTTGTAATATTTTATCTTTGGCCGCATTCCTCTGCTGGCAAATTTACTGGAAAACAAGTTAGCACATGTTTAAGTTAGGTCTTTCTTTGAATTTCAACCATTATATTCAAAATATGTAATGACTACATAAAAAAATTATGCCTGCGGCGCTTCTTTTATACCTACATATAATCTCAAAATGTTGAAAATCTACCAACTTTGATCATTAAAAAAGGAAAATGTGGCTTCTGCAATGATGGAGGATTAACTAGTAGAGTAGATTCAGTAGATGATCGAACCGGCAACGCCCGATTGTGAACTACCTAACTGGAACTACCACGATAAAACCGGTCGGTTGTGATATTTCAAATCATGCAATATAAACTTCATTTGCTTTCGCCTGCGGCGCTTTTTCCGTGTTTTCTATTTAATTTTTTTTTATGCAGAGAGAGGGTTCAAGAAAAATATACTTCAGTAAGGTTGAGAACCTCTGCGCTATACGAAGCTGCTAGCTGTTAGGCACGGCAGTCAAAAGCCTCGACGGTCGCTTGGCCCCCCAAAAAAATTACCTACATGTTCGTACGGCCCACCACCAAAACTAATTGCCGACCGCTGCCTTACAGTGGGTTCAGACGGTTCAATTTTAGTTGATCAACTTTGATTGAATGTCAAAAATTGTATGAAAAAAACTTGTTCTACTTTGTGACAGAAGGTTAACACGTGTCAATATGCTTTCAAGTCAAGTGTCGAGTTGATTGACTAAAATTGAACCGTCTGAACCCACTATTAGGGCATATCAAATTCGGTTCCATGCTAACTCAGAATGAAACCAACTCAGAACCACCTCAGAAAGGTCAAAAAACTATTAAAAAATAATTTTAAAGTAACCGGTAACCCTAACCTAACTTAACCTATTCAACCAATTTTTTATCATCACTCGTGACCTTTCTGAGGTGGTTCTGAGTTGGTTTCATTCTGAGTTGGCCGGTCACCGTCAAATTCAACGCTGGAACCGAAGCGACAGCCCATCGCAGTTATCCACCATCTCTAGCTAAAAATGTTTTTTTTTTTAAATGATATATATGGCTGTATAATAATATATTACATATGTAATTACACTACAAAAAAAGACTCCAGATACTAATATCTACAGCCTGTATGTCTGACGAATATCTACAGCTCATATGTTGAACTAATATCTACGAACTTCAGAGTGTTGATTAATATCTACAGAGCGTAGGTTGAACTAATATCTACAGAGCGTAGGTTGGACTAATCAGCTAAATGTGTCCAATAGTCCGATATTAGGGATTTTTACATACATACTTACATAAATTAAGTTTTTTAAACTGCATACGCAATATTACGTTATTCCAATATGCTATACATAATTGCAAATCCAACCTCTGCCAGTGCTGTAGATATTCGTCAACACTTTGGTTCTCATAGATATTAATCAACAGTTTGAGCTGTAGATATTCGTCAACACTTTGATTCTCATAGATATTAGTTCGATTTTTTCAGTTTTTGGAATTCCTGTAGATATTAGTAGATGCCTCCCAAAAAAATGGTCACCGGACAAGTTATGGCTTTTCAAAATGTGGATATCATTCATAAGATTATAAAGATCGTGATAATTCATCATGGTAATAAATAAGAACGGTTATGATTCAGGATTCAGAACGATAAAAACTGAGAATCATATATATATTAATCCCTGCTGAGAATTGTAATAAGAATATGAATATTTTGCGCATGAAAGTAACGTGAGTATATCTATGTTACCAACATACTAAACCTAGATGCGTCATGTCCAGTGTTGCTATCTTGTCAGATTTCCTGTCATATCTGGCGCTGATTTATTGACAGATTTCCTGGCAGAATCGAATAAAAGTACAAAGTACCTCATTTCATTGGCCAAAATAGCCATTTGTGGAGAAACTTGTATCTGTAGTCCCTCCGCTCCCTCCCGCAGACTGCGAAAATAATCAATAATTTGATTAACACCGGGTGTTTGGTGAAATTCTGACGGATTTGACGGAAAGATGGTAATTTGAGTTATTTCTGTAGGAACCGGTTGTACTGTAGGAAACGATAATAATTTCGCTGGCAACACTGCTTGTCAACTTGTCAATCTTTTAAAATTTTCTACTTTTTCTATGCATTCAATTATTTGCAGTGATGCGCGATGGCCATCGGTTTATTCCTTGAATTTTTTGCTAGTTAAACCTTAATATTTTGTGACTGTGCATCATTTTAAATCCACCGAAAATGGCAGTTTGTTTGAGAACCGTTTCGATGAAACTGGCGCCGTTAAATGCGATAGTGTCTTCGAGGCAGTCCGCCTCAAAATTGGAAACTCGTCTGCCAAGACGTTCGCAATTTTTGGAAGAGGTATTTCATTGATAATTTTACATAATATTTTATAACGCATGATTTATTTATAAACTTTGGAATAATGTCAAGTTAATCGATTGGTTTACAACATCGGTCATCTCGTATGATCGAATAAAAAGTGATCTAACTGTTGCCGAAATTGCTAGAAATTCAAATGATTGCAAATAGTAGAGGTTAAGATTTCACAATATTACAAACTTGAATGCTATATTTTTTAACATTTTCATATATTTATCTAGTAGAGCATTTATAATTTAACATTTAGCAATTATGTGTGATGCAAATAATAAAACAAAATATTATAATATAATATTATTACAACCAATATACAAGATGTCAGTTAAGTACAAAAAAGGACAATGTATGATGTATGGTGCTAAATATTGACATGCGCTATCTAATTACAGTTACGTTCCCCTGTAGATAAACATCTTTTGTTAATCTTTATAGACTCTGGACTTTTAACTGCAACAATCAAACATAACCTTTATTTTTATTGACAATGATAAATATTAATCATAATTTTAAAATTCATTTCCACAATCTTCGCATTCCAGTTAATTTCTAATTTATATGAACAAAATTAACATTTTTTTATGCGAATACCACACAACTGCTCCCAACTATCTTGAGCCCATGGGACTATGGCCTCCCCATTTGCAAAATAAAATAATACATGCTTTTTGGTGATGTTTTTTTCGTGAAAAAATCAAAACAGCTGGCTGGAGTTAAATGCGAGTTTAAACCTTATCGCCATCTATACAAGGATTGTTATTGTTAGCAACCTGATCCCGAATTCTACACATTGTGGACACAGCCTTGTATATAACACAAACTAATATATTACTTTTGTGTACAATGTTTTACATCTCCCCGATTTAAATAGTTATTTTACAAGTACAATGTTTTACATCTCCCCCGACTTAAGTAGTTGTTTTACAAGTACGATGTTTTACATCTCCTCCGACTTAAGTAGTTATTTTACAAGTACGATGTTTTACATCTCCCCCGACTTAAGTAGTTGTTTTACGATGTTTTACATCTCCCCTGACTTAAGTAGTTGTTTTACAAGTACAATGTTTTACATCTCCCCCGACTTAAGTAGTTGTTTCTTGTGGTAAATAAGTTGAAATCAATTCGGTAACTGTAAAAAAATATATATTGTTGTATTTTTCAGTTCCTGGGCATGCGACAACTGTCGTCAAGCTGCCGTCCTGTCCAAGAATATCTTCCGGAAGACATCAACCTTCTCCAAAACGACTCGCACAGTTCCCTGAAGACGGACGACTGGAGGGACATCATCCAGAAGCGGTGTGTCTCCGAATCTCCGGAACTCCGGGTCCGATCCTTGGGGGGCCCGGGCTCGCAGCTGAACGGCAGTCTGGCCAACTTATCCAGCGTGGACCAGGCCACCAGACCCTTGGGGATAACTCCGGACGACATGATCATGTGGAACAAGTATCCCGGAGATATTATCGCTCCCACTGCCAGCTATTACGCCGCCAGATATTCCCTGTTTATGAATGGGCTGCATCAAAAGGTAATAACACCTTTCATAAGTACCAACTTAATAAGGCCGGTTTACACGCTGGGAAAGTTCGATTAAACGATTAGTAACATCTAGATCTGACATCTAGGTACATGACGCATACCTATGAGAATTTGAAATGCCAGCCCATGGGTATTGCAAATTCTTTAACGACATAGCCTTTAAAAGATTAAGCCTACTTAATAATGCTAGAAAATAAAACCATGAGTCATCATTTGGGAATAACTCAAATAGTGATTAGAGTGCATAACGACCTTCAGTCGAATTTAAACTATGCAGTAATTAGGGAAACTTTAAAACCATTAACGATTTCAGTCATTTTACTCGGAAATTAGAAATTCTTTTTAGTCTGTAAGTGGTATGACCACAGTTTGATAATGCCTTCAGAAGGCGAAACAGCTGTCATATTATTAATAATGATTACATTGCAGAACTTGGAAAGTGACTAAAGGGCCATATAGCTGTATGGCGTTTAAGCCGGTTGCTGGTAAGAGAACGTACCCATACTACGTGACCCGTTTAGGGGGAGGGGGGGTATCTTCAAAATACCACACTTGGTCACAATGGGGGGCGGGGGAGTTAAGTTTTTATCACGTAGTCAATCTAGAAATCTTTTTATATTTTTTCCACTAACTTTTTTATATTTTTTTCACTTGTAATTACAGGTATGCATGCACTCTTGCCGTCACGCAGCAAGCACCTTATTAATAAAGACAAATATAAGCCAAATAATTTTATTTTTTGTTAGCAAGAAATGGTTCAAAACCATATTTATGATTTACTACGTGAAAACTGTAGGGGGAGGGGGGGGTCTTGGAATATACTACACGTGGTCACCGAGGGGGGAGGGGAAAAAATTGCTAAAAGTGGGTCACATAGTATGGGTACGTTCCCTAAGGTAAATGGCTAAAGGGCTGCAGGATACGGCTCTATGGTGTTTAACCTTTTCCCCGCGTTGAACTACTCCGTTTTTTCAATACCCATATGCGGTACATGTATATGTCATATTTCAAATACCTATCCATCCAATTTTATGTCAAATTACAGCATATTATGGCATGATTTATCATACTACATAAACAGATGAGATTATTATCTACAATTTGAAACCAAATCGTCGCCTGTAAACACTCCTAGATGTTTATAAAAAACAAAAAACTTAAAAAACGTACCCATATTATCTTAAAGACGGCGCCATTTATCCGCGTGCTTGTACTCAGGACACTGCGTTGATAGACACAAGTGGTACCTCAATCACTTATTATTATTAATTCGTATAAACAAGTTCTAAAACTTCTGATGACACTAAAATTAATAAAATTTTTATGTAAATTCAAAATCACAGTTTCACAACATAAACAAACATGTGCGAATACGCGCTATCTCGATAATAAATGTTATCGACGCTTGTCCAATTTGGTCAGTCGGAATCGCATAGATGCGCGCGCGCAAACTACTAGCGCCATCTGTGGAGTAAATTTTTTTTTTTTTTTTTTTTTTACAGTGATTACCACACAAGAATCTCAACTGCTCCCGTCTGGAGCCAGTGAGACTATGGCATCCCCAATTGGGGTATGTTGTGAGGCTGAAGGTAGTGGGGAGGGGAAGGAGGTGGGAAGAGGAAGGTTGGGAAGTACCTGGCTATTCAGATCTGGTCACTAAACACGGCTAAAGCCATTTTCAAGCAACGTTTCAATTCTGAATGGTGGTCTTACACCAGGGCGATACTAATAGTATCTTCCACTCTGGAACATGCCGCAAATATACTATATATTATTTTAAATGAATTAATTGTGAAATAACACAAATTAATCAAATAAAATTTATTTGCGCATGCCGGGTTCGAACCCGCGACCTCCGGAATGTGAGTCAAGAGTCTTAGCCACTGGACTATGGAGGTCGTCTAAATTGAGAACTATTTAGCATTCAAAGGCACGAGGACACATTCACTTGATTATAGATGTTTTTTACGAAATACAATTTTACTTTCGAAATATGCCTGAAGATGTCAGCATCGTGATAGTTACACGAATATCCTAGCGAGCGGGAAAAAATACTGTGACATAGTAGCGCTGTGATATCGGCAGTCGAAGTTAGCGTAACAAGGGCTGATACGGGCGCGTGTGAGGCATGGCTTTTGCCGTATCAACTGTTGTTACGATCGCATGGAAAAAGTTAAGCCATTTTTCCTTTCCAGCTGTATGGGAAGGGAAAGTGGTTAAAGGGCCAATACAGTTCTATGGCGTTTAAGCCATTTGCTGGAAAAGATAAATGGAAGGGAAAATGGCTAAAGGGTTATAAAGCTCTATATAAAAAGTGCTGTAATTTCCTTCACAAAGAACAGAAATAAATTTTCAAACACATATCACATTAACAATGTCGCTTTATTAAACATAACTTCAATTAAAGACTTAGGCGTGATATTCGACTCATCACTTAGCTTCAATAAACATGTAGATACAATTTCAAAAAGTGCGTCACAAATATTAGGATTAACGCTCAGAATCACAAATTGCTTTAAAAGTGCAGAATTAACTTTAACATTATATAAATCAATTGTGCGAAGTATTCTCGAATACGGATCCACTATTTGGTCTCCCAATTATGAGATTCATAATTATAGAATCGAATCCATACAAAGAAAATTAACCCATGTTATTGCTTATCGCGAAGGTATATCTGATCAATTTGGAACGTATAAAGACCGAATTCTACACTATAAACTACACTCTCCGACAGGAAGATGGAAACTTTCTGATTTATTACTTCTGTACAAAATTATACATGCATCAGTTGATACACCAAACATTTTATCCCAAATTAACATTAACACACCGTCAAGAAATTCAACAAGGAGGATGCAAGATATTTTCTATATATCTACCTACCACACAAATACAGGATATTTCTCCCCTTTACCACAAACATTAAGACATTATAACACTATACACTGCTCTAATAATGAAATTGACATTTTTAATAACCCATTCAATCACTTCAAAAAATATATTTTACCATCAATCGTATTTTATTTATAACATTACATTTGATACATTTGTATAGCAAAAATAACATTGAAAAATAACTATAAAATGTGTACAAGTGTTATTATGTCTTGTGGGTCGATATTAGTTCCTAGCTAGGCAGATTGCCCGTTCTAAGGAACCGAATGCTGGTGAGAATGCAAAAAAAATTTTTTTTTGACAAAATGTTCATTTTAATTTTTTAAATTAAATATAATAATAATAATATTTATTTCTCATAAAATTATACAATGAAACATATGTGGAAACTTTGACTAGCCAACTAGGAATGGATCCTATTTTAGGCCAGTCAAATTGACAAATTTAGTTCATAACATAATTTCATATTACATTGATTAGTTATATAAACATATTATTTATTGAATTAAACAAGTGTTACGATTGAATTCCTCGTAGAAGCTTTAGTTAATAACTACAATTTTGAACTCATAAAAAAAAGAATAAGCGAAGAGAAAAAAACAATGTCTTAAAGTACAGATTTAGTATCGAATGCTTGTTTAACAATAGATAAATGTTTGGACATGTGAATCGCTTGCAAAAATTGAGAATCGAGACAATCTTCAAGCGTGATGACAAAATCCATATTATAATTAACGTGGATGTTTAAACATGATTACAATAAATAATTATAATTTACGTGAGTGACGTATCCCTCAACTTTACGAGCAGGTAAAGAAACTCAAAAAGAATGTGACTCGAAAAGGATGCAGCAAATGAATAAAAACAATTTGTATATAAATATGTCTTAAGTTAGTGTATAAATAGTGACATGAGAAAGTGGTTGATAACCAATTGTATTTATTTCCCTTTCCTTGCCCCTTTCCTTGCTTAATTTTTTCATCCTACTAAGATATTTTCCCTTAGAGCACTTAATATAAAATAAAACCGGTAAAGTAAATAAAATCCAGATGGTAATAATAAAAAGAAAGATCACCGCAGGAGTTGAATGTAGAACAATGGGAAGGGTATTAATAAAATAGTAGACAATTATGTTCTGAAGTGGTAAGTACGTGTTTTTGTAATATTACGTATAGTACATAATTTTGTATAATTATATTTGTACGTATTTTGTATAAATTATAATTTACGTAATTTTGTATAATAAAAAGAAAGATCTCCGCAGGAATTGAATGTAGAAAAAATGGGAAGGGAAAAAATGGGAAAAGAATAGACAATTGTGTTCTGAAATGATAAGTACGTGTTTTTGTAATGAATGGAACTATGAGTGAGTAAATATACATTAATAAAAATGCCATGTATAAAGCTGTTATTGTGATGAAGCTCTTTATTCAAAGACAGGAAATATTGTACCTACTAAATCATTGTCCCATCAGCACAGGTGCCAATAATAAATTGTTGGTGATTCTTTTGTACTCTACCTTTTACTCATTCTTGTTCGTCATTCACTTTTGCATATTTACGAGTAGCTAATTATTACTAATATTATTTTTGTAATTTAACCCCTTAGAAAATCGCCAATATGCACTTTTAATGTCTAACGAAATGACATTTTACGAAAACTTTGTATTATTACCGTTTCACAAATAAAGCTCTATAAATGAATCATTTCTGAACGTAGCCGAATAGTAAAAACTGTTTTAGACAGGTTACAAAATAAGCTTTCGAATTATTATATTAAAAATAAATATTAATATTTGTAAATATTAAAATTTAGAATGCAAACATTAAAAAAATGTGAAAATGACTCACGTGATGTTTTTATGTGAAAACGGTACTAAAATCACAGATTATGTAAACAACAATACATATTCTATTGTATAGATGTGTAATAAACACTTTTGTCACCTCACTTTTTTATCATATCATATAAAAATATTAAATAAAAATTAACAACGGGCGCCCATAGGAAATTTGGCGGGATAAATTATGTGTCAGACTGCGCGTCTGACAGAATGTTCTTTTTATGTATTTCTATGGACAACTTGAATAGAGATGTGCAGCGTGATTCACTATCGACATTTCACTTTTTATTTTACGGATGTAACTAAAACAATAACGGAGTTATAACGGTTTCTATGGAGACACACGCGCTGACGTGTAAACACGCTTATTGTACTTGACTGCTGTCGTATTTTTAACGCATATATCTGCTTATGTTGCGGAGGGGTTAAATCATCCATGTATATAAATTTTTGGGCATAATGCCTGTTTTATGTACTTAAATAAAAATAAATAAATATACAGCTCTATGGAATTTAAGCCATTTTTTCCTTTCCAGTAGTAACGTAACGAATATTTGCATATTTTTGCACATTTGCAATTGCATTCGCAAAGTTCGAGCGAATGTTTTGTGAGTATGAACATCAGAAAATAACATAATATTAAGTTAATAAAAAATCCACTCATTTCTTATTTTTTTATTTAGAAAAATTCTTGAAGCGATATCAATTTCATATCTGATTTGGTACTTTGATTGGGAAGATGATGCCACTTCAAGTGTTTCAAGCAGGCGCCAGACACGAATTCAAAGAAGTGATCAAACAAGTGTTCACATGTGTGGCACGAGCATTTGACACTGTTGTCACATAAGTGATCACTTAAGTGCGCTTTGCTGTTCCGTGTCGGTTTTTTAGCGCACATCAAAGGGATCAAAGTTCAAAGTTTGCATGCCTGCCACACTGCGCGAAGCTCAGTTGCGCGAGCGTCGCCGTGGAGACTAGTCGTGCGTGGACAGCCAAACGAACTAACGATGGAGTGGAATAATGAGAGCGTTTTCGAGTTTATAGAGTTGATGCAAGTAGAGCCAGATATATGGGATCCGAAACGTAAAGGGCATAAAAATCGAAATAGCATCAATGACGCCAGGAACCGAATTAAACACCACTCTTCAATACCTTGCTCTATCGAAGAATTAATTAGATAGATATATTTATCTAAATATATTTATCTAAATAAATTAGATAAATTAATTAGAAAATATAAATAATTAGACGCACATAAATAATATGATAATATGAGTCTTACACACTGGACTACGACCTCCGTAGTCCAGTGGGTAAGACTCTTGACTCACAATCCGGAGGTCGTGGGTTCGTACCCGGCATGCGCAAATAAATTTTATTTGATTAATTTGCATTATTTCACAATTAATTCATTTAAAAAATAATATATAGTATATTTGCGGCATGTTCCAGAGTGGAAGATACTATCAGTATCGCCCTGGTGTAAGACCACCATTCAGAATTGAAACGTTGCTTGAAAATGGCTTTAGCCGTGTTTAGTGACCAGATCTGAATAGCCAGGTACTTCCCAACCTTCATCTTCCCCACCTCCTTCCCCTCACCACTACCTTCAGCCTCACAACATACCCCAATTGGAGATGCCATAGTCTCACTGGCTCCAGACGGGAGCAGTTGAGATTCTTGTGCGGTATTCACTGTAAAAAAAAAAAAAAAAAAGCAAACTGTGTCGACAACCAAATCGTCGTCCATGTTGTGTGAAGTCTATTTGAAAACTGTGAGCTCAAAGGAGTGATCAAAACTTTGACACATGTCTGGCAGATACAACAATATGTGACCAAATGTGTGCGCAAAGTCTCCAAAGAAGTGATCACTTATTTGAACTTCTGTCTGGCGCCTGCATTAGATGCATCCTATTTTCGTTTTTCACACTTTTCTAATTTGAAAACTCTGTTTTACGCATTGCCTTCAAATGATTTCTCATAGCCATTGTAGTTCTTCCTTTTCTAGAATGTTCCTTGTTACACAGCTTGCATTTAGCTCGTTCACCATCGCAAGCTGTAAAATAAGTCCAAATTTCACTAGAATTTGATTTTTTTTTTTTTTTACATTAACTCCACACAGGAGTCCCTGAGGAAAATAATTTCCCTCAGGGCCTATGTCATCTGGGATGCTGTGTGGAGGGTCTTTTTAAGGAGAGGAAGGAATGAACATTGGTCTTGAAGAGACCCATGTTGTAGGAAGGAGGAAACACAGAGGCCGGCAAATCATTCCACAGCCGGGCTGTTGAACACAAGAACGAGTCGAAGGAACGACCTGTTCTCATGTGACAAATGTCAACTGGAGGCGTCTACTAATATCTACAGGAATTCCAAAAACTGAAAAAATCGAATTAATATCTTTGAGAATCAAAGTGTTGACGAATATCTACAGCTCAAACTGTTGACGAATATCTATGAGAACCAAAGTGTTGACGAATATCTACAGCACTGGCAGAGGTTGGATTTGCAATTATGTATAACATATTGGAATAACGTAATATTGCGTATGCAGTTTAAAAAACTTAATTTATGTAAGTATGTATGTAAAAATCCCTAATATCGGACTATTGGACACATTTAGCTATTTAATCCAACCTACGCTCTGTAGATATTAGTTCAACCTACGCTCTGTAGATATTAGTCAACACTCTGAAGTTCGTAGATATTAGTTCAACATATGAGCTGTAGATTTTCGTCCGACATACAGGCTGTAGATATTAGTATCTGGAGTCTGTCAACTGTGTACAAATGTTGGGCACGGGTTTGGCGTGTTTCCCGACTATACACCGGTGCCGAAGTGATCAATGATGCTAGTTCCTCGGAGCATCTTCCATTGTAATACCGGTAGAACAAGGATGTTAATCACTAATCAATCACACTCTAACCTTAAAATTCACTAGTTTTAGTTTACGAGCAGACGACAAATGAAATAAAACAAACAATCGGCTTTTTTCGGATCAACTCGGAAATTCTCGGAACAAGATGCAAACGTGAGCCGCTAAGCCATACATAATTGGCGCCAAATTTAAAAAAACTCAATATTCGCATTCGCATTTGCGAATGTCGGTAGCAGATATTCGCATTTGCGAATGCTCTAAAGTGACATTCGTTACATCACTACTTAGCAGCATGAAAGAATCAATCTTTGTCCATTCCTTAGCTATGACATTATTGCTATCTTTGAATTCCAAGTTTTCTCTTTATGAGTTGAAGGAGACTGTATTCTGGTTATTGACATTATTGAATATTAATTTATTAATTATATTAATCTGACATTATTGCTATCTTTGAATTCCAAGTTTTCTCTTTATGAGTTGAAGGAGACTGTATTCTGGTTATTGACATTATTGAATATTAATTTATTAATTATATTAATCTGACATTATTGCTATCTTTGAATTCCAAGTTTTCTCTTTATGAGTTGAAGGAGACTGTATTCTGGTTTATTTAACCTGTCCGATATATCGCGAATATTCACTTTTAATGTCTTAAGGCGATCCACTAGTTCACTACTGTGCCGTGGACAGTAGTTCTTCGGTGGACGCCATAGGGGTCACTTTGAATAACCGAATTCGTCGACTAGCGGCCGTATTGTAAAATATCAACGCGAAAATGCATATTTTATTTTATTTTGGGAAGATTGGGTGTAAATATCAACTTTTTTTGCGATTATTATAAAATAAACTGAATTTGCCACATTACACAATAAAACCATATCCGAAAAGGGGTTTATAAATAGGAGAGTTTGGACTTGAAAGTGTGTTTTTTAGACCTTATACTTTATTTTTTTATAGGCTTATTAAAAAACTTATAAAAAAAATGACCAATATTTTTAAGGGCCAAGGTATGTTCTACACGCAGTATTTAATTGAAGCATCTACAATACTTCTAAGCGATCAAATTTTCAAAACAAAAACATATAATTTTGCATTATTTACTATGGCTCTTCATCTTAAACAAAATGTCAGTTTTACGAAAACTTTGTGTTATTACCGCTTCACAATTAAAGCTCTTTAAATGAAACATTTCTGAACGTAGCCGAATACTAAAAACTGTTTTAGTAAGGTTACGAAATAAGCTTTCAAATTGTTATATTACAAATAAATATTAACATTTATAAATATTAAAATTTAGAATGCAAACTTAAAAAAATGTAAATATGACTTATGTGATGTTTTTATGTGAAAACGGTACTAAAACCACAGATTATGTAAAGAAAAATACTTATTCTATTGTATAAATGTATAATAAACAATTTTGTCACCTCACTTTTTTGTCATTTCATATAAAATATTTGATAAAAATTAACAATATCCAGCGGCCCGTAGGCGATTTGGCGGGTAAAATATATGCCAAATGTATGTCTGACAGAATAGGTCTTTTTAGGTATTTCTATGGACAACTTGAATAGAGATGCACACCATGATTCACTATCGACTTTTTACTTTTTTGTTTTAGGGATGTCACTAAAACAATAACGGAGTTACAACGATTTCTGTGGACTGACTTGACTGCTATTGTCATTTTAACGCGTATATCTGCTTACGTTGCTGACGGGTTAATTTGTGTTTAAATTTTTTTTCAGGATTCCCTTGCGCTGTCCCTCTCTGACTATGAGAAGACGGCGTTTGCTCGCAGCGCCGGAGTGGACCCAGCCACCGCAGGCATCTCTAGTGGCCCCGCATCGTCCCCGGCGCCCCCCGCCCACAAGGGGGCCAGTCCCGAACAGTTGCTGCTCATTCACAACAACCTGGAGCAAAATGTGAGCCCCCTTACGCAATTCATGCCAAATTCCCACACAATCTAATCCTAAACCAACAACTAACTAGTTATCACTGCAGAGGGATAGGTAAAGACAATGGACTGCCCTGTCTTTGCCGAGACTCCTTGTTTCACGTTGTCCCTGTTCAGGCAAAAATAACTGTAACCTAACTAAACTAACTAACCATCACACCGTTTCCCACAGGGGTAGACAGAGAGGACAGACCGCCAAACAACTTGGTCTTGGCACACACTCTTTGCCTCTTCCACATTCATACATCGTCTCATACATACTCTATTATTCGGACTTTTGACATGGCCTGACCGATCGTGCCATGTCTTCCTCGGGCGTCCCCGACTTTTTCTACCATTCACATTTGCGTCATATATTCTTCTCACACTACTTTCTTCGTTCATTCGCTCTATGTTGTCAAACCATCTTTCTTAATCTTACTCATTACACTTGCATCAACCTTACATTCTTTGCGGATGTCCACGTTTCTCACACGGGTTTCGTACATGGTTTTATCACACATACGCCTAAAGGAGGTAAATTTTTGTTTTTCAAATATAGATGTAGCCACCCATTTTATTTGTTACACCTATCATTCCTATTATGTGTAAAAAATTTCAGCCCCCATCTTGTATACAAGGGGGTGCTCATCAAATTAGAAGTTTCTGACAAAAGTTCTGGATTTTAAGTAAAACACGTAATTTAAGCTTTATTAATATTACAAGTATTTTAGTCAAATAAGTATAAAACGTATTTAAATTTGAACAAAATTTGGTAACAAAGCAAAAATTAACATAATATTAGTCACAATCTTTCAAAATTATGTTAACTCCATTTTGAATGTTTCAGTAGAAACGATTTTTCTGTTTTGTTCAACGATGTGAAGTAAAAATTGATTTTCTTCCTCATTCTTAGTGAGTATCGTGTTGTAATTTTCAAATAGTTTGACACCTCTCTCCACTGTATCATTAACAACACACAAATTTTTGACTCAGCTTTTACCTTGAAGGAAATCAACATTGTTATTCCAAGTCTTAGGAGGTAATTACAAGAAAGAGTCCGTGATATCAAGAACTAAGAGCGTTTTCAACATTCTTTGTGTTGCAAAAGCTTCTAATGTAACCTCTGAGGCAAGCTTAGCAGAATCACCTCGTACTGAAGGATTACCGCCATCAGAATTTATTTTTTGATCAATGACCTATTTCTCAGCATCAGACATCTTCTCGGAAAACAAGGTAAATGAAACTAGTTCATCTGACAAATACCATAAGTGACGCTCTAAGACACCCCTAGCTGCTATACTGATTTCGGACACAATGGCTTCGTACAATTTTAAGCTATTCCAAAGTATTAAGTGATTTACTGGCGCATCAGCTGCCAAAGACGCTTCGATTCAAACTTTGGTGTAGATGTTTTTCTTCTCTCTTGATTAGTTTAAATCTTATTACGATCAAGCGCACTGGTAACGTATTGTGTAAATATGTCACTTGTAGACAGCTCAACGCACTACAATCTCATCTTTGGACTTATCCTCTAATATGCTAGCATTACTAGAAGTGCTACTGAAGCCGCACTCAAGTTCTAACTCTTGTCTCGACACCACCGAAGATGAAGCATACTTTCAGCAGCCATTTCTTTCAATTCTTCAGATCTTTGTTTCCGTTTTAGAGAACTTTCTTTGACCTTTTCTAGTTTCTTGTCGATTGAGGTCATAATCATCTTACATTCTCATCTTTGATCGATGAGAAACGCTCTGTCTTCCGCAATTTTTATCAAATTCAAAGCGCTTGCATGGGAAATATCAAAAAGTTTGTCTAGTTCTTTTTTAAACAAATACACTCCTTTTTTGTGCTTCAGAATTTCTTCCTCTATTTTTATTCAATAACAGCCAGTTTTCAAGAAACTTAATCAGTTTTTCAATGCAGTGATTTTGTTGTCCGGTCGGAATACAAGATTTACTCCATACTTTTATAAGTTCTTGAATAAGTACCTGCGTGAAATCTTTCACATTTTTGGAATCATTTAATATGTAGTGATAACGGAGTAAAACTTGCCGAAGAGTAGGATGTTGGTTAAGCCTCATCAATGGCTCAATATCTCGAACCCCAAGTAGAAAAATTTCGTATTTTTTTCGAGTAGATGAACACATTTTACTACACTGATTCATTTCACAGTCTACTAAATAAGTATCAAATACTGTTCAAATTTGTCTATAAAACTCTTCAGTAGTTTATTTTAATATTTATTTAATAGTTTAACACACGAAACTGGCCTGTATCAAAAGGTAAAAATTAAGCATTTTACACAAAAAAGTCAAAAACAACACTCGATTGAGCACCCCTTTCTACTTGAGCTATCTCGCTGAAATTTTACTATGTTATTTCTATGAATACGTGTAACAAATTCACGGGGTGGCCAAATGAAAAATAATAAAAAAAAATTTTTGGACCACCTTAGTATTCAGTTTACTTTCATCCTTCCTCTGTCAGTTCCATGCCTCACTGCCATCAGGGTAGGCACCAGGACTCCATTGTGGGCTGCTAGCTTCACTTCTTTTGACAGTTTTTTTATTAACGCCAACGGCATTCAGTCCTCTATTAATGGATTTACCTGCATTTACCCTTCTTTCAATATCTCTATCAGCCTTCCCATCTCTCGTAAATATTCTACTCAGATACACAAACTCATCCACCTGCTCCAAGTATTCATCATTCACAACTATATTGCACACTGTTTTCGTGCTCTTTCTTTCAAACACCATGACTTTAGACTTACTTACATTCATCATTAACTTATTCTTCGTACACACTTTGTTCATCCTAGACACGAGAGACTGTGTATTATAAAACTTTCAAACTACTCGGCAAGATGTGAGCAGGTAAGTACTTCTCTACGTGACCGACTGAGGTGCTGGGATCGCTTCTGCGAACTTAGCCGTGGGTTCGGTAGCAACCCGCAGATTCAATCTTGCTTCCTCTCAGTTAGGTTGGCAAGTTTGTAGCCTTCTTATTGTAAACCAGCTGGTACCCGGCATATACCATTCGAAGAAATAAATTAATTCTCCCTGCATGTCCGACGACCTCCGTAGTCCAGTGGCTAAGACTCTTGACTCACATTCCGGAGGTCGCGTGTTCGAACCCGGCATGCGCAAATAAATTTTATTTGATTAATTTGTGTTATTTCACAATTAATTAATTTAAAAATAATATATAGTATATTTGCGGCATGTTCCAGAGTGGAAGATACTATCAGTATCGCCCTGGTGTAAGACCACCATTCAGAATTGAAACGTTGCTTGAAAATGGCTTTAGCCGTGTTTAGTGACCAGATCTGAATAGCCAGGTACTTCCCAACCTTCCTCTTCCCCACCTCCTTCCTCTCCCCACTACCTTCAGCCTCACAACATACCCCAATTGGAGATGCCATAGTCTCACTGGCTCCAGACGGGAGCAGTTGAGATTCTTGTGCGGTATTCACTGTAAAAAAAAAAAAAAAATGTCCTTTCCTGTGCGTCCCCGTTCCCTTTCACCTTCCCCGCCTTCCCCCTCCCTCGTCTCTTCCCTCTCCGCAAACCCCACCTTCCCTCTGCCTTTCTTCCCTGCTGCTAAAATAAATGATATACACACATTTTCATTTATACATTTATATTGTGGACGAGCGGGCTGGCAAGTGGGTTGTATGCAAATCTACAGTTTTATGCCGAGATTGATGAAATTTTGCACACATGACCTTCAAAACAAGATGAAGGTCACTGTCTTCATTTGTTTTCGAAAACTCTGTGTAAAAGCGGCATCGCCGGGGACTTCAGCTAGTATTTTACATAATATAGGCATGTAAAACAGTGACAGATGTCGAATAATATTCCCCTTCTTAAACTGTTCGAAAATCGGTAGGTACCAAAGTACATTCTCTTTTCAATGGTAATGTCATGATGGATTGCGGTGATGCGCATCATCCTCGAGGCAGTCACTGTGTGTGTACATGGCTGAAACAACTAATTTAAAACCTATTAAACAACAAGTAATTGGTTAACAGGTTGATTGCTTAACAAATCAAGTCATCCAATCAAGTTTTTTCTAGAGCTTGTGGGAAACTCTAGAAAACTTGATTTGATGAACACAAGCATAATCAAACAATTCAGCTCATTGTGTAGCTTCATTTTTAACCTGTATGATATTTCGCAAATTCTTTGATGGCGCTACAGCCCATATCGAGCTTTGGCCTCCTGCAACAGTCGCCTCCAAGTCCTCCTGTCCTCAGCGGCTGACTTCCAATTTGGAACCTGGAGAAGCTGTGCTGCATCCCCTCTTACTTCGTCTTCCCACCTCAGTCTGGGTCTTCCCACTTTTCTCTTTCCACCTGGGTGTCCAGTCAAAATTCTTTTTGGGACGCGTGTATCCGGCATTCTCTGTACATGCCCAGCCCATCTCAACCTGAGGAGTCTCATATGTGATGAGATGCTAGGTGCCTTATGCACGGTGTCCGGAAACTCGTAGTACAAGCGGAAAACTGGTGAACCTACATCACATAGAGAACCCAAATAAACATGAAGATTTTCAATTTAAGCATTTTTAAATTTAAAATTAAGAAAAAAAAAATATTTAAAAAAAATTTCGGCTTTTTAGGGTTAAAATTTTTGAAAAGCGGAAATGTCATGATGACAGATGGAAGATGTTATGTATTCTAAAATTATTTATAAGTTGCTAAATCTCTTTTCGTGTCCATAGTTTATTTATTTTCATCTTGCTAATTTATTCTCCCACCTCTTCTAAGCATTAAAATATGGTTAATTAGCGTACCTATTTATTTTGTTATTTAGCCGTGCATCTTGTTGCAATGTTTTCAAATCCAAAAACACATCACAAACATTGTCACCAATTGTTAACTTTATAACAACAATTATCATCAACGACATTGGAGGGTATCCATCGCTTTCCCGCCCTGGTATAGGACAGATGGTTACTCCTTCAAGGCTCTCGCAAGGACTCTATTTTTTTTTAAAGAATGAATCTGAATTTAAGTTTGAACGAATCTAGACCTCCAGTGTCCCTGATTATTTCACACATTTATTATTATCACAAGTACCTAGTTCACACACTTTCAAGAACATGTCATATTATTTACAACAGGTACGTTGAACGAATCTAGACCTCTAGTGTAATATTCTGCGTTAGAATATTCCATAGTAATCCACAACAATTCACTAATTAATCGCATAATAATTCGCTTAATTTCATTCACAATTAATCACACAAAGAAAATAACATACGAATCACAAAAACACCTTGTTTTAAAGTTTGTTCAACACTTAATAATTAATAACGCTGATTATCGATTCAAATAAAAATAACTATTAAAATTGATTATTTACGTTTCAAATAAAAATAAACCACAAGAAACACGCATTTGATTTTGAACCAAATTCGCTTAATTTACGCTTAGTTTACGCTGTTCAATTTAACACGTCAACGCACGAATACAATCAATACAAACTAAAGGGCCCTGAACCCTGACGGCACTGCATGCAGAGACCATAGGTATGAGTAAACTAGCGCTGTTTCGTTTTTTAAAGGGCCGCAAGAAAGAGACGCATGCTCGGACTCGTCACAGCACACAGTCCTTGCATAATCTCGACGCAAAAGCCAAAATATCAAGTATCCGGTCAGTACGAAAAAATAATCGCTGAACACGAATAATATTTAATTTCCAATTAAATAATATTAATGAGTTAAATTAGTTCATTATTGCGGACATCAAACAAAAAGAGGTATACCTACAAATTTTCGGAAAGCTATTTTACCTCTCGAAAAATAAACGTGACGCTGTGATGATTAATGTATTTATAAGAAGAAGCTGTAGCACATTTAACAGATTATGCCCAAATATCGATGTGTTTAACACGAACTTTGATAAATGCACAGCACGCATAAAAATAACACTCTATTGAACGCCACATGTTTAACTATTAACTTAATAGTTCATTGATTTCTGTATTTATCTTTTTTTTAATTTTTAGTTCACAACATTTTCTCTCCTACCTTTAGCAGTTCGAATTCAAATAAAATCACTTCCTGAAAGATATTATTGATATTATACTGTAACAGTTTTAACTCGTTACCCCGTTTATTTGAATGATGACTCGGATTGGGATCCTAGCACACTTTGGTTTCTTGCGTTGTTGACACTGGAGATGGTGGCGACGCCTAGCGGGGAACGGAAGGAAGCGAGACTCAACGGATTTCACGGGAGGAAGATGGTGATTGGAATTTTGCTCCGGCCGACATTGTGGAGGCGTTAGTTTTATTTTACCGATACTGGTTTCTTTAGATGTAAAGCTGAGGAGTTATTTTAAGATGGTCATGTTCTTCTGACAGACCTGGCGCCCGACTATCCCGAGGTTACTCTCATGAATAAGGTTAGTGCTCGTTGTTTCAAAGCAAAAGTCACATGTCACAAGTTATAATTATTTCTCATGTATTTAAATTCACTAGTTTCATTATTCAAGAGTTTCCTCCTCAAGGAACCTTGAACCACTACCTGAGTATTAATAATTTAATTATTATTAGAGTCTCAAATTTAGCATACTGCACAATTCATGTGATTACCCAATAAATTGATAATTTGATTAATGACTGATTGGTTTCATTTCTGATATAAATTAGCATATAGAAATAGCTAAAACCATAAGTTACAATACGTCATATAATTTGTCGTTATTTTATTGGTCAATGACATAAATAATGAATTTATACAGACTGTTTATAACGCTAACAAATAAAATAAAATAAAGGCAACGTTCCGAGAGAGTACGGCTGGAGAGTACGGCTGGGACTCCCTCAACCACTCTCTCACGATCTCCTGCCATGCAGCTTGCAGCTGGTAGGCAGACAAATAAACGCCGCCAAGACTCGGACAAACCTCACCTCATGAACTCGGGGACCCCTGCTAAATCACCAAATGTAGCCAACTACTTGGGGTGATCTACGGCGGAAGCGTCTACTAATATCTACAGGAATTCCAAAAACTGAAAAAATCAAACTAATATCTATGAGAACCAAAGTGCTTACGAATATCTACAGCTCAAACTGCTGACTAATATCTATGAGAACCAAAGTGTTGACGAATATCTACGGCACTGGCAGAGGTTGGATTTGCAATTATGTATAGCATATTGGAATAACGTAATATTGCATATGCAGTTTAAAAAACTTAATTTATGTATGTATGTAAGTAAAAACCCCTAATATCGAACGATTGTACACATTTAGCTGATTATTAAGGATTTGGGTTTTTGTTTTAACAGCTTTCTTTATTTCGAGTGCTTCTAAATTATTTAGTCTGTTACCATGACTATTTCTATGTGAGTTAGGTTAGGTTAGTTTAGGTTGTGGTGCCGTGTATTTCGAAATAAATAAATACCTTTGTACTAAGACCTCCATGTTTGTTCAATAAATTATTGTCCTCGTAAACAGCAAAATACGTAATATTATGCAAAAACTTTATGTACTTTAAACAATTAAGCCTTTATGTAATTACGTAATTGAAGTAATTTATGCTTCTCCGTACAACCTCTTGCTCAGCTGCCCTCTGTAGATATTAGTCCAACCTACGCTCTGTAGATATTAGTCAACACTGGGACCGTCATAGATATTCGTCCGTCCTTAGCTCTGTAGATATTAGTCAACGCTCTGAAGTTCGTAGATAATAGTCCAACATATGAGCTGTAGATATTCGTACGACATACAGGCTGTAGATATTAGTAACTGGAGTCACCTACGGCAGAGGTGTTGGTTATCCAATAAATGGTACCCGTGGCGGCGGTATCCATGCCCGCCTTCCAAATTGATACATTTTATTACATTATTAAAAAAATAATAAAAAACCTTGTTCAAATTGGTTCGAACACGACTGTAGCACTGTAGCCAATTGCAGCATTGGAATGTTAACAACAGCGACCATTTTTATTTTAGTTCCCGAGGGTGAAAGTAATCCAAGTCCGAAATTTGAAGAAATGAGTTTTTGATGCAGACTTGAATTTTTGCAAAAATTCTACTTTTAGCCGATTTATTGATTAATTTGTGTTTAGACCACGATTCTTGAAGTAAATTATCATGTTTATCAGTGGCAGAAAGATGGAAGTCCCATTATGAAGAAAAAATAGGATTTTCAAAATTGCATGTGGATGCAAGTACCATGATGCAACAACAATCTTAGAAGCAGAAGGATGTACCATGGACTTTATTCCTTTTATAATACACCTCACGTCGTAACAAAATAGTCTACTTCATTTAGAGGCAGTAGGACTCAAGTCCATGTTTTTGTTTTTTTTTTTACATGAGCTCCACACAGGAGGCCCTGATGAAAATAATTTCCCTCGGGGCCTATGTCATCTTTGGGGATGCTGTGTGGAGGGTTTTTTTTTTAAGGAAGGGAAGGAGAGGAGAGTTCTGGGAATAAAGGGGGTTTAAGGCGTGGGTAGGAATCTAGGGTTCAGTGTGTCCTGGTCATCCGCCTCCAAGACCTAGACAAACCTAACCCCATGAACCCGGGCACCTCTGCTAAATCACCAAAGGTAGCGAACCACTTGGGGTGACCTATGACAAAGGTGTTGGTTATCCAATAAAGGTTCCCGGGGCGGCGGTACCCATTCCCGCCTCCCAAATTGAAAAGTTGACAAGTCAGCGTTTTTTTTTTACAATTATTTTTAAAGGCTTTACGTTTTAAAAATTTCGTTTCCCCTCTTTGCTCCTTTTTAAAACAAAACTAATTGATTTAATAATTACTTTTTTTGTTATATATCAGCATGGATATCCGAAGAAGTTATGAGACCATAGTTACAGAAAAATAGTTTTTGGCTCTCCTGAACATTTAGCCTTTTGGACTTGCATCCGTATGTTTCGGGTACAGAATTTGGTTATTAAGTTCAAGGCCAAGCTTAGTGTTGCTTATCTCTTCTTTTGTGTTGATCGAACCGAGCGCAGAAAGGGACAGCAAATTTCGCATTGTACTTTGTTTGACCAGGAAGCGCGAAAAGAATGAACAGCTGATTTTAACCGTGAAATGACTGTAAAACACGGAATAAAATTGTGGATAATTTCAAAATAATGCTTTAAATCCGGATTTCTTTGTTTGTTTTCTTTTAAATAGTTTTTACTAGTTATGTACTATGATCGTCAGTAATAATTTATAAGAATTTGACCAAAAAAAAATCAACTTCTGACTCGATTTACTCAAAAGCGAAAGCTCAAATAAAAAAAAATTATACCACAAAATCGACTCCAAATGTGATGAGGATTCCCCAGTTTCCCGCTTATACTACGAGTTTTCGGACACCTTGTATATATCATACAATTCTGTATTGTGCCGGATGCGCCACTGTTCACCCTCTTTCACGGGTCCACATATTCTTCTCAGCACTTTTCTTTCAAAAGTATCCAGCATTTCAGCCATCTTTACCGTCAGTGTCAGCGCCTCACATTCATATGCCAATACAGTTCTAACAATGGTCTTATATATGGTTATTTTGGTTTTTCTGTGGACACTATGTGACTTAAACACTGGCAGCAAAGAGAAGTATGTTTTGTTGGCTGCTGTGATTCTCCTTCTGATTTCTGCTGGATCCTCATTATTCTCTGTCAGATTGGAGCCCAGGTAGGTGAATTGATCGACCACTTCGTATGAGTAGTTGTCTTTGAATTGTGCACTACTTCTTCTTCTGTGTGAAGGGTTCCTGCTCTGTATCATCATTTTCGTTTTGTTGACATTAACCTGCAGTCCTACTTCCCGTGACGCTGTTTCTAAAGGATCGAAGACCTCCTTAATGGCTGAAATTGATCTTCCGACAATGTTAATGTCATCCGCTTATCCGACAACTTGACTGCTCTTGAAACAAATATTGGAGCCAGTGTCTATTAGCGTTTTTCTTATTACATGTTCGAGCACAATGTTGAAGAAAGTGGGAGCCAGACCATCCCCCTGTTTTAGTCCCTGCGATACTGTGGATTCTTCCGACAATTCCCCATCTATTTTGACCTGACATCTTGAGTCTGACATTGTGGCTTTGATGAGCCTAACCAATTTAGATGGAATCTGGAATTGAAGTAGTATGTCATATAGACACTCCCAATCTATGCTATCATATGCTTGCTTGAAATCTATGATTAGTTGGTGTTTAAACTGTTTTAGAAAGGTTACGAAATAAGCTTTCAAATACTTATATTACAAATAAATATTAACATTTGTAAATATTAAAATTTAGAATGCAAACATTAAAAAAATGTAAAAATGACTCACGAGATGTTTTTATGTGAAAATGGTACTAAAAATCACAGATTATGTAAACAACAATACTTATTCTATTGTATAAATGTATAATAAACACTTTTGTCACCTCAGTTTTTTATCAATTCATATAAAAATATTTAATAAAAATTAACAATGTCGAGCCGCCCGTAGGAAATTTGGCGGGTAAAAAAATGTGTCAGACTGCGCGAATGACAGAATATTCTTGTTACATATTTCTATGGACAACTTGATAGGGATGTACAGCTTGATCCACTATCGACCTTTTACTTTTTTGTTTTAGGGATGTCACTAAAACAATAACGGAGTTAGAACGATTTCTATGGAGACACACGCGCTGATGTATAAACACGCTTATTGTACTTGACTGCTATCGTATTTTTAATGCATATATCTGCTTACGTTGCTGACCGGTTAAATATTTTCGTTTTTAATATTAGCGCGCTTTCTTTTAACATTCAGTATTTACAAATCTCTCCATCTTTTTCTTTTTGAGCGGGTACACCGCGCCTTAAATAGACAATGCTGCTCTTGCTTTTTACCAGTTTTTATTCACAAAAACATTCATCTTTCCATTTTGAGAGATCTCAATATTAACGGATTACCATTTTTTATTCTAGCTTCCGAAACTGTTCACCCAACCGATGGACTACAGCCTCTACCATCCAGACCTAGTCTTCATCAATAACATAAGGGGAACTAAGACTGTGTAAGTCATTTTATAAAAGTTTTTTTATAATGTAAAATATAATACTATTTTAAAATAGTTCTTTTTTATTTTATGTAATTGTTTTTTATTTTATTTTATATAATACGTAGTAAATAATTAATCATCGCTCATTGTAATATTTCTGTCTGTAGGTACTTTTTTTTGTCTATTTTGTATTTATTATTTTTCATTATACAGGGTACGGCAAAACAGACAGTGCAGTTTTGAAGGGCTATTAAAAAAAAACCGCCCAACTTACAGAAATGTAGTTTATTTTATTTTATTCATTACAGTTTTATTTTTATTTTATGTAATTGTTTTTTAAAATAATTAATCATTGTAATATTTCTGTCTGTAGGTACTTTTTTGTCTATTTTGTATTTATTATTTTTCATTATACAGGGTGCATCAAAACAGACAGTGCAGTTTTGAAGGGCTATTAAAAAAAACCGCCCAACTTACAGAAATGTAGTTTATTTTATTTTATTCATTACAGTTTTATTTTATTTTATGTAATTGTTTTTTATTTTATTTTATATAATACGTAGTAAATAATTAATCATCGCTCATTGTAATATTTCTGTCTGTAGGTACTTTTTTTTGTCTATTTTGTATTTATTATTTTTCATTATACAGGGTACGGCAAAACAGACAGTGCAGTTTTGAAGGGCTATTAAAAAAAAACCGCCCAACTTACAGAAATGTAGTTTAGGGTGAAATGCAGATCCGGGCACAGTTTGGAAATTTAATAAAAAGGCACTTTCTAGATGAGAAAAGTGTGGAGAAGATGAATAAAAAATAAATTAAGGCGCGCTCGGCAAAATTGAGGGAGATACAACCGTTCAAAGTATTTAAAAATTCACTTCGCGAACTGATATTGACAGTTCGTTGTTCGTTCGCCATGTTTTCACCGCTTAGGTATGTTGGATCCCAGACCTAATACAGAATTAATAGTACGCCAGAATCACAAACCATGTTACACAAACCTAGCGTAGCCGCTAAACCACTTGAAAACTGGGATGTTTTTCTTGCTTTGATGTGAGCAGGCGCTATAAAGGGGCACTTTTTTTGTATCACAAACCATGTTTAGCGTATTAGGTTATAAAAAAAATGGCGGGCGGACGCGGGCGAACTGTCAATATCAGTTTGTAAAGTGAAATTTTAAATACTTTGAACGGTTGTATCTCCCTCAATTTTGCCGAGCGCGCCTTAATTTTTGTTTTATTCAGCTTTTCCACACTTTTCTCATCTAGAAAGTGCCTTTTTATTAAATTTCCAAACTGTGCCCGGATCTGCATTCCTCCCGTAGTTTATTTTATTTTATTCATTACAGTTTTTTTTTTTTATTTTATGTAATTGTTTTTTAAAATAATTAATCATTGTAATATTTCTGTCTGTAGGTACTTTTTTGTCTATTTTGTATTTATTATTTTTCATTATACAGGGTGCGGCAAAACAGACAGTGCAGTTTTGAAGGGCTATTAAAAAAAAACCGCCCAACTTACAGAAATGTAGTTTATTTTATTTTATTCATTACAGTTTTATTTTATTTTATGTAATTGTTTTTTATTTTATTTTATATAATACGTAGTAAATAATTAATCATCGCTCATTGTAATATTTCTGTCTGTAGGTACTTTTTTTGTCTATTTTGTATTTATTATTTTTCATTATACAGGGTGCGGCAAAACAGACAGTGCAGTTTTGAAGGGCTATTAAAAAAAAACCGCTTAACTTACAGAAATGTAGTTTATTTTATTTTATTCATTACATCATGCCGTTTTATGCATCGAGTCCTGAAGATGAAATCAGAAAGATGATAACCCCCAGCAGGGATACATTGATAAGGCGATTTCTGATGTTTTTGGATGCATTTTAGCACATCTCGATGGGCGTAATGCCGATTTCATCCCAAATTCGATCCTTGAGTGCTTCCAAGGTGTGAGGCCAAGGTTTAAAAACTTTTTCCTGCCGATAGCCCCACAGGAAGAAGTCACAAATGCTCAAATTAGGTGAGCGCGTGGGCTATACCACTTTACCCCCCCGAGAGACGAGGCGCGCAGGGAACATCATTGAAACTTAAGCACTATGAGCTGTAACACTATCCTGTTGAAGCTAGATGTCTCTCAGATCTGATAAGTTTTAAGATTTTCACGGCCAAAAGCATTTTCGTTATATGTTTTTGGGGTGTTGTGCCGTGTTGCGCTACCTCCTTCTTTAGCCAACGATTCGGACATCGTTGCAGTGTCCATCATCAGGGCAGATCCGGTAGATGATTTCACACATCTACCGGATCTGCCGGATCTGCCCTGATGATGAACACTGCAACGATGTCCGAAACGTTGGCTAAAGAAGGAGGTAGCGCAACACGGCACAACACCCCAAAAACATATAACGAAAAAAAATCTCTCAGATCTGTTTCCTTCATTAGTTTTTTTTTTTTTTACATTAGCTCCACACAGGAGGCACCGAGGAAAACAATTTCCCTAGGGGTCTATGTCATCTTTGAGGATTCTGTGTGGAGGGTTTTTTAAGGGAATGGAAGGAGAAGAAGATATGGGAAGGAAAAAGGTATGAGGGGTGGGTAGGAATCTGGGGGTCAGTGTGGCCAAGAGTGACAGACGTATGAATCTATTCCTCACACTGCGGTGCAAGGCGAAGGGTCGGGAGAATCCGGCTGGAGAGGTCAAAAGGCCTCCCTCAATCAGTCACCTCCGATCCAGCCCGCCACGCAGTGGTTGGGCAAACGTATCCGCCACCAAGACCTAGACAAACCTCATCCCATGAACCCGGGCACCCCTTTTTTTTTTTTTTTTACAGTGAATACCGCACAAGAATCTCAACTGCTCCCGTCTGGAGCCAGTGAGACTATGGCATCCCCAATTGGGGTATGTTGTGAGGCTGAAGGTAGTGGGGAGGGGAAGGAGGTGGGGAAGAGGAAGGTTGGGAAGTACCTGGCTATTCAGATCTGGTCACTAAACACGGCTAAAGCCATTTTCAAGCAACGTTTCAATTCTGAATGGTGGTCTTACACCAGGGCGATACTAATAGTATCTTCCACTCTGGAACATGCCGCAAATATACTATATATTATTTTAAATGAATTAATTGTGAAATAACACAAATTAATCAAATAAAATTTATTTGCGCATGCCGGGTTCGAACCCGCGACCTCCGTAATGTGAGTCAAGAGTCTTAGCCACTGGACTACGGAGGTCGTCCCCTGCTAAGTCACCAAACGTAGCGAACCACTTGGGGTGACCTGTGGCAGGGGTGTTGGTTGTCCAATAAATGGTTCCTGGGGCGGCGGTACCCATACCCGCCTCCCAATTTGTAAATTAGTTCTTCCAATTGAGGTTCAAAAAAATTTAACAACATGGAAACATAGTGTTGAGCTTTGACAGTTACGGTTCGTCCATTCTCCTAAAAAAAATACGGCCCAATCACCCCCAATTTGGAAATTGCACACCACATGGTCGCTTTTGAGAAGTGAGAGGTCCCTCTAAAGTTGCCTTGGGTTATTTTCAGCCCAATACCGAGTAGCCCTTCAAAGCTGCACTGTCTGTTTTGCCGCACCTTGTATGTATATTTATCCTGACGAAGCAACCATTGGTTTGGAAACGTGTAGTTTATTTTCATTAAATAGTTGTGTAAACAAAGTGATTTATTTTCATTAAAACAAAAGATTTGTTGCTGAAGCAGTTCAGTTGTGTATAAAAAAAGAGAAAAATAACTATATAAATGACACACATGTAATTGTATGTATCGTAGACATATGAACATTAGTAGACCAGAACATAAAGGTGAGGGGTAGACAACAACTACAGCGGGGCGCAGAGCGGGAAGATGACTTTGGAGATATGTGATTCGTCGATAACTCAATATGACAGTATATAGGCATCTCGCATTATAATATCACCATTTAGTTATTAAAAGTTAACTCTCGTTTTGAATGAATAGACCTTTTTACATGGGAGCGCGAATTGCTCTCCACGTATTGAACAAATTTGCAAAGTCTAAATATGGCAAAGTAAAGTTTGTTTATTTTCAGTCTCCAATATTTTGTTGCCGTATTTAGTTAGGACACTTTTACAAATGTTTCATAATTTACTTACCCCGTAAACATCGACGAGCACACGCCATGTATCTCGAGTGATAGTATATATTTACACGTTTTCAAAACACAAACCACATTTTTTGCGGTGTTATTTCGTGAAATGCACCGATGAGCGCTCGACGCTGGCTCGCAGAAGAATGATGACGTCAATTTTTTTTAGATTCACACGAAGCCATACACGATCCCAGCCGGTTCCAAGGAATCGGTATGGGGAGGGGGAAATAATACGGTTTTATAACACTTAGGGAAGGTCTACTAATATTCATGTCTATGCCGAAAACCAAAAACTGTCTTTGTAAGTTGACAAAATACGCTTTTGAAGATATAATTTTTGAAGTATAAAAATTTGGCACGCAAACATAAAAAAATTTTAAAAATGGCCTACATTACGTTTTTACTTTATACCAAAATAAGGAACTCCAGTGAAAAATATTATGGCTTTAAAAAAATATGTTCATATAGACCAATAAATGCTGATTCTGAATATATAACTTTTATTTCATAATATTAAACGTAGAGTTCTTAAAAAAATATAAAAAAGTGCATTTTTAAACCTCTCGTCAAAACACACTGTAAAGTTGGTATTACTGAAATGGTTAGTGCTGACGTCACGCGTCACCAGTCATTGTATTGAAATTTTGATTATGTAGGTATGACAAAAGCCATCGGTATTAACAACATTTCATGTTATTCTTTATTTCATACTGTTTATAGAGATTTAGTTGATGTGTTTATTGAAACAATATTTAAGCCTAAATAATTCAGTATCAAGAATAGAGGTTATCTATTAGTTTATCTCTATTATTTAAAATATTGAAAAACTACTGCACAAAAAAAAATAGTAATGCTTCTTCTAGGGAGAATACTTCGAACAACGGAACAACGGATTTCAAAATGGCGGCAGTAGATCAGCTGATTGCCCAATCCTATACTAATTTTTCAGCAGTGATGACGTCACACGATTTACCATATTTCCGGTGGTTTTCGGGGGGTCTAGAAAAATTAAAACTTTGAAAATTATTTTAACTATTAAAACTAACTCTAAAAATAAAAATGCAGTTATTTAAGTTAGAAGGTCATTATTCATAAAAAAAATTTTAAAAAATTGGACTGGAGTTCTCTATTACTGATCAGATATGTTTTTAGATTTTCGTTATTTGTTTTTGGGGTGTTATGCCATGTTGCGCTACCTCCTTCCTTAGCCAACGTTTCGGACAGCGTTGGCTAAAGAAGGATTTTTTTTGATTTTTTACAAAAAATGTAGGTTACACAGCTTTAGATTGCCACCACGTGTTGTATTTTTAGTATTGCCATTTGATCAACAGTGGCGCCCTCCTATGTTTTTTACTCTTATTTGACAGACTGTGTATTTGCACACTAAAGGCAGAAACATACATGCGTGTCGTGACGCGCCAGAAGCCCATCGGTTTTTATATTTATTATGGTTAGAGACATATTTGTAGGTCATGGCGTGTCGACAAGCCACGACGATGATTGGTTAATTTGTAGTCACGACACGCCACGACACGCAAGTATGTTTCTGCCTTAAGACGCAATTGAGTGTTTTCTCTACAATAATAATTGTGCATGGATTAAAGATATCCCGTTTTACATTCCAGCGGGATTTATCACTATGTGAAGCAGATTGCGAAAGCCCTCCTGCGAACTATCGGTCACCTGAAGTTTTCTCTACAATAATAATTGTGCATGGGTTAAAGATATCCCGTTTTACATTCCAGCGGGATTTATCACTATGTGAAGCAGATTGCCCTCCTGCGAACTATCGGTCACCTGAAGTTTTCTCTACAATAATAATTGTGCATGGATTAAAGATATCCCGTTTTACATTCCAGCGGGATTTATCACTATGTGAAGCAGATTGCCCTCCTGCGAACTATCGGTCACCTGAAGTTTTCTCTACAATAATAATTGTGCATGGGTTAAAGATATCCCGTTTTACATTCCAGCGGGATTTATCACTATGTGAAGCAGATTGCCCTCCTGCGAACTATCGGTCACCTGAAGTTTTCTCTACAATAATAATTGTGCATGGATTAAAGATATCCCGTTTTACATTCCAGCGGGATTTATCACTATGTGAAGCAGATCGCCCTCCTGCGAACTATCGGTCACCTGAAGTTCGCCTACGTCAAGTTCGATATCCTTAAGATAACGCAACGGCAAGAGGACTCCAGTGTTACGTGAGTATTTTACTTTACATTGTTTGTTTCAGTCAGAATGTCCTGAGGGAAATTATTTTCTTCAGGGCCTCCTGTGTGGATCTCATATAAAAAAAGGACATACTAGATATTTCACGTTTATAAATCCAAAATATATGACATATGAATTCCCATTGTATTTATGACTATTTAATTTATATAGAAAATATCCCAGTATAACTAAACTTGTTTTATAGGCAAATTTGAAAAGGCAACATTGAAAACTTAGATTTTGAAAGGGCTAGTCATTTTTTACAAGAATCAAAAAACAGCAAAAGATTTGTAATTTTAAATTCAAGTATTAACAATAAGGGAGTTTATGTGATGTGTTTGTTTGTGTGTAATGTGTAGTTTCCGTGTTCCAGGGTACGATGGAGAATCCGCGGCCTGTCTGGTCTGAAAGCCATGTTCATGTTCTGGAAGTTCAAGCTGTGGAAACTGCGAGAGTCCTACGACGAGTGCGAATTGTAAGTACCTTTATTATTATTATTTCCCCAGCCATTGAGGTCTTTTCTAACTGTGATAATTTTTTATACAAATCGTTTAACCCCATCGGGCTCGACCATTTGTGTGTTATTTTGTAGCATATTTAATATGTAAAACACAGATACGTGTAAATTATATCTGAATTATGGTGAGCATTCAAATTTTGCTTTCCTCTCTATCTTGAAACTTTCTATTTGGAGATGTCCTACTAATCAACTGGACGATCCACATATCTACATGTTTTTGTTCTTGGGGTGTTATGCCGTGTTGCGCTACCTCCTTCTTTAGCCAACGTTTCGGACAACGTTGCAGTGTCCATCATCAGGGCAGATGTATAGATGCCTGATGATGGACACTGTAACGCTGTCCGAAACGTTGGTTAAAGAAGGAGGTAGAAAAATACTTTTGGCCGTGAAAATCTAAATGAGGATATCCTAGTATTACATTTTTCCATCTTGCATGGCGGAGTATTTAGTTTCGATGTTATTTCGTTTTTTACTTTGTTTTTGCTTTAGATGTTGTTTTTGATTTTGTCTAATATTTTGCTTTTGATTTTGTTTTTGATTTTGCTTTGATTCTGTTGTGCTTAACTTAGATGTTCTTTGTAATAAATAAAAAAAATAACGTGTAAAAGCCCAGCCGGGCGGGAAATTCATAATAAATAAATATTTTACTGTAGATTCTCAACTAGGTACTTACTTCAGATATCTTTACTAACAGACTGAAGAGAGATAGCTTTTAAATGTATTATTTTATTAAAAATGATTTATTTTTTTTAAATCAAAACTATTATTAAATATTTAACTGACAGCCCTGAAACAGTTAGCTAATTAGCAATACCTGCTTAATAATTTCAAACAAAGATAACTTGAAGGTAACAATAAACTCAATGCAAATTTACTCTATTTAGTGCTTATAAATACTGTTGACAACTTGTTGACAAGTCCCCTTTGTTTAGGTACATATTTTTTATTCTAAATAATCCTATCTAAATTTTATGTTCTCTGTTATTATAACATTGATATTATTTTTTTTTGTATAGTAACAGTAGTTTAGTAACACATAATAGTATCCTTCCTAAATACTTGCTACTTTGTTAAATGTTCATTTCTACTTTGTTATTATTGATAACCTCCTGTGTACCACTGTATACTTATAATACCATGTACTCACTTCAATGTAAAAGCCATGCTATGGCGTTTAAATAAATAAATAAATATCTACAGGTGTTTGACGTCTGTGAGAAATATCTCCGAAAATCGCTCTAGGGGTTAGTGTTTGACGTCTGTGAGAAATGTTTCCGAAAATAGCTCTAGGGGTTAAAAATCTCTCGATGGAGACAAAGTTGTTAACTAACAATGGCAGACAAATAATCCATAATGTTGTCATAGATCTTTATGTTAGTTTTTAAATTATTCACAATGTTTTCATAGATCCATTTTTTAGTTTTTAAATAATCCATAATGTTTTCATAGATCCATTTGTTAGTTTTTAAACAATCCATAATGTTTTCATAGATCCATTTGTGAGGTTTTAAATAATCCATAATGTTTTCATAGATCCATTTGTTAGTTTTAAAATAATCCATAATGTTTTCGTAGATCCATTTGTTAGTTTTTAAATAATCCATAATGTTTTCGTAATAACGAAAATGCTTTTGGCCGTGAAAATCTTAAACGTATCAATCCATATTGTTTTCATAGATCTGTTTGTTAGTTTTTAGGATTTAATAACACCTGTCGTTGCTTCATTACTTGGTTTCTATTTCAGGTGGTACGATGGCATATCGACTTTCTACGTTGGATCGGACGGTTTAGTCCAGACTCACGTTGCAGACAAGGTAGGCACTTTTAAACAATCGTACTAAATTTTTGTGGAAATTCACTGAAGTAACTGTTAGAAATGTTACAATCGGACCCCAAACACACAAAGCTACCAGAATATCGGTTTATTTCACAGACCGTTTTTAACTAAATGGATTTATTCGTATAAAACTTTATTATACAGGGTGTAACAGGACGTACCCGAGGGATTTTAACCAGCGATTCCTGAGCATATTTGGAGTAAAAAATATAAATAAATTTTTGTCTCCGGTGACTTTTTTGATAAATTTTTTTTTATTTTTTTTCTTCAAATTCAAACAAAAAAAAAATATTTCTCGTGTTGTCATTAGTCACTCAGCCGAGTAACCGACCAACCCCTCACCCTGCCTCAACTGTCCAACACCTACCATTTTTTAATGTTTTTGTAGAAAAAATAAATAAAAAAAACATCAAAAATATCACCGGAGACCAAAATTTCAATAACATTTTTTATTCCAAATAATGTCAGGAATCGATGGTTAAAATCCCTCGGGTACGTTCTATTACACCCTATATAGCCAGTTAAAAACTTTACAGAAACTATTAGAATTAAAACACTTTTAAGAAGATTTTCTTCTTCATTGGGGATGCTGTGTGGAGGGTCTTTTGAGAAGTGGAAAGAAATGAAGTACTGGGAGGGGCGGGTAGGAATCTGGCAATCTCTGTCTCCAGGAGTGTTGGATGTATTAATCCATCCTTCCCACTGCAGTTCAAGGTGATGATCCGAGAGAGTTCTAGAGTCTTCCCTCAACTAATCTCTCCCGATCTAACCGGGCATCCCTGCTAAATCACCAAACATAATGAATCACTTGGGAGTGACCTATGGCAGTGGTTTTAGTTAGCCCTTACCCGCCACTTAACATCAGTTACAATCCCACAACTGAAATTAGTATTTTAAAATTTTCAGACTTTATGTCAGGGTTAAATCTTCCCGGCAGGAAAAACCCCTTTCACACACTTTTCCACAAATGATCATCTAGTCAATGCAAGAACAACATGTCAACCTACCAGAAACCAAATGGGAAAATAATTCACTGACACAGATATTTTCATATCAGAGGGTTCGAATCTGTGGACTCCTAATTGGACCTATAAATCCTACTGATCCCTCAATATAAATATTTAAAAAATCTCTTGTAATCCTACATGTATTTAAAATGGCTGAATTTTGCATTTTTATATATAAATTCTTTGACAAATCTAGTATATCTAAATTTTGAAAGAGAAAGCTAGGTATAATGCCAGTAGCCGAAATAACAAATGGTAATATTTTGATAGTCTGAGAATGCCAAATTCTTTTAATCTCATTTCCTAAATCTGTATATTTTCTTATTTTTTCAGAAACAGATTTTTTAATATTACAGGAATTTGGAATAGCGACATCAATGCTATAAGTTATTTTTTAAATTTTGTCATGCAAAACTATATCAGGTCTATTATGACTAATTGTTCTGTTTGTTAGTATAGTTTTACCATAATATATATTGTATAAAATTCATTTTCTAAAACTGTACACTGTTACTAAATGTACACTCGGACGGCGCTAATACAGAACATCCCGATATAATATATTCTATAGTTTCCGGAAAAGCCAAACATTTTTTACATAAATATTATTATATTTTATTATTATGTATGTGATGGTTTCAGGTAATGCCAGATGAAGACAGTGCCGTGGTGGAAGTGAGTAAGACTCCCCTAGGCGCCAAGCTGGCCTTGCTTCTGGGGCTGGTTCCCCGGTCCTACCTCTCCGACCTGTGCCCCACGGCTCTGGCAGCCCTGGGCCCCCTCAGCCCCGCAGACCTCACGCTGCTGGCCCTACCACTCGAGAAGATCCACTAGTTTGTAACTCTTTTTGTCAGGAAAAATAATAATGTCCGTTTACTGTCTTTATATAACATCATTTACACTAGGAATTGAGATGGCGGAATAATTATCGATAAACACAATCTATTATCTCAAGAAAGCCCTTAACTTCACAGGGATATGCAAGTATCCAATTCTTAACCTGTTTAACATTGGATGGTATTTTGAAAAACCGATTGTTTTCTGTTTATATCTTTTTATTCATGTACATTACATGATAATATCGTTAGAAGTTTTTTTAGAATAGCTAACTAACTAAAAAAATATATTAAAAAATCTCCCATTTTGGAAATAATTATCAAAAAATATAATTATACAAATATAAACTGATTTTATTATTTCTTCACAATGTTGAATACATATCCAACAAGAAAAATCACAATTCAAAGAAGTTTTCAAATAAATAAAGACGTTTATACTCATTTGAAAATGAAAAATATCGATTTTTTTCACCATTGACAGTTGCCAAAGTCATAGAAACTTTGTTTAAAAATATTGCAGGTAGCTAGATTAATCAAATCAACTAACATCAAGAATGATATTGGCGCAAGCGATTCTGACCTTATTCTTCATACAGTTTCTTTATACATAAGGGTTAAAATCGCATATAAAAAATTTAAAGAAAAAACCGAGCATGCCGGTGAGAGCAAGGTTATGAAAGCATTCTAGTTTTGGATCTTGTGGTATCCAGTGGCGTGATGTGATTTCAATAGCAACGTACGTACTGTGCGTGACAAGTTGTTTGCAATGTGAATACACAAGTTGAATATCGAATACTTGCATATCCCTGTAGAAGAAGAGACAATGGTCTCGTTTAATTTCTTTATATGTTTTGTATAAAAAATTAGTTTCATTGTTACCAATAAAGTTATAAATGTATGGGGCTAGTTATTTTACTGTAAAGCTGGCTTTACCCTCATAATAAGTGACTTATGGCAAAATTATCATTGTAAGCGACATTGTAAGTTACTTACTATAATTTGTAAAAGGCGTGAGTATTTGACAGGTATTTACAACTTACAGCCTTCTCACAGCATGTGAAATCAGTTTGATAAGTTGAAATGCTTACTGTAAGAAAAGGTACCTAAACGCGAAAATGTGAGATGCTAAAAATAAAAAGACAAGCTTTTTGCACGTTGTGAGTAACTTAAACTCGTAAATTTTACTTATGAGTGTAAAGCTAGCCTTAGGTCAATTTATGTGAATTTAAGAATGTACAATTTTGGTAAAAAACCAAAATTGAATAGGTGGATAAATAAATAAAAATGGGTAAAAAAAATTACTTAAATGCTGTGAAATTGTTGATATTTAATAAGTCAGGTGCCTACGCCTCATACGTCGTACATACATATATCGTGAAAACAAGCTTAAGGGTCCGAGTGGTTAAGCATGGCGTATCAAAAATGTTATGTGGAATCCAGAGGTGAGTTTTTAATCTATGTATGACGTATGAGGCGGACCTGACTTATTAGGTGACTTAAATATTAATATAAAATCATGTTTGAAAATTTGATCACCTAGAAATAATCTGCTAAAATGAAATACTGTCAGTAGAACACAATTATTTTGAACTTTTTTTTCTGGGTGCATGTTGCAAATCTTTTTATCAATAATTTTTTTAATATAAAACGAAATAAATAATATGCAACATTTCCTCGCAATATTGTTAGTTATGTAGAATAATGACAGATGTCAAATAATGTCCGCCATCTTTCTGTTTAAAAATTGGTACCAAAACATCAGTTTTTTCATCACAAATCATTATGGAAACTGGACAAAAAAGGCGTAGTGTGACAATGACGGCCGTTGTTCCCAATCCTACTGATCGACGGTTGAGCTGCAATTTTGACTCAACACTCATCAAATGCACAAATATGCTCTTCACAATGCAAGTCTCCGACCAACAGATGAATCGAGCGTTATTAAATAAATCACTTAGCTGATCGAAGGCTCAGATTGATCAATCAAAAAGTTGGGAACAACGACCGTAAGTGTTTCATCGTAAGAGCTTACTTAATTAAGGCAGACATTTGTTTCCTTAGTAGTTAACGGATATTGTTGAATACAAAGATGTTTTTATATTTAAGTACATATTACCTAAGTAGTGTAAAAGAATGAAATAAAATTGAATATGTAAAATGTAATTATTGGTTACGCAGTGTAATTAGGCCATGCTTCTGCTAAATGTGATGTGATTGTCACCTAGCTGTTTTACCATACAAATAATTATTTATTATTAAAAACATTACTAAAAGCTATGTTTTATTGTTTCATTTAAATCCAACAAAAGGAATTACAATGAAATCCTCTTAACCCCTCCGCAACGTAAGCAGATATATGCCTTAAAAATACGACAGCAGTCAAGTACAATAAGCGTGTTTACACGTCAGCGCGTGTGTCTCCATAGAAACCGTTATAACTCCGTTATTGTTTTAGTTACATCCCTAAAATAAAAAGTGAAAGGTTGATAGTTAATCATGCTGCACATCTCTATTCAAGTTGTCCATAGAAATACATAAAAGAACATTCTGTCAGTCGCGCAGTCTGACACATAATTTATCCCGCCAAATTTCCTACAGGCGCCCGACATTGTTAATTTTTATTAAATATTTTTATATGAAATGATAAAAAGTGAGGTGACAAAAGTGTTTATTACACATTTATACAATAGAATAAGTATTGTTGTTTACATAATCTGTGATTTTAGTACCGTTTTCACATAAAAACATCACGTGAGTCATTTTCACATTTTTTTAATGTTTGCATTCTAAATTTTAATATTTACAAATATTAATATTTATTTGTAATGTAATAATTCGAAAGCTTATTTTGTAACCTGTCTAAAACAGTTTTTACTATTCGGCTACGTTCAGAAATGTTTCATTTATAGAGCTTTAATTGTGAAGCGGTAATAATACAAAGTTTTCGTAAAATGTCATTTCGTTAAAGACATTAAAAGTGCATATTTGCGATTTTCTGAGGGGTTAACCACTGGAGCGATCACTTGAAATAGATAAATTTGTCTTGATTGCTTGAGATTTCCCAGAAGATCATTTTTAAAATTTTTCGACAACATTAAAAAAATCATTCCTTCAAATTTTAACATGGAGACTTATTATGATGCTGTATTGCCAACGAATTAACCTGATTTTACTGTTTATCTCATATTTGTTGGATTTATAAAAAATTCATAAAGTTTATAATCACGCGAATCCTACGTGTTTTGACTCAAGTTAACCCCTCCGAATTTTCGCAAATATTCGCTTATGATGTCTCAAACGAAATGACATTTTACGAAAACTTTGTGTTATTACCGCTTCACAATTAAAGCTCTATAGATGAAACATTTCTAAACGTAGCCGAATAGTAAAAACTGTTTTAGAAAGGTTACAAAATAAGCTTTCTAATTATTATATTACAAATAAATATTAACATTTGTAAATAATAAAATTTAGAATGCAAACATTAAAAAAATGACTCACGTGATGTTTTTATGTGAAAACGGTACTAAAATCACAGATTATGTAAACAACAATACTTATTCTATTGTATTGTATAATAAACACTTTTGTCACCTCACTTTTTTAACATTTCTTGTAAAAATATTAATAAAAATTAACAATGTTGAGCCGCCGCACAGTGGTTTTACTAGTATGGGAGCGTCGGAAACAATTCGAAATTTCAAATTGCAAGGATCACTAAATTTGGTTTCTATATCTTGATACCACATACCAGCGCATCTTTCCCCATACCACGAAATTCAACAAAACGTTTCGTCACTGCCAAACACGTCAGCAAAGATTGACTTCCCGTGCAGTCAGGACGTTTGTGTGTAAATGCAACGTTTATTATATAACATTTAGGTACTGATAACTTTTTACACCGCTTGCTTGCAATTTTTTTTTTAACTTGGATTCAATACCTTCAGGTGTTTACTAAAGATGGTAAGGTTATTTTTTTCATTTCCTAATGCGACAAATTTGGGATATTTTTTTTAAAAAACATCTCGTGAATTAAAAAAAAATTACAAAGATTTCTGAAATACTTAAGGTTAAAGTTAGATATTCAGCAAATGTGCTAATGTACTTTTGTAGCTGAACTATTTACGTACCATATTTAAAAAAAAAATCTTGCGCATTTTTGCGGTTCTACGGCCCAGGAATTTTTACGTAATTTACGTACTGTAAAATTTGAGTGCTTCATAAACATTATTTTTGTCACAAGTTCGGTTTCAAAGGATTTGTTCTTAAGACAAAAGAAGTTATTTGGCATAATGATGAACTCGACGTGTCAAAAGATGGAAAAAGATTTTAATATTTAAAAAAAAATGTATATAAACCTCACCAATTGCCTTAAAGAGAGGTTGGATAAATTCAGTAAAAAAATCACAGGCTTCAAATGTCGCATTAATATAAGATGGACTATTGCTCGTCGAGATGATGCTAGATTTGTGATGAAAAATAAAACAAAATCACTTGAGACTCCGATTGGTTTTATATTGTATGCGATTTATCCTGAAAACGGCACGTGATGACCGTAAACACAATTTGAATGTAGTTCAGACCAATCCAAACGCTTGAAAACCAAAGATCTTCGGAAAAGTGCACCTCTTTCTCATTTGGTGTTTGAGAAAGAGGTATATTTTTCGGTCAATCGGTAACATCAAAATTATTAGAAGACATTATTCTAGGCGCTCATCTATTAACTGACAAGTGTACGAGATATTTGATGATAATCGCTCCTCTTAAGGCCAAGTGTAATCATTTTTTAATTTTAAATAATGATAATATTATTACGCAAATCGATAAACGTAAAGTTTTTGATATGAAAAATATTTTTTATAAATTTTTAAAATTTACATAGGCTTAGCATTTATCAAAACCAAATCAGAAATACGACCTTATTCTGACCGTTTTTTTGTAAATTTTACAAAATATTTTTAACTGCTGAATATCCTCAAAGTATACCTTTAGGGGTTTTCTTTAAAACCTCGAAATTTTTTTAAAAATAAATAGATAAATAAGTTTTTAGTTAAACTTTTTCATAAACACCAATTTTCGTGTTTTTTTAAACGCTGAATACAAAACTTTGGATTCGTTTATTTACCAAAACGTTACGAGAAATTGTTGGTATTATATTTCTCCATTTTTTAAAGACAATTTTATAATTTTAATCTTCAAATTAAGAATGAAAAAGAGGATTTTTAATTACTAGCAAAAGCCCTCTGTCGTGTGGCGCCCATTTATCTTTCTCTACACGGTACAATTTTGAACTAAAACCCTTTTTCAAAAATTTCAAAAGATGGCAGTAATCAATCACGATGAGAATCTAAGATATTATAACATTTATTTTTGGAAACGATGATACTAACTTATATCATCTATCTACCTATACATGTACGTACCTATTCGTTTTAATATAATAACCTGACTACTGTTTTATATCGACGTCAAGCTAGTAGAGTAAATACAATAAAATAACACGGAAGTGAGTGGTAGAAGAACTCCGTGATGCCCGGTGGGTAAGAACTTGGTTATTCAGATCCGGTCACCCAACACGGCTGACGCCATTTCAGGCAACGTTACGATTCTTTTTTTAAATATATTTCTTATCTATTTTTTTTAAAATAGATAGCACTAATAATCTAAACGAAATTATTTAAAAATGATATATTGTGGAATAACACAAATTAATCGCATAAAATATTGATAGGTACTTGCGCACGCCGGAATTTTAATATGCGACCTCCGGATTTGTCTCCTTCCCCTCCCCATACCTTCAGCCTCACAACATACCCCAGTAATGGCTTTTTGTGAATACTTTTCATTGAAACAAATATGAATAACTGTTCACAGAATAATCATACCGATAATCTTACAGTGTCTAAAATTTAAAAATAAAATTACTTTAGAATAAATTGTATTTATGCTATGTAATAAATTTAATTATTAATAAAAATGTATTTTAATTATCGTTGGTTGTATCATTTGTTATGTTTATATCCAAATATTTAACCGCAGCCGTTGTCAACGTTAATTCACACACACACACGCAAATATAGGTGAGGTAACACATTCACCACCAACCGTTGTCATTATATATAGTGCGTTTTAATTATATATATTTTTAATTATATATATACTGTTTTAAACAAAAAGTGTAAATCACGAAAATATTCACACGTAAGTTTCGCGTAATAATATTATATTGTAATGAAATATAATATTACTATTACATATAACAAATTATTATTATCAGCACAAAGCACTCTTTTTAGCGTGAATTGCCTAATTAAAAAAAAATATATATAATAAAGAAAAAAATTTCAAAAGATTTTACGAACATCGTTTTAGAGAAAAACTGTTATGTTATGATACTACTGTACAACTTACCGATGTTACATGTAAAAGCCTTCAAGGCGTAAATAAATAAATTACCTTTCAAGAAACTTTATAAAATCAGTCCACAAAATATTTTTTTTCTTTGATCTTAAAACCTACAAAAAACCGTAAAAAAGGTTTTTACCATCTACTTTCAAAAACGTTTAAAAACTTGGAAAATAAATTGGATGGCCTGGGATTTGAACCTCTCGCTCAAATTTGAACGCCAGTCGACACTTTTACTAGCAAATAATTAAAATAAAAAAAACGACCATAAAAACATTTGATGTTTCCATTGAGATGTATTGCATACAAGTATACATGTCTACACGTGGCAGACTTCCGACCAAGGGTAAGCAACCGTAATCACGAATAATAATAATACTAGAACATTTGAAAGCGTATCGATATTCTAGACCTCGGTGGTTGAACGGTTACGATCATTGGCTACGAATCCGGAGGTCACGAGTAAAATTCCGGCGTGAGCAAATACCTATCAACATTTTATGCGATTAATTTGTATTATTCCACAATATATTATTTTTAAATAATTTCGTTTAGATTATTAGTGCTATCTTCTTTTTTAATGATATATAACATTGGTGGGAACAACCTTCAAAAGTTGAAAATAGGTAACTAACTAACTAACCATCACGCCGTTTCCCCGCAGGGGTAGGCAGAGAGGACGGACCGCCAAACATCCCGGTCTTGGCACACATTCCTTGCCTCGTTTACATTCATACAACGTCTCATACATTCTCTTCTATTATTCTGACTCTTGACATGGCCCGACTCAAGTATCTGATTCACTTGGTCGTGCCATGTCTTTCTTGGGCGTCCTCGAGGTAGGTAGGTAACTACATATTTTTTAAAGAAAAAAAAATCGGAACGTTGTGCGAAATGGCTTTAGCCGTGTTGGGTGACCGGATCTGAATAGCCAGGTACTTACCCACCTTCCTCTTCCCCATCTCCTTCCCTTCATTTTTTGACAAATGCAGTCTTTGACTCACAAACACATGCATAATACCTACCTACCTATCCAGTTATCCGCATGGCCGTTTCGTGATGACACTGGCTCACCATGCACAAAACATGACACATGGCAGTCGTAGGTACCTATGTTTTGTGCTTCATTGCAAATGACCCTAGTGAAAGACGTTGAAAGACCACATTTCAGAATTCAGATTGTAAAATGTAGACATAGAGATATAATATATCGATGTATATAGACTTCAGAAAAGGTATAAATACCTAGTGAGAGATTTTTATTTTTATTATGTGTTGAATACCTCACAAGAGTCCCAGCTGCTCCCGTCTGAAGCCAGTGAAACTATGGCATAGGTACCCCGCATACCCCAAATGGGGTATGTTTAGATTATTAGTGCTATCTTCTTTTTTAATGATATATAACATTGGTGGGAACAACCTTCAAAAGTTGAAAATAGGTAACTACATATTTTTTAAAGAAAAAAAAATCGGAACGTTGCGCGAAATGGCTTTAGCCGTGTTAGGTGACCGGATCTGAATAGCCAGGTACTTACCCACCTTCCTCTTCCCCATCTCCTTCCCTTCATTTTTTGACAAACGCAGTCTTTTCTTCTACTTTTATTTCAATAAATAAAAATATATATACCTAATTAAAACAGTATATATATAATTAAAAATATATATATATATATCTATAATTAAAACGCACTATATATAATGACAACGGTTGGTGGTGAATGCGTTACCTCACCTATATTTGCGTGTGTGTGTGTGAATTAACGTTGACAACGGCTGCGGTTAAATATTTGGATATAAACATAACAAATGATACAACCAACGATAATTAAAATACATTTTTATTAATAATTAAATGTATTACATAGCATAAATACAATTTATTCTAAGGTAAATTTATTTTTAAATTTTAGACACTGTAAGATTATCGGTATGATTATTCTGTGAACCGTCATTCATATTTGTTTCATTTTAGGGAATAGTTACATTATACGAGTACATTTAAAATGAAAAGTATTCACAAAAAGCCACAACTTATTCATATATTTCCTCATCAAACAGTAATAACTGTAGGGTAATTATTACATAGTTAATTATTACATACGTTTAATAAATAGCAGATATCTATTTTGTGATATGACATTATAATTTTAAATTATCAACTACATAGAAAAATTTCAGATAATAAAGGTAAGAGCAGCAACAGAAGTACTAGTTATAAGAAGAAGCATACTAATTGAGTGCTAGTTAGTTAGAATCATGAAAGGATATTCTTATAAACCCGAGCTAGTTAGAGGATTATCTGAGCCGGTTTATAAAGAACAATCCGCAATACAATAAATACATTACAGTTTATTTCCAAAATAATAATAACAGACATGATTTATTTATTGAAATACCTATACTTATTAATTTAAAAAAAGGTACAAACAATTACAAAAATCTAATCAGACAAATGATACAATTATGCGTGGTGTTTGACCATTCATAAACGATAATAAATCAGTAGGTAGAGAATTTCTGTCCTTGACACATAACGAAAGAATTCGACGGAAACATAAAATGTTATCATGATCCGTTGTTAGTTTCTTACGTTTTTTTTTGTAGGTTTTAAAAGACATTTTAAAATAGATGAATTAAGTGGACTGATTTTTTAAAGTTTCTTGATATGTAATAGCTTTACCTACGATAAAAAGTTATAAATGTACACACCTACTCGTATTTTTATTTATGTTTGTGATTTTTTCAAATAGGTTCATAGTTAGGTACCTATTTTCCTAATACAATCCTTATTTGTATGTACCTACATTATGTTTAAAACTTTTTTTTTTAATTTGAATCAATCACATATGTTGGTAAATTAGAGTTAAATTTATTTACATTTTCTCCTAATTTTATTTGCTTTGGTATAATAAAAATAGTGATGAACGGGACGTGGTAGGTAGTTACTCTCATTATCGTCCTGGTGTAAGACCACCAAACACAATTATTGAAACGTTACTTGAAATAGCTTTAGCCGTGTTCGGTTACCAGAATTAAATCACTAGGTACTTCCCCACCTTCCTTTTTCCCATCTCCTTCCCTTCCCCGCTACCTTCAGCCTCACATCATACCCCAATTACCAAACACACAACATACCAAAATATACAACTATTATAATGACTTTAGGCGTTGAGCTTCAGGTAGTTTTTTCTGAAAACATTGCCTAGTGGACACGTGCGTCCATGGCACCCTAGCGGGCCGAATTTCGACCAGCGACAAGATGCGACATATTTAAATAAATACACATAATATTTATTTTTCTAGTGGCATCTTTCGGATTTTAACGAAACTTTTTGAACACAAAATAATCTCAAAATGAATGATAGAGACCGTTTTGTCCGCCAGATTGCTCTGATGCTGTTTTGTACTAATATTATACCTATTCCTCTTCGCGTTAATAACAGGTGTTCATTGGAACGCAAGAGGTGCGGATTATTCTAGTATTTTTAAATCTTCAATTGTACCTACCTTTGCGATTAGTTCGCGGGAAGTCTGACAATATAAACGTAGTGTGACAGAATCCTTGCCCATCGTCCATCAGATATTGCCACCCGATTAAGATTATCAGAAGAGGCTCAGGAAGCTCGGAACAAAGATTTTTTAAAATATCGCGAGAACTATTCTAGAAAATGTTCTCGTGAGAAATTTTATGAAGGTGTTTTTAATTTAATGTTAGTTACATCTGATCCTATCATAACTAGTTACAGGCAACCCCCAAAGAAACCATTAAATCGTTTTCCTAAGGAAGTTTTCAATTTAATAATTCCTCCGGATATTCATTCTTCAAATATCTTTAGCACCGACGATGATGATAATTGTTCATCGTCTGCCTCAGAATGTTAAAAAGCAAAATTAAACATTACTCGGATATTTTCACATGGATATGGACATAAATAATATCAATTTTAAGAAAATAAAATTTAAATTTTATTTTTTCCTTGATAAAAATATGATAAAATCCAGAAATCGTTAATAAAATCCAGTAAAACTTACTAAAACCGAATATTATAATTTTTTTTAACCATACCGAAAAATAATTTCACTTTTTTCCCCCGTTAATCCTCCCTGTGAATTGTTTCCAACTTTTGGGGTATTTGGAACCACTGTGCGCCGGTAGGAAATTTGGCGGGATAAATTATGTGACAGATTGCGCGAATGACAGAATATTCTTGTTATGTATTTCTATGGACAACTTGAATAGGGATATACAGCTTGATCTACTATCGACCTTTTACTTTTTGTTTTAGGGATGTCACTAAAAGAATAACGGAGTTAGAACATTTTCTATGGAGACACACGCGTTGACGTGTAAACACGCTTATTGTACTTGACTGCTGTCGTATTTCTAATGCGTGTATCTGCTTAAGTTGGTAACCGGTTAAAAAAAACTGATAAAAGACAATTTCAAAACTGTTGTGAGGGATACTTCTTCGAGTCAACACAGAATATTTTCGATTTCTGTATATTGTCTGTGGTATACTTGATAATGAAAGGTGCATTGTCTGTGGTGTACTTAATAATGAAAGGTGCGTATCTATGGAAAAAGGACTTAATTTTATCCGTAAACAACTGATCAAAAATTCGGCGGGAAAAAAATATTTTAAAATTTTATTTTTAATATCGTTCTAAAATAGACTACAAAGTTCCGATCTGCGACATCTATGGTCATAATAGATAAAGCATTTCAATAGCTTCGTGTTAAAATAAATGGCTAGCCAAGGAAATGTTTTGAATAATTACAATAAATGTTTTACAAATGGTAGGCAAATGTGGTCCATTTTTGGACTGCTATCAATCGCAGAAAAATAAAAGTGGTCCAATTTTCGACCAAAATCACTCCAGTGGTTATGAAGTTTTCCAAGGGATCGGAAAAAAAAACTTAAGCGGGAAAACCTTATAAGTGGTTGTTAGCATCGGCGCTACTTGCGGCCAACGCCAAACCCAAAACCTGGAAAGGACATGCAATAAACAAGCCGGCGGCTAGCTCTGCACAGCCGGCGCGAGCAAGGTCCCTCTTAAACCCAGGGCGAGTGTTTGTGGTTCGCTTGTAAATTCCTACTCCCCTTCCTTTCCTCAAAATCTCCAGGTCTCCTTCCTCAATCAGAACACAGTAGTTATGCACGAAAAAGGGTTTTATTCATTTAAAGGTGAACAGGGTTCTACAAAAGGCCAGCATCGGCACTACACACATGAGTATTTGGCTACCTCTAATTAATTCTATCATAACGGGGGAGCTTCTCTCAACTCTCTCTACACGTGTTTAGTAAATTTAAATGTCAGTTCTTAGCACACAGAGGGGTAGCAAGGTTCATTGGTACTCACAAGCAGGAGATAGGCGGTCGGCAGACAGGTACTGAGGAGGCGGGAGCCTCTGGAGCACAATGCACAATTTAAAGTAAACATCGCGAGCGTTTACGGAGAGCGCAATCACGGGGACACAGTTGTTATGCCGAAGGTCGGCCGAGGAAAGAATGCCGGGAGCCGCTCGGCGCTTGGCTACTTGTGTCGAGCGGTGCGGGGAAAGGGGGGCGGAGGGCCTGTGTAAGGGGTCAATTCGCTATTAGCTCGCACGGGAATCAATTCCGTAACGTAACACTTCCCCCCTCGCCGCAAAAAAGGCGACGTGGTAATGGAGCAGTAGGGCTAAGAAATCCTCTTACCCTTCTAGCACTTGTGCCAAAAAAAAAAACATTTTAAGAGAAAAAGGAGAGAGAGAGAGAAAAAGAAAGAGAAAAAGTTGCTAGCTATACAATAGTAGAAACAAAAACAAAAGAGAAAAAAAGCATGGTGAACAAAGAATTATACATGAATGTACATGAAAGAGCAGTGGCATACATAAATATAAACAAGGACCTGCTGGAGAAAGGTACAAGGGTTATGCAGTGATAGAAAAAATGACTCTAAATTGTATCATTGGTCTGTGAGCTAAGTTTGCGTAGCGTGGTTTGCGTAGGATGTTTGGGGTGTTTGAACGTTGCACTGAAGTTACAAGGTTACTTTGTCACAGTAACCTGGCCCGTTTGAGATTACACTCAAGGAACACTAGGGCCTTAAAGAAAACACGAAGACGAGAACGCAGGATGAGGCTTCTTGGTGGTGGAGAGGGTTCTACCTGTCACAGAGGTCAAAAAGGTAGCTGCTTCCGGATCCTGTGGGTGGGCCAGTATGACATCATTGAGGTACTGGAGAGTGGGATTGTAATTGGTGGTTGGTCCTTTATAGAGGAGGTGGTTTGTGTGCATGACAGCCGTTGTTGTGATGGTGGTTGGTACACTGGTTTGTATACAGTGGGATTGTTGTATGAACAATTGTTGGTATTGTTATTTGCGCAAGGGCACAGGAGCATTGGCATGATGGCATCAGAGCAATTTGCAAGGTGCAGCTGGAACATTTGCAAGATGCAGCAGGAACATTTGTACAATGGCAACAGGAACATTTGCGAGATGCCGCAGGAACATTTGTACAATGGCAACAGGAACATTTGCGAGATGCCGCAGGAACATTTGCACGATGGCAACAGGAACATTTGCAAGGTGCCGCAGGAACATTTGTACAATGGCAACAGGAACATGAACCAACTTAGAGCTGACGTGCTCGGGTTTGTTTGAGTGATGGTTTTGTGATGATACAATTCGCAACTACACGCACGACTCACACTAGGTTATGTTAGGTGTGGTCGGGTGCTTTTGGTACGTAGGGTTTGAAGGCATGGGACCTCCGTGACGGTAGTGAAGGCAGCGTGAAGAGAGGCGCAGGTGTAGATGGGGTGAAGAGCTGCTGGTCTTCTTATTAATCCGGCGAAAAAATTATTATTAGAACAAAATTCTTGAAGTTTACCTGCCTGGTAGACCAATGATGAAAAGGTTTGGAGAGAAACAAGGTGTGCATGTTGAGAAAGATTGGATTTGTTTGACGTGTAGAGAGAGAGAGAGAGACGGAGAGAGAGTTAACTAAATGCAACTACAGACTTATACATATTACAAAGGTACGTATTCAAGGAAGGTTCTGTTTAACCCATTTAGTTTTTTTTAAACTAAATACATTTCCAAGAACACGTAGGTAAGGGTTTGTACGTATGACAAAATGCCCCGTTCGAAAGAAGTTGGTCTTCCATGACCTATGCTCACGTCTATACGGTAGCATTTTTTCTACTTTCGAAGAACAAAAACATTGAGTACAAATAAGTTATGAAAAGTGGGAAAGGAGTAGGAAGTTGAAAGGATCCGTGTATGAAGGTTGTCCCATTTGACAAACGAAACGCCAAGTGCGTAACGCATATATCCCCATTCACGGATAATTTCGAGGAAGGGAAAGGGTGACAATTGGGAACATTTGAACGAAGAAAACTGCTGAGGACTCGGCTATTTCCGAAATTCGACCTCTGAGTGGAAGGTGAAACAAGGTCTACAGCAGTTATCCTGGCACATTACAATACCATTTGGTAGTGTGGGACAAAAGGAGTACACTGACATAAAAGAGTCTAATCCTCCACGTGTATTGGGTAGAAGATTAGAGGGTCGTTTTATTCTCCTACTTGTTTGCGAGAAATGACAGACCCTTGCTCAAATCTCACAAACCTGGGGGGTTTTCTTGTTCGTCTCCCAGACAACGAGTTAGGTGTTTTTTGTGTCCATCAACTTAACTCCTACGACACGATGCCCCATAATCATGAGTGAAGCGTATGATTAGTCCTTTTGAGATAGTGGATAGTTCCTGGGTTCTTGTGACAGGAAGTCCACGGGCATGTTAATGAGTACTCTGCTGCAAAAGCAATAATTTTCTGATAACAGAAAATAAAAGGCGTGTGATCTACACTTGGTAGGTCACACAAACATGGGGTAGATATTATTTCGTTCGCACGACTCATGGTGAGTATTGTAACGTCTTCACGTTTGGTGCACAGATTATATAAGTACACAGTTATAACAAAGCGGTTCTCATGCCAAAAGACACACGACCAAAAAGGGGCGGTTCTCATGCCAAAAGACACACGACCAACTCAATAACATTTAGTTAAGAGTATAAAGTAATTATAACGAACTTCTCGTATCATGGCGGATGTTTTGAGGATCTCTCCTATGATGGTAGATATTGTCACGTTTTCACGTCTCACGTGACAGGAATGAACGATTTACAACAAATTTTGCCCAGTATTGAAAGACAGTAACCCAATAGGTATTTAAAACAATTTAATGAGATAAATCACCCTCTCGATCAACAACCCTGTGTTGACGAGCAAACAATGAGTAGTTATGACGGACTCCCCGTGACGTGTAAAAACACAAAGATATTATGAGATTCGCATCTATAGCAGTGGATATTGTAAGGTTCACACCTATAATAGTAGATATTGTAAGGCTCACGCCTATAATGTTACAAAAGTTTACGTTCGAAAATGTGGGTCCCCATTCAATACAGACGGCGGTTTGCAATGATGTAATTAATACGGCACTGCTGTAGCTTAATAATTTCATACTAGCATACGTTACAAGACTTGCCAAAAGGCGATAAACACAAATTTTATTGAAGATCTGGCCAAGATTTTAAACTTCAAACAAGAATAATGGTACAATAAAGGACAAAAGAAACTGATGTCATGATAAAATATTGTACCTCATAATGAAGTTGTATATGTACAAAGAACAATGTTAATGAAGGGACGAAACGTATTGTCACTTTTATAACAAATATTTTTCTCAGAATCCGACAAAATACGATTCTGGAAAAAAATAGAGCAATTGGGTTGAGCGCCATTCTAATTTTTGGAAAAAGAAGAAAAACCACAAGTAGCAACAAGGTTGCCCTTGAATTGTTTCGAATCCAGCGAATGTGACCTGATAGGTGTGTACATTTGGTGTATTCGAAACGATCCCCAATATACAACATTACTATGAATGTGTTAGGATGGGGTGAAGAGGAAAAAGAAAAAAAGAAAAAAGGGGAGGATTTCCTATAGAAATCGTCGCGACATTCTTACAATATGGTGCTGTGACCATAGTAGTGAGCTGCGGCAATGGTCTGAAACCAATGGTTATTATACAGACTTGCACTTAAGATTTTATATTTACAACATTAGGGTAGGGACGTACTGGTACGACAAAAACCCGACACAAAACAATTAAAAAAAGGTGATATGACAAGATGAGGCGATGAGGTGAGAAAAAAAACGCGCGGATGCTGCAAGAATTGTGAAAAGGAAAGCGACGTCTTGGAGCAAGAGTTTTCTGGAACCGTTGATGGTAGGAGGAAAAGGAGGCCCTTTCCCGAAGTGATCAATTTCAGGAAGAGGATGCATACAAGTATGAAAACGGTGCCCCAAGAGGTGCTCTTGTGGTACAGCAGGCAAGGCACGCAGGATGTACAAGAACATATAAAATTATGCAAAAAGAAAAAGAATGTACAGGAGTTAGGCTACCGTTGACATTAATGTGCCTTCGGGTGTAAGGATTACCTTACGAATGCCCATATGGGTGATTATTTACATTTAATATTTACAAGTAACTCACGTCATTTATGACAAGAATTATAAGACTTTTAAAGAGACCGCATCGCACTGATTGACGACTGGCCAAGAGAACCTCCTGATGTATTTTTTGTTGTAGAAAGAAGCATATAGAGTAAGGCATTTTTTGGATTTATTCCGAGGAGAAATCTTTCTATTTCTCAGGGCCTGTAGTAATTCTTCCTTTCTTGAAGTAAAGACGTGCGGGATTATACCCAGCGTAACTTGAGGAACTTCCATGGTGTATAGGATTGTGTTAGAGTGACCTTATGTTGGAAAAAGTGAGAACTAGACTCGCAATTGGAAAGAAATTGGGCAGAGATTGACCACTGGGGACGTATTTTTTTACAAAAAGTTTTTGAAAAAAAACGCGTTTTTTATAAGTGTTTGGTTTATTTGAAAATTTGGGCAGGGGTTTGCCTCAAAAAACGTGATTTTGTGAAAAAATCCAGATGTTTTGAAAATTTGTTGAAAATTTTCAAAGTCCAAAAACGAGAAAAAATTTGGGCAGGGGTTTGCCTCAAAAACGTGATTTTGTGAAAAAATCCAGCTGTTTTGGAAATTTGTTGAAAATTTTCCAAGTCCAAAAACGAGAAAAATTTGGGCAGCGGTTTCCCTTAAAAAACGTGATTTTGTGAAAAAATCCAGATGTTTTTGGAAATTTGTTGAAAATTTTCCAAGTCCAAAAACGAGAAAAATTTGGGCAGCGGTTTCCCTTAAAAAACGTGATTTTGTGAAAAAATCCAGATGTTTTGGAAATTTCTTGAAAATTTTCAAAGTCCGGATATGAAAATTTCACAGGCCGGGATTCACCTTAATGGAACACGTTTTTAGAATTTATTCCGATGTTTTTGAAAAAGGTTTGCAAATTTGCAAAAGTCCGGAAAAGAAAAAAGAAAAAATAAAAAAAAACGGAAACGAGGTTCGCCTCAAACGAGCATGTTTTTGAATATTTCCATTAGCTTTCCAAAGGGGAATTCTTAAGAAAGGAAAGAAATATTTTTCTTTTATACGAGTTTTCGTGGAAGTATTTGTTTGAAAATTCAACAATGTCTTGGGGAATAGTTTTTTATTTACGTGGCTAGGCTGTAGCCTGATTTGAGCATCACCAATTATTGGTATTTACCCGCCGACTTCCTTTTGTCATAACAAGTTATATGCAGAAATGTGCATACGGATATAATGCCTGACTCGAGGAATCGACGTCAACGCGAACTAGGCATTTTTCGAATTATGTCGTCTGTTTCTTTATGAAAGATGATAGGTGCGCAAGAAAAAGGGAGAAACGGACGACAGAAGTACAAAAAAAATGCCCAATTGTCAAAAGGTAGAAAGAATTTAATCCACTTGTTTCCCTTAAGCTGCAAAATATGCCGTTATATATACAGGCCAGTATTTTGCGAAATAGTCCCCTACCCGCAGAATATGTCGATATCAAATACAGACCAGCACTCTGCGGAATAAGTTTATTAATAAAAACTGGTTAATTAACTTTCGGGAAACGAAGCGGGTAATTGGTTTATCATATACAGGATTTTAATTGTTGAATAACTTTGTTTTAAATATTTGTGTACATTTCCACTATTAATCTTGTATTTGAAACTAGCAAATTTAGTCGGTCGACACTTGTAAACACTATATTATTCACGACGGCAACTTTCTTGGTTGAGCACTTTACGTAGGAATGCCGGTGATAATGTTTTGTCGAGTGACGACTCGAAAATGAAGGAATCGTGCCCGTGATAATTTAAATTGCAATTCGAAGTTACAATCGCGCCGGGGTTCTTGATGGAAATGCTAGACAAATTGGGGATAACGAGACAAAACATTATACATTATAAAGTTTAAACAATTGCTGATTGAAGAACGAGACTGTGGGACCGTGAAGAGGGAGGGAAAAAAATTGCCCCTAAGTTGGAAACCAGTGTTGGCATTGGGGAGGTGAGGAAAAAAAATTGCCACACGTTGGGCGACAGTGTTAGCATCGGCGCTACTTGCGGCCAACGCCAAACCCAAAACCTGGAAAGGACATGCAATAAACAAGCCGGCGGCTAGCTCTGCACAGCCGGCGCGAGCAAGGTCCCTCTTAAACCCAGGGCGAGTGTTTGTGGTTCGCTTGTAAATTCCTACTCCCCTTCCTTTCCTCAAAATCTCCAGGTCTCCTTCCTCAATCAGAACACAGTAGTTATGCACGAAAAAGGGTTTTATTCATTTAAAGGTGTACAGGGTTCTACAAAAGGCCAGCATCGGCACTACACACATGAGTATTTGGCTATCTCTAATTAATTCTATCATAACGGGGGAGCTTCTCTCAACTCTCTCTACACGTGTTTAGTGAATTTAAATGTCAGTTCTTAGCACACAGAGGGGTAGCAAGGTTCATTGGTACTCACAAGCAGGAGATAGGCGGTCGGCAGACAGGTACTGAGGAGGCGGGAGCCTCTGGAGCACAATGCACAATTTAAAGTAAACATCGCGAGCGTTTACGGAGAGCGCAATCACGGGGACACAGTTGTTTTGCCGAAGGTCGGCCGAGGAAAGAATGCCGGGAGCCGCTCGGCGCTTGGCTACTTGTGTCGAGCGGTGCGGGGAAAGGGGGGCGGAGGGCCTGTGTAAGGGGTCAATTCGCTATTAGCTCGCACGGGAATCAATTCCGTAACGTAACATGGTATAAATTGGACTATTCAGTCTTCAAGGGACCGAAAAACTACTTAAGTAGGAAAACTTCTTGAGAGGGTTTTTTTATGTATGTATTATTGTCTTTATTACCATTTATTTTTGAGAGCCCCACCAGTCAATTTGAGAAGCAGGTATGGGAACCATTTATCGGATAATCAACACCTCTGTCTGGTCAGCCCAAGTGGTTCACTGTGTTTGGTGACTGCAGGGGTGCCTGGCTCGTGGGTTGAGGTTTGTCTAGGTCAATGATACTCAACCTTTTTTCTTTTCAGGCCACATACATGTATTTGTAAAGTTACGCGGGCCGCAACACTCCACTGGTATAACGAAAAAAAATCATCCCCCCCCCCAACAAAGAAATATTCTTCTTCCCAATTTGTCTTGAAACACTGTCTTTTCGTCGGACATTTTTCGATTGCATTTTGAAGACACTCCCGCCATTATGTGTATTTAAATTATAACAAAATAATACCTCATACGTGACAGCAAGATATGCTGTTAAAATTGTACCTGACTAACCAGTTTTTATGTATCGTAATTAATGCGGTGGTTTCTAGAAGTGGCACTTTTATTTATAAATTATTTTCGTGCATACTTGTGTGTCAAATATTTGTTTTTTGGGACTAAATCTAGCGTGTGTAATAGCAACACTCTTACACATCTGTCCTAATGATGGACACTGTAACGCTGTCCGAAACGTTGGCTAAAGAAGGAGGTAGCGCAACAAGGCATATCACCCCAAAAATAAATTACAAAAATACTTTTGGCCGTGAAAATCTAAAAAACGTATCTCACTCTTATACCATCATGTGGACCATAATGACATGTGTCGGGTGTTTTTCGGGTGTCACTATTTGTGCGCAGGGCTGGGCAGTATTTGAATTACTTGTAATTGAAATACGTATTTGAAATACAAATACGTATTTTGTATTTGTATTTCAATTACTTCCTAAAAATGTATTTTGTAATTGGTATTTCAATTACCTGCTGCTGAGGTATTTTGTAATTTGTATTTCAAATACTTATGGCTTCAAAATACATTTCCAAATACATTTAGCGATCTTAATAATGATAATGAAAAATAAACTGACATTGATAATACATAGACTAAAAACGCTAGTCTCCTGTACCTACTATTGTCCTATTGTCTTGTGCTACTTATGTGCACTCTTACTAATGATTATTTGTAGTTTTCTTATCATTGCTTTAAAATAATGTACTGTACATTTTTTTTATGTCATGCTAGTTATTATTATTGTCTTGAGTGCTATAATAGCACCGTTATTGTACATTTTGTATCTAATTATATTAAACTTCTCATTGCTTTGCATTGTAGATTTTTGTATCATAGTATAGGAATACTTTGACTGAATAATAGATTATTAAGTTAATTAGTTACCTATTTCATTCCTTTTTTTCAAAGTTTTCTAATACTTCGTAGAACGTTCTTACGGAAAGAAAAATTAACATGCAGCGATAAACAATTCATTTCTTTGAATATGGCATTGCAGCGCATGCCGGGAACTAGCTAGCGTTATTAGTATAATAATTATTATTATCTAACACCCGAGTCCTGTACCACAAAACTTTACAAGTGGAGCGGAGACGAGATGTGTCTTCTGAGCAATATGATTGGTCAATTTTTGCACGTCTGTGTTTCACTCTGCTCAACTTTGCTTCTATTGAAACGCACCCTTAGATAAGGGCACTTACGACCATTTATTGCAACCAAAGGTTCTACCAAAACTAAATGTATTTTGTAATTTGTATTTTGTATTTGAAAATAAAAAATGGTTAAAATACTGTATTTTGTATTTCAAATACACGACTAGAAAGTATTTTGTATTTTGTATTTTAAATACATGCGAAAAAGTATTTTGTAATTTGTATTTCAATTACAGCGAAGCATGTATTTTGCCCAGCCCTGTTTGTGCGTCAAAGTCGAAACGAATCTCAAGATATACGAAATTTAGAATGATAGATTTTTTAAAATCAAGTTCCTGATAATAAAGTGTTTAGGGCCGCACACAAAAGCTTGGCGGGCCGCAGGTTGAGTATGGTTGGTCTAGGTCTTTACGGTGAATGCCTTTGCCCACCTCATCAACTTCATCAGATCAAAAGACCTGTTGTGGGATACCTAACCATCGCCTTGCACCACAATGGGAGGGATAGATTCAGACATCTGTCACTCCTGAACACATTGACCCCCAGATTCCTACCCACCCCTCATACCTTTTTCCTTCTCAAAACTTCCTTTCTAAAGGGACCCTCTACGCAGCGTCCTCTAGGATGACATAGGGAGGCATTTTTTGAAGTGAAAACTTCTTTAGCACCGTTGTGATTTGAAACTCGATGAAACGAAAAAACGACTCTAAAGAGACCAATACTATCATCAATCTGTAGGATTTAGCCTGCGAGAGAATGAGACAGAATAATCGGTTTCCTCTTTGTGCGGTGCTTCCTAGCCTTCCCACTCTTGTCTACTTTAGTTTTCTGAAGGTTTCACTTCTACTGCGTGTGAACTGTACACTTTTTTTTTCCCAGGGCCTCCCGTGTGGAGCTAATGTAAAAAAAGTTTTTTTTTTTTTTTACATGAGCTCCACACAGGAGGCCCTGAGGAAAATAATTTCCCTCAGGGCCTATGTCATCTTTGAGGATGCTGTGTGGAGGGTTTTTTTTTAAGGAAAGGAAGGAGAGGAGAGTTCTGGGAAGGAAAAGGGTTTAAGGGGTGGGTAGGAATCTGGGGTTCAGTATGTCCTGGTCATCCGCCTCCAAGACCTAGACAAACCTCACCCCATGAACCCGGGCACCCCTGCTAAATCACCAAACGTAGCGAACCACTTGGGGTGACCTATGGCAGAGGTGTTGGTTATCCAATAAAGGTTCCCGGGGCAGCGGTACCCATTCCCGCCTCCCAAATTGAAAATGTGCAAATCATAACAGTGCTAAAGGAGTTTTCACTTAAAAAAGTCACTACTTTCCGAAATCAGTTGGACAATGGCTTCCCAATAATTGGGGCATGTTGGGAAGTGAGTAGCTGGCCATTCAGTTGTGGTCTCCAAACATGACTAAAGCCATTTCAAGCAATGCTTTAATTCTTATTGGTGGTTGGTGATGACAAAGTTTTTTATTATTTTTACAACGGTAAATATATTCTATTCATAGACATCCAAATGGATAGACCAGAAGATACAGGTGAGGGGTAAAACCAAACTATGGGGGGGCGAAGAGGGGAAGAAGACTGTGATTAGTTGAAAAATCAATCTGACAGTATAAAGGCATCTCGCATTATAATATCACCATTTAGTTCTTAAAAGCAAAATCTGCTTTGAATGAATAGACCTTTTTACATGGGAGCGCGAATTGCTTGCCACGATAATAAAATATTTGCGTAGGCCAAATGTACACCCCAAAAAGATTCGCTCGTTTTCACATAGCAATATTTTGTTGCCGTGTTTGGTTAAGACACTTTTACAAATGTTTCATAATTTACTTACCCCTGTAACCAGCGACGAGCACACTAAGGAACCGCCCACATTCGCTATGTGCACATTGATATGTAGGTATGTTGTATAGCCCAAGCTACTGTTTTGGCGTGTTATTTTTTCGTTAAATGTATAGATGTTGGCTTCGCACTGCCCACGGCAAGAATGATGACGTCACACATTTTAGATTCAAGCGATTCTCTATCCCCTCCACATGGGGCGAACTGGCGCCAAGGAGGAGCTCCAGCCGGTTCCATGGCGAGGGGGAAATAATACGTTTTTATCACTTAGGGCAGGTCCAGATATATTCATACGTCCGTGATTCTATTATAAAAGTTATAATGTACATTGTTCTTCTTCTTCTTCTTCTTCAATGGCGCTACAGCCCATTTCGAGCCTTGGCCTCCTTCAAAATAAGCCTCCACCGCCCTCTGTCCTCGGCCGTCTTCTTCCAATCTGCAACCTGGAGTAATCCTCTTGCATCCTTCCTGACATCATCCTCCCATCTCAGTCTAGGTCTGCCCGCCTTTCGTTTACCTCCCGGGTGTCCTGTCAGAACCTTCTTCGGTACTCGTGTGCTTGGCATTCGGTGCACATGTCCGGCCCATCTTAATCTTTGGAGTCTTAAATGGGCGGAGAGTCTGGGAGCTTGGTAAATATCATAGAGCTCATTATTGTGGCGGATTCTCCATGCCTCTCCCTCTCGCACCGCTCCTAAGATTCTTCGAAGTACCTTTCTTTCGAAGATGTCCAGCCGTTCCGCTGACTTTGCTGTCAGTGTTCCCGCCTCACATCCATAGGCCAAGACCGTTCTGATAATTGTTTTATATAAGGTTATTTTGGTTTTCCTATGGACGTTTCGGGATTTGAACACTGGCAGCAACGCGAAGTAAGTTTTGTTAGCGGCTGTAATGCGCTTTCTTACTTCTACTAATGTACATTGTTAAGAGCGTTTAACCAGCCAGCGGACGAAAATCCACATTTCGTCGAAAGTTGTTCTTACGATCGTGCAGGGCGGTTACAATGAGAAAGATTAATTATTCTCCGTACCAGCTTTTTTAAATTATAACTCAATATCGAATTTATTTCAATCCAAATTAGCTTTAATTTATACCTTCATCCAAAAATGCTGAAAGGCGTGATGATAAAACTATTAAAATAATGTACTTTTTTAATTATTTTTTGATTATAAGTATTTATCATTTTTCAATAATGTCTAAATTTAATAAGAATGTTAAAAAAATCTGAAATATATTAGTTTGTAAGTGCGCAAATAAATACACAAATGGACCAATTATCGTCAAGAAACACATGTACGTACATATTTTTTAATGATTTTATTGAAACTAAAATTCTAATACATAACTCTGCTAGATAATGGGTTGATTTATTTTACTGCATGATTACATTATTTGAATTGGGTGTGGTATAATACAAAAACTTTTTTGAAAATGTAACAAATCTGCCAACGACCTATGGAATAATCTTATTATACTAAAAATTAAAAAAAATTCTAAAAATTTATTACATACGAATGCTAGATAAAAGAACAATCTTTCGAAATCCATTTATAATTTTTTGTGGAAAAGAGTCAATACGTCTAAAAACTTTTTTGAAAATGACGTATTTCCGGCTTTCTCTGGTAATGCCCTCTTAACTACTTCGTAGATTGTAGAGAAACGGTAAGTTTATTTAAATTCATGGCAATATTTAATACACAGTCACTTCATTGCGCATTTTTGGGATTCTGACATTCTGCCAAAGTACCAACGTTTTGAGAACATATTTTGGAAATTTACAAACTTGTATTTAAAATGAGTGACCAAATAAAAGGCGTTTAATTGTTTTAAAATAAGTTTAAAAATATATACAAAATATAATAACACATTGTTCTATTATCGGAGGCGTCTACTAATATCTACAGGAATTCCAAAAACTGAAAAAATCGAACTAATATCTATGGGAACCAAAGTGTTGACGAATATCTACAGCTCAAACTGTTGACTAATATCTATAAGAACCAAAGTGTTGACGAATATCTACAGCTCAAACTGTTGACTAATATCTATGAGAACCAAAGTGTTGACCAATATCTACAGCACTGGCAGAGGTTGGATTTGCAAAACTCACCATTAGTGATTCTTCTTTTCTACCTACTGTTAAATTTATGAAATTGAATGAAAGCAAATCACTTTGTAAAACAAAATTTAATCAAATTTATGTCATTAAGTAAGAGGCGTCTACTAATATCTACAGGAATTCCAAGAACTGAAAAAATCGGACTAATATCTATGAGAACCAAAGTGAGGACGAATATCTACAGCTCAAACTGCTGACTAATATCTATGAGAACCAAAGTGCATACAAATATCTACAGCTCAAACTGCTGACTAATATCTATGGGAACCAAAGTGTTGACGAATATCTACAGCACTGGCAGAGGTTGGATTTGCAATTATGTATAGCATATTGGAATAACGTAATATTGCGTATGCAGTTTAAAAAACTTAATTTATGTAAGTATGTATGTAAAAATCCCTAATATCGGACACATTTAGCTGATTAGTCCAACCTACACTCTGTAGATATTAGTTAACACTCTGAAGTTCGTAGATATTAGTTCGACATAGGAGCTGTAGATATTCGTCCGACATACAGGCTGTAGATATTAGTATCTGGAGTCCTATTATCTGATGACATTGAGTTACCCAATTTTTGTATAATCACCCATATATGTGCGCAAGATGGAAGTCTAGTTGTGTATTTTACTTCGAAGGTATCATGTTGGCGGTAACTTGGGGTGAAGGGATTCTCAACTGAATAATAATTTTTTTTCAATATTTTTTTAATTTTGATTTATAAAAAAGGCCTTGGGCGACCCGTACCAATTTATTCACGGACAACAGTGCAGAGGACGGGAGGCATATACAAGTGGAAAGAAAGTCAAATATCTTAGAAATTCATTTATTAATACAAATGAAGTAATTAATACATCACATGAACATAAAAAAAAATCCATAATTTTCTAAAAAAAACTCTTGTTTTAATACACTTTAAAATTTACTTTTCCTTTGTGACATCATTCAGAGACTTCTTTCTTCGGCGAAGACTCGATATTGTATGCAACAAATTACTTCTTATTTCTAGAAATCTCTTAAATTTGAATTTACCAAGAAATACATAAAGGGTTCCACATACAACACACACAAATGGAGAAAAATACCAACTTAATCCCATCGTATCATCAGCTTAAGAGACAAATGCATATCTAATTGCACGGATCTCAAGTAATAACCATTTGGCTATTAAAACCATCAGGTTTGTGTAAAAATGTAGAATATTGCAATTATCACTTTAATGCTAAAACGATTTTAGACAAATAATATTAGTTTTGCATTAATTTGACTAAAGTTTAAAAAATGCTCAATAATATTAAAATAAAATTTAACCTCCATCAACCGAAAGTATATTTTAGATTTCACATTGTAGGTGGAGAAGTTTGGTGCACGGTGTGGGATTCAAAATTAAGTTGAGAAGTGTTGTGTCGGTACTATCAATTTGATAAATGAGCTCTTATTGAAATAAAGCTGTTATATATATCCATCACTGTCCACACAGAGAATTGTTTTAAAAATTCAACCATAGATGGCAGTATACAACCTAAAGTGATGACGTTTCAGTAAATCAGTTAAATCAGGTCAATATGAAACTGATATTTTATGCTGATGACGCTTGGAATATGTCATTATTTGAACTTTTCCTGTGAAACTCAATAGTGCCGATTGACTGAAAAATATATTGCACCAATAAATTCAGAAGTGAAACTGAATATACTGATTTTACAGAAAAACAACACTGAGAACAACATTTATGGATTTTTTTTATTAAAATACATAAAACGCGTTGTCCGTTGACCGACATACCTTATTACACATAAATTTTATTTGATTTTCAATGTGTATGTGCTCACTATAGTCAGATGAAATAATTAACAGCCAATATCTCAGAAAACACTTTTTCACATAACATATAAGAGCTCAATTATTAAATATAAAAAAATTGTATGTGGAACATGAATAAATCTAAGATTAATAGAAGAAATGCCCAATTTTGTTATTATTAAATCAGAATTTTAAACATTGAAGAAATAAAAATAATACTTTTGAGAATATGTTACCAGTGAAGTATCCGATCATATTTCGTATAAGAATCATAAATCGTTAAAATAAAATAATTCCATATGCCGTCCGCACGCGGACGTCAAAATTTATATGCAAAAAGAACAATGTTTAATTCTTTTCTTTTTCAGTTACAAATCTAAGATTAATAATTAATACAAGTCCAGTTTATTGTATTAAAAAGTGGTGACATTTGACGGCCATTGCAAAAAATTGTAAAATGCCAACTTAACAATTTATTATATATTATCTCGGATAAATAATAATAATTGTAAATGTCATCAGATCTATTTTTGTGTTGCGGCTACTCAAATGTGAATCGTGCAGAAAAAAAGGCCATTATTTGAACGGGGAAATAAATTGGAGGGGTCAATTATGTATATTAGGAATGAACGACAATTTGTACTAGTTTGTATATTTTAATTGAGAAACTTTTTTTTTCAAAACAACACCCAATCACATAGTTAGTTTACAGTGGCTGACTTCTCAACAAAAATATTTTTAATTGTATGCGATTTGTTGATTTATACCTAGAATAGAATTCATTGTCTCAATATTACGATACAATCCAAGTGTGACTTTTAGTAATGTGTAGTCTAGTTCAGATGATACTCCCGCTTGGATTTGTTGTTGCGTAAAGGGATGAAAAAAACCATTTTGTGAAACGCATTCAAAATTCTAATTATAAGTTTATTCTATATCCAAAGATTTGGGACGTATAAAATAAAAAAGAGCACAAAACAGAAACAATACACGAAAGTCCGCCTTAAACAGTAATAAATATGAATTTAAAAGTAGTTATTAGTTAAAACGCTGGGGCCATGTCGGCCGTAGCAACACGGTATTGTTCTAGAGTAGTGTGGTGATGGTGGTTGTTTGCTGTTTGCTGGGTGGCGGGCGAGTTGCCGGGCTCTAGTACTGCCATATCCAGTCGTTCTGTTTCCTCCGCTTGAAGCCACGCTGAGACTCGTTGTTGCTGGAGTAATTATTGCCGTTGCCCTGAGAAAGGAAATGTTCAACATTCATTATTATTATTTTATATTTTTTACACATTAGGGAACGTACCCATACTACGTGACACGTTTAGGGGGGGGGGGGGTCTTCAAAATGTCACGCTCCATACAAATGAGCGGCGGGTTGCTTAGGATTTTGGTCACCGGGGGGGGGGGGGGGTGGGTTAAAAATTGCAAAAAGTTGGTCACGTAGTATGGGTACGTTCCCTTATATACATATATTTCAATTGGGCTCTTTAAGCCCTTAAGGTAAGTTTTGCATTTTGCAAGAGGCTTCCGAGACGTGCTTCCTTTTAAAAAGTACTCGAGTTCTAAGAGCAGGTCCCGGGTCCCAGATCTTGGGTGTGGACTGGGTACTGGGTGCTGTTGCGGCTACCGGAATCCACGATTCGCCCTGAACCCTGGACTTGCTCCCCCAACTAACGAGTGGCTTGGACTGCAAATATGGGGACGTCAGTAGAAGCATTCGGGTTCCGGCCCCGAGTTCTAGGTTTGGGTCTGAGTCCTGGACCAGTTTCTCTAGGAGTAGTCGATTTGAAAAAGGAATAGGATCTGCTTCTCGTTAAGAACCCGAGTCCAAGAGCCCACTTCAGCTGAATCTACGCATCGCTAGTTCTCTATTTGCCAGTTTCTCACTTGTACTAGAGTAGAATGGAATGACGCGCAGCTACTCTGGCGCGCAGATCATATTAATTATTGATTATTAAAATATTGATCTATTTATCTTGGTCTGGGTGTACAACATCCTTGGGTTAATAGTGTACTTTTATATCTTATTCAAATATGAGTTAACATTTGACTTACCCAGTTGTTGGTGCCACCACCATAGTTGTTCCTGCCGTAATCCCCGTCCCACTGGTTGTTGTACTGTCCGCCCCAGTTGGGCTGGCTGTTGACCCAGCTGTTGCCGCCCTGTCCCCCGCGGGGGGCGCCCCTGCCTCGTGGGGCTCCTGCGCCGCGCGGGGCCCCCACCCCGTTGCCCCCGCCGCGCTGGGCCGGAGCGCCCACCACGCGGGGCACCACGGCCGCAGCGCCACCGCCGCGAGTTGCGGCAGCCGTGCGCGCCTTGGCCAGCTTGGCTTTGCGCAGCTTGTTCTTGGACTCGGTCTGGAAACACAATTAGATATCATAATAACAAGAATTACATTTTGTTATTATTAGTTAACCTGTCACGTCTATTTGTTCAGTTTTCGGAACAACTCAAATGCGTTGCGTTGCGTCTCACTCATTATCATGGTTAGGAATATGATTTTTTTTTTACATTAGCTCCACAAAAGAGGCCCTGAGGAAAATAATTCCCCTCTTCTTCTTCTTCAATGGCGCTACAGCCCATTTCGAGCCTTGGCCTCCTTCAAAATAAGCCTCCACCGCCCTCTGTCCTCGGCCGTCTTCTTCCAATCTGCAACATGGAGTAATCCTCTAATTCCCCTCAGTGCCTATGTTATCTTAGGGGATGCTGTGTGGAGGGTCTTTTTTAGGAAAGGAAGTTCTGAGAAGGAAAATAGTATTAGGGGTGAACAGGAATCTGGGGGGTTGACAGATGTATGAATCCATCCCTCCCACTGGAGTGCAAGGCGATAGGTTGAGCGAGTCCGGTTGGAAAGGTCAATTGACCTCCCTCAACCAGTCTATCTCGATCCGGCCCGCCACGCAGCAGGTGGGTAGACGCATCCTCCGCCAAGACTCACTGGACAAACCTCACCGCATAAACCCGAGCACCCCTTCTAAGTCACTAAATGGAGCAAACCACTTGGGGAGACCTATGGAAATAAATGTTTCCCGGGGCGGCGGTCCTCTCAAAATGCAAACTCTATTCGCAAGGAAGTGTTTCTTAGAACTCTTTATTTTATTAGGAAAATAATTTCCTTCTGGAGGACATATGTCGTCTTTGGAAATGGAAATGTTGTGGAGGAAGTGTGTTGAAGAGGTTCTTGTTGTAGGAGGGAGGAACATAGAGGCTTTTTTTTTTTTTTTAACATTAACTCCACACAGGAGGCCTTGAGGAAAATAATTTCCCTCAGGGCCTATGTCATCTGGGATGCTGTGTGGAGGGTCTTTTTGAGGAGAGGAAGGAATGAACATTGGTCTTGAAGAGACCCATGTTGTAGGAAGGAGAAAACACAGAGACCGGCAAATCATTCCACAGCCGAGCTGTTGAACATAAGAACGAGTCGAAGAAACGACCCGTTCTCATGTGACAAATGTCAACCGTGTACAAATGTTGGGCACGCGTTTGGCGTGTTTCCCGACTATGCACCGGTGCCGAAGGGATCAATAATGCTAGTTCCTCGGAGCATCTTCCATTGTAATACCGGTAGAACAAGGATAGCATTCCCACCCGTCGCCTGTGCTCTAAAGATTGCAGTCCGTCTGTTAAGATGGGAGAATCTATCAAACGGACCGCCTGTTTCTGCACAGAGTCGAGGGTATTTTTCAGGTATTTTGGAGCTCCAGACCAGAGGTGGCTGCCAAATTCAACCGTGGGGTGCACTTGTGATTTGTACAGGGTTAGCAGTTGTGCACTATTAAAGTATCTGCGGGCCCTATACAGCACGCCCAGTCTCTGGGAGGCTAACTTTACTCTGGCTTCGATGGAGCCCCCATACCTGAGCTGGTCACTTAGGGTTACACCAAGCATATCAATGGAGGGCCTGTTCGGAAGATTGCTTCCGTTGAAAGAGACTAGATTTTCATTTCGATCCCTTTTAGACGTAATCAGACAAGATTGGGTCTTTGAAACATGAGATTATAGGCTAGAGATAATTCAGTGTAAAATAAAGATGAAAGTATAGAAAGAATCAGGTGTCTTACCCTGGGTTTGCTCTCGGTTCCCTGCTTGTGGATGGTGACCTCGGTGTTGTTCATGGACAGGTGTCCGTTCAGAGTCAGCGCCTTGGTCAGACTCTCCTCTTCCTCGAACTCCACAAAAGCTGGAAGCAAACAAGCAAATCAAACTAAATACACCAATACAAACGACGTAGAAGACAAATAAACTACAATTAAACAATTTTAGTCCGCCTCGGCACAGGAACCCCTAGTGAGGAGGACCAAGAAATACAATATCTTTACCTAACATAACCATTATATTTTGTATACTTATAATTATTTTATACAGTCGCTCAACCTCTTATTTGCCGGAGACGCGCCGGCGCGCGCAGCTCGTGCGCGTATGCGCGAAAAAAAAAATTTCGAAATAAATATGTTTGTCTGCGATTTTGACCCTTCTATGTACAGAATTTGTATGAAGAACAAGGTCAGAATCGCTTGCGCCAACATTATCCCATAAGATGGGTAAAAATTTCATTCAACTTGCAACCCCAGAATATTTTTAAACAATTTTATCTCTGGCATGAAAATGTCAAATTTGTCGCGAATTTTATCTGTCAAGGTTGATGCTTGTTCCTAGACTAAAACATCGTTAAAAGATTAATTTACGTAATTAATGCAAGTAATGTTGTTTTGGTACATAGTTTATTGTTCTAGGAACGTGTTTCAGTCAATAAAATATACGATAGCTCAAAATTAATCCACAAAACATTCAATTCAAAATTCAAAATCGTGTTTTGTTACGAAATTTCCGTATTTTTCCTGGAATTTGCCGGCCTTTGACCGGTTAAATAAATAAAAAAAATAAAAGAACATCCTACAGACACGAGAAACAGAGGAAAATTACCAAATCTTCAAGAAAAAACTTTAAATTTTTTTTTAAAATGTGATTTTATGAAGGACAAGGTCATAATCGCCTGTGCCAATATCATTCTTGACGTAACTGTTGATTTCATTAACTCGTTGTGGGCCGTTCGGACACTGGTGTCCGCGAGGTGGCGCGGCACTTTGAAATGCAATTTTGACCCTTATGTATACAGAAAGTGTATGAAGAACAATGTCAGAAACGCTTGCTCTATTATCGTACTTTACCATAGAGAAACCCGCAATGAGACAAGTCACTTCGAATAATTTATATTAAATTTTCCGTAGTCCGGGATGTAAAAAGATTCTGCGCATGCGCGAAAAAAAAATATCTTTTTTCTACTATTTTGACCCTTCTATGTACAAAATCGGTAAAGAAAGTGTCAGAATCACTGCCGCCAACATTCCCTATGGTATGGGTAAAGATTTCATTCGCTTAGTAGCCACACAATATTTAAAAATAATTTTTGTCTGTGGGCATCTCCAACTGTCATTTTGGCGGCCGCGTCACATTGCCGATGCGTGACATGCGTGTACCTCGAATAAAACATCATAAAACCTATCAATTTACGTAATTACGCAAGTAATGTTATTTTGGTAAATAGTTTATTGTTCTAGGAATGTGTTTCAGTCAATAAAATATACGATAGGTTAAATTTAATCCACAAAACATTCAATTGAAGATCGTGAAATTTCCGTGTTTTTCTGGAAAAAGCCGGGACCTCAACAGGTTAATCTAGCTACACGGAATATTTTAAAATGAATTTTCTATGACTTTGCAGGTCACTTTTGGCAACTGTCATAGATGAAAAAATTGATATTTTACATTTTCAAATGAGTATAAAGGTCTTCATTTATTTGAAATCTCCTTTGAATTGTGTTTCTTCATGTTGGATATGCGTTCAGATTTGTGTAAAAATAATAAAATCAGTTTATATTTGTGTGATTATATTTTTTGACAATCATTTCCAAAAGGGGAGATTTTAAATTTTTTTTTTTTGTTAGCTGTTCTGGAAAAACTTATGATATTATCATGAGAAGTTTTATATTTTTTTCATTATATTATATTATCATTATACATGAATAATAATAATTCCTTTGTTTTTATACGGATATTTGACCAGAAAGCAAAAAGGTAATTTCCGTGCGGTTTTTTGAAATACCACACGACAAGTTAATAAAGGAATCCTTTTGGTCTAGAAGCAGGGAGTATGTATTTACCAGTAGGACGGGCAGGTATCTTGACAATCTTCTTGATTTCGCCGCACGGACTGAAGATCTGGCGCAGGGACTCCTCGCTGATGATGGCGGGGATGTTGTTCACCACGGCCGTGTGCTCGCCCGAGCGCAGCACCTGCAGCTGCAGCACGTTGCCGCCCAGCTCCGTGCCGTTGCCCTCCATAGCCTGGGAACACAACACATTAGATAATAATAATAATAATTGGCTAATTTATATAGCGCCGTTTTCGTGGAAAATCACCTTAAGGGCGCTGGGCAGATCTACTGAAGAGTCACTCATTAGACTATAGGCTAGTTATTTTTTATTCTTTGATGGCGCTACAACTCATATAAAGCTTTGGCCTTCTTCAACATTCGCCTCCAACTCCTCCTGTCCTCAGCGGCTGACTTCCCTTCCAGTTTGGTTTGGTACCTGGTGAAGCTGTGCTGCATCCCCTCTTACCTCGTCTTCCCACCTCTGTCTGGGTCTTCCCACTTTTCTCTTTCCACCTAGGCTAGTTATTAAGTGGTACAAACCTTATCCGAAGAGTCGGGGTCAGCGAAGTTCATGAAAGCCGTCAGGGTTGGCTCTATGGTGCTGTGATCTACTGTTATTCCCCCGAGCCTGGAAACAATTAAGTTATTTAGAATCAGACATCATCAAACAGTATTTAATAGCCTAGAGACTGTACGTTTCAAATTTAAGAATCAGGCTAAGAATGCAACTCTGATGTCGTGCCTTATGCAAAACCCTTTTCGTACGTGGAGTTTGTGTAAAAATCGACGTTTGTAATAGAACCGAATTAAAGCAATGCCAAAAGATGGCGCCACTTACGTTAACCTGTGAAAGCAAACGTGAAGAGCGTTGCCTGGTAGGCGTAAGTATTACTGGATTTGTAATTTCGTGAATCTCTCCAGAAATGGATAATATGGTTATTATTGTAACTGGCAGTTGTGAATAATAATACCTTACATCTGTGTATTACATATGTCGTCATTGTCTGTCACGGTTACTTTCCCGGGTGACTAGCTATCACTGGATCCAGTTCCTATCAGATTTATAAAACGGTCCCCAACATTCAAACTGGGCGAAGTCGCCCGCAGGGCCTAGGTAGCAAAAACCTGCAGAGCGGGTTTTTAACTGCTAGTTATAAAATTATTTACTTCTAGTTATAAAATTATTATAATTTTTTAAATTATTATATTAAGAAATCAACTAACACTTGCAAAAATATGTGCAAAGTTTTAGTTGCAGTTTACAGTACTGCGCGCACCCCACCAACCCACTAACTAAGTACAGAAAATGACCCACACGTATACTCAATGTTTCTTATTATATGTTGTTTCTTATTTCTTCCGGGACCTCCATCTCAGTCAGCTACGCACATGAAATGTAAGTAGCTAGCATGCCTGCATCTAGCGCGTGTATACTGTCCTACAAGCGTGCGAGTAGTTAGCATGCCAGCTGCTCTTAACCTGTAATCGGCCGGATATAATATTTCGGAAAAAATATGTTTGTCTGCGATTTTGACCCTTCTATGTACAGAATTTGTATGAAGGACAAGGTTCGCTTGCGCCCAACATTTCCCCATAAGATGGGTAAAAATTTCATTCACCTTGCAACCCCAGAATATTTTTAAATGATTTTATCTGTGGCATCAAAATCTCAAATTTGCCGCGATTATTTCTGTCAAAGTCGATGCGTGTTTCTTGACGAAAACATCGTAAAACCTATCAATTTACGTAATTAACGCAAGTAATGTTGTTTTGGTACATAGTTTATTGTTCTAGGAATGTGTTTCGGTCAATAAAATATACGATAACTCAAAATTAATCCACAAAACATTCAATACACAATTCAAGGTGGTGCTTTGTTAAGGAATTTCCGTGTTTTTCCCGGCTTGTGACAGGTTAAAGCAGGGTTTCCAGTAGGATGGACGATAACTCCAAAGAAGCTATTCATTCATTCATAGAAAACATTCAATTCAAAGTGGTGCTTTTTTAGTGAATTTTCGTGAAATGGCCTGGCCTTTCAAAGGTTACCTCTAATCGGCCGGAGACGCGCTCAAAAAATATTTCGAAAAAAATATGTTTGTCTGCGATTTTGACCCTTCTATGTACAGAATTTGTATTAATAACCTGTCACAAGCCAGGAAAAACACGAAAATTCCGTAAAAAAGCACCACTTTGAATTTTTAATTGAATGTTTTGTGGATTAATTTTGAGCTATCGTATATTTTATTGACTGAAACACATTCCTAGAACAATAAACTATGTACCAAAACAACATTACTTGCGTTAATTACGTAAATTGATAGGTTTTACGATGTTTTCGTCAAGTAACACGTATCGACTTTGACAGAAAGAATCGTGGCAAATTTGACATTTTGATGCCACAGATAAAATCATTTAAAAATATTCTGAGGTTGCCAGGTGAATGAAATTTTTGCCTATCTTAAGGGTAAATGTTGGCGCAAGCGATTCTGACCTTGTCCTTAATAAAATTCACGAGAGTTGACATTGGATATGTGGCTATGTCTATGTCTTCTGGTCTCCCACCAGGGCAGAACATAGGCACCATAAGTGAATTGGAGTCTCTTCATCCTCTTCACATTTTCTACATCTACTGGTGCTTTCCACTCCCAATAGCTGCATGTGTCTCCTGAGATGGCAGTGTCCCGTTAGTAGTCCTACCAGTTCCCTCAGCGAGTTTCTGACCATATCGAGTAGTTTCCTGGTCCGTCTGGGGTCGGGTCCGTTTATGAGTATTGCCTCATTCCGATTAGCCTTTGGATTGCCTCATTCCGGGTGCCCTCCCCCATTCCTTCCAGTGCTGGGATTTGACCCACCTCTCAATATGTAATTTGGTGTGGCAAGCTGCTACTGCTACGGCCAGCTCGGATCCCGCAAGTGGTGCTTTCGCCCTTTTCCTTGCTAGTTCGTCAGCCCGCTCGTTGCCCTCAATACCCTTATGTCCTGGTACCCATATCAGGGTTATTTTATTGATGGTAGCGAGTTCTGTAAGAACTGTCCTGCATTCTGTCACCAGTCTGGAGTAACATCGGTAACTTTCCAGTGCCATAAGAGCTGCCTGACTATCAGAACAAATAGTTATGTTCTTATTCCTGTACCCGATACGTATATTCTCACGTGCGCAGGCCAAGATGGCTTTCATCTCAGCCTGAAACACAATGCAATGTATTTCTAGAGGTATACTGAGTTCCCTCTTGGATCCCTGCAGACATACCCCAGTATATTAAATATATAAAAAATATTAATTATGTTCAAAGACCACATGAAAGTCAACCCATCGCCAGTGAAATACATTTTAGCAGATGAGAGTGCTTTGAAATACTTGTGAAACACCGACACTTAGTGCAAGTTTTAGTTGTCCGCTTAATTTATTATAATTTGAACATCATCAACTGTGTCCTAATTAATATCCATGCGTCTAAATGTTAGCATTTTTTTTTTGCTGATCCGTCGAAAGTTGTATTTTGATATTTATTGTTATATATTATATATAAATAACAAAACAAACAAAATCATCACTTAAAGTGGGGAAAACAAGCTTGCGTAATTTAATAATGTCAATATTGTTTTTTAACCCCTCAGAAAATCGCCAATATGCACTTTTAATGTCTTTAACGAAATGACATTTTACGAAAACTTTGTATTATTACCGCTTCACAAATAAAGCTCTATAAATGAAACATTTCTGAACGTAGCCAAATAGTAAAAACTGTTTTAGACAGGTTACAAAATAAGCTTTCGAATTATTATATTACAAATAAATATTAATATTTGTAAATATTAAAATTTAGAATGCAAACATTAAAAAAATGTGAAAATGACTCACGTGATGTTTTTATGTGAAAACGGTACTAAAATCACAGATTATGTAAACAACAATACTTATTCTATTGTATAAATGTGTAATAAACACTTTCAGCCTTACTAAAAAACCTAGTGAAAATTTTATTCAATTGACAAACGGCCGCGGATGTGAAAACATTACTAATTAAAAATTTGTTCATTGAAAGAAATACACATGGTTTCCACGGCCTGAGAGGGTAGTTTATCTCTGTTTTAACCTTTAATGTCCGAACGATATTTGTATTTTTTCCGTAGTATTTTGAATGTTCTATATATTTCTTATTTTTGAAGGTGTCGTAAAAACAAATACCATTTATGAAAACTAGATAAAATTACCTTTTAGATTTGTATATTTGAAATACAGTTTAGTTTTCAAAAACTGACATATTTTAAGATTCAAACTCGGAAATAAATGGAAAAAAATTTCTTACCAAAGTTTTTTTGACTAAAATGTAGAGAAATTAAGAAAAAAACAAAATTTCAAAAACACAGTTCTTTTATGTAATAAATTTAGAAGGAAACTATCACCTCACTTTTTCCTCGGGCATACAATAAAAAAATAATAAAAAATTTCAAAGTTTTTTTTATTGCTAAAAAACTAACCTATAAATTATACCGTCTTTTAAATCAGATTTCTTGCATCTCTAAAGACGTTAATTACTTTGATGCATTTACCCACACATGTATTAGATAATATTATTTATAAAAAAAACACCACTGTCATAAAATTATCATAAAATAAAACCTTTAAATGTAAATTTGAATTCTCATGTATCATAAAAAAAAGTTTTTGACACTTCAATTTTCAAAGTACGATTATTGTTTTATAACTTGACTAAAACTTATGAAAAACCACACAACACACGGTAAATATATCAATGATATAAATATAAGAGTAAATTATTCATATTAATAGAAATTAACCACCACATAAGTAATATTGGACACACAGAAATCATTTCGCGCTTCCAGCGTCTTTTTCGACCGCGAACACGAATGCGCAGGCGCCGCGCCGCCGCGCCACTCAGCGGTTATGAAGGAAAACAAACAATTTAGTACTTAAATATGCGTGGTTGCCGGATTTACAGTACGTTTTAAGACCAAATCTTATTGGTAATGTTATCGTGTTTTAGTGTATTTTTGTTTTATTCATGTTGCTGCAGCAACACGGGTAATCGGGCGTGCTGTGTTTTTTTTTTAGTAAGGCTGTTTATCATTTCACTTTTTTATCATTTCATATAAAAATCTATATAAATAAAAATGAATCGTCGAAATGTATGTACGCGCATAACTTCCGAACGACTGCACCAAATTGGATAATTCTTTTTTTTGTATGTTCGTTATTGTCAGGACAAGGTTTGTATAAAACTACTGGCGAGTTTTGGCATTATGAAATTTGTATTAAAAAAATGCAATCGGTGTCACGCAAGCTGTTTTAAAACTGAATGTACCGGGAATGAATGTATGGAATGTGGGAGGGGGAGGGGAACTCGGGTAGCATCCGCAAGACGGGGGAGGGGAACCTGGGAGGGGGGGAGGGGAAATCGGGAATAGGGTTCACGGGAAGGGAGAAAGGGGGGAGTGAAGTGGGGAGAGGGAAGGTGGAGAAGGCGGAGTGGGAACGCGAGAGGGGAAGGGGACGAGAGAAAGGAAGGGGAGGCGGAAGGGAAACGGGATGAATGGGAAAGGACACGCAGGGAGAAACAATTTCTTTATTAAATGGCATAGCAACGCATGCCGGGTACCAGCTAGTATTTAATAAAAATTAACAATGTCGGGCGCCCGTAGGAAATTTGGCGGGATAAATTATGTGTCAGACTGCGTGTCTGACAGAATGTTCTTTTTATGAATTTCTATGGACAACTTGAATAGAGATGTGCAGCGTGATTCACTATCGACATTTCACTTTTTATTTTACGGATGTAACTAAAACAATAACGGAGTTATAACGGTTTCTATGGAGACACACGCGCTGACTTGTAAACACGCTTATTGTACTTGACTGCTGTCGTATTTTTAACGCATATATCTGCTTACGTTGCGGAGGGGTTAATTCATTTTATGTCTTGCTACATAGCAATTCCAATGAGTTATAAAAGGTGATGTGGAAAAACTGTTGAAGAGAAATCTTTCTATGGTGTGTTTGCATGTTTTTTTTTTTAATGCAAATTACCACACAAGGCTCTTAACTGCTCCCAATCATCTGGAGCCAGTGAGACCATGACATCACCAATTGGGGCAGTTGTGAGGGTGGAGGTAGTAGAGAGGGGAAGGAGATGGGAGCCCTTCTCCATCTGACCGGGTGAAATGGAGAAACCTGGTTTATCGTGGCAATCGGAGTCAGATAGATTATCAGCAATTTAATTTTTTCATTTTATTTTAAATCCCACAAGACTTTTACACTTTTTTTTTATATTTGATCATATTTAGTAAATCTTTATTATTTTTGATAAAATATAATAAAAATGCAATCAAAATACAGGAAACAGAAAATACAGGGTGTTAAGGGACGTACTTTACTTACTTTAATGAGTAATTCATGTCATTATTTGGAGTAAAAAATGTAATCAAAATTTTGGTCTCTGGTGACATTTTTGATGTTTTTTTTAAATTTATTTTATTTTTTATTATTGAGTTAGTTTATACTACATGAATATAAACTAATAAGCACAATGTAACATTTCATTTGATAAATTTAAATATTTTTACAGTAAGCATAACATTTCTTTTTAAATACATTCATTCTTTCTTCATTCTTCATACATCTTTAGTTCTCTGTACATTAGGCAGTTCTGTGATTTTGATTTCTTCATTTGTGGCAATCGAACTCTGTTTATATTTCTTGTTTCGTAATTATGAATGTCTCTATTAAAAACAATTTCATCCTTAAAGTATTTTGGCATTTGGTTTTTCATAATTTTATGCGCAAAAATTAACACGTTTTTCTACAAAAACATAAAAAAAAATGGTAAGTGTTGGACAGTTGGAGGCAGGGTTGGTCGGTTACTCGGCTGAGTGACCAGTGACTACATGCGGAAGAATTTTTTTTTTTTTTAATTTGGAAACAAAAAAAAAAGTCATTGAAAAAGTCACCGAAGACCAAAATTTCGTTTACATTTTTTACTCCAAATAATGTCAGGAATCACTGGTTAAAGTAAGTCAAGTACATCACTTAACACCCAGTATAAATATGTAACAAAAATAGATAAACAGCCAGTTTCCACCAAATCAATATTAAGTTTAATAAAAATGTATAAAATTTAGTGACCGACCCCGAAGGTTCGGTTTCGGCAAAAAAATCTAGTTTCGGCATAAGTTTCGGTTTCGGCAGAAAATCTGCCGATACTTTCTTAGACATGTTAAAAATCGATTGTTTTTAGAATTTTTAGACAGTTAACACATGTTAAATTAAAATAACTACTTCTTGGAACTTCACGTTCAGCTGACTTCGGGTGAGTTTATGGCTCGTATGTCACCCGCCATCATCAGCAAAATACTCAATTAATGAGGTCCTTCCTTTAAGTGTTGATTATTGACAAATTTTTGTTCCAAGAAGTAGTTAACATGTTTTGTTATTTTTTATAAATTTTGTTTATTTTATAGAAGTAATATTAAAAAAATATTGTTTTTTCACATACTTTAATTATTGTTTTTTTTTTTATTTATTTAATTTAACACGTGTTTGTTAACTGTCTGAATAAGTGTAAAGAATAAGCCAAATAACAGTAAACAATCAATTTTTAACATGTCAAAAAAGTTTCAGTTTCGGCCGAAACTGAGACAGACACCGAAGATTCAGTTTCAGTGGAAAGTCCTGTTTCGATCAGACACTAATAAAATTGTTGTTGACAATAATTTACAAACAAAATAGAAATAGTTCGAAAATGCGATCTTTAAAATTTGTTGATAAGTTCAAATTATTACCAAATACATCAATATCATTTGTTATCAAGAGACTATGCAAATATTGTGTTGGGGAATAATTTAAATGTTAATCTAATCATTCATTAAAATTGGTTGATTTAATGCAGGAGTTCACTCACAACAACCAAGAAGGAGTTTAACAAAATTATTATTATTATTTTATTTTTTTAAATATATATTATCGAGGCTTCTGACTCACACAATGTTGTCATTTTTTGCCTCATCTATTTTTAAATTATAATATTATCATTATAATCTCTAATGATCTTTAAAAGGTACTTAGAATCCTTTTATATTCATTTCGTATAAAAAATCACTTTCAAATATTTTCAGTTTACATGATCTAATAAATTTCATTATTCTTGATATGGCATGAAACTCAGTTGAGGCTATTAAATTCTGAACTTCCGATGAGTTCGAGGTCATTAACCCGACATTTGCCGTTCGTGCACCGGTGTGTCATGAGATTTTACACGCGATTTTGACCCTTATGTATAAAGAAAGTGTATAAGGAACACGGTCAGAATTGCTTGCTCTATTATCGCCCTTTACCATAGCGAAACCTGCAATGCGCCTAGTCGCTCCATTAATATTAATAATTTACCGGAGCGCGGGGATGTGCGCAGTTCTTGCGCATGCGCGGGAAAAATTCCTTTATCTACGATTTTGACCTTTCTATGTACAAAATTTGTCAAGGACAGTGTCAGAATCGCTGGACACGAAATGTCATTTCTGCCGCGTCATAATTTATGCGTCTTACTCGACTAAAACATCGTAAAACCTATCAATTTACGTAATTAACGCAAATAATGTTATTTTGGTAGATAGTTTATTGTGTTGTGAACGTGTTTCAGTCAATAAAATATACAATAGCTCAAAATTAATCCACAAAACATTCAATTCAAATTCAAGGTCGTGAAATTTCCGTGTTGTTCCCCGGCATTCAACGAGTTAATATTGTAACTCTCTGTCGTTCATATTTAATGCACTTCGATAATGTGTGCTCGACATCTTCAATTTGTTCACATATCGAGCACATTGGAGAATCAATTATAATACAACGGTTACTTTTGTTTATTTTTCGCTTGTTTTCTAAAATTATTAAAATCAGACAAGTAATTTATGTGCTCTAATGACTTGTTTGCATTGGGCAAGTAGTTTAGACTTGACAGGCCGAAAAGCGTTCGCATTACATTCAAGTAGAGTACATTACTGAGCCTGGGGTTGCATGATGACGGGCTGCTAAGCAACAAAGTAAATAAGCTAATTAAACTGATTGTAATGCTTATTTTAGAAGAGGTGGAAGAATAAACTAGCGAGATGAAAATAAATAAACTATAGACATGAAAAGAAATTAATAGCAGCAAAAATAAAGAATTTCAGAGTAGCATCTTTGCTCCAACGGCATGATATATCTGCGTCGATTAAAGAACTCTACTAAAACAACAGCTTCGACACTGGGCGTACTGTACAGAGCCCGCAGATACTTTAATAGTACACAACTGCTAACCCTGTACAAATCGCAAGTGCGCCCCACGGTTGAATTTGGCAGCCACCTCTGGTCTGGAGCTCCAAAATACCTGAAAAATACCCTCGACTGTGCAGAAACGGGCGGTCCGTTTGATAGATTCTCCCATCTTAACAGACGGATTGCAATCTTTAGAGCACAGGCGTCGGATGGGAATGCTATCCTTGTTCTACCGGTATTACAATGGAAGATGCTCCGAGGAACTAGCATCATTGATCCCTTCGGCACCGGTGCATAGTCGGGAAACACGCCAAACGCGTGCCCAACATTTGTACACAGTTGACATTTGTCACATGAGAACGGGTCGTTTCTTCGACTCGTTCTTGTGTTCAACAGCTCGGCTGTGGAATGATTTGCCGGCCTCTGTGTTTCCTCCTTCCTACAACATGGGTCTCTTCAAGACCAATGTTCATTCCTTCCTCTCCTCAAAAAGACCCTCCACATAGCATCCCAGATGACTGGGAAACTATTTTCCTCAGGGCCTCCTGTGTGGAGTTAATGTACAAAAAAAAAAAAAATGTCAGAAAAAATAGACTGAAATAGATTGACTCTACTAAAGAGCTGACTAAACTACTCTGCTAAAACTGTGGTGTTCGGATGCGTTAGTTACTAATATACTCACTTATCGACTAAACTGTGGAAAGGGAGAACAGTGGCACATCCGGCACAACAAAGAACTGTATGATATATATCAGCCCCTAACATCTCAGCCCATATGAGACTCCTCAGGTTGAGATGGGTTGGGCATGTACAGAGAATGCCGGACACACGCGTCCCAAAAAGAATGATGACTGGGCATACGGGTGGAAGAAGAAAAGTGGGAAGACCCAGACTGAGGTGGGAAGACGAGGTAAGAGGGGATGCAGCACAGCTTCTCCAGGTAACAATCTGGAAGTCAGCCGCTGAGGACAGGAGGAGTTGAAGGTAAATGTTGCGGGAGGCCAAAGCTCGATATGGGCTGTAGCGCCATTGGAGAGAGAGAGAATCGACTAAACTACTTGCCCAGTGTAAACAGCTCTTAAAGTTGTGTTAACCTGTCACAAGCCAGGAAAAACATGGAAATTCCCTAACAAAGCACCACTTTGAATTGAATGTTTTGTGGATTAATTTTGAGCTATCGTATATTTTATTAATAATAATAATATATCTTTATTGAAGAAGAAAATTAAGATTTATAATTACAAAAACAAAAAGTACATCAAAAGTACATCATAAGTACAGTAAAAGTACAGTTTAAAAGTTGGATGAGTACAAAAGTTAATAACAGAAAACAAAATACATATATCCAGTAGGACTGAAACACATTCCTAGAACAATAAACTATGTACCAAAACAAAATTACTTGTGTTAATTACGTAAATTGAAAGGTTTTACAATGTTTTCGACAAGTATCACGCATCGAAATTTGACAGATTAAATCGTGGCAAATTTGACATTTTGATGCCACGGATAAAATCATTTATAAATATTCTGGTGTGGCGAGGTGAATGAAACTAGTGGCTACATCAATGATATTGGCGGAAGCGATTCTGACTTTGTCCTTCATACAAATTCTGTACACAGAAGGGTCAAAATCGCATTAAAAATATTTTTTTCGAAATTTTTCCGCGCGCATCCGCACGTTTCCAGCGAGTCAGAGGTTAAAGGTGTGTCTAAAGTTCAAAATTTAAGAAGCATAGAAAAATGTGACAGAGTCAAGAAGAAAAGTACTTACTTAATATAACCGATGTTGCCGTATTTAGAAAACAGGGTTCGGAGCTCATCCTGATAGGTGAAGAGCATGCTGGGCGGGATGTTCCTGACGATGACGGTGCGGCCGGTGGGGTGCTTCTTGATCTCCTCCTTGGGGGCTTCGGCGGCGTCGGTGGCACCCTCAGCGGGGGCGGCGGTCTCGTCAGCGGCCACGGTTTCGTCTTTTACGGGGGCGGTCCCATTCTCGGGGGCGGCCGTGTCGGGCGCGACGGCTTGCTCGGCAGACATGACGCTACTTCTGCTGCTTTAGAGTACTGATACAAATACTGCAAACAATAAACATTACAATTTTTTTTTTAAACTCTATTTTTATAACTTTTGAAGATTATTCCCATCAATGTAATACAGTGGCGTAGCTAGCATGGGTGGCACTCGGGGCGGATCACGTGGTGTCAACCCTCCCCCCCCATTAAAGTTGACAAACGCAAATTTCGACTTCGTAAAAAAGTAATCCGTCCTGGGGGGGGGGGTGGCTAGAGAATTGTGCTCTTGGGGGGTGACTCTCGGTCGAGTGTCACCCCCCCATCGGGAGGCGCCCGGGGCAGGCCGCCCCCCCCTAGCTACGCCACTGATGTAATATATCATTGAAGAAGATAACACTAATAATCTTTTTACATTAGCTCCACACAAGAGACCCTGAGGAAAATAATATCCCTCAAGGCCTATGTCATCTTAGGGGATGCTGTGTGGGGGTTTTTTTTTAAGGAAAGGAAGAAGAGGCAATTCTGGGAAGGAAATAGGTATGAGGGTTGGGTAGGAATCTGGGGGTCAGTATGCCCAGGAGTGACAGACTTACGAATTCATCCATCCATGGATCGAGAGTTTCTGGCTAGAGGTCAAAAGACTTCCCTTAACCAGTCTCTCTCGATCTGGCCCACCACGCAGCAGGCGGTCAGACGCATCGGCCGCCAGGACCTGGACAAACCTCACCCTGTGAACTCGGGCACCCCTAAGTCACCAAACGTAGTGAACCACTTGGGGGTGATCTATGGCAGAGGTTATGGTTATCCAATAAATGGTTCCTGGGGCGGCAGTACCCATACCCGCCCCCCAAATGTAATGAAAGAGAACAAGACGCAGAAAAATGAAAAAGAAATATGGTTGCAACTGGGACTCAAACCCAAAACCTCTGGTATCATTATTAACCATTATCTTTTTAATTTTTCTGTATCTTGTACTCTTACATATGTTCGTATAGATTATTAGTGTTATCTTTTTCAATAAAATAAACATTATATTTATTTTACGCCTTTTGTGTTAAAACCTAACCTAAAGGCAGTTAACGATACAAATCACAAATATAGCATTAAGTGCCACGGGTGACCCGACAGTTGATCCCCCAACAGTTGGTCCCTCGACACTATGTTTTGATAAAATTGTAATTTTTAGTGCACTATTTACCAATTTCAAATCAAAATCAACTTTAGAAACACTTTAATAATAAGTTGGTATGGATATCAAATGAATATAATTATAGTCGATTTTTTTTTGTACTTATAGCTTAGCGAGTAATACCTATAATGTGGAATTTTTTTATTTATAAGAGTGAAAAAACTAATTTTTAATCCATCATGCTAATCTGTTCGCTTTTCAGAACAACTCATATAGGTCTCATAGAAATCGTTGTGTCTCCCTTACTATCACAGTGAAAAATGTAATAACGGTATTGGAAAGAGAAAACACCACACTATACAGGGTGAGGGACGGTGACCAGACAACTCAGAATGAAACCAACTCAGAAGTACCTCAGAAAGGTCATTAAGAGTGATGATAAAAATATATAAAAAATTGGTTAAATAGGTTAAGAGCGTTTAACCAGCCAGCGGACGAAAATCCACATTTCGTCGAAAGTTGTTCTTTCGATCGTGCAGGGCGGTTACAATGAGAAAGATTGATTATTCTCCGTACCAGCTTTTTTAAATTATAACTCAATATCGAATTTATTTCAATCCAAATTAGCTTTAATTTATACCTTCATCCAAAAATGCTGAAAGGCGTGATAATAAAACTATTAAAATAGTGTACTTTTTGTAGTTATTTTTTGATTAAAGTATTTATCATTTTTCAATAATGTCTAAATTTAATAAGAATGTTAAAAAAATCTGAAATATATTAGTTTGTAAGTGCGCAAATAAATACACAAATGGACCAATTATCGTCAAGAAACACATGTACGTACATATTTTTTAATGATTTTATTGAAACTAAAATTAAAATTCTAATACATAACTTTGCTAGATAATGTATTGATTTATTTTACTGCATGATTACATTATTTGAAATGGGTGTGGTATAATACAAAAACTTTTTTGAAAATTTAACAAATCTGCCAACGACCTATGGAATAACCTTATTATACTAAAAATTAAAAAAAAATCTAAAAATTTATTACATAACTATGCTAGATAAAAGAACAATCTTTCGAAATCCATTTATAATTTTTTGTGGAAAAGAGTCAATACGTCTAAAAACTTTTTTGAAAATGACGTATTTCCGGCTTTCTCTGGTAATGCCCTCTTAAGTTAGGTTAGGGTTACCGGCTATTTTAAATTTATTTTTTTATTGCTTTAATTACCTTTCTGAGGTGTTTCTGAGTTGGTTTCATTCTAAGTTGACATGGAACCGTGAGGGACGCACTTGACTTACTTTAACCAGTGATTCCTGATATTATTTGGAGTAAAAAATGTAAATAAAATTTTGGTCTCCGGTGACATTTTTGATGTTTTTTTTGTTGATATTTTTTCTACAAAAACATAAAAAAACGTAGGGGAGGAATGCAGATTCTGCCAAAGTTTGTTTTTTGCCAAAAACCATGTTTTCACCGCGTTTTAAGTTGAGAACTTTAATCTGGTGGGTGAAAAAAAGTGCAGAAAGCAATAAATTTTTTTTTTGAATAAGTAATTAATTTTCAATTGTGTTAAATAAAATTTCACTTCGCTGAACCGACACTGACAGACCGGCGGGTGCCAGCGGGCATTTCATCACTGTTGGTATCCCTGATACAAAGACGAGCTAGATACGATTGTAGCCGACTTCGTGGGATAACTGATGAGGCGCGTAATTATGAAATTTGTCTAGTGGGCTTGTGTATGTTATCTTTACTTTAAAAAACAGCCTACGTTTTGAATGGTTTGTTTGGCTACGCAGGGTTTGTGTAGCGGGCTTGTGTATGTTATCTTTACTTTAAAAAACAGCCTACGTTTTTGAATGGATTGTTTGGCTACGCAGGGTTTGTGTAGCGGGCTTGTGTATATTATCTTTATTTTAAAAAACATCCCAGGATTTGAAGGTTTGTCTCCATTCCAGAACCTGATTAGAGGTTCGTTTACATTATATTATTAATTCTGTTTTTTATAATTATGCGGCTTATTATTTATCCCACAAAGTCGGCTACAATCGTATCTGCTCTTGTTTGTAGGTCTGGGATACCAACATAACAGTGACAAAATGGCGGGCGAAGTGTCGTAGTATCGGTTCACGAAGTGAAATTTTATTTATACTTTAAACGGCTGTATCTCCCTAAATTTTGCCGAGCGCGCCTTTATTTTTTTTTTATTCAGCTTCTCCACACTTTTCTCATCTAGAAAGTGTCTTTTTATTAAATTTCCAAACTTTGGCAGAATCTGCATTTCACCCAAATGTAGATGTTGAACAGTTGGAGGCGGTGTTAGGGGTTGGTCGGTTACATGGCTGAGTGACCAGTGACAACATGCAGAAGAATTTTTTTTGTTTGATTTTGAAGAAAAAAAAATTAAAAAAAAAGAAATGTCACCAAAAAAGTCACCAGAGATCAAAATTTCATTTGCGTTTTTTACTCCAAACATGCCCAGGAATCTCTGGTTAAAATCCCTCGCGTACGTCCTGTTACACCCAGTAGATAGGTAATAATTAGATGTAATTAATTCTGTGAGCGGAAATTGAAAATAAGGGGTCGTCCATTAATCACGTGATGCTCGAAAGGGGGGGAGGGGGGTTCGGAAAAAATCACGAAATATCACGACGGGGGGGGGGGGGGGGGGTATAATGAGATATCACGTGTATTTATTTTTATTTTTCGTGATAATATTCTGAAAATTTCAAAATTCTTTGCACTAAAAAAATACACGTGATTTCTGGGGGGGGGGGTTAGTCTAAAACCTCACCACATATCACCAGGGGGGGGGGGGGGTTAAAAAGTTGCTAAAAAAACATCACGTGATTAATGGACGACCCCTAATGTATATTATTGTAAATTTCTTAAATTTAAAAATACGAAAATGTCATTTTTCAATGACCTCCATGTTGTTTGTTATCTTTATTTAAAAAAAAAGCCTACGTTTTTAAATGGTTTGTCTGGCAAAGCAGGGTTTGTCTAGCGGGCTTGTGAATATTATCTTTATTTTAAAAAACAGCCTATGTTTTTAAATGGTTTGTCTAGCAAAGCAGGGTTTGTCTAGCGGGCTAGTGTGACAGATTGGCCGCGCCGTGTCAGTTCGCGAAGACGCGAAGTGAATTTTGATTTTACGCAATTGAAATTTAAAATGCATCATTTTCCGCCTCCGCCAACGCAAAAAGTTTCCGAAATTTCCTGAAAAAGTGCATATTTACCGCTGTAATTTACAACATGGAGGTCATTGAAAAATGACATTTTCGTATTTTTAAATTTAAGAAATTAACGATAATATACATTTTTTTCAATTTCCGCTCACGGAATTAATTACATCTAATTATTACCTATCTACTGGGGTAAATTTTTTTTTTTTTGTGTAAAATGAGCTGGTCCCGGTTTTGTAAAAAATTAAGGTAAATATTCAGAACAAACATCAACGGTTATGTAACGGGATTGTGTATGTCATCTTTACTTTAAAAAACAACCTACGTTTTTTAATGGTTTGTTTGGCTACGCAGGGTTTGTGTAGCGGGCTTGTTTATATTATCTTAATTTTAAAAGTTTTATCAAAAAAAAGTGCGTATTAACCGTTGACGTTTGTTCCGAACTGCAAACAGAGTGATTTGACAGTGTGAAAGCAAATTTTCAATTTACGTAAATAAAATTAAAAATGTAACATTTTCAACCTCCCCCAATGCAAATAGTTGTCTTTTATGGTAATTAAGAAGAATCTAAAAGTTTTATAAAAAAAAAGTGCGTATTAACCGTTGACGTTTGTTCCGAACAATTACCAAAATTATTTTTTTTTTTTTTTTTTACATGAGCTCCACACAGGAGACCCTTAGGAAAATAATTTTCCTCAGGGCCTATGTCATCTTTGGGGATGCTGTGTGGAGGGTTTTTTAAGGAAAGGAAGGAGAGGAGAGTTCTGGGAAGGAAAAGGGTTTAAGGGGTGGGTAGGAATCTGGGGTTCAGTATGTCCTGGTCATCCGCCTCTAAGACCTAGACAAACCTCACCCCATGAACCCGGGCACCCCTGCTAAATCACCAAACGTAGCGAACCACTTGGGGTGACCTATGGCAGAGGTGTTGGTTATCCAATAAAGGTTCCCGGGGCGGCGGTACCCATTCCCGCCTCCCAAATTGTAAATTTGTAATTTAAAGTGAATTACTAATTGTGAAACAATAGAAATTAATTAAACAAAATTTACTTGTGCACAGATTGCTAGTCGAGAGTCACCCTTCGACCACAAAGGCCATTAAAAAAAAAAAAAAAATCACATAAAAAAATTTAAGTACTTAAAATTTGGAGAGGTCATTGAACCGGTATTTCCATGTTAAAATAACTTATGTAATATGGCCTAAGTAAATTATATTTGTTTGCTTGATTTATTCTAATATTTAAAATCAAGAACAAATTTAATCCACTCGGCTCACTGGATCAATGGGGAAAATATTAATAACGAATTTATTATTATACTCTAACATACTGATGGATGCATCATAAATATAAGTTTATCGATATAATTAAATCGAAAATCTGGATTTTGGCGAGTTCGTAGTATAATTTTGGATTCATTAATTGATTTTTAAATTAATAAACGACGATTTAATTAAAAGAAATTACACATTTAACGTATTTCAGTTTACGCGGAACAAACTACGCATCCATGTAAATTTGATTAAGGTCAAAAAACTGACATGAAAAAAAACAAGCGGGAAATTAAACAAACAACTTACTTTTAGTATAATAATGGAATTATAAGTCTAATATGATATAAATAACTACAAAATGCTTAAAACATCATGTTAAATGCAACGATTACACGAAAACGTGCACCATTAACTGGACCTGGAGGAGGCATTTTCATGTAATTTCGGGCGAAAGTATCGGCAATTTGTTTTGTTTAACGCGTGAATTATATTAATATAGTCATAAATAAGATAAATGCACACAGGATTGGGCTTAAAACCCAGAAAACATATAATTTGTATACAAACAACGCTTTGCCTCTAAATTTCACTGGCAGTCAAATAAGATGGTTTTGGCAACACAATAGACAGTTTTAATATATTCTCGAGCGTGCATCACCTCTATAATATACAAATACACAATTTTCAACAGATTTAATACAATTATCTACAATAATTATTGAAAATAAATTGATTTACCGGAATCCGCCTCAGTCAGTTTTTCGTGGCTTCAGAGCGAGAGAGGTGAGGTTAGGTTTGGTCGCCAGAGATGATTTTGTTATTTCCTCTAAGAGTTACCATAGACAAGAATCAGGTACCTATTTAAAATTTCCAATATCGCCCTAGAAAAACCTTGTAAAAGCAGCAGCGGTGTTCGACAAAATAGTTTTTTTTACCATAATACTTTTACCATAATTTATTATTGGAAATGATACATGTAGTGCATGATACACATACATAATATAAAAGTAATATTACTATAAAACCATGAAATATTTAAAGCACTACTAAAATCTAAGAAGGAGCAAAAACACACAGTATAACAAGCAAACATATTTACTCGTATATCTGTAGCACCGTATATAAGATCATGGAATTAATTAATTAATTGGACTCAGAATCAGTGGCTGAGTTGGCTAATGCGACAGGTTCCCACCCAGGCATTGTGAGTTCAATTCATCGACTGGCCAAGTCCTCCATCATGGCCCAAGCGGTATCTTACGCTTGTAATATTAGTAGTAGGAGATGTCCATATATTGCCAATTGTTGTTCTTAATACGGTATGTTTGTTTTCCTTATTTTTTTTCTTAATTTAAAAAAACAACCTTGTTAAAAGTATTTTCTACCAACCTTGAAATATGGGGGTAAAACAGGCTTCTTGTTTTTTGGTTTGATTTATTTATTTAAAACCACTGAAGTGTATAATATTTTTAATTAAAGTGGAGCCACAAAATAATTTTAGTGTGTTTACAGAAGTTATTTATTTAGAAATTAATGTGAATGAGGCAAGGAGTGTGTGCCAAAATCGAATTGTTTGACAGTCCGTCCTCTCTTCTGTGATTGTTAGTTAGTCAGTCAAACTATTCGAATTGTGGTAGTAACTCAATAAAAACAGAAATGAAATAACTTTGATAAATAAAAACAGAAATGAATAATAATCTTGTTAAAATTTAAATTACCAGCGCCGGATACTATCGTTACCCACGGTGATACCATACCGTTAAAAATGTTTAAATAAAAAATTTCAACTCGAATATTAAATCTGAAACCGGCAACACTGGAAGATTCCTGTCAGATTGTCAAATTCAATCAAATGGGAATCTCGCAAAACGTGTGGGGATTTTTCGCGAATGTGTAATTTGAAATATCACAATGATATAGTGCAGTATAAAGCGTAGGTTAAAAGCTAACAATGTTTTCTCTCTCATAGTTGAAAAGATATTTCACAAGACCAGTTTCTTGGGAAATGCGATATTTAAACATTTGGCCTATATTGTTATTTCTAGGAATTGTGGGATACACCAGGGGATAGTATTATGATTAAGTAAAGGTTAAAGTGCAAGCAACATGGTCCTCAATGCAGCTGCGCAGGCCTTAAGGTGAGTGCCATTTCTCAAATCGAATATTTTCCCTTGACAAACAATTAACTGAGGTAAATGTACATACTTCAAAGTAAGAAATAACATTTTTGAATTGAAAGTTGAAAAAAGAACTGCAGCTCCTGGTAGTTTTTCGGATTGTTAATTTAGGACTGAGGAACAACGGTTTAGATACCATCAATATTTTCCTGGTGAATGACCACCATTCAGAATTGAAATGTTTCTTGAAATGGCTTTAGCCGTGTTTGACCAGATATGAATAGCCAGGTACTTCCCAACCTTCCTCCACGCCATCTCCTTCCCTTCCTCACTCCCTTCGGTATCGCAACATATACCCTGATTTTATTTTTATATTTTTTGTATGAATACCTCACAAGAGCCCCAGTCGCTCCCGTCTGGAGGCGGTGACACTATGGCTTCCCCAATTGGGGTTTTGAGGTTGAAGGTAGCGGGGAGGGGAACGAGATGGGGAGGAGGAAGGTGGGGAAGTACCTGGCTATCCAGATCTGGTCGCCAAACACGGCTAAGGCCATTTCAAGCAACGTTTTAATTCTTTTTAATGGTGATCTTACACCAGGGCGATACTGAGAGTATCTTCCACTCTGGAACGTGTCGCAAATATATATATATATTATTTTAAATGATTTAATTGTGAAATGACACAAATCAATCACGCCGGGATTCGAACCCGCGACCTTCAGATTGCGAGTAAAGAGGCTTACCCCTCGACCATGCCGGCCGTCGATTGGGGATACCATAGACTCACAGGCTCCGTCAAATCGGGATTCTTGTACGATGTTCACGTAAACAAATAGAGCTTTACATGTTTATGAACAATTTGAAATGCTCATATCGAAAAAGTTATTTTGGGTTTTCTAGATAAGTTCTTTCCCAATTTTTTTTCGGCTGTGCAACCCTTAATGATCAACCTTTTTTGCGGAACCCCAACTCCTATAAATAAAGTGAATTAGCAAGATAAGCGCCGGTAATCGCGTTGGCTGCCTGGTTTCTGCAACACGCCCAGGCTCTAACTCTCGGAACCCCCGTGACCCTTGCACGGAACCGCTGCTCTGTGTGACATAGATTAACCTATGAGTTTCGTTACACTATGAATAATTTTTTTTTTCTTTCTGACTTATGGGCCTATGTCATCTGGGATGCTGTGTGGAGGGTCTTTTTGAGGAGAGGAAGGAATGAACATTGGTCTTGAAGAGACCCATGTTGTAAGAAGGAGGAAACACAGAGGCCGGCAAATCATTCCACAGCCGAACTGTTGAACACAAGAACGAGTCGAAGAAACGACCCGTTCTCATGTGACAAATGTCAACCGTGTACAAATGTTGGGCAAACGTTTGGCGTGTTTCCCGACTATACACCGGTGCGGAAGGGATCAATGATGCTAGTTCCTCGGAGCATCTTCCATTGTAATACCGGTAGAACAAGGATAGCATTCCCACCCGACGCCTGTGCTCTAAAGATTGCAATCCGTCTGTTAAGATGGGAGAATCTATCAAACGGACCGCCCGTTTCTGCACAGAGTCGAGGGTATTTTTCAGGTATTTTGGAGCTTCAGACCAGAGATGGCTGCCAAATTCAACCGTGGGGCGTACTTGTGATTTGTACAAGATTAGCAGTTGTGTACTATTAAAGTATCTGCGGGCCCTGTACAGTACGCCCAGTTTTTGGGAGGCTAACTTTACTCTGGCTTCGATGGAGCCCCCATACCTGAGCTGGTCACTTAGGGTTACACCAAGCATATCAATGGAGAGCCTGTTCGGGAGAATGCTTCCGTTGAAAGAGACTAGATTTTCATTTTGATCCCTTTTAGACGTAATCAGACAAGATTGGGTCTTTGAAACATTAAATTCAACAAGATTATTTTTACCCCAAGAGAAAACACTCTCGAGGTACCCGTCCATTCTTTGCTTCAAAGCCCTACGAGCTGTTGGAGTTTGAATGAATGTTGGATTTGTTTTTCCAGGCAAGCCGTAGATCTAAAGACCAAGATACTCCAGGGCAGTGAAACATCTGTGCCCACAACCAACCGTACACTTTCATTGACACAATTGCAGAAGGTTTGTAAAAACTTATTCTTTTCTTTATTATTTACTAGTTGGGATACATACTAGAGCATGGTTTGTTGGAATATTTGATGCTGGCAACACTGATAGTTCCGGAACAATCTTCTTTAGTTATTTTTCGGGTGAAATGCAGATCCGGGCACAGTTTGGAAATTTAATCAAAATGCACTTTCTAGATGAGAAAAGTGTGGAGAAGTTGAATAAAAAAGGAATTAAGGTGCGCTCGGCAAAATTGAGGGAGATACAGCCGTTTAAAGTATGAATAAAATGTCACTTCCTGAACCGATACTGTTCGCCATTTGACACTAATATGTTGGTATCCCTGACCTGATAAAAATAAGAGCCTCGATACGATTGTAGCCGTCTTCATGGGATAAATAATAAGGCGCGTAGGTACTGGAATGGAGACAAACCATTCAAATCCTGGGATGTTTTTTAAAATAAAGATAATAAACACAAGCCCGCTACACAAACCCTGCGTAGCCAAACAAACCATTCAAAAACGTAGGCTGTTTTTTAAAGTAAAGATAACATACACAAGACCGCTACACAAACACTGCGTAGCCAAACAAACCATTCAAAAACGTAGGCTGTTTTTTAAAGTAAAGATAATTTACACTATCCCGCTAGACAAACCATTGCCTGAAGTGGCGCGGGACTCGATCGCTCTGAAGTGTGCGTGTAAACGGCGCCTTATCCATGTATCCCACGAAGTCCGCTACAATCGTATCTTGCTCATCCTTGTATCAGGGATACCAATATATCAGTAACAAAATGGCCGTTGTCATAGTGTTGGTTCGCGAAGTGAAATTTTACTTAACGTAATTGAAAATTAATTACTTATTCAAATTTTTTTATTATTGCTTTCCGCCCTTTTTTTCACCTTCCAGATTAAAGTTCTCAACTTAAAACGCGGTGAAAACATGGTTTTTTGCCAAAAACAAGCTGTGCCCGGATCTGCATTCCTCCCTATTTTTCTTCTGTTTGAAATTGAGTCAACTAGTGTATTGTTTACCTGACAATAAAATACGTTTGTACCTTACAATTGTGTCTATTTAATTACAAACTAACAGGTTATGGGCCACATCATGCTTAAAGACACTGAGTTGTGATCAATGACTTTTAGTATAAAATTGTGAATAACATTTGAATCGAACAATGTCATGAGAGGAGTCCCTTTGACTTCTCCAGCCGTATTCCCTTGGAACATCGCCTTGGGGTCGAGTATGATATCCGTGGCCCCGCGATTTGACCATGTATTCAGGCAGAACAGCTCAAAATAAGACAAAAATGAAGAATTAAATTTTTCGATATCTCGCTTAGTTTTCGAGATATCGAAGTTTCAAATTCAAATTGATTAATTTTATAAAAAGTACTGTTTTTACCCAAAACTAACCTAACCAAACCTACCCTATCCTAACCTAACCTAACGTAACCTATCCTAACCTAATGTAACCTTACCTAACCTAGCCAACTGTATTAGAGCGCAGCATTTAGCGTAATCTATGGTATTAGTCTACATGGAATTAAAAATTTTGAGTATCGATATCTTGAAAACTAAGCGAGATATCAAAAAATTTTATTCTTCATTTTCGTCTTATTTTGGGATGTTCTACCAGAAAACATGGTCAAATCGCGGGACCACGGAAATCGTACTCTCCCCTCGCCTTGCACCGCAGTGGGAGGGATGGATTCATACGTCCGTCACTCCTTGACACACTGACCCCCAGATTCCTACCCACCCCTAATACCCTTCTCATCCATCCAATGTTTGAAAATTTCCTACTAGCACCACGGTAAGTGGAAAATGTTGCTTGTGTTGTGATGGAGGACTTAGCCAGCCAAGGAATTGAACACGCGACGCCCGGGTGGGACCCAAACGCGATGCCAACTGACCAATGTTCGGTTGGTAAATCAGGTAGCTCATAACAATATTCAAGGTAAGAAATAACATTAGCAAAGCGATAAGCGGCAGCGATAGAGTGATTTGCGTAATGTAACAATGGCGATGGGAATGATTGAAATTTCCAATGAGACTGACTGACAAAACTGACGGCTGGTGGCTGCTAGACGATGTAGGAACCCTATTTTTTTTTTATTGTTAGAAACATTTTTACAATTTTACAACATAATATAATATAAAATTTTAATCACTCTCCTAATAAAGCAGATGCTTTTGCTTAGGGTAGGACAACTATATATTTTTACATCTATTTAAATTAAGGCCTGAAGGGGCGCCGGACTCGGTCGCTCCGAAGTTTGCGTGTGGGAGATACGGCGTCAGAATGCCAACAGTTAACGCCCCCCACTCCGACGAAAACAGGAGAGGGGGTCATTTTAATTACGGAGCTGCCTAGACCGGTGGATGACAGATGGCAAGTTGATAGATTCATTACAAAAAATGCGCACTCCGTGGCCGCTCGCTAATTCATCTGACCACCTCTCCTACCATAGGAAGAAATATTTGATCTGCGTCGTGTGAACGGCACGAAACATAAGCGTTCGCGGTTCAACAGATACCTGCTGGCGGTTATATTCGATGTCTGAACTACACTTTACCATTTTGTTGGCATATGACATTGGGGTGACATATGACCATGGGGTGACCTATGACCCTGGGATGACCTACGACCTTGGGGTGACCATCCTTATCCTTCTCACTCCCCAAGTCAAGCGTGCGTAAAGGCTCGGCTGTTTGCCTCGCCATTGATCACCGTTCGCATCACACTTTTCTTAACATCATACTTTTCGTAACATCACACTTTTCGTAACAATCACCACTTTTCGTAACGCATTCACCAGCTTACCCCCCAAATCGAGCATGCGTAAAGAAGTTTTACTTCAAAAACATCCAATCTGCGTTATGAAACAATATGTCATCATACGTGATTGAGTGAGGTGGTCAACGATTGTAATTTGTTGTATTTCTAGGCTTACCAGAAAGTGCTACTGGTTGATTTGGACTATGCCTTGGACAAGAAAGTGGAGCAGGACTTGTGGAATGTTGGATTCAAAAACCAAATAGAATTGTTGCAGAACAACGCCAAGGACAAGAAGGTGAGATCCACACAGCTAGACACGGATAACTTTGCAGTTAGTGCGCTGCCGGTCTACATTTTGTGGATTTAAAAAAATAATCTCTGTTTAACCCGTTTAATCCCAGGAGGCCATAAATATGGTATACGGAGACCTTAAATAGAAAGAGACCAATAGGCCACTTGCATGGACTTCATAACGACTTGGAAAAAATCGTGTGGATAGAGTTTTTTTACTAAGATTACGAAAATGTTAGTAAAAAGTTTTAGAAATGTACAGTTTTTTTTATTTTTAAATAAATAAATCCATTATTTGGGCTCGTGACGTCACTACATGAAAATGTCCCGTCGCCGAAAATGTTCCTATCAATTTTATAAAATTCCACACTGATTTATTTTTTTATATGGCATCACTTTGATTTCAGGCGAATTTTTGAATTCGTTCACTAGATTTATTGTTTGTTCTCTGCGAACTTATCATTTGGTTTGATTTTTTGACAGATGTTCTGAAGAGAACCCCGTACAATTAATGGGTAAGGGGTTCTCTTCAGAACATGAAGAGGATGTCGGTACATGTTTTAGAGGTATAATGATTATGGTGCTGATTTTAACAAAATAAAATTTTATAATATTCTTATTATTATTACAATTTACAAGTTCAAGTATATTACATTGAATTTAGTAATATAGACGCTGTACCTACATTATAATGATTTATGATCAATAAGATGGATCAAGGAAAAAAATATTTATGAGATGTAATATTTTTGGTATGCCTCGTTATTCTCCTGTGCCATTCGTGTGGAAAACGTTATTTTTTTTAAAATGATTTTCGGCTATGTAATTATCGTTTTTTCACACCTATAAAATTATGTCCCGTCTTTCCGGTTTATAAAAAATGGTCTGATTTTTCGTATTGAAATTTTCAAAAAATCCCCAGGGTTTCAAAAATACGATTAAAAAAAAAAAAAAATACAGAATGTATTAGAATATTTGCCTAAACCGGAAAAAAATTTAAAAAAATGTGATGCAAGTGGCCAATTAGAATCAATTGACATCTTATTTTTCTTATTCTATTACTTTTTAGTGTATCTAGTACTTTTTTATTTTCATCTAAATGTATGTACGCTCATAACTTCCGAACGGCTGCACCAAATTGGATAATTCTTTTTTTTTGTGTTCGTTATTGTCAGGACAAGGTTTGTACAAAACTACTGGTGAGATCTGGCATCATGAAATTTGTATTAAAAAAAATTGCAATAGGTGGCATGCGAGCTGTTTGAAAACTGAATGTATGGAATGCGGGTGTGGGGAGGGGAGCTGGGTAGGGAGTTCGCGGGAGGGGGGAGGGGAGCGGGGAACCTGGGAAGGGGAAGGGGAACTCGGGGGAGACGAAGGAGAGGCGGAAGGGGAACGGGACGAATGGGAAAGGACACGCAGGGAGAAACAAATTCTTTATTAAATGGCATAGCAACTCATGCCGGGTACTAGCTAGTTTTAAATATTTTTTTTTGAATATTTAACTTTATATTATTTTATACAAAAAATTCTTTTCACTTTTACATGTACAAAATTTTTTAATTTTTTTTCTTCACACCGAATGTTAAGTTATAATTTTTAGTTATTTATTAATTTTTATTTTTTCCCCTTTACACACGAGTTTTTAACTCTCGAAAAGGTTAAGGACAACTTGGCCACCCTGACAAATCGGCAATCGCCGAGCACTTAATTGAAACTGGCCATTATTTTGGATTTGTTCCTGAAGTCCTAGGAAGACCCACAACCCATAGAGCACACCTGATTACGGAGGCAATTGAAAAATATATAAACCCCATTAATATTAATAGAGACGACGGAGCTAAGCTTAATGGTTCTTGGTATCCGGTAATTGACGGCTACACCAAAGCTAAAAGCAAAAAACCATTGTGAAGTATACGGTAATACCAGCTTGTAGTGGAGTGGAGCTGGCGACACGGTATCGCTTCCAATTATATAAGCACACATTTCACCACTAAAATAACACATCTGCCCTGATGATGAACACTGTAAAGATGTCCGAAACGTTGGCTAAAGGAGGAGGTAGCGCAACAAGGCATAACACAATTTAATAACAATAAAAATGCAGCATGTTTTATAGATTTGCCTTTATAGAATCCGCGTCGGGCCGAGAACCAAACCCTCCTGCTGTGGGTACTGCAAGCTGCCACTGGCTTTTACATCTGCCTGCTGCATCAGATCTGTACCACCTTCAAGTTGAACCTCCCGTTTAGGTAATTACCTTATGACCACTCATAACTTTGAATTTAATATCTGAGTTTTTTTACCTGAGGGGGTATGGCTACTACGAGGGATGTCCGTCAATTAAGGTCTCCAAGGTGCTGCGGTCGCGAGGTACGATTTTATGCAAGATCCGGTAACACTGGCGTGTAGCCTGGTTCCCCCGTACCAAATGCCCACCTAGCTGCCCAATTTGGAAGGCGGGAATGGGTACCGCCGCCCCGGGAACCTTTATTGGATAACCAACACCTCTGCCATAGGTCACCCCAAGTGGTTCGCTACGTTTGGTGATTTAGCAGGGGTGCCCGGGTTCATGGGGTGAGGTTTGTCTAGGCCTTGGAGGCGGATGTCCAGGACACACTAAACCCCAGATTCCTACCTACCCCTTAAACCCTTAATCCGGTAACACTGACGTGTAGCCTGGTTCCCCCGTACCAAATGCCCACCAAGCTGCCCAATTTGGAAGGCGGGAATGGGTACCGCCGCCCCGGGAACCTTTATTGGATAACCAACACCTCTGCCATAGGTCACCCCAAGTGGTTCGCTACGTTTGGTGATTTAGCAGGGGTGCCCGGGTTCATGGGGCGAGGTTTGTCTAGGCCTTGGAGGCGGATGTCCAGGACACACTAAACCCCAGATTCCTACCTACCCCTTAAACCCTTAATCCGGTAACACTGACGTGTAGCCTGGTTCCCCCGTACCAAATGCCCACCTAGCTGCCCAATTTGGAAGGCGGGAATGGGTACCGCCGCCCCGGGAACCTTTATTGGATAACCGACACCTCTGCCATAGGTCACCCCAAGTGGTTCGCTACGTTTGGTGATTTAGCAGGGGTGCCCGGGTTCATGGGGTGAGGTTTGTCTAGGCCTTGGAGGCGGATGTCCAGGTCACACTAAACCCCAGATTTCTACCCACCCCTTAAACCCTTTTCCTTCCCAGAACTCTCCTCTCCTTCCTTTCCCTAAAAAAACCCTCCACACAGCATCCCCAAAGATGACATAGGCCCTGAGGGAAATTATTTTCCTCAGGGCCTCCTGTGTGGAGCTCATGTAAAAAAGAAAAGCTGCATTCTCCGTGACATTTAGTTTCAGCCGTTCGCGATGAAGCTTCCGTAATTTGTTTTTCGTGTGCAAAGAACAATACTCTGGCAGACATTCATTCTCAGCTGCATAAACTACTAACTGGCCGTACTTTCAGGGTTTTTCTAGGAGGACTAAAAAGCAAAAAAATGCACCTGAATAATGGCCTTGCCCAAGGCTCAGTGCTGGCCCCATCACTCTTCAATATCTATACTCGAGATCTTTCTCACACTGAAGGCAGAAAATTTGCTTACGCAGATGACTTCGCCATCACAGTCCAAGCCAAAACCCTCAATGCAGCAGAAGAGATCCTTAATTCTGACCTCAAGGCTATGGAAGAATTTTTCCTCAATTGGCGACTAAAGCCAAATGGGTCGAAAACAGTTGTGACAGCTTTCCATCTCAGTAATTCACAGGCAAACGCAAAACTCTGTGTTCAGTTTGATGGAAAAAATATTTACCATGACCCCCATCCCCGCTATCTTGGAGTAACTTTGGACAGGAGCCTGAATTACCGGAAACACATGGAAACAGTGGGCAAAAAAACCAGGACAAGACTAAACTTAGTCAATAAGCTGGCTGGTACTAGCTGGGGATGCGACGCCAACACGCTCAGAACGGCATCCATTGCCCTGGTTTTCTCAGCAGCTGAATACTGTGCTCCAGTATGGGCCAGAAGCGCCCACACTTCCATGGTCGACGTTCAGCTTAATGCCACAATGCGAACCATCAGCGGAACCTTAAAATCGACTCCTCTTCCTTGGCTCCCCGTACTTGCAAATATAACCCCGCCAAATATCAGGCGAGAGATTGCAACACTGAGGGAATACAAGAAGCCGCTGCAAAAAAGCGAAATACCCTTGCACGATGATGTCGTTTCTCACCCGGCATGCCGCTTAAAGTCTCGAAAACCCTTCTGGACGGAAGGAGAAAGACTCCTTCGAACACCTCTCACCCCAGAAGATAGGTGGAAGCTTGAGTGGCAATCAGCCAACGTCAAAAACGCCGATCTCGTGCAAGACCCCACTGAGAGACAGCCTGGGTTCTCATTGCCTCGCAAACTCTGGACTGCCATCAATAGGATAAGGTGCTCCCATAGCCGTTGTGCTCACATGATGCATAGATGGGGCCTTAAAGAGTCGGCGACGTGTGAATGCGGTGCGGTGCAGACCACCGAACATGTGGTCAACGAATGCCCGCTCCATTCATTCCCCGGCGGGATTGATGAGGTCCACAGGGCAACGCCTGAGGCCCTAGACTGGCTCGCAGACCTAGATGTCCCCCTCTGACCCCCCACCATACGAAAGAAGAAGAAGAAGCTGCATAAAGTGTACGGAAAACAGTATATGAGCGCGAAAGGTTGGTTTAGAAGGTCTCGTCCACAGTCACAATTGTGACCAAGAATTCCTTGCAATCTATGTCGTAGCACTCAAGGAATTCGACGCATTGTTGTTTGTAATCTTTGATGACCATTTTTGGGACCCACCTTGCGCAGGCCTTCTGGTATACCAAATGTTCTGCCAAAATCAGGTCTCACTGATGTGACCATATCACAGGGATCCGAAAAAACAAATTACAGGGTGCTATTCACTCCTGGCAGGTGGATCGAGCGGAAGCTCCACCGCGAACGGTTGCCACGCCAAGACTAAGCGTCACAAAGAGTACTGCTTGGTGGGCATTTTGCGCGGGGAACCAGGCTACACGCCAGTGTTATCAGATAGCACTTAAAATCGTTCCTCGCGACCGCAGCACTTTAGAGACCTTATTTTACGGACACCCCCCGTACAAAGCAAAGGTGTGTGGTGATTAGCGATGAGTAGATCGGAGGCCTCCGAGGTGTGTGTTAAAATTGTAAAGGTCCTTTTAAATAAATAACTTCTTTTGCAAAAAATTCCACTTTTTATTATTCACTGTGACATGTTATAAATGTATTTTAACGGTGATAATACACCGGGCCAAACACTGGCAGTTGTTTTACTGTTTAAACTTGCGTAGGAAAGAACAATAATAATCAGATGCTAGCATTTTTATAGTCTAAAAACTGCACACATTTATAGAATTAAAAACTACACATTTGACGTTTGAAAGTGTTTACCAATACTAAAGTCTGAACAAACATGGCGTCTACCTAACTCGTGGTTAAAGCAGGTTCCTAACCCGAGCAGAGACTCACACCATTTTATGGATCGATATACAGTCGGAGTTTACTCCAACCAATCAACAGATGCCGCTAGCATGTCAATTTTCAACACCGGTAGCATGTCAATTTTCAACAGTGTGTTTCCTTTTAAAAGAACTCGAGTTCTAGGTGAGGTTCCAGGTTCCAAGTTCTTGGTACGAACTGGGTACTGGCTCTTTCCTACCAACTTTTGCTTTGGCATGCACGGAATGAACCATCTACGGATCAGAAGGGATCTGCCTATTGTTGTATTACATTTTGTCAGACTAATTTGTGGATGGTTCGAAAACTCAACAACCATGGAGAGCATTAGTTTCTGTGTTCCCGATGATTATCCCCGTCATCGACAGCATGGATTGTTTTATTTCCCGGCCTGCAGAACTACTTTGCCAATGGTCATGGAGGTGGGAGAGCTAACTTGTTGTTAAATAGAATCACTTCAGATATATATACAATATACATATATATTTAATGTCAACAAAGCAAAATTTCGACGGCAAGCTTTGTTGCTACCAGTATAAAATCTGCTTTTACACGCCTTTGCCGATGAGCGTGTTTTGGATTTTGCACTGCAGACTAGCGATGTGTCAGTTCAGCTGGAATGGGCTCATGTGATCCGCTCCTTTGCGGGAAGCGGTTCCTACTCCCACTCCTTTTTCAAATCGACTACTTCCAGAGAACCCGGCCCAGTCCCAGTACTCTCCGCATCCAAATAAATCCGGCGGTAATCCGGCGGTCCGAGCAACTCAACGCCGAAGCGCGAAAACCGCACTCGAATACAAGTCCCGGGTTCCTTTAAACCCAAGCGCCTTGTTCCAAGCTACGTGAATCGCGACACAATCCATTCATTTCGCCCACTCCCGGACTCGCGCGAACGCCGCGAACTACTACATTCCTGACTCACCCCGTGGCCGCCGCGCCGGCTTGCTCCGCGATCCACGGTCCGGCGTCACTCACCATTCCACTCATGAGTCGCGGGTCTCGGTGAGTTCCCGACACTCCCCGCTACCCGCGGCCGGCCAACTATGACACTTCCCCTTGAGTCACGTCACGAGCTGGGCGCTGGGCGTTCATTCGATCGCTGTTCGTTGATCGACACACACGTGCGTGACCCCTTCGGCTAGGCACGGAGTAGTTTTTAATTAGAGCGTCTTATCTGGTATCGTTAATCAACGGGTGACGTGCATTATAAAATAATAGTTTATAGTAAAGCATTACAGCTTATTAATTTACTTATTTAAATTCTCAATAAAAGACCGTGCAGTGTAGATACATTGAATGTACCTACATTGCACGGGTGACGGGTCCTTGTTCTCGTACGGGTCTTGTCCGACTCCGGGGTTCTGAGTTCTCGTGTGGGTTCTACGAGTAGGTCCTGGTTCCGAGTTCTTTGAACCCGTGCGTCCCGTTTCGGTGCGCCGCAACAATACCCAGTGCCCAGTCCGCACCTAAGAACTCGGACCCGGGACCTGCTCCTAGAACTCGTGTACTTTTAAAAGGAAGCAAGTCTCGGAGGCTTCCGGAAAAATGCAGAACTTACCCACTTCTACTGCAGACAGGCGATTGATGGTTGCTTGTCAGTTGTATAGGGTTAGAAACACGAGGCATTTATTGTTTTCCTTATGTATCTATAAAAACGAATTGAAATGTAAATTTTGTGATGATTTTAAAATAAATTACTTGAATCAAATTGAACTCTCAACCAGTCTTAGTTACTCTTCGTTACATTAAATTGGTCGTATCTCAGGTGCAACATCCCGTATCCGTGGGGTGACATTCCCTACACGGCGTTTCGGCCCCCGCAACCCGCCTCATGTTGGTATATCTGCCAGCACTGCCTGGTGCACCTGGGAGACTTGGCCCGCTACAGTCGTCAGCCACGAAGGGCCGACTCCTTCTACAGGTTGGCAAAATTTCAAATAATACTTTTTTTTTTAATTCATATACTATGATCACAGTAAGCGGAAAATGTTGCTTGTGTTGTGATGGTTGTGATTAGCTAGGCGAGGAATTGAAATCACGATGCCTTTAGATAAACTACCCCATCTGGGTACCAAGCATGGTCGATCGATATAGGTTTTATCGAAAATATCGGTGAGTTGTCATCGCTCCCGAGCACGACTGCAGACCGCTAACGAATAAATGAAAGTTCACAACGACTAAGGGTTCCTAATTTATTTGACGTGAACTGTTATTTGTTCGTTAGCGGTCTGCAGTCGTGCTCGGGAACGATGACAAGTTACCGACATTTTCGATAAAACCTATGTCGATAGACCATGCTAGGTACCCAGGTTGTGTAACCAATGTTTCCATGAACAATTTTTTTGTAATTTTTTTATTAGTAATTTTTTCACATCCACGGTCGTTTATCAATTGAATTAAATTTTCACTACGTTTTTTAGTAAGGCTGTAACTGTCTAATGAAAAATCTAAAATTAATAAAGCTGTCTGATTATACTAGCTGACTTATACAAAAAGAGTCAAAGAAACGACCCGTTGCACATGCATCGGTGCACCGGGGATCAATGCTGCTAGCTCCTTAGAGCAGGCTACATTGAAATACCTGTAAAACACGCTCAGATTGCCATTTCTAATGCACAGACACAATGCCACATTGTGTCTGTGCATTAGAGATGGCAATCGGTCTGTTAACAACGGATTGTCAATCCGACAGACCACCCTTCGTTGCACAGAATCAAGTAGGTTTATCACGTATTGTGGGACTCCTACATTCAATTGTTGGGCGATTTGTACAGGATTAATATTGAAGAATCTGCTTGCCCTGTACAAGAAGCAATTTAAAATACGTTATCAAAGCAATCCGTTATGTAATTCCAGGCAAGCGCTGACGGTATCACCCCGCAACGGCCAGCCCTACAACCAGCTGGGTCTCTTGCGTGCCGCGCGAGGTGACCGCATCGGCGCCGCATATTACCACGCGCGCGGACTGGCCGTGGGCGGCCCCTTCCCGCCCGCCGCAAACAACCTCGCGCGCACGCTGCTAGCCTCCAAGCTTGTGCATGACGGGTAATTATGGTTTTTGTTTGGGAAATTGGTCGAGAGAGTCCTGCTGGAGAGGTGACCCGTGACAACGGGTCCGGATCCGAGCTTGGGGCCAGAATGAACTTTTAAAGGGAAATGAATTTGAGTTCTTTTTTCATTTAACTAAATAAAGACAATATTATCGAAACTCAATCGAAAATCTGGAGACGGAAAAATCAGAAAAAGATATTGGCACCTCAAACCCAGGACATTCGTCTTTGCGGGCCACAGCTTTAACCCCTGAACTAAGGTGTCTCGATCCGGTGACCGGCCAACTCAGAATGAAACCAACTCAGAACCACCTCAGAAAGGTCATTGAGTGATGATAAAAAAAATTGGTTAAATAGGTTAGGGTTACCGGCTATTTTAAAATCATGACCTTTCTGAGGTGGTTCTGAGTTGTCATGGAACCCTTGATCCGATTCGGTCGTTTTTAACTGTATCATACTTCGTCTAAGAACTATCAATATTATCTTCATTTTCTTAATGCATATTTTATTGGCTGCTATCTTTATATATGATTGCAAGATTCAAACCTGAACTAAATGCTATCTAGATAGTGTTGGGATAAATTTTTATCCATTTTGTTTTTAATATGCAACATCTATTGACTTTTCTGCAAGTCTATTAAACCGGTTACGGTCAAATAAATTCTAACTGACCCGGACATGCGCTGCTGTAACTAATGAAACACAACGCCATCTACTGAATGGCTACCCAACCTTTACAACCAGTTTTAATAACTCACGCTGCCATCTGTTATGCATACAAATCAAATCCACACCACTCGCTTGCCAGTCTGCTCGTCAACCACGTGCAGACATTCTCAACCAATTTGCACAAAATCTTGACAAATTATATACCTAAACTTTCCTCATAAATCACTTTATTTATTGGTGTAAAACCGCATGAAAATCCGTTTAGTAGTTTTTGAGTTTATTGCGAACAGACAGACAGACGCGGTGGAGGACTTTAATTTATAGTATGTAGAGATTATGATGGAAGTCCACAGTCCGTCAGTTTCTAAAATATAAATATTAATGTATGTTCCAGGTCTCTATCGCCCGAGTCTCGGTCGGCGCTGTCTCCCTCGGCGCGGCTCAGCGTCCACAGCTACACGGGTGGCTACATGGCCGTGCATCACCGCTTGCAGACGGCCGAGGGACTGGACGAGGCCAGGGCCTTGCTACCCACTCTGGCCTCCACGCTCACCGCGCTTGTCGCCACCGATGAGTTCTCTGCCGATACCATCGTCAAGGTTACATTATATTACGCTTTAAAACCAGAAACTGAGTGTGAAACCACAGGACTATTAATTAGCTGTTAACCATTCAGAACCATACGTTTTTTTTTCACAATAATATAACATTACCAGACATATATGTATGATGTATGAGGTGTACCTGACTTATTAAGTTCAGTGGGGTATAATGGTAGAATATTTTGATGGTTGGATAGGGTTTTTTTGTTGTTGTAAGAAAACAAACAGCTTTTATAATAAACAATACTTTTATAAGCAATAATTATAAGCCTGAAACATACACATCTACATTGAAAAAATCTTACAAGAAAAGATTCATGCCGCCAACGGGACTTGAACCCGTGTCCTTCTGATATCCGGTCAACTGCTGTTAACCACTGAACTACTTTGGCTTATCTCTTGCCTGCCAAATAATTCAATATATACTAGTGTTTCATTCAACAAACACTGCTTATTACATTTTTCCACCTGAAAACAACCAACTTTATTTTTGTAAGAGAGGCATTGTTAGTGCTAAATCTCTCGCTAGGTGGCGTTGAGACAAATTATGTCTACATTTTTTGGTGAAATACTTTAACTTGTCAAATATTAATTATTATTTTTAATTAATAAACTAACGTTTTAGACAAGATTTTTATACATATCACAAAGGAATAACAATTATTATAAGCAATAATTATGAGCCTGAAACACTCATCTACATTGAAAAAAATCTTCCGAGAAAAGATACATGCCGCCATTGGCGGATTTTTTTTTTACATGAGCTCCACACAGGAGGCCCTGAGGAAAATAATTTCCCTCAGGGCCTATGTCATCTTTGGGGATGCTGTGTGAGGGTTTTTTAAAGGAAAGGAAGGAGAGGAGAGTTCTGGGAAGGAAAAGGGTTTAAGGGGTGGGTAGGAATTTGGGGTTCAGTATGTCCTGGTCATCCACCTCCAAGACCTAGACAAACCTCACCCCATGAACCCGGGCACCCCTGCTAAATCACCAAACGTAGCGAACCACTTGGGGTGACCTATGGCAGAGGTGTTGGTTATCCAATAAAGGTTCCCGGGGCGGCGGTACCCATTCCCGCCTCCCAAATTGTGAATGAATTTTAATTGATGTATGTTTCTTTTAAATATATAATGTAACAAATGTTTCAGATGTGCTGCCTGGATTTGTATGCCGTGTTCTCCACGACGGACGGCCACAAGCTTGCGGAGGACGCCATGACGGAGGACGAGCGGCAAGCGCTGGCCATCGCCCTGGACCTGGTGGCCGGAACCCTGGCCGCCCTGCTGCTCCCGGCGCACACGCGCGCGCAGGAGGAGATGCTCACTTACCCGGCGCTGCCAGCCGGTAAATAAACTTTTTACAGTGGAAAAATTTAATGAGTACTCCTGAATATTGAGCGAAAGGGACAAATACGAATTTCATGATTTTTTGACCCCCCCAAATATTTGTGAGACCCCCTCCCCCCTAGTGTGATGTCATGTATTTTGCAATTTTGCATCTTAAAAATAATTTTTCATTTACATTTAAGTTTTGCATTTTAATAATTTAGATTTTTACATGTGACGTCACAGAGCTGATGACCCTCCCATAACTCTTGGGGGGCGTTCAAGTATTACGTAACGCAATTTTTGAACATTTTTGACCCCCCCTCTCCCCCATGTAACGCGCCGTAACGTTTTTCCGATTCACCCCCCTAAACGTTACGTAACGCCCAAGTGACAAATTTTACCTGAAAATCACAATTAAGTTGCGCAAAGTACTGGAAAGTCGCTTAAATACCTTTTTTCTTGTTTTAATCGCGTTTGCGGTAATAAATAAAACAAGAGATTTCGAGAACGAAAAGGATTGCCAACTTGGAAGATTTTAATTCCCTAGTTTTTTTTATCTAAGGCTCGTAATTAAAATTTACGGATTATATAAGATTTTGACAGGTCACTCACAGGAGCGTTCACATATGCATCCGACTTTTGATAATTAATGATCACGGAAGTTGTTCGGAAGTTCGACCTGTGTAAATGCTCATGCGACCGTTTACATCTGTAAATTTATTTGCAGTTAGATGGCTTCCTGTCAACAACGACCTGCTACTGTCAAATTTACGCGATTTTGTCAATAAAGACGAAAAGGTCCAAATAAAGTATTGAAATAGATTGTGGCTTTAATTAAACAATTCTCCACACACTTTTGTGCCATCAAAGGCAACAATTAATTTCGTTTCATCCGAATGACAGCTACCTGACATCTGCTGACAGCAACCGACTTCGAATTCAAAATTTCAAATACGTAAATGTTAAAAACAAAAACATTGATTGGAAAGGATTGAACCGATAATTGAATAGAAGGATGCTCATTTTCCAGAAAACTTAAATAAGTGGAAATAAATACTAGTTTTGTAGGAAAAAAATCCTATGAAAACAATTGTCTGAACTATTTCTTGCGGAAGTATCTTAGCTTATCAAACTGATTTTATAAGCTGTAAGAAGGCTGGAAATTCTGGATTAGACCTGTCAAAAAACTTCCGAAAGAATAAGTTCTGTAACTTGCTATAAATTACGTTAAGTGGCTTTTGGTGTCGTTTACATAGGTAATTTGGCCAGAAATCGCTTACAAGAGCGATTTACAGCAAAAAATTTACGAGTGTAATCCCAGCCTAAGAAAAGAAAAACATGTTACGTAACGCGTTGTTCGAACCCCCCCCCGTAACGCATAGTAACGTTTCACAAGACCCCCCCTAGTGCGTTACATAATACTTGAACGGTGGCCCCTAATATCTAAATAAAATTGTCAAAATTGAGGTTTTGTATTCTCCAATTTTCTCCTCCAAAATTGAACTGATTTTTAAGATTTTTTTTTACTAACTGTATTAGAAGAAAATACTCTATGTCTGTACGTATTGCTTCTTAACCCTTCGAACAATAAGAAAATAATTTTCTGTCAAATTTTGCCTGTCAAGGTTGGCGCGCAAAATTCTTGGTTCTTCCCATGCATTTTAAATGTTCCAATTTATTGTTTTTTTTTAACGCTTTTGCAAAAACAAAAATTGTTCTAAAATTTAGATACAATAATCTTTCCGATGTGTTTATTAGAAATCAACATTTTTGTTTCTAAATATTAAAATTTTAATATTGGAATTGTAAATTGGCTAAAAAATGTATACCTAAGAATATTCGAATTAAAGTAATTAAAATAGAATAAACTTAAAATTTTAAATACAGATTCCTTTTCTAAGCAAAATTTGTAATAAAACTGTCACCTCACTTTTTATCACTTTCATACAATTTTATTTTAAAATTAAATGTGTGATGCGCCACAAATTGGCGCAAAATTAAACCGTCACTTTTGATCGGGTTTGTAAAATATCTGAACAACCTAGCTCATATAATTCTAAGACAATGAGAAGCATTATTTCATTCCGTTTCTAACATAAAAGAAATCACAAATATTCACATGACAGGAAGAGAGATATCTAACTTTTAATAATGCACTGTTGCTCTGGGACAATCTGGGTCTCCTATTATTATAACGGCATATGATGTTTTGGGACAACTTGGGTCTCCTGTGATTAGACGGGTTAAAAAAATACATTACCAATACCAGTTTGTATACTGAACGTTGTTGATAATGTCCAAACCAGGAAATTTTAACGATTTTTAAAGAGTCCTAACTACTAGCCACTGGAGTGACCAAGCGAAATAAATAAATTTACCTCGATTGCTCAAGATTTCCTAGAAGATCTTTTTTTTAATTTTTCGCCAACATTAAAAAAAAAAAATCATTCCTTCGAATTTTAACATGGGGGCACAAAAACTTATTATAGTGCTATATAGCCAATGAATTAACCTGTATTTTACTATTTATTTCATATTTGTAGGATTTATAAAAAAAATATTAAAAAATTGTAAAGTTTATAACCTTGCGATTCCTGCGTGTTTGTTACTTTGAAACTGCCGTGAGAGGTACTTATTGGAGTCAACATAGAATATTTTCGATTTCTGTATGTTGTCTGTGGTATACTTGATAATGAAAGGTGCAAATCTATGGAAAAGAAAAAACTTAATTTTAACTGTAAACAGCTGATCAAAAATTCGGCATGAAAAAATATTTAAAAATTTTATTTTTAAAATCGCTTTAAAATAGTCTACGAAGTTCGGATTTGCGACAGCTATGGTCATAATAGATAAAGCATTTCAATAGCTTCGTTTTAAAATAAATGGCTGGCCATGGAAATGTTTTAAATAATTACAGTACAGCGTCGATTATCCGAACTAATTGGGGGACATGGGTGTTCGGATAACCGGTATTTTCGGATAATCGAATCATACATATATTACGTACTTCCATATTACGAAGAGATGAATGAATACCATATTTAAATTTATATCTTTAATGACAAATAGGAATTAAACGAAAAAAAGTACAAAATTAACGCTTAAAAAAACCATAAATGTTCGTCTGCCGAAGCAAGCCTACCCGCTTACGAGCGGCTAGGTCACGTACTTTTTTAAAGACAGATATTTGATACTGTTCGCTTCTCCGATCATGTAGGATGCGTCTTCCAAATCAATCTTTTTATGATTTCTTATCAGGCTTTCTTCTCCCTCCTTTCCTTTTTCTAAAAGTAACTTACGTAAAAATTACTTTCTATAAAATGATCCTTGCTTATTTTAGGACCAATGCTAATAGCTAAGTTGTAACCAAAGCTAAATGCTGCTAACCAAAGCAAGGGTTTTTCGTGGCAAAGCTTTCAAATTGAGCCCCGTTTCGTCTGCATTGTAGACGTTTTTGAGAGTAGGCACGCGCGGGTCGGGCGGGTGTAGTAGTTCGGATAAGCGGTCGTTCGGATGATAGACGTTCGGATAATCGACGCTCCACTGTACAATAAATGTTTTATGAATGGTAGGAAAATGTGTTCCAATTTTGGACCGCAGTCAATCGCAGAAAAATAAAAGTGGTCCATTTTTACCATAATCGCTCCAGCGGCTAGGAAGTATTTAAAAAAAAGCCAAATGTACCGACATGCTAATGGTCCATATCTATATTATATTAAAAAATATTTGTAGTAGTGTCAAAATCCAGAGAGGACATTGAGGAGTATATTTGTATGAAAAAAACGCCACCTGGTTTCCTCTTAGATACAATATTAACGACTTCCAGTAAAGACAGTAAAAGATTAGTCGCATCTGGAAAATCTAGGGTTGCATTTAGTTTGGGTAGAATCTTGTTATCCATACCAATATTATAATGTGAAATTTGTATAAATGAAAATGTGTGTATTTCATATATTTTTGCGGCAGCGAGGAAAGACAAAGGGAAGGTGGGTTCGTGGAGAAGGAAGAGACGAGGGAGGGGGAAGGCGGGGAAGGTGGAAGGGAATGGGGACACACGGAAAAGGATATGCAGATTTCTTTGAATAGCTTTGCAACGCATGCCGGGTACCAGCTAGTTGTAATAAAATCATAATAAATGACTTTTTTTTGCAGTGAAAGTTCTTCTTGAGTGGCTGAAGATTCATCCGGAGGTGCTGAAGGGACCCGCCTTTGTAACTCGTCTCCAGCTGTGGCCTGGCCTCTGTACTCTCCTCAACTCACTGCAGCGCTCCATCAAGGACTTCTCCGCTTTGGACTGTAAGTTACCTTACTCTATACTGTTAGCACCATATTCAAACATTGGCGCTACTGACTTTCACTGCTGTCCATACAGAATCTGAATCCATGAAACCAATCCGAGTTTATTGAACCAAAGGTACAACAATCACTCATAGTTGAAATGATGATATGCACAGTACCTATCGGGATATCATTTATTCAGTACCTACCCTCCCTAACCAGAACACCTTGCTGGAAAAGCATTTGCATTTGGAACAATGACAAGAGAAAAATACCAAATTCGAGTTCATTTGTTTGTGAAAAACAGAAGAAGAATTGGGACCAATGACGTTACATATTATTAGACAAGGGGTAGAAATCTCAAAGTGGGAAGACAAGAACAAGACAATTGTAACGATCTCGATATCTAGTACTTTAGTACTAAACTGCTAAGGTAAGGTTGTAAGGTTGCGTCTTACCAGTAAGTAAATTGCATTTTAAAAAGTGTCAAAATGCCCTCCTGTGTGATGAGAAAATGTTTCAACTACACGGCAAATAATAGTAAAGGCGAATGAATAACATTTCATTTGTAAGTACACGCAAATTACTTAATATTATCGATTATTATAAATATTACAATTAATTTTCATGTTTCCCGCTCGCGGTTTTAAACGTCATTAGAGAAAATTCAAGTCCTACTAAAGTAAAGGGTCTGGACGCGCAACAGCCAAATTTCTGTTGCTAAGTAAACTTCACTGTTTTAAAGTAGACTGATCAGCCTAAACACTCTGTTTATCTGTTTGCTTGCGGTAAAACAACACAAATCAGTAGTTCTAACAAGCATTGATGACAATCGCCACCATTTGAAAACTGTCGTTGCCCTATTAATTGTATTTATTGCATAGCTCGACATAGGTATCAAACTCCGACAGGCAGCCGGACCTTTTATTCTAGTGGGCCTCAAGAAAAGGAGACAGCGAACGTTCCATTAAAAAGTGACAAGCAATACGCCGCCAGCTCATATATATCCATGTTATTCATACACACGCATTATTTGATTGTCTATCTTTGTCACACAGAAATAAACTTTTGAATTAAGAAATTATACTGAAAATTGCTGAAAACAAAAGAGTGTTCCTTACTTTCCACATTATATTGTGAGTATATGAGACTATGGCGAGTCTATTTATTTATAAAACGTCATTGATTGGGACTACCTTGGTAGCAATTTAATGGTGTTTGTGTTCATAATCTCGTTTTTGAACTAAATAGAAGGTTTTTGGCCATATGGAAAGTAAACAATATCGTTTTATACTTATTAGTGTTGTTATGGCGATAACTACCTCGAGATACCGCCGTGAAATATATAAACTATATAAACTATATTTGTGATTGTGTTCGCAGAGGTTCATATTTACAGTTCATTTCCAAATGCATCTGAAGCTGTAATTCGGAAGCAGTTTTGGATGCAACAGATAGAGTGGTAGACAATGAGATTTTTTTTCATGACTAGTTCCCATGAGCACTTAGGCCATAGGCCCACTGTGCTATCTCCCATTTTACCTCAATCCTTTAACAATAACCCAGTCCCTTTAATAAAGTTCACCAGAGTTGTCATTGGATATGTGGCTAAGTCTTCTGGTTCTACAGTGTGTCTCCCCACCACAGGGTATCGGAGCCTAGTTCCCACCAGGGCAGAACATTGGCACCATAAGTGAATTGGAGTCTCTTCATCCTCTTCACATTTTCTACATCTATTGGTGTTTTCCACTCCCAATAGTTGCATGTGTCTCCTAAGATGATAGTTTCCCGTTAGTAGTCCTACCAGACGACCTCCGTAGTCTAGTGGGTAAGACTCTTGACTCACAATCCGGAGGTCGCAGGTTCGAACCCTGCATGCGCAAATAACTTTTATTTGATTAATTTGTGTTATTTCACAATTAATTCATTTAAAATAATATATAGTATATTTGCGGCATGTTCCAGAGTGGAAGATACTATCAGTATCGCCCTGGTGTAAGACCACCATTCAGAATTGAAACGTTGCTTGAAAATGGCTTTAGCCGTGTTTAGTGACCAGATCTGAATAGCCAGGTACTTCCCAACTTTCCTCTTCCCCACCTCCTTCCCCTCCCCACTACCTTCAGCCGCACAACATACCCCAATTGGGGATGCCATAGTCTCACTGGCTCCAGACGGGAGCAGTTGAGATTCTTGTGCGGTATTCACTGTAAAAAAAAAAAAAAAAGTTCAGCGAGTTTCTGTCCATATCGAGTATTTTCCTGGTCCGTCTGGGGTCTGGTCTGTTTATGAGTACTTTGGATTGCCTCATTCCGGGTGCCCTCTCCCATGACAATGAGATTAATATGTTTGGTGTTTATTCCATAGATGAAGTAGTCCCGTTACCTGAAGACGAAGAGTTGCAAGGGTATCTACCCATCGACCTGGCATTCTCCAAGCTGCGCTTCCTCAACTCTGCCAGCATCCGCAGCACCCAGCACATCCTGGGCACATCGCAGGACTTGGAGGGGACTCCAATCAGGGAGATGTTGGTCAAGATAAAACAGAACGGCCAACTGTCGCATTCCGACATCGAGGCTTTGAAGAAGGACCCCACTTTTATAGATTCACTGAGGGCTTACAGGCTGATTGGGTTGGGAGAGTGGCTAGCCAACCACCAAAAAGAAAATGGACTGGAATATATTAGTGTCAGGTGAGAAAATCTTTTTGTTTTATTATATATACTTGGAGATGGCAAAATTTCGTTTTAACTAAAAACGCGAAAAAATAGCGAAAAACGTGATTTTGGCCGTATTTCAGCTAAATTATTCTATTTAGCGAAATAGGCGTGAATTTCCCGAAAATACCGGGTATAAAATAATATGTGAGAATTTCAAAAAATCGATATTTATCAGCGGAAATAAGTTATTAAAAATCATCTCTAACTTCATCTCCTCTTTAATAGTGTTGATGCAGAGCGTTTTTTCAGTCACTACAATTTAGTACTGACTGACAGGCGTACGAGAATGAAGGAGTCCACTATTGAAACGTGCGCAATGCTATCATTCAATCAGTAAAGTGCCATTTCCATTGGTTTTTGTATTTACCTGTATTTCAAATATGCCTACTTTATTTCATTTTTGGAAGCCTGTCCTACCTCTTTCACAATTTTGTTACTATTTTATGTGTAAATATTTAATATTTTTGTACTGTAGGCTAAAATTGCTTTTTGACAATACACAAATTGTGCGAAATAAATTACGCCTATTGATGTTAATCGCAATCTGCATTAGTTGTGTTTGTGTTCGACCCGTATTTAGAGTTTCCTTTCTTATTAATTTAATATTAAAATTAATTACTTATAATCTTTCACAGGGAAATACTTGCAAATGAAGGTTAAACATATATTTTACCAAAAATGTGCGCTAAAAACATTCAGAAAATACATTTTTTTCTATTTTGCTACAAAACGCTAAATTATGCCTCAAAACGCTAAATTTCCAATTGTTAATGCTAAAAAATCTGAAAATTAATGCTAAATTTTGCCATCTCTATATATACTGCGCAAAGACCGCTCCAAACTGTACGGAGCTTGTGAGACTATGGCTTCCCCAGTTGGCGTAAATCTTTGCGAGGCATTGTAATTTATTATTTATATTTCTACATAACATTATATACAACGGTTACCCGGCATGCGTTGCAAGATCACTGTAACCTCGGGGTCAACTTAACTGTAACGGTTCCATTCCAAGTTCCGGGAAACTACATTATAATGCAAGCGCCTTGCAAACGTCTGCACTATATTATAACATTATATACAACGGGTTCCCGGCATGCGTTGCAAGGTCACTGTAACCTCGGGGTCAACTTAACTGTAATGGTTCCATCCCAATTCCCGGGAAATAACATTTTAAAGCAAGTGCCTGCAATATATAAAATGATATACAACGGTTGCTCGGCATGCGTTGCAAGGGCACTGTAACCTCGGGGTCAACTTAACTGTACTTCCATTCCAATTCCTGGGAAATTACATTTTAATGCAAGCGCTGCACTACATAACATTATATACAACGGGTTCCCGGCATGCGTTGCAAGGTCACTGTAACCTCGGGGTCAACTTAACTGTAATGGTTCCATCCCGATGGATGGCTTCATCCATTCTACTGTTAAGGAAACTGGTGTGGGCTCAAAGCCGTGGTTCAGTCGACAATGCGCTGAAGCAGTGCGACGAAAAAACGCGGCTTACCGAGCCTACAACACATCTAGAACATCCGAAGACAGAACAGCTTACAACAAAATGGCAAAGGAAACCAAGAGAATCATAAATAGGTCGAAATTGGAGCACGACCTGCAGATCAGCAGAAAGCTGGCTGCATGCCCGCATGGCAGCAGGCAATTCTGGTCGCTTGCGAGCTCAATAGGTCGCAATTTCTGCAAATCCAGTTTGCCACCTCTCACCAGACCTGACGGCTCACTAGCAAACACCGCCACCGAAAAGGCAAACTTATTAGGTAAAATGTTTGCAGATAACTCAACCCTCGATGACCAAGGTGCTGTCCCGACGTTGGTTCCTCACTGCGGTTTTCGTATGAAAAAGCTGAGGATTCGGCATCGGGAAGTACTCCATGTTTTACGAGGGCTTGATGTTAATAAAGCTAGTGGGCCTGACGGAATACCTGCCCTGGTACTGCAGAGGTGCGCTGCAGAAATAGCTCCAATTTTGACGAAGCTTTTTAAATTGTCCCTGAAGACTGGCTCTGTGCCCTCTGGTTGGAAAAAAGCGGTTATCCATCCTATTCCAAAGAAGGGTGACCGCTCCAACCCGGCCAACTACCGCCCCATAGCGATCACATCAGTTCTGTCTAAGGTGATGGAACGTGTGATCAACGACAAACTGCTCACATACCTCGAGAAGAACAAAATTATTAACGACCGTCAATACGGATTCCGGCGGAACCGCTCGTGCGGTGATCTTCTCGCGTATGTGACGCATGTTTGGGGGCGATGCCTGGAACGTTTCGGTGAGACCCAAACGGTTGCACTGGACATCTCCAAGGCCTTTGACCGGGTTTGGCACCGAGGACTTGTCAACAAACTGCATTCTTACGGACTTCCCGCATCCTTGTGTATGTGGATTGCCGACTTCTTGAGGGAGAGGTCGATTCAGACGGTAGTCGATGGTTTCACTTCTTCCTCACACTCGATAAATGCTGGCGTCCCGCAGGGATCGGTTCTGTCTCCGACTTTGTTTTTGTTGCACATCAACGACCTTTTGTCATGTGCACCAATTCACTGTTACGCGGATGACAGTACAGTTCATGATAGCTTTTTGTTTGACAAGCCCCCAAAGGGCTCACAAACTCCAACAGCTCGTAGGGCTTTGAAGCAAAGAATGGACGGTTACCTCGAGAGTGTTTTCTCTTGGGGTAAAAATAATCTCGTTGAATTTAATGTTTCAAAGACCCAATCTTGTCTGATTACGTCTAAAAGGGATCGAAATGAAAATCTAGTCTCTTTCAACGGAAGCAATCTTCCGAACAGGCCCTCCATTGATATGCTTGGTGTAACCCTAAGTGACCAGCTCAGGTATGGGGGCTCCATCGAAGCCAGAGTAAAGTTAGCCTCCCAAAAACTGGGCGTACTGTACAGGGCCCGCAGATACTTTAATAGTACACAACTGCTAACCTTGTACAAATCACAAGTACGCCCCACGGTTGAATTTGGCAGCCATCTCTGGTCTGGAGCTCCAAAATACCTGAAAAATACCCTCGACTCTGTGCAGAAACGGGCGGTCCGTTTGATAGATTCTCCCATCTTAACAGACGGATTGCAATCTTTAGAGCACAGGCGTCGGGTGGGAATGCTATCCTTGTTCTACCGGTATTACAATGGAAGATGCTCTGAAGAACTAGCATCATTGATCCCTTCGGCACCGGTGCATAGTCGGGAAACACGCCAAACGCGTGCCCAACATTTGTACACGGTTGACATTTGTCACATGAGAACGGGTCGTTTCTTCGACTCGTTCTTGTGTTCAACAGCTCGGCTGTGGAATGATTTGCCGGCCTCTGTGTTTCCTCCTTCCTACAACATGGGTCTCTTCAAGACCAATGTTCATTCCTTCCTCTCCTCAAAAAGACTCTCCACACAGCATCCCAGATGACATAGGCCCTGAGGGAAATTATTTTCCTCAGGGCCTCCTGTGTGGAGTTAATGTAAAAAAAAAAAAAAAAAAATCCCAATTCCCGGGAAATAACATTTTAAAGCAAGTGCCTGCAATATATAAAATGATATACAACGGTTGCTCGGCATGCGTTGCAAGGGCACTGTAACCTCGGGGTCAACTTAACTGTACTTCAATTCCAATTCCTTGGAAATTACATTTTAATGCAAGCGCTGCACTACATAACATTATATACAACGGGTACCCGGCATGCGTTGCAAGGGCACTGTAACCTCGGGGTCAACTTAACTGTACTTCCATTCCAATTCCTGGGAAATTACATTTTAATGCAAGCGCTGCACTACATAACATTATATACAACGGGTTCCCGGCATGCGTTGCAAGGTCACTGTAACCTCGGGGTCAACTTAACTGTAATGGTTCCATCCCAATTCCCGGGAAATAACATTTTAAAGCAAGTGCCTGCAATATATAAAATGATATACAACGGTTGCTCGGCATGCGTTGCAAGGGCACTGTAACCTCGGGGTCAACTTAACTGTACTTCCATTCCAATTCCTGGGAAATTACATTTTAATGCAAGCGCTGCACTACATAACATTATATACAACGGGTACCCGGCATGCGTTGCAAGGGCACTGTAACCTCGGGGTCAACTTAACTGTACTTCCATTCCAATTTCTGGGAAATTACATTTTAATGCAAGCGCTGCACTACATAACATTATATACAACGGGTTCCCGGCATGCGTTGCAAGGTCACTGTAACCTCGGGGTCAACTTAACTGTAATGGTTCCATCCCAATTCCCGGGAAATAACATTTTAAAGCAAGTGCCTGCAATATATAAAATGATATACAACGGTTGCTCGGCATGCGTTGCAAGGGCACTGTAACCTCGGGGTCAACTTAACTGTACTTCCATTCCAATTCCTGGGAAATTACATTTTAATGCAAGCGCTGCACTACATAACATTATATACAACGGGTACCCGGCATGCGTTGCAAGGTCACTGTAACCTCAGGTTTCTTCATATATTTAATTTAACACACTCCTACTCGCTTCATCCACGTTCACACGCAAATCGCATATTTTTTTAACCCGTTAGTTGCTTCTGCAACGGGCAAAACCTAGTTATTTATTATTTTCAAGTACAAGGCACAACATGCGCCATTAACACAAGTATGAATGCATAGTACAACAGCATAAAGAAAGTAATGTATAAATGTAAAGTAAAAAGAAATACATTATGGTTATTGAAGGAAATGTTATCCTCTTCATACACGCATTTTTATATTATTATTATTATTTCATATAGTTTAGCTGCAGAGAGGGAAGACCGAAGGGAGAAGGGAATCCGGGAGGGGGGGTGGTTCGCAGGGTGGAGGGACGCGAAAAGGGGACCCAGGGGAAAGGACACGCTGGGGAAGGGTGGGGGATGTGGGAGGGGCAGAGGGAAGGATTGCAAAAGAGACAGCAGTAGGGGATAGCAGGGGGTAAATTTGGAAATCCATGCTTCTCAAAATTTGGTATGAAGATTTTCAGTATATCTTCATACAAAAAGTTGAAATTTTGAAAAAAATAAAATTCATTTTCAGCTACAACAACATCAATAACGTCGTATTTTTCAATCTTAAACTCACTGAAAACTCACGGACCGCCACTGCTCTATGTGGCCTGCTCTCGCGTCAGAAAACCTTCAGTTTTATTTGTGTACCCACCAGATGGAAAAAACAAAAAATATTGTAAAATTATAAAATATTATAAAAAAGAATGTACCGAATGAAATTATTCCTGTATTTTATGCAAACAATAGACTTAAAAATTACATATTAAATAATAAAGATATAGATTCAAAAATGAAAAAATCTGGAATTTATAAATTGAAATGTAATGATCGTGATTTCTTTTATACTATAGGTAAAACTTCGAGAAATTTTGAAATAAGGATTAAAGAGCATATGAAAGCTTTAAATAATAATAGTTTCTCGGAGTTTGCCAACCATTTAATAGAAACTAGTCATACCTTTAATTTTAACAGTGGAATAGAATTAATACATTGTAATGTCAATGGCTTTCAGTTAGATAAATTAGAAATTTTAGAGATTAGAAAGAGCGTTAATGCAAATTTAAATATTATTAATAATCAAAAATTGTTTTTAAATGACCCATTATTAAATCTATTCCCCTTTTAAATTTAAAAAAAAAAATTTAATTGTTCTATATTGCCCCTAGTCCCTTACACATTATTTTCTTTCAAAAATTTATTATTGTTTATGTCTATTATTTTTCTCTATTACCTATTTATGTCTATTTTTAAAAATTAGTTCTGTCAAAACCCTGAGGAAGTCAGCTTTGCTGACGAAACATGTCGGTTTTTGTAAATAATTAAGTGGTTAATACAACGTTATTTATTAATTTGAAAAAATATTGTATTTAAAAGCACTTTTTTTTACATTAACTCCACACAGGAGGCCCTGAGAGGATAATTGCTCCATAACACCTCACCCCATGAACCCGGGCACCCCGGCTAAGTCACCTAATGTAGTGAACTACTTGGGGTGACCTATGGCAGAGGTGTTGGGTTATCCAATAAATGGTTCCCGGGGCTGCGTTACCCATACTCGCCTCCCAAATTGAGAAAGGTGGGAGTGGGAAAAAAAGAGAATTAGGAGTTTGCCAATCATTTTTTTTTTTTTTACATTAACTCCACACAGGAGGCCTTGAGGAAAATAATTTCCCTCAGGGCCTATGTCATCTGAGATGATGTGTGGAGGGTCTTTTTGGGGAGAGGGAGGAATGAACATTGGTCTTGAAGAGATCCATGTTCTAGGGAGGAGAAAACACAATGGCCGGTAAATCGTTCCGTAGCCGAGCTGTTGAACACAAGAACGAGCCGAAGAAGCGACCAGTCCTGGATTTGTCAATAGGCCTTATAGGCCGCGGCCTAGGGGCGGCAGAGTTCAGGGGGCGGCGCTCGCTCGCTTTGGTAAGCCGTTAAGTTTGTGAACGATTATAAAAAATAAAAAAGTAACAGTGGGTAGATAGACATTTTTATCTATGAACCTTTAGATGGTCAGTGGTCCCGTACGGGACCGCGGATTTGTGTACTTCAATGCCGAATACGGGACCGGTGATTGTGCTGCGAATATTTCACAAAAAATGCTTTGGCAGTGGGCTGCCTTTATTGCACGCGGCGCACGAGCGTTTCAGGGGGGAAATAGTTGTAGGACGGCGTATTTTTTGTGATTTTCAGGATTTTTTTAAACACATAATGAATATAAATATTTTATTTATCCCTTGAGGTCATTTAACACATATATTGAAGAGTATATTTTAAAATTTTCAAATATTTTCCTCAGAAAATAACGGAGATATCAGCTGCCGCGCATTGTAAGTCGCCATCCGGCTGGACAATTTGTGTAACTCCTGGAGATCACAATTTTCATCCGAAATCAATTTCTCAAAAAATTTTCTTTTTTTAAAGTATTTCTTCTATTTGAACCTCACTCCTTACAATTTTTTTTTCAGTAATGTGAAAATTTAGAATGATTTTTTTAACATTATTTTTTACGTTGTTGTGCCATAAAAAGGTTAAAATATAGATACCGTTTAGGATTATTATAAAGAAACTATTTGCTGAGTTTGATAACGATTGATCAAAAACTATAGGAGCTAGAGATCACATAAATTCTAAAAAGTAGTTTCGAGAAAAATGTGTTTGAAAATAAGAGCAACAGTAAAATAGTGGTAGTTCGATCAAGGGACACTCGCTCAAAAGTATTTAACTTTTAAATTAATTAGAATTTTCGTTTAAAATATTTAAAATATATTTTTTAATAGTTCTACCATCGATTTATGAAAAAAAAAATATTTTGAAGCCTTTACACCTATTTCCCCCCTTAAAGGAACCTTTAAACGCCCTGTGAACCCATACGGGACCGCGAATTGTGTCGTGCGATTATGGTGCGAATATTTCACAAAAAGTGGGCTACCTTTATTTGGTTGCTAATCGTATTTTGGAAAGAATAAATAAAGTGAATGCTCAGATTCAGAGCTCATATATCAATGAACTGACGGTATCTGATTTTTATGTATCTCTTCTCGAGTTTATAATAGAGCAAGAAAACTTTGATTATTTCGAAGAAAGTGCAATTGAAATGAGCGCACTTTAGCAATATCAGGGCGACATTAAGAGTAAGATGACCCTAAGATAAAAAAATTTACAGGCGAAATATCAAATGAGGATATTGAAACAACCTCCTGGCTGAGAGCTGAATTAGAGAGAATGCATAATGAGTATATAAACTTCAATGAAAAAAATTCATTTATAAAAAAATGGGTGAACTTCCAACACAAAGTGTCTCAGAAAAAGCTCAGTCCCTTGTGCAATATTAAACAATGATTTAGAAGACGATTTCGTTCAGGAATGTGTACACTTTCAAGGTCATATTTCCTCTAATAAGACGACAGAGAAACCTGAATCTACATCATTACTGAATCTTTTTAAGAAAAGTTTTTGAGGAAACAATATCTGTGCAACGTTTACCCAAACTTGAATATTACTGTCCGCGTCGCACTTTGCACTCCAGCAACAAATTGTTCTGGAGAAAGGAGTTTTTCCTGTTGAAAGCGAGTGAAGAAATACCAAAGGTCTTCGTTATCGCAAGAAAAACTTTACTCTTTGGCTCTTCTATGCATGGAAGCAGACTTAATGAATATTATAAAATATGAAGCTATTATATATAGTTTTTTCAAATAAAATCCCGTAAAAATTGTAATTCTTGTTTCATGTTACACTTACACTTAATAAAGATGAATAATTTATACTTTTATTTCATTTTTGAACACCTGCCCTATATACGAATATTTATTTTTAAAATTGTGTCACCTAAAAAAAGCCTACAAGTGAGTGATTGTGATAGGTGGCAACTTCTAAGAAGGAGGAGGGGGGCGGCGCAAATGAAGTGGCCTATACTAATGAAAAGTGTAAATACGGCCCTGGAAGCGACCCATTCTTATGTGACAAATGTCGACCGTGTACATATGGAGGACACGAGTTTGGCGTATTTTCCAACTATAAAGAGGATTAAAACGTAAACACTTTATTTCTATGACTGGCATTGCAAAGCATACTCAGTACTCGCTGGATAGTTATTTTATAAAAATTTATTTTATTCGGAAACTACACTGGTTTATGCAACCCAGTAAACTTAATATTATATGAAATAAAGTCAATTAAAATTCCATTCTTTCAGTTTATTCAGCATTACAGTTAGTTAACTGGTTATTGTTTTGTGTTCCCAGCGAGTTGGACGGTGTGAAGGTGTTCAGCCCGGTGCGCAGCTCTCCAGAGTCGAGCCAAGAGCTGCAGCAGGCCATCGCGGAGCTGACGCAGCTGAGGGAGAAGCGGCTCAGCGAGTGCCTGGAGCTCGAGAGCCAGCTCAGCGAAACAATCTCCACCGCATCGCAGCGGGACGGTAACTGTCTAATATTCACTCTTTAAATCAGTATTGGAACGGGCTGCAAATAGCGAAATAGTGAGCTAGAATATTCCTCGGTTCTTCGGGTCATTATGACCCAAAACTGAAATTTAACTCACCATATAAGTCGTAATTATTAATATAACTAGCTGACCCGGCTACGCATTGCTGTGGCTAATAAAACACAACGTCATCTACTGGATGGTTATCCAACCTTTATAACTACCACCGTCTTTGAGTTTATCGTGAAGAGACAGACAGATGCTGCGGAGGACTTTTTTATAATACGTAGAGATGGTGTGAAATATTATAATAATGTGCATGAAATGCTTGGGGTAACTAACGTATTTAAGTTAATAAGGATTAATACTGTGTCTGTCTAAATAACTTTTCAATTACCGCAATGTACGTGACCATTATTTTAGAAGATAGAATGGGTATAGTAAACTATCCGTAAAAGATAGATATATACCTTCGCAGACTTTTTTGTAGATCTATAAAAGAGGAATATCTCGCCATGCATTGTTTTGTTATATTTCAAAAGGATTAGGCAGCGTTTTCGATGAAAGCTACCAGGCGGCTCGACTTTTTCCGACACTTCTAACAATTATCGTTGTGTTTCAACCAATTTACACAAATCCTTGACAAATTACATACCTAAACCTTCCTCTCGAAACACTCTATCTATTGGTGAAAATCGCATGAAAATCCGTTCAGTAGTTTTCGAGTTTATCGCGAACAGACAGACAGACAGACGATGCGGGGGACTTTATTTTATAATATTTAGAGATGAACTGGTTCTCGGCATGCGTTGCTATGCTATTTAATAAAGAAATTGTTTCTCCCTGCGTGTCTTCTCCCATTCGTCCCATTCCCCTTCCGCCTCCCATTTCTCTCCCGCGTCCCCTTCCCGTCTCGCGATCCCACTCCGCCTCCTCCACCTTCCCTCTCTCCACTCCACTTCCCCCGTCCTGCGAACCCCCCTCCCGAGTTTCCCTCTTCCCTCCGTGGTTCGCCTCCCCCTCCCGGGTTCCCCTCCCCCCCTCCCGCGAACCCCCTACCCGAGTTCCCCTCCTCCCTCCCGCATTCCATACATTCAGTTATTATACTTAAAAGAAAAGAGCAAACTCACTAACATATTTAATCAGGAAAGCATTCCTTGACCTAACACCGGACATGATGTTAAAAATATACAAAACATATGTGCGACCTCTCCTGGAATATGCTTTCCAAATATGGACCCCTTACTTTGCAAAGGATATAAATCTGATAGAGGGAGTACAGAGACGTTTCACCAAAATACCAAGAGCTTTGAAAGATCGGCGATATGAAGATAGGCTCAAGGAATTAAGATTACCAACCTTAAAAGATAGAAGAGAAAGGGGTGACTTGATCGAGACCTTCAAAATTTTATCTGGACACTACAGCTGCCCTGACATCCAAGGAATCTTCACTACTAGTAAAAATATAATTCTCCGTGGACACTCGAAAAAAATTACCAAAACGCCTTTTGCATCTAATCCTAGAAAACACTTCCTTGCAAATAGAGTGGTGGATGCTTGGAACAAACTCCCACAACATGTCATCGATGCAACTAACATAAACCAATTTAAAGCTCTATTGGATTCATATTTGGAGAGAAAAAAGGACTAACTTAGTTGAAAATTAAAATTTACTGTCAAACTATTGAAATTAGATATGAGCGCATCAGCAGAATGCTGCCTGCTCATTATATAATAATAATAATAATACTTTATTGACAATAACGAACACAAAAAAGAACTATCCAATTTGGTGCAGTTGTTCGGAAGTTATTATAATGACTACAGTAAAACTCGCTTAAGAAGTTCCCATTTAAGAAGTTTTCACGCTTAAGAAGTTTTGATTTTCGGTCCCTTGAAAATTCCATACAAAAAATTGCAAAAAACATGATTTTTTCCCACTTAAGAAGTTCTAGAGCTAAAACTGCTTCCCGCTTAAGAGGTTTTAGAAAACCGGCGGTAAAATACACAAACGAAATACTGTGCCGCAAAATACATATTTAAAATGAACCTTTTTCTAAGTCATAAATTAAAAGACGTTGGCTTCACAGATTACGCGCAATCCCTAGTACCTGAGACCATAAACAGACCCTTTGTCGGCCGCCGGGCCCGTAAGCCGTAACCCCTAGGTACAATAGCAATGCGGCACGTGGAACGAATGTGCAATGCGGAATTATGTAACGAATATGCAAGCGTCTTTAAGGTTGAGTTTAATATAACGTTTCATGTATTTTTCGGCCTTAGTGACAAAGTGGGATAGATCTACATTTGACGCCTCCTTCAATAATATTCGTTTTGATACTGAACGTTTCATAATATTATTGTATAAAATTTTTATTCCATCGAATTTGTAAAACACGAAAAACTTTTGATTGTCAAATCGGATCACGGTTAATACGGAATGTTTCACCTTCAAATAAATATATTTAGCTTTATTATTAGGTAGGTACATAACAACATGATTAAATATGCCGGGGGAGATGGTAAAAGATGCATTATAATTAAAAAAATTTTCAATCAAACTTCAAAATTTGCCGTGCATCGTGCTTCATCTGACATTTGTCGTAAATTAAGTTTGAAGGTTAGGAAATACATATGCATAAATTTAAAATTTAGATTGAAACGAAACTTCGCTAATGATTTTTGTAGTTGTTTTGTATTTACCGCGAGGCTGAATTCGATAGTTTTACCGACTTTGAAAGCGTGGATTATAATTCCAGCGTCAAACAGTTCGTTTGATACAACTTTCCGATTCAAGTCATTTATTTACGCGCGAAATCGTAGATATTCGACGTATGATAGGTAGGTAGGTGGGTACATAATATTGGGCTGCGCGTATTTCTAATTACGAATTTTTAGGAAAGGATTAAAACATCTTTAAAAATACATGATAGTCAACTGTGCCTGGTGAAAACACACCATAACAATAAATAGACTGTCCGATTTCCGACACGTGAACGCCATTCGAGCAAGCAGCAAGCGTGCAAAAAAGTTAATTCCGCCAAATAATAAACAGTTTGCCGCGTGGGGCTTTGTGAGATTTTTCTGCACAGGGCCATGGTAGGGTTGCAGCACGCGGAACGCTTGCTCCGAGGCAAGTAAAACCCGCTATCATCGAAGTTTGTTTACAAACAAAATTACGTGCAGGTGTCCTTTTATCAAACCGCTTGCTAAAATTAACCAAAACAAGTCTTTCTTTCTCCCTCAGTTCGTATAGAAAACCAAAGCGTAAAAAAGAGACAGCGTATAGCCACTGCGCTGTCTTCAACTGTCAAGTTTAACGCGAGTAATTACCAACAAGCATAATCCATTGCCTTTACACCAATTTCAAATAAGATCAACAGTATGAACCTTTTGGAATGCTGCAACTTTTACTATCCGAATTCGAATGGCTTTCGAATACACTTTTGCTTGCAATTGCGATACGCCATTCTCGGAAAAACGTAAGGTTTTTTTAACAGTTTCAAAATTGTGTTTACTTTCTCTATTGCCGATAAGGGATTAAAATATTTAGGAATGTGTCCATGGGATGGTTTTGTTTTGATTGGTTTAGTGCTTTTAAGGGTTATTCGGCAGAGATGCAAAATTTTACAACAAAAGAATTCAATAATTTTTTTTTTACATGAGCTCCACACAGGAGGCCCTGAGGAAAATAATTTCCTTCAGGGCCTATGCCATCTTTGGGGATGCTGTGTGGAGGGTTTTTTTAGGGAAAGGAAGGAGAGGAGAGTTCTGGGAAGGAAAAGGTTTTAAGGGGTGGTTAGGAATCTGGGGTTCAGTGTATCCTGGTCATCCGCCTCCAAGACCTAGACAAACCTCACCCCATGAACCCGGGCACCCCTGCTAAATCACCAAACATAGCGAACCACTTGGGGTGACCTTAATGGCAGAGGTGTTGGTTATCCAATAAAGGTTCCCGGGGCGGCGGTACAAATTACTGCCTCCCAAATAATAGAGTAGGTAGAGCAATCGACTATAGATAAATACTTTGAAAAAAATAATAATTTAAATGTAGGTATGTAAACAAACTTTTTATAATCAACTATGTTTTACCATTTTTCATTTATTTCACATTCCTACCGTTTTCTAAATAATACTAATTACCATGATGTGTAACTACTAGAAGATACCTATAATATATATATTTATTTATTTGAGTGTTTGGAGCATATAAGCTTGTTTTCATGACAATTTAACTGGGGTAGACAGACATACGCCGAAATGAGGTATGCCCCGAGTACGGACTGGAGATATGAATGGCTAAAATAGAATCCCACTTAAAAAGTTTTCCCACTTAAGAAGTTTTTTTTTCCCGGTCCCTTGGAAAACTTCTTAAGAGAGTTTCACTGTATTTTTAAGATTTATAAAGACTTCATGACAATTATTAATTATCCATTCACAAATCAGTATTGTAAAATTGTGAATAAGTTTCTTATGTAAAGAAAATTGAGCGTTTTCTATCTTACGTTCCTCGGGTCAATTATACCCGAGTATGAAAAAGGTCCATTCAATTCAAAGATGGTTCTTGTCTCATACATTCTGAAAAAAAAAACAAAAATGCCGTTTTGTTGAGCAAAAACCACAACAAAATCGAAATACATAATTCAGAGAAGAAGAAACCTAAAATAATAAAATGCAACCAAAGGGTGCTGTTGATTTTCTAGACAAAATGGTTTCTGCCTATAATTGATTGATATTAAATTTCATGTTTCAATGCTTACGTATTATACTGTGACACATTTGTGTGTGGAAACATTTTTATCTAATTAATATGTGCCTCAAATAATTAGATTTTGTATTTAATTTATAACCATTACTTCATATTTTTGAAATCGGGTCAACGTGACCCGAAGGCCTTAAGTGTATATAGTATTTGAGGAACCGAGGAAGGTTAAGATACGTTATTTCCTTGCCGAGCGAAAAAAATATGTATTAGTATCTAGGAGCATTTTTAAGGTTCAAAATACCATAAAATCGAGGCAAATGCGGTTAGTTCCTAGCAAATCCGTAACGGATTCTCTGGCCTTCCTGCCGATTTGATATCGTTAAGTTATTGATTTGACTTGATGGGGCCCCAGTCAATCTGCATCTATTATGTGTGGTTGTTTATTATGATGATGTTTGTCTCTTTTAGAAGACAACCTGAGTGACCTGGAGGGCAAGGCGGGGCAGTTGGGACTGACGGAGGAGATGTCCATCCACATAACGGAAGTTGACATTAAGGAAAAAGGTAAGGCTATTAATTTTCTTTATTTTTATTTGCTTTATTTTTATTTTACTATTTTTATTTTTTTAAATTAAAATTAAAAAAAAAACTTTTAATAGTTATCATAATAATATTTATATTTGGATGACTTACTATACTTACTTATACAGGGGAGGAACTATTTTAAAGAATGTCTGAAGTCTACAAATTAAGTTAATTTGCTTTATTATTATTATTTTTTTTAAATTCAAATTAAAAAAAAAAACCTTTAATAGTTATCATAATAATATTTGTAGGGGCGTGTAAATAGCCCCTGACACGAGGGAGTTACTACCCTATGTAAATTAACGAAAATTGAATTCTTCCCTATGTGACACAAAAACAGTTGACCCAGCAATTCCAACCAAAGTGAAACAAAACAATACTCACTCAGAGAATGCAGCTCATCCACGATGTCCAACACAAAAGACACTTCTTTTCATTAAAAAATATCAAGGCGGTATTGCATAATCTTAACAGATGTTTCGCACAGCAAGGAAGTTTCAACAATGAATAAATTTGCATATTAATGATACGTGCCAAATTTTGTACAACAATAATTCAAGTATTGGATGAATTATTCTTATGACTGACTAGGAGAGACATCTCTTGGCCTTTTACTGACACTCCCGTCAGAAGTAATTGCCTGATTCACAAAGGTAAGGAAACGCATGAATATACTGCATCTCAAGTCACATAGTTAAATTCAATACAATACAAAAACCATAGATGGCGCCCTCATGGTCTCATAGCATAAATTATTAATTGATTAAGAAAATGGATCCAAATATATTTATGGCGCGTATCCATATTCCCCGCCTTGGAAGTTCGTAGAGCTTACAAAAGAAAGAGTATAAAAATACAAATGAAACAAGAAATGAAATAGAAATAAAGTGACTATTCACCGGTAATATTCAGGAATGACACGCATTGGAAATTCGCAGAATCTCACAAAATAAAGAAAAATAACTAAAAATACAATGTAATAAAGTTCAATTGACCAAGATAACGGATATTAAGTAATGCCATGTCTGGGTCAGAGATCATTGAAACAATGACTAAAATCAAAAAATAAATAAATAAAAATAAACAAAAGTAGATAAAATATAAAATTATTGCGTTGGAATGGGATATAATTTGACAACCGGACGTTTAAAAGAACCAAATCGTGTCTTTACCGTCGCAACGCGAACAATTTTATCCATTCCGGGATGGATTTCAGTTATCACGCCTAAAGGCCAATTTAACGGAGGGGAATCTTCCTGTCCCACTAGTACGACAGTTCCGATATCAATCGGATGATCAGAAGTAGTCCACTTCTGCCTAACTTGCAAGGTGTGCAGATACTCTGAACGCCACTTCTTCCAGAAGAACTGAACCATGCTGTCTAATAATTGCTTACGCTGAGTCAAATTGATTTTACCGTCTGCCAGGACAGAAGCAGGCAAGTACTGCAATGGTGTCGACATTAAAAAATGCGCAGGCGTAAGGACTTCTGGATAAGGGTCAGAAGACATAACTGTAAGTGGACGCGAATTCATTATGCACTCAATTTGAACTAGCACAGTCTGTAACTCCTCATAGGTGAGAAGCTGAGTTCCAATCACACGGTACAAGTGTGTCTTCATGCTCTTTATGTTCGACTCCCACATACCCCCAAAATGAGGCGCGCGTGGTGGAATCATTTTCCACTCTATACGACGCTTAGCGAGTTCGCGCTTTAATGAGGGCTCATATTCAGATTCAACCAAAAACTTGTAGAGGTCATCTAATTGTGCCTTCGCACCCACAAAATTAGTACCATTATCTGAATACAAGCATGTTACCGGGCCACGCCGAGAAATAAAACGGCTGAAAGCAGCCAGGAAAGCATTTGAAGTTAAGTCAGAGACCAACTCAATATGAATAGCCTTGGTCACAAGGCATACGAATAGACAAATATATGCCTTTTGAGAATGTTGTCCTCTCCGACGAGTCAGCGTAATTCGGAGGGGACCTGCGTAATCTACACCGGTATGTACGAAGGCCTTTGCTTCTGCAACACGATATGACGGTAAATCTGCCATCTTCGGTGTAGGATGCGATGGATTTAAGCGGAAGCAACAATTGCATTTCCGCACCATTGCCCTAATAACAGTCCTAGCATCTAATATCCAATAGCGTTGACGTAAGATAGACATAAGAAGTCCTGGGCCTGTATGACAGTTCACGACATGAAAGTGAGCGATGATCAGATCGACAACACAGTCATGTTTGGGAAGTAAAACCGGATGTTTAACCTCAAAGGTAAATCTGATTTAGAAAGCCGCCCCCCAATACGTAACAGATTATCTCCATCAAGAAATAGAGATAAACTCTGAAGTCTTTTGGAATGAAATTTGCCTTTCTGGAGTGCAGCAATATCTCCTGCAAAATGAATACTCTGCACAGCACGAATCACAGCCTTTTCAGCAGTCATAAGATTATTGACCGTTCCAGAGGAAAGTGATATCTTTTTTATGAATCGGAGGACATAAACAACAATCCTTAGTAGTTTATCCCAAGTGGATATACGCTGAGCCAGTTCATTCAGGACCGATTTTTCACCCTGAAATGTTGCAATGAGCACATTAGCTTTGTGTTCAGGCATTTCACCAGTATTGGTAGGATGAAACGGTTTTAATGGCCATTCCAAAGGTGGGCTGCGAATCCATGATGGGCCGTTCCACCATAAATCATGTGAAACGAGTTGGGAAGGAAGCATGCCACGAGAAAGGCAGTCGCTCGGGTTTTCACTACCAGCAACATGGTAAAAGTTCTCTGGAGACAAATTTTCTTGGCACTGAGCTACGCGATTACTAACAAACACCGACCAGCGATGCGGTGAAGAATGTATCCAAGAGAGCGCAACGGTAGAATCGGAAAACGCATATGTTCCTGCAATAGGAAGACGCTCAGAATAATTATCTTGAACCGTCCGTATTAATTTGGACATCAATACTGCGGCACAGAGCTCCAAACGAGCGAGGGTCGTCACTTTGGTGGGAGAAACCTTTGATTTTGCGCACAACAATCTCACTGTAATTTTCCCAAACAGATCAGTGGTGTGCAAATAAATCACACAGCCGTAACCATTCATGCTTGCATCGCAGAAAGCAACAACGAGCACCGTACTGTCTTTCAGGACACCAACATGGCGAGGGATTTTCATCATTGAAATTAGAGGAAATTCCTGTGTAAGCGCCGAAAACCGATGAATAACGCTATCAGGGGGTGTATCATCCCAACCAATGTCGCACAGCCATAGCTCTTTAATAAATAATTTAGCGTACAGAATGACAGGGGCGACCAAGCCGAGGACATCAAATAAGCGGGCGACTATGGAGAGAGTATGCTCCGCTTTGTGCACTTCTCCTGAACATAAGATGTCGTAAAGAAGAAGCTGTCATCAGCTGGTTCCCACGAAAGGCCCAACACCTTAGAGGTATTGTTAGAACCAACAGTGAAGTCCACTGGGCTGCGGTGAGAATCCGGGAGGTTCTCAAGTACAACTTGAGAATTACTAGTCCATTTTACTAAATCAAAGGCACCGGACTTAAACAACGAGATTAATTCTCGAGAAAGACGTATGGCGCTGGGCTCATCTGCAATAGAATAGACCAGGTCGTCCATATATAGCTTGGACTCTGCCACTTTGGCAGCGTCCGGGTAATGTGGTCTCATATCCTGGGCCAACTGGCGAACCGTCCGCATTGCTAAGTATGGACTTGCCGTCAAGCCGAAAGGAACTCGATTGAAATGAAAAGTTCGTATGAGACCATTATTTGAGAATCGAAATAAGATCCTCAGGTATCTGCGATGCTTGCTAGGAACTTCAATCTGTAAATACATTTGCTTTATATCCGCAGTCATAGCGATGGGAAAAAGACGAAAGTCAAGCAAAAGCAGAAACAAATCGGCTTGCAAATTGGGACCAGTATGAATAATGTCATTCAGTGACAGCCCTGTGTGTGTTTTAGCACTAGCATCGAGCACAATACGAGGCATTGGTTTGTCTGGACGAGTGACAGCATGATGTGGGATGTAATATCCATCTTCTGTGATATCAGACTCTGAGACTTCTGATAGGTAATTATTTTCAATATATTCACTGATAACCTTGTTATAATTCTCCTGCAAAGCAGGGGAATGTTTAAATTTTCGCTCCAATGCCAAAAATCGGCGTTGGGCAGCAGTACGAGAATTACCCAATTGTCTTGGATCTTTACAGAAAGGTAAAGCAACAGAATATCTACCATCATCAGTGCGAGAAATTGATGAAGTAAAAAGATTCTCACATTCTGTCTCCTCCGGACTTAGAAATTTTATATTAGGTATCTCTTCTAACAGCCAAAATTTTTGCACTAAATCATTAAGTGCGAGTGCCGAAAATGATGTGTTTGTGTTGAGCACATTATTGGGGTAATCACCCATCAACACGAAACCGAAAGCGGTCGATAACGCGGGGGGTGCACTAGTACCCGATTCAACCCTGTTCCCTAAATAAATATATGGGAACTGTTGTGCACCGATGACGACATCCACGCATCCAGGAATATTCCAAGTTAAGTCTGCGAGAGGTATGCCCTCTAAGTACCTCATATCACCCTTGGCTATATAGTGGTTAGGTAATTGGTCGGTGATACTGTCAACGACAAGCGCATGTATATTATATTTATTCTCTGGGTATACGCGAGACTCAATATCCAAATACACGTAACCGAAAATTGGTCGAGACGTTGATCCAATTCCTTTGACAAACGAATTACTCAAAGGAATTATTGGTAAATTCAGCGTCTTACAACAATCGACCGTAATCAAATTATTTTGAGAGCCATTATCAATTAGGCACCGAACAATAACTTTATTTCCGTTTTTAAGCTTCGCGTATACTTGTGCGGTCGAAAGTAAAATAGAAGAGTTCTTTGTTTGAACACGAAGGATTGACATTTGCAGTCCCCTCCACTTGCTTATTACCAATGCCAGTTCCATTGATGCTGGATGACACTGGAGGGGGGACTGACGGTTCTTCACTGGTAGGTACTTGCGACGTATGTACATGAGTATTGGTTTTCATATTATTCACACTGCCGAAATGTAAGAATGTATGATGACGTTTATTGCACAAATCACAAACTAACCCCGATTTGCATGACTTGATTGTATGTGAACCACTAAGGCAATTTACACAGGCATTTTTCGATTTTATAAATTCAAATCGAGCCTGTGGGGAACTCATACATTTAAACTTTGAGCAAACGTTGACTAAATGATCAGTTTTGTTACACAGAATACATCCTTTCGGCGGAGCTGGGAAGCGCGGAATATTCGCATTACTCGCGACGAACGATTTAGTATTATTTGATCGGGAGGACGAAATGGGATGCGTTTTATTTACGACACCATGCAAGTTACTCGTTCGTTCTAAAATCTTTACTTGATCTTGTACAAACGAAACTAACTCATTATAAGAAGGAATTTCTTTATTACGAACTGTCAGCTCAAAGTTCTGAGCCGTCTGTGAATCAATTTTTCTTACCGCGCAGTGAAACAAAATAAAATCAGTTAAATCTTCAATACCTAACAGCTTTAATGCCGACACTGACGAAGAATATCTTTCAATGAAAGAATTGAGACTGGCAGATGTATTCGTGCAGTTTTTCGCATCGAGAATATTATTTAAATAATATGTTCCTAGTGTACGTTTATCTTGATATTTTTTAACTAAACTCTCCCAAATGATCTGATATGTATCACCCGAAGGCACAATGCCTGCGGTTATGTTCAAAGCCCCGTGTGTGAGTTTTCCGACTAAGTACTGCACACGCTGCGAGTCAGTTAGCTGTCTATTATTATGGATATTGGCTTTAAATGACTCAAAAAATTTCGACCAGCTTTCATTCTTACCATCGAAGGTTGGAAGATCAATTGCTGGAAGATTAATCATACACGGCTCCCGCGACTTATTTTGTGACGTCAGTGATTCTCTTACAGAAGTTTTCATATTCGATCTAGTCCGTTTGACCTTCAAAAAAAGATCATCGAAAGCATTTAAAGCTTGAAAATCTGGTTTAAATTCTGGATTTAAAGTTAACTGACGATCATTGATGCTATCTATAATATTTTCAAATTGACTTCGCATTTGATCAATCATCTCTGACTGAGCCATAAACACTTCATTATTTTTTGACTCAAAATTAGATATATTCTTTGTTGCATTATACAGATCGTTCATATGAAAAAAAAGATTTTCCTTTTTTACAGTTAAAAGAATAAGCGATCTGTCTTGAGCCTCACCCTCACCTTCCTCCGTAATTCTTGGCATTTTTTATATGCGAAAAGATTACCACAAAATTTTACAATAATGTTACAATGTTAATAATTAATTAATAATAATGTTGCGAATAATTGTCCAAAATTACGACAATTCTGCGAACAATGTTAACAATTAATTAATAATAATAATGTTGCGAATAATTATCCAAAATTACGATAATTCTGCGAACATCCAAATATGTCATCCAAAAGCAAAAACAAGACCAGCTACAGTTCTCAAAAAAATGAGAGGTACTTCAAATTTACCAAAAAAAATATGTAAATTCAAACATCCATGTAATTAAGCTATAATCTCGAATTGAATGTATGAATGAATTAATAATCCAGGCTACGAAAGGACCATTAAATATGTAGGGGCGTGTAAATAGCCCCTGACACGAGGGAGTTACTACCCTATGTAAATTAACGAAAATTGAATTCTTCCCTATGTGACACAAAAACAGTTGATCCAGCAATTCCAACCAAAGTGAAACAAAACAATACTCACTCAGAGAATGCAGCTCATCCACGATGTCCAACACAAAAGACACTTCTTTTCATTAAAAAATATCAAGGCGGTATTGCATAATCTTAACAGATGTTTCGCACAGCAAGGAAGTTTCAACAATGAATAAATTTGCATATTAATGATACGTGCCAAATTTTGTACAACAATAATTCAAGTATTGGATGAATTATTCTTATGACTGACTAGGAGAGACATCTCTTGGCCTTTTACTGACACTCCCGTCAGAAGTAATTGCCTGATTCACAAAGGTAAGGAAACGCATGAATATACTGCATCTCAAGTCACATAGGTAAATTCAATACAATACAAAAACCATAGATGGCGCCCTCATGGTCTCATAGCATAAATTATTAATTGATTAAGAAAATGGATCCAAATATATTTATGGCGCGTATCCAATATTTATATTTGGATGACTTACTTTCAAAGGGGAGGAACTATTTTAAAGAATGTCTGAAGTCTACAAATTAAGTTAATTTGCTTTATTGTCAGTATTCGTTAGTGTTTTAAACACGAGATACGCATAAACACAATTTGCTGTAGTCAGTGTTGTTAATGTGAGTTTTTAGCAATTATAATGTCCTCCACACCGGGAGATTTAAATCATCAGCTGTTATTGGCCTGTAAAGGCTCTCATGCTGACTTGCCAGTGCAGCGCAACCAAAAAATGCCAACCAAATTTGGAAGAAAGCAAAAGAAAAATAAAAATTTATGCAACATATGAATGATGTTACACGAGAGTTTTTAGTAAGAACAACACTTTTTAGTTATTACACACAGGTTAGTCTACTGCTAAAATTTAATAATATTACCTAAAGCTAGGTTTCGTAGTAAATGCATAGTGACACTCAGAACATGAAAAAGGTTTTCTTCACTTTGAATCGTTCTGTGGATTTTTTAATCTCCCTTTCGAGAACTTGATAAACCACGCTGGGACGAAAAAAAAAGTTTTGTCTGCTGAAGGTAAACATGTGATTTTTCATGCCTCTTTGTAGAACACTAATAGTTGCAGTAGAAACATGTAAGTGGTTTTGAAGCATTGTGAGTCAGCAAATGATTTCTAAGAAGTTCCTTTGCACTACATGAATAATTGCAGTCGGGACACGAAAAAGGTTTTGGTCCAGTGTGGGTAAACATGTGAATTTTTAGATACCGTTTTGTAGTGCCTGAATAGTCGCACTCGGGACAAGTAAAAGGTTTTTCATCACTGTGAATTAGCAAGTGCCGTTTTAGTTTTTTTTTCGAGAAGAAGAATAGTTGCAGTCAGGGCATGAAATGGGTTTTTCACCACTGTGAGTAAACATGTGATTTTTTTTTTATTTCTCTGAATAGTTACAGTCGGAACATGAAAAATCCTTTTCTCCACAATGAGTAGAGTCAGCAAGAAGAACACAAATAGTTGCAGTCAGGACATGTAAAAGGTTTTTTCTTCTGTAAATCGCTCGGTGGATTTATAAATTGTCCTATTGAGAACTTGTATAACTGCATTCTGGACAGGAAAATGGTTTTTGTCCACTGTGCGTTAACATGTGATTTTTAGTGACTCTTTGTAGAACATGAATAGTGCAGTAGAAACATGTAAAAGGTTTTGTATCACTTTGAGTAAGCAAATGATTTCTAAGAAGTTCCTTTGCACTACATGAATAATTGCAGTCGGGACATGAAAAAGGTTTTTGTCCAGTGTGGTTCAACACGTGAACTTTTGGATACAGTTGTGTAGCGCATGAATATTCGCAATCGGGACAAGAAAAAGGTTTTTCGTCACTGTGAGTTAGCAAGTGCCGTTTTCGTTATTTTTTTTCGAGAAGTAGAATAGTTGCAGTCAGGACATGAAATGGATTTTTCTCCACTGTGGGTAAACATGGGTAATTTTTAGATTTCTCTTCGTAGTACATGAATAGTTGCAGTCGGAACATGAAAACGGTTTTTCTACACCGTGAGTCAGCAAGTGACTTCTTAGATATCTCTTTAGAGGACACGAGTAGTTGCATTCAGGACATGAAAATGGTTTTTTTCTTCTGTGAATCATACAGTTGATTTTTAAATCTTCCCTTTGAGAACTTGCATAACTGCATTCGGGACGTGGAAAAGGTTTAACTCCACTATGAGTCAGCTTGTGAATCATAGTGGAGTAAAGTGTTGCTCCACAGGGAAAACTTAGGGAAATTACTTTCCTCAGGGCCTCCTCACTTAAGCTAATGTAAAAGAAAGTATGTGTTGTAAGACCATGTAGGTTTATTCTAGGTCAGACAGTGTTAAATTCTGGAGATCTGGAAGGAATACAAGGCCGATAAAAATAATAATATTCTCAATTTTTTTCAAAATGACAATATGAATATATAAAATGTATATAATGTATCGCGAGTTAGAAATCTCTTGTTTTATTTATTACCGCAAACGAGATAAAATCAAGAAAAAGGGTATTTAAGTGACATTTCAGTACGTTGCGTAACTTAATTGTGACTTTCGGGTAAAAATTGTTACTTGGGTGTTACGTAACGCTTAGGGGGGGGGGGGGGGGGGGGGGTTGAACAGGAAAACGTTACGACGCGTTACATGGGGGGGAGGGGGGGTCAAAAATCTTCAAAAATTGCGTTACGTAATACTTGAACGCTCCCTTAAGCGAAACATCAGCCTACAATAAGAATGGTTTATTTATATGTTTATTATTATATAAATATTATCTACTTAATTGACAAACCACTTAAAGAATTTGTTGTCATACAAAAACATTGTACCTAACCAAACTATATATTAACCAATAACAATTCTTACATTTATACAATTATATACATAAATCGACTACCATAATACGGGCATGTGCCTAGCGTGGTAGTCGAATCACCTGTAAAAACTGTATAAAAATTTATATGATGAATAAAGAAAAAAAAAAAAAAAACGTTTTTTTGGTTTTGAAATGATGATACGCATAGTTCCTATCGGGATATCATTTATCCAGTACCTACCCTCCCTAACCATATCACTTTGCTGGAAAAGCATTTGAAAATGGAACAATGACAAAAGTTAATTGAAGTGCTTTTGTTTCTGATAAAACGGAAGAAAATTTTGGACTACATCAGGCTAGCTTGTGTCGCTTCCATAGAGAGAAAAAAAATGGCCTTATATTTAAACACCCGGGCTCTCAAAAGTTTCGTATGATCTGTAGCTATTCGAAAACGTAAAAATAAATGAAATTATTGTTCACTATTAGCCCGCTAAAATGGCCGAAAGTTTTGAAAAAAAAATAGATTTCGTGATTTGGAAAAAAAATAAAACAAAGGGTTCATATTTTACATTTTGTACCAAACTTATTTTTTATTCCATAACTGCAGTACAAAAAACCAAAATTTTTTTTTTTTTAAACATATGTGATGAGTTGGTTTAACCTGTCAAGGGCCAGGGTTTTTTGGAAATTTTTTTGGAAATTACCTTAAGAACAAGAATGGAGGAAGCTATTCTGACTTTTTCCTTGGTACAGTTTCTTTATACAAAAAATTTAAAATCGCATCCAAATTATTTGAATTAATATTCTTTTTTGAAATTCCAGTCTCGCGCGCGGGCGCGTTCCTGGCCTTTGAAAGGTTAAAATATAAAAGGGAAAAATAACACTTTTTCTGGATAAAATCAGAATTCTTGTTGACTTACTTGTATTCATAAACTAAGAGTAAGAGGTAAGTGATTGGTTTTCCTTCTTCCTTGTAGTCCATTATATTTTCCATGCACATATTATCACCCGATTCCAGCAAACACCATTTCGTCTAGTACTTACAGTCCGTTTCCAAGTGCATCTGAAGTAGTTAACAGTTTCGGATGTAACAGTGTTGTTACCTCCCATTTGTTGGTTTTTCTTGAGTACGCTGCTGAGAAGAGGGGATGTAATTAGTTTGTTGTGTTGTTCCAGTGCGTGAGAAGCGCGCCGGCATCCTGAAGCCTCAGGGCTCGCTGGAGCGCGCTCGCGTGGAGAAGGCCGCCATGGTGCTGGTGGACACTTTGACCCCCGATAGCGCCACGCTCTCCGCCACCGACCTGTCTGTCACTCCTGATGGGGTCGACCACCAGGTAATTCAAACAAAACATATGTTACCAGGAGATATAGCCACTTATCACAATCAAGATATGATATACGACGACCTCCGTAGTCCAGTGGGTAAGACTCTTGACTCACAATCCGGAGGTCGCGGGTTCGAACCCGGCATGCGCAAATAAATTTTATTTGATTAATTTGTGTTATTTCACAATTAATTCATTTAAAATAATATATAGTATATTTGCGGCATGTTCCAGAGTGGAAGATACTATCAGTATCGCCCTGGTGTAAGACCACCATTCAGAATTGAAACGTTGCTTGAAAATGGTTTTAGCCGTGTTTGGTGACCAGATCTGAATAGCCAGGTACTTCCCAACCTTCCTCTTCCCCACCTCATTCCCCTCCCCACTACCTTCAGCCTCACAACATACCCCAATTGGGGATGCCATAGTCTCACTGGCTCCAGACGGGAGCAGTTGAGATTCTTGTGCAGTCTTCACTGTAAAAAAAAAAAAAAATATATATATATATAAATAAATAAAAATAAATAAAATAAAATCAAAAAATAAAAAAAAATAAAAAAAATAAATAAAAAAAATAAAAAATAAAAAAAATCTCCTGGTTCCACAGTGTGTCTCCCCAGTGAGCCTTGTTCCCATCAGGACAAGACAATGGCCCCATAGCTGAGTTGGAATCTCTTTACCATCGCCTTCATATATCCTGCATCTATTGGTGTTTTCCACTCCCAATAGCTGAATGTCTCCTGAGATGGCAGTGTCCCGTTAGTAGTTCTACCAGTTCCTTCAGTGAGTTTCTGTTCATATCGAGTAGTTGCCTAGTTTGTCTAGGGCAGCGATCGGCAATTGGCGCCTGCGGGCCAGATCCGGCAGGCGAAGTGCTACCTTCTGGCCCGCAGGTCCAGAGAAGAGTGAGACTCTGAATGGGTCATTATTCCTTCCCACCACACTTGGCGCACCATCCGTCACAATCATACATTTTTTTCGTATCTAATTCTTACGAAGAAAACATGCAAATGCAAGTTTTAATCACGTCCGAATGGGATTCAATAACCACACTACTAACTGGTTGGTCGTGAAACTTCAAAACTTGTAATGACCCCTTCAAAATTTTTCTGTATGTGCTATCATATGATTCTCAGAATGTTTAAAATCCACCCACTACCATCATTATTCTTATTAATTCTGCAAAGTATACACCCTATGAAGTGGGCGCCTGGAGTTAAAGGTAAGAGGGGTGGGTAGGAATCTGGGGATCAATATGTCCAACGTAGTAGTTGGGCAAATGCATTTGCCGCCAAGACCTAGACAAACTTCACCCCTGCTAAATTACCAAACATAGCGAACCACTTAGGGTGTTTTATGGCCAGTGTTGCCAACTTGACGGATTTCCCGTTATATCATAACGGGAGAATTTTGTCTAATGAGTTTACAGGATCACGGATTTCCTTGTGGAATCAAATAAAATAACAAAGTACATAATTTTATAGGCGACAATAGCATATATGTATGGATCTATGGAGAAATTTTAATCCCTGAAATTCTTTAGCCACCCCGCACCCCAGGATGGACGAAAATATGGGTGCCTGATGGAATTCTGACTGATGATCTGTCAAGTTTTAGCGGGAACGGAAATTCCGAGTTGGTAACATTGCTTATGGCAGTTGTTATTGGTTATCCAATAAATGGTTCTTGGGGCGACGGTACCTCCCACACCCACCTCCAAAATTATGGTAGTCTAGCTCTCTCTCTCCAAGGAATTGAATAAAATTACCTCACTACTTTTCCTAACTGCGGATGGCAATGTAATGTACTCTTGGGAGCGTGTTGAATAAAAACAAAGTCTGTAGCATTTGTTCTGACGATTCAATAAATGGTTGTTTCCAGGACACTGCCAGCAGTTGCTCCACGGTATCGCAGGACGGCAACATGTGCGCGGACGTGGGATCGCTGCTGGAGCCGCCGCTCGGGACGGAGAGCAAGGGGCGGCGCGGCAGAACCAACGTGGCCATGCAAGCCATCATGAGGAAACAGGAAGAGTCCAGCAAGCAGGTACTAGATGTTGAACTCAAGAGCGATTCGTAGAAATGATCCGTTCTTGTATGACAAATGTCAACCGTGTACAAATGTAGGGCGCGAGTTTTGCCTCGTTCCTCGGAATGTCCATTGAAGTACCGGTAGAACGAGGACAGTATTATCACCTGACGCCTTTGCTTTAAAGATTGCAATCCGTTTGTGAAGATAGTCTGCTAAATTCAACAAGGGGTGCACTTGCGATTTGTAAAGGGTCAGTGGCTGTGTACTATTCAAGTATCTGAGGCCCTGCACAGTACGCCCAGCTTCCTGGAAGCTAACTTGACCCTGTCAAGGCAAAACATTGCCTCGTTTCTCTCTTCTCTTCATATTTTATACATCTTTTTATGTCTCTTTGGCTGTGAAGCATAGTTTATCACTAGTAGATAGTATTATGTTTTAATTGCTTCTAGGTAAAGTTTCTGACTCCGGTCACCACTCCCGACTCCATAGGAGAACCCAGCCAGCTGTCACCGCTCAGTTCCAAGGACACGGAAAAGAAAACCATCCTTCAGCCGAAGGTCATCAAATCCTTGGCCAGCATCCCTACGGACCGCAAAACAGGAGGCATACTCTCTCTGAAAGATAAATCTGCCGGGTACCCTCATCTCGTTCACATCGAAACAGCAGAAATCAAATCGGACGTGTCTAGCAGCGGGGATGATACACAAGCTCCTAAAGAAAAACAACTCAATATGGCTAGCCAACACGCCGAATTCGGTAAACATCTTCCCGGAAAGAACACCGCCGCAGAAGTTAACCATAAAGACGATGGGAATGGCGCACCTTCTGCTGGATATGTTCCGTGGAGTGACGGCACATCGGCCGCTTCGTCCCGTCCGAATTTCAGCGACGGACTGCAAAAAGATAACAGATTCGGAGCTCAGTCCAAACAGAACTTCTCTTACTTTTCCGATGCTCAGAACAGCGGTAGCATTACGCTGCCCGTCGTGAATCCCAAAGAGATCGACGTTCGTTCGGTCGCTCTCCAGCGACAGAAGAGCATTATAGCCGCCAACGAGTCTGCTGGGGATCAGTATAACAGAGACAATATGCCGCAGTATAATTACTGGTACGGATCACCGTCCAATCCCAATCAGCACGTCAGCCTTCCCCCAAGGCTGGCCAACTTGAAAAAGAATAAGAATATTCCCGAACATAATCCCAGAATGCAACAGGAGCAATACCGATATCAAGAGGCCGGCCCGGTACAAGCGGTTCCCGCCTGGAATACAAACTCCCAGCAGCCGCAGACAACCTGGTGGAAACCCAGCAATCACGAGGCCAATTACGATTCCATGTATCAGCCGCAGAATTCTTCTCGTCCGAATCAAAATCAAAACTATTCCAGCTACTACGGTACTTCTCCACAAAACACGGCTGGACACGACTTCCCAGATCAGCCCAACTACAATTATCAGCCCAACGCGATGCAAGGTCGGAATCAAAACGTACCGTCGCAGACTAGCCCGAGGTATAATGCAGCGTATCAAGCCACCAATGCCGCATATCCCGCAGCCCAGAACTACGCTCCCTACAATCCGTACAACGCGGGAATGTATCCCAAGTTTGCATTTCCGCAGCAGACTAAACCGTCCATGGGAAATGAGTACTGCCTAAGTCCGTATCCAAACGCGAGCCAATTCGGACTTGCGCAGAACATGAATAATCTGCCGGGTGACAGCACTACTATGGGTCAGTATCCGGTGGCAGATGGGAGACTCGGTGCGCCGCGCAGTATGAGTGGAGAAGCCAACAAGTCCACATTTGCGGAGGCGACTCCTGTGAAGGGAAGAAAGCGAGAAGGAAACATGGATACTTACAAAGTAAGTTGTAAAATTTTAAAATATACTAACTGAAGTCCCAGGACATTATGCGGGCTGTATGCCAAGTTCTTCTAAATCAGATACGGATAGTAATTTTTCTCTTATTTTCAATGTTACATTTGACGACCTCTGTGGTCGAGGTATAATGCTCTCGACTACCAATCTGGACAACGTGGGTTCAAATCTCAGCTTTTTTTTTTTACCTGTGTAACAACACTTCTTGTATTTCAACTCTAAACTGTCAAAAGTAATAAACTAAAGGAATGTGATGTGAATCGAAATAATATCAATTTTACAAATGAATTCACTATAACAGTGTTTCTTAACCTGTGGTCCGCGGTTCCCTGGGGATCCGCAAATATGTGTGTTGGAGTGTGGGGGTTTACAGTCTCATCTCTGGACCATTTAACAATAATAAATAAATGCCACCAAGAGTTTCGTAATCGTTTCGGGATTATTTTCCAGTACCCGACAAAAATAAAAATTGAATATTAGACCCTTTCAACACAGATGTTACTGATATTACTGGCTTGACAACGGCACAGAAAAACTAATTAATAGAAATATCTTGTGATTCAGCTTTGAAATGTAATTTCAAAGAATCCTCTTTATCAAGTTTTTGGGTGAATGTAAAGAAAGATTATAAGGAAATATCAGAAGAAGCACTGAAACATTTACTGCTTTTATCAAACCACATACCTCTGTGAAAAGGCATTCTCTGCTCTTGTATATACTAAAAACAAATACACAAACAGATTACAAGTGGAATCCGATTTGAGATTACAACTTAGTAGTAACGTCAACCCAAATATTACTAATTTAGTTGTAAAAAAGTAACACCAACCTTCACATTAATTAACCATTAAATAATGTGAATGTTGGTGTTGCTGTTGTAGTTTTTTTTTTTGTATTTGTATCTAGTACTAAAGTAATTGTCCGAAATTTATTGCTGTTTTTTTTTTTTTTATTAGCTCGTAGAATGCCGTTCGTGCACCGGTGTGTTTGAGATTTTACACGCGATTTTGACCCTTATGTATAAAGAAAGTGTATCAAGAACACGGTCAGAATCGCTTGCTCTATTATCGCCCTTTACCATAGAGAAAACCGCAATGCGCCTGGTCACTCCAAATAATTTATATTAATAATTTACCGGAGCGCGGGAATGTGCGCAGTTCTTGCGCATGCGCGGGAAAAATTCCTTTATCTACGATTTTGACCTTTTGACCGTACAAAATTTCTCAAGGACAGTGTCGGAATCGCTGGACATGAAATGTCATTGGGTGTCATGGATGCCGCTTTTTGCGAACGCTAATTGGTGGACAACCAACCCCAACTACCCCGGCAAACAACGGGTTAAGAGGGTCCTTAAAAATTTGACTCGATTTTTTAGGGGTCCATGGCTGAAAAAGCTTGGGAAACGCTGCACTATAGAAGTACACCCCTTACACAGTGGCGGCTCGTGACTTTTTGTGTGCTAGGGTGCTAATATTTAAAAAATGGCATCATGGATGTTGTCGTATGCGAAAAATATATATTTTTTTTTTTTTTCAAAAATCGGTGTTTTGTATGAAGATTTTTCAGGAAATCGGTGCGGCACACCGCCAAACTGAAACGTTCTGAAATTTTTCATACCAAAAACTGATTTTCAAAAAAAAAAAAAATTTTTTTTTCGGCTACAACAACTTCATAATGCCATTTTTTTTTTAATTTCAGCACTCTAGCACACCCAAAAGTCACGAGCCGCCACTGCCCTTACATATAAATTCAACTGAGGGGTGTATAAACAAAAATGCTACTATCCAGTAACTTGTGTCGCTCTCCATAGAGAGAGAAAAAATGGCTAACTAACTAACTAACCATCACACCGTTTCCCCGCAGGGGTAGGCAAAGAGGACGGACCGCCAAACAACTCGGTCTTGGCACACACTCTTTGCCTCACTCACATTCATACATCGTCTCATACATACTCTTCTATTATTCTGACTTTTGACATGGCCCGTCTCAAGTATCTGATTTACTTGATCGTGCCATGTCTTCCTCGGGCGTCCCCGACTTCTTCTACCATTCACATTTGCATCATATATTCTTTTTACACTACTTTCTTCGCACATTCGCTCTACGTGCCCAAACCATTTGAGGGAGCCTTTCTTAATTTTTGCTCATTATACTTACATCAGCCTTACATTCTTTGCGGATATCCACATTTCTAACACGATCATACATGGTTTTACCACACATACGTCTCAGGGATCTCATTTCAACAGCATTCAGTTTACTTTAAAAAAAAATGGCCTTATTTTTAAACGCCCGGGGTCTCAAAAGTTTCGTATGATCTGTAGTTATTCGAAAACATGAAAATAAATTAAATTATTGTTTACTATTAGCCCGCTAAAATGGCCGGAAGTTTTGATAAAAAATAGATTTCGTGATTTGGAAAAAAAATAAAACAAAGCGTCCATATTTTATATTTTGCACCAAACTTAATTTTAATTCCATAACTGCAGTACAAAGAATGCACAATTTTTTTTTTTAAACATATGTGATGTGTTGGTTAAAAATATAAAATGGGAAATTAACACTTTTTCTGGATAAAATCAGAATTCTTGTTGACTTATTATTTGTATTCATAAACATAATTTTTTTTTCATTTTTGTCAGCTATACGCATTTTTTAATAACAAACGTTTATAAAAAAAAAAAAAAAAATTTTGAAAAATGTTTTAGGTTTGTTTTCTTATTTCCAATGCATTTTAGCGGGCTAATAACCATTTAAAAAAAAAAAAATTCAAATACAGTTCTCATTTTCTTTGTAAGACGCAACTTTTGAGACCCCGGGCGTTTCTGAATTCAAAAGTTGAAATAATTGACCAAACCCCTACTATCCAGTAATGAAAAAACCAAATGCATATTTTCCCTTAAGGGCAATAGCGCACTAGCGGCCAGGCCGCTGCGGCCAGGTCGCGGCGGCCATCGAGATAGATACATTAATATGAAATCGCCATAGAGCACGCGCATCTGGCCGCACGCGGCCAGCGGCCACACCAAGCCGCGGCGGCCAGCGAGATCGAAGCGACGCATTTGCGGCCCGTGTTCAGTCGCTGGCCGCTGCGGCCACTGAGATCTATTTCATTGTAGTTAAATCACCAGTGTGCGCGCACTAACCGCGGCGGCCGCACGTATTGTGGAACTACAGCGTGATTTGTGATCATCGCGATGTCTTTCGACACGGAAAGATTTATAACCAAGATTGAGACAAGGAGGGTGTTGTGGGACATGTCCTGTGAAGACTACGCCAACCGAGACTTAAAAAGGATGATGTGGGAAGAGATCATAGAAATATTTGGTAATGAAAAATTAACAATAACAGAAAAAAAACGAACTCGGTAAGGGTAGCAAGGGATGAACCCAATATTTTTTCCTTTTCTTTTTCGGCTTCTTACTTATAAGATACAAAAGCATTGCTATTTCCTCAACGTCCATTTTGAAGCGCGCTGTATGTGCAACTGACGATCGTAGCCGCGGTTTTGGCCGCGTTGCAAATCGCAACCCCTGCGGCCAGGCCGCGCGTCGTGGCCGCGCGGCCAGGTCGCTAGTGCGCTATTGCCCTAACTCGTTGAATGCCGGGAACAACACGGACATTTCACAACCTTGAATTTGAATTGAATGTTTTGTGGATTAATTTTGAGCTATTGTATATTTTATTGACTGAAACACGTTCACAACACAATAAACTATCTACCAAAATAACATTATTTGCGTTAATTACGTAAATTGATAGGTTTTCGAGTAAGACGCATAAATTATGACGCGGCAGAAATGACATTTCGTGTCCAGCGATTCTGACACTCTCCTTGACAAATTTTGTACATAGAAAGGTCAAAATCGTAGATAAAGGAATTTTTCCCGCGCATGCGCAAGAACTGCGCACATCCCCGCGCTCCGGTAAATTATTAATATAAATTATTTGGAGCGACTAGGCGCATTGCAGGTTTCGCTATGGTAAAGGGCAATAATAGAGCAAGCGATTCTGACCGTGTTCTTCATACACTTTCTTTATACATAAGGGTCAAAATCGCGTGTAAAATCTCATGACACACCGGTGCACAAGCGGCATTCAACGAGTTAAACTGTTTTGGTGATTTTTTTAAAAAATTGTAACGTTATTCATGTGTTTTTTGATTAGCATTATTAAATCAATCATTTTTAGATTTGTTTCTACTCTAAAAACAAATGTATTTTGAATAATCGAGGTTTTACAGTTCAACTCAGGTGAGTGGCATTTTTGAGCCTGAACATTTGTTAGAGTGGCGGTTTTGTTCTTCAACCAGCATGGCATGGCGGCCATATTAGATTTGCGAAGTACTTATACTTTATCTGACTCGTGATTGGTGCATTTTGAGAGTGACGTTTTTGAATCTCACTAAAATTGGAAGAGAGGCAGTTTTGCTCTTGACCACCATTTTAAAAGTAGTTTTTGAATGAATTAGAGGCGTTTTTATTGGCCGGCCAGTGTCGCCAAAGTTGAGGGAATTATGTGGCTAGTGAATGAAACATTTGTTTACAGCAGTGTATATTTTTTTCAGCATTACAATCCGCCAGTAGAATCACCCGGCAGCTATTCGCTGTTCAGCGGGGGGCAGGAGGCCTGGGGCGCCGGGGCCCCCGCGGGAAACCCTATGGCCACTACACCGCAGCAGGTAAATCAAATATACCTTCATTTTTTTTTTTTTACGTTAGCTCCACACAGGAGTGTGTCATCTTTGGGGATGCTGTGTGGAGGGTCTTTTTAGGGAAAAGAAGGAGAGGAAGTTCTGGGAAGGAAAAGGGTATGAGGGGTGGGTAGGAATCTGGGGGTGAGTCTATCCAGAAGTGATGGACGAATGAATTCATTCCTTCCACTGTGGTCCAAATCCTGTTGAGAGTCCTGCTGGAGAGGTCAAAAGATCTCCCTCAACCAGTCTCTCCCGATCCGGCCTGCCACGCAATTGGTGGGCAGACGCTTCCGCCGCCAAGATCCAGACAACCTTGACCCCATAAACCCGGGCACCCCTGCTAAGTCACCAAACGTAGCGAACCACTTGGGGTGACTTCTGGCAGAGGTGTTGGTTATCCAATAAATGGTTCCCAGAGCGGCGGTACCCATACCCGCCTCAGGGCTTCCTGAATAGCTAGGTACTTCTAAACTATTTCCTACTCCCCCCCCCCCCCCCCCCACCTCTGTGCTCTCTTCAGTCTCACAAGATATCCCAAAAAAGGGATACCATAATTCCACTGCTTCCAGGCAGTTAATAATAATAAAATAAATTTGGACAACTTATATAGCGCTGTTATAAGAGTGCTGTACAAATTAGCTCGGATTTTACATTAGAATTTACTTAACTTAGGAGGCTAGATAACAACTCGTCTTGCAGCTATCAAGCGCATGGATTATTGGAATTCTAGCCCCCCGATAAATTAAATAAAATAAAATATCTTTTTATATGTACGTATTTCAATTTACTTAACTATGTAGGGGGCTAGATAACCACTCGTCTTGCAGCTATCAAGCGCATGGATTATTGGAATTCTAGCCCCCCGATAAATTAAATAAAATAAAATATCTTTTTATATGTACGTATTTCAATTTACTTAACTATGTAGGGGGCTAGATAACCACTCGTCTTGCAGCTATCAAGCGCATGGATTGTTGGAATTCTAGCCCCCCGATAAATTAAATAAAATAAAATATCTTTTTATATGTACGTATTTCAATTTACTTAACTATGTAGGGGGCTAGATAACCACTCGTCTTGCAGCTATCAAGCGCATGGATTGTTGGAATTCTAGCCCCCCAATAAATTAAATAAAATAAAATATCTTTTTATATGTACGTAATTTAATTTACTTAACTATGTAGGGGGCTAGATAACCACTCGTCTTGCAGCTATCAAGCGCATGGATTATTGGAATTCTAGCCCCCCGATAAATTAAATAAAATAAAATATCTTTTTATATGTACGTATTTCAATTTACTTAACTATGTAGGGGGCTAGATAACCACTCGTCTTGCCGCTATCAAGCGCATGGATTGTTGGAATTCTAGCCCCCCAATAAATTAAATAAAATAAAATATCTTTTTATATGTACGTAATTTAATTTACTTAACTAAGTATGTAGGAGGCTAGATAACCACTCGTCTTGCAGCTATCAAGCGCATGGATTATTGGAATTCTAGCCCCCCGATAAATTAAATAAAATAAAATATCTTTTTATATGTACGTATTTCAATTTACTTAACTATGTAGGGGGCTAGATAACCACTCGTCTTGCAGCTATCAAGCGCATGGATTGTTGGAATTCTAGCCCCCCAATAAATTAAATAAAATAAAATATCTTTTTATATGTACGTAATTTAATTTACTTAACTAAGTATGTAGGAGGCTAGATAACAACTCGTCTTGCAGCTATCAAGTGCATGGATTATTGGAATTCTTGCCCCCCAATAATACATTTACCTTATGTATTTAGTAATCTACGTAACATCCTTAGTCTAACTTAATCTACTTAATCTAACTTAACCTAACTTAATCTTACTCACACATACTCAAAACCTATATTTAATAAATCTGTAGTTCATAACAACAATTGCAAAGTTGGGAATCTTATTCTGTGATTATATAATCAATAGAAAAATGTTGTATTGATTTAAAAATGTTTATTTTTCCCTTTTTCAGTCCCTTTGGTCCGGCCCTGGTCCATCTCCGCTAGAAAGACTCTTGGAACAACAGAAGCATTTCAAGTACCCACCTAACGAATGAGGGAATAATTATTCATCTACTTTGTGATAAATCCATGGAACTCGCAAAAATGGCAACATATTCATCTACTTTGTGATAAATCTAAGCAACTCTGAAATGTAACTCTTTTTCAAAAAAAGATGCATTCATTTTAGTGTTGCCAGCCAAAAAAATCATAGAATGTTGCCACTGTGAAAAAAAAGTGAAGAATATTATTCAATGAATTTAAAAGTACCAAATTTGTTCTACAGTACTTACTTGATTTGAAGGGTGAGATTTTGCTCGAGTCTTCAAAATTTTAATTTTTCTTATGACAGTTTTGAATTTATTTTGAAAACTAATTTTGGGGAGATGGATTATTATAAATATTACTCAAATATATAAAATAACACGTTGACGAACAAAAAATTTAAAAAAAAATGGTGGATGAGATTTATCAATATTAGTGGCAAAACTGTATTGCATATCAGTAAAAAAATATTTAATATGTGATAAGCTTTTTTAGAAATCTTGATATAATGTGAAGAAATTTTATACCGAAAGTAAATTTTGTTTTTATGTATTTTTTATTTATGTAAAATTATATTATCAAACTGCAATGTTACATTTAAAACATGCTCTGTTGTTTTGGTACACCTGGATAAAAAAAACATGATAAAAAAATTGTTTAAAAATAAATTATGCCCAAAGGTGTTCTTTTTGGTACTTAGTGACCCATCTAGGCAATCTTATATCCATGCTTTTAATTAAAAACACCTATGATAAGGTAAAAAACTGTTATTTTATTTTAAGTACATAATGATAGTAACTCTTATCTTATACGCAAACTATCCCCCAAAACAAAACAAACTAATTATTGAATGTTTTATTCTGTTATTTAAGTCATTCGATTTTATTTCACTTTTGACGCAGAATTTGAATGTTTCTTGTAAATAAAAATGCCTTCTTTACAACAAAACACTTTGTCCTTTATTTAGACTAGAAACTTATAAAAGTGTGTAGGACAGTCAGAAGACTAATGCTCTTAAAATTTCTCTGTTGGTAGAAACTTAACTGCCAACTCACCTCGCTTATGAACTGGAGAGGCAAATCTATATACATACTAGAGACATCTCTTGGAGAACTATATAAACTCTACGGTCTACTAGCACTAGTGCCATCTATGCTTCGTATCTCGAACTATAACATTGCGTTTAATCACAAGTGGGAAAAAACCTTAATGTAAGTGTTTTTTGATGTTGCAAATTAGATGGGAGAACCTTTATATGTTTAACATGCCATAATTTGTTAACGTGGATGCCAAAATGGTGAAAAAAAGATGGAATGGATGGATGAACTAAACAAGATGTGGGTGCGTGTGTACATAAGTCAACAAGCTTGTTTTATATATGTACGTATTTTAAACAAGGTAATGTTAAGTAGTTGTGTTTGACATGCCCACCAGGGTGTTCAGTGCTTTAAATTTTTTGAAAAAATACTGAAAATTTAAAATAAATTTATGTTACAATATATATTATTAAATAAGCAAAAACTCTTCGATGAGCTCCGTAGCATATTAACAGTGCAAATATAAATTAACATTTTATGTAAAAAGACTTTAGATAGCAGCCAATAATATGTGCGTTAAGAAAATAAAAATAATGTTGGTAGTTCTTAGTCGAAGTATGATACAGTCAAAAGTGACCGAATTGGATATAGACACCTTAGCTCAGTTGGTAGAGCATTTGCCATGAAAGCAGAAGGTCCTGGGTTTGAGTCCCAGAGGTGCCAATATCTTTTTCTGATTTTGCTGTTTCCATATTTTCGATTGAGTTTCGCTAATATTGTCTTCATTTAATTAAAAATCAATTACCCTTTTACTAATAAACGTGTTTACACAACTGATAAACAATCACTTACAATACATTAACCTATTTGAGACGAGCGTCATGCGCCAACCGACCGCGTGCCTAAAAGACGAGCATCATCTATACCCGACGCATATTATGTATTATAATTGTTTAGATAACGAAGTGTTTGATTGTTGGATTTGATTTGTTATCTTTGAACTGTTTAGATTACATTTACGTCTTTGAATATTTTTTAAGTGACGCTATATTCAATTAAAATGATATTTATAAATCGCAAAAAATCTGCCCATCCACGGGTATTTCAAATTCTTTAACGACATTGTCGTTAAAAGTTTAATGATCGTTTATCAGTTGTGTAAAATTTAAAACACTTTTATTAGTAAGGTCCTAATATTTGTAAATTCTTACTACTGAACGATTGTATATTTTTTTTTAATCTAATGTCTTAATTAACCTGATCTACGCAACTATCGCATATGTGATCTGTAGGAGGTTGTCCTTATATGTGACGTTACGTTTGACGGCCGACGTAATTTAGGGGTAAGGCTCTTGACTCGCAATGTGAAGGTCACGGAATCGAATCCCGGCGTGGGCAAATAATGTATATCATATTTGCGGCACGCTCCAGAGTGGAAAACACTCTCGGTATCGTATTTATCGGTAACATACCCCAATTGGGGATGCCATAGTCTCACTGACTCCAGGCGGGAGCAGCTGGGGCTCTTGTGACAAACATTATATAATGTCATGTCAAAATGTGCCGCTTGATGTGACAGATTGCGTTGAAAAGGTTCATTTTTAATTTCACTCGTCGACATGGGCATAAAGATTAAAACATACGCAATTTTACTTTAAGAAAAATGCTCTAACAATTGAGCTCTTCTGTCTATTTCTATGTTTAGCATTTACATTATCTTGTACATAAAAAAAGTCAATCAATAAGGGGCAATTGTATTTTAAAACAAGGTATTCTAAATTTGTTATTGTTTTTACTATCCCTTGAGAAAAACTGTTTTATCTTATGAAAGGAGGAAACCTTGTGAATAAATTTGTTTAAAAACAATGGTTTCTTCTTTAACCTTTAAACGCTCATGTGCCATGTGCAATAAAGGTAGCCCACTGCCCAAGATTTTTTTGTGAAATATTTGCACTTTAATCACTAGTCTCGTACAGGACCATTAGGCATTGAACGACGCAAATCCGCAGTGCCGTACGGGTCCATCGCGGGAGCACTGGGCGTCTAAAGGTTAATACTTAAATTATAATAATAAATATTGTAGAAAGTGACTGTTATTATTATGTAATAAATGTAAAGTAAAGTTGTGTACATTTACATAATAAGTGAGTGTGCCGGAAATTATAGGCATTGCTGGCCTCGTAAACAATATGAAAAGTTACCACATAAAGATTTCTCCATTTTTATTTGTCGACGTGTGCTGACCTAATCTAACCTCACTTATTTAGTCTGAACTTGAAGTAAGTGGTTGTGTGGCCCATATTCATATCCGTTTATACTCTATTTTGTAAAATAGTAAATAAGTCGTACTTTTGTGTATTATTGATTGACGTAGACTTCAGATACGGACCGCTGGGCGTCGAAATGTTAAGGCAGAAATCTGACTGCACGACAATCTCTGGTGTCACGAATTTTGTACATTATTTTACGATCTGGAATTTCTAGGTGCTGATCAGGAGCAATCTACCTTTGATATGTTTATTTTATTATATTTAAATTAAAGTCGCCATTTATAAATTTTTTTACCAATTGAAGATTTTTTCTTTTGGGGAAAAGGTGAGTTCTGAGATATTGCCTGTTAAAATGTTTCATTTGTCTGTAATGAGCATATACACATTGTATAAATTAATGTTTAATAAGGTATTTAAATCTGTAGGTGACACATTTTATGTATTTTAATAAATTTATTCATTAAGCATCAGCCACACGCAAAGATAAAAGCGCACTAATTTGTTGAACCATGAGCGCTTATGAATTGTATCATCACACAATGCTATCAAATATTTCTTCCTATGTTAGGAGAGGGGGTCAGATGAATTAGAGAGCTGCCACGAAATGCCATTTCTTTGTACTGAATCAACTTGACAGCTGTCATCCGCCTGTTTAGGTAGCTCCGTAATTAAAATGACCCCCTCTCCTGTTTACAGAAGATAGGGGTTCGCATAACTTTTCACATATCGCCTTGGCAGCGTTTACGGCAGATTACGGCGTAGAACTTTGAGCTTCGAGCACATAAATTGTTTAGGTGTGACAGGTCTGATGAGATTGTATGGAGAGTGTTATTGTGTATGTGATGATCTTTTATCTTTGCATGTGGCACCTGTCTTAGTTTTGAGTACAACAAACATAAAAGAAAAAAAATGTAACTCCATTTTTCCATAAATCAATATTTATTTGCAATTTATCTTTGTGTTGCCATAAAATCGGTTTATTCAGAGTCAGTTTCACTGCTGAGTTTATCAGGGTCATCTTCATTAGTGATTGGATAAAATTGCAATACATTTTTCAGCCAATCACAGAAAAAGTTCAAATAATGACAAATATTCCAAGTCAGTGCCATCCGCACAAGCCATCAATTTTAAATTGACTTGACTTACTGTTGAACTCAAAGATATTGAAATACAGGAGGTATGGACTTCCATCTAATGGGAATAGTTTGAAGACGGAAAGAATTAGTTCATATAGTTGTTTTTTGAAGGTGTGCAGTAGTATTGATTAACAATATCAGCGATGCCAGAAAACACAGTCCCACCCAGTAAAAACTGCCATTATTATTTCAATATCTTGTGCCTACTATCAACTGTCACTCTAGGCCTTGTACTGCCATCTGTGGTTGAAATTTTAAAACGATTTTTGGTGTGAACATAAATAGATGTACGGCGCGTAATTTGAATAGATTATTTTAATAATGATGTTTTTCTGGGTAAAGACTTAATTGTTCAATGAGAAAAAAGAAACTGTTCAAATACTAGCTAAGTGTTAAATAATGTAAAAACCCCTTTGTGTAAAGATACTCGATTTAAGAAAGTGCTCTTTTAAGAGATAAAGGGACCTTTTACACTGTTAACCTTCCCACTATGAAATTGGTCCTTAATTTATGTAAATCTCCAAGTGCTCTATTATTATATTACCATTTTGTAAATATAGCACTCTAATTTAAAAAATAAAGTGTTACATTTCTTTCAGAGTATAAAAAGCACGTTATGAAATAACATCACTCTTGTATGAAATTGAGTGTCATTTTTGTAATTGATGAAGCACCTTTATATAAAACACCTTCTAACATGAAGTAAGGACACTTCTTTAAAACGGAGTGTCAATTTTGTCATTGATGGTGTGCTCTAATACAAAGTAAAGCACTCTTCTATATTATATAGTGTCAATTTTGTAATTGATGAAGCGCCTTTATATAAAAATTAGTCCTCTAACATGAAATAAGGACACTTCTTTAAAACGGAGTGTCAATTTTGTCATTGATGAAGTGCTCTAACACGAAGTAAAATGGAGTGTCAATTTTATCATTGACGAAGTGCTCTAACATGAAGTAAATTAATGGAGTGTCAATTTTGTCATTGATGGAAGTGCTCTAACATGAAATAAAATAATGAAGTGTCAATTTTATCATTGATGAAGCACCTTTACGTGAAAAAGTGCTCTGGCATACTTTTTTATAAAGGGAAGTGATACATTCGTATTGGTTCCATGCCAACTCAGAATCAAGTCAACTCAACACCTCTTTGAGAAATCATTAAAAGCTGCAATTTTTTTTTTAAAGCAGCCCTAACTTAACATAACCTATTTAACCAATTTTTAATATTTTTTATCATCACTTTTAATGACTTTTCTGAAGAGCTTCTGATTTGATTTAAATCTGGTCACCATTTGTATTTTATACCAGAAGGATCCCTATTATAAAATAAAGTGTAATATGTATTGGATAAGTTTTAAGATTTTCACGGCCAAAAGCATTTTCGTTATTTGTTTTTGGGGTGTTATGCTGTGTTGCGCTACCTCCTTCTTTAGCCAACGTTTCGGACATCGTTGCAGTGTCCATCATCAGGGCAGATCCGGTAGATGTGTGAACGATGTCCGAAACGTTGGCTAAAGAAGGAGGTAGCGCAACACGGCATAACACCCCAAAAACAAATAACGAAAATGTAATATGTATTACTTCTTTTTATAGTTTTGAAGTATTTTTTCTCCGGTATCTTTTCTTCGATAATAATGAACGGTTTCTGATAAATAATAATAATAGTATGGAATATTGTGAGTTATGAAATAAAATGGATGTCTGTTATATCATTGTAATCAACTTACATACCCACTTTGGTTAAATTTAATGTGAAATAAGATAAATGGAAATGCATTGTATGTTATTATGTATTTATTATAAATGTTATCTGTGTTCGGTGTACCTAATAAAAGCAACGGTTTTGCAAAAGTTTGTTTTATTTTTGACTAGCGATTTCCCGGCATGGGTTGGTATGCCACTTAATAAATAAATTGTTTCGCTCTGCGTGTCCTTCCCGCATGCGTCCCCACTCCGCCTTCCCTCTCTCCCCACTCCCCTCTCCCGCTTCCCCCGTCCTGCGAACCCTCCTCCCGAGTTCCCCTCCCCCTTCCCGCATTCCATTGATTCAGTCCCGGTACATTCAGTTTTAAAACAGCTCGCATGCCACCTATTGCAATTTTTTCATACAAATTTCATAATGCCAGAGCTCACCAGTATATATATATATATATTGGTTTCAGGGGCAAAATAACACACGAGGTGCTGGCCAAAACCATGCACACTTACGTGAGGCGGGAACAACAATAATTAACTTCCGCGCAGTTACAGGCGGTTCACAGTTTTTGTGTGTGACAATACTTTAGGCACAAGTAAAGCGAACAAAGCTGTTTGTCACTGCACTTTGTTTTTGGCAATTTATAGGTAGGAATAAGGGAACAAGGGAATAAGCAGTTATTCAGCTTCGTATCATAGACAAGATGATTTTAATTGAAACTGGCGCCACCATATATATATATATATATAAAGTTTCGCGGGCGTTCTCACAACAACTAACCAAAGTTTCATCATAATTGGATGAACGGTTTATCAACGCATAATTTCATGACACCATCACGGGCATGCGCACATCAAATTCCCAAAGTTTCATCGCAATCGGATGAATGATTTATCAACGCATATTTTCATGACACCATCACGGGCATGCGCACATCAAATCCCCAAAGTTTCATCGCAATCGGATGAACGCTTTATCAACGCATAATTTCATGACACCATCACGGGCATGCGCACATCAAATCCCCAAAGTTTCATCGCAATCGGATGAATGATTTAGCAACGCATAGACATCTCATATACACCCAAGCAAAAATATTTTGATTTTTTTGTATACATATAGATATCCTGAAATCGTTGACAGCTTGACAGAAGGTGGCAATAGCGAGATTGGTTAACGCGCACGTCCCGGTTAGACGAGAGGTCTGGGTTTGAGTCCTCGTTGCGACCATTGTCTTTTTTCTGTATCTTGTTTTCTTTCATATTTTCGTTTAGATTATTATTGTTATCTTCTTCTTCAATGAGTATAAAGGTCTCTTTGAAAACTCCTTTGAATTGTGTTTTTTCAGGTTGGATATGTATTCAAGTTTGTGTAGAAATAATAAAATCAGTTTATATTTGTATGATCATATTTGTTGATGATTATTTCCAAAATGAGAAATTTTTAGTTAGTTAGCTATTCTGGAAAAAGTTCTTACGATATTATCATGTAATATACATGAATAATAAGATGCTCATATTATGCTAGTTTTATGAAAGTGACAGTTGTGTTCAAATTTGTCCTACGAATTTCAGTATTATCAACTGTTTATAACTATCATTTAAGCATTTGCTCACGTGAGACGCAGTCTTTGTATCATTCTACACATTGTGAATCAAAATTGTGCCCTGATCCTTGCAATCTAAACGTTAATTCATCATTTTATAAGTGTTGGTAATAGCCCATTCACACCATTCATTTATCGTTCATTTCGTGATTTCATTCCGCCTCTTTCCCTCGAAATGAACCGTGTGAACACCGAAGTGAATAGAGACAGTTCCGAATGAAGCATACCAACAATGTTGGAATGCTTCCTTCGGCACTGTTCCCTCGCAACCGGAATTTAACATCACGTGACGCGAATGATGTGTGTGAACACTCAAGTGAACAGTCTTTCACTCGCAAATCAGTCGGCCGAAATGTTCTGTCGTGAGGACGAGTAGCCGGAGCGGCTTAAACGTCAAAATGCTCCGTTTGGTTCGCTTTTCGAAATAACTCCTACACGTCTCATAGAAATCGTTGTTTCTCCCTTACTATCATTGTGAAAAATATGATCTAAACGGTATTGGAAAGAGAAAATAATGTTCTATATATCCAATATAACAATTAACCACAAAAATAATACGAATGTACACTTCTATGGAACCAAAGTTTCTGATCGAATTTGAAAAAGAAATTATGAAACATTGTGAATTTTTTATGAATTATTTTTATATGAAACGTCAAAAAAGTGAGGTGACAGAAATGTTTATAATTTATTTGTCTAACAAAATAAGTGTGTGTTTTTATATTTCTTTTGTTAACCAGTAATTTTAGTTAGAATAAAAGCAAGTAGAGCCATTTTTTAAACTTTTAAAAGTTTACATTAAAAATTATTCTATTTAAAAAATTACGTGGTTATTTCTAATAATAAATTTTGAAAGCATCTTTTATCACCTTTCCAAAACAGTTTTTAGTTTTGGGATAAGTTAATAAATATTCCATTTATATGGATTTTATTGCAAGCCGAGGCCTATTTTGGAATAAAAATATTTTCATGGTGCTAAAATAGTGGTAGATATCAGTTTTCAGGTTATTATTTAACCATATGTTCATTTTATGGTGCTGAAATTTATTTACTGTTTACAAGAATCGCCAATTTCTCGTAATTTAGTTCGACGTTATCGGAAATGTCAATTGAAATCGTAAATATTCCCGAACATAGCCGTCAGCGCCGGACGAATTCCAATGCGGCCGCGACTACTCTCGACGACTTCGCAGCGAGAATGTCGAGTGAACTCTTCCTTCGAAGGAACCGTGTGAACACGCGGCGGAACGAGAATGGAACATTTCATCGAGTAAACCTTCACCCGAGTGAATGGTGTGACTTCAGCACAACATAGCCCATTCACACCATTCACTCGGATGAAGGTTTACTCGATGAAATGTTCCATTCTCGTTTCACCGAGTGTTCACACGCTTCCTTCGAAGGAAGAGTTCACTCGACATTCTCGCTACGAAGTCGTCGAGAGTAGTTGCGGCCGCATTGGAATTCGTCCGGCGCTGACGGCTAAGTTCGGGAATATTTACGATTTCAATTGACATTTCCGATAACGTCGAACTAAATTACGAGAAATTGGTGATTCTTGTAAACAGTAAATAAATTTCTGCACCATAAAATGAACATATGGTTAAATAATAACCTGAAAACTGTTATCTACCAGTATTTTTGCACCATGAAAATATTTTTATTCCAAAATAGGCCTCGGCTTGCAATAAAATCCATATAAATGGAATATTTATTAACGTATCCAAAAACTAAAAACTGTTTTGGAAAGGTGATGAAATATGCTTTTAAAATTTGTTATTAGAAATAACCACGTAATTTTTTAAATAGAATAATTTTTAATGTAAACTTTTAAAAGTTTAAAAAATGGCTCTACTTGCTTTTATTCTAACTAAAATTACTGGTAACAAAAAATATATAAAAACACACACTTATTTTGTTAGACAAGTAAATTATAAACGTTTCTATCACCTCACTTTTTTGTCGTTTCATATAAAAATAATTTATAAAAAATTCACAATGTTTCATAATTATTTTTTCAAATTCGATCAGAGATTTTGGTTCCATAGAAGTGTACATTCGTATTATTTTGTGGTTAATTGTTATATTGAATATATAGAGCATTATTTTCTCTTTCCAGTGCCGTTTAGATCATATTTTTCACTATGATAGTAAGGGAGAAACAACGATTTCTGTGAGACATGTAGGAGTTATTTCGAAAAGCGAACTAAACGGAGCATTTTGACGTTTAAGCCGCTCCGGCTACTCGTCCTCACGCCAGAACATTTCGGCCGACTAATTTGCGAGTGAAAGACTGTTCACTTGAGTGTTCACACACATCATTCGCGTCACGTGATGTTAAATTCCGGTTGCGAGTGAACAGTGCCGAAGGAAGCATTCCAACATTGTTGGAATGCTTCATTCGGAACTGTCTCTATTCACTTTCGTGTTCACACGGTTCATTTCGAGGGAAAGAGGCTGAATGAAATCACGAAATGAACGATAAATGAATGGTGTGAATGGGCTAGCCACTAGTGGCACTAGTAGAACAGGCAACAAATCAAGACGCATTGCTGCTATGGATAACCCGTCTGACGTCACTGGCTCAGAGCCAGACTTGAGTAACACACTAATTTCTTTCAAAGATGAAATAAAACAAGAAATTTTCAAAGTGTTTACTGAATTAAAAACACTGAATGAACAATTAAAGGAGTGCCATAATATAATTAATGACCTCACACTTAAAAATAAGGAACTGGATACAAATTATAATCTGGTTTTATCCAAATTAAACCGCCTGGAGCAAACCTCATTAAAAAACAATGTAGAAATTATTGGCGTTCCTGAAAAAAAGAACGAAAATTTAGTAGATGTCATAAAATTGCTGGGAACCAGGGCAGGTATTGATGTTCTCCCGAATGATATTGACGGTATTTCTCGTACGAGGGTCAAGGAATTACCTAGAGAAAATCCTAAATTTACTCGACCAATTGTAGTGAAGTTCACAACCAGCCGCTGCAGAGATAACTTTCTAGCTGCTATAAGGAAGAAAGGCGGCATAAACTCTGGCGACCTGAAGCTTCCTGGGGAAAACAACATTTATGTTAATGAGCATCTGACGGCTTCTACCCGTGCACTCTTCAAGAGAGTGAGAGACTTATGCAAGGAAAAGAACTTTAAATTCAGGTGGATCAAGTTTGGAAAAATTTTTATCCGAAGAAATGAATCCAGTCCCATTATTCAAGTAACTTTGGAATCGGACTTGATTAAGGTTTTTTGCTGAAATCTCTTTTAGATTTAGCAATCCTAACAATTAACTATTTTTATAATTCCAACATTTCTCTGTTTAATTTTTCATTTGTTTCTGCTTTACTACAACAACACTCTAATACTTATAATGTACTTCAACATGCCTACAACTCCTTTAAAGATGTAATATTTTATATATTTTATGAAATGAATGAACCAAAATGTTGAATGTTTATTACCAGAATGTAACTGGACTGCGATCCAAAACAAATAGTTTTTATTTTAATGTTACCAATAACAATTTTGATATTATAATGATAACAGAAACTTGGCTATTAGATAGCATTGCCAGTGATGAGCTATTTGACAACCGCTACCTGGTATTTAGGCGTGACCGCAAAGAACAAAAACGAGGAGGAGGTGTACTGATTGCTCTGAAGAAGCATCTCGTAGCTCACGAACGTTGTGAATGGATCACGAACGCAGAAGATATATGGGTGACTATTTCAATTAAGAATATGATAAAAATTCATTTATGTTGTGTGTACATACCACCAGGAGTCAATCACTCTCATAGCATTAATGAATTCATGAATAAATTATGTGAACTTAGAGCACTTCATCATGACGATCATTTTGTGATCTCGGGTGATTTTAACTTACCTACAATTAACTGGTCTCTTAATAATGGAAACAGTATGCAAATTATGAATGGTTATCAATCTGAAATTATCTCAAAACTATCTGACACTCTTTCATTTACAGATCTATCACAGTATTGCACCTTTCCGAATAATAATCAGAAATTCTTAGACCTTGTTTTTAGTTCGACCCCTCTTAACGTATCAAATACTGACCAGTATCTCACCCCGGAATGTAAACATCATAAAGCCATTCTCTTTGACATAAACATAGCCCTGGAAACCCCTATGGTGAACAATAAACGGACAATCAATCTCTTTAGGAAAGCTAATTTTGAAACAATAAATAACATTCTCAGTAGTATTGATTGGGACGCTGAATTCTTAAATTTATCAACTAACAATGCCATTGATCGTTTTTATGTTATATTATATGAAATAATTCGTTTAAACGTCCCATCAAAGGATGTTCATGTTAACAACTCTTATCCCTATTGGTTCAGTCCAGCTCTGATAAAACTGACTAAAGAAAAATATAAAGTGTTCAAAACATGGAAAAAATGGTCCAATCCTTTAGACTACCATGAATTCTGTATCCTTCGATCAAGGCAGAAGAAAATGTCTAGGGAATGTCTAAAACAATTTATAACAAACGCTGAACTTAATATATCCCATGACCCCAAAAAATTCTGGTCTTACGTTAAAGGAAAAAGAAATAATTCTAGTTTACCTCATGTAATGAAACTGGGCGACGTTACTGCTGTGAATCCTTTTGCAATATGCAACCTGTTCTCACAGCACTTCGTCTCCACCTTTAATTTTAACACTACCTCCGATGTACACTCTACATCATATAAATAATCTACATCATATAAATAATCAAGTTAACATCTCTTCGGTATCAGTTTCAAAAGAAAAAATAGAAAAAATAATTGATACTATTTCTAACTCATTGGGTGCGGGTAGTGATAAAATTCCAGCATTCTTTATCAAAATGTGTAGCAAGGTAATCTCGAAGCCCTTATTAATGCTCTTTCAATCCTCATTGAAAGAAGGTATCTTTCCGGATCGTTGGAAGTGTGCTCTTATCACACCAGTATTTAAGTCTGGGGCTAAAAATGATGTCCAGAACTATCGACCTATATCTAAATTACCAATTTTCAGTAAAATTTTTGAAAAAATTGTTCACGAACAACTTTATAACTGCGTCCAGTTTGTAATACTCGGAAACCAACATGGCTTTATGAAAAAAAGATCGGTTGTCTCTAATCTTGCTATATTCATTGAAAATATTACGAAATCAATGGATAATCAAATCCAAGTTGACGTCATCTATACAGACTTCTCGAAAGCGTTTGATAAAATTGATCACAATCTTCTTTTATCCAAATTACTGGCTTTGGGAATTCACGGGGATTTGTATCGATGGTTAGTCTCTTATCTTGATGGGCGCACTCAAGGAGTAACAATTAATGGTTTCATCTCTGAGTTCGTAAATATACCTTCCGGTGTACCCCAAGGATCTCACCTGGGACCGTTACTATTTACAATTTTCATCAACGACATTATAAAATGTTTTAATTATGCAAAAGTTCTACTCTTCGCTGATGATATGAAAATATATCTTCCGATTAACTCTATCATCGACTGCATTAAATTACAGGAAGATCTTTATAGACTTAATGACTACTGTATAATTAATCATCTCAACATGAACACTTCTAAATGTTATGTGATTACCTTCACTAGAAATAAAATTAAATTTGACCATAACTACCTTATAGCGAACCAATCAATCAAAAGGGTTACTCAAATTCGTGATCTAGGTGTTCTACTTGATAGTAAACTCACATTCGAGGCACATATTAACATGATTGTGAAGAAAGCCCTTAGAATGTTAGGATTCTTATTTCGTATTGGAAAAGAATTCAAGAACATTCTAACACTTAAAATATTGTATTTTTCATATGTTCGCAGTCATCTTGAATTTGCTTCTCAGATATGGAATCCTCAATATAAAATTTATATTAAACGCATTGAAGCCATTCAAAGAAAATTTGTCCATCATTTAAATTTCAAGTTTAATATTGGTTATCGTGACATAAACAGCTCGTTGGACCTTTATGGACTTAAACCATTAAAAATTAGAAGAGACTCTGCAGATATAATATATCTTCATAAAATTATCAATGGTTTTATTGATTGTTCGCCCCTTTTGGCTGAGATTAATTTTAGAGTCCCAGGTGTTAGAACCAGAGAAAAATCACTTTTTCATCTTCAAAAATGTTCTACTAATCTCAGACAAAATGCATTTATATTCAGAGCATGCAATGTATTTGATAAGAATTTTAATAATTTAGACATATTCTCATGTAATTTAAGTACCCTAAAAAAGTATGTCATAGCCAACATTAAATAATTTTTTGACCGTTTGCAAGTTACCATGTTATTGCTTTGAATCCTTTCCAGTTACATACTTGTCATTCGACTTTACTATTGTATTCACACTATTCACTCTGAGTTGTAGGTATGTACAATTTGTACAATGTACATATTATTATTATTGTTGTTTGGAGTGAGAATAGAATTCTGACTCTAAATACTTATTGTTTGAAATTTAGTAAGCAGATTATTATAGTTTATATTGTGTTTTTTTATATCTCATCTTTTTTTTTTGAATAATTTTCATATTTTTTATATTTTTGTTAAGTTCTTACGGGTACAGGACCCTTGCTTTTTTGTATTACTTTTTATTTATAATTTTAATTATGTGAAAATCTGTCATTGGATATTATGTATATTATTAATGTTATTATTATAAGTGTAAAATATCTGTTGATTTTCCATAATAAATAAAATAAAATAAAAATAAAATAAAATAAGATATATTATCTGGTAAACAGAAGACAATCGCTTTGTTTTTACATGGATATTTGACCAGAACTCATCAAGCTCATTTTCGCGCGATTTTTCGATATACCATCCAACTTTAACCCTAGAGTGGGCGCGCTATGAGCATTTTGCCGCCCTCTGCAAAAAAACGTTGATAATTCTTAAATCTACTGCGCGTCAACTTTGCGCTTTTTAGTAGCTGCCCCCACTTTCGTTCGCAACCCGTGGCGAAAGACTGGACGCCGTAAGCGCGCAGGGAGCAGCTTGAGAAGGAGGTTGTTACCATCGAGTATCGTCCGGCGGCAATTTGCTCACTGCGCGCCCACTCACGTAATTAAAATTGTGCTTTATATTATTTACGATTTAGCTAATCTTTATATTTTTTATAAAGATTAGCCCTAAATATCCTCAACACTGGCCGCAACATTACTATAGATAACTTTTTTTACTTCAATGCCTCTCGCTGATCAGTTGCTAGATCATAGAACGACCATCGTTGTTTTCTGAACACTAAAGATCGGAAGAAACCATCTTCGATGTTTGGGTTTGGTGAGAAGAAAGTTTTGCTGTCTCATGTTCCAGACAAGAAGCAAAAAAAAATTGTATTACTATTATCAACTTTTCATGAGAATGATAGAATCGACGAAAACACAGGACCTGCTGCAAAGCCTGAAATGATTACATTTTATAATGAAACGAAAGGTGGTGTTGATGTCGTGGACCAAATGAAAGAAGAGTATTCTGTTGGTAGAATGACTCGCAGATGGCCAATGAGGTTGTTTTTTTCAATGATGAATATTGCCGGTATAAACAGCCAGATAATTTACAAAGCCAATACTGAACACTTGATGCTACGCCGACAGTACTTGCGGGAGATTGTGATGGTCCTGGTTAAAACATATATGACCGCAAGGTCTTCTGTAGATACCTTAAATATTCCTCTGAGGAACCAAATTGCTCGCTTTGTTCCTATAGAACAAGCATCATCTTCAAAGAAGGAAGGCAAATACAGTATATATGTCCATCAAAGAAAAATAGGCGCACGAAAAAAGGGTGTTGTAGATGGTCAAAATTACTGTGCAATGAACATACTTATGTGAAGACTATTTCGTCAAAGCATATCCTGTAGATTTGGAAAATATTTAATATTGTTATTTTTTTCCATTTTTAATAAATATTATAGAAGGATAATGTAGGATAACTAAAAAAAGTTAATTTAAATGTTAAATTTTATATAGTCGATTGTAAACCAAAGTTACTTCAACAGAGTTCACTAAATATGTTAATTTGTCATACCTTATTAGTGTTTTACTTAAATCCTGAGAAAAGAAATGAATTAAATTGCATTATTCCTTCTTAACCCGGCGATACTAGGTACCGGGTAACAAATACCAGAGTACAAAAAATTGGTTGTATTTTTTTTTTCTACGCGTTCTGGCAAACCAAGATTCTAAGTACCTTCAAACTGATAGTTCACACACCCTCACCCCACGGGGGGGTCAGTTCATGCACGGCGCTTGTTAATGACAGACGTGTAAAGTGAGTATGGGTAAAAAATACCCGGTAGCGACGATCCTTGTTCCATTATTTTTCGATATTTTTATGACTATGTTTTTTGTTTTCGAGCTGTAATAAAATGAGTATTCCTCAAAGTAATAGTACAATAGAAGAGCTGCTTCAAGAAGAAGACAGCGGAGAAGAAAATGTGTAAGAAATAGACGATTTTGATGAGAATAGTGAACACGAAAGTGAAACTGAACAGGAAGCTGATAGTTCAGGCACGCCCTCAAATTCAGAAAATGTTTTTGACTGTCTACCTTCAGATTCAGAAGTTGGTTTGCGAATTGTGTTCCAAAAAGATATGCCGCGAGCATACAACCCCAATATGTGAGGATTGCTATAATAGAGTGAAGTAGTTTCGTTTTTAGCAAAATATTTGAAACAGTTTGTTTAGTGTTGATTATCTCAATGTTCACTCAGTATAAAGTTATCATTATTTTTTAGTATTTTAGTAGTGTACCTAGTTTATTTTCGATACCGATCTCAATTTTGCCAAATTTGTAAGAAAAAAAATTATTATTGTTGATTTTCGTAAGATTACTAAGAAAAAAATGATTTTTTGATTATTTTTTAGGATAAACTCAAATACCAATAAATAAACATTAAAAGTTGCATTTGTAGTTTTATTTATGAACAATAGTACCAATAACACAAATACATTGTCAAACTGTTTGTCAGCGCTTTTCAGATAGATTATAATCTAATATACTTTGTATGTTTATATTCTTCATCAATGTTTATTTCTGGAATTTTTAAATTAATTACTACCTACGTACTTTACGTAGTAATTTTTTAATTCATAATATCTTGTACACATTCATGTATATGAGGTTTTCTTTTTCTTCATGTTTGTTTTATAATAGCTTACTATTTTTGCTTTATACTGTCACTTCAATATGTGCTCTTTAATTTTTTGTTATATTATTTTTTTTTCTTCTTAACTATGTATATTGTTTCACATTATTGTAATTCCCATGTAAAAGCCGTTAATCGGCGTTAATTCATAATAAATTCCCATGTAAAAGCCGTTAATCGGCGTTAATTCATAATAAATAAATAAATAAACATTGAAAGTCAAGCGTATTTTTGAAAATAACGGCAATTAAACTCTGTAGTATTTATTACCCGGTAGCGAGTGTTCATGTTCGTAAATACCTAGCGAGTACTGCCGGGTTAAAATTGTCCACGAAAATGAGCGGCAAAATGCTCCCCACGCGCCCACTGACGTTTTACGGAAAGACGCGCCCACTCTAGGGTTAAACAGGTTAATAATATTTTGTGATTTTTCATAGGTACAAAAGTAAATGTTCAATAAAAAACCGCATTTCTTTCACAGATATTATATTTTCATTTTTGATATTCATGATTTAAAAACAAATTTATTAAAATACCATGTTAAAATCACAATAAAATTGAAATATTGACAACAAAAGAAAAAACATAATTGTTCACCTTGGAAAGGACTACAAACACATTATAATATACACTAGAAATGCTTTCCATGTAGATTTGAATGGAAACCAGTGTCACCACTGACTTAATACCTGTTGGTTCTAGCCCATTTAACAAGCACTCTGTCTCTCTTACACTGGCTGACACCGTATATCACCATTCTATTCGAACGAAACGAAAATTTCGTAATGATAAAACAATTTTTTTTATTAGAAATTTAAGCAAAGAAAGATCAGACTTTCGAATCATGAAACACAATCACATTGTATTTCTTGTGTTCTTTATTTTACGACTACACCAAACATTATCAAATGGCATCATAAAATAAAAATTTATAATAATAATTGTATATTTAAATAACATGCAAGAAAATTTATTGACTAAGGCAAAATACATGAATAATAATAATTAGGATTCAATAATTAAATTAACGTAATAATAAATAAATTTAACCTAAAAATTCAACCCCCCATTTCAGATTCATACTCTCTTTATAAGTTTACATATTAAAATTATTGTATTTTATGAATATTATATTTATATTATTATCGCCTAATAATTAACAATATAACTCATTATTAAATGTCTTATATAATGTTGACTCACACCAAGTTATCTCTATACAATGTAACGCTGTAAAAGACAATGTTATATGAACAAGATTCGTCAATATAAAGTGGGCTTCAAAATACTCCGATATGAATTCACTCAGCCTCCGTGATTACAATCCTTGGCTAAGAGGTCTTGGGTTCAAATCCGGCACGCACAAGTAAATTTTGTTATATTAATTTGTGTTATTTCACAATTTAGTCATTTATATATATATTTTTTAATATGAATACCGCATGAGAATCCCAACTTCCTCCTGTCTGGAGTCAGTGAGGCATCCCCAATCGGGGTATGTTGTGGGGCTGAAGGTAGTGGGGAGGGAAAGGAGATGTGGAAGAGGAAGGTGGGGAAGTACTTGGCTATTCAGATCTGTTCACCAAACACGGCTATGAATGACAGTATTACACCAGGGCGATACTGAGATTATCTTCAACTCTGGTTCGTGCTGCAAATATACTATATATATTATTTGTAATTAATTAATGTGAGATACCACAAATTAAACAAATAAAATTTATTTAGGCATGCCGGGTTGTGAGTCGAGAGTCTTACCCCTTAACCACGGAGGCCACCAATATAGTATATTTGCAGCACAGTGGTAGATACTTTCAGTGTCGCCCTGGTGTAAGACAACCGTTCAGAATTGAAACGTTGCTTGAAATGGCTTTAGCCGCGTTTGGTGGCCAAGTCTGAATAGCCAGGTACTTCCCCACCTCTTCACATCTCCTTCCACTACATACAGCCTGACAACATATCCCAATCGGGGATGCCATAGTCTCGCTGACTCGATGATTAGGAGCAGTTGAGACTCTTGCACAGTACTCATAGATTTAAAAAATATATAATATTGTGATTGAGGCACTTTCCAGAGTGCAGATACTTTCAGTATCACGAAATTCCACCATTAAGAGTTAAAACTTTGCCTGAAACGGCTTTAGCCGTGTTTGGTGACCAGATCTGATTAGCCAGGTATTTCCCTACCTTCCACTTTCCCTTCAGCCTCACAACATGCCCTAATTGGGGATGCCATAGCCCGCTGGCTCTAGATAGTTGGAAGTAGTGAAACTCTTGTAAAATAGCCAAAAAAAGAAGGCATTTTTAACTCAAATTATTTAACAAATCAATGAATTTGCCTTTTTTAGAGTTCACACCCTGTTAAATATTGTTCTATGACAGTTGATTTGCCGGCAATTGGCCCCCCGGCGTACTTATATACAATGTGCAGTCGGTTTAGAGAAAATACGGTATACCTAATAACACAAAATATAACTAAGTGACCCCAAAGGGATGTGCAAAGAGGATGTACCACCGAAAAACAAATGTATAAAACATATTTTCATTCAAATTTTTTTTTTTTTTTTTTTACAGTGAATACCGCACAAGAATCTCAACTGCTCCCGTCTGGAGCCAGTGAGACTATGGCATCCCCAACTGGGGTATGTTGTGAGGCTGAAGGTAGTGGGGAGGGGAAGGAGGTGGGGAAGAGGAAGGTTGGGAAGTACCTGGCTATTCAGATCTGGTCACTAAACACGGCTAAAGCCATTTTCAAGCAACGTTTCAATTCTGAATGGTGGTCTTACACCAGGGCGATACTAATAGTATCTTCCACTCTGGAACATGCCGCAAATATACTATATATTATTTTAAATGAATTAATTGTGAAATAACACAAATTAATCAAATAAAATTTATTTGCGCATGCCGGGTTCGAACCCGCGACCTCCGGAATATGAGTCAAGAGTCTTAGCCACTGGACTACGGAGGTCGTCAACATAAAGAAAAGATCTGCTCCTATATACACTGTGTATACCAGTGCATAAGCACAAAAAAATCGACACTGTCTATAAATTCGTTTGATATCCATTCTTGTTCTTGTGCCCTGTCCGTTCAACGGCTGGCTAAGCGTTGTTTACTGCGGCCCGGAACAGCTCTACAGTAAACTGGCCAAACCACTGTCTCAGGTTTTTCAGCCATGAGGTTCTCCTTCTCCCAGGGCCCCGTCTTCCGGCAATCTTTCCCTGCATAATGAGATGCAAGATCTCGTACTTATCTGGATGTCCAAGATATTGAGGGTTTAGGATTTTTATAGTTTTAATAACTTCTTTTACTTTATTCATCCGAACCATAACATCTTCATCCGTAACCCCGTCCATCCAGCTTATTTTAAGTATTCTTCTGTAGATCTACATCTCGATATTCATACCAACTTATTATTAGAGTTGATTTTACTTTTGAAATAGGTAAATAATGCACATAATATTGTAATTTTATAGTAAATATCATTTTGGGGGATCAATTGTCAAGTTCACCGTTAAATATAGCTTTCAATAATAATACATTGTCATAGTAAAAAGCTCATTTTCGTTAGTCCCTGGTTTGAATCCTGCAGCGGGCACTGCCTTTCTCCACCTTGAGCAACAACTAGTATACATATTATAATCAAGCTACCAGATAAGACTTTATATAGAGACGTAAGAATTTATTTTTATTTTTATTTAATATAAGGAAATAATTAAAAAAAAAAAAAAAATGCAGCAAGAAAGTAAAAATGAGGTTGAATTCGTGTCATTACACTAAAGGCAGTAGTAAAGATGACTTAATAACGTGGTCCTGGCAAACACACATATGGCATGGCATAACAAAATATTTAGACAACGTAATGTAGGAATAGATAATACAGCACGCTCCGCAGTGGTAGGTACTTTCAGTACCGCCCTGGTTAAAACCAAGTATTTAGAATCGAATGATTGAATGTGCTTTAGTTGTGTTTGGTGTCCAGAAGAGCAATTCTGTATTGTGTGACTGTCTATGGCTTGCAATTGCCTTTTCTACTGTCCATTGTACTATTGTCTATGGCTGATGTGTAAGCTGCAGGGTTGCCAAAGCTTATGTTCTAAAATACCCACAATAAATGTTCAATTCCCCAAATTAAGAAGAACAAAATAACAAATTCCCCGCAATTTGGGGAATTTCCTGCAAATTGGCAACCCTGGTAAGCCCGACTTCACAAATGTCAAATCCATGGTATATAACTTTAAACGTACATTAAATGAATAAATAATCATGTATGCTTACACCATTGGTTCTTAACCTGGGTTCGATCGAACCCCAGGGGTTCGGTGAGTCAGTCTCGCGGGTTCGACGGAGGTCAAGACTCACCCTGAAGTCACACTGATTTGCAGTGAATATTCATTATTATGTTTTTGTTTTTATGTGAAAATCATTTTTAATGGTTTTGTTCATTTTGTGTACCTATGTACAAATATATATCAGTGTTTTGAATTGAAAAAATCATATTTTATTTTTCCAATTAAGAAGGGTTCGGTGAATGTGCATATTAAACTACTTGAACGCCCCCTAAACTAGTTGAAGTCGGCAACAGTTCTGATAACTGACACATCAGCCCATAGAAAAAGCAATTGCAAGCCATCGACACTACACAAGTACTACTAGCCAATCACACAAATCTGACAGGCGATTACGTATGGAATCGATTCCGTATCCACAAAAGATACAGAATTGCATGGCAGATCTGAATAGCCAGGTACTCCCACACCTTCCTCTTCTCCATATCCTTCCCATTCCCACCATTACTCCAATTGGGGATGCCATAGTCTCACTTGTCTCAGCGATTGGAAGCAATTGAGACGGAGGCGTCTACTAATATCTACACGAATTCCAAAAACTGAAAAAATCGAACTAATATCTATGAGAAGGAAAGTGTTGACGAATATCTACAGCTCAAACTGTTGACGAATATCTATGAGAACCAAAGTGTTGACGAATATCTACAGCACTGGCAGAGGTTGGATTTGCAATTATGTATAGCATATTAGAATAACGTAATATTGCGTATGCAGTTTAAAAAACTTAATTTATGTAAGTATGTATGTAAAAATCCCTAATATCGGACTATTGGACACATTTAGCTGATTAATCCAACCTACGCTCTGTAGATATTAGTCAACACTCTGAAGTTCGTAGATATTAGTTCAACATATGAGCTGTAGATATTCGTCCGACATACAGGCTGTAGATATTAGTATCTGGAGTCATTGAGACTCTTGAGCAGCACTCACACAAAAAAATAAATAAATATCGTTTTTGAGACACTCTGTGGTCGAAGAGTTAAGATCCTCAACAGAAGTAAGGAAAAAAGACGGGGAAGAGGAATGTGGGGATGTTCCTGGCTGTTCAGATTCGATCATCGAACATGGCTAAAGCCACTTCAAGCGACGAAGTTTCGATTCTGAATAACTGTCTTTCACCAGAGCATTGCTGAAAGTACCTGCCAATTATAATCAATTAAAATCTGGCACTTTTACAGGGACACCCTTTATATACATACATACTTAACAATCTGTTCTCTCATATATTATATTCTTTCCGAGGAAAAAAATTATTGGAATACGAAGAAACAAATTCACAGCTACTTGAGGCACAGTCTTCTAACATTCTAAGGCAATCTCCAGCTAAAACACGTCTTTCATGATGAGGAATTAAAAAAAAAGTTGTACAGTATTCTCTCAGTAATCCACCGCTCGTTTATCCGACAAGTACTATTATAATCAGCCGTTATTTCTACTAGTTGGAAGCACAACATCGAGCTCTAAATTCAGTGGTATTCGTATGTTAAATTCACTAGTCTGCCGCATGGCAAGACTCGATCTTTGTACACTGATGGGTTGGTTATCTAACTTTTACTTCTTCTTCTTCTTGTGCCCTGTCCGTTCAACGGACGTTGGCTATCATGTTAGCTATGCGGACTTTGTTTACTGCGGCCCGGAACAGCTCTACGATCGTATTTTACGAAATACCTGATTTAACTTTTAGCGTATTTTATATGTATGCACTAATCCACAGATTTCACTACTAATTGGACACTTGCCTAGTTTTAGGAGTGGCAGATTACGAGAGAATACCTACTGTATACATATAATATTATTACAACCAACACACACATTACTTACATCATAATATTTTACTTTGAATTCAAACATTGCATTTTCAGTATGTAATTCACATATTCAGTATTAAGTTTTTTGTTCAGCAACAATCAAAAGTCTACGCCTTTCGTCAGGTATAAGTAATCAAACAAAATATGTAACACATCACAAACTTTGAATTCAACAGTCAATATTCTATATTTGACAGCTGTCAGATACAAACAAACAAAAGAACACATTACAAAATTTGGATTCAACGGTCAATATTCCATATTTGATAGCTGTCAGATATAATTTAACAATTACAAATTTGGAATTCAACTGTCAATATTCTATATTAGACGGCTGTCAGATACAAACAAACAAAAGAACACATTACAAAATTTGAATTCAACGATCAATATTCTATATTTGACGGCTGTCAGATTTAAACAAACAAAAGAACACATTACCTACAAAATTTGAATTCAACAGTCAATATTTTACATTTTACGGCCGTCAGATACCTAACAAAAGAACACATTACAAAATTTGAATTCAACGGTCAATATTCTATATTTGACGGCTGTCAGATTTTAACAAACAAAAGAACACATTACCTACAAAATTTGAATTCAACAGTCAATATTTTATATTTGACGGCCGTCAGATACCTAACAAAAGAACACATTACAAAATTTGAATTCAACGGTCAATATTCTATATTTGACGGCTGTCAGATTTAAACAAACAAAAGAACACATTACAAAATTTGAATTCAATAGTCAATATTCTATATTTGACGGCTGTCAGATTTAGACAAACAAAAGAACACATTACAAAATTTGAATTCAACAGTCAATATTCTATATTTGACGGCTGTCAGACTTAAACAAACAAAAGAACACATTACAAAATTTGAATTCAACAGTCAATATTCCATATTTGATAGCTGTCGGATATAATTTAATAATTACAAATTTGGAATTCAATAAGTATGGATATCAGATAAGTACCATAAAAAAGAACACATTACTAATTTTGAATACAACAGTCAATATTCAGTATAAGACAGCTGTCGGATACAATCAAATAAAAGAACACATTATACATTCATAATTAAATAGTCAAAATTCTATATTTGACAACCGTCAGATCCAATTAAATAAAATAACACATTATACATTTTGAATTCAACAGTCAATTTTGTACATTATTCGGACAAACAAAAAATAGCTTTGAATTCAACAGTCGAAATTCTGTATTTGACAACTGTTGACTGATATAATCACACAAGAGAACACATTACAATTTTGAATTGGACAGTCATTATTCCATATTTGACAGCTGTCAGATATAATCAAACACATCATTACAAATATGAATTTACATTCAGTCAATTTCAAAAACAATAAATAATTTGGATAAGGATAAAAGATAAAAATATCTACAAGAAAGGTATATTTAGTTGATATTTCCGCTAAGGAGGAACAATATTTTATTATTATTTATAAAGTCAGTTGCAGTACGTACTTCTGCTTGTTTTACTTGAGACAAATATTATGTATTATATTTTACTGTATCACTATGTATTTTATTACATACACTAGCGCAGACCTGTGAAAAATCACGGGTTAGTCACAGAGGTACTATTGCGTACCAATATCTTGTTGAAAGGTGTTCAACTATTATCATGCTAGTAGCAGTGTGCGGAAACCAGATTCGGCAGTTTCCGATCGTTTGACGTTAGAGCATTGCAGGTTAAACGGGACTAATTGAAAGTAATACAGTGGAACCAATACATTTCAATTTTTATAAGAACAACTCTCTTTTTATAACTTTTGAAGGTTATTCCCATCAATATAATATATCATTGAAGAAGAAGATAACACTAATAATCTAAACAAAAATATGAAAGAGAATAAGACACAGAAAAATAAAAACATAACGGTTGCAACTGGGACTCGAAACCAGAATCTCTCGTCTTACCGGGATGAGTCTCTTACAAATTAAGCCCCTGCCACCTCTTATCAAACCATCATATTTAAAATTTTAGTACTAACAATATTATATTCATATTTTCGTTTGGATTATTAGTGTTATCTTCTTCTTAAATGGAATCAATTTTTCAATTTACATTTCCAATTTCAATTTACAGTTCCAATTTTGAAAATGGCAGTGAAAATAATTTACCATTAAAAAAATTCTATTGGTAGGTATCTCTCCCCCCTATAAAGTGGGTCTTGAGATCCAGGTTCACTCCTTCCTCTCCACAGAAAGTTCCTCCACCCAGCATCCCTAAAGATGACATAGGCCCTGAAAATTATTTTCCTCAGGGCCTCCTGTGTGGAGTTAATGCAAAAAAAAGGTACTTTATCGCTTATCAGTACGAAAATTAAGCTTAAATTCAAAGTAAAAGTTGTAGAGTTCATTGAATCGGAGTTACAGACAGAGGCACAACTGAAATTAGTATTTTTAATTAAATTGACAAAGAAATCGAAGTTTTCAGAAGATTAATTCTTTAAATGCCAAGTCTTTTTTTCCAGCCGACTACAGTCAAACTTATTATGTTATTGTGATATATAGTTACAATTTTTAGTACCTATTTATTGATTATGCATTATAAATATATAATATATTATAATATTGTATTGACCATAGATAAAAGTCACAAGGGAGATGGGTTATTATGAAACCCCATACAGAATGTCTTTTATTGCCTCCCTTTATTTCTATTATCTATGGTATTGACATTACTTACATTTCGCAGTCATCTCAAAACATTATTTCAGGATAGATCAAAAAGTTTTAGGACTTTATTCATAAAATCGAAAATACAAGTTTATTCATCAAAATCGATATGGTTCCCTTCAGAGTACTCCCCTTCAACTGCAACGCACTTACGTCAGCGCTTGATCTAATCCTCGAAATGTTGGTACTCAATTTTCAGTATGTCCATCGGAGCCGTTTTCGATTTTTTTATGACATTCTCTCGAGTGCTGTTTACGGGTGTGAAGCGATTTTTTAAGTCGATTGAACAGGAAAAAGTCGCAGGGAGCCAGATCAGGTGAATTCGAAGGCTGCTGGATAGCATTCGTGTTATTTTTGGTCAAAAACTCACGGACAAGAATCGCATTGTGCGACGGTGTGTTTTTGTGTTGCAAAATTGACGCCATTTTCAGACTTGTAAAAAATCGAAAACACGCACAAAGGTAGAGGTACTCAGTACAGAGTAAGGGTCGACCGAGATCTCGGTCTCAGTCTCGGCATTCTCGGCTACAAATTCTACCGAGAACTCTGTCTCGGTTCTTTGCGAAAAATCGCCGAGATTCTCGGCCATAACCGAGACCGTTCTAAGTAGGTACATGCGTGAGAGAGCTGTCGATTGTGATGAAAGTTTTCATCAGCACCACCTACTAGTGTAGCAAGTGAACAGCTCTTTAGCAGAGCTGGTCGATTATACAACCTCTTTGAAGGGTGAAAACGCAGATAAATTGCCTTTTATGTGCTATAACATCATGTTGTTCAATTTTGATTATTAAAACTATTTAAAACAAATTATTATTACATTCTTAAATACACTATATTATGCAAAAATTACGAATTTTCATTTTTCTCTCAATTTATCTATTCTCAGTCTCGGCCGAGAACGAAAAACCTGTCTCGGTCGACCCTTAGTACAGAGTAACTTTTACAAACGTCAAGTTATAATGCTGAAATTTGGAGGGAAGTGTCATGAGTGTCATGACAGATGTGGTAACCTAAAAAAAAAAAATTTCAATTGAGTGACTCACAGCGTCACATGGCGGCCGGGCCTAAAACTTTTTGATCAAGCTGTATGTATTCAAAACTTTTATGACAAAAATTTTACAAATAAATTTTACGAATGTAAAAAAATTGTCACAAATGGCATACTAGTACTCTCTCAATAAGGCAAATTAATGAGAGAGTACTATATACATATAAATACAACATCAAGTCCACTTTTAAAAAGTCTTTAATAAAAAACAAATGGGACTTGAGAAAAAACATATATCAATAAATGAATAACAATTATTATCTAGTATTATATTTTCCTTGACAATGAGAAATGCGACAGGTTAAAAAAACCAATTTACAATGAGTAAATAAAAAGCATTTATTATGGAAGTTAGTTTGGTTAGGTACACAAGAATTGTTATTTTTGGCACAGATACTAATTATATGTTGTTTTTTTACAATGACTAAACAAAATACCTAATGAGCCGTTCGCATTGGCAAGTATTTTAGTCGAGTAGTGAGTATATTAGTAACTAAATGCGTCCAAACAGCACAATTTTAGTAGAGTAGTTTAGTCAGCTCTTTAGTAGATTCAATCTATTTCGTTCTATTTTTCAGGCGAGTAGTGCCCCCCACTACGAGTCCCTGCGCACTGATATGTGCGAACCCATCGTTTTAACAGAGTTCATTATTAAATGCGCAGATATCTCGTGCCGTTGGAGTGACGATGTTGCATTGAAAATTCTTTATTTTTGCTGCTATGAACCGGTCACCGGCCGGAGGCGAACAAATTTTCCAAAAAAAAAAATTTTTAATACAATTTTAATCCTAATGTATAAAGAATGAGGGACAACTTGCGCCAACATCATTCATGTGTTATAAAAGTTTCATTCCCCTAGCAACACCAGAATATTTTTTAATAAATTATCTGTGGAATTTGAATGTCAGATTTTGCCGCGATTCAAACTGTCAAAGTCCGATGCGTGATAGTTGACAAAAATATCGAAAAACCTATCAAATTACCAAATGAACGCAAGTAATGTTACTTTTGTTGCGTTGCAGCCCGTCATCTTGCAATGCGCAGCACTAATGTACTCTACTCGACCGTAATGCGAACGCTTTTCGGCGAGCCAAGGAGCAAGTTACTTGCTACTCGACTAAACTACTCTTCCTGTGCGAACAAGCCATTAGACAAGGACTTGCCATACCGATCCAAATACATAGCGAACATTCGGTTGTACAAAAATGGCGACAGTTTCTGTGGTTATTATTCAGTTTATATGATAAGTAATAAAAATTGGTGCCATTTCTGTATAAGCGTATGGACAGAATCTGACGTTATTATTATGCTAATGTCTGTACGGTTGAAATTTAAGAATCCGATTGCGTGTACAACTCTGATGTGGAGTTTGGTACAAATCGACTTTAATAATAGAACCGAATTAAAGCAATGCCAAAAGATGGCGCCACTTACGTTAACAGCAAGCGTGAGTAAGATCGGCTGGCAGGCGTAAGTACTACGGGATTTGTACTTTCGTGAATCTCTCCGGGTATGGAGAGAGGATGGTATGATTATGATTGTAACCGGCAGTTGTAAACAATTTTCTATCACACGTCTATACATTATATATCTTTGCCCCTCGCGGTTACTTTGTCCCGGTGACTAGCTGTCACTGGATCACATAGATACGAGGAACCGGCTATTTTTGGAAGCAGTTCCTTTCGGATTTATAAAATAGTCACCAACACTCAAACTGGGCGAAGCAAAACCAAAAGCGGCCCGCAGGTTTTTGCTGCTAGTGTATTATTGGTATGCCAAGTCCTCTCTTAGGGTATTATATCATTGTTTTTTTGACAAATGTTTGGTTAGGTAGGTACTCGAGTTTGGAAGTTTTACAATCAATTTATGAAAACAACGGGAAAGACTTAATAATTTTGTATTACAAGTGCAAATAATTTTTGTTACGATTATATGTATTTGTAAATCATTTTTTTTAAAATTATTTTTAAATTAGAATTAAATTGTTGTAATATTAAAAAATAAAACAATATCAATAATAATAATCTATTCATATAATGTATTATTATATAAATAAGAGTGTCTATAGGTTTGTTGTTGATACAAATCAACAGTTTTATTCCAAGATTGATGAAATTTTGCACACTTGACCTTCAAGACAAGAGGAAGGTCACTGTCTACATAAGATGCACCTTTAAAGCAGAATTTTGATACTTCTTGATGAAATTTTGAACACTTGAAATTCAAAATAGGAGGAAAATTTACTGATTTCAGATTTTCACGGCCAAAAGTATTTTTGTTATTTGTTTTGGGGTGTTATGCCTCCTCCTTTAGCTTCAGGCTAAAGGAGGAGGTAGCGCAACACGGCATAACACCCCAAAAATAAATAACAAAAAAAAAAGGAAAATTTACTGTCTACATCTGATATTAAATAACTTTGCGTAAAGTTCTGGCAACACCGGCGATTTCAGCTGTTTTTAAAAAAACATGAAATGGAATATTGTAAATACCGACGACCTCCGTAGTCCAGTGGGTAAGACTCTTGACTCACAACCCGGAGGTCGCGGGTTCGAACCCGGCATGCGCAAATAAATTTTATTTGATTAATTTGTGTTATTTCACAATTAATTCATTTAAATTAATATATAGTATATTTGCGGCATGTTCCAGAGTGGAAGATACTATCAGTATCGCCCTGGTGTAAGACCACCATTCAGAATTGAAACGTTGCTTGAAAATGGCTTTAGCCGTGTTTGGTGACCAAATCTGAATAGCCAGGTACTTCCCAACCTTCCTCTTCCCCACCTCCTTCCCCTCCCCACTACCTTCAGCCTCACAACATACCCCAATTGGGGATGCCATAGTCTCACTGGCTCCAGACGGGAGCAGTTGAGATTCTTGTGCGGTAAAACACTGTAAAAAAAAAAAAACTCTCAGTATTGCCCCGGCAAAAGGCCACCATTAAGAATCAAAACGTTGCATGTAATGGCTTTAGCCATGTTTTTTGAGCAAATCTGAACAGCCAGGTACAACCTTCCTCTTTTACATCTCTATTCCCTCTCCACTTCTCCAGCCTAGTAACTTGAATATGCCACTAACTTATTATAAGAATAGGGAGCAGTTGGGACTCTTGTGCGGTATTCACAAAACCAAAAACTTATAATTGATTATTTAAATATTTGTGACGATTTATGTTTTGAGAAGTCTTAATAATTCTTAAGTTTAATGCACATTATTTAATAACAAATGTGATTTAAATTTTACACAACTGTTAACCGGTCAAAGGCCAGGCCATTTCACGAAAATTCACTAAAAAAGCACCACTTTGAATTTTTAATTGAATGTTTTGTGGATTAATTTTGAGCTATCGTATATTTTATTGACTGAAACACATTCCTAGAACAATAAACTATGTACCAAAACAACATTACTTGCATTAATTACGTAAATTAATAGGTTTTACAATGTTTTAGTCGAGGATTTGCATAAATTGTGACGGCTAAAATTCGCGGTAAAAATGACATTTCTATGTCACAGATAAAATCATTTAAAAATATTCTGGTGTTGCAAGGTGAATGAAACTTTTACGCGTCTCATAGAGTAATGTTGGCGCAAGCGATTCTGACCCTGTTCTTCATACAAATTCTGTACATAGAAGGGCCAAAATCGCAGACTTATTTTCTCGCGCATGCGCATAATACGCGCTCGCCCGCACGTCTCCGGCCTATTAAAGGTTAAACAACCATTTACTATGGTAAATGGTTGTTTAACAGTTGTGTAAAATTTAAAACACCTTTTCTAGTAAGGGGGATGTACTGAAGAAAAATGGATGGATGGAAACGTTTCTATATACATTTCGCTTCCTAAAAGTAAACAAATTTATATTTAAATGTGATATTGCTTTCTACACAACCTTTACAATGAATTTGATATGAAAAATAAATTGACTGGCAAATATAATACACTGAAGAGAAAATCCGACAGAAGTGTGCAATGGGCGTCTCTATGCATAAAGTAAGAACAAGCTTACCTCACTTGTGGGTAAAATTATGAAACAATTTAAAATATTGAAACTCATCCTTTTTTTAACATTACCTCCACACAGGTCATCTTTGGGGATGCTGTGTGGAGACCCATTTCGAGGAGAGGAAGGAGCGATCATGGGTCTTCAAGAGACAGTGTGAGGGATAGATTCATACGTCTGCCACTTACAGATTACTAGCCACAGCTTCCTAGATCTTCCTCTCCTCCCTTTCCATAAAATGACCCTCTACACAGCATCTCCAAAGATGACACAGGCCTTGAAGTAATTTGTTTTCCACCTGCCCTGATGACAGACAATGAAACGTGGCATAATTTTTTTTTTTGACTGTCCTAGAACGAGAGACCTTCCTAGTTGGGCAGTCAAAGCTTCTTTATACTGTTAATGTATTCTTTATAACAAAATCTCTATATATTATAAATTAAAGTCCTCCGCATCGTCTGTCTGTCTGTCTGTTCGCGATAAACTCGAAAACTACTGAACGGATTTTCATGCGGTTTTCACCAATAGATATAGTGTTTCGTGAGGAAGGTTTAGGTATGTAATTTGTCAAGGATTTGTGAAAATTGGTTGAAACATAACGATAATTGTTAGAAGTGTCGGAAAAAGTCGAGCCGCCTGGTAGCTTTCTTCGAAAACGCTGCCTAATCCTTTTGAGATATAACAAAACAATGCATGGTGGGATATTCCTCTTTTATAGATCTACAAAAAAGTCCGCGAAGGTATATATCTATCTTTTACGGATAGCTTACTATAATACCCATTCTATCTTCTAAAAAAATGGTCACGTACATTGCGGTAATTGAAAAGTTATTTAAATGGATACAGTATTAATCCTTATTAACTTAAATACGTTAGTTACCCCCAAGCATTTCATGCACGTTATTATAATCTTTCACACCATCTCTACGTATATAAATTAAAGTCCTCCGTGGCATCTGTCTGTCTCTTTGCGATAAACTCAAAGACGGCGGTGGTTATAAAGATTGGATAACCATCCAGTAGATGACGTTGTGTTTTATTAGCCACAGCAACGCGTGGCCGGGTCAGCGAGTAAATAAATAAAAATAATAAAAAAATAAAAACCCGAAAATAAAATCAAGACAACAATTTTGAGCGTTAAAATCTCAATTTGATAATAAATTTTCATCAATATAAAAAAAAATACGAGATAATCTCGTTAAGAATAAGACTTTGGGGAATTTAAATTAGGTTGGGGAACATTCCCAGGAATATACCGGTAATATTCCCGGGTGCACATCACTACCCACAACACACTTGCGTACAGATTTGTTAAAAATAATTAAATGCGAATAGATATATAATAATTAAATTAAACAAGAAACAGTATTATTCTTAATACGTCAAAACTTATCACTAAAAGTTATTTTAATAATATATACGCATAATAGTTTAAAATTTTCAATATTTTCACAATACTGATCAGACAATTCACAATATTCTTCTAACTTCATATCACAAATACAATAATTATCATCTTCATCAGCCATATTGAATTTCATGCATATATACAACACAGATCAATCTTTAAAATACATTGTTAAGGATTATAATCTCACAGGTAAAGAAATGCAGAGCAGTGGTCACGGCGTAGTCTCTTATGTCTGTCTTTCCAGCATGAAGCTGTATCCGTACTCTTGGTCCAGTTGAAACATGCTTTTCTTTTTGATTACGGGAAATTGTATCTGAAAATAATAATATAATACTTAAGAAGATAATACTTCGCCCTTGAGGTGATTTTTCACAAAAACGGCGCCCTATAAATTGTCCAATTATTATTATTATTAATAAATCTAAAGGAAAAAGATAACAGACGCAATCAACCATCATCAAACAGTATTGTCTTGTGTCTGTCGTACACACTCGATTCACAAATAGATACAAACGGTGTAACAGGATGTACCTGAGGGATTTTAACCCGCGATTCCTGAGCACATTTGGAGTAAAAAATGTAAATGAAATTTTGGTCTCCGGTGACTTTTGTGATGACTTTTTTTTTTAAATTTTCTTTTCTTCAAATTCAAACAAAAAAAATTTCTTCCGCTTGTTGTCATTGGTCACTCAGCCGAGTAACCGACCAACCCCTCACCCCGCTTCCGACTGTCCAAACCACCATTTTTTAATGTTTTTGTAGAAAAAATAAATAATGAAAATATCGCCGGAGACAAAAATTTTTTTTACATTTTTTTCTCCATATAATGTCAGGAATCGATGTTTAAAATCCCTCGATGGTTAAGAACCCTATTCAAATATGTTACACCCTGTATATACGCTAAAAAAAAGAAGCAATTTTTGTAACTCGGTTTCGAATTCAAGAATTCTTCAAAGGATTGCGCCACTTATGTTAGCAGTTCGCATGAGGACCTGCCCCCCCCCCCCCCCCCCCCCCCTAGGAATAAGTACTACAGATTTGTAGAATTTGGGTGTCTCTCCGGATATGGAAAGATTGACGGTAATACTTAGAGTTGTGAATAATAGTATCTCTCGGCTATACATTATATATGACGTCATTGCCTGTCGCGGTTACTTTGTCCCAGTGACTAGCTAGCTATCACTGGATCAGAGGAACCAGCTATTTTTGGAACCAGTTCTTATCGGATTTATAAAATGGTCACCAACACTCAAACTGGGCGAAGCCGAACCAAAAGCCGCAGGGCCTAGCAGCAAATCTGCTAATTATTATTATTGAAGTGAAAACTTCTTTAGCACCGTTGTGATTTAAAATTTGATGAAACGAAAAATAGCTACACTAAAAAGAGACGAACACAAATATTTATAGGATTTGGCCTGCAAGAGAATGAGATAGTATAATCGGTCTCCTCTTTGTGCGGTGCTTCTTAGCCTTCCCACTTTTGCCTACTTAAGTTTTTTGAAGGTATCACTTCTACCGCTTGTGAATTGCACACTCCGTTTTTTTACCTTTTTATTTTTCTGCGTCTTGTTCTGTTAACCGCTCTAAATAAAGTGTGTAATAATGTTAGTAGAACCTTGTAAAATAAATGACTATTGAAAATGCTAGATGTTAGAACCCTGTCATACATTTATTTTTTTGAGAGGCGGAAATGGGTACCGCCGCCCCGGGAACCTTTATTGGATAACCAACACCTCTGCCATAGGTCACCCCAAGTGGTTCGCTACGTTTGGTGATTTAGCAGGGGTGCCCGGGTTCATGGGGCGAGGTTTGTCTAGGTCTTGGAGGCGGATAATCAGGACACACTGAACCTCAGATTCCTACCCACCCCTTAAACCCTTTTCCTTCCCAGAACTCTCCTCTTCTTCCTTTCCTTAAAAAACCCTCCACACAGCATCCCCAAAGATGACATAGGCCTTGATGGATTTTTTTTTCCTCAGGGCCTCCTGTGTGGAGCTCATGTAAAAAAAAAAAATACATATATCTACGAAAATACAACACAGATGGTTTTGAAGATGAGACGATGTATGAATGTGATTGAGCAAAGAGTGTGTGCCAAGACCGAGTTGTTTGGCGGTTCGTCCTCTCTGCCTACCCCTGCGGGGAAATGGCGTGATAGTTAGTGAATTAAAAATGAGCAAAAAAAATGTTTTGGCATTCAAAGATCATTTTTGAAAAAAATGTCAGTTAGAACCCTATTCAAATGAGGTGATGAATTACCTTGTTAGAGCCTGCCATGCCCCCCAGCCGGCTGTTGAGCACGAAGGGCACGCCCTCCACCCCGCTCCAGCAGTGCGTGGCCAGCGTGTGGTGCTGCGGGGGCAGGGGGGCTTGGGGGCGCGCGCGGAGGGGTGCGGGAGGGGCGGGGCGAGACGGCTGCAGGTAGGAGGGGCTCAGGGACTCATAGTCGTGATGGGACGGCGACTCCACCAGCTTCGGGTATTGCTACCAAACAAAATAAACCACAACATTAATGGATGACTTTGAGAAAAGGACACTCAGACGAATAGAACATGATCATAATTAATTATAATTGACAATATTCATATAAGAGCAAATCCTTTTATTTTAGTTCAAAGACAAACATTCCCGGATTTCGGTATCGTCATAAGTTACATTATAGATTACCAATATCATTATAAGTGGAACATGTTGGTTGTAAAATGTTGGAGGATTTAGCCAGATTTAGCGTCGCCATACACATGCAGCACTGGTGCCACGGTGGAACTCGTACTCGTAAATAACGCGATATTTCAAGTTTTCCATTTTGTAAAATAAGTGACGCAAAGAAAAAAAACCATTAAGGAAAAAACAAATGAATTATAATTTTCGAAGCACAAATACATGAGTAAATAGCTGTATAAATTTGGATTTGGAATTCCTAACCAAAGAAAAGATATTTGAGATCAAAGTTGCCAGTACGGCAAAACGCCAATTTCATATGTAATGACCTAATATTTTGGTCACGTGTATGAAGCCACAGTGGTCCAATTTTAGTTTTCATTGATTTAAAAGGATCTTTGAAACAGAGAAAACTAAAATTGGGCAACTTTGGCTTCATACATATGACAAAAATAAATAACAAATGATGTTTTCGCTGATTATGAAATTTTGTGTATGCAATATATAGGTAACATAACACAAGGTTTAAGGGTTAGTTCGTACCTTTTGTGCGGAAGAAGGACTGTTCTTGGTTTCCTGCAAATTGAGTCGGTTCAGTTCGGCCACCAGGAGAGCGGAGGTCTTCTTGGGAGGGCGTTCTGGTGGGGCCCTTCTGAAAACAATATATCTATTAGAAAAGTCCAAAACTGTGATGGCAATTATACAACATGCAATAATCACACAGCAATTAAATACATTATTAACCATTTTTATATTCTTCCTGAAATTTGGTTCAATGGTGTCCATTTGCAACCGGCAAAGAAGAAGGTAAGTGTGTCGATACTGATAAATGAAATACAAATAGCTTTTATTAAATCCTACAATAATATCGGAATCTTTGCATTCTAAGTTGAGGCGCGTATCCAGAATATCAACAGAATCTCGCATTATATTCCGATGTAAATCAACACATCAATCTTGTTTTGTTCAAATGATGTCTTGAAAAATAATTGGCCAAAATATTCTCCGTGCATCAATCCACACCATTTTGAATATGGCAAAGGTACCCTTTTCTTGAAATGAAAGGCCCTTTTGTGTTTTCATACAAAGAGGAAATAAATAATAAAGTTTTACAAGGATATTTCAAAAACATAAAGAAAATCTTCACTAAAACGATCTTACAAAATTACACTGTATTGCATGTAAGGCTAGCTTTACTCTCAAGTTTTTTCCCGTAAATTGCTCACGTAAGCAATGTATGGCCAAATTACCAATGTAAACAACACCAAAAGTCACTTAACGTAATTTATAGCAAGTTACATAAGTCGTTCTTTTGCGAGTTTTTAGACAGGTCTAATCGCATCCGCACAAACTTCCAGCCTTCTCACAGCTTATAAAATCAGTTTGATAAGTTGGGAGACTTGCCGCAAGAAATGGTACCAAAATGGGCCATTGCAAGATGTTAAAAATTAAAAGCCAGTTGTTTTCGTAGGATTTTTTTCATACTTATTTATTTATACTTATTTAAGTTTTCTGAAAATGAGCATCCTTCTATCCAATTTTCAGTCCAATCCTTTCTAATATCAATGTTTCTGTTTTTAACATTACGTATTTGAATTCGAAGCCGTTTGCTGTCAGGCAGCTGTCATTCGGATAAAATGAAAGAATTCCATTAATTTCCGCCTTTGACGGCACAAAAGCGCGCGGAGAATTATTTAATTAAAGCCAAATTCTATTACAACACTTTATTTGGGCCTTTTTGTCTTTATTGACAAAATCGTATAAATTTGACAGCAGCAGATCATTGTTGACAAGAAGCCATCTTACCCAAAGACGTTACATACTTTAGACGCGGGGTAGAAATCTCAAAGTGGGAAGACAAGAACAAGACAATTGTAACGATCTCGATATCTAGTACTTTAGTATTAAACTGTCACTCGTCAAGTAAGATCATGTCTTACCAGTAGGAAAATTGCATTTAAAAAGCGCCAAAATGCCCTCCGTATGATGAGAAAGTGTTTCCATTACACGGCAAACATTAGTAAAAGTGAAGAAATAACATTTAATTTATATGTACACACAAATTACTTATTATTATCGATTAATATAAGCAATACAATTAATTTTCATGTTCCCCGTCCGACAATTTTGTACGTCATTTGAGAAAAAACACATTCTTTAAATTGTCTTATGGTACGATCACACTGAGGTCAACTTCCAACTTCAAACTTTCGGACGATTGCGTAGAAGGGTAGTTCATGCGTTGGAAGTTCGAGTTGGAAGCTTGGCATCAGTGTGAAAGTAGCATAACTTTTTAATAAATGAATAACTTTTGAATTAAGAAATTACTGAAAACCGCTGAAAACAAAAGAGTGTTGCTTACTTGCCACATTATTTTGCGAGCATGTGAGACTATGGCGAGTCTATTTATATAACGTCATTGATCTTACCGCAAATAAATTTACAGATGTAAATAATTGCATGAGCATTTACACACATTGAACTTCCAAACAACTTCTGCTGTGAGTAACTCGTCAAAAACTTACAATTAGTAGTAAATTTTACTTATGATTGTGAAGCTAGTCTAAAAATTGATATAGTGTGCAGAGGCGGCCCGTGACAAAATTCGCGAGCAGTGCATTTCACAAAAAAGGTAACATTAACATGGGAAAATAAAGTGATTAGGGGGTGACATACCTAATGCAAACGTTCACTTGTAGAGTAAATCCATTCGTCGCTCTTTCATTTGTGAAAATACTTCAATGACACGATTATTAAATTCTGGTATAGAAGATATCAAACCTTTTTCGATGCTCAACATTGACAAAGCATTAAGCCGATCTTGAGACATAGTGTTCCTCAGAAATGTTTTTAAACGTTTTAATGTAGAAAAACACCGTTCGCACTCAACAGTCATTGGAATAGTACAAATTATTTTTAAAAGTTTAACTGTTTCACTAAAACACTAAAACAAATCTACGTTAATCGCAATGTTTTTAGTAACACTCATTTTTAAATAAGTTTTTTTTACAGAATAAAACTTGCAAAAACTGTTAAAATGCTGTCAATACCGAAACAATACAGCGCCGCGCTGGCGGCCGATGGCGTTAAAACATAACATTGTTATTTCGTCTTAAATTCGTCGAACATAACTATTCCATTCCAAAGGTTCGGTATCACTTTACGCAAGTTTAATGTTAAGTCATTTGCTCCGCTAGTGCACCCAGGCACCATATATGTCTTCTCTGCATTCACACGTCAATCGTCGTTAGGGTCTATACCTGTCTTGCTCATTTCACGGGCACGAGCACTCCAGCATCTGGGAATGATCCCAATAGAAATATAACTTCGTGTGACGTCACGCCTGGGCATAACAAAATGTGCACGAATTCCTTTCTCTCATGGGAGGGAGTAGGACAATTTGTAAAGATTTTGTAACGAATTGGCGGGATTCTTCGTGAGAGGATGTAGACACTAATTTACACTTCTGACGTATGTTCGGCAGTGCAGTGCACATATGCACTAAGGAAGCGGCCGCCTCTGATAGTGTGTAATTTCTTCCGTCTCCTTTCAATAATGTTACGGCATTATTATTCCTTGTAATAAAAAAACTATGATTTTTTCATTTTTAATTGTCGATTTCTTTGCAAAATATATTTTTGTTGTTGTAACACACTTACTTTTTTGTGTTAATTTTGTGAGCCAATCACGTATTTGTATGTTTGTACTGCCATTGGTGACAAAACCGTTCATAGGTTTTTTTTTTACATTAGCTCCACACCGGAGGCCCTGAGGAAAATAATTTCCCTCAAGTCCAATGTCATATTAGGGGATGCTGTGTGGAGGGTTTCTTTAAGGAAAGGAAGGAGAGGAAGTTCTGGGAAGGAAGTAGGTATGAAGGGTGGGTAGGAATCTGGGGGTCAGTGTATTCAGGCTTAATGGACGTATGAGTCCACCCCTTCAACCGCAGTGCAAGGCGGTGGGTCGAGAGATTCCGGCTGGAGGATAAAAGACCTCCGTCAACCAGTCTCTCTCCATCCTGCCCACCACACGGCTGGAGGGCAGACGCTTCAGACAAGACCATCAGACTTGGACTAACCTCACCCCATGAACCCGGGCACTCCTGCTAAGTCACCAAACATAGCGAACCACTTGGGGTGACCTATGGCAGAGGTATTAGTTATCCTATAATTGGTTCCCGGGACAGCGGTACCCATACCCGCCTCCCAAATTGAAATGATGCTTTGTGCCAGGATTTAATGTAGGTAAAGGAGAGGAACAATAATCCCTAATAACAGGAAAGTTATAACTGTTGTTCACCTTTTATTTTCCGGCGTAAAGTGGCCATTGGGAAGCGAAACGTTCTCGTAGTTGCTATCGCCGTTGGTGGCGTCGGTTTGGCGCAGCGGGGACGCCAGTATAAGGCTGCCGGGCTCGTGGAAAGGGGAGCCGTTGGCCGAACCACCCCCCACCTTGTAGCAAACCATCACCCCGTTGATCTCCCTGCAAAGAAAACATATACAGAGTAAAGAAACTATCCAGTTACAACTGAGTAGTTCACTGAGTAACTGGATAGTTCTCGCATTCATGTTGCGCATGCATCCAAACTAACGTTCTTGGACCATATATTAAGCCCATAACCTAACCTGACGTAACCATTGTAACCTAATTTTTTTTTTCATTACTTTTTACCTGTTGAACATTGGATAGTATTTTGAAAAACCACCCGGAAATGACCTTGATGAGTTCTGGTCAATATCGACATAAAAATAAAGCAATTGTTTTCTGTTTACCTGATAACATTTCTTATTATTCATGTATATTACATAATAATAAGTTTTCCCAGAATAGCTACACACTCACATGATTAATGGACGACCCCTCAACTGTTACATCAAGAAAGATGTTGGCGCAAGCGATTCTGATCTTGTTCTTTAAACAGTTTCTTTATACATAAGGGTTAAAATCGCATTTAAAAAAAAAGCAACTTTGCTTTCTTCAGCAAACTTCCCAGAACTTCCTGATCTTTCCTTCTTTAAAAAGACCCTCCACACAGCACCCCCTAAGATGACATAGGCCCTGAGGGAAATTATTTTCCTCAGAGCCTCCTGCAAGGTGCTAACGTAAAAAAAAAAATTGATCCCTCTCAACACCATTTGGCCCTTTTTGACCCATTTGACCCTTTTCGCCCCAACACATTTGCAGGAGGTTCATGGACCATAATATGGACATAAATCGAACAATTTGAATAATAAATCATTGAAGAAGAATATAACAATAATAATCTAAACGAAAATATGAAAGAGAACAAGACACAGAAAAATATAAAAAGATAATGATCACAACTGGGACTCAAACCCAGAACCTCTTGTCTAACCGGGACGTGCGCCAGGTGCGGTCCCTCTACGCCATAGATTCTCAACCTTTTTTTGCCCACCGCCCCACTTTGAGAATATATCTTTTTCTAGCGCCCCCTGTGGTATGGGATGGGGCAAGATGGGATATGGGTTTTTCTAGGTCTGCTACCGTCTGAAAGTCTGAAACGCCCCCCAATTTTCTCTTGGTCTTCTACCGCCCCCCTGAAGATCTGAAACACCCCAGAAGGGGCGTTATCGCCCACGTTGAGAACCTATGCTCTACACACACTGTGGACGCGGCTCTTCCCTTTCTTTTGAGTGCGACTCACCGAAAGGGGAAAGTCACTGACTGCCACTGACGTGCGCGTTTACCAATTCCGCCATTGCCACCTTCTGTCAAACTGTCATATTTGTCAATCTCATATTTCAACAAATTTATTCATATTATAGGCAACTACCCTTTTTATTGGAAACAATCATTAATTTCAAGAATTGGTTTGTAACCTGGATAGCGTCTCGGATAAATATATCCGATTTTATTTATATGGAACTATTGACTTTTTATAAAAGTCTAAAAGAAGATAACAATAATAATCTATATGAAAGAGAACAAGACACAGAAAAACAGAAACTGATAATGGTTGCAAATATTTTTGTTTAGATTATTATTGTTAACTTCTTCTTCAATGATATATTACTTTGATGGGAATAACCTTCAAAAGTTATAAAAAGAGTGTTTTTATTATAAAAAATTTAAAAATAAAGTGGATGCAGCAGATTTTCGAAACCGGAAACGGAACGTACAAACAAATTCACAAAAATGCCAAATGGCCAATAATAATTGGCACAGAACTCACCCGGCATATTGGAATCCTACGGGCGCCTTCTTGAGGCGGCTGCAGAGGATGATATCGGTGAGCGGTGCCTCTGGCTTGGTGGGTGCAGGGGGGGCCAGCAGGTAGCAGAGCTGCCGCTTGCGCCAGGCACGCGCGCCCCCGTCTGCAGTCACCGGCAGGGAGCTATACCCGGCGGGGGGCGGCTCAGAGGACGAGATGACGCGCAGGGCAGATACAGTGCGTCCTGTCGTACCTGAAATATAATTCATCATATTTAAGCTATTTAGCAGTGGAGTATTCAAATAAATTAATAATAAATAAGAACAATGGAATATTTTTGCTGTTTTTTAAATTGGGAGGCGGTTATGGGTGTGGCGACCAGAATAAATCTTCGCCACGTACATAACTGCCGCAACATCGCCCTATTGTAAAATCCATCGCAACGCCACTGGTTAAGGAACACACCAGAAAAAAATACCTAGGTGCAAGCCATCATTGGCATCTACCTACAGCCGATAGTACATCCATCACACAATTAGTGCGGCAACCTACTGGAAAGTTCCCGTCTCAATAATGATATATTAGCACTAGCGACTGGAGTGTTCGCGAACTTTCTCACCATAGGCGCGGCGGTCGAATTTCACACGCCGTTCTCGAAGCTACTTGCCCGGCCGGCAACAGTATAAATAAAGCTAATTATTAGTAAAAAATAAAAATTATTAGTAAAAATATTCCCGGTACTATTCAACCAGCGTTTTACACAAATAACAAATTGAAGAAATATATACTCAACAATAAAGATAGCGAAATTAAAACCAAAAAAATCAGGGGTTTACAAACTCAATTGTAATGATTGTAGTTCGTTTTATATAGGTAGAACCAGTGGCGGCTCGAGCACTTTTTTAGTGGTGGGGATCGATATTTTTTTTTCGTACTGTACCGCAATCTCACCAACCGTAGAATATATCTAATATAAAATTTCTCAAAAAAATATTTTATGGTCTAATCATGCTAGTCGGATATCTAAACACAAAATAATATAAAATATCCAAAGATATATGCCAATTTACAATATAGTATAATAAAAATAAAGCTTTACCTTACAAGATTATTATCAAACTAATTTGAACGAGAGCGATTCCCGCCCGAAACTTCGCAAACAAATGTTTCTGTGGGGATCCAAAGTGTTGTCCCCGCGGGTATTTGAATTCACATACGACTGCGCATGCGCAGTTGCATCCGATCGCAAAACAACGCAAGGAAAGTATGGGGATACTTCGGATCGTCCCCCAAGTGCGCATTAGATTCTGCGCACTGAGAAATTGACCCGCTGTTTTGTGCTCCGTTCATTGTTCACTGTACGCGCGTAGGGTCTTATTAAAATCATCCGGAATAATTATTTGTATTTTATTTCTGCAAATGTTAATTACTTTTATGTTTAAAGAATTCATTCATTTTGGTGAAGACAACGCATTGACTGTTATTTCCTTTTCCTTTAGTAGGTTTTGAGTGTAACTGGTGGGGACCGTCCCCATTGTCCCCCTGTGAAGAACCGCCACTGGGTAGAACTTATAGAAACTTTGAGATTAGGGTTAAAGAGCACCTCAGAGCACTAAATGGCAATAGCGATTCTGAGTTCGCAGACCATTTATTAAAATATGATCATAGCTTTGACATAAATTCAGGTCTTCAAATATTACATACAGGATATAAAACATCGCAAATCAATAATTTAGAAATTTTAGAAATAAGAAAAAATGTAAATTCAAAAGCTGACATAATTAATAAGCAAAAAAATTTTGTTAACCCTGTTTTAAATATCTTCCCACTTAACCGGCCTTTTACTTCTAATAGCTTGGTAATCCCCAATTCTTCGAAACTCCCACCATTGTCAACCCTTCCCCCTCCTTCAATTTCTTCTCTCCATATGTAATCTATAATTAATTTTTTAACTTTAGTATACTTTTATTCCTGAAGAAGTGAACATGGTTCACGAAACATGTTGATAGTATAAAATATAAAAAAATAAATAAATAAAGTGATGTAAACTAAGTTATTTTCTTTTAATAAATAAATAAAGCGACTCAACGCTGCACTAGCTCAGTCAGTCCAATCCAGTCTCCATTCAGCGGTCAAGTCACATATAGCCGGTTCACACGGTTCAACTTTAGTTGATCAACTCGACACTTGAAAGCATATTGACAGGTGTGAACCTTCTTTCAACAAAGTTGAACAAGTTTTTTGTTGACTAGCTAAAGTTGATAGCCCGTCTACTTTCGACGTTCAAGTATGATCACGCCATCTTGGTTACCATAGTTACTCGCGTGTACAACTAGACGTCAAACATTTATGTCCATATCAGGCGGGTATAACTCCGATCCAAAAAGTGAACCGAATCTTTGGTGATATCATAAGTCCCCTTCGATTTGTTTATGGTCCCCAGCTACTACCTCCACCAATAGGAGGCTTGGATTTTGGTTGCATTTCTCCGCTTTATTTTCGTTTGACATTTACAATGCATTCACATTTCCGACGCAATAAGATGGCAATAAGTGTGAGTATGGATTTTGGGAATTCGCGATCGAATGAAAAATGGAAGAACAGGACCCGTAATTGGAACAAAATTACAGGTGGGAAACTTCCTTTGGTTGATATTTCAGTGTTCCTAAAGTAGGTATGTTATTTAAGTTGTATTTTAATCGGTGTTGTACATGTTTCCGTTTTCAGAACATATTTATCCACCCGGAATCTAATAATTGACGCAGTCGAACATCACGATTACATCTTAAAAAGGTATACATGTTTTCTATCTTGCATCGACCTATCTCATTAATTTAATCTTCCCCAATTTCCTCTCTGGATTTTGACAATAGTGCTTATGTTTTTTTTTATTATATGAAATAGATTTTAACAATTAGCATATAGGAGTTAGGTTTGATAAAATACCTATTATTTAAGTATGATTTTAGATTTTCACGGCAAAAAGTATTTAAAGAGATTTTTTTGGGGGTATTGTGCCGTTTTACACATCAACCCTGATGATAAAAACAACACATTTATCACTACGCTTGCACTTTATGTTCTTATTTTTAGCATTTTTTAAATATTTTTATCAGTATTTAATAAATGTATTCCTATTTTTCAGTGGAATCTGAAACGACAAAACTTTACTTGTTTACAATATAACATTTTATATCCACATCCCAATACATTCGCTTCTGTTTCTGGAGATGGTTAGATGAGGTTAAGGGAAATACTATCAGTCATTGTGCATGATGCAGAGGTAATTATTATTTTTATTACTTACTTTCATTTTACAAAAATTTAATAACGTCAGACAAATTTAATGCTTTTGAGTAGGTTTCTTTATATAAGTAAGTAGGTATCCCAGAACTTGGTTTAGTATGAGAGTAATCATAAATTAAAAGACTTGGGAGGAAATGTAACTACATACATGCGTAGATAGTACATGTACACAAATAAAATAAAAATTCCATTTTTTAACTAATTTCCATATACACAATACATGTACCATACCATGTACATGTACCATACCATACATGTACCATATACATGTACACAAATAAAATAAAAATTCCATCTTTTAACTAATTTCCATAAGTGAACCAATATAGTTATTATAAAATATAACTTCTTAAGTAATATTTTTTGTTTTTGTTTTGAAGAGTTTTAATTTTCAATGTACATTTGTTACATTAATTTTAATGATTTCAGGAAAAATATGATGAACTGAACTAAACTAAACTCCAAATTAATAAATATTATACATATTTGAGCCTCGAATGAAACATCAAACATCTTATGCAAAGTAATGTCTCCATGGACCTTGCTTATATTTTGGCAATATGGTAAATTTATTTTAGACCTGACGAAAGATATAATAGGTACGTTAAGTAATTTATCTTTAAAACAATTTCTTCATGTGGCAATTTGCTACAGAAATATAACCTGCTTACATTGTATTCTTGTTTAAAATATGTACATGTAATTCTGAGTTTTTCATTTTTCTGTTATAAAATGAAAATTTTTAAAATTCAGTAGTTTTGTAGGAACGCACAATCATGTTTTAATTATATGTATTTCCTGTTTGTATTTCATGTTTTTAATAAAATTCTTATCATGTAATAACGAGTTTTATTTTTAAAATAATATTTAAGGCTAATAATTTGGGCGGTACTGGGTAGGCCCCGAAAGAAAATTATATTGTCTATGGTCGCGCCTTTTTGTCGTTGCTTACTCTATCTTCGTCTATGGTGTGTGACATCACAAATCCCCGTCATCATCATCATCATTCGAAAAATTATTGCATTTTGATGGTGAAATAGTGACCAAATTTTTCTCGAACAAAAGCCTGAAGTTATCGATCTAGTGGGTGGTTTGTATATTTATGGTCCATATTCGTTAGACATTTCTAGTTCTACCGACATGGAATCCGTTTCAACGAAAAAATATTTGAAATGGTCGAATGATTTGATGTTCAGATTTATGCATCCCTGTCTTTGGGATCAAAAGCAAGAAGTGTACACAAATAGAAATGCCCGTGATACTGCAATAAATAATATGTGTTTCATTTACACTACCTACCCAATATATTATAATAATGACAAAAAATAACGGTAAATATTCAGAGCATGCGTCACCATTAATACGCATAAATTAAAAGAAAAAAAAACTTTGTACAAATCTAATAACAATAACTACCTATGTCAAACTATGACGTTTGGCGTTGTTGTTTTTAGGTTATGGTAAAGCTAATTTTAACGAAATATGGATTATTTCCTTGCTTCTCCGGTTATTGTAGTTAGTAGTAATCAAAGATATTCAAATACAGAAGAGATATGCTATGGTGTCCGCGCAACTGTCGCCGGACTACGCGCTAATTAGCGTAGTTTTCATACAAAAAGAATTTGTTCATTTCGTTGATTTTTTGAAAATGTGCATTAATATTGGTTAACAATATATTTTGAATAAGGAAAGAAATCGTTCATTTAGTTTAACGTTCGTTTGGTTTATTCGTTAATTATTTGTTCTTTTAGTTTATTTGTTAATTGGTAAACAATATCGGCGACACCCGGAAGCGCAGACCCACATAGTAAAAACAGCAGATAGCACATCTACTTATATTTCAATATCTTTGGTAGTAATTATTATTAATTTAAACTACTCTGAAAAATTTTATCGCCAATTTTGGAAAGCATCTCATCAAATTGTTTTTCTGTCATCCATATCCTTCGGAGTCTTCTAGTTCCATCTCTTTCAAAATTGTGTTGGATGCGCCTAATTCATGATCCATTTTCTCGCCCAAATACGACGTTTTTTATGCTTTTTCATAATCTCGAGCTCATCTCGCAAAACATCAGAAGTTAAAGAGACGCACGCACTGACAATTTCAGTTGACGCCATCTTGAATGTCAAATTCGGTTCTACTTAAATTGAAACGTGTGAACATAATCTCATTCAACTTTTTACGTTAAATAAAAGTGGATCAACAAAAATTGAAACGTCTGAACCCGCCAATACACAGAGATGCTATTACAACTGTACAGTGCTGCAACGTAGTACCAGCCCTCGACGGGCTGACGCCCGCGTAGTCAGCAACTTGTGATTAACGCATATCCAGTGTGACTCCAGGAACATGTTCAGCACCTTCGACGATCGACCGCCTGGACCAAGGTCACTTCTACACCGCCACGGTGTAGAGCAACACGCCGGCTCCCTGAAGACCTGTGATCTTCACCGCCGAAGCTTCCTGACCATCATCACGCATCAGCAACGCAGCAGCATCACTCACGGCACCACTGTCACTCCGCTCCGCTTCGACCTTCGCTACGTAGCCCAATAATGACTGACTCACTACATCGACTGACGCCTTTTATTTCGTCCTCCGTCTCTGCCGATCCGCAGCCCGCTCCCTCATGGGTATCCCCGCCCCGGGAACCATTTATTGAATAACGAACACCCTCGCCATAGGTCACCCCAAGTGGTTCGCTACGTTTGGTGACTTAGCAGGGGTGCCCGGGTTCATGGAGTGAGTGGTTTGTCTAGGTCTTGGCGGCACATGCGTTTACTCACCTACTGGGTGGCAGGCCAGAATGAGAGAGAGACTCCTTGACCCTCAAATTTCTAACCCCGCCTTATACCTTTTTCCTTCCCAGAACTTCCTCTCCTTCCTTTCCCTAAAAAGACCCTCCACACAGCATCCGCAAAGATGACACAGGCCCTGAGGGGAATAATTTTACCTAGAGCCTCTTGTGTGGAGCTAATGTAAAAAAAAATTGTTGAAAAATTTTAAGAAAAAAATTATAAGGTTGTGCTCCCCGATACATTTAGCATATAAATATTTCACAGGCGGTGACCCTTCAGTTGATCCGCTGACAGTTGCCCCCCTAAAATGATATTTACTACAAAATTAGGTAATTTTTCGGGACTAGTGTCCATGGCTATTACGAATAATTTTTAGAAAAAAACTTTAGATTCGCCTTAATCACTATAAAAGGAAACTTTTTGCATCACGGCTGGCGGAAAATAATGCATTTTAATTTTCAATATCGTTAAATAAAATTTCACTTCGCGAATCGAAACTACGACAGCGCGCCCGCTGCCGCCCGCCATTTGTCACATACACAAGCCCGCTACACAAACCCTGCGTAGCCAAACAAACCAATCAAAAACGTAGGCTGTTTTTTAAAGTAAAGATAACATACACAAGCCCGCTACACAAACCCTGCGTAGCCAAACAAACCATTAAAAAACGTATTTTAACAGCGACAAAATGGCGGGCGGGCTGTCATTTTTTTTTTTTTTTTTTAATATGTTTATTTAGTTATTAATTGTACAATAATTTCTCTTACTTAAATCTTACAAAACTGATCAATCAGTTTGATTGTAAGAAATCTCTCATTTTTCCAATTTATTTACTTACAACATATAAAATGTTTGATATCTTGGTGCTTAATACATATCTAGTAATTATTTAATAATATAATACTTAATATTAAAATACTTAACTAATTATTATAATGCTTATTGTAACATAAATTTTATTTTGAACAATGGTTAAAAGAACTAGGTCTATACCTATTCGATCAAAATATTATTTGTTTTTCATAGATTTAGGTATTTTTATACAATATTTTAGTTTTCATATTCTATTGAAGTGGAATGATCTAACTTTAGTTTTGATTTTTGAATATGATGTCTCGTTTTTAATATTTTCAGGTAATGCATTAAATATTTGCGGAATTTTATGCCTTTTTGTTCTATCACCGTATACATTTTGAGATTTATTAATAATAAACATTTCTGCTTCTCTATGCCTAGTGGGGTAGTTATGGTTTACAGGTTTTTTGAATTCTGTATTCCAGAATTCATCTAGAGTTAATTGGTAATCTACCCTACTATGTATAGAGAGCACATTACACAAGGAGAACATTTTTTTATAATCGCCATCACATAATTGAACTTTTTTTTTGCCTGATATCAATTTTAGGAAACGGATTTGTAGTTGTTCTATTTTATTTAAGTACGTTTTGTACGTTAATCCGTAACTATTTATTCCGTATCCTATAATTGATTCTGCTAATGCGTTATATGTACAGTATAATATATTTTTATTAACAATGTTTTTTAGGTGATAAAATTTCCCTAATATAGATCTTAATCTATTACATACATTTTCAATATGAATTGACCAGTTAAAATTGACATCTATTGTAAGACCAAGGTATGTATATTGGTACACTTTTTCTATGTTTGGGCAATTACACTGCAGGGATTGGTTTTTTGTGTGTAAGCAATCATATGAATGACTTTTAATGTGCAATTCCTTATCCTGACAGTTTGCATGTGGTGAATGTATAAGCATGTATTTGGTTTTTTTTGCGTTGATAATAATGCCATTGTCGTGGGACCATTTTATTATATTATTTAGGTCTGTTTGTAAAATTTCCTGAATTTTTTGTGGATTTTTGTCAGCACATATGATGCAAGTATCGTCTGCAAACATGTAGCATTTACAACGTTTTATTACGTTTGGTAGACTGTTTACTTGCATAATATAACACGTAGGTCCCGATATCGATCCCGTAGCTACCCCAGTGTTTGCCAACATTTCATCACTTAAAATTCCGTCAATTTTAACTTTAATTTTTCTATTAAACAAATAATTTTTAAAAAATTTATTTAAAGGACCTCTAATACCACATTCCTCCATTGCCCTTAGTAATGTTTCATGGTCCAATGTGTCAAAGGCCTTTTTAAAATCTATAAAAATTATGCCTACATAATATTTTTCATTCAAATGACAATTTATATGGTCAGTGAATTTAGAAAGTAATTGTGTAGTACTTTTTTGTTTTTGAAATCCGTACTGTATGGGATTTATGATTCTATTTTTTTCTATAAAATTTTGTATTTGATTAAAGATAGCCCTTTCAATAATTTTATCAATACACGAGAGAATCGCTATTGGTCGATAGTTTGTGAAATCTTTAAATCATAGTTTCGGTTCGCGAAGTGAAATTTTATTTAACGACATTGAAAATTAAAATGCATTATTTTCCGCCAGCCGTGATGCAATAAGTTTCCTTTTATAGTGATTAAGGCGAATCTAAAGTTTTTTTTCTAAAAATTATTCGTAATAGCCATGGACACCAATCCCAAAAATTTACCCAAAATTATAATACTTTGTGCGTTATTTACTAATTTCAAACATAAAATCGACTTAAAATTTACCCTAAACCGATTTCACACAGTACATAAGTAATAAGTACGCCTAGGGGTCAATTGTCGGCGGATCAGCTGTTATGGAACCACGTAAACATAAGGCTAGCTTTACACTCATAAGTAAAATTTACAACTTAACGTAAGTTTTTGACAAATTACTTACACTCACGAAGTTTTTCAGAAGTTCAACCTGTGTAAATGGCTCATGCGTAGGGTTGCCATATTCGGCCAGGGTCTCGTCGGGACGTTTCAGGATGGAGCAAATAAAAATTTTGTAATACTTAAACAATTTCTTTATTTTATAATAAGTAAATATGTTTGTTTTATAGGTTACTTTAATTGGTACTAGCAGAAGTACTTGGCTGGCCATACTTTTCAGAAGATTTCGCTTTTCTCAACAATTCTGGGTACCTTTTAACCACTGGAGCGATTTCGGTCGAAAAATGGACCACTTTTATTTTTCTGCGATTGATTTCGGTCCAAAAATGGACGACATTTTCCTACCATTCGTAAAACATTTATTGTAATTATTTAAAACATTTCCTGGGCCAGCCGTTTATTTTAAAACGAAGCTATTGAAATGCTTTATCTATTATGACCATAGATGTCGCAAATCCGAACTTCGTAGAATATTTTAGAACAATGTTAAAAATAAATTTTTTAAATTTTTTTCCCGCCGAATTTTTGAAGAGCTGTTTACGGATAAAATTTAGTCCTTTTTCCATAGATATGCACCTTTAATTATCAAGTATACCACAGACAACATACAGAAACCGAAAATATTCCATGTTGACCCGAACAAGTATCCCTCACGGCAGTTTCAAGTAAAAAACACACAGGATTCGCGCAATTATGAACTTTACGATTTTTTAATATTTTTTTCATAAATCCTACAAATATGATATAAACGGTTAAATACTGGTTATTTTATTGGCTATATAGCACTATAAAAAAATTTTATGTCTCCATGTCAAAATTCGAAGGTATGATTTTTTTAATGTTGACGAAAAATTTAAAAAATGACCATCTGGGAAATCTCAAGCAATCGAAGCAAATTTATTTATTTCGCGTGATCGCTCCAGTGGTTATCATAATTGTAGAACTCTGTACAAGTGATGTTATAATTGACTTGAAACTGTAAAATCGACTCCACACTGGGCCGACATTAAGAGCGTTTAACCAGCCAGCGGACGAAAATCCACATTTCGTCGAAAGTTGTTCTTCCGATCGTGCAGGGCGGTTACAATGAGAAAGATTAATTATTCTCCGTACCAGCTTTTTTAAATTATAACTCAATATCGAATTTATTTCAATCCAAATTAGCTTTAATTTATACCTTCATCCAAAAATGCTGAAAGGCGTGATGATAAAACTATTAAAATAGTGTACTTTTTGTAGTTATTTTTTGATTATAAGTATTTATCATTTTTCAATAATGTCTAAATTTAGTAAGAATGTTAAAAAAAACTGAAATACATTAGTTTGTAAGTGCGCAAATAAATACACAAATGGACCAATTTTCGTCAAGAAACACCATGTACGTACATATTTTTTAATGATTTTATTGAAACTAAAATTAAAATTCTAATACATAACTCTGCTAGATAATGTATTGATTTATTTTACTACATGATTACATTATTTGAAATGGGTGTGGTATAATACAAAAACTTTTTTGAAAATTTAACAAATCTGCCAACGACCTATGGAATAACCTTATTATACTAAAAATTAAAAAAAATTCTAAAAATTTATTACATACGAATGCTAGATAAAAGAACAATCTTTCGAAATCCATTTATAATTTTTTGTGGAAAAGAGTCAATACGTCTAAAAACTTTTTTGAAAATGACGTATTTCCGGCTTTCTCTGGTAATGCCCTCTTAATGAAAAAACTCTTTCTACTTTGGCGTTGTGAGCAGGAATAGAAAATAAATACTCGCATAATTTCAAAAGAAGGCATTTTCTTTCCGGATTTTCAGTTTTGGCCGCCTGCGCCCGTCCAACGGCACTTCACGGCACGTACGGGCTGTGGGACGCACGGAAAATTAAAATTTGCATAGTGTAATTTCAATCGGGACATTTAAGGCTTTTGTCGGGACGTCGGGACAGATAGCTCAATAAAGGTGACAGTCCCGATATATCGGGACGGATGGCAACCCTACTCATGCGAACATTTATATCTGTAAATTTATTTGCGGTAAGATGGCTTCCTGTCAACAACGATCTGCTAATATCAAATTTACGGGATTTTGTCAATAAATGCGAAAAGGCCCAAATAAAGTATCGAAAAATTAAACAAATCTCCACGCGCTTTGGTGCCGTCAAAGGCGGAAATTAAAGGAGTTCTTTCATTTTATCCGCAAGACAGCTATCTGACAGCAACCAGCTTCAAATTCAAATACATAATGTTAAAAACAGAATCATTGAGATTAGAAAGGATTGGACAGATAATTGAATAGAAGGATGCTCATTTTCAGAAAACTTAAAAAGTGTAAATAAATACTAGTTTTATAAGAAAAAAATCCTACGAAAACAACTCTCTTTTAATTTTTGGCATCTCGAAATGGTGCATTTTGGTACTATTTCTTGCGGCAAATCTCTCAGCTTATCAAACTGTCGAAAAACTCGCGAAAGAACAGCTTCTGTAACTTGCTATAAATACGTTTACATTGGTAATTTGGACTCCAGATACTAATATCTACAACCTGTATGTCGGACGAATATCTACAGCTCATTTGTTGGACTAATATCTATGAACTTCAGAGTGAGGACTAATATCTACAGAGCTAAGGTAGGACGAATATCTATGACGGTCCCAGTGGTGACTAATATCTATGGAGCGTAGGTTGGACTAATATCTACAGAGGGCAGCTGAGCAAGAGGTTGCGGTCTGGAAAAGCATAAATTACATACTTCAATTACGTAATTACGAATTACGTAAAGGCTTAAACGTTTAAAGTACGTACATGAAGTTTTTGCATAATATTTTGCTGTTTACGAGGACAATAATTAATTGAACAAAGTCATAATACAAAGATATTTATTTATTTCGAAATACACGGCACCACAACCTAACCTAACCTAACTGACATAGAAATGGTCATGGTAACAGACTAAATAATTTAGAAGCACTCGAAATAAAGAAAGCTGTTAAAACAAAAACCCAAATCCTTAATAATCAGCTAAATGTGTCCAATAGTCCGATATTAGGGATTTTTACATAATACATACATAAATTAAGTTTTTTAAACTGCATACGCAATATTAGGTTATTCCAATATGCTATACATAATTGCAAATCCAACATCTGCCAGTGCTGTAGATATTCGTCCACACTTTGGTTCTCATAGATATTAGTCAGCAGTTTGAGCTGTAGATATTCGTCCTCACTTTGATTCTCATAGATATTAGTCAGCAGTTTGAGCTGTAGATATTCGTCCTCACTTTGATTCTTATAGATATTAGTCAGCAGTTTGTAGATATTCGTCCTCACTTTGATTCTCATAGATATTAGTCAGCAGTTTGAGCTGTAGGTATTCGTCCTCACTTTGGTTCTCATAGATGTTAGTCCGATTTGTTCAGTTTTTGGAATTCCTGTAGATATTAGTAGACGCCTCCGTAATTTGGCTATACTTACGAGTGTAAAGCTAGCCTTAGGCAATAACCAGTAAGCGTATTATAGCATTGAGTGAGTGTACCACTTGGCACAGATTGGTAAGGTTAGGTTAGGTTATCAAAGAGGATACTGGTAAAACCGCAAGTCAATGAATCAGCGCCGGTTTCTTCCGATCCGAATGAATGGCAACTTGTATATCTGGATAGGCAAGATAATAAATGATGTGTACAGTGTTCATTTAGTATCTTACGGCATATTTATAGAGCAAACCGGTTTATCAAAAACCCCAATGACGTAGAGCGTAGAGCAATAAGTTTTAGTATAAATAAATTCATGTTAACGGCAGGCGTCATGGAACCAGTTCCCAAAACATATGTTATAAAATTATAATACAATATTATGTTTTTGTGAGTGACGTCTAAGGCCGGTAAGGCCGGTTACAGTGATCGACCGACGGTCAGTGCGTACGTCGGTCGCGCTTGTCATTTGTATGAAAATTCATAAATCGTTCAGTGCAGGACCGACCGTACGCTTGCGTATATCGCTACGCAGGGCGTATGAGAATCGTCGGTCGAGCGCGTGCGCATCCGTACCGTCGGTCGACCGACGATCGGGTGTACGTGATATCTACGTCTTCTGTTCCTAATACGTCTACGAAGATAATAAGCAGCTATTAATTAATTAATTTCGCGTACTACGTCCGGTCAGCTTGTTGGTCAATCGTGAACTGACGGTACGCACCGACGGTCGGTCGGTGGCATGCGATCGTCAGGACCGACCGTACGCATGCGTATCGTCAGGACCGACCGTACGCACCGACCGTCGGTCGAGCACTGTAACCGGCCTAAGGAAATTGTTGAATCAAAGTGGTAATACAATTAATTACGAATGGCGTGAATAAATCCGATTCACCATTCATCATCGATAGATTAAATTTGAAATGCTTTAAAGGGAAATAAATACAATAATTTGTCAATTTTCTCTTATTTATACTCGTATGAATACCTCACACGAGTCCCTGCTGCTCCCGTCTGGAGCCAGTGAGGCTATTGTATCCAGTGAGGCTATGTAGGTTTGTTTAGGTCTTGGAGGCGGATGACCACGACATACTGAACCCCAGATTCCTACCCACCCCTTAAACCCTTTTCCTTCCCAGAACTCTCCTCTCCTTCCTTTCCTTACAAAAAAAACCCTCCACACAGCATCCCCAAAGATGACACAGGCCCTGAGGGAAATTATTTTCCTCAGGGCCTCCTGTGTGGAGCTCATGTAAAAAAAAAAAAAACGGCTGAAGGTAGTGGGGGGGCTGAACGTAGGGGAGGAGATGAGGAAGATAAGGAAGTACCTGGCTATTTAGATCTATATAGATACATGCTCATAAGCAAAAATAACGCATTGGATGAACATCTTTATATTGCTGGAACAAAACTGGAGAAGGTACAAAGTATTGTATACTTGGGCTGCAATGTAAATGATATATGGGATCCTTCAGTTGAAATCAAATGCCGCATTGAGCAAGCTCGTGCAACCTTTATCCGCATGAAAAAAATGTTCTGCAGTCATGATCTCAACCTTGGATTACGAATGCGAATGGTCAGATGCTACGTATTTTCAATATTATTTTATGGAATGGAAGCATGGACGCTTACTGAAGAATGAATTAAGCGACTTGAGACATTCGAGATGTGGATCTATAGAAGAATACTTAAAATAAGCTGGATGGACAGGGTTACAAATGAAGATGTTATGGTTCGGATGAATAAAGAAAAGGAAGTAATTAAAACCATAAAAATCCGAAAACTTCAATATCTTGGACACGTGATGAGACATCCAGAGAAGTATGAGATCCTGCATCTCATAATGCAGGGAAGATTGCCGGAAGACGGGGCCCTGGAAGAAGGAGAACCTCATGGCTGAAAAACCTGAGACAGTGGTTTGGCCAGTCTACCGTGGAGCTGTTCCGGGCCGCAGTAAAAAAGTCCGCATAGCCAACGTCCGTTGAACGGACAAGGCACAAGAAGAAGAAGATTTAGATCTGGTCACCAACCACGGCTAAAGCCATTTTAAGCAACGTTTCAATTCTAAATGGTGGTCCTACACCAGGGCGATACTGAGAGTATCTTCCACTCTGTATAAAACAATTTTAAAAAAATTACTATATTTTAAAAATATGATGAAAAATAAATTTAAAAAAATAACTTTGTAAAAAATGCATTTTTTGGGTAGTAACAAATATACAGGGTGTAACAAAACGCACCCGAGGGATTTTAACCAGCGATTCCTGAGCTTATTTGGATTAAAAAATTTAAATGAAATTTTGGTCTCCGGTGACTTTTTTGATGACATTTTTTTTTCTTCAAATTAAAAAAAAATTCTTCCGCTAGTTGTCATTGGTCACTCAGCCGAGTAACCGACCAACCCCTCACCCCACCTCCAACTGTCCAACACCTACCATTTTTTAATGTTTTTGTAGAAAATGAAAAAAAAAACATCAAAAATATCACCGGAGACCAAAATTTCATTTACATTTTTTACTTCAAATAATGTCAGGAATCGATGGTTAAAATCCCTCGGGTACGTTCCTTTACACCCTATATATGTACGTACAAACGACAAATTTTTGTTCCGGTGTAAATAAGTTATTTTTTTGTTTTTGGAGTGTTATGCCTTGTTGCGCTACCTCCTCCTTTAGGCTAAAGGAGGAGGTAGCGCAACACGGCATAACCCCCAAAAATATTTTTGGCCGTGGAAATCTAAAATCATATCAGGTAATTTGTATTTTAAATTTACAACCATCAAAAAATATTTTTTCTTTTATATTTCATCATATTTTCAAAATAAATAGAGTAAAAAAATCAAAGTTTTTTATTTACTCATAAATTGTCTCTCAAATCAAGAAACATTAAAAACTTTAATGGCCTATATCTTATAATTTAAAGCAAAAATAAATAAAGCAGCTCACATCCGTACTAGATATTTGATATACCTTTTGATTACAAAATTATTATTCAGGTTGGTTAGGTATTTTGATCTCAAATCCAAAATTAACATTTGTATGAAACGGACCGAAGCCGGCCGCGCAAACGTTCCACTTAAAATACAAAATTGTAATAGGCCACTTGCATCACATTTTTTAAATTTTTTTTCCGGTTCAGGCAAATATTCTAAGACATTCTGTATTTTTTTATTTTTTTTATCGTATTTTTGAAACCCTGGGGATTTTTTGAAAATTTAAAACCGAAAAATCAGACCATTTTTATAAACCGGAAAGACGGGACATAATTTTATAGGTGTGAAAAAACGATAATTACATAGCCGAAAATCATTTAAAAAAAAAGAACGTTTTCCACACGAATGACACAGGAGAATAACGAGGCATACCAAAAATATTACATCTCATAAATATTTTTTTCCTTGATCCATCTTATTGATCATAAATCATTATTATGTACAGCATCTATATTACTAAATTCAATGTAATATACTTGAACTTGTAAATTGTAATAATAATAAGAATATTATAAAATTTTATTTTGTTAAAATCAGCACCATAATCATTATACCTCTAAAACATGTACCGACTTCATCTTCACGTTCTGAAGAGAACCCCGTACCCATTAATTGTACGGGGTTCTCTTCAGAACATCTGTCAAAAAATCAAACCAAATGATAAGTTCGCGGAGAACAAACAATAAATCTAGTGAACGAATTAAAAAATTCGCCTGAAATCAAAGTGATGCCATATAAAAAAATAAATCAGTGTGGAATTTTATAAAATTAATAGGAACATTTTCGGCGACGGGACATTTTCATGTAGTGACGTCACGAGCCTAAATAATGGATTTATTTATTTAAAAATACAAAAAACTGTACATTTCTAAAAAAATTTACTAACATTTTCGTAATCTCAGTAAAAAACTGTATCCACACGATTTTTTCCAAGTCGTTATGAAGTCCATGCAAGTGGCCTATTGTAACTGAGATAAAATGTGGCAAGTAAGAAAAACTCTTGTATGAGTAAATTCTTAATTCAAAAGGTATGTCCGTTTTCAAAAGTTGCTTCGAATACAAGTCAAGGCCGACTAGTCACAAGTGCGCCCAGGGCGCCTAACGGATTGTGAGATGACAAGTTTAGTGATAAAGGCCCTACTTGCAGGACAGCTTGAGGGCAAATTGGATCGTAAGCAGTCAAAACCGCCATCGAATTTTATTATTCCTTTTTATAAATTACTAGCTGACCCGGCCACGCGTTGCTGTGGCTAATAAAACACAACGTCATCTACTGGATGGTTGTCCAACCTTTATAACCACCGGCGTCTTTGAGTTTATCTCCTCAGAGACAGACAGATGCCGCGGAGGACTTTAATTTATAAAACGTACTATTTAAGTTAATAAGGATTAATACTGTATCCGTCTAAACTTTTTAATTACCGCAATGCACGTGACCATTTTTTTAGAAGATAGAATAGGTATAGTAAGCTATCCGTAAAACTTGGATATATGCCTTCGCGGACTTTTTTGTAGATCTATAAAAGAGGAATATCCCGCCATGCATTGTTTTGTTATATCCCAAAAGGATTAGGCAGCGTTTTCGATGAGAGCTACCAGGCGGCTTGACTTTTTCCGACACTTCTAACAATTGTCGTTATGTTTCAACCAATTTACACAAATCCTTGACAAATTACATACCTAAAACCTCCTCACGAAACACTCTATCTATTGGTGAAAACCGCATGAAAATCCGTTTAGTACTTTTCGAGTTTATCGCGAACAGACAGACAGACGACGCGAGGGACTTGTAATTTATAATAAAATTTTCAATGAATAAAGAAACTTTAAAAAAATATATATATATATAATTATAGGTATATATAAAAATATATATATATATATATTTTGGTCTCCATCTTACAAAATTCACATTAATAACATTGAGCGAATACAAAAAAAATTTCTGCGTTTTATAAATTTTAAATTAAATATCCCACTAGAAGACTTGAAATATAATTTATTATTAAATGTTTTAAAAATACACACACTAGAAGACAGACGTAAAATAAACGACTTAACATTTTTATTCAAAATACTTAACTCTAAATTTGACTGTTGCGAACTACTGCAACTCATAAACTTACGAATACCGACAGTAACTACACGACAAAATACACTATTCTACTGTAGCATTCATAAGCGGAACTACATTGCCCACTCTCCAATACAACGATTTCACACTATGGGAAATCAGTACTTAAGTGATATTGACATATTTGACATAAACTTGGCGAAATTTGTTGATCTTTTAAAAAACTTATTATTCCAAAACTATTCCTAAACCTATCTGTTTTTCTGAAAACCCTGTATTTTTGTATTTTTATGACTTGTGTGCTTTTTTATCAAATTTTATTTTTATTATTCTGTATATGTTAAATAATCTGTCATGAATCATTTGTACTACCAAAATGTAAAAGCCCATTGGGCGTTAAATAAATAAAAAAAATAAAAAAAAAATAAATAAAAATATAATATGTAGAGATGTAGAGATCTATAGTTCCCACCTAAATTTCTCTAAATCTATATCTATCTATCTATCTATCTATCTATCTATATAAATAAAAATGAATTCCCGAAATGTATGTACGCGCATAACTTCCGAACGACTGCACCAAATTGGATAATTCTTTGTTTTTTGTGTTCGCTATTGTCAGGACAAGGTTTCTATTAAACTACTGATGAGCTCTGGCATTATGAAATATGCTGTTTGAAAATTGAATGTGCCGGGACTGAATGTATGGAATGCGGGAGGGGGAAGGGGAAACCAAGGAGGGGGGAGGAAAACCTAAGATGGGGGAGGGGAACTCGGGAGGGGGTTCGCAGGACGGGGGAAGGGGAGGTGTGGAGTGGGGAGAGGGACGGTGGAGGAGATGTAGTGGGGTCGCGAGAAGGGAAGGGGACGCGGGAGAGGAAGGGGAGTTGGAAAGGGAACGGGACGAATGGGAAAGGACACGCAGGGAGAAACAATTTTTTTATTAAATGGCATAGCAACGCATGCCGGGTACCAGCTAGTAAACAATAAAGAGTGTTAATCTCTAGTAACCTCCCAGGTAAGTATGGTCCTGTATATATTTTCTGCCTGTACAAAACATTTTTAGCATCGCGTTCATTGGTCAAATCTAGTTTCGTATCGGTGATCGATGAATCGGTGCGGTGGGTGCAATTTTTGGAATGAAGTTGTTATAATGGTTTCTCTAGTTTGTGTTTTTTTATTTGTTTATTTCACGAAAAAAAGGTACATTTTCGAAGTAAAACTTCTTTACGCAAGCTCGACTTGGGGGGTAAGCTGGTCCTACCAGGACTACCAGGTCCTACCAGGACAACCCAAAAAGCGTTCGATATGAATTGTTGTACTGTATTTCCATTCTTTTTAGTGACGCTTTGTTGAAGTTGGTCCACAACTCCGAGGTATACAGGCTCGTGCAGTACGTGTTAAAAAGTTGCCTTTTTGCAGCTTTTTTGTTCTTTTTGCTACATTATTAATTATTACACCTGTAATAATTAATAATGTGGGGATATAATATTATACGTTTGTACAGTGCTATTGAGATGATTTTTCACAAAAACAGCGCTGTACAAGTCATCCAAATATTATTTTTTTTATTATTATTATTGCTATTTTTGATTCAACATGTCGTCTTGCAAGCCGTTTTGCGAATCGGATGGTGAGTAAGGTCTATAATAGACTAACGAAAGATCGCAAATAGCGGCAATTGTTGTTGATACTCGTTGTTACCGCTAATTTGTGTGTTGTTTTACGGCAAGCATATTGATAAACAAAATTCCGACATGTCGACCCTTTGGAATAACAAGGTTCCATCTGTCGCGGTAACTTCGTGCGATAATGGGATCTATAGTAAGCTACTTTATATATTGAGAGCATTTATTGGATAAACAACACCTCTGCCGTGGGTCACCCCAAGTGGTTTGCTGCTTGCTATGTTTGGTGACTTGCAGGGGTTCATGGGGTAGGGTTTATCCAGATCTTGGCGGCGGATGCGTCTGCCCACCAACTGTGTGGCAGGCCGGATCGGGAGAGACTGGTTGAGGGAGATCTTTTGACCTCTCCAGCAGGAGGACTCTCTCGGAACATTGCCTTGCACCGCAGTGGTAAGGAGAGATCTCTTAGATACACCGACCCCCGATACCTACTTACCCCTCATGCCTTTTTTCCTTCCCACAACATCCCCTCCTTCATTTTCCTAAAAATACCCTCCACACAGCATCCCCAAAGATGACATAGGTCCTGAGCAGGGTTGCCAGGTGTTCGGTATTCTACCGAACCGTTCGGTATTTTAGCACCGTGTTCGGTGTGACAAAAATACCGAAGTACGGGCGGTTCGGTATTTTTTTCTGAATAATTTTTCTCCCTAATAAGCGATTCAACTATCAGATTTGACGCAATCGGCAATCGATGTTGCGTAGCGATGTTGCCGCTTCGTGCACGCGTTCACTGTTTTCAAACCATTTTCAAGCGGATTTGTGTTACACATAGGTGATAACTAGACATCGGATTATATGCACTAACAAAGTGCCAAAATCGGATTATATGCACTAACAAAGTGCCAAAGTGCGATGTTGCCGCTTCGTGCACGCGCTCACTGTTTTCAAACCATTTTCAAGCGGATTTGTGTTACACATAGGTGATAACTAGACATCGGATTATATGCACTAACAAAGTGCCAAAATCGGATTATATGCACTAACAAAGTGCCAAAGTGCGATGTTGCCGCTTCGTGCACGCGCTCACTATTTTCAAACCATTTTCAAGCGGATTTGTGTTACACATAGGTGATAACTAGACATCGGATTATATGCACTAACAAAGTGCCAAAATCGGATTATATGCACTAACAAAGTGCCAAAGTGCGATGTTGCCGCTTCGTGCACGCGCTCACTGTTTTCAAACCATTTTCAAGCGGATTTGTGTTACACATAGGTGATAACTAGACATCGGATTATATGCACTAACAAAGTGCCAAAGTGCGATGTTGCCGCTTCGTGCACGCGCTCACTGTTTTCAAACCATTTTCAAGCGGATTTGTGTTACACATAGGTGATAAATAGACATCGGATTATATGCACTAACAAAGTGCCAAAATCGGATTATATGCACTAACAAAGTGCCAAAGTGCGATGTTGCCGCTTCGTGCACGCGCTCACTGTTTTCAAACAATTTTCAAGCGGATTTGTGTTACACATAGGTGATAACTAGACATCGGATTATATGCACTAACAAAGTGCCAAAATATGCATGCAAATATGCAATAAAAATAGCTAAAATATGCACGAAAATCCGTAAAAAGGGCCAAAATATGCAATATGAAATAATACAGGAAGTCGTATTTTTTATTTTAGTAAGTTGTTAGATCTTGAGAATAACAATCGTATTTTCGAAAATATCAATTACAAAATGTATTTATCAATGAAAATTACATATACCTTTAAAAACGTATATGACTAAGTACTATTCTAAATGTTCTGTAGACAAATTGTGTCTACAATCGCTTAATATATTTTTGTAGGCGGAAAAGGAGCGTTCTACGTCTACTGATGTGACTGGACCATAGACATAAGAATATTAATAGACCAGAACATAAAGGTGAGGGGAAGAAACCAACTACAGCGGGGCGCAGAGCGAGAAGATGACTTCGGTGATATGTGATTCGTCAATAACTCAATCTGAGAGTATATGGGCATCTCGCATTATAATGTCACCATTTAGTTCTTTAAAAGTAAACCCTGCTCTTTAATGAATAGACCTTTTTACATGGGAGCGCGACTTGCTCGCCGCGAAATGAACAAATTTACAAATTCCAAATACAGCAAAGTAAAGTTCGCCTATTTTCATAGTCCAATATTTTGTTGACGTATTTAGTTAAGACACTTTTACAAATGTTTCAAAATTTACTTACCCCACAAAACAGCGACGGGCACACGCCATGTATCTCGAGTGATAGTGTGTGTTACAAAAACGACCATATTATGTGATCTGAATAAGCTTATAATAAAGTAAAATAATGCTTTCCTATGGAATGGAATACGATAATTGGGTTTATTCTCTTTTTCACTTCTATTTTTACACGTTTTCAAAACACAAGCCACTATTTTTGCCGTGTTATTTCGTAAAATGCACCGATGAGTGCTCGACGCTGGCTCGCAGAAGAATGATGAAGTCACATTTTTTAGATTCACGCGAAGCCATACTCGACCCCAGCCGGTTCCAATGGAACCGGTATGGGGAGGGGGAAATAATACGCTTTTATCGCTTAGGGCAGGTCTATTAATATTCATATGTCTATGGACTGGACAGAATTTAAATTTGAGTGCGATTTTTGAACTATTGTGGGCAAAATTTCACCTGTCCTATTGATGAAGCTATTAATTTGGCACAAGGGTTCAAACCCTGGGTTATTGTTCAGTAAGTTTTCAAACTTTTCTTTCAGTTTATTCGGGAATAACTTTGGCAAAGAGGAATTCGTAAGGCGAATTTTCTTCATAACCTGAATAGATTCTTTGAACGCCAATCCATGAGTTCCAAGCGTTTTTCATACTTGCAGGTGGTATGTGGCGAAATGAGTGCTAATCAGAGCTACGTTTTTTTAATACTAGCATCGTCAAACGCTTCTTTGCACTGGAAAACTGCCAAAGCCTCTGCACTATCAAAGTTATTGATAACACCCTTGATGGCCTCAAAATGTCCATGGTAAAACATCGCAGCTTCGATCCATGTACCCCAACGTGTTATTACTCTCATCGAATCTCTCAAACTCTCATCGAATATCTCACATCGAATACGGAATTTTAGCTTGGGGTAACACTTATTCTAATGCCCTCGAACCCATCATTAAAGCACAAAAACTGATAATAAAAATAATTCTTAAACTTCCTCTCACTACCAGCACTGATACGATCTTCAATACTTTCAACGTTATGGACATTAAACAGCTCTACGCAAAATCCATCTTACTTTATTTACATAAAAACAACAAAATCCTATACAAACCAACACAAATGATACACAATACACGAGCCAAAAATAAAGATCTTCTCCAAACTCCCTTTTCTAAAACCACCTTTGGACAAAAACACTTTAAATACATAGCTTGCAAACTATACAATACACTTCCAGCCACGATTAGACAAACCGAATCAAAGACCAAATACAAACAAGATTTAAAGAAATGGATTATAAGTATTGGACGCCACACTACTGCTAACATCTGTAAAATAGAGTACAAATAGACAGAATTACCATCTCACGTATGTCCTTACCCTTATTAAAGAACTTAAAATAGTAAAATCCTATATGTATAATATAACTTCCTATATAGACTCGAAAGGATTTACTACTTTATTCATCTCTTCCTTCACCTACATAATGCTCTCTTTATGATATTAACCCTCAATCTTAATCATCTTTCTGTTTGAATTGTATAAATCAGTATGTATCTTACCTTAAATATTCTCATGTTGTAATTAAATATTCTTATGTATGATACTCATTTATGTACCTCTACGCCTGTCTCAACACAGGTATTCCCTAGTGAGACAGGTATCGAATAATGTTATGTAAACATACCTTTTATAGATAAATAAATAAATAAAATAAATAAATTACTGGCTCAGGATGTAAAGGGACATTTGGCAGTTTTTCTTTGTAGGCCTTTATACGAGCACGCGCCTTAAGGAACACTTTCTTTGCTGATGAAATCAGTTTATTTACATTCGCAAACGTAAATCTTGCTTAGCTATCTGACGTTTACAGTGTCACTATGTGAGGCGATGAAGGAGATCGAGCGTAAATATGCAAGATCCCAAATTTTTTGCTAAAATATGCAAATACCGCTGAAAAGGGTCTAAATATGCAAATATGCATTTGCATATAATCCGGTCTCTAGTGATTACGTACTTTACTTGCGTAAATTGATTATTCGAAAAAATTTGACTGCTTGCATTGTTTCAAAGGCCACCCCCCCCCCCCGACGCAGGTTTTGCCAAGGTACCACCGTGAAATCTCCGTTTCATATCTCAACCAATAGGAACCTTGAAAAGTGACATCATAATCAAGCGGCCAATGAGCGCATACCTAGCGTCATTTCCGTTTCATATGTCAACCAATAGGAGCCTTGAAAAGTGACATCATAATCAAAGCGGCCAATGAGCGCAGACCTAGCATCATTTCCGTTTCATATCTCAACCAATAGGAGCCTCGTAAAGTGAGGTCATAATCAAAGCGGCCAATGAGCGCAGACCAAGTGTCATTTCCGTTTCATATCTCAACCAATAGGAGCCTTGAAAAGTGACATCATAATCAAAGCGGCCAATGAGCGCAGACCTAGCATCATTTCCGTTTCATATCTCAACCAATAGGAGCCTTGTAAAGTGAGGTCATAATCAAAGCGGCCAATGAGCGCAGACCAAGTGTCATTTCCGTTTCATATATCAAACAATAGGAACCTGGAAAAGTAACATCATAATCAAAGCGGCCAATGAGCGCAGATTGATGCTTCGCAGGTGCTGTACTGCGTCATTTCCGTTTCATTCGAATTTCAAATCACAACGGGGCTAAATAAGTATCACTTCAAAAAGTTTAGAGTTCATTATCGCATGACGTTACCGCGACAGATGGAACCTTGTTATTTCAAAAGGTCGACGTCCCATCACCAGTGAAAACTCAATGACGGTAAAATACGTTTTGTTACAATTCTCCCCTAAAGGCCCGCCTAATTGCCCATTGTTTGTAAAGTGGCAATTTGCGTGCATTATTAGATATAAATCTTCTCAAGTCAATGCCCCACTGAAATTAGCAGGTGCTACCAGCGTTACAAGTTACAATACAATGAACTTACAAAAGTAACGGTTCCGTGACAACTCAGAATCATACAACTTCAACACCCCTTTGAAAAGTTATTAAAAAAATTGAAAATAGCCCATAACCTAACCTAACGTACTTGGTTTAAAAAATGTATCATTTTTGATTAGATTGAAAGTATTCGATTTTGATTAGTATCACAGCAATTCAATTGTATTTTGATTAAACAATCGATGGGTTGCAAAATGTCATTCTCAAATTGTGACATTTTTGACAGTTTCGTAAGAGTTTTTGTAATGATTAAGTCGGGTCCATTGCGCAGGCAAACGCCAGACTTTTGCTTTGACAGTCAAGGTCATAAATGTTTGACAATTTTTGTAGTGTTAGAGCTTCCCGTGTTCGGCGGAAAACAAAACAAAAACAAAACTTAAACATCCCATCTTGGGTGAACCGGGAAGGCAGGCGGGGGCCGGCGGGGGGAGAATTCATTTTTTGACAGAAGATACGCGATGCGGTCGTGTGTGGGGAAAAACGGAATTACTTTTTATGGTTATGTGCCATTAGCGAGCATAATCACGAGTTTAAAATATTATTATACCTGAATATAATATAATAATCAAAATATTTGATAATAAAATTAAAATATAATACCAAATATTTATAATTATTCTGTTTTTGACGTAAATGTTTACGCTCTCTAAATTCTAGTAACTTTAGGTCGTGCAATACAATGACGTTATTATATAATGTTATTGGTGCAATAATCGATATTTGTCGGAAATCAGAAAAGTTTTTTGGTTATCAACTGCGCGGATCTAATAATTATTAAGGATTTTAAATAAACACACTGTCGTAATGGATGATTATTTCTTTCGTGAACTCACTTGTAAATAAAGTCTATTAATTTATAAATCTGTTTCAGAGACACGGGAGAAATTGACCAATTTAAATTTATTCTATTTCTGATGCTACGTAATTATTTACGCACTCTAAATTCAATAGTAATCGATATTAGTTGGAAATTGTGGTGTCTTCTATCGGGTAGTAAATAATATCCGTTGATGTTACAATGTTTATTGGTTGCCAGTTTAATATGGAGAGAGCGCTCAATAGCGGGTACATCCCTTTTATACTTCCCAAACTCGCTATCTCGCTCTCATGCCGTCACCCTCATACACATACGTCACACCCCCACACTTAAAACCTAATTACATACATTTCTTTATTCACAAATTTATACAAAACAATAATATCTAAATATTTCCATTCCATAGTATATGTAATTATTCTTGCTCTTCACGTGTAGCGTGGGCGTCGACCTCGAGGGCGTAACCTCCCCTCCCATGGTGTAGGTGACCTGCAAAAATTAGAGGAATTAGGAAATTTGGTCATGTCCACATCCGAGAGTGGACCCAGGTCTAGCAAATCATCAGACCTGTCACACTCCCCCCACCTAACCTTCCTCTCTGAAATCTGATCATGGTGGCGTTTACAAATTTGTCCCGTAGACATAATTTTAACTAAATAAATCCTATTCCCCAATCTTTTAAAAAAATTTCCTAAAATCCATTTATTATCATTACTTCTTAAATCCCTGGTTAAAACTTTAGAACCAACCTCAAAGTACTTTTTAAATTTTCTTCCTCTATAATACTTTTTCTGTTTATGCTGGCTCAATAACATTTTGTTTTTAACCGTGTTGTCAATTCCTTTAAAACCTTGACTCTCAACATTATCCACTATTGGAATAATCGTATTAAAAATTGATCTAATCTTCCTACCCAACATTAATGTACTAGGCTCAATGCCCGTAGACATTGAAGGCGTATTTCTAATATCAACTAAAAACGTCAAAAGTTTATCTTCAAAATCAGTAGGAAATTTATTATTTACCATAATTTTTTTCAAAAAATTCTTCACTGTTTTAACCCCATTTTCAGCTAAACCGTTAGAAGCAGGATGCTGTACAGCTGAAGTCAATGATTCTATATTATAATTACGACAAAATTCCTTAAAAACTGTCGAAGTGAAAGCTGTACCATTGTCACTTACTATTTGTTCCGGGATTCCGAACATAGAAAATAATCTTTTCAAAACTTTTATTGTACAAAACGAATCTACCTTATTCACAATATGAAAGTCTATCCATTTTGTAGTTGCATCAACAATTATTAAAAAATTATGACCTCCCAACGGCCCCATGAAGTCAATATGCAATCTACTCCAGATTAACCCATTGATTGGCCAAGGTGCCAACTCAACTTTACATGGAGTAGGTAAACATTCCATGCATCGAGCACACTGTTTCACAGTTGCTTCTATATCATTGTTCATTCCGAGCCAAAAAAAAAAATTTCGAGCAAGACTTTTCGATTTTACAATGCCTAAATGTGATTGATGTAAAAAATTCAATATAATTTCCCTTAATTCCCTTGGAACTACAAATTTATTATTATAAAATAAACATGAATTATAAGTCGATAATTTATCCCTAAAATACCAGAATTTCAATAAATCGTCCTTTAAAAACTTTTTATCCGGCCAACCATTAGCTACGAACTCGATAATGCTCGCTATATTTACATCATTAATCGAAAACTGTTTCATCGTTTCCGCATTTAATGTTGTTTCTGACTCGATTATGTTCACAAACTCTGACTCAACCGAATTCACGTTTAAAGTATCAATATAATTTAAAAAATAATCGCTAGCATCAATATCGTCGCTACACACATCTAAATTATCCTTATTATTAATCGGCATTCGTGATAAGAAATCCGCTTTGTTATCACCTGACTTAATATGCTCTATACTATAGTCAAAAGTCTGGAGTATTAGGGCGTACCTCTGCAGACGGTTAGCGGCCAGCACAGGTACTTGCTTATCCGTGTTCAAAATGTGTACTAACGATTTATTGTCGCAAGCCAAAACAAATTTATTGCCGTATAAATACTGAAAGAATTTCTTCAACCCAAAAATTATAGCACACGCTTCCTTATCTAAAATAGAGTGCTTTAATTCTGTTTCTGACAATAATCGGCTAGCAAATGCGATAGGTCTCTCTAAACCATTATCATATACATGGCAAATCACCGCTGCTAACGCTTTTTCAGATGCGTCTGAAATAAGTTTAATTGGTAAATTAGGATCAAAATGCACTAAAATATTATCTGACGTCAGCAGTTTCTTAACTCGCTCAAACGCAATATTACATTCCTCAGACCACACATACTTTACTCCCCTTTTTAACAAGTTATACAATGGAGACAAAATACCTGAAATATTGTGAACAAAAGTTCTATAATAAGAAATAACCCCGAGTAAACTCTTAAGTTCCGAAACATTCCTCGGTATTGCCATTTGAGTAATCGCACAGATTTTATTTTCTAAAGGCATAACTCCTTTCCGCGAAATTCTAAAACCTAAATATTCTATCTCAGTTTCTAGAAAAGAACACTTATTTTCATTAATAGTTAAACCACAATCACTTAACTTGCTAAGTACAGATTCACAAATAGAAAATAATTCCTCTTCAGAATTTCCAAACAACAAAATATCATCTAGAAATATACGAACGTTACGAAGTCTACCTACTACCGCCTGAATAACTTGCATAAATATAGCCGGGCTTGTGGTCAAACCGAAAGGCAATACTTTATACCTGAATAAACCTACATGCGTACTTATCACACATAATTTTCTCGACTTCTCGTTTAACGAAATCTGACCAAAAGCATTACGCAAATCTATTTTCGCAAAAAATTTCGCACCATTTAAAGATGAAATTAAATCTTCTATACGAGGCAATGGATATTTCAACTTCGCTAACATAGGGTTTAATGTGGTTTTAAAATCGGTACAAATTCTAATTGAACCGTCTTTCTTTTTTACAACAACAATCGGACTAGCCATATCACTTATTTCTACCTTTTCAATTATATCTTCACGTAACATCTTATTTAATTCCTCCTCTACCTTTCCACGTAAACTAAAAGGTAACGGTCTTGGATTTACAAACTTTGGCCTGAACTCCGAAATAACTTCGATGTTAGCTTCATAACCTATAAGCCTACCCGATTTTTCTGAAAACACATGAGCATATTTTTTCTTTAAACTATCACGAAAATTTAATTGATTATCCCAACTAGTCTCACTGGTATTTACCGAATTTATTCCACTTAATCCGATACCGAAAACTTGTAAAAAATTTCTACCAACAATCGTAGAATTACCGTTTTTAATTATTATAAACTGCGTATCTACACTTTTATTTAAAAATAACACACTTAAATTAACTTTACCTACAATATTTAACCGTTTCCCGTCATATCCTGACAATTGAATATCGCATCTTTCCAATTCATAAGAAACAAAATCTTTTAAATACACTTCATATGGAATTGCATTAATTTCAGCGCCGGTGTCAACAATCGCTCGCAGAACAGTGTTACCAATAATGAGATCTACGAATATCGGTTCCGGCCCCGTGCCGTCATGCAACATAAAAACCGAATTTAATCGTTTATTCTTATTACCTACATTAATTTTACTGTTTTTACACACATTACTAGGATGACCCGATTTATTGCATCGATTACAAAAAATATTCTTCCAACAATCTTTCTGCAAATGATTCGTTTTTCCGCACAAAAAACATTTTTTTAATGCAATATTTACTGGCGTCTTTCTACGCACTGCACTTTTAAATCTGATCGGACTATCCGACCTGGATTTACGGACAACATTACTATCCTTATGCACAACATTTAAATTCGTATCAACTTTCTTAAAATTAACAACATGTTCCCATGAAGCTGCTAACTGAATGCATTCCGAAAAAGAAGTATTTACCCCCTCAACGAACAACTTATGTTTCAATTTTTCATTGAAAATTCCAATAATGAATATGTCTTTTAAACAAGGTTCCAGCCTCAATTCAAAATTGCACGTCAAACTCAGTCCTCGCAACCTAGCAGCGTAATCTTTAATAGATTCGTTAGCTAGCTGTTTACACTTATAAAATAACTCACGCGACTCGAAAATATTTTGAATAGGTTTGCAATGTGAATCGAATAATTTACATAAATCATCAAAAGAACAAACAGAAACCTTTTTAGGGAAACATAGATCACATAATAAAGAGAAAGTTTCTTCGGTGAGGCAACTCAGCAAAAATGCTCTTTTGCGTTCTTGTGATAACACTTTGTCATCATGTAAAATGAGGGCCTGATCCAGTCGTTCCTTGAACAATGACCAGTTTCCCGTTCTGTAACAGAACGTCCCCAAATTCTTACAAACACCCTCCATTGGGGGAAGAGCTGAAACAAAATAATCAGGACTACTTATCTCAGCACTTCCCAGAAGGCTACACTCCGAGGTCCACGTTCCACGTTCCACGTGCACGCCACCCAGAGCCGTAGATCACCGTCCCCGTCTGGCTCCGTCTCCCGACAGCTGCGGATCCAATCCCTCTTCTCCGAGGTCTTCCTTCCCAGACTGCAGCGACGGAAACCACGTCCCGGTTTCCGGCTAATCCACTCGATGATCCGATCCTAGACCTGATCCTTGATCCTTGTACCCTGTTACACGGTGTACCCTTGTGTATCCTTGACACGATCCTGTACCCCGTTACACGGTGTACCCAACGACAATAATCTTGCAAATTTGCCGTACCCACACACGCGTAATATTGCGTGTGGCTGCTCCAGATTCTTCTTAACGCGATCGCTCCTGCGATCGGCCAATCTCCTGACAATCTTTCAGATTTCGAAATCTACCGCGTAGATTCTTCCAATTTACGTAAAAATTTACGAACTACCGAGCTGCGCCAACTGTGGTGTCTTCTATCGGGTAGTAAATAATATCCGTTGATGTTACAATGTTTATTGGTTGCCAGGTTAATATGGAGAGAGCGCTCAATAGCGGGTACATCCCTTTTATACTTCCCATACTCGCTATCTCGCTCTCATGCCGTCACCCTCATACACATACGTCACAGAAATCTTTCCTGATAAATAAATATCTATTAAAATATCTGTGCATCTCAAATTCAATAGTAACTTAAAAATAGGACATGCAATAAACGCCGTCAAGTATTGCGTAGGCGTGGACGTCCGTATTATAGACCAGTTGTCAAATTGTGTGAACCGCGCGAACTTCACCCTAATCTTACAAATGTAATTGTTTGAAAGTCCTTCAATGACCTTCAAACGCCGAACACGGGAAGCTCAAACACTACAAAAATTTTCAAACATTTATGACCTTGAATGTTGTGTTATGGGACTGTCAAAGCAAAAGCTGGCGTTTGCCCGCGCAATAGACCCGTCTTTAAATACTTTTCAGATGTATTGTCATGTGGTTGTAATAATCCAGAAACCTTCGCGGCGGTGGAAAGAAGGTATTTTGAAAGTTTCAAACATTTTCTATGCTGTAGCAATTCATAGACAACTCGCATACATGGAAACGTATATTGATTTTTATATATATAGATTGTCAAATAAATCAAATAAAATCCAGAAACACCAAGATATTAGTGTACAAAGATTAGACCAGTACTCACATACGCAGCTGAGACTTGGGTACCAACTAAGAGGAATGAGCGAGCACTGGATGTTTTTGAAAGGAAAATTTTGAGGCGTATCTTCGGACCGGTTTCAGAAAATGCATTTTGGCGCAGACGTTATAACAATGAGCTCTATACTTACTCTGTTTAAGGATCTAAACGTCACAAAATTTATAAAACTGATAAGACTTCGGTGGCTGGGTCATATGGAGAGAATGAGCGAGCATCAAGCACCAAAGTCCCTGCTGAACTCAAGACCGATAGGGCGAAGGAGCCTGGGAAGACCAAGATTAAGATGAAGCGACAACGCCCTCAAATATATATCCACCTTGGAGATTGTAAACTGGAGAGAGCTAGCACAAAACCGTGATGAGTGGAGGAAGACTCGTGAGGAGGCCAAGACCCACCAGGGGTTGTAGAGCCAAGAGTGATGATGATAGATTGTCAAATGTGAATAATTATCAATCAATCACACAAATTATAATTAGTGAATTGTGTATTTTTAACAATTCAAACAGTAATCACATTCACATTCACGATTTTTGTGAGCACCAGCCGCCACTGGTTGTAGAGCCAAGAGTGATGATGATGATAGATTGTCAAATGTGAATAATTATCAATCAATCACACAAATTATAATTAGTGAATTGTGTATTTTTAACAATTCAAACAGTAATCACATTCACATTCACGATTTTTGTGAGCACCAGCCGCCACTGGTTGTAGAGCCAAGAGTGATGATGATGATAGATTGTCAAATGTGAATAATTATCAATCAATCACACAAATTATAATTAGTGAATTGTGTATTTTTAACAATTCAAACAGTAATCACATTCTCAAGCTTCTTTCCCAAGGAGATAATTGCCGCTTTGTTTCCGTGGTTGGTGGTTGGTGGCTAGTGTCTCCATTCACTTTCAAAGGAGGCCTGTCATAATTACATAATAAGTTTACTGTGAATTGAGATGGTGACGCAATCACCCATAATTATTGTTCATCTTGTTCATTGACATAACTTAACTGTACGTTGCAGGAGAGATTATGGTATGAACTTAATTAATGTCTAGATTCTAGATGTAAACGACCTAACTAACTAAGGGAACGTACCCATACTACGTGACACACCTTTTGCAATTTTTTACCCCCCCCCCCCCCAGTGACCACGTGTAGTATATTCCAAGACCCCCCCCCTACAGTTTTCACGTAGTATTTCATAAATATGGGTTCGAATCATTTTTTGCTAACAAAAAATAAAAAATGCATTATTTGGCTTATATTTGTCTTTATTAATACGGCGCTTGCTGCGTGACAGCAAGAGTGCATGCATTACAAGTGGAAAAAATATTATCAAGATAAAACTTATGTCAACATATATTGAAACCGGAACGTAATTTATGGAAACGAAAGTCTTGTTATTTTTATAAACATTTTTCATCTCAATCATCTTCAAAAAACACGTTCCCTGAACTTTTTCACTTATTTGAATGTACGAGGGTGGGTTTTTAAGTTTGCGGATTGGGTAAGGAGTGGAAATAAAAACCAAAATTATTTTTCCTTTTCAACATATTCACCTACTACCCTAATACATTTTTCCGATCTTTAAATTAACTTAAAGGAACTTTATAACAGCGCGGAACTCAATTTTCTCCACATTTCACAATTTCTTCCCGATTGAAGTGTTTGGTCGACGATAGCTCAAAGACTAATGACCTAATTACGATAAAACCCGGTGTTTATCCTAAAAATGAGTTGTTCAATTAGTACCTAATTCAGCGGTACCCCCATTAATCACTTACCTTCCCATTCCGCGAACTTAAAAACCTCCCCTCGTAGCTCGAAAAAAAACGCGAGATTTCTAGATTGACTACGTGATAAAAACCTAAGCCCCCCCCCCCATTGTGACCAAGCGTGGTATTTTGATGACCCCCCCCCTAAACAGGTCACGTAGTTTGGGTACGTTCCCTAACCATCATACCGTTTCCCGCAGGGGTAAGAGAACGGACCGCTAAACAATTTGGTCTTGGCTAGGGTTGCCATACGTCCGGAATTTTCCGGACAAGTCCGGAAATATAGGTCTTTGTCCGGAATGCGGGGGGAATTCTAAACAGTCCGGAATTTCTACAATTGATTGCTATAAAAAATGAAATAAACCAAATTATTTTCATTTTTGTTTTGAAAAGTTTTAATTTTCGATGTACATTTGTTACCTTAATTTAATTTTTTTTTTGCGACCGGTTTCGACACGTCCGTATTATTAACGAGCAAACATAAAACTAACTTAAAAATTCTATACAAGTACACAATTAATTAGGCGGGGGTAGTGGGAGGGGGGAATTTGGTGGAGGGGGAGGACGGTGGGAGGAGTCAAAATTACATGAAAACATCGTAAGCAGAGGTGATTTACATGGTGCTATTATTTTATTAACTAAATTAATTTTAGATTTAATTTTTTTGTTAATCTCTAAAGTTTGTAACGCGCACAAATTAAAATATGAATTTACAGTGCCCAAGAAATACAACAAATTATTTTCATTACAAATCAAAGTAAAAACATCACTTCTGATATTTAATTAATTTTAAACAAAATGTCTAGAAATTTTTACACTTAATGCCCAAAAAATACAAAAGAAGTTTATTATATATAAAAGGAACACCTACCACTTTCCAAATCTTTATTTCACAGTCCGCCCCCCCCCCCCCCCCCATGCATGACAACATTCATATTATATTTACAAGAAAGTCCAGAATTTTTATCAAATGTCAGGAATTTTCTCCGGGATTTTGATTTTTTTTGATCTGGGAACCCTAGTCTTGGCACACACTCTTTGCCTCACTCACATTCATAAATTCATACATCGTCTCATACATACTCTTCTATTATTATGACTCTTGACATGGCCCGTCTCAAGTATCTGATTCACTTGATCGTGCCATGTTTTCCTCGGGCATCCTCAACTTCTTCTACCATTCACATTTGCGTCATATATTTTTCTTACACTACTTTCTTCGCTTTACATACTTAAACCATCTCAGGGTCCCTTTCTTAATCTTACTAATTACGCTTAGATCAGACTTGCATTCTTTGCGTATCTCCGCATTTCTCACACGATCATACGTGGTTTTGCCACACATACGTCTCAGGAATCTCATTTCAACACATTTAGTTTACTTTGTGTTTGACACTAGCTTGACTAGCATTCCGAAGGTCGCGGGATCGAATCCCGGCGTGGCAAATAAATTTTATTTGATTAATTTGTGTTATTTCACAATTTATTCAATTAAAATAATATATAGTATCTATATTTGCGGCATGTTCCAGAGTGGAAGATACTCTCAGTATCGCCCTGGTGTTAGACCACCATTCAGAATTGAAACGTTGCTTGAAATGGCTTTCGCCGTGTTTGGTGACCAGATCTGAATAGCCAGGTACTATCCCCACCTTCCTCTTCCCTATCTCCTTCCCCTCCCCAATACCTTCAGCCTCACAACATACCCCAATTGGGGATGCCATAGTCCCACTGGCTCCAGACGGGAGCAGTTGGGACTCTTGTGCAGTATTCATGTAAAAAAAAAAACTTTCATCCTTCCTCTACGAGTTCCATGCTTCACTGCCATACTGTGACTGCTACCATCGTTTCTTATGAAAAATTTTTTTAGCGCCAACGGCATTCAGACCTCTATTAATGGATGGTGTCACGAAACTGCGACTCCACTGTTAATTGGCGGTAAATGCTGCAGAGCAAAGCCCACGCAGCCCTCGAAGGACCAGTCCCGAAACTACGTGAAATCGGTAAGTTATATGGGACGATTAAATAGCATACATTCGCAAAGCCTGATGGATAGTCAGTCGTTAGTTCAGATCTGTGCTTTTGGAAAATTAGATAAGCACAGATTGGAATAAGGAAAATAGGACTCACCGTTGCAGATGGGGCCTCACTGAACTCCAGTTTTGGTGCACACTTCTCACTGTTTAAAATTCGCAATATTCTTATAACAAGAGGTTACGATACATGCGCCCTGTCTGAGATGTAATTTTGTTCTGAGCAGGAAAGCACACTGTCACCTCTCCAAAGTTGAGTATTTCTTGCAACAGTTTTTATGGTGACATTTGGGAAGGAAAGATTAGGTAGGTGGGATAAATTCAGGATTTTGACATATCTACCCACCAAGTCTGCGAATGCAATACCCAATCAATCCCATATAAAGATGCGCAAACAATTGTTACATAACCACGGGCTCGAACCGCCTGGTTACGAACAGGTACACAAATTAATAATAAATAACGCCACAATGTTCAAGACAAAAAATGGTTCTATTTAAATACTTACAAAAATCAAATTATAATACTTACTTTATATCCCAAGCTAGCTCTTCAGGGGAAATTGTGTTCTCAGTTCGTTCAGATTTTAATTCAAAACGACTGTCGCTTTATTGTTGGAATAATTATAGATAGGGTTTTAATAAATGAAAAGATCTCTTGTCGCTTTTAAATGATTGGTGAATTTATTAATGACTCGACGCTTCTAGGAAAAGCTTTTAATCTCTTTGTGAACTCAAGGTTAATGATTTTAAAATATAACGTAAGGGTGGAATAGAAAACACAGAACTAAATAAGATTACGTACGTTACAATGTCACGGGCAGCATCGGGCAGAGGATCTCGTCCGGAACACACCACTGAGTTGATTTAGATATCAAATTTTACTACAGTTTAAATTACGTGTCCCAACCAAATGTTGGAACCAAAAAAGGGTCTAGGCGGCCCCGGCCGAGAAGCCAAGGACCATAAATATACTAACCCCTAGATCGATATCTTCGGGCTTTTTCCTCCTAGCGGTTTCGCCACCAGCTTGACCCCCCCTCGCCCTTCCCGCGCCTGCCTGCGCCTATGACAGCACTAATAGACTAAAGATAGAGGAAACTTATTTGTCTACCATAGACAATATAATCGCTCTCGACCTACTTCAATTCAATTCATTAAAAACAAAATTATTGGAATCAGAAATTAGACAAATGAAACACTCTGGGAACATCTTTAAATATGTTTATTTTCAGTAAAGACAATTGATAATAAATAACACATAAGACAATTGATAATAACACATAACACAATTGATAATAACACAAAAACTAAGGTATCCTAACCGACCTAACCTCAAATTAATTTACGGACGAATGCTGAATGTTGATGTCCTGCTACTGGTTCTGATCCTGGTCATCTTGTAGATACTCCACTGACCAGCTCTCTTCACCTTCACCGTCAGACTCCCATTTGACATCGGAAATGTCTCCTTCCAGTGCAATAGTTATTTCTTCATGTGACAAACCTCTAACAGCCATCTATAAAAATGATAACAATAAGTTATATATAGTCTACCGGAAAACATTAAAATGAATTAATACATCTTGAAAGAATCAAATTAAAATACGTAAAACAATACAAAACGCCAAAACAAGATCTCCATAAAAAAAACATCCACTAGAGCTCCACCACAGGAACATGAACGCTTTTAGCGAAAACAAAATGAAAAACCAATGTTTTTGAATGGAAATCATATTTATCGATCAGATAAAACATCTATATAGAGTATAATAATTATTTTCAACAGAAAAATGCTATATCTTACCTTGTTATGCAGAAAACCAAGACCGTTAAATGCTGTCAAAGACGCCATTCGAAATAGAAATATTTTGTGTTGCCAGTACGCGATTTGTTATATACCTTATAAAACATATCTTTCACAAGCGATACGCAAAATACGGGGCTGTTTGTTTCATAAAATCAAGAGATATTAATTTTCATCCATCAAATGACCTGACGACCTCCGTAGTCCAGTGGGTAAGACTCTTGACTCACAATCCGGAGATTGGGGTTCGAACCCGGCATGCGCAAATAAATTTTATTTGATTAATTTGTGTTATTTCACAATTAATTCATTTAAAATAATATATAATATATTTGCGGCATGTTCCAGAGTAAAAGATACTATCAGTATCGCCCTGGTGTAAGACCACCATTCAGAATTGAAACGTTGCTTGAAAATGGCTTTAGCCGTGTTTGGTCCCCATCCCATTTAGTGAAGGCGCTTGCATTATAACATGGGATGGAACCATAACAATCCCCATCCCCATCCCCAGACATGAGGTTTTAGACTAACCCCCCCCCCCCAAAATCACGTGTATTTTTTTAGTACAAAGTATTTAGAAATTTTTCAGAATATTATCACGAAAAATAAATACACGTGACATCTCATTATACAGACGACCTCCGTAGTCCAGTGGGTAAGACTCACAATCCGGAGGTCGCGGGTTCGAACCCGGCATGCGCAAATAAATTTTATTTGATTAATTTGTGTTATTTCACAATTAATTCATTTAAAATAATATATAGTATATTTGTGGCATGTTCCAAAGTGGAAGATACTATTAGTATCGCCCTGGTGTAAGACAACCATTCAGAATTGAAACGTTGCTTGAAAATGGCTTTAGCCGTGTTTGGTGACCAGATCTGAATAGCCAGGTACTTCCCAATCCTCCTCTTCCCCACCTCCTTCCCCTCCTCACTACCTTCAGCCTCACAACATACCTCATTTGGGGAATGCCATAGTCTCACTGGCTTCAGATGGAAGCAGTTGAGATTCTTGTGCGGTATTCACTGTAAAAAAAATCCTTTTCTTCAAGATCTTGTGATATATTTAGAAAATCAAAACCAAAACACGTTAAAGCTGTATGCATCAGATGTTCTCGGAAATTTAAAAAAAATCTACAACTTCAAGAGTCCACCAATTTTTCCAATAGAGAACTCCAGTACATTTTTTTTATTCTTTTTAATAAATAATGACCTTCTAACTTAAATAACTGCATATTTATTTTTATTTTTAAAGTTAGTTTTAATAGTTAAAATAATTGTTAAAGTTTTAATTTTTCAAGACCCCTCCGAAAACCACCGATGTATGGTGAATCGTGTGTCATCACTCCTGAAAAATTAGTATAGGATTCGGCAATCAGCTGATCTACTGCCGCCATTTTGAATTCCGTTCTTCGAAGTAATCTCCCTAGAAATAGCATTACTATATTTTTTTGTACAGTAGTTTTTTAAACATTTTCAATAATAGAGATAAACTAATAAGAGATACCTTCATTTTTTGAAACATTATTTAGGCCTAAATAATGTTTCAATAAACACAACAACTAAATATCTATAAACAGTATAAAATAACGAATAACGTGAAATGTTGTTAGTACTGATGGCTTATGTCATACCTACATAATCAAAGTTTCAATACAATGACTGGTGACGCGTGACGTCAGCACTAACCATTTCAGTAATACCAACTTTACAGTGTGTTTTGACGAGAGGTTTAAAAATGCACTTTTTAATAATTTTTTAAGAGCTCTACGTTTAATATTATGAAATAAAACTTATATAATATTCAGAATCAGCGTTCATTGGTCTGTATGAACATATTTTTTTAAAGCCATAATATTTTTCACTGGAGTTCCTTATTGTGAAGGCACAAGTCGTTGCAGCAAGTTTTTGTACAATAAAAATAAATCCTCAAATAAGAAGTGTGCGAGTGCTCCGTGTATACGATGTAATAAAAATTTAAAAAAATATATGGAATCACAAAACCCACAAAAATACCACAAAAAATACCCCAAAACACCTATTAAATCAGTAAAAAAAACCCATCTCACTTATTTTACCCCTAAGTTGGCAACCCTGAGCGAGAGATGGCGAAAATCAAAATTACAAACCTATCTTTACAGCTCCATCTATGAAACTTTATCTATGAGTGGCAGCACTTTTACGTCACGGACCACGGTTGAAAATTTTGAACGAAGATATACGCCACTGCCAAGGACCGACCCATAGCACAGTTAAAACCAGAAGAAAAAAGCTTGGGCTCTCGACGCCGTCCCAGGGTTTTCGGGCTCCTCCCCCACCGAAAATCGGGCCAATCAAAACTTTTAGACAATGTTGCCAACTTTTGAAAACTAATATTAAATATTTAGTACTTGACGAGGAGGCGTCTACTAATATCTACAGGAATTCCGAAAACTGAAAAAATCGAATTAATATCTATGAGAACCAAAGTGTTGACGAATATCTACAGCACAAACTGTTGACTAATATCTATGAGAATCAAAGTGTTGACGAATATCTACAGCACTGGCAGAGGTTGGATTTGCAATTATGTGTAGCATATTGGAATAATGTAATATTGCGTATGCAGTTTAAAAAACTTAATTTATGTGCGTGTGTATGTAAAAATCCGTAATATCGGACTATTGGACACATTTAGCTGATTAGTCCAACCTACGCTCTGTAGATATTAGTTCAACCTACGCTCTGTAGATATTAGTCAACACTCTGAAGTTCGTAGATATTAGTTCAACATATGAGCTGTAGATATTCGTCAGACATACAGGCTGTAGATATTAGTATCTGGAGTCCTTGACGACGGAAATATTCATTTAGGGGTAGGAAGTTATAATTCAAGAAAGTACTTCATAACACAATGGAGTTACCTGCATTTACCCTTCTTTAAATTTTTCTACCAGCCTTCCCATCTCTCGTAAACATATCTACTTCCCAAATATACAAACTCATCCACCTGCTCCAAGCATTCATCATTCACAACTATATTGCACACTGTTTTCGTACTCTCTCTTTCAAACACCATGACTTTAGACTTACTTACAAGCATCATTAAATCATTCTGCATACATACTTCGTTCATCCTAGACACGATCACACAATCAGTTCCGATTTTGCAAATTTAAATACAAATTGGAGTTGAATTGAACGTGAATTGAATTGAACGTGAATATTTTCACGCCGGAATAATTCACTTCACGCACCGACAACCGAAATGAATATTTTTGATGACATTGATCAATTTCAGGACCAGAGATTAAAAAAAACGAGTGTGCTTTAGACAACACAACTGAAGTAAAATTTCTGCTCCATCAATATCAGGGTTTCCCAACCTTTATTTCGCCGAGCCTCCCCGAACCAAAAAAAAATATTTTCAAGCCCCCCTTAGGGGTCGTCCATTAATCACGTGAGGCTCGAAAGGGGAGGGGGGCGGAAAAAATCACGAAATATCACAAGGGGGGGGGGGGTATAATGAGATGTCACGTGTATTTATTATACCTACATTTAAAGATAATATTCTGAAAATTTCAATATACTTTGTACTAAAAAAAATCACGTGATTTTGGGTATGGGGGGGGGGGGTAGTTTAAAATCTTACGACACATCACCAGGGGGAGAGGGGGTTAAGAAGTTGCTAAAAAACATCACGTGATTAATGTACGACCCCTTAATTTTGTTTCAACAAAATTAAGAAACACATTTTTTTATATTAACTAAATTATTTATTTGAATTTCAAATAGGTACTATACAGATACAATACAATTATCGATCTTTGATAGAAGAGTAGGTACACTTTTAATCATTAATTACTTTCACATTTACATTTCTTAGTTTTCTTTTAATTTTACATTTGATTCTATTATTATTTTTATTTATTTAAATTATATTTTTATAATTAGACTAACAACTTTCAAAGTATTTTAGAACAAATAAATAAAAAAAACTTTTAAAGTACTAATGAGATTCTTGAGCTTGCATGGTCGATTCTGGGTTCAGTCTTTGCTAGAGCTATGGTTAAAACCTATTACGCCCCCCCTGACATTTCTCTACGCCCCCCTAGGGGGGCGTGCCCTCCTTTTTGGGAAGCCCTGATCGATATGATAGGAAGAGAGAAAGAAAATGTGCGCGCGCACTGCTCTCTCTTGCTCCTACAGTGTGATGCACTGTGCCTTAGATATACGAAACGTAACTGGCTATGAGAGAAAGAAAAAAAAACGTGTGCTCGCACCTCTCTCTCTCTCTTGCCCCTACAGTAATATACGAAACGTAACTCTCTCTCTTTCTTTCTATCTTTACTAACTTATATCTCCCTCTCAACTACCGTTCGCGTCGCTTTTCGTAACGCTCTCGTCACGCATTCACCAGCTTACTTCCCAAGTAAAGCGTGCGTAAAGAAGTTTTACTTCAAAAATAAAATTTCCTTGAAAATTGTACTTGGGTTGAAAGGATATAAAATTAGCCTTCTTGTTCCGCGATGAATGATTAGGAGCGGGAAGTGGACAGAGAAAGCGTGCCAATGACCTTCGGCCACCTGTGTAGTGTATCTGTGTAGTGAGTGTTGAGTCACATTCACTGATTAGTCTGATTACTTAGTCGCTAAATCCGCAATAAAGACATTTTATATTTTGAGCTGCAAATGGGGTATTTTCACAAACTAAGGATTATATTTGACGGTCGGCATGGTAAGGCTCTTGACTAGCACTCCGAAGGATCGAATCCCGGCGTGGCAAATAAATTTTATTTGATTAATTTGTGTATTTCACAATTTATTCATTTAAAATAATATATAGTATATTTGCGGTACGTTTCAGAGTGGAAGATACTCTCAGTATCGCCCTGGTTCAGAATTGAAACGTTGCCTAAAGTGGCTTTCGCCGTGTTTGGTGACCAGATCTGAAAAGCCAGGTAATTCCCCATCTTCCTCTTCCCTATCTCCTTCCCTCCCCACTACATTCAGCCCCACAACATACCCCAATTTACCCCTATGGCATCCCCATGCCATAGTCTCACTGGCTCCAGACGGGAGCAGTCGGGACTCTTGTGCGGTATTCATGTAAAAAAAATGCATAGACTACTCACATACATAGACAGAAGCAAGCATATATTGATTTTTATATACATATTGATTTATTTTATTAACTTAGATAACACACAGAGGGTTAATAAAAAAAAATTACAAAAACTTTAAAAATAACTCGCAATATTCACGCACGATAAACATAATAATATTATCAAAATAATAACTGTACATCCTGTACATTTAGTAAACTGTATTGAAACTCGGCAAAACAATGTACCACATAATAGCTATTTATAGAACACACCGTTCGAATATTTCTTCATTTATAAACGAACTAGCGGTTCCCGGTATGCGTTGCAATGCCGTATTCAAAGAAATAAATTTTCCTTCCTGCATGTCCATTCCCGTGCGTCCCCATTCCCCTCCCGCGTTCCATATATTCAGTCCCAGTACATTCTGTTTTCAAACAGTTCGCGTGCCACCTATTACAATTTTTTTATTCAAATTTTCATTTTTCGTACATTACAAATATTCATTTTTGTATATTATAAGAACAATCAATCAAATTTGGCACTTTACAAAGGTACCTATTTAAAATACCTATAATTCTTACTAACTTAGTATACATATATATTCATTCTTTTAAAGAGTTTATTTTAAAATTGAATTTTGATTGAACAAACCGATGGTTTGCAAAATGTCATCCTCAAATTGTGACATTTTTGACAGTTTCGTAAGAGTTTTTGTAATGATTGAAAAACTTTTCAGTTGTCATGTGGTTGTAATAATCCAGAAACCTTTTTTGAAAGTTTCAAACATTTCCTATGCTTAATATAGCAATACATAGACAACTTACATAGTATAAATATAAGCAAGCATATTTTGATTTTTATATATGTATACGTATACACTAGCTGGTTCCCGGCGTGCGTTGCTATGCCATTTACATAATAAAGAAATTGTTTCTCCCTGCGTGTCCTTTCCCATTCGTTCTGTTCCCCTTCCTCTCCCGCGTCCCCTTCCCCACTCGCGTTTCCACTCCGATTCTTCCATCTTCCCTCTCCCCACTCTACTCCCCCCCCCCTTCCCCCGTCCCGCGAACCCCCCTCCCAAGTTCCCCCCCCCCCTTCCAGGTTCTTATGGTAAACATGTTTTTGACTAAAATTAGCATGCATTTTACGAGTGAATTTACCTTACTATGGTTATTGGAATTCTAGCCCCTTAAAAATTAAATAAAATCTCTAAATATTATCTCTATCTTCTCTACATCTCTATCTCTACCTCTACATATTATAAATTAAAGTCCTCCGCGTCGTCTGTCTGTCTGTTCGCGATAAATTCGTAAACTACTGAACGGATTTTCATGTGGTTTTCACCAATAGATAGTGTTTTGTGAGGAAGGTTTAGGTACGTAATTTGTCAAGGACTTGTGTAAATTGGTTAAAACAACGATAATTGTTGGAAGTGTCAGAAAAAGCCGAGCCGCCTGGTAGCTTTCATCGAAAACGCTGCCTAATCCTTTTGGGATATAACAAAACAATGCATGGTGGGATATTCCTCTTTTATAGATCTACAAAAAAGTCCGCGAACGTATATATCTATCTATATTTACTTACTATATCCATTCTATCTTCTAAAAATATGGTCACGTACATTGCGGTAATTGAAAAGTTATTTAGACGGATACAATATTAATCCTTAAATACGTTAGTTACCTCAAGAATTTCATGCAAATTATTATAATCTTTCGCACCATCTCTACGTATTATATATTAAAGTCCTCCGCGGCATCTGTCTGTCTCTTCGCGATACACTCAAAGACGACGGTCGTCACCCTTAGTTAAAAAAAACCCGCGTTTTTTTAACTTAAAATAAATTTTCAATGTAAAAAAAATGCTAACTAAAAAAACGCTGTCCATCCTCTCTGCTAACCTCTCTATAATTACGGTCGTCGCCCTCATAGAAACGGATAGAGCAACGAAGCGCGTAGCTGACTGAATCGGTATAGCTTTTGTAAGGTGATTTATGCATAACAATCCCTAACGCGGTTCAGTCACTAGCGCGACTGAAATGCGGTAGTGTTTGTAAGGCGATTTACGCCTTCCAATCCCTAACGCGGCTCAGTCGCTAAAGTGACTCAACCGCGTTAGGGATTGGAAATACGCCACCGGGACACGCTGCCTGAAAACGGGACTGTCCTGGTTAGGGTTTCCAGATATGGGCTTATCTTTTCCTGGCCATTTCTACTACCACTGAAAAATAATGAGATTCATTTAAATCAGATATCAACTTTTCCTGCGAATAGGGTCCTAAAACACTGCGTGTGGTTGCCGAAGCCTTTGTACGACCACATGTCATTTTTGCAGTAATTTGACTATCTGGAATTATTTTGTGTAAATTTTTTCCCAAGCAGTCTAATCTATCGTAACTCAAACCATGTTTTACATTATGATAAACTAATGCTACTTCTGCATTTACGATCGAAATTTCTTCCTTAGTATCTTTCTTTATGAAAAAAGTGTCCATGCACCGTGTTTGGCTGACAACATCTTTTTATGCTTAGCATTATTGGCGTGATCTTACAACAATGCAATGCAATACAAATTACAATACAATTAGTATTCAAGACTTTCGGGACAGTAAGGTGTAATTACTGGACACGGGACCACAAGCAAAATTTCGGAACTTTCCTGGCAACCTAGTCCCGGTGAAAACAGGACGTCTGGTCACATTAATTTTGAATCACAATACCCTAAACTGTACAATACCATCACCATAATAAGAAATAATATTCTGTACCCGAGAAGCATACGGATGCAAGTCCAAAAACGTAAATGTTCAGGAGAGCCAAAAGACTATTTTTTCTCTAACTTAAGGTGACATAACTTTTTCGGATATCCATGCCGATAGATAATTTATTTATTAATTATTAAATCAATTAATTTTGTTTTAAAAACGGGCAAATAAAACGAAAGATTTTATATATAAAGCCTTTAAAAATATTGTTTAAAATAAAGAGCTGACTCGAGTCAAACAAAAACACGGACTTGAGTCCTTCTGCTTCTAAATGAAGTGGAATATTTTGATATGACATGTGGTGTTTTATGAAAGGATCAATGTTTAAGAACTGTTTGCTTTAATAGAAAGGGGAGTAATGTATAATTTGAGTCATAATTCTACATAATTATGTAAAAATGAGTCATAATACTCAAAATGCAATAAATCATAAAGATGCAAGTCCATGGTACATCCTTTTGCTTCTAAGAAAGTTGTTGCAATATGGTAGTTGCATCCATATGCAATTTTGAAAATCCTATATTTTCTTGATGATAGGACCTGTATCTTTCTGCCACTGATAAACATGATTATTTACTTCAAGTCTGCATCAAAAACTCATTTCTTCAAATTTTGGACTTGCATCCGTATGCTTCTCGGGTACAGATATGGAGCCTGCCATATTTAATAAAAAATACAATTGACCAATATCGCAAATCAAGAATCAACACGCTCTCCTACATAATAAGAATGTGAATATATTTCTGGGAAAAACCACCGCAGAGCATACGAAACAAGAAGTGACTCAAGAATATATTATCATAAACATGTATTATATACTTAGTTGAGGAAGATATAATGTTAATGAATTAATCGAGAATTTTCTTACGTTCGGATTTTTTTTTAACCGCTGGTAATTTATTTTTATACTGGCGACTTCCTAGCATGCGTTACTATGCCACTTAATAAATAAATTGTTTCTCCCTGCGTGTCCTTTCCCATTCATCCTGTTCCTCTCCCCGCCTTCCCTCGCGCATGCGTTCCCCTCACACGTTCCCACTCCGCCTTCTCCACATTCCCTCTCCCGCTTCCACCGTCCCACGAACCCCTCTCCCCCCTCACGTTCAGTCCCAGTACATTCAGTTTTCAAACAGCTCGCGAATCACCTATTGCATTTTTTAATACAAATTTCGTAATGCCAGAGCCCATTATTATACATAGAAGCCATCGCGGGCATGCGCACATCAAATCCCCAAAGTTTCATCGCAATCGGATAATTTCATGATGCCAGAACTCACTATTATATATAGAAACCATCGCGTGCATGAGCACATCAAATCCCCAAAGTTTCATCGCAATCGGATGAATGGTTTAGCAACGCATAGGCATCTCAAAAATATTTTGATTTTTATGCATCAATATGCATAGAGATGAATGCAGGACAAGAGTTCCAACCGTCTGGATGCAGTGGGATTATGGGATCCCCAATTGGGGTATGTTGTGAGACTGAAGGGAGTTAGGAAGGGAATGAGATGGGGGAGAAGAAGGTTGAGAAGTACCGAGCTATTCAGATCTAGTCACCAAACACGGCTAACGCCATTTCAAGCAATGTTTCAACAATAATACAAAAAAAAAATTGTAAATTCGGAGCTTGACCTATTGTGCACTTTCGAATTTAGTCAATTTAAGAGTACCTACTCGACCCTTTAGGCACAAGGACCTTTTTCAATGTCACCATTCACAGACACATAATTTGTAACAGCAAACTCGCCAATTCATAGCTTACATAGTAGTGATGTAACGAATGTCATTTTTTGAGCATTCGCGAATGCGAATGCAAATATCTGCTACCGCCATTCGCGAATGCGAATGCGAATATTGAGTTTTTTTTTATTTGACGCCAATTATGTATGGCTTATAGCATCGTGTTCCGAAAATTTCCGAGTTGATCCAAAAAAAGCCGATCGGTTGTCTTATTTCATTTGTCGTCTGCTCGTAAACAAAACAAGTTAATTTTAAGGTTATAGTGTGATTGATTAGTGATTAACATGAGCAAACCAAATTCTAGTGAAATTCGGACTTATTTCACACTTTGCGACGCTGAACGAGCTAAATGCAAGCTGTGTAACAAGGAATATTCTAGAAAAGAAAGAACTACAACGGCTGTGAGAAATCATTTGAAGGCAATGCATAAAACAAAGTTTTCCTAATTAGAAAAGTGTGAAAAACGAAAACAGGATGCATCTAAAATAAAACACTTGCAGTGGCATCATCTTCCCATCAAAGTACCAAATCCGATATGAAACAGATATCGCTTCAAGAATGTGTCGATAAAACGAAACAGTGGGATAATAAATCTATGAAGTCATTGGCCGTTGATAATTCAACAAGTGAAATGGTTTCTTTGGAAGACTTGTCATTTAGTTTCGTGGAAAGTGTTGGATTCGTAAGACTTATCTTATGAAGCATGTGTCCATCCTATAATTTAAAGTCTAGTCTCTTTTTTCTGATGTTCATATTCGCAAAGCATTCGCTCGAACTTTGCGAATGCGAATACGAATGCGAATATGCAAAAATATGCGAATATTCGTTACATCACTATTACATAGTTTAGCAAACAAATAATAAACAAATGGTATCGTGTTTAAAACATACTTTAACATTTTTTTATCATAACATATTATCATATTTCTGATAACTTCAGTTTATTATTGTGAATCATTTTATTTTCTTTACATTTAATCAATAGCGCTGTAATGTAAGAAATTAATTAAATTACAAAACTAGCGATTTCCCGGCATGCGTTGCACTGCCACTTAAAAAAGAAATTGTTTCTCCTTGCGTGTCCTTTTCCTTTCGTTCCGTTCTCCTTCCGGCGCCCCTTCCCCGCCTTCGCTCTGCCCTCTCCGGCTCCCCCGTCCCATTCTTCAAGTAAATTCAAAAGAGTTTATTCGAAAATCGAATTTTGATTGAACAATCGATGGTTGTGTGTCATGTCAAAAATATCATTCTCAAATTGTGATATTTTTGACAGCTTCGTAAGAGTTTTTGTAATGATTAAAAAACTTTTCAGATGTATTGTCATGTGGTTGTAATAATCCAGAAACCTTCGCTAGGATGGAAAAATGGTATTTTGAAAGTTTCAAACATTTCCTATGCTTAATATAGCAATACATATAAGTAAACATATTTTCATTTAGATTGTTTATTATAACCCTTGTGTAAATAAATATAAACATTACGTTCCAAGTGTAAAAACCCCATGGGCGTGAAAAAGAGTAAAATAAAAAATAACGAGTGTGCTTTAGACCCACAACTGAAGTAAAACTTCTGCTCCATCTATATGCCTAGGACCTAGGACCTAGGACCAAGGCGAAACAATGTCCCGACTATTTCCGAAACTTGTAATATTTATTTAACCCAATTCGTATAATTTGCTGAAAGCTTTCCACAACAAACAGTCCTTTAAGAGTGTGTTATAGGGGCAGAATGGTTATTTTCTGAAAAACGGCTCTCTAAAACGGCTTAATACTACCTTTCATGTGTCATTCTCGGACTTGATATTTTTTGTTACCAAATAATGGACCTTTATTTTTCAATCTGCTTATTTTTTTTTGTAATTGATGTAGGCATTTGACCATGAAAAATAAAAACATTGATACACCATACAACCCATTTTTTAACCCATTACCTCCATGAATTATTTTTTATTTTTATAAACTTGAATCATCATTATAACCCGATAGTATAGACTTAAAGAAGAGCCCAAAATCAGTTTTAGAATTTTCCGCCCGCCCACCCTCTCACCAGAGCGTCTAGAAAATTGATGCCTAAACGCAACTCTTGGAGGTAACCCCTCTAAGCAAAATTTATGTCAACTATGGGTTAAGTGCAGTTTACTGTGAGATTTATATTGATAATATAAAATAAATGATTGCCTTTGTTTATAATTCAATGAAAAAAAAAAATTAATGGAAAATACGCAAAATAATAAAAAATTCAATATTAAAAAAAACATTCAAGAATGAGGAAAATAACCAAATCTAAGCAAATTATTCTTTAAGTGATACTGTTCGAAGTAGTCAAAATGAAGGGCTCGGTTGCAGGCCCGGCACCGGTAGCCTGTTAGATTTTTTTTACACAGAGCATAACGAATATGAGATTTGCCACGACATTGCAAATGAAATTTTTGCATTCGAGGCACACAATTCCCATCTTCTGCGTCATGGCCTTCCTTCACAGGAGGTTCTCCGAATTCGATATTGATCTGATTTGGAAAAGACAATAAAAGAGTACGGGTAAACTCCACATGGAATGCCTTCTGGGAAAGGTTTCTCTGTTGCCTAGTCATCTTCTGGTTTCCCATATCATGCTCGTACTTCCTCAAGAAGCATTGCAACTTCCATCCATTTACAAGAGACAAGAGCGCTGCTGAGGCAAGATACAAATAAAGGCCAGTACCACTTCTTGGATTGAACGTTGATCCGATAATTTTGTATACCATTATCATGGAGGTCCACCCATTCCCAAATTGTAATTTTGTATTAACGCCGGGCAATCGATTTTTTTGCATGCTTTCTCCAAATTGTTGCCTTTTTTGTCTTTCTTCGATATCTGCCAACGCTGCACTTGACGTACTGGCTCCATTCGATCATAGTTCGTGGCCACTGTTACTACACGGCTGTCCTACCAACGGCATACGAGGATTTGGTTTTCTACGTCTACCACCGCATCAAATTTATCTATAATTATAAAAGCGATGAGAGTTAAACTTTAGCTAGGTAAATGAACGCTATGCGCAAGGGAAATATAAAAGAAAATTATACCTTTAGGTAATTGCTTTCCTGTCTTCAACTTGCCTGAAGCTTCAAGGTTAAGAAGCTACATGTGCCAGTAGCGCGCATTCTCTTATCCTTCAGGACACTCATCAAATGGTGAGATGTGAAGAAATTGTTCATAAATAGCTCATGGCGTATGGGAACTCTATATATTCTATCGTAGAAGTAGGGCGGATAATCCCTGATCTAATTAGGGGTCATATGTATCAGATGCTCCGGAATACGGCATTGCTTGGAACAGGTATCCTTAGACCACTTTTGTTTATAGTGAGGCTTCTTTTTGTACTGTAGTTTTGATTTTTTGGCTGGTGGTGCATTTGAAATAGATATTCTCAAGGTATTACGACTCACACAGGATGATGTCGAAGGCTGACTCCAGTGAAGGTCATTAGCGAATTCATCTGGTTCATGCTCGTCAAGGCATGACTCATCAATTTTCGAATTTCGATGTTGCGCTCGATTACAAATGTGCCGGCAATATCTCGAAAGTTATCCACCTCCGCATCTTCGTTATTTTTCATAAAATTATCGTCAATGTGCTCTTCGTTCTTCTGTTTATCAACGTTCTCTGAATAGCGCGTTATTAACAACATTATTGTCATCACTTTCACATACGCTAAAAGAGCGCTCCAATTCTGCCACCATTTCATCTTGATTCAACGATTTCGTTTTATAACGACGAATTATGTAGGTATAGGAGAAGTAGGTATTTTCGACATGATAAAAAATATACGAAAACCGTAGACAAACTATTGATTTCAATAAAAATCACTCATAAAAACTATACAAAACCATATTATTTGAAGGCAAGCTAACCAAAAACGTATGTAAACACTGTCACAGCTAACCTCCAAAGGTTGCGCGCAGGCATCACCTGATTTCAGTGACATCTAGCTGTCATCTTATGCATATAATACTATGTTGAAACATTGTTTCCGACCATTTAATCTTTTGATAACAATATGTGATTCACACATGTTTTATTTTTTTCCGATTTAATTTTTTTTTCTTTTTTTCAAAATGGGTCAATTTTCAGGGCTTTAGTAAAAAAATAATTAAAAATAGGATGATTAATAAAATTTATCAAATTATGTTAATTATTGAAAGCTAACATACCATTCTGTAAATGCTGCATAACAACTTGGTGGGATTTTGCTTTATTCATAGTGAAAAAAAATCATGCTTTTCATCAATTTTTTTGATGCCTATAGACATCGTCATGGAGGTAATGGGTTAAACTTAAATCTATGATTGTCGCATTAATAATGATTTTACACAATATTTTAAATTTAAAATATTTACATAATACATACATCTGTAGAATTACGGCCTCTTATTATCGTTATGATATCTGTGGATATTAACAATTAAATAAATACTTCATTTTACACCAAATTCTTACACAGTTCGAGCTTTTTATTCATTCCGGGCTAGGATCTCCCGTTGACAGGCAGTGAAACTATACGCTCCTCGTTTAATAACGTATATATTTTGAAAATGCCGTCAAAATGTTTCATTAATGCCTCTAAATATAGAATACCGACACACTTGAAGCATTGCAATAATCTCAGCAAGCTACAAAAACAGTAGGTACTCGAAAATTCACTTTTTTGGTGTAAATCTGTCAAAATGTTTCTTTTCGACCGCCATATTTGCTTCAATCATTGAAAACATAACTTTTAAAGTGCGTTGCGGTTCCGAAAACGGTTAGTGCGTTGTTCACGTATGTGGCGATGCACGTTTTGCAAGTATGTGTGTGAGAATTCATTGGGCTGCGTACACACACACAGCTATAATATACGTATCGTGGCTCGTGGCGTCTTTCGGAATATGGGTATTAGTTCATTTATCCGGGCATTTCGCTCGCCAAACTTTTGTCGTAGGTACATTATGTACACGGTGTTTGGTAATAAATACAACTTCAACTTGAAGATTGTACTAGGATATTATTATTGGTTCATCAGCCACTACTCTCGAAAATGTACTTTTATACTTTTTTTTTACATTAACTCCACACATATGTCATCTGGGATGCTGTGTGGAGGGTCTTTTTGAGGAGAGGAAGGAATGAACATTGGTCTTGAAGAGACCCATGTTGTAGGAAGGAGGAAACACAGAGGCCGGCAAATCATTCCACAGCCGAGCTGTTGAACACAAGAACGAGTCGAAGAAACGACCCGTTCTCATGTGACAAATATCAACCTTGTACAAATGTTGGGCACGCGTTTGGCGTGTTTCCCGACTATGCGCCGGTGCCGAAGGGATCAATGATGCTAGTTCCTCGGAGCATCTTCCTATTGGACTTCATTTTTTTTTTCTTTATTAATTTTGTTTGTTGCAGTTTGTTTTACATGGTTTTCGACTACCAAGGCAAATGCCTGTACTATGGTAGTCTATATCTCGCAATTACTATTCGTCACCTCATTTGGATAGGGTTCTAACTTCACAACTTGTTCTGAGATACGAGATGTCAAAGTTTGAAAAGGCGATTTCTCATAACCTATTTACATTTATTCCTAATATATCGAAACACTTGTTACATGCACTGCGTTAGCCCTCATAAAATATATGGTAAATATTTCCATATCGATTCCACGCTCAAAACACACATTAAAAAAATAAAACAAATTGTACTAGGTAGATAATGGTTAGTAATAAGTAATTCAGTAACCGGAATTGAAAAATATTGCGTTTCAATGTTTTTTTTTTTTTTTTTAATTTAAAAAATGCGAAATGTCATTTTTCAAGGACCGCCATGTTAATTATGGAAATGAAATACGCATGTTTAAAAGAAAAAATCACTTTCTGTCAAAATAAGTACGAATTGTAATCTTCGGAAATGATGAATTTTATTAATCATTATTTTGTTCGGTTTCATAAACACGAAAAATTACGCGAGACGAAATGACATTTCGCGTTTTTAGAGATAACAAAATAACCATCAAAATGCAATATTTTCAATTCCGGTTAATAAATTACTTAATACTAACTCTAATCTACCTAGTACAATTTGTTTTAATTTTTTAAAGTGTGTTTTGAGCGTGGACTACTCGTTAGGGAAATATTTACCAAATATATTGTCGAAGGGTGAGATTTTTTTTTACTTTTTATGATTTTTATGACGCGTGTTCCCAATATCGTGATAATAGTCGGTTTGTATTTTACTAAAATTTACACTAATAATCTCAAAATCAGATTGAATAGCATGGTAATCAGTTTTTATTTCTACATTGTTTAGAAGCAAAAAAACAGCAATTCTTTGGCAAAATTACCTATGACCGAAGACCAATGATGGATCTGTGAAGAATCGGAGCAGGAGCTTACTATTGAAGAGGTGATAGAAGAAAGCGATGATATTTTAATAGAAGGGCGGAGAGTAGTACAATTTGATTATTTTTTAAGCAACTCCAATGTATTAGTCAACATGATTCCCTTTTTAACTGCAATTTAGAGCACTTACGAATTACCTCAGAAAATATAAATGGTTTGAACTCTACTTTTAATTTAAAATGCGTTTTATGTGGTAAAACTTTTAAACTAAAAACGTCCGAAAGCCTATAAGAAGGTATTGGCATCAACGAATCTTTTGTATCGGGAATAATGAGCATAGGATTGGGTTATTCGGGCATGAAAGAGTTATGTGCCACCATTGAAGTTCAGTCCTTATCTGTTGCTGAATATGGATAATGCCATTGAAGGTTTGTGAATGGTGGGAGAAAACCAAATTTACCAGTATGACTGCGGAAGCCGACGAAGAAAAAAACTGGCTATTCAAAGCGGCGATGTTGACGAGAACGGAACGCCGATAATCACTGTAGTAGCCAGGGTTGCCAGGTATTTTAGCACCTTGTTCGGTTTCGGTTCGGTATTTTCAGATTAATTTTTCTCCCTAATAAACGTCAGATTTGACGCAATCTATCCCTACTTAGTTTGTGCGGTGTTGCCGCTTCGTGCACGAACTCACTTTTTTCGAGCCATTTCGAGGATTAGTGTTACTTATCAGGTGACTGCGTACTTGTGTAAATGTGATTATTCGAATAATTTGACTGCTTACATTGTTTCAAAGTTCGACAACCCCCGCCCCCCCCGACTCGGGTTTTGATTTGCCAAGGTACTGGCTAGTAGCTGATGTGTGTTGGTCGAATACGGGAGGGGGGAGGGGAACTCGGGAGGGGGGTTCGCGGGACGGGGGAAGGGGGGGTAGAGTGAGGAGAGGGAAGGTGGAGGAGGAGAATGAGCGGGAACGTGAGAGGGGAAGGGGACGCGGGAGAGGAAGGGGAGGAGGAAGGTGAACGGGACGAATGGGAAAGGACGCGAAGGGAGAAATGATTTCTTTATTAAATGGCATAGCAATGCATGCCGGGTACCAGCTAGTATATAGATAAAAAAGAAACTTTATTTTATTTCTCGAAGTCAATATTATTAATGATGTTATTAATATGTATAGATATTCTATCAAATATACGTTTCCAATTTGGGGATAGTAATAATAATGATGAATTCTAGAAAATATAGTTTAAAATCAATTAACGACTGAATATTTAGAAGTTAAATTTAAAAAAAAAAAAAAACTTCATTAAATCGACTCCAAATGTTAACCACGAGATTCCAAACGTTGTTTATTATGGAAACGATGAAAGGACCATTTGAAAGGACCATGAACAAGCAAATTATGAAACATTTATAAAAAGGATCATACTAAATATTCTACCAACGTAATAAGTTCCATAAACAAACCACACTTTGTTATTAGTTTGTTTTTTTACTTCGATATTTAAAAATACTGTGCTTGGATGTTCATAACAATCATAACGCAAGTATAATGTTGACCTTTTGAAATCTGGGAAGACACCCCTAGTGCCATCTTGCGATGTAAAAATAAACACATTTTGACAGATTACGAAATGTTACGAGGGTATCATATACGCTTAAGGGGTGTTCAGACATCTAATATAACCGCTAGCAGGTATCTGTTGAACCGCGAGCGCTTATGTTTCGTGCCGTTCACACGGCGCAGATAAAATATTTCTTCCTATGGTAGGAGAGGGGGTCAGTTGAATTAGCGAGCGGCCACGGAGTGCGCATTTTTCGTATTGAATCTATCAACTTGACATCTGTCATCCACCGGTCTTGGCAGCTCCGTAATTAAAATGACCCCCTCTCCTGTTCTGGGGGGCGCTTAACTGTTGGCATATCGCCTCAGGAGCGGTTAAGCTGAAGTCACAAGGATCACTCGGATGAAGGTTTACTCGATGAAATGTTCCATTCTCGTTTCACCGAGTGTTCACACGGTTCCTTCGAAGGAAGAGTTCACTTGACATTCTCGCTGCGAAGTCGTCGAGAGTAGTCGCGGCCGCATTGGAATTCGTCCGGCGCTGACGGCTATGTTCGGGAATATTTACGATTTCAATTGACATTTCCGATAACGTCGAACTAAATTACGAGAAATTGGCGATTCTTGTAAACAGTAAATAAATTTCAGCACCATAAAATGAACATATGGTTAAATATTAACCTGAAAACTGATATCTACCACTATTTTTGCACCATGAAAATATTTATATTCCAAAATAGGCCTCGGCTTGCAATAAAATCCATATAAATGGAATATTTATTGACGTATCCAAAAACTAAAAACTGTTTTGGAAAGGTGATAAAATATGCTTCCAAAATTTATTATTAGAAATAACCACGTAATTTTTTAAATAGAGTAATTTTTAATATAAACTTGTAAAAGTTTAAAAAATGGCTCTCCTTGCTTTTTATTCTATCTAAAATTACTGGTTAACAAAAGAAATATTAAAACACACACTTATTTTGTAAGACAAATAAATTATAAACGTTTCTGTCACCTCACTTTTTTATCGTTTCATATAAAAATAATTCATAAAAAATTCACAATGTTTCATAATTTTTTTTTCAAACTCGATCAGAAACTTTGGTTCCATAGAACTGTACATTCGTATTCGTTTGTGGTTAATCGTTATATTGAATATATAGAGCATTATTTTCTCTTTCCAATACCGTTTAGATCATATTTTTCACTATGATAGTAAGGGAGAAACAACGATTTCTATGAGACGTGTAGGAGTTATTTCGAAAAGTGAACTAAACGGAGCATTTTGACGTTTAAGCCGCTCCGGCTACTCGTCCTCACGCCAGAACATTTCGGCTGACTAATTTGCGAGTGAAAGACTGTTCACTTGAGTGTTCACACACATCATTCGCATCACGTGATGTTAAATTCCGGTTGCGAGTGAACAGTGCCGAAGGAAGCATTCCAACATTGTTGGAATGCTTCATTCGGAACTGTCTCTATTCACTTTCGTGTTCACACGGTTCATTTCGAGGGAAAGAGGCGGAAAGAAATCACGAAATGAACGATAAATGAATGGTGTGAATGGGCTATTTCGGCGTAAGATGTGCATTGTCTATGGTTGATGTGCGCATAAAGCGCTCAGGTGTGAACGGTCTGAAGGGATTGTATGGAGAGCGATATGTGGCGTGCTATGATCTTTTATTTTTATATGCTCAATGTGAACGAGCTCTTAAACATCTGTCGATGATATCTGAGAAGTAAGGATAGAACAATGCCCCATTGAGAGTTGTTTGCAAGAGACGTTCGCAGAAAAAAATTACGGTTTCATTGAATAAGACGAACGTTCACTTTCTTTTTGCCAATGTTTAGAGCAGTCTTTCTCAAATTGTGCTTTAAAACCCCCTTGTGGGCGCTGGAGGCTCTCGGGGGGCAGTAGAAGGCCCAAAGAAAATTAGAGGGCGTTAAGGAAATTTAGAGGGGCGACGGCGACGGCAGACTATTCTATACAAATTCGATGGAATCAATAAAAATAGATTAATACGTTTGGGAGCGTCCATTTATCACGTTATGTTTTTTGGCAACTTTTTAACCCCTCCCCCCCCCCCAAAAAAAATCACGTGTATTTTTTTTAGTACAAAGTATTTTGAAATTTTCAGAATATTATCACGAAAAATAAATACACGTGATATCTCATTATACCCCCCCCCCCCCCTCGCGAAATTTCGTAATTTTTCAAAACACCCCTCCCCCTCCTTTCGAGCCTCACGGACGACCCCTTAGGTCAGGATTAACGGCGATTTTGAAATTATTTTTTTCATAGCTTTTAACGACTTTTCAAAGGGGTATTAAGTTGACTTGATTCTGAGTTGACATGGAACCAATTCATTAGCTCCACACAGGAGGCTCTGAGGAAAATAAATCCCCTCAGGGCCTATGTCATCTTTGGGGATGCTGTGTAGAAGGGTCTTTTTAGGAAAGGAAGTTCTGGGAAGGAAAAGGGTTGAGGGGTGGGTAAGAATCTGAGGGTCAGTGTCCAGGAGTGACGGATGTAAATCCATCCCACTCACTGCGGTGCAAGGCGATATTCCGAGAGAGTACGACTGGAAAAGTCAAAAGGACTCAACCATTCTCTCCCGATCCGGCCTTTTTTACGTTAACTCTACAAAGGAAGCCCTGACAAAAAAACATCCCTATTTAAAAAAAGCTATGTCATATTTGGAGATGTTGTGTGGAGGATCTTTTTAGGGAAAGGAAGGAGAAGAAGTTCTGGGAAGGAAAAATTATGAGGGGTGGGTAGGAATCTGGGGGTCAATGTGTCCAGGTGGGACGGACGTATGAATCCAACCCTCCAATGCGGTGCAAGGCGATAGGTCAAGCGAGGTTCAACGAGTCTCCCTCAACAAGCCTCGCCACGCTGTACGCGGGTAAATGCATCCGATGCCAAGTCCTAGACATACCTCACCCCATGAACCCGGGCACCCCTGTAAGTCACCAAACGTAGCGACCAGCTTGGGGTGACCTATGGCAGAGGTGTTAGTTATCCAATAAATGGATCCCGGTGCGGCAGTACCCACACACGCCTTCTAAAATGTGTTGTAGTGTGTAAGTGTGTGTTGGCGAGAAATGTGCATATATCGATAGTCCAGTTGACTAGTCAGACATCTCCAAATACTTAGTTTTGAGATAATGAGGAAAGCAATATTCGAGTGCCACCATAAATGTGTTTTACATTCAAATGCTATGTGAATTTCAAATCACTAACGGCGCTAACGAAGTTTCACTTCAAACCATGTATTATGTTAACGTATAGGTCAACGGCAGACGGAAGAGACCGCGGAGCACTGAACAGAAAATTACCCGGTATAAGGTCAGTGAGACTGAGAATAAAAAAAAAAAAACAAGAATGCCCCACGTTGGGCGCCAAAGTTAATTAATGAATAAGAAATGCTACAACCGTCGTTTGAAGATTATTAAAGTCATTCCGCAATGAACGGTTGTGCAGCGGCACAACGTGACGTAGGGAGGACTGCCAAGAAATTTATTTACACGTTTTGTTATGAAATGTATCGTAATTAGTCTACGCTTGGTTCTCACATTGCTTTGGTTTTCTATGGGCTTCTTCGGGTTCTCTCTCTGGTTTCAATCCTGGGATTGGTTTGCAGCAATTTCCTCTATTCTTCTCTGTCTTGTGCGGCTCTTTTGAAGTCTGCATATGATGAGCAGCGCACGTCCACCAGCAGGTGCTCCAGGTACTCTCGGCGTGGGCGTCCCCTAGAGTTGTTCCCTCGGTCATAACCTCCATTATGGCATGCAAAAGGCCTTCTTGTCGTATTACATGGCCGATCCATCTTGCACGCCTTTCGGACAAGGTTCTGAGCAGGTGCCTTCGTCTTTCGATTCTTTGGAGAACCTCCTCATTTGTAATGTGGTCTCTCCAGGAAATTCCTAATAATCTTCTACAGGACCACATCTCAAAAGCCTCTAGTCTCCGTTTATCTCTTTCGGATAGGCACCATGTTTCGCAGCCGTACATCAAGATACTCCATACATAGGTCTTGATGAGGAGTATTCTCAGTTTTAGGTCTATATTATTCGATTCTATTATTTTCGACCTTTTATTGAATGCAAGCCTAACCAGGGGTCCTAGCACACTGAAATCGTTATCTTTACAATATCGAATCGACATGGCATAACAACCGACGATTTTGTACCGAACCGATATTGATAAGCAATGTAAGGTAATCAAAAAGAAATTGTTATACGCTGGCAACACTTGAGGTACTTTCTATGTAGCTGTCACAATGTCTATGGAATCGGAGTTATAGACCGGGAGCCGGTACACAAACCTTACGAGTACACGGATGAAACTACTTTGAAGTGATAATGGACATTTAGTAAGTCTTAAAAAAGCTGGTGTACCGCGCCTCTTGGCAGATTCCGCGCAGTCATGGAACTAGTGAAATTCTTCAATGGGATGGTTTAGAATCTAGACTACAGTTATTTATTGGTTTCATTCGTGTACTCGATGACGTAAAATTTACTAATTTCTATCCCAATTTAACACCGGCTTCCTGCGAACGTTCCAGGCTGCCGGTTGGCAGACCTGCTAATTTTCTCATCTACTAATCGACCTTTATCATATGAAACCATTCCCGTTCGTGCACCCGATGACGTAATTTTTTCGAAAAAAAAACGAGTGTGTTTTAGACCACACGACTGAAGTAAAACTTCACTAACTTATGCCGGGTACCCGTTGTATATAATGTTATGTAGGATGGAACCATTACAGTTTAGTTGACCCCAAGGTTACAGTGTCCTTGCAACGCGTGCCGGGTACCCATCCCCATCCCCGTCCCCGTCCCCGTCCCCGTCCCCGTCCCCGTCCCCGTCCCCGTCCCCGTCCCCGTCCCCGTCCCCGCCCACCGTTCGCATCGATTACCGTTCGCATAAAATGATATAATATCCTTTTTCGTAACGCGTTCACCAGCCTACCCCCCATGTCGAGCGTGCGTAAAGAAGTTTTACTTCAAAAATCGCTCACTATTTCCATGACTGTGTGGAACCTGCCAAGATGTGCTCCCGAAGACTAGCTTGTTTAAGGTTTACTAAATGTCCATTATCACTACAAAGCAGTTTCATCTGTGTACTCGATGACGTGGTTTGTGTAGCCAGGCTCCCGGTCTATAATACCTGTCAAAAACCTCGTAATCCATTAATGTAATAATATGACAACTAACTAAATCTTTTCTTTTGAACATTTAAAGATCCAAATACACCGAGATTTTTGCCGAGATATCATAATAATATTAAATACACACATTTTATTATACGTTGGAAGTCCCCATGGATTTTTTGACAATAAAAAGGAGTTAATTGGACAATGAGATCATTAGCCATAATACGAGATATATTCGTAAGTACAAAACTGTCAAACAAAAACGTCTGAATTCCGATTTAATTCAGTCCTGCAATCTTCGATAATCTGCCTCCGCTCATTAATAAACCAGTAATTATGCAGAAAGAATGTCATTATTAATAAATATTCTTAGGTATATCGCCAGTCAAACAAAGGACAGGGTGATTTACAATCTCGTATCGATAACGAACCGATTGCCCTAGCACGCTTGCACCATCGATAGGCACACCGACGTCGAAGGGAAATAAATAAGGAATCGACATACGATCTCACACGATGGCAACACTGGGGATCTTTTAATGAATTTTCGTTTCTTAATTTGAAATGTGCTGCATAAAAATGAAAAATACCAATAAATTGACAATTTCGAATTGAAATTTGAACTCAGCGAACTTGGCGTTTCGAATGTAGATACTTTTTGAGACTAAACGACATTTTAACAAATTTCGTTTCTTGAATTTGAAAGCAATTAATTGATCGCCCCTTAAATGAATTAACTGAGTCTATGGGTCTCGTATACGATTTCTTTAAATTCTGAGAGTTTTTTTAGTTCACCTCTACTCATTAATTAGCTAGTTATTTTGCGTAACAAACGACATTATTTAAAAAAATCTGTACATTGACAGCTTATCTGTCACTCCGAAAGCCACGGTAAAAACGGCGTCATTTGCCAACCGACTGTCGGAATCGTATGTTCACTGTGCTCGCAAATATCGCTAACTGCCCATAGACGACGGATTTATTACATTTTGTATTAATATTGGGGTTTTATCAACCAAGAATGCATACGATTTGGCAGGCTTTTGTCAATCGTCGGTCGGAATATCCCTTATCAATTGTTGAGCGTGCTAGCACATATTGATAACTGACCATAAATGACGGATTTTACCGATATCGTATTGATATAGGGTTATATCGATGGACCATGCTAGGACCCCTGGTGTATACGGCTGTCGACCTCGCTCTTAGACCGACCGTCCCATGTTATTTGATTCTTCGGGTTACACAGTCTCATTTCCGACTTGTGCCGAAGGTAGGTGTGCAGAGTCATTATAATTCTAGACCTTCGCAAACAAAACCTAGCTTTCTGTCAGAAAGATCGTTATTTATACTTTGTCATCTTAGAGGATATTGTATGGAGGGTCTTTTTAAGGAAGGGAATGATAGGAAGGAAAAAGGTAAAGGGGGTGGGTAGGAATCTGGAGGTCAAAGTGTCCAGGAGTAACGAACGTATGAATCCATCCCTCCATCCGTGCAAGGCGATGGGTCGAGAGATTCCGGTTGGAAAGGTCAAAAAATCTGCCTGAACTAGTGTCTCTCGATCAGGCCCGCCACGTAGCAGGTGTGTAGACGCATCCGCCGTCATGAAATAGACAAACCTCACCCCATGATCCCGGGCACCTCTGCTAAGTCACCAAACGTAGCGGACCATTTGGGGTGACCTATGGCAGAGGTGTTGGTTATCCGATAAATGGTTCCCGGGGCGGCGGTACCCATTCCCGCCTCCCAAATTACGGAGATGCGTAAACATACGGATGACAGCTGTCAAGCTGACAGATCCAATACAAAGAAATGATCATATTTCGCGGCAGCTCCCTAATTTAACTGACCCCCTCTCCATATATAGGAAGAAATCTTTTATAGCGTAGTGTTTCGGTACAACCGATAAGTGCTCGCGCTTTACGCGTGTCCGACCCTTAAGCCGCGGCATACCCCATTTCTACCGATTTATTACATATGTACCTTAAACACTCTAGCTCTTAAAAAAATGTATGTTATCCTTGAAGACAATATCTGTATATTCCCCATGCCGAAACGCACATTATATCAAATTCCCTCTAAAAAAAAATCGCCAAGTATGCTCCGAAAATTTTTACACGATGTACACACATCTACCGGATCTGCCCTGATAATGGACACTGCAACTATGTCCGAAACGTTGGCTAAAGAAGGAGGTAGCGCAACACGGCATAACACACCAAAAACAAATAACGAAAATGCTTTTGGCCGTGAAAATCTTAAAACGTTTGTTTCAGTTATTTTACAAGTTATATGTATGAAAAAATTCACAGTTTTTCTTTAAAAGCTGTTTTAGACAACCCCCACGAGCTTTTTGCTCTATTTTAAACGAGTCGTGTTTTATTAAACATTTTCACAATTTTCGCTTAAATATTATCGATTTTAACATTAGCGCGCTCTCTCTAACATTCTAATTTACACATCCATCCATATCCATCTTCTTCTTTTTGAGCGGACATACCGCGCCTTAAATGAACATTTTATTAATTTTATATACCAGTGTACGTTTCCTAAATTATTTTATATTGATGGTCCACCCTAACGCACGTTGTTCGCTGTAGGTACGGTTATTTCTCTTTGATAGTCAAGTACAGTAGTACATTCGTACATTGATTGTACTGTTAAGAGGAGCACACACGTCTGTATACAAGTCACTGACCGATCTAATACTGCGAGTAGCCATTTATTGCTTGTGCATTTCTTACGAGACACAACCACAATTAAAATAAATCATGTATTATATATTACTAGCTGACCCGACAAACGTTGTTCTGCCATATAAATTATTTCTAGTGAATATTTTGGTTGTTAAATAAAAAATAACGAAAGTATTGTAAGTGTGTGGGGGGGATGAGATCTATGACAGAAAGAGGAATGGAGCACCAACTAAAGTAGGAAAATGAAATAAAGAAAGTCAATATGAATTTCGAAGAGCAATTGAGTGTACGATATTTTTTGTCAGTCCGTCTCACAAATAAGTTCGATGGTTTGCCCACGCGAGAACATGACGCCGAATGAAGTATCAAAAAGACGCGACGCTTTTCGTGAATGTCTTGCGCATGTGTGGATGAAAGTTCGATGAGGCGGACGTAGCGCCATCTGTCATTCAACAACATAAATAATTTCGTTCTGTTTGAAATACGAAAGACTGTTAAATTTGTTCATACAAAAATACTAAAATCGCGATTAAAAAATGGGAGGGTGGGGAGAGTAAGTAGGAGAGTTAAAGTTTGAAGTTATAGGTATTTTTTGATGCCAAATAAAAAAAAATACAAAAAAAATATTGACAATTTTTTTTTCTGGATAGAGACACCCTAATCACCTAGCGGTATGAAATATACTTTAAAATCTATTCTCTACCAAATATACATAAAAAATTCATAAAAATCGGTCAAGCCGTTCCGGAGGAGTGCGACCAAAACACGAGATTTTTACATATTAGATTTTAGTAATTGTATTAAGGGGTATTCTAGTCTAGAAAACATTTTTTTCATATTTCCATAGTTTAGGTATTCAAAAGTATCTCCTTATAAGGATTTGCTGAAATTCGAATTATTTTAAAAGTTTAAGGCCTCATTCTCACGGGAGCTTTTTTAACGTCCGTTAAAAAAGCGTTCAAATAGAACAAATGCATTTCCAAGTATATGTTCATACGTCAGCGCTTTTAAAACGCGACGCTTTTTTATCGAGCAGTGTTGCATTTTGAGCGCTGGGCGTCGGGCGTTAAAGGGAATATAGATCATATGAAACTTCGTGTTATTATTCACACGAGCGGTAAAACAACGCCGGTGCATCAATCTTTATCCGTTAATCCTGCACTTCCATCTAAAGTAATTGGGATTCTAGAGAATCGTCGATATCGCCCCGCTAATTCAACTGCACCAAGTTCTAGGCCACACTCCGCACAAAGCTTTTTTAGACTCCAGATACTAATATCTACAGCCCGTATGTTTGACGAATATCTACAGCTCATATGTTGAACTAATATCTACGAACTTCAGAGTGTTGATTAATATCTACAGAGCGTATGTTGAACTAATATCTACAGAGCGTAGGTTGGACTAATCAGCTAAATGTGTCCAATAGTCCGATATTAGGGATTTTTACACACATACTTACATAAATTAAGTTTTTTAAACTGCATACGCAATATTACGTTATTCCAATATGCTATACATAATTGCAAATCCAACCTCTGACAGTACTGTAGATAATCGTCAACACTTTGGTTCTCATAGATATTAATCAACAGTTTGAGCTGTAGATATTCGTCAACACTTTGATTCCCATAGATATTAGTTCGATTTTTTCAGTTTTTGGAATTCCTGTAGATATTAGTAGACGCCTCCCTTTTTTACCACTTTCAACCCAAATATTTGCCCATGTCCATCCAACACTGACGAAGTTCAATAACTGTTCAGAGCCCATTGACTTATATAAGTTCACCAGAAGAATTTTACTTATCTCCAGATGATTGTTAAATTTAATGCCTAAATTTTTAAAATTATTTTGTAATTATAGTTTTTAAATAAAACAGGTAAATAAAACTAGTTGTGGTGTCGCCAAACGCATGGTATCTTGAAGTGTTATTCGAGGCCCCACTATCGTCAACAGTTCGTCAAATGTTGTAATAGACATTCTAAAACAACTAAAAAATTTATCGGGGTTTTGCCTTAATTCGTACAGTGTCACAAACTGCCCTTTCTTTTAAGTATCTCAGTTCATTCAGAGGATGAACCCAGAATGCCTTTTGTTTTCTTTTTCGTCTTCTAGCAACACAAATCGCTATTGCTATTAATTTTGCAGAAACCATTTCCACGTCTTACTGAAGCGAGAAACGATTAACGAAACAAGAGTGATTTTTAAGCGTTCGTATGAACAATCATATCGAAAACGTTATAAAAGCGCCAACGCCGAGTTTTAACGCAGCGTTTTTTAAAGTCTCGTGCGAATTACGTCTTAGTGTCGCGGATTAGACGGAATCTAACCAAAATCTAAAAATAACAAAGTTTAAAACGCATTTTTGTCGAAACTACTTTTTTCGAGACGGTTGACACGATATCTCAAGTTCTACTGAACCAATTTACTTGAAATTTGGTGTGAGCCTTCTCTATACATTACTCTATCGCACTAACTAAAACTGTAACAAAATTTAATTTTTACTATTTTTAAAAAATCGCTAAAAAACAGCCGCTATTTTGCGAAAAAAATTAACTTTTTTTGTTGCACCTGAAAAAATACCTACAATTCATGCTTCTAGACTAGAATACCCTCTGCCCGGACAACTCAGAACCTCCTTTGAAAATCCATTAAAAGTGATTAAAAAAATTGGTTAAAAATAAATTAAAAAGGTTAATAATAAATTGAATAATCTGGAAGTATGTTGCCTGTTGTATGCTGATGATGCGGTGCTGATATCTAACAGTATGGAAGATCTACAGTCTCTCGTGTCTAGGATGAATGAAGTGTGTATGAAGAATGAGTTAATGATGAATGTAAGTAAGTCTAAAGTCATGGTATTTGAAAGAGAGAGTACGAAAACAGTATGCAATATTGTTGTGAATGATGAATACTTGGAGCAGGTGGATGAGTTTGTTTATTTGGAAGTATGTTTACGAGAGATGGGAAGGCTGATAGAGATATTGAAAGAAGGGTGAATGCAGTTAACTCCATTAATGGAGGACTGAACACCGTTGGCACCAACAAAAAACTGTCCAATGACGCGAAACTAGCCGTCCATAATGGAGAATGGAGTACTGGTACCTAGCCTGATGTATGGCAGTGAGGCATGGAACTAGCAGAGGAAGGATGAAAGTAGACTGAACGCTGTAGAAATGAGATCCCTGAGGCGTATGTGTGGTAAAACCATGTATGATCGTGTGAGAAATGTGGAAATCCGCAAAGAATGCAAGGGTGATGTAAGCGTAATGAGTAAGATCAAGAAAGGAACGCTCCGATGGTTTGGGCATGTAGAGCGAATGAACGAGGAAAGGAGTGTAAGGAGAATATATGACGCAAATGTGAATGGTAGGAGAAGTCGAGGACGCCCAAGAAAGACATGGCACGACCAAGTGAATCAGATACTTGAGTCGGGCCATGTCAAGAGTCGGAATAATAGAAGAGAATGTATGAGACGTTGTATGAATGTAAACGAGGCAAGGAATGTGTGCCAAGACCGGGATGTTTGGCGGTCCGTCCTCTCTGCCTTCCCCTGCGGGGAAACGGCGTGATGGTTAGTTAGTTTAATTAGGTTAAAAAGGTTACGTTAATTTGTGATTGACTTTTGGTGATGATTTTGTGACGCTGTAAAACAAGACATCAATTATTTCGGCACCGAATCGAGAAATAATCACAAGGTCAGGGCTTTTCCCCTCAACATTGCAGCGGTTATAAATTATGTCATTGCAAATTGTACGAACGCCCATTGTGTTCGTACAATGAAAACTTCACTTTGTCTTTGACCTAAAAAAAACCTCTACAAATTTGTCGTTTATGTCCGTCTTTAGCGAATGTCCGGACTTTACTTTCTAAAATTAATATTTAATTTGTTTACACTTACAGATTTACTTTGGACCCGGAAAACACTTAAAAGGTGAAAGCATCAATTTAATCCCTTTTAGGATTTCTAAATAATTATTAGAACGGTCTTGGCCTATGGATGTGAGGCGGGAACAGCTGGACACCTTCGAAAGAAAGGTATTTCGAATAATCTTAGCACTCTTAGCAGCGCCAGCGGTGCGAGAGGAAGAGGCATGGAGAATTCGCCACAATAATGAGTTCTATGATATCTACCAAGCTCCCAGACTCTCTACCATACTACCCATAGACATATGAATATTACTAGACCTGCCCTAAGCGATAAAAGTGTATAATTTCCCCCTCCTATACCGGTTCCATTGGAACCGGCTGGGATCGAGTATGGCTTCGCGTGAATCTAGAAAATGTGACGTCATCATTCTTCTGCGAGCCAGCGTCGAGCACTCATTGGTGCATTTTACGAAAAAACACTGTTAAAATAGTATGGGGTATTTCCCCCCAATCTCCCATTAACTTTTCTTTGAGGCATCACCGAGGAACCGGCTAAGGGGCGCGGAAGCTGAGTGTGGTTCACGACTAGACCGAATGTCATGCGCATTCTTGCTGGGACTGCCAATCGATCGAAGAGGACTCCCAACCGTTTGCCATTCCCTTATTACTTATCTATTGTGTCTTCTTCCCAAACAGGTGCTTGTAGGATACGCTGTATACAATCACCCAGCGCTTGCCACCTTGTGGACTTTCACCAATCTGTCCCATTGTCTTGTCTATATTTTGTCATACTAACACATATTGTATCTGTATTTCCCGCTAAGCACTTGCATACTGCTTACTAACAACGTATGCAGGGACATTGGAGGTCTAGTTTCGTTATCAAATGTAGAGTCGTTTTTACCCAAAAAATTAGAGTCCTTGCAAGAGCCTTGAAGGGGTAACCATCTGTTACCTATACCAGGGCGGGTAAGTGGTGGGTCCTCCAATGTTAAAATAGTGGCTTATGTTTTTAAAACGTGTAAAAATAAAAGTGAAAAAGAGAATAAACCATAGACATCCAAATTCAATAGACGAGAACTTACAGGTGAGGGGAAAAATCAACTATGGCGGTACGAAAGGGGGGAAGATGACTGTGATTGGTTTAAAAATTAATCTGACAGTAAATAGGCATCTCGCATTATAATATCACCATTTAGTTCTTAAAAATAACATCTGCTTTTTAATGAATAGACCTTTTTACGTGGGAGCGCGAATTGCTCGCTACGTTATTAACATATTTGCGAAGTCTGAATAAGCAAAGTAAAGTTCGCATCTTTTCACAGACAACTATTTTGTTGGCGTATTTAGTTAAGACACTTTTACAAATGTTTCATAATTTACTTACCCCCGTAACCAGCGACGAGCACATTCGAGAACCGCCCACATTCGTGATGATCGACATATTTTAGGGTTATCACAACCAAGTTGCTATAATAATTGAAATATCTAAAAAAATAAATACAAACATGTATGCGCGAGAAATAAAACTTAACCTCACAACATAATCACGCCGGACCAGCCGGTGAAATCAGCTGATGATGGCGGGTGACACACGAGTCACGAACTCACCCGAAGTCAGCCGAATGACGCGCGATAATTCACGAACGTAGAGTTTCGGTGCGACTGAAGTTTCGGCAGAAAATCTGCCGAAACCGAAATTGATGCCGAAAATAAATTTTTTGCCGAACCTTGCCGAAACCGAAACTTCGGTCGGTCACTACACTAGTGCAAACATTTTTTAATATAATTGACTACTAGCAAGTCCCTACTTTTGGCGTTTTTTTAAAATAAGTTACTTCTTATATACATATATGATTAATGAGGACCCTCAAAAATCCTTAAATTTCCTAGTTTAAAACCCTCAGAAGATGTTCAGTATACAAATGTAACAATGTATTTATTTATTGTTGTTATACGCCCGTAGGGGCTTTTACATAGATTAGAAAATAATATTTAAGATATCTAGGATTACACATACATAGAATTTACACCAAAAGTTATAAAAGTGAAAAAACTTTTAAGAATATACAAGTAGTTTTTAAAGAAAAAAAACCACTTGTATAATCTTGTGGAAACCCGTGAAATATTTTAAACAATGTAATATTTAACAATAACATAGAACAAAATATAATATAAACATTACAATAACAAATCAAATCGTTAAATATATTATACCCATGTTACAATAATTTGTAGGATTCAACAAAGTGTTGGTTTAAATTGCATTTTAGAATGTAAAGGGAATCAGCAAATACATCTACAATACCACCAAACTTGTTGCCTAAATAATGCATCCTATTGGTTAGTGAGTGTGATTGATAGTTAGTTGTGTATGTGTTGCAAAAGAATGTTATATTTTGTCTAGTATTCCTTGTCGGAACAAGAAGTTTAATAGTAGAAACGATGGCAGGGCTGTCAATTAGGTTGTTCATAATTCTGTACAATAAAATTAGGTCTGAAATGATTCTTCTGTCAGACAGCGTAATTAAATTTAGTCGATTCATTAAACTTAAATAATTAATGTTTTCTATTGGAATTTTGAGTTTGAAATTTAAGTACCTAAGAAATTTGTGTTGAACACGTTCTATTTTGTTAGAGTGTACTTTATAGAAAGGGGACCAAATAGGTGAATTATATTCAACTTGACATCTAACTAATGAAATGTAGAGTGTTTTCATGCAATCCAAGGACTTAAAATCAGTTAGGGTTCTACAAAGGAAGCCAAGAATCTTTAAAGCCTTATTAGTTATATTATCTATATGTGGTGTGAATGTTAAGTTAGAATCGAATATAACTCCCAAGTCGCGAATTTGTAATACTGGTGTTAATTTAACATTATTAAAATTATATTCATGTAAAATATGAGAATGAGTTCTGGAAAATCGTATTACTTGACATTTCTCAGTATTCAAAAATAACATATTTTGTTCGCACCATTTAAAAAATTCATCTAAATTAGCTTGTAAAATTAGGCAATCATATATATTTCGTATTTTTTTAAACAATTTTAGATCATCTGCAAAAAGTAGGACTTGTACATCTTTAAATATGTTTACAATGTCATTAATGAATATTAAGAAGAATATTGGGCCGAGGTGGGACCCTTGCGGGACACCACTTGTGGCCTCGAATACATAGGATTCTATAAAATTAATCTTCACACTAAGCACTCTATTACTGAGGTAACTGATAATCCATGTCAATAAACTTCCTTTGATGCCTAACAGTCGGAGTTTGGATATAAGAATGTGATGTCGAACCTTATCAAATGCTTTACTGAAATCAGTGTATATAGAATCCACTTGTTGTTTCAGACTAAGGGATTCGGATATGTAATTATTATAGATAGCTAAATTACTTAAGGTAGATCGACCTCTGATAAAGCCATGTTGGTTAGGAACAATAATATTGTTGATAGGTTTTACAATGGTATCTAATACTAATGACTCGAAAAGTTTGGGTAAAGCAGACATAATACAAATAGGTCTATAGTTTGATATATCGCTTTTGTCTCCTTTTTTTATGAATAGGCGTTAAATAACTCTTTTTCCACAGAGCCGGAAAACAGCCAGATGCTAAGGATTCGTTAAAAAGTTTTTGTATGGGATATATCAAACTATCAATGCAAGTTATTAAAAATATGGGAGGAATACCATCAGGTCCAGCAGATTTATTACTATCCAATGCGTTTATGCCCCTTTTTAAAGATTCTAATTTTATGAAACATTGGCTTAGGTTTAATGACTCTTCCACTGAAGTAGTGGAGACTGCATTAACAGGAATATCTTTGTCGTAAACACTTTTAAATGAGTCAGCATAGAGATTAACTATACCCTCGATACTGTCAGAACATTTTTCTTTAAAATACATGTTATTAGGATATCCACAGTTATCGTTTCGCTGAGATTTAGTAAAATTCCAGAATTTTTTCACATTGTGATGACGTACCTCATTTTCTATTACGTTAACATAGTTACTATAGCATTTTATTGATAGTTCTTTACATTGTTTTCGTAGTTTAGTAAATGTTATATAATCGTTAGGATTTCTGGTATGTTTATATTTTCTGTGGATACATTTTTTTATTAATTAAATTAGTAAATTCTTTTGTAAACCATTTCGGATAATAAGATGATTTGAAGCTAACCCTGGGAACAAATTGTTCTATAGAGGTATTTAAAATCGAGTAAAAGTGTTCTAATTGATCATTTATATTATTTTCCTCATCTAAAAAGGACCAATCTGTTTGGATAAGGTACTCAATAATATGATGGTATTCAGCTTTGGAAAAGTTATACGATGGGGCACTTGTTTTTTTGGAAGATGTTAAAGGCATATTTGTTATGATAATATCCAATGGTGGGTGGTATTGATCTAACGGTAATAATAATTCGTCGGATATATTAACGAAAGATATTCAAATACAGAAGGAGATATGCTATGGTGTCCGCGCAACTGTCGCCGGACTACGCGCTAATTAGCGTAGTTTTCATACAAAAAGAATTTGTTCGTTTCGTTGATTTTTTGAAAATGTGCATCAATATTGGTTAACAATGTATTTTGAATAAGGAAAGAATTCGTTCATTTAGTTTAACGTTCGTTTGGTTTATTCATTAATTATTTGTTCTTTTAGTTTATTTGTTAATTGGTAAACAATATCGGCGACACCCGGAAGCGCAGACCCACATAGTAAAAACAGCAGATAGCACATCTACTTATATTTCAATATCTTTGGTATTAACACATAATTAGATTAGAATAATTTCCTTTTTTAATTATGTCTTAGAATATATTTTTTTTTACATTAGCTCCACACAGGAGGCCAACAAGAAAAAAAATCCCTCAGGGCCTATACCATCGTTGGAAATGCTGTATGGAGGGTATTTTTAGAGAAAGGAAGAAGATGAATTTCTGGAAGGGAAAAAAGTGTGGATAGGAATCTGGCGTTATTGTGTCTTGGAGTGACGGACGTATGAATCCATCCCTCCCACCGCAGTGGAAGGCAACGGTCGAGAGTCCGGCTGATGAGGTCTAGGTTAGGGAACGTACCCATACTACGTGACCCGTTCAGGGGGGGGGGGGTCTTCAAAATACCACGCTTGGTACAAATGAGCGGCGGGGGGCTTAGGTTTTTAGTCACCGGGGGGGGAGGGGGGGTCAAAAATTGCAAAAAATTGGTCACGTAGTATGGGTACGTTCCCTTGGGTCTCCCTCAAAAAGCCTCTCACGATCCGGCCTGCCACGCAGTACGTGGGTAAACACATTCCCCACCAAGAACTAAACAAATAACCAATAAACTAAGTCACCAAACGCAACGAAACACCAATGGCAGGGTTGTTAGTTATCCAATAAATGGTTCCCGGGCGGCGGTACCCATACCCCCGAACAAATATAATAATACAGTATGAAACTCAATCGAAAATCTGAAACAGAAAAAGATACGGTCACATCTGGGACTCGAATCCATGACCTTTGGCTTTCCGGACCGCAACTCTACCAACTGAGCTAATGTATCTATCGGATTCGGTCGTTTTTAACTGTATCATGATTCGACTAAGAACTACCAACATGATCTTCATTTTCTTTACGCATATTTTTTTGGCTGCTTCTTTACGTATGATTGCAAGATTCAACCAATTCAGTATTCAGAACTAAATGATATCTGTCTTGGACATATTTATCAATTTTTATTTAATATGCGACATCGCCGACATCTATTTACTTTGAACAAAAGTAAAGAGATACATTAGCTCTGTTGGTAGAGTTGCAATCCTTATCGATCGACCGTGCTAGGGGGCCAAGATTATTTCTTGGAATAATTTACTAAGTAATTCTCATACATCTGATAAGATTATAATAAGCCACCGTATAACTTTACAAACAGTGACTAATTCAACATTATATGTCTCGTACATTATCTGAAATTTCTTTATCAAGTAGTAATTCTAAGCCAACGATGGGAAAATACGAAAAAAATGTACAATTCTTCAAAATCGAGTTACACCTATAAACTGATAAACCTTTTTTATGTGTATACCGCAGAACAGTCCCAGCTGCTCCCAACCGTCCGAAGCCAGTGGGACTATGGCATCCCAAATTTGGATAAGTTCTGAGGCTGAAGGTAGTGGGGAGTCGAAGGAGATGAGTAGGAAGAAGATAAAAGGAAGTACCTATTCAGATCTGGTTACCAAACGCTGCCAAAGCCATTTAAAGCAACGTTTCAATTCTGAACGGTGGTCTTACACCAGGGCGATAGGAGACTATCTTCCACTAAAGCAGGTGTCACACACAGCTATAAAAGATTATCGCACGTACAATAACGCTCACCATACAATCTCATATAGACCTGTAACACCTAAGCAAACAAGGTGCTCGAAGCTCAAAGTTATACGCAGCTGCTGAGGCGATATGCGAAAAGTTATGCGACCCCCCTCTCCGCCGTAAGGGAACGTACCCAAACTACGTGACCTGTTTAGAGGGGGGGGTCATCAAAATACCACGCTTGGTCACAACGGGGGGGGGGGGCTTAGGTTTTTATCACGTAGTCAATCTAGAAATCTCGCGTTTTTTTTCGAGCTACGAGGGGAGGTTTTTAAGTTCGCGGAATGGGAAGGTAAGTGATTAATCGGGAAGAAATTGTGAAATGTGGAGAAAATTGAGTTCCGCGCTGTTATAAAATTCCTTTAAGTTAATTTAAAGATCGGAAAAATGTATTAGGGTAATAGGTGAATATGTTGAAAAGGAAAAATAATTTTGGTTTTTATTTCCACTCCTTACCCAATCCGCAAACTTAAAAACCCACCCTCGTACATTCAAATAAGTGAAAAAGTTCAGGAAACGTGTTTGTTGAAGATGATTGAGATGAAAAATGTTTATAAAAATAACAAGACTTTCGTTTCCATAAATTACGTTCCGGTTTCAATATATTTTGACATAAGTTTTATCTTGATAATATTTTTTCCACTTGTAATGCATTCACTCTTGCTGTCACGCAGCAAGCGCCGTATTAATAAAGACAAATATAAGCCAAATAATGCATTTTTTATTTTTTGTTAGCAAAAAATGATTCGAAACCATATTTATGAAATACTACGTGAAAACTGTAGGGGGGGGGGTCTTGGAATATACTACACGTGGTCACCGGGGGGGGGGGGGGTAAAAAATTGCAAAAAGTGTGTCACGTAGTATGGGTACGTTCCCTAAACAGGTGAGGGGTTATTTTAATTACGGAGCTGCGTAAACATGCGGATGACAGCTGTCAAGTTGACAGATCCAGTACAAAGAAATGACATTTCGCGGCAGCTCTCTAATTCAACAGACCCCTTCTACCATAGGAAAAAATATTTTTTAGCTTAGTGTGACGGTACAATACACAAGCGCTCGCGGTTCAACAGATAAGTGCTCGCGCTTTTAACGCTGTGTGTGACACTAGCTATAATATGATACCTGGCATTTTTGAGATCTTTTATTCAATAGTTTTTTTTAATTCAAAATTAAACAACAAAAAAATCTTCCAAATGCGATCACTGGTAGGGTTACCAATGAGAAAATTGAAAAAATCTGGCAAAAAGCAGGACAGTCCAAAAAAGTTTGGACATTTTAATCATAAAATGCAAATATCAGGTACGCACTTCATAACGGTATGGACGTGGTAGCAAACGGTCGCTTTATAAAAATCCGGACAAATTCAAAGACCGGACAAAGTCCGGCAAAATTGCAATTTGGGAGGCGGGAATGGGTACCACCGCCCCGGGAACCTTCATTGGATAACCAACACCTATGCCATAGGTCACCCCCAAGTGGTTCGCTACGTTTGGTGATTTAGCAGGGGTGCCGGGTTCATGGGGTGAGGTTTGTCTAGGTCTTGGAGGCGGATGACCAAGACACACTGAACCCCAGATTCCTACCCACCCCTTAAACCCTTTTCCTTCCCAGAACTCTCCTCTCCTTCCTTTCCTTAAAAAAACCCTCCACACAGCATCCCAAAGATGAAATAGGCCCTCAGGGAAATTATTTTCCTCAGGGCCTCCTGTGTGGAGCTCTTGTAAAAAAAAAAACTCTAAATAATATCAGGAATCACTGGTTGACGTAAGTCAAGTACGTCCCTGAACACCCAGTATAAAATAAAAAAAAAAGGTCTGATTAAAGTCAGTCGACCTTCAAAAGCCGCCTTCCAAACTACATACAAAAATAGTTAGGGGAAATACAAAACTTTTGCAATATATTTATGTATATACAACGCAATGTTGAACAATGGATACGAATCGAATGATTTATGTGTAATGTGTTTTTTTATTAATTTATATCGTACAACACTACTTGACTTATTTATTTAGTTGTTGCTACGCAGAATACCACGTGGTTACAAAGAAAATTAATTTACATCTAAGATATTTAGTTTAGCTCAGAACGTATTACATGCAACATCTTTTATGCAATTCTCACTTCGACCAAGTATATCTAGACAGGGCGTGTAGGTCTTGAAAAGATACCGGAACCAAAAATATTGGTTTATGAAAACATTTATCAAAAAGAAAGTCCATTATCTCGCAGTCAAAAGATTGCAAGAAGCATAGGTTTGTTCCTTTAGTTGGTCTGCGTGGAGCTAATTTGTTTTCCAGCAAGTTCGCTGTAACGGAATAACTAGCTTTGTGAAGATCATTTTTAAAACACAAATTTCAGGCAGTTAGAAATATTGTAGGTATGGGCTATGGCGGACTTTATTATTAACAATTTAATCAGTTATATGAATATCTAAAAAAAATATGTACATAACATATGAATTCGAGGCAGCGTTTCGAGAAAAGTAACATTTGATAAAAAATATTTCATTTCTTCCTAGTAAAACACTACGTCACGCAAGAGATGCAACGGAATTCGATGGGTACATAGACATATGAATATTAATAGACCTGCCCTAAGCGATAAAAGCGTATTATTCTCCCTCCCCATACCGGTTCCATTGGAACCGGCTGGGATCGAGTATGGCTTCGCGTGAATCTAAAAAATGTGATGTCATCATTCTTCTGCGACCCAGCGTCGAGCACTCATCGGCGCATTTTACATAATAACACGGCAAAAATAGTGGCTTGTGTTTTGAAAACGTGCAAAAATAGAAGTGAAAAAGAGAATAAACCCAATTTTCGTATTACATTCCGTAGGAAAGCATTATTTTACTTTATTATAAGCTTATTCAGATCACATAATATGGTCGTTTTTGTAACACACACTATCACTCGAGACACATGGTGTGTGCTCGTCGCTGTTTTGTGGGATAAGTAAATTATGAAACATTTGTAAAAGTGTCTTAACTAAATACGTCAACAAAATATTGGACTATGAAAATAGGCGAACTTTACGTTGCTGTTTTTGGAATTTGTAAATTTGTTCATTTCGCGGCGAGCAATTCGCGCTCCCATGTAAAAAGGTCTATTCATTAAAGGCAGAGTTTACTTTTAAGAACTAAATGGTGATATTATAATGCGAGATGCCCATATACTCCCAGATTGAGTTATGGACGAATCACATATCACCGAATTCATCTTCCCGCTCTGCGCCCCGCTGTAGTTGGTTTCTTCCCCTCACCTTTATGTTCTGGTCTATTAATATTCATATGTCTATGGATGGGTAGTTGTATTATGAAGTTTCTCGTAGGTGGTGTCACTTTGTGATTGGAATTAAGTATGGGAGGGCTAATCTATAGTTAAAGCTCTGCAACCGGGCCCGAAAAAAATAAGATGGAGAGATACGAAATTACGAATGTTAGAGGAGAGCGCTAACATTTGTACCAACAAAATCGATGCGAAAATTGCGAAAATGTTTAATAAAACACGACTCGTTTAAAATGGAGCAAAAATCTCGCGGGCATTATCTTAAACAGCATTTAAAGAAACACTGTGAATTTCTTCATATAGGTATATAACTTGTAAAATAACTGAAACAAACGTGTTAATAATAATTTTTGGAGCATGCTTTGCGATTTTTTTCTATCGAGGGAATTTTATATTTTTTTTTAATTTTTTTTTTTTTTTTTAATTTATTTATTGCAACATTTATTATAATTACAATTTTACAACAAATATATAATTTTTTTTACAGGTATTTTTTTTTACTACCCTTCCATTTAAAGCATTTGCTTGTGTATGGAAGGGGAGTGTACATAAATGCTATTAGTTATTAGTTATAAGTTAGTACTTAAATAATTAATTGTACATAAATATATGTGAGCTGCAGTATTTGTTTGATAATGGTGTGAATTTAAAAAAAAAAAGAAAGAATGTAATGGAAAACTAAGGATATTTGTAAGATTAATTGACAGTAATTTTTTTCTTAAGAATATTTTTAAAATGTCTCTTGACAGAGAGCAGTATTCGGGTTTTATCATTAATGCTTCTGATTTCTTCTGGTAGACGATTGAAAAAAGTTCTTCCCTGGTAAGTATAATGATGCTGTGCAAAAGACGTATTTAGTTTTGGGCATAGAAAAACATGTTTAAGTCGAGTTCTGTTTTCATTTAAAAATGGATATTTATCTTTTTCCTTTATAATTTGAATCAATGAATTTTTAATATATAAATCTTTAAATGTGGGTACTTGAAATTCTTCAAACAGGCGTTCTGTTGGGTAGTCTAAGGATTTTTTTAATATAATTTTAATAATTGTCCTTTGTACAATTTCTATTGGAAGAAGGTTACATTTATACGCGGATCCCCAACTAATAATAGCGTATTGTAGAGTGGATTGAACTAAGGCATAGTAGATTAAATATAGATTTTTTATGGACAGAAAATTTCTAATTCTTAAAAATATATATATTAATTTTCTGATTTTGTTTACTACTTGACATATTTGTTCCTTCCATTTCAGATTTTTGTCGATAATTACTCCAAGATATTTAATTTTATTTGTTGTTTTTAATATTGTACAGTTTGATTTGCAATAATTTTGGCTATGAATTTTAGTATTATCGTGTATGACAATATTAAAATTTTTGGGAGCATCGTTTGGATGGATTGCAAATGGAATTACAAATGTCTTTTCACTATTTAGTGATAGTAAATTAGTGTCGAAAAAATTCTTAAGCGTGTTGATGTCTTCTGTGGCCTTTAATTCTACATTTTCCCAAGTCTTTTCACTTATTATTAATACTGTATCGTCGGCGTATGATGTAATTTGACCATTTAAATGTTGAAAAAAAATATCATTTACATATATGGTAAAAAAAATTGGTCCAAGCACTGTACCTTGCGGGATTCCAAAGCTTGATATCTCTTGATCACTATTAACATGATTGATTTTTACCACTTGAGGGCGGTTTTTTAAGTAGTTTGTGATCCATTTAATCGCGTTGCCTTTAATGCCAATATCATTTAATTTTTTTAATAGCATCTCATGGGATATGCTATCGAATGCCTTTCTGAGGTCAATAAATATACCCGCACATTTTTTACCTTTATCTAATGATTCGTAAATGTATGAAGTTACGTTAGCAATGGCATCTTGTGTGCTGAGCGATTTAATAAAACCAAACTGGTTTTTGTGTAGTATTTTATTACTATCTAGGAAATTTACCAATTGTTTTTTTACTATTTTTTCAAATATCTTTCCTATGTTAGAAATTAGACAAATTGGGCGATAATTCGTTACTTGTTGCGGATCACCAGATTTGTAAATAGGTGAGATTATTGTGTTTTTGTAATTCATTGGAAATATTCCTTTCGTTAAACTCAAGTTTATTAAATGAGTGATGGGTTTTATTAAGTAAGATTTCATAGATTTTAACATTTGTGCCGTAATAGAATCAAAACCGGGAGACGAACCTCCTTTCATATTTTCTATTATTTTTAAGATTTCACATTCTGTTGTTATTTCAAATGTTGAAAGTATATTACGTTTCTGTAATTTTTTATTTTTTTGTTTTTCTGGGTTAGAAGGCTTATGAATATTTTTCGCAAGATTTTTTCCAACATTTGCAAAGAAGGAATTAAATATGTTTGCACATTGTTTAGGCTGTAAATTGGCATCTATAATTTTTTATCATGTTCGATGTACTTAATATTTTGTGTTTTTTTTTGTATTGTCTATGGCCAAATTCACAGTTTTCCACATTTGTTTATGGTTATTTTCTGAAGATAATATTTTATTTTTAAAGAACTCTTCCTTACTTTTTTTAATATAAGATGTTAATTTATTTTTATATTTTTTATAAAAAATATATGCTTTTTCATCATGGGGATTTTTTAAAGTTGTTTTATAAAGTTTTTCTTTGTTTCTGATAGATATTATAAGTCCTTTGGTAATCCAAGGTTTTAAACATCTTAATTTTGATTTTATGTGTATTATTATTTCAGTTGTCGAATTTTTAATGTGTTGTGACAGGATTTTTTCAAAGTTTTTCGAACATATTTCGGTATCATCACTCTTTAAAACATTGTTCCAATTTTCCATTTTTAGTTTTTCAGAGAGAATAGTCATGTCTATTGTTGATTTTTTGGGTACTAAATTATGTTTTTTATGTTTAATATTATTATTATTATACAGAAGTAAGCATGAATGATGATCAGTTATGTTAGTTTTCCAAACAATTGATTTTAGTTTGTGAAGATCTTTAATGTTTACGTTTGCCCAAATGTGATCTAAACAAGATGGAGTATGTTCTTTTATTTCTCTAGTATTTTTATTTATGCAAGATATGAAATTTTGTTCAGTCATACAATTGATGTATTCAGTTTTGTTACTATTTTCTATATATATATATATAGTATTGTTCACTTTTGGGAAAGGTCACGGAAAACCTCACTTTCGATTTGAGGGGAAAAGCGACCACTCTGCCCCTCGGGTGGGTGAAACCTCACGGGTCACTTTGGCTTGCAAAAATTTGGTAAAATTTGGCAAGCCAAATTGATCTCTAAGCTCATCCGATTTCAAAGGCCCCACGGTTCACTCTTCTTCGAAGCGAATTCATTGTATCTATCTCTTTTCAAATGCCTGCAAAAGTTGAGAAAGATGTAGCGAAAATCTCCCATACAAAACTGATTTCGCTAGGTACGCAGATTTTAAATGTCATCTTTCATTTTTCGTTTTCCCACCGGCCGACTGGCATACTGGACTGACTGGACTGGAAGCCAAAATTTAGTGAAATTCCGTCAACAAGAGTTTTTCAAAGGTCAATTGACCGTCGTAATTATCACTTTTCTCAAAAACATCGTTGTAATATTCGTTTCAAAACTGACATGTGCAAAAAAACAACATAAAAGTCGAGTATTGAAACTAATCTTTAAAATTATGTACTGTTTTCACGGCGCCGCCAGTCGACAGGACATAGAATTAAAACATTTCATTAGAAAAATTTAAAAATAGACTAAAATTCAAATTCGAACGCGAAACAAAATTGGAGTGTCTTAAATTGGCGTTGTTAGCAGGTTTTAAAATCGAATTTCATCAATCTTCTTCTTCTTTTTCTTTGCCACTTCCCACTTTAAGTGGGGTCGGCTCTCCTAATCAATCTGCGCCAAGACGACCGGTCTTGGGTTGTTGGATTGGGGAAATTTTGAGCTATTTTTGCCATGCTGGTCCACCATGTCAGAGGGGGGCGTCCTCTTCCTCTTTTTATTTCAGGTATAGCTAGCGCTTTATGGCACACGTGTTCTTTGTCTCTTCTCATTACATGACCATACCACCGTAAGCGACTTTCTGTTAGTTTTTCAGGAAGGGGGGAATCAGGAAACGAATTTCATCAATCATGAATCGTTATTATGCCGGTACACGGTGGTAAAAAAAATACTGCTCGAAATATAATAATTATTTTTTTAATTATTTTGAATGATAATTTTCTTGATATTTTTTTTTTCGAAAATATAGTCGGGCCTTCACGACTAACGTTTGAGCGGCGTAGAAACATTTCTCAAATGACGATGCTTAGAATTTCCGTTTTTTTCCATACATGTATCGTTGTGAATAATTATTTATTACGAAAGTAGTATGCGCGTTCGTGAATTTAAAAGTTGGATGTTTGACCGATGTCATTTCTAGAAAAATATTTAAAAAAAAAGACGATTTTATTTTTATTTTTAAAAAAATATTATTATTTAATCAATTTATTTTTACCAAAAATGAGTAACGCAGTTTTGGCGGACCCTGTTATTTAGAACACACAGATAAACCATGCAACTTAGTGATGGAAATAAGTGCTTAGGTACCTACCTACCGGCTTACCGATTTACTACCGTGGTTTTTTTGCGAAAATGAGTAGGTACCTAGACGAATTATGTAGGTACTTACATTGGATGCCGGGTTGTTGCAATAAAATTGAAGAATTCAACATTTCTTTAAAGTTAATTCTAACGTTCTGCGTAAGTTCTATTCGAGTTCTGTTGTTATATCATTTTATCCAGTTGCACCACAAAACTGAAATAATTACAGAACTTTAAAATAACTTTCACAAAACGTAATAATTAACTTGAAAATTTTAAAGAATTATTAAATTTTTTTGAAAGAACCTATCAAAATATTTTTCATTTATGAATGTGTAGGTAAAGTTTCGTTCTTTTTGGACATTCTTAAATAATAATACCAGTAATGGCCAGTACCTACTTATGAGGGAACGTTGTTGTCGAAATAATGAGAAATTAATAATATATTGTGTAAATTTAATAGCAAAGATGGTACAATTTTTTTTTTCAAATGGTGTAGGTACTTTAAAATTGTACGGAAATTAATTGCTTTATACATTATTAACTAAATTTTAATGATAATACGGCACAAGAGTCCCAACTACTGAAGTCAGTGAAACTATGGCATCCCCAGTTGGGGTATGTTGTGAGGCTAAAGGTAGTGGGGAGGGGAGGGAGATGGAGACGAGGAAGGTGGGGAAGTACCTGGCTATTCAGATCTGGTCACCAAAAACGGCAAAATCCATTTCAAGCAACGTTATGAAAATGAATAAATTTAAATATCTTAACATGGTCAATTTTTTGCCAAATTATGCAGGTAAAAGCACACTTTTTTTAAGTTAATTTTCACGTTCTGTGTTAATTCTTCTTCGATTCCGATGAAACTTTGGGGACCTTCGATTCTTAATGTATAAAATGGTGAGCTCTGGCATCATGAAATTATGCATTGCTAAACCGTTCATCCGATTGCGATGAAACTTTGGGAATTTGATATGTGCATGCCTCCGATGGCGTCTAGATACTTCTGTTTGACAGGTTTCAGCTGCTAGGCCCTGCGGGTGGCCTTATCCATACGTATGTTTAACCACTGAGCGTTGCTCTCCTCGCCTTATTTGCCTTTAAAAACCCTCAACACAACATCTCCAAAGATGAAATGACCCCGAGGGAAATTATTTTCCTCAGGGTCTCCTGTGTGTAGCTCATGTAAAAAAAGGATAAATACCAGGAGTGCAGAACTAAGCAAGGGAAAAAATATTAAGAAAATGTTTTTTTTTTTTCAATTATTTCTGGCTTTCACCATCCAAGGGTATTCTATGTAGGTCATCATTTAAGACTGACATAGACAGGAAAGGTGAATTTATATGCATTTTTTTTTTTTTTACATGAGCTCCACACAGGAGGCCGTGGGGAAAATAATTTCCCTCAGGGCCTATGTCATCTTTGGGGATGCTGTGTGGAGGATTTTTTTTAGGAAAGAAAGGAGATGAGAGTTCTGGGAAGGAAAAGGGTTTAAGGGGTGGGTAGGAATCTGGGGTTCAGTGTGTCCTGGTCATCCGCCTCCAAGACCTAGAAAAACCTCACCCATGAATCCGGGCACCCCTACTAAATCACCAAACGTAGCGAACCACTTGGGGTGACCGACGGCAGAGGTGTTGGTTATTCAATAAAGGTCAATTTTAGGGATTTGTATTTCTACATAACATTACATACAACGGGTACCCGGCATGCGTTGCAAAATCACTGTAACCTTTGGGAGAATTCAGGATGAAATTATGCAGTGTTAATTTTTTTTTACTTTAGCTCCACACAGGAGGCTCCAAAGAAAACAATTTCCCTAGGGGCCTATGTCATCTTTGAGGATGCTGTGCGGAGGGTTTTTTAAGGGAAAGGAAGGAGAAGAAGATATGGGAAGGAAAAAGGTATGAGGGGTGTTTAGGAATCTGGGGGTCAGTGTGGCCAGGAGTGACGAACGTATGAATCTATTCCTCACACTGCGGTGCATGGCGAAGGTTTGGGAGAATCTGGCTGGAGAGGTCAAAAGCCTTCCAATAATTATGGTAACAAGGGAAAGGATAAGAGGGAGGTATAAGTTAGTGACGTATTTTATATTGTTAATGGACTTTTTGTCCGGAAATAAATAAATTATATACAGCGGGTACCCGGCATGCGTTGCAAGGCCACTTTAACCTCGGGGTCCATTAAACTGTAATGGTTCCATCCCAAATCTCGGAAAACCACATTATAATGCAAGCGCCTGTACTATAGAACATTATATACAACGGGTACCCGGCATGCGTTGCAAGATCACTGTAACCTCGGGGTCAACTTTACTGTAATGGTTCCATCATAATTCCTGGGAAATAACATTTTAAAGTAAGTGCCTGCAATATATAACATGATATACAATGGTTACTCGGCATGCGTTGCAAGGTCACTGTAACCTCGGGGTCAACTTAACTGTAATGGTTCCATTCCAATTCCTGGAAAATTACATTTAAATGCAAGCGCTGCACTACATAACATTATATACAACGGTTACCCGGCATGGGTTGCAAGGTCACTGTAACCTCAGGTTTCTTCATATATTTAATTTAAAACACACTCCTCCTCGCTTCATCCACGTTCACACGCAAATCGCATAGTGTTTTAACCCGTCAGTTGCTTCTGCAACGGGCAAAACCTAGTATATAGTATTGTTCACTTTTGGGAAAGGTCACGGAAAACCTCACTTTCGATTTGAGGGGAAAAGCGACCACTCTGCCCCTCGGGTGGGTGAAACCTCACGGGTCACTTTGGCTTGCAAAAATTTGGTAAAATTTGGCAAGCCAAATTGATCTCTAAGCTCATCCGATTTCAAAGGCCCCACGGTTCACTCTTCTTCGAAGCGAATTCATTGTATCTATCTCTTTTCAAATGCCTGCAAAAGTTGAGAAAGATGTAGCGAAAATCTCCCATACAAAACTGATTTCGCTAGGTACGCAGATTTTAAATGTCATCTTTCATTTTTCGTTTTCCCACCGGCCGACTGGCATACGCGATTTTGTCGAAAATATCACGCTTGGAAGCCAAAATTTAGTGAAATTCCGTCAACAAGAGTTTTTCAAAGGTCAATTGACCGTCGTAATTATCACTTTTCTCAAAAACATCGTTGTTATATTCGTTTGACAAACTGACATGTGCAAAAAAACAACATAAAAGTCGAGTATTGAAACTAATCTTTAAAATTATGTACTGTTTTCACGGCGCCGCCAGTCGACAGGACATAGAATTAAAACATTTCATTAGAAAAATTTAAAAATAGACTAAAATTCAAATTCGAACGCGAAACAAAATTGGAGTGTCTTAAATTGGCGTTGTTAGCAGGTTTTAAAATCGAATTTCATCATTCATGAATCGTTATTATGCCGGTACACGGTGGTAAAAAAAATGCTGCTCGAAATATAATAATTATTTTTTTAATTATTTTGAATGATAATTTTCTTGATATTTTTTTTTTCGAAAATATAGTCGGGCCTTCACGACTAACGTTAGAGCGGCGTAGAAACATTTCTCAAATGACGATGCTTAGAATTTCAGTTTTTTTCCATACATGTATCGTTGTGAATAATTATTTATTACGAAAGTAGTATGCGCGTTCGTGAATTTAAAAGTTGGATGTTTGACCGATGTCATTTCTAGAAAAATATTTAAAAAAAGACGATTTTATTTTTATTTTAAAAAAAATATTATTATTTAATCAATTTATTTTTACCAAAAATGAGTAACGCAGTTTTGGCGGACCCTGTTATTTAGAACACACAGATAAACCATGCAACTTAGTGATGGAAATAAGTGCTTAGGTACCTACCTACCGGCTTACCGACTTACTACCGTGGTTTTTTTGCGAAAATGAGTAGGTACCTAGACGAATTATGTAGGTACTTACGTTGGATGCCGGGTTGTTGCAATAAAATTGAAGAATTCAACATTTCTTTAAAGTTAATTCTAACGTTCTGCGTAAGTTCTATTCGAGTTCTGATGTTATATCATTTTATCCAGTTGCACCACAAAACTGAAACAATTACAGAACTTTAAAATAACTTTCACAGAACGTGAAAATTAATTGAAAATTTTGGAGAATTATTAAATTTTTTTGAAAGAACCTATCAAAATATTTTTCATTTATGAATGTGTAGGTAAAGTTTCGTTCTTTTTGGACATTCTCAAATAATAATACCAGTAATGGCCAGTACCTACTTATGAGGGAACGTTGTTGACGAATTAATGAAAAATTAATATATTGTGTAAATTTAATAGCAAAGATGGTACAATTTTTTTTTTCAAATGGTGTAGGTACTTGAAAATTGTACGGAAATTAATTGTTTTATACATTATTAACTAAATTTTAATGATAATACGGCACAAGAGTCCCAACTACTGAAGTCAGTGAAACTATGGCATCCCCAGTTGGGGTATGTTGTGAGGCTAAAGGTAGTGGGGAGGGGAAGGAGATGGAGACGAGGAAGGTGGGGAAGTACCTGGCTATTCAGATCTGGTCACCAAAAACGGCAAAAGCCATTTCAAGCAACGTTATGAAAATTAATAAATTTAAATATCTTAACATGGTCAATTTTTTGCTAAATTATGCAGGTAAAAGCATACTTTTTTTAAGTTAATTTTCACGTTCTGTGTTAATTCTTCTTCGATTCCGATGAAACTTTGGGGACCTTCGATTCCTAATGTATAAAATGGTGAGCTCTGGCATCATGAAATTATGCATTGCTAAACCGTTCATCCGATTGCGATGAAACTTTGGGAATTTGATGTGTGCATGCCTCCGATGGCGACTAGATACTTCTGTTTGACAGGTTTCAGCTGCTAGGCCCTGCGGGTGGCCTTATACATACGTATGTTTAACCACTGAGCGTTGCTCTCCTCGCCTTCTTTGCCTTAAAAAACCCTCAACCCAATATCTACAAAGATGAGATTACCCTGAGGGAAATTATTTTCCTCGGGGTCTTCTGTGTGGAGCTCATGTAAAAAAGGATAAATACCAGGAGTGCAGAACTAAGCAAGGGAAAAAATATTAAGAACATGTTTTTTTTTCAATTATTTCTGGCTTTCACCATCCAAGGGTACTATGTAGGTCATCATTTAAGACTGACATAGACAGGAAAGGTGAATTTATATGCATTTAATTATTTTTTTTTTACATGAGCTCCACACAGGAGGCCGTGGGGAAAATAATTTCCCTCAGGGCCTATGTCTTCTTTGGGGATGCTGTGTGGAGGATTTTTTTTAGGAAAGGAAGGAGATGAGAGTTCTGGGAAGGAAAAGGGTTTAAGGGGTGGGTAGGAATCTGGGGTTCAGTGTGTCCTGGTCATCCGCCTCTAAGACCTAGACAGACCTAACCCCATGAACCCGGGCACCCCTACTATATCACCAAACCTAGCGAACCACTTGAGGTGACCTATGGCAGACGTGTTGGTTATCCAATAAAGGACAACTTTGGGGATTTGTATTTCTATATTACATTATATACAACGGGTACCCGGCATGCGTTGCAACATCACTGTAATCTCGGGGTCAACTTAACTGTAATGGTTCCATTCCAAGTTCCGGGAAACTACATTATAATGCAAGCGCCTTACAAACGCCTGCTTTATATTATAACATTATATACAAAGGGTACCCGGCATGCGTTGCAAGATCACTGTAACCTCGGGGTCAACTTAACTGTAATGGTTCCATTCCAAGTTCCAATAAACTACATTATAATGCAAGCGCCTTGCAAACGCCTGCACTTTATTATAATATTATATACAACGGGTACCCGGCATGCGTTGCAAGATCACTGTAACCTCGGGGTCAATTTAACTGTAATGGTTACATTCCAAGTTCCGGGAAACTACATTATAATACAAGCGCCTTGCAAACGCCTGATTTATATTAAAACATTATATACAAAGGGTACCCGGCATGCGTTGCGACATCACTGTAACCTTGGGGTCAACATAACTGTAATGGTTCCATTCCAAGTTCAGGGAAACTACATTATTATGCAAGCGCCTTGCAAATGCCTGCACTATATTATAACATTATAAACAACGGGTACCCGGCATGCGTTGCAAGGTCACTGTAACCTCAGGTTTCTTCATATATTTATTTAACACACACTCCTCCTTGCTTCATCCACGTTCACACGTCAAATCGCATAGTGTTTTAACCCGTTAGTTGCTTCTGCAACGGGCCCAGCTAGTATATATTAATGCTCAGTTTTGGGGTAGGTCGGGAAAAGCTCACTTTCGATTTGAGGGGAAAAGCGACCACTCTGTCCCTCGGGTGGGTAAAACCTCACGGGTCACTTTGGCTCGCGGCAATTTGGTAAAATTTGGCACGCCAAATTGACCTCTAAGCTCAACCAATTTCAAACGCAAGAAGGTACACTCTCCTTCGAAGCCAATTCAGGGTTGCTATCTCTTTTTAAATGCCTGGAAAAGTTGAGAAAGATATAGCGAAAATCTCCCATACAAAATTGATTTGGCTAGGTACGCAGATTTTAAATGTCATCTTTCATTTTTCGTTTCCCACCGGCCGACTGGCATACGCGATTTTGTCGAAAATATCACGCTTGGAAGCCAAAATTTAGTGAAATTCCGTCAACAAGAGTTTTTCAAAGGTCAATTGACCGTCGTAATTATCACTTTTCTCAAAAACATCGTTGTAATATTTGTTTTAAAACTGACATGTGCAAAAAAACAACATAAAAGTCGAGTATTGAAACTAATCTTTAAAATTATGTACTGTTTTCACGACGCCGCCAGTCGACAGGACATAGAATTAAAACATTTCATTAGAAAAATTTAAAAATAGACTAAAATTCAAATTCGAACGCGAAACAAAATTGGAGTGTCTTAAATTGGCGTTGTTAGCAGGTTTTAAAATCGAATTTCATCATTCATGAATCGTTATTATGCCGGTACACGGTGGTAAAAAAAATACTGCTCGAAATATAATAATTATTTTTTTAATTATTTTGAATGATAATTTTCTTGATATTTTTTTTTTCGAAAATAGAGTCGGGCCTTCACGACTAACGTTTGAGCGGCGTAGAAACATTTCTCAAATGACGATGCTTAGAATTTCCGTTTTTTTCCATACATGTATCGTTGTGAATAATTATTTATTACGAAAGTAGTATGCGCGTTCGTGAATTTAAAAGTTGGATGTTTGACCGATGTCATTTCTAGAAAAATATTTAAAAAAAAGACGATTTTATTTTTATTTTTAAAAAAATATTATTATTTAATCAATTTATTTTTACCAAAAATGAGTAACGCAGTTTTGGCGGACCCTGTTATTTAGAACACACAGATAAACCATGCAACTTAGTGATGGAAATAAGTGCTTAGGTACCTACCTACCGGCTTACCGACTTACTACCGTGTTTTTTTTGCGAAAATGAGTAGGTACCTAGACGAATTATGTAGGTACTTACATTGGATGCCGGGTTGTTGCAATAAAATTGAAGAATTCAACATTTCTTTAAAGTTAATTCTAACGTTCTGCGTAAGTTCTATTCGAGTTCTGTTGTTATATCATTTTATCCAGTTGCACTACTGAAGTCAGTGAAACTATGGCATCCCCAGTTGGGGTATGTTGTGAGGCTAAAGGTAGTGGGGAGGGGAGGGAGATGGAGACGAGGAAGGTGGGGAAGTACCTGGCTATTCAGATCTGGTCACTAAAAACGGTAAAATCCATTTCAAGCAACGTTATGAAAATGAATAAATTTAAATATCTTAACATGGTCAATTTTTTGCCAAATTATGCAGGTAAAAGCACACTTTTTTTAAGTTAATTTTCACGTTCTGTGTTAATTCTTCTTCGATTCCGATGAAACTTTGGGGACCTTCGATTCTCAATGTATAAAATGGTGAGCTCTGGCATCATGAAATTATGCATTGCTAAACCGTTCATCCGATTGCGATGAAACTTTGGGAATTTGATGTGTGCATGCCTCCGATGGCGTCTAGATACTTCTGTTTGACAGGTTTCAGCTGCTAGGCCCTGCGGGTGGCCTTATACATACGTATGTTTAACCACTGAGCGTTGCTCTCCTCGCCTTATTTGCCTTTAAAAACCCTCAACACAACATCTCCAAAGATGAAATGACCCCGAGGGAAATTATTTTCCTCAGGGTCTCCTGTGTGTAGCTCATGTAAAAAAAGGATAAATACCAGGAGTGCAGAACTAAGCAAGGGAAAAAATATTAAGAAAATGTTTTTTTTTTTCAATTATTTCTGGCTTTCACCATCCAAGGGTATTCTATGTAGGTCATCATTTAAGACTGACATAGACAGGAAAGGTGAATTTATATGCATTTTTTTTTTTTTTTTTTTTACATGAGCTCCACACAGGAGGCCGTGGGGAAAATAATTTCCCTCAGGGCCTATGTCATCTTTGGGGATGCTGTGTGGAGGATTTTTTTTAGGAAAGAAAGGAGATGAGAGTTCTGGGAAGGAAAAGGGTTTAAGGGGTGGGTAGGAATCTGGGGTTCAGTGTGTCCTGGTCATCCGCCTCCAAGACCTAGAAAAACCTCACCCATGAATCCGGGCACCCCTACTAAATCACCAAACGTAGCGAACCACTTGGGGTGACCGACGGCAGAGGTGTTGGTTATTCAATAAAGGTCAATTTTAGGCATTTGTATTTCTACATAACATTATATACAACGGGTACCCGGCATGCGTTGCAAAATCACTGTAACCTTGGGGAGAACTCAGGATGAAATTATGCAGTGTTAATTTTTTTTTTTACTTTAGCTCCACACAGGAGGCTCCAAAGAAAACAATTTCCCTAGGGGCCTATGTCATCTTTGAGGATGCTGTGCGGAGGGTTTTTTAAGGGAAAGGAAGGAGAAGAAGATATGGGAAGGAAAAAGGTCTGAGGGGTGTTTAGGAATCTGGGGGTCAGTGTGGCCAGGAGTGACGAACGTATGAATCTATTCCTCACACTGCGGTGCATGGCGAAGGTTTGGGAGAATCTGGCTGGAGAGGTCAAAAGCCTTCCAATAATTATGGTAACAAGGGAAAGGATAAGAGGGAGATATAAGTTAGTGACGTATTTTATATTGTTAATGGACTTTTTGTCCGTAAATAAATAAATTATATACAGCGGGTACCCGGCATGCGTTGCAAGGCCACTTTAACCTCGGGGTCCATTAAACTGTAATGGTTCCATCCCAAATCTCGGAAAACCACATTATAATGCAAGCGCCTGTACTATAGAACATTATATACAACGGATACCCGGCAGGCGTTGCAAGATCACTGTAACCTGGGGGTCAACTTTACTGTAATGGTTCCATCATAATTCCCGGGAAATAACATTTTAAAGTAAGTGCCTGCAATATATAACATGATATACAATGGTTACTCGGCATGCGTTGCAAGGTCACTGTAACCTCGGGGTCAACTTAACTGTAATGGTTCCATTCCAATTTCTGAAAAATTACATTTGAATGCAAGCGCTGCACTACATAACATTATATACAACGGTTACCCGGCATGGGTTGCAAGGTCACTGTAACCTCAGGTTTCTTCATATATTTAATTTAAAACACACTCCTCCTCGCTTCATCCACGTTCACACGCAAATCGCATAGTGTTTTAACCCGTCAGTTGCTTCTGCAACGGGCCCCGCTAGTTTTTTCATTAATGTTCACATTAAAATCACCCACCACGAAGCAGAGTTTATTTTTTAATTTTAATAATATGTATTTGAGGTCATTAATAAACGTAATAATACTTGAGCCATGCGTTCTATAGATAGCTATTAAATGATATATTGATTTGCCGAGTTTGAAATGTACTTCGATGCAGTTTACCAAATGTATTGGGTGTTCTATAATGTTAACAATACTAAATTTATTATTTGCAAATATTATTATTCCCGAATTTTTGTTGATATCTACTTTGGTAGAAATATAATTGTACTCCGGTAAGTGATAAGACGGTGACTCAGCGTTTGTAAATGTTTCAGTTAACACTATGAAGTCCGGCTTTTTAATTAAATTATTTATTTTTAGAATTAGTTCATCTAAATTTTTCTGAATGCTACGGATGTTTATGTGCATAATAATTATATCATTGATGTTTTTAGAAATAATTTTGTTACATGAATCAGTATAAATACATTCATATTCTTGAATTTTAATATTTAATTCTAATTCGCTATTTAAGAAATCATCCATTTAATTAATGTATTTTGCAAAATTTGGGTAAGGCGAGGTTATCTGGTGATACAGGTAATGTGGTGATATAGTAGAATTTTGTAATTATTAAATTAACCATGCAGTACACAGCTTTGAAATTAGAATCGTAGATGGAAAACAGACCTGTGAACCATAATAAATCAACTTCACAAGTTTTTACGTGGTCGGTGAAACAGAAAATAATTTTACTCAAACGAAAAATATTTTAACAACTTTCAATGTGCTGTGGCGACTTCAAATTGTAATTTATCTATTACTCTGGGATTTCTGAAGGTATGTTTAAGTTTTACACCTTATTTTAATCAGAAGAGTATGCTGCATAGTCACAATTAAAGAAAATGGCAGCTGTCCTACTTTTTTTTTGGCAGGAGCTTAAGTTATTTGTGGGTAATATTATTTTTTTTTAAATGTTTTTTTGGACTTAACGAATTGTGATTTTTAACATTTATTTTTATTTTCTATAATTTGAATTCTGGATTAATGGTGAATTATCATCATGCATATTAGGTCGGTGAACAGTTTTAATGTTGTTTTGGTCTATTTAAACATATCACCAAATTTCCTATCCTCACCAAATTACCTGTCTCCAAGTTACTAATTCTCTAATTCGTTAAATATTTATTATATTCACTAGCCACCTCTTGCAGCCATTAGCTATCGGAGTGTATCGTCCATTGAAAGCAGCCTGCCGAGTGATTTTATATCTTTCGTGGGATCGTTATGAGATAACGGACGTGATCTCCAGTCAGATTTGTGCAATTTTTGCATATTTACTGTAACATATTTTAGTTTTGATCGTTTTAAACTTGAATTACTGCAATTATGCATTATTATGAATTCATTTAATGTACATTCTGCTTTGGAAAAACAAATAAATCACACAAATCTGACAGGAGATCACGTCCATTATCTCATAACGATCCGACAAAAGATATAGAATCGCTCTTCTGGAGTCGGAGTTTGAATGAATTTATGATGACGTCTCCAAACGTAAACCAGCATACGTGCGCAGTTTTTCAAAAAATAATATCAAAATTACCTTCAAATTAATAAAGAAGTCCAGAAGTCTTAGGACCTTCTCAATTAACAGAAAAAGCATTGACCATCACAGTTCCAGCAAAAAGAAACTAATTTTGAAGACATTTTAAAAATTCCCCACAATATTCTAACACCTATGACATGAATTAAAAGTGATTCGCCAAAAATGTTTGACACCTCCTTTAAATTGACCAAAAAGGTAGATCAGTCAGTACCATCATCATCACATAGGATTAATTAATTGTCCGCAAAATCCGTAAAACCTCGCGCCGGAAAGCCTTCTTTGTCAAAAAAGGTAGAACGGTCAGAACCATCAACATCGTGCAGAATTGATTATTTTTCCCCAAAATCCTTAAAACCAAGTGGAATCATAATGACTGGAAAAGTGTTATGAAAACTTTTTCAGAAGACGATCAATATAAAAAGAAAGTAATGTGCGTTTATTGCGATTTCTGTTCCACTACTAACAAAAGCAAGAAAACGGAGATGATAACACATGTGACGCAGTGGCAATCAATATTTTATAATCTCGTTGAAGATTTAAAAACACATTTATTGTTATTTTACCTATTTACAGTCCAAGGTAGGAATATCACCAAATTAAACACCCTCTATAACCAAATAACCTTACCTATAACCAAATTACCTATATCTTTTGGCGATTTACATTTGTAAGTTTTCTTGTGTTATGTTAGTTATTATTTTATTTTTTCTTTTTAAAATATGTGCTGAAATAATGTACCTAAGCAATAATTAATTTTGTAAATTTTTAATATCCTTATTTTTCAAAGTACATGACGATAAATCAAAAATATCACCAAATAACCTTGCTTTACCCTATATATAATTTTTTTTTTTTTTTTTTATTCAATGTCGTAGTTTATTCTTTCTTTGGCTAATTTAAGCATGTAAGAACGGAACTTACATGTTTCGCTGTTTGTTCGGTGGTCTATTTCATTCATTTTACTGTTGAAGGAGTTTATTTCTTTCTTCTTGTTAGCTGAGTAACAGTTAGCGCATTTGGGCGGCAGTTCCAGGGATTTACACTCGGAGATGGGATGATCTTCTGAACAGTGCTTGCATGTTGGTTTATTCATTTTATTGTAGCATTTTTGTGCTGTGTGTCCGAATCTTTGACAATGGAAATATTGGGTAAGAACGTTACAATCGGTTACATAGTATCTCATGAATCCTAGATGAATTTTTTTTCTATTTATAAGATGTAGTCTCAATTCTGGATTTGTTTGGAGAATTAAGTTTTTGCTGTTAGTTTTTTTGTTCGTAATGATGGCTTTAACTTGTAATATATTTTTATCTTGGTATTTTTCACATATCATTTTGATGTCGTTGTTTTGTTCAATTATGTCTTCTAAGAATTCTTTTTCGGTATAGTCTTTGTCAAGTCCTTTGAATATTACGCATGGATCCGTTTTCACAAGTGCCTCCGCTATTATGGTTTTGTCGACTTCATTTATCTTTTCTTTTAATTTTTTTGCGTCTTCTTTTTCTGGGCATGTTATTATAATGTTTTTTTTGTTTTTTTAAATTCACTTACTCGAATTCCCAACTGCGATATTTTGATTTTTTGTATTTTCTCTTTTATTTTTTCAGTGTCTTCTTCTTTTAAGCTTTTTATAATTATAGGAAATCGTTTTTCTTGTGTTTGTGGTATTAAGTTTTTTACTGCCGAAGAGTAAGAAAATAAGTTTTTTTGTGTTTGGTTTTTTTCTTGAATTTCACATTTTTCTTGTAATTTAGCTAATTCTATTGCCATGTGGGATATCATTTCCATGATGTTATTTATTTCTTTCATCATTTTTGATTTGGTTTCTTTAGTAAGTTTATTTTCTTCTATGATTGTATGTAAGTCACTTATGTTTTGTTTCGCCTTAGTGATGAAGGCATGCGGATCAACCGCTTCCTCCATTTTCACGGGTTATGAATTATTTTATTTTCGGTTAATTTATATACTTTTAAAATTTGTCCGGGTTTGAAAGTGTTATTTTATTTGAATCGCCGCTCACTCGCGTCCAACACCGTTAGAGGTTGAGGCGACACTGTAATAATTTGCATTTCGGCGCGGGCAAAGTGTAGATATTATCTTCAAGAATAACATATATATTTTTTAAGAGCTTTAAAACTTACCGTGTTTAAGGGAAATATGTAATAAATCGGTACCAATCCGGGTTTCGTATTTACAAAACCTATACCGATTCAGTCGCGGTAACGACAATTTACATTTTAAATATACCTCTATATTGGTTATTTTTTATCACACTGCAAAAACAAAAATTGTTCTAAACTCTAGATAAAATAATCTTTCTGATGTGTATATTAGAAATTAATAATTTTATTTCTAAATATTTATATTTTAATATTATTCCCATATATTGTAAATACATCTCTATATTGATAATTTTTTATCACTTTGCAAAAACAAAAATTGTTTTAAAATCTAGATAAAATAATCTTTCCAATGTTTATATTAGAAATTAATAATTTTATTTCTAAATATTTAAATTTTGATATTGAAAATTTAAAGCGACTAAAACGCGGTAGGGATTGTAAATACGCATCCGGGTTGCGGGCCCTTAAGAGGGCATTACCAGAGAAAACCAGAAATATGTCATTTTCAAATTAGATTTTAGACGTATTGACTCTTTTCCACAAAAAATTATAAATGGATTTCGAAAGATTGTTCTTTTTGCATATGGATGTGAGGCGCTGACACTGACGGTAAAGATGGCTGAAATGCTGGATACTTTTGAAAGAAAAGTGCTGAGAAGAATATGTGGACCCGTGAAAGAGGGTGAACAGTGGCGCATCCGGCACAATACAGAATTTTATGATATATATAAGGCACCTAGCATCTCAACACATATGAGACTCCTCAGGCTGAGATGGGCTGGGCATGTACAGAGAATGCCGGATACACGCGTCCCAAAAAGAATTTTGACTGGACACCCAGGTGGAAAGAGAAAAGTGGGAAGACCCAGACTGAGGTGGGAAGACGAAGTAAGAGGGGATGCAGCACAGCTTCTCCTGGTACCAAATTGGTAGTCAGCCGCTGAGGACAGGAGGAGTTGGAGGCGACTGTTGCAGGAGGCCAAAGCTCGATATGGGCTGTAGCGCCATCGAAGAAGTTCTTTTATCTAGCATTCGTATGTAATAAATTTTGAGATTTTTTTTTAATTTTTAGTATAATATGGTTATTCCATAGGTCGTTGGCAGATTTGTTAAATTTTCAAAAAAGATTTTGTATTATACCACACCCATTTCAAATAATAAAATCATGCAGTAAAATAAATCAATACATTATCTAGCAAACGTATGTTTTAGAATTTTAATTTTAGTTTCAATAAAATCATTAAAAAATATGTACGTACATGTGTTTCTTGACGAAAATTGGTCCATTTGTGTATTTATTTGCGCACTTACAAACTAATGTATTTCAGATTTTTTTAACATTCTTATTAAATTTAGACATTATTGAAAAATGATAAATACTTATAATCAAAAAATAACTACAAAAAGTACATTATTTTAATAGTTTTATCATCACGCCTTTCAGCATTTTTGGTTGAAGGTATAAATTAAAGCTAATTTGGATTGAAATAAATTCGATATTGAGTTATAATTTTAAAAAGCTGGTACGGAGAATAATTAATCTTTCTCATTGTAACCGCCCTGCACGATCGTAAGAACAACTTTCGACGAAATGTGGATTTTCGTTCGCTGGCTGGTTAAACGCTCTTAATATATCGACGAATTCTTATGCCTACAATACCGACATCTTTTTTCAGCCTGATTCCAAATAGAGACCAAAGTTAAAGTTAAAAGGGTTTAAGGGGTGGGTAGGCATCAGGGGTTCAGTGTATCCTGGTCATCCGCTTCCAAGACCTAGACAAACCTCTTCCCATGAATCCGGGCACCCCTGCTAAATCACCAAACGTAGCGAACCACTTGGGGTGATCAACGACAGAGGTGTTGGGTATCCAATAAAGGTTCCCGGGGCGGCGGTACCCATTTCCGCCTCCCAAATGTAATTGAATCTTTCAGTTCAATTTTCATCCACTTCCCGACCTACCGAAATATGTGCAATAATTATTACAATACGTACTTACAATAACAAAAATTAACGAATATTAAGGTTTACTTTGCTTTATTAGTATGTGATTAGCGTGTTTTTTTGTGTTTTTGAGACATATTTTTTTTACCTGCCCAAGCCCTCACTGTGTCATCTTAATGCCTCCTAATTTTCTCTGGGTCTTTTACTGCCCCCCTGAAAGCCTTAAACGTTTTCGCCCACGTTGAGAACCTATGACGTACAACGTACACTATGCACGCGTTCAAAATCGACTTAGGATACGTTCATAAATCAACTTAGGATGTGTTCAAAAACCAACTGGGCGTTTTAAAATCAAATTAATAATTGATTAAACAACATGCACTGGATGCCAGGCGCTTTGTTAATCAAGTTTTTTTTAATCAAACATATAAATTACGATTTTGGGGCTCCCTAAAACTGCCGCCCAGGGCAGGAACCCCAGTTTGCCCCCCTCCCCTGATCCGAAGCTGGTTGAGTGATAATAAATTGCTATCGAACCATTTTTTGATAACCTTCATGTCTTGATTATTGCATTATCGTCAGCAAAAAGATGAGTTTGCCATGAAGTGATAATTTAAACATTTGATTAACATAAACTATGAATAAAATTGGCCCAAAGACAGGCCCTTGGGGAATTCCAAAATACAAAATTTCATCTTCACTTAGAACTTAGATAGTTATTTATAATTACCTTTTGACCTCTTTGAGTTAGATAGCTTTGTAACCAACACCTAACCTCACCATTAATGCCGATATCATTTAATTTATTTATTAGTTTTGTACGTGAGATGCTATCAAATGAAAATGCTAAGACATTTTTTTACCCAATGCATGGTAGGTATGCAGTTGAAGTTAGTTTTGCAATGACATCATAGTTTCTCTCTAAATCCAAATTGGCTAGGACTAAGTATTTTATTATTTTCAATGTAATAGCTTCATAAACAAAAAAAATTAACAAAACAAAAAAATCACCTACCTTGGCTGACACCGACTCCAAAAACAACAATCGTACCTACATATTAATGAGTAGAAAAAGTAAGTTGATTATTGAGTTGTAGAAGAATACGAAATTATTTTTTTTTACTTTTTAGTGCATTTTTTAAGTCGTTTTTTTATTACATTTTTTGTTTATTTTTTGATTTTTAGTGAATCTGAAGCACACTAACTAATTTGTCTGAATATGGGTAGACCTGATAAACGTGCTGCTCATATGAGACAGGCATTACTTGACCATAACGACGTTACGGTAGGTGACTCAAAGATCCGGCTAGCCTATAAAAGATTCGGCTGAGTATCGTTAATTTGCTCCTAAGAATTGAAGAGATCTGTTACTTTGTCATGGATCCCATAATCAGAATCTAACCAAATTCTCATCAAACTGCCCTTGAAGTACATCCTTTCCAATAAAAAAGAATCATCGAAATCGGTTAGCGTGATATTGAGTTATTCGTCCATTTGTCGCGCACATACTTAATGCAAATTTAAGACTTATATGGTTTTCTCATGGATGTCATTGTCAGAACTGGACCAAATTGAAATAGGACCACACGGAAAGCACCAGCTTTCAAATAAAAAAAGAATCATCAATATCGGTTCACCCGGTTGAAAGTTCTGAGGTAACAAACATTAAAAAAAGAATACAGTCGAATTGAGAACCTCCTCCTTTTTAGTCTTAAAACACAAACAAAATATGTACTCACCCTCAGATTTAGAAATGCACAGGTACCGACATGATCGCTTGCCAAATAGAAGCGGCTGTCTCCACAGATCCGCATCGGAATCTTCGTCGTAAGTCTTCAGGATGGGCCAGTAGCCAGCCGGGCACTTGCCCCCGTTCTCCACCACGTGCAGCGCGGTGATGGGCCTCTCGTCGGGCAGAGTCTCTGACAGTGTGCCCATGACACCGCCGCCACCGCCGTGAGACTCCGAGTAGAACTTGGAGGCCTTGGATTTAGACATGACCTAGAAGAGAGAGTGCTGTTAACAAAGGTTTTTGAACATATCTTGGAAAATACAGCATTGGTATTTATCACGGACATATGAATATATCTGGACCTGCCCTAAGTGATAAAAACGTATTATTTCCCCCTCGCCATGGAACCGGCTGGAGCTCCTCCTTGGCGCCAGTTCGCCCCATGTGGAGGGGATAGAGAATCGCTTGAATCTAAAATGTGTGACGTCATCATTCTTGCCGTGAGCAGCGCGAAGCTAACATCTATACATTTAACGAAAAAATAACACGCCAAAACAGTAGCTTGTGCTATACAACATACCTACATATTAATGTGCACATAGCGAATGTGGGCGGTTCCTTAGTGTGCTCGTCGCTGGTTACAGGGGTAAGTAAATTATGAAACATTTGTAAAAGTGTCTTAACTAAACACGGCAACAAAATATTGCTATGTGAAAACGAGCGAATCTTTTTGGGGTGTACATTTGGCCTACGCAAATATTTTATTATCGTGGCAAGCAATTCGCGCTCCCATGTAAAAAGGTCTATTCATTCAAAGCAGATTTTGGTTTTAAGAACTAAATGGTGATATTATAATGCGAGATGCCTATATACTGTCAGATTGATTTTTCAACTAATCACAGTCTTCTTCCCCTCTTCGCCCCCCCATAGTTTGGTTTTACCCCTCACCTGTATCTTCTGGTCTATCCATTTGGATGTCTATGGTATTTATAGAAGAGATAGGAAAGGTGTAGAATTTTTACAATTTGAATTTAGACGTATCTTGAAAAATTGAGCGTTGATTATTACTATTATGTATGTATGTTGCATCTCTAATTAGGAAACATGGACAGACTTTGGAAGACAAACTAGCAATTTGGAAAGATTTGGGCAAGGCTTGGAAGATTAATCACTAATTAGGAATTACGAGAGATGGGAAGGCTGATAGAGATATTGAAAGAAGGGTGAATGCCGGTAACTCCATTAATGGTGGACTGAATGCCGTTGGCGCTAATAAAAAACTGTCAAAAGAAGCAAAGCTAGCAGTCCACAATGGAGTCCTGGTACCTACCTTGATGTATGGCAGTGAGGCATGGAACTGGCAGAGGAAGGATGAAAGTAAGCTGAATGCTGTTGAAATGAGATCCCTGAGACGTATGTGTGGTAAAACAATGTATGATCGTGTGAGAAATGTGGATATCCGCAAAGAATGTAAGGCTGATGTAAGCATAATGAGTAAGATTAAGAAAGGGACCCTCAGATGGTTTGGGCATGTAGAGCGAATGAACGAAGAAAGTAGTGTAAGAAGAATATACGATGCGAATGTGAATGGTAGAAGAAGTCGGGGACGCCCGAGGAAGACATGGCACGATCAAGTGAATCAAATACTTGAGTCGGGCCATGTCAAAAGTCAGAATAATAGAAGAGAATGTATGAGACGATGTATGAATGTGAGTGAGGCAAAAAGTGTGTGCCAAGACCGAGTTGTTTGGCGGTCCGTCCTCTCTGCCTACCCCTGCGGGGAAACGGCGTGATGGTTAGTTAGTTAGGAATGATTTGGGAACAGCTTTGGAAGGGAATAGCTCGACACAGGAGGCCATAACGAAAATAAATTCCCTGCCGTTGCTGTGTGGAGGAGTGTTTTTAGGAAAAGGAAGGAGAGGAAGTTCTGGGAAGGAAAAAGGAATGAGTGGGGTGAGGGAATCTGGGGATCAATGCGTCCAGGAGTGAGAGACGTATGAATCCATTCCTCCAACTGCGATGCAAGGCGATGCGTCGAGAGAGTCCGATAGGTCCAAATTATGTCTGCCTCAAGTAGTCTCTCTTGATCCGGCCCGCCACGCAGTAGGTGAGAAAATGCATTCGCCACCAAGACCTGGACAAACCTCACCCCAAGAACTTGCTTTGAACTGACTTTTTAATGTGCTAGAGTGCTATATTTAAAAAAATGGCATTGTTGATGTTGTTGCAGCCGAAAAAAATTGTTTTTTTTCGAAATCAGTATTTTGTACGTTGCCCGGTTACCAGGTACCCTTGCTAAATCACCAAACGTGGCGAACCATTTGGGGTGTCTTATGGCAGGGGTGTTGGTTGGCGGTACCCATACCCGCCTCCCAATTGAAAATCTAATGACGCACTAGGTAGGTAGATAGTTTTAATAATAAAAACAATACTTTTTTAGAGCAAAATTCAGTTGGCATTTTCACAACCATTTGGTTCCTTAGAATAGGCCACCTGCCTAGCGTAGGTAGGTATCTTGCTAGGAACTAATATCGACCTAACAAGACATGCTAACAACACTTCTACACATTTAATTAAAACAAAATAAAACACACATGATTTTCATAATATTGGTATATATCAAAAAATGTAAGAAGAATAGGCCACTTGCATGGATTTCATAACGACTTAGAAAAAATTCTGTGGATAGATTTTTTTACTAAGATTACGAAAATGTTAGTAAATGTTTTTAGAAACGTAGTTTTTTTTTTAATAAATAAATCGATTATTTGGGCCCGTGACGTCACTACATGAAAATGTCCCGTCTCCGAAAATGTTCCTATTAATTTTGTAAAATTCCACACTAATTTACTTTTTAATATGGCAACACTTTGATTTCAGGCAAATTTTTGAATTTGATATTTAACGTCCACTAGATTTATTGTTTGTTCTCTGCGACCTTATCATTTGGTTTGACTTTTTGACAGATGCTATGTTGAGAACCCCGTACATTTTACGCTGAAAGTACGTGTTTTAGAGGTATAAAGGTATTGGTGCTGATTTTAACAAAATCAAATTTTATAATATTCTTATTATTATTATAATTTACAAGTACAAGTATATTACATTGGATTTTGAATATAGACGTTGAACATTATAATGATTTATGATCAATAAGATGGATCAAGGAAAAATATATTTATTAGATTTGTAATATTTTTGGTATGCCTCGTTATTCTCCTGTGTCTTTTCATGTGGAAAACGTTATTTTTTTTAAATGATTTTCGGCTATGTAATTATCGTTTTTCGCACCTATAAAATTATGTCCCGTCTTTCCGGTTTATAAAAAATGGTCTGATTTTTCGTATTGAAATTTTCAAAAAATCGCCTGGGTTTCAAAAATACGATTAAAAAAAAATACAGAATGTCTTAGAATATTTGCCTAAACGGGAATTTAAAAAAAAAATTGATGCAAGTGGCCTATTGGGAAAAATAAAGGAAATGATAAAAAGTAAATAAAATAATAATTGATTGCATTAAGCACGACCAGCACCGGATCTACGACTTTTTCGAAACTCATGCCAATTCAGAATAAAATGAACTCAACACCTCTTTGAAAAGCTATGAAAAAAATAATAATTGAAAAATAGCCCATAACCTAACCTAAAGTGGTAAATTTTTACAAAGCCGGGACCAGCTCATTTTGGACAAAAAAAAATATATACCCCAGTAGATAGGTAATAATTAGATGTAATTAATTCCGTGACCGGAAATTGAAAATAATGTACATTATCGTCAATTTTTTAAATTTAAAAATACGAAAATGTCATTTTTCAATGACCTCCATGTCTTAATTTTAAAAAACAGCCTACGTTTCTAAATGGTTTGTCTGGCAAAGCAGGGTTTGTCTAGCGGGCTTGTGAATATTATCTTTACTTTAAAAAACAGCCTACGTTTTTAAATGGTTTGTCTGGCAAAGCAGGGTTTGTCTAGCGGGCTTGTGAATATTATCTTTACTTTAAAAAACAGCCTACGTTTTTAAATGGTTTGTCTGGCAAAGCAGGGTTTGTCTAGCGGGCTTGTGAATATTATCTTTACTTTAAAAAACAGCCTACGTTTTTAAATGGTTTGTCTGGCAAAGCAGGGTTTGTCTAGCGGGCTTGTGAATATTATCTTTACTTTAAAAAACAGCCTACGTTTTTAAATGGTTTGTCTAGCGGGCTTGTGAATATTATCTTTACTTTAAAAAACAGCCTACGTTTTTAAATGGTTTGTCTGGCAAAGCAGGGTTTGTCTAGCGGGCTTGTGTGACAGATCTGCCGCGCCGTGTCAGTTCCAGAAGACGCGAAGTGAATTTTGATTTTACGCAATTTTCCGCCTCCCCCAATGCAAAAAGTTTCCGAAATACGTAATTCTAACAATTATTCAACTTCTGCAAAGTGTTTTTTCGAGAAAAAGTGCATATTTACCGCTGTAATTTACAACATGGAGGTCATTGAAAAATGACATGTTCGTATTTTTAAATGAAATTAACGATAATATACATTTTTTTCAATTTCCGCTCACGGAATTAATTACATCTAATTATTATCTATCTACTGGGGTATATATTTATTTTTTGTCCAAAATGAGCTGTTCCCGGCTTTGTAAAAATTTACCAAAAAATTTACTAACATTTTCGTAATCTTAGTAAAAAAATCTATCCACAGAATTTTTTCTAAGTCGTTATGAAATCCATGCAAGTGGCCTATTCTTCTTACATTTTTTGATATACACGGGTGGTTTTCGGGGATCTTGAAAAATTAAAACTTTGACAATTATTTTAACTATTAAAACTAAATCTAAAAATAAAATAAAATATGCAGTTATTTAAGTTAGAAGGTGAATTTCTTTAAAAAAAATAAAAAATTGGACTGGAGTTCCTTGAGGCAAGTTGAGAGACTGAAGGGTACAACAAATAGAAGGGAGAGGAGGGTTTGGAAGTATCTGGCTATTCAGATCTGGTCACCAAACACGACTAAAACCAAAGCATTTTTTCGTTTATGAACGATGGCCTTTCACCAGGTATTTACTTATGTGTGATTTGACGTAACATTTCAAAACATCAAAGAAAAATCTCAGAAACATTTTAACATTCATTATTATCACTTCACAGAGGCAGCAAAAATGGTTATATTAAACGATATTGAACAATTAACAATTTACCTTAATTGAAAGGAATTCGGTTGGAAACTGCAGGCGAAATATTTTGGCTAGACGTTTAATGCGCTCAGTTAGTGTCAGTCTACCACATTAAAGGGTCAATGCCTTGAGTTGTGCCCTCAAAGTGCAGACAAAGCATATAATTTTGATTTATCGCCATTTTCATCGATAACAATTTATAAATTACGCCATTTTCGTTGTAAACAAAAACAATATCGAATAAAATCGGAACAATTAGGGCAAAATTCGGCAAGAATTAAATTAGAACTAAATTTTGTTTAGATGATAAACAAAACATTTTAATTGATGTCTTATTAACTTTGAATGATAAATACTTACTGAGCTTTTTGAAAACTTCTGAACAGCCTTTCTATCCGATAGCACAATCACAAACAGAAAACGAAAATATTATGCAAGACACAAAACAACTGATTATAACTTTTAAAAAACTCACATTGAACACATTTACGTTATTATTATTAACAATTGCACTAGCACTGGTTTTCCATTTCATTAACGCCCATTGTCTGCCCTTTAAATTGAAATGTCGACAGGGTTAACTTCACTAATAGACGAATTCTTTCACCATTTTAAAACAACAAAAAAGCAGCAAACGTCGAAGAAATGTGAACTAAAACGATTTTTGTTAGGAAATCAAACATTCATTTTAAATCTAATGTGATAAAAAATATCATTATGCTAATATAAATGCATTTATTTCGATTAGAAACAGTTCTCTCACGCGACCGGCCGACCAAGAACCAACGTTAATAATACCAAATACCAATATTTTGACAGCAACCAAAACGTTTTGTACCAACTTGAAGAAAGTTAACCATAGATAAAAACTTCAACAAAATAAATTAAACCTTTTTATTTTTATTTTTATCAGTAATATGAAATGAATATAATAAAAAAAACTAGTGTGCTTTAGACCGCACGACTGAAGTAAAACTTCACTAACTTACATCTCCCTCTCAACTTCCGTTCGCCTCGCCCGATCACACTTTTCATAACGCTCTCGTCATGCATTCATCAGCTTACTCGCCAAGTCAAGCGTGCGTAAAGAAGTTTCACTTCAAAAAATACATTTAAAGTGTATCCCTCTCCTTCCATAAATTATTATTATTATTTTTTTTTAATTAATTTGCTTACATGTTCATATTCAAATATGTTAGTACCACTCTTCCATGGAAGCGTTAGCTTGTGTCTGGAAGAGTAGTGTACATTTTTAATGCTATATATATACAATGTGAATGTAAAAAACAATAAGTTGTAAGTTCGGTGATATGTAATTATAAGTATTTGTCTACTATCAAAACAATTTTACTGTTTGGATAATGTGTCTAGAATTATTGTAATTAGTTGCTAAAAACAATACAAAATTTAACTTATTTGAAAATTGCTGAAACTATATTAATAACATTCAAATAAAATTAATCAGAAAAACAGGCAGCACGTTTTTTGCAATAAGTTGTAATTTATTATATTTCAATAATCATAAAAGTAGAAATCGCGTATATTGTGATTGAACGTGTTTAATTAAACACGTTCAATGAAAATGACACTATTGATTAAAATGCTAATGCTGGGCCAAATTAATTTTTCAGCTGTTTTCTTTGTAAGTAAGCACCTTTATTTTGGGAATATTAATTTTATTTAAAAGACAACACTTCAAACCGCGTTTTGCCATCTGCCGCGTACGTCATTACCGGTTTTCCACTTTGCTACCAGCGGGTCGCATGATAGCTACGATATTGTCAATCTTTTCTTTATTTTCAACTGCAATGGCCGAAGCACGCGAAAGAACCTTCATCATGATCAAGCCCGACGGAGTCCAGCGAGGACTCGTCGGCAAGATCATCAAGAGGTTCGAAGCCAAAGGATTCAAGCTCGTAGCACTCAAGTTTGTGTGGCCCAGCGAGGAGTTGCTGAAGAACCACTACGCTGATCTGTCCGCCCGTCCCTTCTTCCCAGGACTAGTGAAGTACATGGGCTCCGGACCGGTCGTGCCCATGGTCTGGGAGGGCCTCAACGCCGTGAAGACAGGACGAGTGATGCTCGGTGCCACAAACCCCGCTGATTCCGCGCCCGGAACCATCCGAGGAGATCTCTGCATCCAGGTCGGCCGCAACATCTTGCACGGATCTGACTCTGTTGAAGCCGCGAAGAAGGAGATCGCCCTCTGGTTCACAGAGAAGGAGGTCGTCGGCTGGACTCCTGCTAACGACGGATGGGTCTACGAATAAATCTTCGCTGTCCATCACCATCTTGTGTAGCTTTACCGGTATGACTGTTTTTATTATAAGCGCCTTATGAAATAAACTGTTTCATTCCTCACTCATTACTGTATTTATTTTCCATCCCGTCAAAAATTAACTTCTGTAATTTTTAACCTCTCTGTTTCATGCATGTTTTGTACATGTGTTTGCAGTTGAAAGTGATTTTATCACAAAATGTGTAAAGCAGGGCTGTGCAATACGCTGTGATTATTATAACTCGAGAGCGAATTGTAGAAATGGTCCTAGTTCAAGTGATAAATGTCAACCGTAAGAATATTGGAAATGCGTTTTTCCTGGCTGCACCGAAGCTCAATGGCACAAGTTCCTCGGAGTGTCTTCCATCGAAATTCCGGTAGAACTAGGACTGCATTCCCACCTCGTTGCCTGAGTTCTCGTTAGTTCAATAGACCATTAGAAAATTTTACAAGAGAAGGTGTTCTTTCATTATTTCAATGAAACATGAAAGGTGTTTAAGATAAAGCTATTTCCGTAAAGGTCTCATTAGTTTAAATAATTCTTAGTTAAGTGATTAATTATCATTTTTAAATTTAAAGTGGATATTGAACAAAAACTAAAATGGTCTATTGAACAAACAAGAACTGAGGCGATGACCTGATTTCTGTACTCCTAAAACTGCAATCCATTTGTAACAATAGTATTATGAGAGGGAGGAATGCAGATCCGGGCACAGTTTGGAAATTTAATAAAAAGGCACTTTGTAGATGAGAAAAGTGTGGAAAAGCAGAATAAAACAAAAATTAAGGCGCGCTCGGCAAAATTGAGGGAGATACAACCGTTCAAAGTATTTAAAATTTCACTTTACAAACTGATATTGACAGTTCGCCCGCGTCCGCCCGCCATTTTTTTTATAACCTAATACGCTAAACATGGTTTGTGATAGAAAAGAAAGTGCCCCCTTCGTAGCGCCTGCTCGCGTCACGGCAAAAAAACATCCCAGTTTTCAAGTGGTTTAGCGGCTACGCTAGGTTTGTGTAATATGGTTTGTGATTTTGGCGTACTATTAATTCTGTATTAGGTCTGGGATCCAACATAAGCAATGAAAACATGGCGAACGAACTGTCAATATCAGTTCGCGAAGTGAATTTTTAAATACTTTGAACGGTTGTATCTCCCTCAATTTTGCCGAGCGCGCCTTAATTTATTTTTTATTCATCTTCTCCACACTTTTCTCATCTAGAAAGTGCCTTTTTATTAAATTTCCAAACTGTGCCCGGATCTGCATTTCACCCTTATGAGATTCTATTAAACCCCTTTTAGAAGTGTCAAGGGTTTTTCAGTTATTTTGGGGTTCTGGCATCGATTTAAGTATATTTGCAGTCTGTTCCAGAGCGGTAGATACTCTCAGTATCGCTCTGGTGAAAGACCGCCATTCATAGTCGAAACGTTGTCTGAGGTTTTTTGTGACAAGATCTGTAATCCGGTATTTCCCATGTTCCGATGTTTTCCTCCCCACTCCCTTCAGCCTCACAACATACCCCAATAATTATGGATGCCATAGTTCCATTGACTCTAGGACTTGTTTTACTTGTGTGAAATTACACAAAGAAAATTAAGTAGGTATTCCATAATAAGTGCGTTAATCTAATAAAATTAAAAAATGGTTTCTCTACAAGAAAAAATATGTATTTTATTACTGCCATAATTAGATTACTGCAACCACTGAAGAGATATACCAATAGAAGTGTGAGTTACCGGTGTGCCCGAGGTAAGCTCAATTTTACCTTACTTCTGATAATAAGGGTAAATGTAATAAGAAATCTTGGAGTTCTATTATATAATACGCTTCTTTTCCAATCTCACGTTGAAGGCTCTGAAAATGATGGGATTTATACTTAAAAGTTGTTTCAAAAAATTTTAACAACTCATCAAATAATTTAATTTAATTTTCATGTTCTGTGAGAGTTCTATTCAATTTCTGTTATTATTTCAGTTTTATGAAGCGACTCACCTTTATAATCAGAATGTGACAATTAACTTAAAATATTTGATGAATTGTTCAAATTCCGAGTCCCGCGCCACTTCAGGCCGCCGTGCAGAAAAGTAAAGACCGATAGGTTTACAGCGCAGTTCACTGTGAGATTTTTTTGCGCGGCGGCCTGAAGTGGTGCGGAACTCGGTCGCTCTGAAGTGTGCGTGTGGGAGATGCTAATAAGTATTGTAAAAAGTCTATTGAGAATAAAAGTTTTATTATTATTATATTGGTGTAACTCTAAGTGAACAGCTCAGATACGGGGGCTCCATTGAAATCAGAGTTAAGTTAGCCTCTCGGAAACTGGACGTACTGTATAGGGCCCGCAGATACTTTAATAGTATACAACTGCTAACTCTGTACAAATCGCAAGTGCGCCCCACGGTTGAATTTGGCAGCCACCTCTGGTCTGGAGCTCCAAAATACCTAAAAAAAACCCTTGACTCTGTGCATAAACGGGCAGTCCGTTTGATAGATTCTCCCATCTTAACGGACGGACTGCAATCTTTAGAGCATAGGCGTCAGGTGGGAATGCTGTCCTTGTTCTACCGGTATTACAATGGAAGATGCTCCGAGGAACTAGCGTCATTGATCCCCTCGGCACCGGTGCATACATTTGTACACGGTTGACATTAGTCACATGAGAACCGGTCGTTTCTATGACTCGTTCTTAAGTTCAACGGCTCGGCTGTGGAACGATTTGCCGGCCTCTGTGTTTCCTCCCTCCTACAACATGTTCACTCCTTCCTTTCCTCAAAAAGACCCTCCACACAGCATCTTCAAAGATGACACAGGCCCTGAGGAAAATTATTTTCCTCAGGGCCTCCTGTGTGGAGTTAATGTAAAAAAAAATATATATATCCATTCCAAGTTTTAAATGTAAACCTTGGAAATATTTAATAAATAAACACTTTGTAAATTTTAGTAAGAAGGTAAGTAAGGTTGTTGTATTTTTCTTTTTCTATTATTTTCTTAAATTTCAATGTCATTATTTTTTTTAATCTTGTGTAAATTTTTAATCTTATGTGATTTCGCCATCAGTTTTAATTCAAATGGGTGTAGAACAACCATAAATAAACCAATCATAGAACAACATTCTAGAGAATAAATCTTCAGTGTGTACAGCTAAATGCATTACTGTTTACAAAAGCATTATCTCATATTATTTTCAATGATAAGTCAAGGATATTTATATCATTACAATTATATCCCGGCGAACTTCGTACCGCCTCAGAACCAATAACCGTTGTGTAAACTAATTAGCTGAATTAAATTCAGTTTTTATTAACCCGTTTAATCACAGGAGACCCAAGTTGTCCCAAAACATCATATGCCGTTATAATAACAGGAGACCCAGATTGTCCCAGAGCAACCGTGCATTATTAAAAGTTAGATATCTGTCTTTCTGTAATGCAAATATTTGTGATTTCTTTTATGTTAGAAACGGAAAGAAATAATGCTTCTCATTGTCTTAGAATTAAATGAGCTAGGTTGTTCAGATATTTTACAAACCTGATCAAAAGTGACAGTTTGATTTTGGGCCTATTTGTGACGTAACCCACATTTAATCTAATATATAAAATTCTCGTGTCACGGTGTTTGTTACCATACTCCTCCGAAACGGCTGGACCAATTTTGATGAAATTTTGTGTGCTTATCTGGTAGGTCTGAGAATCGACCAACATCTATTTTTCATACCCCTAAAAGTAAAGGGTGTTCCACTCCGAAGAAAATTATTTTCCCCATACATTTTGTATGGAACGAATTCTCCTATTTTGAAAGAACTGCAGCAATATCGTAAGGGGTATAATATTGAACTGTGAACCGGTGGAGGGGGGAGGGGGGAAAGGAACTCAGGAAGGGGGGTTAGCGGGACGGGGGAAGGGGAGAAGTGGAGTGGGGAGAGGGAGAGGGAACGCGAGAGGGGAAAGGATACGCAGGGAGAAACATTTTAGATCAAGGTATGGTATACGCAGGGAGAAACAATTTAGATCAATTCAGCTAATAAGTTGACAACAGTTTTTGATTCTGAGGCGGTACGAAGTTCGCCGGATCAGCTAGTTTTAAAACAAAATTGTATGAAAGTGATAAAAAGTGAGGTGAAAGTTTTATTACAAATTTTGTTTAGAAAAGGAATCTGAATTTAAAATTTGAAGTTTATTCTATTTTAATTACTTTAATTCAAATATTCGCAGGTATGCATTTTTTACCCAATTTACATTTCCAATATTAAAATTTTAATATTTATAAACAAAAATGTTGATTTCTAATAAACATATCAGAAAGATTATTTTATCTAAATTTTAGAACAATTTTTATTTTTGCAAAAGCGTTAAAAAAAACTAATTAATAGGAACATTTAAAATGCACGGGAAAAACCAGGAATTTTGCGCGCAAACTTTGACAGGCAAAAGTTGACAGAAAATTATTTTCTTATTATTCGAAGGGTTAAGTTCCTTTCCAGAACTTCCTCTCCTTCCTTTCCTAAAACGATCCTCCACACAGCATCCCCAAAGAAGACATAGACCCTGAGGGGAATTATTTTCCTCAGGCCTCCTGTGTGGAGCTAATTTAAAAAAATATTAAAATTACACAATGAAGCAATTATCGATGCGCAACTGTCCGTGTTTTGTTTTTGTCAGAGTCAGGGATGGAGTTGTGTACGGATTTATATTTTTTGTGATTTTCTTGCTTTTCCACAAACTTACGGGAATTGCGTTTCATTTTCTTTGTAAGTGTGAGGGAGATTTATTTTATTGTATTTTTCATTTGGAGGGGTGTACAGACATAATTCATCGTTTGTCTCATTTTCGGCTATTGACATTTAGTGTGTAAGAAAGAGGGGCAGCATTATATGTTTAAGAGCAAAAGCAAAACAATCAGCACATTGACATTTGACATTTTTGAATTTTTGGAATTCACTCACTATTCAATACTATACTTCTCACAATATTTCTGCAGTTCTTCCAAAAGATGAGAATTCGTTCCATACAAAATGTATGAGGAAGAGAATTTTCTTCATAGCATTTTTTTCGTGAATTTTTCCGATGTTTTAATAGCTATTCTGCTATTCGGGGTGGAGACAAATCCAACAAATCATAGATCATAAAAATCAGTCCAGCCGTTCTTGAGTTATAAATGTAACTAACCCGACTTTATTTTATATAATACTAGCAGACCCGGCCACACGTTGCTGTGGTTAACGAAACACAACGCCATTACCCAATCTTTATAAAATCCACACCACCCCCTTGCCAGCTGCCCGCTGTCTGAATTGAATATTTGAATTTATCGGCTTTTCTCTACTATAATAAGCATGTAATATACATATAAACTAATTAACTCGCCACTAATTATACAATGCTTGCAATGCAACACTGGATATTTGAAAAGGGAAAATCAAATACCTACTTATTCTAGGACATCTATTTTTCAATTTGTTCCGTAGAACGAATTTCAAAAGTGACTATAGTACGGCCCGCCAGCCGTTTTAAATCGCACATAAATATGTTTTCTTTGAATTTCTCGGCTTTTCTCTAATATAATTTACATGTATTATACATATAAACATTCCTCTTCAATCACTCTATCTATTGGTGAAAACCGTGTGAAAATCCGTTGCGTAGTTTAAAAGATTAACGCGCACATACATTTTGAGCGACTTCATTTTATACTATGTAATGAAGATAACATCATTTTGAATATAATGTCTTTTTTTGTACTTGAGCTCCACACAGAAGGCCCTGAGGAAAATAATTTCCCTGAGGGCCTATGTCATCTTTGGAGGACGCTGTGTGGAGGGTTTTTTTCAGGGAAAGGAAGGAGAGGACAGTTCTGGGAAGGAAAAGGGTTTAAAGGGGTGGGTAGGAATCTGGGGTTCAGTGTCCAAGACCTAGATGAATCTCATCCCATGAACCCGGGCACCCCTGCTAAATCACCAAACGTAGCGAACCACTTGGGGTGACCTATGGCAGAGGTGTTGGTTATCCAATAAAGGTTCCCGGGGCGGCGGTACCCATTCCCGCCTCCCAAATTGAAAAAAAGAGTTTAAAGAATATCCATGACTTTCGATATAATATATATGATAACTACTTAATATTCAAATTGCATTTTTTTTTTATAACTTTTTTTGGGATTGGGTAATACTGCTTATAAAAAAAGTTTTATCAAAGTCGTCCCAAAGGTGGCTTTTGTCAAATATGGTATATCAAAGTTGTCCCAAAGGTGACTTTCGTCAAAAATGGTATATCAAAGACGTCCCAAAGGTGGCTTTCGTCAAAAATGGTATATCAAAGTCATTCCAAAGGTGACTTTCGTCATACCAAAGACGTCCCAAAGGTGACTTTCGTCAAACATGGTAATCAAAGTCATCTCAAAGGTGACTTTGGTCAAAAACGATATATCAAAGCCGTCCCAAAGGTGACTTTCGTCAAAAGTGATATATCAATGACAGTCTCAAAGGTGACTTTTGTCAAAAGTGATATATCAAAGCCGTCCCAAAGGTGACTTTCGTCAAAAGTGATATATCAATGACAGTCTCAAAGGTGACTTTTGTCAAAAGTGATATATCAAAGCCGTCCCAAAGGTGACTTTCGTCAAAAGTGATATATCAATGACAGTCTCAAAGGTGACTTTTGTCAAAAGTGATATATCAAAGACGGTCTCAAAGGTGACTTTTGTCAAAAATCAAAGACGGTCTCAAAGGTGACTTTTGTCAAAAATGATATCAAAGGCGTCCCAAGGAGACTTTCGTCAAAAATGATATATAAAAATCGCATCAAAGGGACGTCAGAAAGGGGACTTTGATCACTATGTGTTTTTTTGTTTTACTCCCCGAACACATACATTACACAATTTAAAAAAATATATAAAATTCAGATCTTGCGCAGAAAAGTCCCACAATGGACAGCGCTGCAAATCATTTTTTCACATCGCACTTTACTTTTCTGCGCAGGGTCTGGTTATTTCAATGTGCGCTCTTTGGTGGTTAACTTACAACTGATGTGGTAGTTTATCTTCAAAGCATTCTCGAAACCTCCTGGTGCCAAAAATATGGTGACGTGGTTTGCTTCCAACTCGTCGAAACGATACCCAGATTTTATGTTAGGGCAAGTCTTATCAATTTGGATGTCTATGGCTGCTACCTGCCCTGATGTATGGCAGTGAGGATGGAACTAGCAGACGAAGGATGAACGTAGACTCAAAGCTGCAGAAATGAGATCCCTGAGGCGTATGCATGGTAAAATCAAGAGGAAGGTTGGGAAGTTCCCGTCTGCAATTAGGCTGACTGAAGATATGGTCTTTGGACACAGCTAAATCTGTTTCAAAAAATGTTTATTGATTATTCCATTTTTAATATTGTTCTGGCGATGGAAGGGAACGTATTTTAGATACAATATGACAATAAAGTGGTTTAAAAAATAAATGCATTAAACACATTCCTCCTTACTAATAAATAAGTATTAAATTTTATTTTAATGATAAACATCGTTTTACCAAACATAAGTTGGGTAAAATCTAAAACAAGTTTATTAGTAAGGACCATTTTTTTTACATTAGCTCCACACAGACGCCCTGAGGAAAATAATTCCCTTTAGAACCTATGTCATCTTTGGGGATGGTGTGTGGAGGGTTTTTTTAAGAGAGGAAGTTCTGGGAAGGAAAAGAGTTTGAGGGTATACGAGTAGGAATCTAGGGGTCAGTGTGTCCAGGAGTGACGGACGTATGAATCCATCCCTCCCACTGCGGTGCAAGGCGATATTTCGAGAGAGTACGGCTGGAGTGTCGAACCGGCCTGCCATGCATCTGGTTTACAAACGCATCCGCCGCAAAGACCCGGACAAACCTCACCCCATGAACCTGGGCACTCCTGCTAAGTCACCAAACGTAGAGAACCATTTGGGGTGTCCTACGGCAGAGGTGATGGTTTATAATATAATTGTGGCAAACTACAAAGTAAACACTTTTCAGTAATATGTATTATTTATTCCATAGAATTCTTAAATAACAGACGTAACAATTTATAAAACTTATCTTAGCTTTCAAAAAAAAAAAAAAAATTACTAATTTGAAAAAAATCTATCTAATAATATGCCAAACTTATACCTAAGCATTATTTTTTATAAAAAGGTATGTCTTTTTATAATAATAGATCTTTTTAACTATTTATGTTTTAAAAAATGAGTAGGTTCTTATGCATATGTTTTTACTAAATTAGGTAACTTAAAAATAATAAAAAACACAATAGTTTTTTTTTTTGCTGGTGGTCAGTGTATGACAGTATTATAGAAGTACAAATGGAATCAAATTTTGAAATAAATTTAATAGCACCTACTTCTGTTTAGAGATCATCTTTTACTGGATGGTTTTCACATACAAAATGCTTGTTCTATCTGCGGAGCGATTCTGTACGTTTTGTGGATACGTAATCGCCTGTTAGATTTGTGTGATTGTCTATGGCTTGCAATTGCTTTTTCTATGGCTGATGTGTAAGCTGCAGTAAGCTGCAGTAAGCTGCCAATGCTTATGTTCTAAAATAACCCGCAATAAATGTTAAAATTCCCCAAATTGGGGAGAACAAAATAACAAATTCCCCGCAATTTGGCAACCCTGGTAAGCTGTCAGCGGTGTTGACGACTTTGCAAATATAAAATCCATGGTATACAACTTTAATCGTACATTTAATGAATAAATAATCATGTACATTACCACAGGCGGCTATAGGGGTCCAGAAGTGGAAGGTCATTAAAAAAATGATATTATGATACAATATGAAATTAAATATGATAATATTCATTTGCAGGTACCTCACGAGTTTGTGAGTCAAATTACATTTAATATAGTAAATTTTTTCATGCAACAAGCCTAAAATATGCAAAATCAACCTACGTTTATCAAACCCCCAAACTGTATTCAGAATCCGAAAACGTTTACTAAGCTACATAGTGCCATCTCGTTTATTGTGTGTTGCGTAAAGAGACGGAAGATATGATATTGGGGCATTTGATAAATTGACCCAGCCAATCGCTGTGCGTGGGTAAGAAAGCTTCCGTTTAAGACGTTAGATGTCACCATTCAAATACATTAGAACAATACCAGTTGTTTTGATTTGTTTAATATTTCAAAATACATGTCATGTTTTACTGTCATCTCACCAATTGACCTGAGGGAAACTAGTTGAAGTCGGTGGCAGCTGACAGCTGACTTGTCAGCCCATAGAAAAAGCAATTGTAAGCCATAGACAATCACACAAATATGACAGGCGATCACATATGGAATCCATTCCGTATATAAAAAAAAGAGAATCACATGGCTGTTTGCTGTAATATTCTGTAGCAAAAACCCAAATTTACAACATACTATATTAATTCTCTTCCCAAATTTGTTTTATTGTCTTCAAATTTCAATTAAGGCCGCTTTTGCCAAACAAATCTGAGCAGACACTAAGGGGCAGTTGTTTTACCAATATGAAATGAAAAGGGTTCGGAGATGATCAAAGTCAATAGGCCACTTGCATGGATTTCATAACGACTTTGAAAAAATCGTGTGGATAGATTTTTTTAATAAGATTACGAAAAAGTTGGTAAAATTTTTTAGAAATGTAGTTTTTTTTTTTAATTAATAAATCCATCATTTGGGCTCGTGACGTCTCTACATGAAAATGTCCCGTCTCCGAAAATGTTCCTATTAATTTTGTAAAATTCCACACTGATTTATTTTTTTTATATGGCAACACTTTGATTTCATACGAATTTTTGAAGTTGACATTTAACGTTCACTAGATTTATTGTTTGTTCTCTGCGAACTTATCATTTGGTTTGACTTTTTGACAGATGTTGTGAAGAGAACCCCGTACATTTATGCTGTCTACATGTGTTTTAGAGGTATGTATAATGGTAATGGTGTTAATTCTAACAAAATCAAATTTTATAATATTCTTATTATTATTATAATTTACAAGTACAAGTATATTACATTGCATTTAGTAATATAGACGTTGAACATTATAATGATTTATGATCAATAAGATGGATCAAGGAAAAAAATATTTATGAGATGTAATATTTTTGGTATGCCTCGTTATTCTCCTGTGCCATTCGTGTGGAAAACATTTTTTTTTTAAAATTATTTTCGGCTATGTAATTATTGTTTTTTCGCACCCATAAAATTTTGTCCCGTCTTTCTGGTTTATAAAAAATGGTCTGATTTATCGGATTGAAATTTTCAAAAAATCGCCAGGGTTTCAAAAATTCAATAAAAAAAAAAATACAGAATGTCTTAGAATATTTGCTAAACTGTAATTTTTTTTTTTAAAATGTGATGCAAGCAGCCTATTGTCAATGTGTATTGAAGTGCGATTGATGGAACTTCAATTAATCAGTCGAAATTTTCGCCCCAGTTGCTGGAAACAGTGCTTAATGCCACGTGCCTAGACTCCAGTGTCCTTCGTGGTTCTTGCAAGAGCATAAGATTAGGTATTAGGTACGACCTCCGTAGTGCAGTGGGTAAGACTCTTGACTCACAATCCGGAGGTCGCGGGTTCAAACCCGGCATGGGCAAATAAATTTTATTTGATTAATTTGTGTTATTTCACAATTAATTCATTTAAAATAATATATAATATATTTGCGGCATGTTCCAGAGTGGAAGATACTATTAGTATCGCCCTGGTGTAAGACCACCATTCAGAATTGAAACGTTGCTTGAAAATGGCTTTTAGCCGTGTTTGGTGACCAGATCTGAATAGCCAGGTACTTCCCAACCTTCCTCTTCCCCACCTCCTTCCCCCCCCCCCCCACTACCTTCAGCCTCACAACATACCCCAATTGGGGATGCCATAGTCTCACTGGCTCCAGACGGGAGCAGTTGAGATTCTTGTGCGGTATTCACTGTAAAAAAAAAAAAAAAAAAGGTATTACTGACATTTTAAGCCAAAAGGCACTATCTTTTATGAGAAAATTTACAAAAAAACCACAACTGCTAACCCTGTACAAATCACGAGTGCCCCCCCCACGGTTGAATTTGGCAGCCACCTCTGGTCTGGAGCTCCAAAATACCTGAAAAATACCCTCGACTCTGTGCAGAAATGGGCGGTCCGTTTGATAGATTTTCCCATCTTAACAGACGGACTGCAATCTTTAGAGCACAGGCGTCGGGTGGGAATGCTATCCTTGTTCTACTTCTTCAGTATTACAATGGAAGATGCTTCGAGGAACTAGCATCATTGATCCCTTCGGCACCGGTGCATAGTCGGGAAACACGCCAAACGCGTGCCCAACATTTGTGCACGGTTGACATTTGTCACATGAGAACGGGTCGTTTCTTCGACTCGTTCTTATGTTCAACAGCTCGGCTGTGGAATGATTTGCCGGCCTCTGTGTTTCCTCCTTCCTACAACATAGGTCTCTTCAAGACCAATGTTCATTCCTTCCTCTCCTCAAAAACACCCTCCACACAGCACAGAAATTATTTTCCTCAAGGCCTCCTGTGTGGAGTTAATGTAAAAAAAAAAAAAAAATTCCAATCAAACGAAAGGTGATTAAGAAAATTGAAAGGAAGATTTGGCACATTAAAGATTTGATTACATATATCTATTTATTCATATAATTAAGGGTGTCTGTCACCTGTGGCGGGCGGGCGGCGTGGATTTGATTTTATACAAATCTACAGTTTATTTCGAGGCTGATGAAATTGCACCCATGAACTTCAAAACAAGAGGAATGTCACTCTGTCTATATTAGATTTAAAAAAAAATGTGCGTTAAGCCTGGTTTGTTATATTGATTACTAGCTGACCCGGCCATGCGTTGCTGTGGCTAACGAAACACAACGCCATCTGCTGGATGGTTACCCAACCTTTATAACCACCGCCTTCTGTTAATTTACATACAAATCAAATCCACACCGTCCGCTTGCCAGCCCGCTCGTCCACCACATACAGATTATATATTTCAACCAATTTACAGAAAACCTTAACAAATTATATACTTAAACCTTTCTCATGAATCACTCTATCTATTGGTGAAAACTGCATGAAAATCCGTTCAGTAGTTTTTGAGTTTATCGCGAACAGACAAACAGATTAATTTATAATATATAAAGATAAATAGCACTTACTTGCTAGTACATACATACAAATTTCAAAATAAAAACTGTTTTTACGAAATACAGACTTTAATTTTTAGCATATTTTTTGTATGTATGCACTATAGTCCGCCACTTTCACTAATTGGACACTTGCCCGATGTTTGGGGTGGCGGATTAGTAAGAGCATTGTATATAACAAAATAAAACATAAAAAACAATAACTGCATAAAAACAAAACTGACAAAAATAACAATAAAATATAGTCTGTTAATTAAGAGTAGAAAATACTAAAAATGGAACTACAAAATTTGTAGGCTGGCAACACCAATTTAACTGTCAAATATTCTCTTAAAGCGCAATGACACTGAATGTATAGAACACTGTAAATCACACTTTAAAAAACATCTTTTTGTTCTTAAAGTACTGTTGTTAAGGTAACTTAATGACATAAATATGATTAAATGGTGTTTTACAATGCTTTCACTTAATTTAACAGTGGGTAGAAAGGAAGAATCACCAATGGTGAGTTTAGTTACACTACTTTTAGATCTGAATAATTTAAATATATTCAGATCTAAAGCCCGGGCAATGCTAGGTACTTATAAGCTAGTATTAAATAAATGTGAGCAATTTCTAAACAGTGCTTTATATTTTATCACAATAACGTTATTTATTCTTCATTGTGTTAACACAAAATTGCAAATTGCAATTCTAATTTTGAGATCAGTGGGTATCTTACTGCAATGAAAAAATATTTTTTTCACTTTTATGCCTTTTTAATTTTTTACAAATGTGTAGGTTACACAGCGTTACATTACCACCATGAGTTATATTTTTAGTATTGTATTGCCATTTGAACAACAGTGGCGCCCTCCTATGTTTTCTACTCTTATTTGACAAGCTGTAATAGTTTAGGTTTGTTCTTTTTCTTCACTTTTCCTCAAGGTTCTGTTTTGTTTTGCCGTAATTCATTCCGGGAGATATCTCGTTCCGACGATTTTCTCCACCACATCCCTGTTCCTGTGGCAGACGTCCGATAAAACCACTTGTGCCCCGTTGGTGATGAGCACATCATCCTCGATCCTAATGCCGATTCCTCGGAACTCCACGGGGACGGCTGTCTCGTGCGCCGGGATGTAGATGCCCGGCTCTACGGTGATGACCATGCCGGACTGCACCGGCACGTTGCGCTGGATCGGCGGCGTGTCGTGAATGTCCAGGCCGAGGTAGTGAGAGACGTGGTGCGGGCAAAATCTGAACGCCAGCTGTGAAAGAAAACAAAATATGACAAGTCAAAAATTTACTCTCCGAGTTTAAGAGGGAAAGATTGCCGGAAGTCGGGACAGTGGTTTGGTTTGGGTAGAGCTGTTCCGGGCCACAGTAAACTAAGTCCGCATAGCCAACATGATAGCCAATGTCCGTTGAATGGACAGGTCACGAGAAGAAGAACATGAGTTCTATGGAATTTTATAACTATCGATTCTTCTCCATTTATAACTGGAGGAGAATCGATATTTACCAAATCGATCCGCCAGGTTATTTGGGTTTTAAAATAATAAATTGAATTTGCGTTTATCTGACTTTTGTATATTTGAAACCCACATTTATTACACGACAATAAATTTCTACCGGAGGGTAAAATATGAGGATAGTACTCCACGCAACACAAGCAGCCCAAACCAGCGGATAACCAAGAATGAAAATAGAATTTTTGCCTTTCTGTCAGCTGCTGGTAGAAGACACTAGAGTGCCAGTGTTGCCATCCTAAAATAATGTTTTTTTGGCTGTTGAGTGCTGTGCTTAGGTACTATCCACACATTTTTAGATATAATATGTATATATTTTTTTACATTAGCTACACACAGGAGGCCCCGAGGAAAATAATTTAGGGTGGAGAGAGAATCTTTTTAAGGAAAAAAAAATGCTTCTGGTAAGGAAAAAGACAGGAACAGGCATGTACAGGAATCTGGGGGCCAGTGTGTCCAGGAATTCATATGCATATCTGGGCCGGGCCAACCTGCTAAGTCACAAAACGTAGCGAACCACTCGGGGTGACCTACGGCAGAGGTGTTGGTTATCCAATAAATGGTTTCCGGGGGGCAGTACCCATACCCGCCTCCCAAATTGATATTCCACCAAGAAAGGGTAGGAATTTTTAAAAATGGACAAAATTTAATATCACTTTGGTAACACTGATTTTAGAACAAATAATAGTAGATTCAATTTGAGAGTTTAACTACTGAAATTGACAGGATGATATTGGACAAGAAAAATGACATAAGAAATTTTTTATTGCTAAAAGTGCATGCATCTTCCACATAATAGCACTCTCAATAAGTGCACATTACCCACGGCAACGGCTACACCGTCACTTTGGAATTTATCAATGACAAATGTTAAGAAAGAAGTTACCCACAACAATGGCTTAGCCGTCACTTTTGAACTTATCAATAACAAAAGTTAAGAATGAAGTAACCCAAGGTAATGGCGTCACCGTCACTTTTAGACTTGTTAATGAAAAATGTTGAGAATGAAGTTACTTATGGCTATGATTTCACTGTCACTTTTGAACTTGTCAGAGACAAAATTTAAGAATTAAGTTACTTATGACAATGGCTTCACCATTACTCTTGAATTTGCCAATGACAAATGTTTAGAATGAAGTAACTTACGGCAATGGCTTCACTGTCACTTGTGGACTTGGCGATGATTCCCTCAGCGCGCAGGAAGCCGCCGAGTGCTCCGCACATGACGTCGAACAGGTGGTCTAGGGTGGGCCGCTCAGCCAGCAGTGTCTCCAGCAGGATGTTCTGCACTGCATGCACAATGTCGTACAGGGTGGCCTGCGCCGGTGTGAACTTTCCCGACACGGGCCAAGTGCGCGTTATGTCAGAGTTGTAGGCCGAGTGTTGGCAGCCTGCAGAAAAAAAATCAAACAATTTAAACAAAGGTTATATAACAATAATAAACAAATATTAACTCGTTCATAGGTCAGAGAATGTATAATTAATGTGAACACATGTGTCTGATTAATGTTGGGATGTGAAAGAAGTTATAAAAGATGTGAAGGCGTGTTCCAGAGCTCTCTTCCATTTTAACTGCCATTTAAGTTATATGTTAAATATATTAAAGCGTGCTTGCACGAGGACTCTTTATGCGTTAAAGTGAATCTCAATAAAAGATTACTTAAGAGGGAACCAAAGAAAACCGGAAATATGTCATTTTTAAATCAGATTTTAGACGTATTGACTCTTTTCCACAAAAAATTATAAATTGATTTTGAAAGATTGTTTTTTTATCTAGGAAACGCATGTTTTAAATTTTGATAAAAAATGTTTATTTTTAGTATAATAAGGTTACTTATACCATAGGTCGTTGGCAGATTTGTTAAATTTTCAAAAAAGATTTTGTATTATACCTACAACACCCATTTCAAATCATATAATCATGCAGTAAAATAAATCGATACATTATCTGGTAAACGCATGTTTCAGAATTTTAATTTTAGTTTAAATAAAATCATTAAAAAATATATACGTCCATGTGCTTCGTGACGAAAATTGGTCCGTTTGTGTATTTATTTGTGCACTTACAAACTAATATATTTCAGATTTTTTTACATTCTTAGTTTGCTTAGACATTATTGAAGAATGATAAATACTTAACCCCTCAGAAAATCGCCAATATGCACTTTTAATGTTGGATACGCGCCATAAATATATTTGGATCCATTTGGGCATTAATTTCTTTAAATTAATAATTTATGCTATGAGACCATGAGGGCGCCATCTATGGTTTTTGTATTGTATTGAATTTACCTATGTGACTTAAAATTCAGTATATTCATGCATTTCCTTACCTCTGTGAAGCAGGCAATTACTTCCGACGGGAGTGTTAGTGAAAAGCCAACAGATGTCACTCCTAGTCAGTCATTATCAAATAATTCACCCAATAATTGAATTATTGTTGTTACCTAAGATTTGGCACGTATTATTAATAGGCAGATTTATATTTCATTGTTGAAACTTCCTTGCTGTGCGAAACATCTGTTGAGATTATGCAATACCGCCTTGGCAGAAATTGATATTTTTAATGAAAAGAAGTATCTTTTGTGTTGGACATCGTGCATGAGCTGCATTCTCTGAGTGAGTATTGTTTTGTTTTCACTTTGGATTTTGGAATTGCTGGGTCAACTGTTTTGTGTCACATAGGGAAGAGTTCAATTTTCCTTGATTTACATAGGGTAGTCATTCCCTCGTGTCAGCGGCTATTTACACGCCCCTACAAATGTCTTTAACGAAATGACATTTTACGAAAACTTTGTATTATTACCGCTTCACAATTAAAGCTCTATAAATGAAACATTTCTGAACGTAGCCGAATAGTAAAAACTGTTTTAGACAGGTTACAAAATAAGCTTTCGAATTATTATATTACAAATGAATATTAATATTTGTAAATATTAAAATTTAGAATGCAAACATTAAAAAAATGTGAAAATGACTCACGTGATGTTTTTATGTGAAAACGGTACTAAAATCACAGATTATGTAAACAACAATACTTATTCAATTGTATAAATGTGTAATAAACACTTTTGTTACTTCACTTTTTTATCATTTCATATTAAAATATTTAATAAAAATTAACAATGTCGGGCGCCAGTAGGAAATTTGGCAGGATAAATTATGTGTCAGGCTGCGTGTCCGACAGAATGTTATTTTTATGTATTTCTATGGACAACTTGAATAGAGATGTGCAGCATGATTCACTATCGACCTTTCACTTTTTATTTTGCGGATGTAACTAAAACAACAACGGAGTTATAACGGTTTCTATGGAGACACACGCGCTGACGTGTAAACACGCTTATTGTACTTGACTGCTGTCGTATTTTTAACGCATATATCTGCTTACGTTGCGGACGGGTTAAGATCAAAAAATAATTACAAAAAGTACATAATTTTAGTAGTTTTATCATCACGCCTTTCAATATTTTTGGATGTAGGCATAAATTAAAGCAAATTTGGAATGAAATAAAATCGATTTCGAGTTATAATTTTAAAAAGCTGGTACTGAGAATAATTAATCTTTCTCATTGGAACCGCTCTGTACGATCGTAAGAACATCTTTCGACGAAATGTGGATTTTCGGCCGCTGGCTGATTAAACGCCCTATTCCAAAAGGAATAATTTTTATTATATAATATGTTACAAACATGCGATAATGGAACAGAAGGTTGAAACACGGATTTAAGGCAATGTAGGAGGAACTATGAACTACTTGAAACTAGCGGTTGACACGGAATGACTCATAAAATCTAGCTTTTGACAGTTGTGTCAAAAAATCGATAAAGGTAATCATAGTTCCTACAATATCATACTCTACATCAGGGGTGCTCAAACGGTCGATCGCGAGTGCTTTTTGAGTCGATCTCGAGAAAAATTTGCCGATGTAAGTAGATCTATTCACAGTTTTTATTAGACACATTTCGAAGGAAAACATTATCTTTTCGAAGTGCAGTTATACAGGGTGGCCACAAAAAACGGATTTCAAAATTCCCTGATAATTCCAGGTTTTCCAGGGCAGTTTCTACATTTTTCACTGATATGTTTAATTTGATATAAGGGGATATCGTTCGTTAGATAAATAATAAAGGGAATTCCGTCATCTATAGCATTTGTTATTTCTTTGCATCACAATAATCTATTAAAAACAAAATACACTTGTTACAAATTAATGATATTTCACCTGAAAACTTTTTTCAAGCTTTTGAAACGATAGATAGAGATATAATCATTAAAAAACTATCTAAAAATGGAATAAAAGGAAAGCCATTGAAACGGTTCAAGGATTATTTAACTTATAGATGTCAAACCACAAAAGTGGGTGAGAAAATCTCCGAACCAATGAAGATTACATTGGGAGTACCACAAGGGTCTGTTCTCGGACCTATTCTTTTTATAATGATATGGTAAAAGTATGGCAGACGACACATTGATATATATAGCAGGAGAATATTATGAACTCATAATGAATCATTTAAATGAAGACTTACATAATATATCAATATGGCTGAAGAAAAATAAACTAAAATTAATTGTAAACAAAACTAAATCTATGAACATTGGAAAACGAGTAAAGCGGGGTCCAGAGCTCGTCATTTGTCTCAATTTGTCTTGATAAAATCATTGACAGTCTCACAACAAGTCAATGATTTTATCAAGCTTGTCAATGTTTCGAGTTTAGTTGTGCTTCCCGTGTTCGACGGAAAACATTTCCTAAACACTTCATCCCGGGTGAAACGGGAAGCAGGCGGGAGCCGGCGGGGGGGTATAATTCATTTAATTGACAGGAGCCGCGCGGTGTGGTCGTATTTATGGAAGAACAAACCGAACGACTTTTTGAGGTTATGTGTAATGTATAATGAGCGAGCTTAAATAATCACGAGTTTAAAATATTATTATACTTACGTATAATATTATAATAAATATATTTGATAATATAATTATAATATAGTAACAAATATTAACATAATTATTCGTGGATGCGTAACATGTCTTTGTACAGTAATGTACAGTGCCCTTGAAATGATTTTACACAAAAACGCAAATTTCATAAACAGCCATACATTGTTATTATGTACTTTATTATTATGTTATGTAGGTACTACTTATCAAATTGTGTTCACCATGCCAACTTGAATAATCAGGAAAGATTTCTAACTAATATCGATTACGGCACGACCTAAAGTTACGAATTTAGATTGCGTAAATATTTACGTCAAAAACAGAATAATTATAAATATTTGATATTATATTATAATTTTATTATCAAATATATTTATTATAATATTATACGTAGTATAATAATATTTTAAACTCGTGAATATGCCTGCTCATTGCACATAACCACAAAAGTCGGCCGTTCCGTTAATTCTCCCCACACGACCGCATTGCGCGGCATCTGTCAAAAAATGAATCCCCCCCCCCCCCCGCCTGCCTTCCCGCTTCACCCGGGATGGAGTGTTTGGGAAATGTTTTCCGTCGAACATGGAAAGCACAACTAAACTCGAAACAACAAAAGTTGAGAATATTTATTGACAAACTTGATAAATTCATTGACTTGTTGTGACAAATGACGAGTTCTGGACCCCGCTTAACGCAAACAAAAAAGACATATTGATAGACGGTGAAGTTTGGAAAGAAGTATTTTAAATTAAATATTTGGGAGTAATAATTGACTCCAAATTGACTTTCGCTCAAATACAATACCAATTATTAAAAAGATTGCCAAAAAAATTTCGCTGTTAGGAAGAATAGGAAGATTCCTTGACATAGTCTCCAGTAAAAATGTGTACAACGCAATCATTGTACCACACATAAACTACTGTAGCAGCATTATATTCTTAGCCAACGACGGATTAATGAAACAAATGACAATTCTACAAAACAGAGCTATGAGAACTATATTGAAGAAAAATAGGTACACTTCAGTCAAGAAAATGTTGAAGGAGTTAAATATCTTGTCATTTAAACAAATTATTTACTTCAATACTATATTGATAATCTACAAAATAATCAATGGCCATACGTCTATTGAATTCCTAAGAAAAATTGATAAACTACAAAGCAACAACATGAGATGAGCAAAGGAAATGAACTAAGACTCCCCTTCAGGAAAAAACACAGAGTCAAAAGTCATTGATGTATGGAGCATAGAAGATATTTGGAGAATTACCAGAAGAAATAAAATTGGAAGAGAGAATAAAGTCATTTTAAATTAAATTGCGAAGATATGTGATTGATTTGGTATAGATGTATTATTTTAAGTGTATGTATATATAAGGATTGTATTAGGACGTAGATAACTATGTAACTATTTAAAATACCGCAATAAAACAACTTTGGGATTTCACAAATCGCAAAATAACGAATTTAGTTTTATTTTTTGGAATTCCCTGATATTCTAAAAAAAAATTTAAATTCCCTGACATTTCCCTGATAATTCCAGGTTCGGTAAAATTCCTTGATAATTCCAGGTTTTCCAGGTCCTGTGGCCACCCTGTTATAAAATTTTTGTTGCAGGCTATGCATGTGCTGCCAGAATAAAAAAAAAACATTTTCATGTTCTGAGTGTAGTTTTAAAACGTCGCTTTCTGTTTTAATGTATCGAAGGCAAACATTCTCTTATTCGAAGTGCAGTCATAAAATTCAAGTTGCTGACCATGTATATGCTGCCAGATTCAAAGAAAAACCATTTTTATGTTCTGAGTGTAGTTTTAATTCACCGCATACAGATTTAATTTAAACCAGTTTTGTGTTCAGAATGTAAAATTCTAGTTGTGGATTCATCTGCTGACACATTTCGAAAGAAAAATATTTGAAGTGTAGTTATAAAATTACTGCCAGAATAAAAAAAAAACATTTTTACGAGTGTAGTTTTAAGTTATTGGAAGAATACTCATCACATGTCGACAAAAATTGGCATAAACTGAGATCGCAATAAAAAAAAAGGATTTCTACCCCCCCCCCCCCGGCGCTATAGCCTGTCAGAGTCGATCGATCGGAGTCTTAATAATATTGAGGTAGATCGCCAGCAGTTCAAGTTTGAGCACCCCTGCTCTATATTATTTAAAAAAATCACAATTGGCACAGCACAATTTAAATATAAAAAAAAACTAAAAGAAAAAATAATAATAAGGCATACATGTGCACAAACCCTGGTTAAGGATCAGACCAGAACAGGATCAAAAGAATTGATAAAAATAACACCAAACATTATAACAATCGAGTAGTTGTTACCAGCGTCGACCAGCAGCAGCTCCCCGTCCTTGAGCCTCTGGTTGTCTTGGATGTAGTGGATGGCCGTAGCGCGGTCACCCCCACCCACAACGGGCGGGAAGGCCAAGTGCTCCGCTCCCCCTCTTCTACACCAGTAATCGATGCTGGCGTGGATGTCGTGCTCGCTCATGCCCGGTCGCGTGCACGCCATGGCCGAGTTGATGGCCTGCCCCGCCACGGTGGCCGCCTGCAGCATCAGCTTGGCCTCTGCCGAGCTCTTGATGAGGCGCTGGGCGGCGATGGTGCGGCGCGGGCAGGCGGGCGCCGAGGACAGGCGGGCGACCGCCACGGCCTTGCGGACAGACTCGTCCGCCTCCTGGTGGGCGGGCGAGGAGGGCGAGTACCAGAGGTAGTCGGATTTGTGGGCGGAGAGGTGACTGGACAAAATAAATTAATTTAAATAATTATTGCATGTTGACGATGGAAAAAGAATGCTTCATACTTTTCAGGAGAGCAAAAACAAAATTTGGAAATCGTATATGCATTTCTGTAATGAGGCTAATTTGTTCGGTTTTGTTAACAGCTCGTAAGGTCTCATAGAAAAAGTTGTGTCTCCCTTATTGTCATGGTGAGAATTATGATCTAAACGGTGTTAGAAAGAGAAAATACCACTCTTTATATTCAAATCTAAAAGTTAACCACAGAACAGTTAAAATGTACACCTTTATGAAACCAAAGGTTCCTACCGTAATTTGAGAAAAATTATATAAAACATTGTGAATTTTAATGAATTATTTTTATATGAAATTAGCTGGTTCCCGGCATGCATTGCTATCCACTTAATAAAGAAATTGTTTCTCCCTGCGTGTCCTTTCCCATTCGTCCCGTTCCCCTTCTGCCTCCCCTTCCTCTCCCGCATCCTCTTCCCCTCACACGTTCCCACTCCGCCTCCTCTCTCCCCATTCCCATCTCCCGCTTCTCCCGCCCCGCGAAACGCCTTCTCTAATTCCCCTCCCACATTCCATTCATTCAGTCCCAGTACATTCAGTTTTCAAACAGCTCGCGTGCCATCTATTGCAATTTTTTTTAATACAAATTTCATTATGCCAGAGCTAACCGCTTCTTTTATGCAAACCTTGTCCTGACAATAACGAACACAAAAAAAAGAGAATTATCCTATTTGGTGCAGTCGTTCGGAAGTTAATCGTGTACATACATTTAGGCGATTCATTTTTATTTATATAGATAGATAGATAGAAGATAGATAGATGATAAAAAAGAGAGATGGCAATAACGTTTATAATACATTTATCTAACAAAATATGTATTTTATTTGGTTGTCAGTGATTTTAGTTTAGTGTTTAGATGAAAAAACGTAAAGTGCGCAATATGGAAAGGTGTTTTTCTTACCAAATCAACACTTCCATATGTGTCACGGGAGTTAAATAAATGATTAGAATATTGTGATAGATTCTCTTTTTATTATAATAGTTAAACACAATCGCGACACAATATTAAATATCACAAAGTTGCGGGGCTAAATCTGATAGCTGTACACACCAGGACAATTCGGGATGGAATGATTTTGCGGTAGCATTTGGAACTATATCTAGTCTTTCTGGTGTGACCAGCATTTAAAATTGCCAGTACATAAAATAAATTGTACATTAAACAGTACCTTGCCATATACCTCCCCCCCAGCATTAGAGTGCGGGAAAACATAATAAAATTTAAGTGGATTGCTGAAAAAAATTAAATATATAAGCTAGCAATCTGATATGGCAAAGCATGTGAACACTATAAGGTTGTTGCATATTTGACATTTAAAAAACATTTTTATGTTTGTTTTCAAAATTTTAATATTTCAAAAATTACCTGTTTATTTCTAATAACAAAATTTTTAAGTGTAATCCATCATGATGGATTGGCTACAATCCTATCTATGCAATCGCTCTCAAGCAGTGAAAGTTGGAAACAAACAGTCTAACTTCACAAAACTCTCTTCTGGGGTACCTCAGGGATCCGTTTTGGGTCCACTTCTCTTCATTCTATTCACAAATGATGTCGCAACAATTATCGAGTCATTTGGTCTCTTATCTCACTGTTATGCTGATGATCAGCAAGTCTACTTCTACTGCACACCAAATGAGATCAACGGCCTTAAAATTCGCATAACTGAGTGTCTAGAAGCGATCAGCCTTTGGATGTCCTCAAATAAACTTAAGTTGAATCCCACAAAGACCGAGTTCCTCTGGGCAGCCACAAATAGACGCCAACATTTAATAGACAACTCTCCCATTTCTATTTCCGGCAATGACGTAATTGCAAAAACAACCGTCAAACTTCTAGGTGTTTATCTGGATTCAGACCTTTCGCTAAAAAGTCAGGTAAATAGGACCATCAGTACTGGGTTCTTCTATCTAAGACAACTTAAGTCAGTTCGTAGGAACCTCTCAACAGAGGCAACTAAGCTTCTTGTGAACTCATACATAGTATCACGTCTTGACTACTGTAATGGCATTTATGCAAGACTTCCTAAATGCCAAACTGACAAATACAATCAGTGTTCAATGCCGCCGCACGGCTAATTACTGGGGTATCCAAGTTTTCGCATATTTCTGAACACCTTCAAAATCTTCACTGGCTGAAATGTCCTGAAAGGATCCAGTACAAGTTATGCTGGATGGTGTTTAAAGCTATCAATGATATGGCTCCACCCTATATCTCTGAACTGTGCATTCCGGAAAATATTGGTCTAAGGCAGTCAACTCTTAGATCAGCGACATCATCTGCAATTGGAAGGTTGAAAGAACCTAAGCGAAATCCGAACACTAAGTTTGGTGATCGTGCATTCGGAGTATCCGGCCCTGAGGCTTGGAATAAACTTCCTATGGAAATAAGATGTATAACCAGCCCAACGGAATTTAGATCCAAACTCAAAACTCACCTATTCAAACACTCATTTCCATAAATTCGCTATTCCATTCAAACATTGCTATCCAATCCGTTGTTGAGTGCTGAATTATCTTATTGCGATTGAGATCGACGGTTAATTTCATTCAAACATTTAAGATATTTATGCCTTCCTTAAATCCATTAAAATCATTTTCACAACTGTGTTATAAAATTGTGATATTATGTACGAACTTCATTCTTCTTCTGGCGCTAACAATATTAATATTAATATTGAAAAAGGGTATAAAATAATTTGTAAAATGTGTAGAATAAAATATTGATATGTATATATATACATATATAAAATCCTCAAACTGCTTCGACTTGCAGCAATAACATACTTCTTTGTTAGCTGTCTGTACCTACACCTGTAGAGTTTTGTTTAATATTAGATATCTGGCAAAACTGAAAATATTTATTGTTATATGTAAATACCTATTTTAATTGTAAATCTCTAATTTTAATTCACTGTTGTAAATATACATGTATGTCACTAGTTTTATGTCAGTAGTTATAAGTCATAGTCGTAAGTCACTAGCAACATTTAAATCTTAGATGTAAGTCCCTAATTATAATTTTGAATCTTAGTTGTAAGCCTATCGTATTAATTTTATTTGATTATATGCTTATATGTACAGCGCCCTTGAGGTGATTTTTCACGAAAACGGCGCTTTATAAATCAGCCAAATATTATTATTATTATGAGAAACCCATTTATTTGAATTTTATTGAAAAGCGGAAACACAAATTCTCAGACTTTTTGACAGTATCTTTAATAACACTCTATATGCCAGAGACCTGAGTAATATAATAATAATAACCTAGTATTTATAGAACGCAATTTTGTGTTATTTCACTTCAAGTGCGCTTAATTACAATAAACTTAAAAGTAATCCAATTGTGTTCCTTATGAGTCTTTATAAAATTTACTAAATAATATGACACAAAGAATATACAGTATATACAAAGCAATGCCAATAGAACAAAATTAACAACAGCAGTGCTGTTTTGGCACAGGACAATAGATAAAGATAAACAATAACGGTGCCATTAAACAAGAATCATTAAAACTAAAATATAATATAGAACAGGAGGCAGTTTATGTTTAGAAATAAGAAAAATTCAGAGTGCACATTAAACATAAAAGTATAGTAAGGGGGTAATCAAAACCAAACAATTACCGGAAACTTGAGGAACATGGCTTATTAGAGTATATTGAAAATGAGTTAACCCCTCGGAATTTTCGCGAATATGCACTTGAGATGTCTCAAACAACATGACATTTTACGAAAACTTTGTGTTATTACCGCTTCACAATTAAAGCTCTATAAATAAAACATTTCTGTACATAGCCGAATAGTAAAACTGTTTTAGAAAGGTTACAAAATAAGCTTTCGAATTATTATATATTACAAATAAATATTACGATTTTTAAATATTAAAATTTAGCATGCAAACATTAAAAATAGGTAAAAATGACTCACATGATGTTTTTTATGTGAAAACGGTACTAAAATCACAGATTATGTAAACAACAATACTTATTCTATGGTATATATGTGTAATAAACACTTTTGTCACCTCACTTTTTTATCATTTCATATAAAAATATTTAATAAAAATTAAAAATGTCGAGCGCGGACGAGCCGCCGGTAGTAAATTCGCGCGGGAAAATATTTTTGTCAACTACGCGACTGACAGCTGATTCCTGTTATGTATTTCTATAGACAACTTGATAGAGATGTACAGCTTGATCTACTATCGACCTTTTACTTTTTGGTTTAGGGATGTAACTAAAACAATAACGGAGTTAAAACACGCTTATTGTACTTGACTGCTGTCCTATTTCTAACGCTTATATCTGCTTACGTTGCGGAGGGGTTAATATTCATGAAAGGTATGATTTTTCAAATAAGTTTGTTTTTAAAGCCCATTTAAATTCAGCCAAGTTCTGGATATTAGTAAGAGCAGAAGAGTTGAGTAGACACTCATACTCAATTATATTCTTTCATATTACATACAGTAAAACTTCTTTTTTATGTTTTCCAAAGGAACATTGAAAAAGTGGGTAAAACTGAAGAAAACATAAGAATAAGAAAAATGTATGACAAAATCAACTTATATCATCGTTGAAACTGTGCAATGTCATGTATGTCATGCATGTCATCTGACAAGTGACAAATTAGATTGTGCATAGTGAAACCATCTTGATAAATAATGAAATGTCATTTAATCTACAGGTATACTATTATTATTAGACGTACGACATTTTGAAACGATGTAAAGGTCAGAAATTTGGATGAAAAATTGGGTATGTTTTTTGAACCATGTTTATTGCAGTATCAATGACGATACCTTAATCATAAAATATGTTGTACTAAATCTTACCTTGTCAAGTAATGCGACAGTTCGGAGTACGGCAAGGCTACATCCACTCTAAACAAACGAGTTGCGTCGTCAATTCCCGTCCGCGGGCCGTCCCACAACTCCGAGTGAGCGTCACGTCCTCGGACAAACAATATGGACTGGAAATAAAACAAGAAGATTAAACAATTATTCATTTTTTATTACATTAGAACACAATAGAAATCAAAGAAGAGAATGATAGGTTCTTGCAAATGAACTACACCCATAGACATCCAAATGGATAGACGAGAAGATACAGATGAGGGGTAAAACCAAACTATGTAGGGCGAAGAGGGGAAAGATGACTGTGATTCGTAGAAAAATCAATCTGACAGTATATAGACATCTCGCATTATAATATCACCATTTAGTTCTTAAAAGCAAAATCATCTTTTGAATGAATAGACCTTTTTACAAGGGAGCGCGAATTGCCCGCCACGTTATTAACATATTTGCGTAGTCCAAATGCGCAAAGTAAACTTCGCCCTTTTTCACAGAGGAATATTTTGTTGCCGTATTTAGTTAAGACACTTTTACAAATGTTTCATAATTTACTTCCCCTGTAACCAGCGACGAGCTCACTGGAGAAACGCCCACATTCGCTATATACACATATAGCGAATGTGGGCGTGGGGTATAATGTATAGCACAAGCTCTCATATTTGTTCGTAAAATGTACGATGCGAAATCCTAGCTGGTCAGGACAAGAATGATGACGTCACATTTTTTAGATTCAAGCGAGGCTCTCGTAAGCCGAGCTGGCTCCATGGAACCGTTATGGGGAGGGGGATATAATACGCTTTTATCACTTAGGGCAGGTCCAGATATATTCATATGTCCATGACTACACCTGAATATAGTAAAAACATAACATACACCAAGTAGATAATTTCTGAACAGAGTTGTATTCATTTCATTTGAGATGACATTCAGTAAAAAACATAGTTTAGAAAAGTATTCTGCGTTTATTTTACAATAACAAGTTTACTGATGATTTTTCACTTTTTATTTCTATCATTCTAAGCTCGGCCTTCCTGATTCTTTGAAGGAACTGCATGACTCGTTTGCGAATTAGAAAGAATAAGTATATCTATATATATATATAAAAATCTCATGTCACGGTGTTTGTGGTCGCGCCCCTCCGAAAAAACTCGACCGATTTTTATGAAATTTTTTATGTATATTTGGTAGGTATGAGAATAGGTCGGAAAGGGGTCGTCCATTAACCGCTCAGGTGCCGCTCGTGCGCCGGCGTGTCGCGAGACTTTACACGCGATTTTGACCCTTATGTATAAAGAAAGTGTATGAAGAACACGGTCAGAATCGCTTGCTCTATTATCGCTCTTTACCATAGAGAAAACCGCAATGCGCCTGGTCACTCCATATAATTTATATTAATGATTTACCGGAGCGCGGGAATGTGCGCAGTTCTTGCGCATGCGCGGGAAAAATTCCTTTAACTGCGGTTTTGACCTTTCTATGTACAAAATTTCTCAAAGACAGTGTCAGAATCGCGAGACACGAAATGTCACGTGGTGTCATAATGCCGCGTTTTAATTGGTGGTGCGTTTTGCTGGCATACCCCGGCATTCAACGAGTTAATCATGTGAGGCTCGAAAGGGGGGGGGGGTTCGGGAAAAATCACGAAATATCACCAGGAGGGGGGGGGATATAAGGAGATATCAAGTGTACTTATTTTTTGTGATAATATGTATTCTGAAAATGTCAAAATAATTTGAGTCCCCTAGAAACAAAGACGGAAGTGTCCACCACACGTCAAAAATGAGTTGAATATGCAGTTTCATAGAGAAAACTTCATTCTTTCTCCATAATATATCTGTTTGTAACATAAACGCCATTAAACCATAGTATTTTGGCTTTAAAGTTTTGTTGTTGTAACAAACACGGCAGTGTCCACATCCTTCCGAAACAAAAGTGGCAGTTTTTCAAATAGCCAATCAGGATGCTCTATTCATAATGGCCGCCATACTTTAAATCATACAAACTCCCGCAAAAGCGTCAATGAATCGTACACTGGTAAGTTATTTTTTGGGTTGTAATAACCATCTATTGTTAGTGGACGTTACATATTCCAAGAAGGGAAGCTTTCCCCGATATTTTGCCACCAGAATCAGCGAGGAAACGTGTCAAACAACCGCACAAATGGAAGGCAAACATTACCAAGAAAAAAGGTAAATCGCCGTTATGTTGTAGGCAAATGTCTAAATATGACATTTGAAGATTTATCTGAATTTGTTCACATTTTTTTGTAAGGATATGGATCGAGTCAGCTAGGCCATGTATTTTGTAAGGATATGGATCGAGTCAGCTAGGCCATGTATTTTGTAAGGATATGGATCGAGTCAGCTAGGCCATGTATTTTGACAACTATACGTAAATAAATTATTTGATATAATATTTCAAATTAATAACAACTGAATATTTTTTTATAATTATTTGTTATAGATTCATTCAAGGATCAGCAGAAATCTTGTCAGACTCATTAATGATTTAGTTCATTTTTGTTTTATTTTATAATTTTGTTAAATTTTCATTAATTTATGGATAAGCCGCCGCATTTTTATGCGCAGATTATGGAAATTATACTTCATTTCAGCAATTATTACTAGAAACAACTACGAGTATTTACAAACACAAATTAGGTTCTTAGTTTAGGTAAATTAAGTAATTCATCCGTTTTAAGTTTGAAACGAAACTTCGCAAATGTCAAATCCACACAAAAAAACATGGCCGTAATGGAGATGGTGATTTTTAAACTTTTAATGAAAATCGAATTTTAATGCATATTTTTCCGTCTATCCCGACTGAAACCGATGGTTCTTGTGGTAATTAAGTTTAAAAGTAGTTAACTTTTCAAATTTTATGCATATTTAAAGTGTAGCGGCATGCGGCGGCCTTTGTTTCTAGGGGCCTCATTTGTACTAAAAAAATACACGTGATTTTGGGAGGGGGGGGGGTTAGTCTAAAACCTCACCACATATCACCACGGGGGGGGGGGGGGGGGGTTAAAAAGTTGCTAAAAAACATCACGTGATTAATGGACGACCCCAAAGTACATTTCGTACTGCTAGGTGATTAGGGTGTCCCTATTTTTGTATTTTTTATTTTGGCATCAAAAAATACCTATAACCCCAAATTTTCACCCTCCCATTTTTTAATCGCGATTTTTGTATTTTTGTACGAACAAATTCAACCTTCGTTCGTATTTCAAACAGAACGAAATTATTTAAGTTGTTGAATGACAGATGGCACTACGTCCGCCTCATCTAACTTTCATCCACACATGCGCAAGTCATTCACGAGAAGCGTCATGTCATTTTAACATTTTATTGGCGGTCGTCGTCTAGTGCTCCATTTCTCTTTCTATTATAGATCCCATCCCCACACACTTATAATACATTCATTATTTTTTATTTAACAACCAAAATAATCACTATAGATAATTTATATGGCAGAACAACATTATTATTACATTATGTATTTATAAACTTGTTTAACCCTTCGAGTAATAAGAAAATAATTTTCTGTTAACTTTTGCCTGTCAAGGTTGGCGCGCAAAATTCCTGGTTCTTCCCATGCATTTTAAATGTTCCTATGTATTGTTTTTTTCAACGCTTTTGCAAAAAAAAAAAATTGTTCTAAAATTTAGATACAATAATCTTTCTGATGAGTTTATTAGAGATCAACATTTTTGTTTATAAATATTAAAATTTTAATATTGGAAATGTAAATTGGCTAAAAAATGTATACCTAAGAATATTTGAATGAAAGTAATTAAAATAGAATAAACTTAAAATTTTAAATACAGATTCATTTTCTAAGAAAAATTTGTAATAAAACTGTCACCTCACTTTTTATCACTTTCATAAAATTTTATTTTAAAATTAAACATGTGATGCGTCACAAATTGGCGCAAAATTAAACTGTCACTTTTGATCGAGTTTGTAAAATATCTGAACAACCTAGCTCATATAATTCTAAGACAATGAGAAGCATTATTTCTTTCCGTTTCTAACATAAAAGAAATCACAAATATTCGCATGACAGGAAGAGAGATATCTAACTTTTAATAATGCACTGTTGCTCTGGGACAATCTGGGTCTCCTGTTATTATAACGGCATATGATGTTTTGGGACAACTTGGGTCTCCTGTGATTAGACGGGTTAAAAAACTAACACCGCAACAAACAAACTGCCAGCGTGTTTACAAATATCTCACAATAACACTCTTCATTACCGACTGAGAGAGAGAGAGAGATCGTATAGTAAGTAATTAACATAAATGACTATAGGTTTTAGTCAAGTTCCGAACCTAATGCCTTTGAGTTTTTACTCTACAGAGAGCGATGGTAATTAGTTTCAAGCATATTGCTTTTAAAACATAGGTTTGATGGATTACATGATTTAAGCAATATCAAAAGTTTTTCCAGTTACACTGCAGACCTGCTGATGGTAAGGTTTACAAGTTTCCCGCATGCACTACGAGCTTCCTGTGACCACGTATATAAGTACCTGCTGAATATCATCGCACCCTGGGAGGCAGGTCATCATCAGAAGACAATCAGGCTCCAGGCAGCCAGTGAGGTAGAAGAAGTCCGAGTTTTGACGGAAGACGAAGGGGATCTTGTCAGACATGTACGTCTTGGAAGCTGATGGAATCAAAATCTGGAAAAAATCATTCTATAATTATCATTTTGTCAACTATACATTTTTTACATTAATTCCACACAGGTGGCTCTGAGGGCTTACGTCATCCTTGAGGACGCTGTGTGGAGGGTCTTTTTGTGGAAAGGAAGGAGCGAATCTCGGTCTTATCCATTCTAAACAAACGAGTGTAGAAGATAACACACTTTAAAAAATTAAAACAATTTGTACTAGGTAGATAATGGTTAGTAATAAGCAATTCAGTAACCGGAATTGAAAAATATCTATGATTACTTGACAAAAACTGATGAAAAATGACACAAATAAGTTGTAAATACATTGAATTATACGAATAAAATAGTAAATTGACCTTTTGATGAACAAAAACACAATTTATGTAGAGATTACAAGATATAAACATCTGTCATCAAACACTGCGTGGGGCACTCAACACGCGCTAAAAAATGATCACACATGCACTATAGGACATGCGTGGAATTCAGAATGCAATGATGCCAGTTCTTTCACAGTACACTTAAAAGACATTTTTTATTAGTAATAATTCGAAATAGAAATTTTTTATTTTTATTTTAACTTTATGAGTAAAACCTCAAATTGTAATATTTAATTAAATGAAGACAATATAAGCGAAACTCAATCAAAAATCTGGAAACAAAAAATTAGAAAAAGATATTGACATCATCTTCATTTAATTAAAAAAAAGAAAATATAGTCTTTACATGTGTAACTAAAACACCGTTTAACTGTTGGGAAGTATTAAAATAATGCGGTAAAACGATGCATAGAGGAACGATAAATGCAATAATTTTTTGAATTTTGTAAGAAATAAAAGAAAAAAGTGCGAAAACGATTGTTCACGGTATGATTGATTGAGAATTTGATGGAAAATGTGAAGACAACAAAAATACAACTGAACTAAACTAACTAACCATCAGAGCATGTTCACACACAGCTATAATATGTGTAGGATGACATATTTCAGCATATCGCAAGCTATAAATTCCAAATGGGAATTTACGGCAAGCGATATGCAGAAATACGCCATCCCACGCATATTATAGTTGTGTCTGAACACGCTCTAACCGGTAACTAACTAACCATAGCCATGTCGTCATTGGTTGAGTGGGCATCGCGTTTGGGTCCCACCCAGGCGTTACGTGTTCGATGCCTCGACTGGCTAAGTCCTCCATCACGATTCAAGCAACATTTTCAGCTTACTGTGGTGGTAGTAGGAGATTTTCAAATATTGTTGAGTTATTCATAACCCGGGAATGTTTGTCTTTCTTTTTTAAGTTAATATTAAAATTTTTTTTTTTTTTATTAAATCAGGCCGTTTTACCGCAGGGGTAGGCAGAGAGGATGGAACATCAAACAACTTGATCTTGGCACACACTCTTTGCCTCACTCACATTCATACATCGTCTCATACATGCTCTTCTATTATTCTGACTCTTGACATGGCCCGACTCAAGTATCTGATTCACTGGCGTGCCCGACTTCTTCTACCATTCACATTTGCTTCATATATTCTCCTTACACTCCTTACCTCGTTCCTTTGCTCTACATGCCCAAACTATCTGAGTGTCCCTCTCTTAATCTTACTAATTTACATCAGCCTTGCATTCTTTGCGGATCTCCACGTTTCTCACACGATCGTACATGGTTTTAACATACATACGCCTCAGGAATCTCATCTTTACAGCATTCAGTCTACTTTCATCCTTCCTCTGCCAGTTCCATGCCTCACTGCCATACATCAGGGTAGGTACCAGTACTCCATTATGGACGACTAGCTTCGCTTCTTTGGAGAGAAATACAACTGGCATAAAAATATAAAATAAACAAGTTACCGTGTGTCCCTTTTTCCCCTCCCGCATCTTGGAAGCGACCAGCCTCTTCATCAGCTCGGTTCTCCGTTTGCGGAAGTCCTTGACCGTCAGCCCCGCCACCAGCTCCCCGGGCCCCACGATGTGCGGGTGGGTATGGCATGTGGGCTGCCCCATCACGCCCGTGGGAATACTGCTGCTATCGGGGGCGCTCTTGCTATGGACGTCCACCGTGTTACCACTCGACGAACTCAAGAATCTCATCTTTGAAAGATGGCGACATCTCTGTGCTGAAATATTGAGAACAAAATAGAATTTTATTTTTATAGTACACCAAATCAGTATTATATATCCATCAATTTCATATAACAGATAACTGAAGATGTTTATTTTCCCCATTTTTGGTACCAAGCATAGACAGATGAATATATACAAGGTGTCCGAAAACTCGTAGTACAAGCGGGAAACTGGGGAATCCTCATCACATTTGGAGTCGATTTTGTGGTATAATTTTTTTTGATTTGAGCTTTCGTTTTCGAGTAAATGGAGTCAGAAGTTGATTTTTTTTTTGGTCAAATTCTTATAAATTATTACTGACGATCATAGTACATAACTAGTAAAAAGTATTTAAAAGAAAACAAACACAGAAATCCGGATTTAAAGCATTATTTTGAAATTATCCACAATTTTATTTCGTGTTTTACAGTCATTCCACGGTTAAAATCAGCTGTTCATTCTTTTTGCGCTTCCAGGTCAAACAAAGTACAATGCGAAATTTGCTGTCCCTTTCTGCGCTCGGTTCGATCAATACAAAAGAAGAGATAAGCAACACTAAGCTTGGCCTTGAACTTACGAACCAAATTCTGTACCCGAAACATACGGATGCAAGTCCAAAAGGCTAAATGTTCAGGAGAGCCAAAAACTATTTTTTCTGTAGTATGGTCTCATAACTTCTTCGGATATCCATGCTGATAGAAAAAAAGTAATTATTAAATCAATTAGTTTTGTTTTAAAAAGGAGCAAAGAGGGGAAACGAAATTTTTAAAACGTAAAGCCTTTAAAAATAATTGTTTAAAAAAAAACGCTGACTTGAGTCAACTTTTCAATTTGGGAGGCGGGAATGGGTACCGCCGCCCCGGGAACCTTTATTGGATAACCAACACCTCTGCCATAGGTCACCCCAAGTGGTTCGCTACCTTGGTGATTTAGCAGAAGTGCCCGGGTTCATGGGGTTAGGTTTGTCTAGGTCTTGGAGGCGGATGACCAGGACACACTGAAACCTAGATTCCTACCCACCCCTTAAACCCCCTTCCTTCCCAGAACTCTCCTCTCCTTCCCTTCCTTAAAAAAAACCCTCCACACAGCATCCCCAAAGATGACATAGGCCCCGAGGGAAATTATTTTCATCAGGGCCTCCTGTGTGGAGCTCATGTAAAAAAAAAAACAAAAACATGGACTTGAGTCCTACTGCCTCTAAATGAAGTAGACTATTTTGTTACGACATGAGGTGTATTATAAAAGGAATAAAGTCCATGGTACATCCTTCTGCTTCTAAGATTGTTGTTGCATCATGGTACTTGCATCCACATGCAAATTTGAAAATCCTATTTTTTCTTCATAATGGGACTTCCATCTTTCTGCCACTGATAAACATGATAATTTATTTCAAGAATCGTGGTCTAAACACAAATTAATCAATAAATCGGCTAAAAGTAGAATTTTTGCAAAAATTCAAGTCTGCATCAAAAACTCATTCCTTCAAATTTCGGACTTGGATCCGTTTCACCCTCGGGAACTAAAATAAAAATGGTCGCTATTGTTAACATTCCAATACTGCAATTGGCTACAGTCGTGTTCGAACCAATTTGAACAAGGTTTTTTATTATTTTTTTTAATAATGTAATAAAATGTATCAATTTGGAAGGCGGGTATGGATACGGCCGCCACGGGAACCATTTATTGGATAACCAACACCTCTGCCGTAGGTGACTCCAGTTACTAATATCTACAGCCTGTATGTCGGACGAATATCTACAGCTCATATGTTAGACTAATATCTACGAACTTCAGAGCGTTGACTAATATCTACAGAGCTAAGGTCGGACGAATATCTATGACGGTCCCAGTGTTGACTAATATCTACAGAGCGTAGGTTGGACTAATATCTACAGAGGGCAGCTGAGCAAGAGGTTGTACGGAGAAGCATAAATTACTTCAATTACGCAATTACTAATTACATAAAGGCTTAATTGTTTAAAGTACATAAAGTTTTTGCATAATATTACGTATTTTGCTGTTTACGAGGATAATAATTTATTGAACAAACATGGAGGTCTTAGTACAAAGATATTTATTTATTTCGAAATACACGGCACCACAACTTAAACTAACCTAACTCACATAGAAATAGTCATGGTAACAGACTAAATAATTTAGAAGCACTCGAAATAAAGAAAGCTGTTAAAACAAAAACCCAAATCCTTAATAATCAGCTAAATGGGTCCAATAGTTCGATATTAGGGGTTTTTACATACATACATACATAAATAAAGTTTTTTTAAACTGCATTATTACGTTATTCCAATATGCTATACATAATTGCAAATCCAACCTCTGCCAGTGCCGTAGATATTCGTCATCACTTTGGTTCTCATAGATATTAGTCAGCAGTTTGAGCTGTAGATATTCGTAAGCACTTTGGTTCTCATAGATATTAGTTTGATTTTTTCAGTTTTTGAATTCCTGTAGATATTAGTAGACGCTTCCGTCGTAGATCACCCCAAGTAGTTCGCTACGTTTGGTGACTTAGCAGCTGTCCCCGAGTTCATGAGGTGAAGTTTGTCCGAGTCTTGGCGGCGTTTATTTGTCTGCCTACCAGCTGCAAGCTGCATAGCAGGAGATCGTGAGAGTGGTTGAGGGAGTCCCAGCCGTACTCTCCAGCCGTACTCTCTCGGAACATAGCCTTTATTTTATTTTATTTGTTAGCGTTGTAAACAGTCTGTATAAATTCATTATTTACGTCATTGACCAATAAAATAACGACAAATTATACGACGTATAATATCAATAATATCTTTCAGGAAGTGATTTTATTTGAATTCGAACTGCTAAAGGTAGGAAAGAAAATATTGTGAACTAAAAATAAAAAAAAGAGAAATACAGAAATCAATGAACTATTAAGTTATTGGTTAAACATGCGGCATTCAATGGAGTGTTATTTTTTATGCATGCTGTGAATTTATCAAAGTGTTAAACACATCGATATTTGGGCATAATCTGTTAAATGTGCTACAGCTTCTTCTTATAAATACATTAATCATATTCCACCGCGATGGGAGGAATGAATTCATACGTCCGTCACTCCTGGATACACCAGATTCCTTCCCACCCTCATACCCTTTTCCTTCTCAGAATTTCCTCTTCTTCCTTTTCTTAAAATACCCCCCCACACAGCAGCCCCAAAGATGACAAAGGCCCTGAGGGGAATTATTTTCCTCAGGGCCTCCGGTGTGGAGCTCATATAAAAATAAAATAAAATAAAAAAATGATTTTGAACACATTTAATACTACATTAAGCCGCCGCTACCCGTATTTCTGCTGATTTCTTACATATCTCCCTTAAACATTTGAAGTTTTTTTGAAGATAATATCTAGACGCGTTCCATGCTTAAACGCTTATTATAAAATTCCCTCGATAGAAAAAAATCGCAAGGTATGCTCCGAAAATTATTATAAATACGTTTTTGTCAGTTATTTTACAAGTCATAGTTGTGAAAAAATTTACAATGTTTCTTTAAATGATATTTAAGACGCCTTCCATGAGATTTTTGCTCTATTTTAAACGAGTCGTGTTTTATTAATTATTTTCACGCTACAACGCTGTCTGAAACGTTGGTTAAAGAAGAAGAAAACGCAACAACTTCAAAAATCAACCATGAAAATACGTTTGGTCCTGAAAATTTAAAATTACATATTATGATATCGTAATGATATGATACGATCGAAAATTGGTAGGTACTCGTATATCTCTTTTTGTATGATGTCCGCAATAATGAACTAATTTAACTCATTAATATTATTTAATTAGAAATTAAATAATATTCGTGTTCAGCAAGCATTCTATTGTACTGACCGGATGTTTTAATATTTCGCGTCGAGATTCATTTCAAGAAAGCAAGGAATGATGTGCCGCAAAGTTCATGCATGCATCTCATTCTAACGGCGTTTGAAAAAACGAAACAGCGCTAGTTCACTCTAGTTCGCATGCAGTTAAGTGCCCTTTGCCCTTAATTAGAAACAGAAACTAACTTTGTTTGTTTTCGCGCTTCGACGTGTATTGTTCTTGTAATTGATTTTATTCAAACAGCGTAAACGCCGTCGCGCTTACACAAACTAACTAACTTATAACTAATTTGGTTCAAATCAAATGTGTGTTTCTTGTGTTTTATTTTTATTTGAAACGTAAATAATAGTGCGTTATTAATAATAGCGTTTAACAAACTTTAAAACAAGGTGTTTTTGTGATGAGTTTGTTATTTTCTTGTGTGATTAATTGTGAATGAAATTAAGTGAATTATTGTGCGATTAATTAGTGGATTACGATGGAATATACCAATGCAGAATATTATGACATGCTAATGTGTCTTGGACGTTCAAATGGCAATGCAACAATGGCAGCAAACGAATATATGGAGAGATTTCCACATCGGAGACAACCAGATCGAAGAGTCATTAATGGAGTAGCAAGACGTCTTCATCAAACTGGAAATGTGCGTTCAAATATGGGCGATACTGGTCGACCAGCATTACTGAAGCATCGTATGGAAGAAAACATATTAGCATGTTTTTATCAAGAGCCAGAACGAAGCCTTCGATCTGTTGGGAGAGAATTAAATATTCGACACCAGGTGGTCTGGGATACCCTTAAGAATGATGGACAACACCCGTACCATTACCGGTGTGTCCAAGCGCTGTTGCCCATGGATAATATCAATAGGAGAGAATTTTGTGAATGGATTATTCAAATGGAGAGACAAAATGGGGGATTTATCGAACATATTCTGTGGACAGATGAGTCAACCTTCAGTCGAGACGGCATGTTCAACTCTCGAAATGAACACCAGTGGGCACATGTCAATCCTCATGCAAAGCGTCCAAGACATTTTCAACACCGGTGGTCATTAAATGTGTGGGGGGGTTTAATTGGTGATTAGAGTGCTGGGGCCATGTTTTCTTCCAGCAAGGTTGAGTTCAGAACTTTATTTGCATTTCTTACAGAACGAGCTGCAGGAGCTCCTTGAAGATATTCCTCTGATAACCATAAGGAATTTTTGGTACCAGCAAGATGGCGCTCCACCTCATTTTGGGCTTCAAGTTCGAAGATATCTCGATGAAGAGTTCGAAGGTCGGTGGATAGGACGTGCTGGACCTATCGCATGGCCAGCAAGGTCACCGGATCTGACACCAATGGACTTTTTTTTGTGGAGTTATGTTAAAGGGAAAGTCTACAGGACAGAATGTCCTGATATCGATACGTTGAGAATACGTATCAACGACGCATTTGATCAGCTAAAAATTAACCCAGGTATGATTCGAAGAGTTCAACAATCGATCATTCGACGGGCCCAACTGTGCTTGGAATTTAATGGTGATAATTTTGAACAGTTTTTGTGATGTGTTTTTGTAAGTAGGTACGTGTACCTGTGTAAATAATATGACTGTGATTGGTGTGAAGTGTGCGGACTATCTGTGCGTGTGAAATATCTGTGCTTTTAATCAGGGACACTAGAGGTCTAGATTCGTTCAACGTACCTGTGTAAATAATATGACTGTGCAAGTGTTTGAACTACCTGTGCTAATATTAAATGTGTGAAATATCTGTGCTAATAATCAGGGACACCGGAGGTCTAGATTCGTTCAAACTTAAATGTAGATTCGTTCTTTCAAAAAAATTAGAGTCCTTGCGAGAGCCTTGAAGGAGTAACAATCTGTTATTTATACCAGGGCGGGAAAGCGGTGGACACCCTCCAGTGTCATTGATGATAATTTTGATAAATTTGAACAGTTGGTGATAAATGTTTGTGGTGTGTTTTTGGATTTGAAAACATTGCAACAAGATGCGGAGCTGCTACACAACAAAATAAATAGGTATGCTAATTAACCATATTGTAATGCCTAGAATGGTGGGAGAATAAATTATTAAGATGAAAATAAATAAACTATGGACACGAAAAGAGATTTAAATAAATAAACTATGGACACGAAAAAGATAATTTTATAATAACATCTTCCATCTGTCATCATGACATTTCCGCCTTTCGAAAATTTCAACCCTAAAAAAGCCGAAATTTTTTTTAAATATTTTTTTTTCTTAATTTTAAATTTAAAAATGCTTAAATTGAAAATCTTTATGTTTATTTGGGTTCTCTATGTGATGTAGGTTCACCAATTTTCCGCTTGTACTACGAGTTTCCGGACACCGTGTATAGACCTGCCCTAAGTGATAAAAGCGTATTATTTCCCCCTCCCCATACCGGTTCCATGGAACCAGCTGGGCTTACGAGAGCCTCGATTGAATTTAAAAAATGTGACGTCATCATGCTTTTCCGGACCAGCGTCGAGCTCACATCGTACATTTACGAAATAACACGGCAAAAATGGTAGCTTGTGCTATACATTATACCCTAAAATATGTCGATCATAATGAATGTGGGCGGTTCTCCAGTGTGCTCGTCGCTGGTTACAGGGGTAAATAAATTATGAAACATTTGTAAAAGTGTCTTAACTAAATACGGCAACAAAATATTCGTCTGTGAAAAGTGGCAAACTTTACTTTGCCATATTTGGACTTCGCAAATATGCTAATAACGTGGCGGCAATTCGCGCTCCAATGTAAAAAGGTCTATTCTTTCAAAAGCAGATTTTGCTATTAATAACTAAATGGTGATATTATAATGCGAGATGCCTATATACTGTCAGATTGATTTTTTAACGAATCACACTCGAAAGATGACTCTTCGTCCCCCCATAGTTTGGTTTGACCCCTCATCTGTATCTTCTCGTCTATTAAATTTGGATGTCTATGGTATCAAGTGAAAGACTGTTGAATGCTTTCATGGTATTTATGTTGTCTTTGTCCAAAACTTGTGTTTACAGAGATTTTATTTTTTCTTTGTACGCTTGTTTAACTGGTCTGTTAGTGATAGTTTGTTTGTTGAAATTTGTTTTTTTGTTCAAAAATACAGTTTAAAAGTGCTGTATTTTGTAATGTTATTGATAATCCAAATTAAAATGTGATGTTAATATGGAAAGAATGCAATGAACAAGATTAAGGAAGGGGTGCATGTCTGGTGCAATTTTATGGGAGCACCTTCCCCAATAAAGACTCCATTGCGATGTTTGGAAGAAGTATATCAGACCAGCTCAATCGGGGCTCCATAGATGCCCGAGTAAATCAGGCATGCAAGAATCAGGACGTCTAGTATGAGGTTTCTTCTATAGTCTCAAAGCAAATCTCAAGTTTTTTTTTTAACATGACTCCACACAGGAGGCGCTGAGGAAAATAATTTCCCTCAAGGCCTATGACTTTTGAGATGCTGTGTGGAGGGTTTTATTTGAGGAGAGGAAGGAATGAATATCGGTCTTGAGGAGACCCATGTTGTAGGAAGGAGGAAACACAGAGGCTGGCAAATTGTTCCACAGCCGAGCTGTTGAACACAAGAATGAGTCGAAGGAGCGACCTGTTCTCATGGGACAAATGTCAACCGTGTACAATATGTTGAGCACGCGTTTGGCATGTTTCCCGACTATGCACCGGTGCCGAAGGGATCAATGACGTTTCTCGGAGCATCTTCCATTGAAATACCGATAGAACAAGGATAGCATTCCCACCCGACGCCTGTGCTCTAAAGATTGCAATCCGTTTGTTAAGTTAGGAGAATCTATCAAACGGACCGCCCGTTTCTGCACAGAGTCAAGGGTTTTTTCAGGTATTTTGGGGCACCAGACCAGAGATGACTGCCAAATTCAATTGTGGGGCGCACTTGTGATTTGTACAGGGTTAGCAGTTGTGTACTAATAAAGTATCTGCGGACCCTGCACCTACAGTACGCCCAGTTTTTGAGAGGCTAACATAACTCTGGCTTCGATGGAGCCCCCATATCCCTTTCCGACCGGCAAAAAATGTCAGAATTTTGATGGGCCTCACCAGTAAAGCTCTTAATTATGATTTCTTGGGGCTGGGCGACTTACTGATTTAACCATGTGCGCGTAATTGCACCCTGCATAAGCAGCTCCCGCACGATCGATCGACACCGGTGTGGTTCCCAAAAACAGATTTATTTGCTGAAAAGATTTTTTAAAAGACAAGCTCACGCTCGTATAAAGCCGGTCGGAAAGGGTTATCTGAGCGGTCACTTAGAGTTGCACTTAGCATATCAATGGAGGGCCTCTTTGTAAGTCCAACAATTGAATTTGGGTGCTGTCTTTGGACTGGAGCACCAAAATACCTGATAAATCTACTTGATTTTATGCAAAGGAGTGCTGTCCGTCCAATTGACAATCCGTTGTTAACAGACCAATTGTAGACTCGATTTAGGTAGGCTGAGGATGTTCTACAGGGAGGTTCTACCAAGGTGCTAGCAGCATTGGTCCCCTGTGCACCGGTGCATGTATGCGTAGCTCGACGAACGTGAGCGAAGTCACAGACAACCGTTCACAGTTAATGTTGACTTCATGAAAACAAGTCTTCCTTCGACTCGTTTTTGTATAAGTTGGCTTGCATGTATAATGAGCTACCGGCCCGCATTAATAATTCCCTTTCTACATCCCCTACCTTAACCAGCCTCACAACGTTGCCCAACTCTTGTTATGGTTTGGACATGTAGAGTGGATGAACGAAGACAGAGACGTGACAGGGAATGAATGATAGAAGAAGTCAGGGACACCCAAGGATGACATGGCATGACCATGTGAATCAAATACAGTAGAATTCAGATATAATGATTCGCTTTTAACGGCTTACTGTTTTTAGCGACGATAATGTAAACTCAAGTTAGGTTTCATGGTTAGTTATGTACTAGAAAATCATATCCGTTAATATGACTCCGTTTTAAGCGATTTATTTTGACCTATTTAAATGATACATTCGTCCGGTTAGAACGACGCGCAGTGGTTTATTTACAAAACCTACGCACCAATACCTCGCCGCCCTGCGCCCCGCCTACTCCCCGTGCCGAGCTACTCCCCGCGCGCTAATACCTATCCTTATAAGCAGGCGTAAATCACAGTCAGCGTTTATCATTTGTTGTGACTAGGTTAAAAGCTCTACACAATGAATTCTCTGAAGCGAAAGTATTTTTCAATTGAAGAAAAAGTACTATATTACACCGTTTAGAAACCTGTGAATTAAATGTAACCCTCGCAAAGGAGTTTGTGTGTCTCATGTAAAACCAAGTTTAAATTATCCGGCCGTTTTGTGCGTCATCCGGTTAGTACGACAATGCATCGCGTGTCTCTTGAGGATCGTTATATCCGGATTCTATTGTACTTAAGAAGGGTCACGTCAAGGTCTGACTAACAGAAGAATATATACGGTAAGACGCGTGAATGTGAATGAAGCCAGGTGTGTGTGCCAAGACAAGGGTTGTGAAGAGATTTATCTTCTCTGCCTACCCCTTCGGAAACGGCATGGTGGTTAGTTAGTTAACAGTACTAGGTGGTCAAGAGTTGCTGTCGCTAACGAAACGCAACGCCATCTACTCGATGGTTACCCAACCTTTATAACCAAGTGTTATTAACTCACACCGCCATCTGTTCATTTACAAATCAAATCGCTCGTCCACCACATACAGATATTATACTTTAATTATATATTTTAACCAATTTAACCAAATTTTATTAAAACCTTGACAAATTATATACCTAAACCTTCCTCATGAATCAAGGCCTGTTCAGACACAGCTATCAAATATAAAAGATGATCACACGCCAAATAACTCTCTCCATACAATCCCTTCAGACCGTTCACACCTCATCATCATCATCTGTGGCTCTACAACCCAGGTCGGGTCTTGGCCTCCAGCAGAGCCTGCCTCCATGACTGTCGGTGTTGTGCTGCGTTGCGCCAGTTTCGGATGCCGATGGTGCTTGCATCCTTCACCACTCCATCCAGCCATCGAAGCTTTGGTCTTCCAACTCTTCTCCGACCCCCAGGTGCACCATCCATAATTCGCTTTGGAATATCTCCTTCGCTCATTCTCTGGATATGTCCAGCCCACCTGAGTCTTCCAGTTTTGATTTCCTTGGAGATATTAGGGTCCTCGTAAAGATCGTATAGCTCCTGGTTGTATCTGATATGCCATTCTCCATTATCACAGACTGGGCCGTAAATCCTTCGCAGCACCTTCCTTTCAAAACTTTCTAGGGCTCCTTCATCACCCTTACTGATTGTCCAGCATTCCGAACCATACATAAGAACAGGTCGTATAAGGGTCTTGTAAAGCAGGACTTTAGTTCTTCTGGTAAGGTGGCGAGATTTCATATGCTTCTGTAGCCCAAAGTAGTATCGATTTGCAGCTACTATTCTTCTTTTGATTTCGCTGGATACATTGTTGTCATTTGTCACCATAGTACCGAGATATACAAACTCGTTGACAGTTTCAAATGTATAATTATCTATCTGTATACTTGGTGGTTTCTGGCGTCCATGTACGGGCATATATTTTGTCTTCCCCTCGTTGATGACCAATCCCATGTTCCTTGCCGACGTAGCTAAGCTTTTAAACGCCGATTTTAGTTCATATTCTGAGCGTGCGATGATATCTATATCGTCAGCATAAGCAAGGAGCTGAACAGACTTGTTAAAAATATGGCCTGTGGTTTGTATACCTGCATTTCGGATGGCCTTTTCCAGCGCTAAATTGAATAAAATGCAGGCAAGTGCATCTCCTTGTCTTAGTCCATTGAAGGTCTTTAGGGTGTCTGACAGACCTAAAGCGCTTTTATGCGCAGATAAACCGTAGACAATACCGATCTTACGCCGTAACCGCTCCCGATGCGATATGCCAAAAGTTAAGCGCCTCCCTCTCCGACAAAACAGGAGAGGGGGTCATTTTAATTACGGAGCTGCCTAGACCAGTGGATGACAGATGTCAAGTTGTCAGATTCAGTAAAAAAAACGTGCATTCCGTGACCGCTCGCTAATAAGGAACTCTTATGAAAAAGATTATGGCTTTAAAAATATGTTCATATAGATCAATAAACGCTGATTCTGAATATGTAAGTTTTATTTAAGAATATTAAACGCAGAGTTTTTAAAAAATTATTAAATAGTCCATTATTAATCGGGTCGTAGAAACACGCCGTCAAGTTGGCATTATTGAAATGTTTAGTGGTGACGTCACTGTTCGTCGTGTCTTGACATCACCGTAAAGTCATTGTATGGGAATGTAGGTATGACACAAGCTATCGTATTAAATTATTAGTTTATTTACATACTGTTTATAGAGATTTAGTTGTTGTGTTTACTGATACATTATTTAGGCCTAAATAATGTTTAAAAAATAAAGGTATCTCTTATTACCTAGTTTATCTCTATTATTGAAAATATTCAAAAACTACTGCATAAAAAAATTAGTAATGCTACTTCTAGGGAGAATACTTCAAACAACGACATTCAAAATGGCGGCAGTTGATCAGCTGATTGCCCGATCCTATAGTAACTTTTCAGGACACGATTCACCATTCGTACGGTGGTTTTCGGGGATCTTGAAAAATTAAAACTTTACAATTATTTTAACTAAAACTAACTCTAAAAATAAAATAAAAAATGCAGTTATTTATTTAATAAGTTAGAAGGTCATTATTAAAAAAAAAATGGACTGGAGTTCTCTATTCATCTGACCCCCTCTTCTACCATAGACATAAGCGCTCGCGGTTCCACAAATATCTGCTCGCAGTTTATAGCCGTGTCTGATTAGGCTTCCACTCTATCTATTGGTGAAAACCGGATGAAAATCCGATCAGTAGTTTTTGAGTTTATCGCGAACAGACAGATTGACGCGGTGGAGGACTTTAATTTATAATATGTAGAGATTTTCTAACATGAAAAATATTACCTACCCACATAATTCATGTCACAAGTTGTTATTTTAATTATGTTAAAAAAAATACTATTTCATATAAATATAAATTTATTGTTTTTAAGTTGTTAAATCTAATAATTATCACATAATATAAGTGGTGTAAAAAATTGTTCGCAATATAATTTTGCACACCATCTTACAGTCAATCTAGGCTTAAATAAAGTGGGTCAAATAGAACCGAGTTTACACCATGAATTGACGTTGAATACAAATCAGGATATTATCATTAAAATCATAAATAAAATATATTACCGGAATCCGAGAGTAGGCTGATCGCTATCTTCTTGGGAAACATAAACATTTTGCCGGAGAAATAATAAATCTATATTATTTATTTACACAAATTGGTTTGGAAAACGATTTGGCATATCTAAATAGTTCGGGGGTTTAGTATTTAAAATTAAATAACTCTCAGTGTGAGGACTTCAATTATAACCATAAATAAACCAATTACAACACTACTGCACTATTATTGAACGAAAAATAAAAACTGAATCCACGAACAGGTTATAAGAACTGTCAATGTTAAATGTCAATTTTTATCTATGATTTTTATTTCTGCGATGCATCTGGGAATAGACAATAGACCACTTGCATCACATTTTTTAAATTATTTTTTTTCCGTTTTAGGCAAATATTCTAAGACATTCCGTATTTTTTTAAATTATTTTTTAATCCTATTTTTGAAATCCTGGCGATTTTTTGAAAACTTCAATCCGAAAAATTGGACCATTTTTATAAACTGGAAAGACGGGACATAATTTTATGGGTGCGAAAAAACGATAATTACCTAGCCGAAAATCATTTTAAAAAAGAACGTTTTCCACACGAATGGCACAGGAGAATAACGAGAAATCCCAAAAATATGACATCTCATAAATATATTTTTCCTTGATCCATCTTAGGGGCCGTTCAAGTATAACGTAACGCACTTGGGAGGGGAGGGGGGGGGGGTCTTCTCAAATGTTACTGTGCGTTACGCGGGGGGGGGGGGGGGGGGGAGGGGGAGTCCGAACAACGCGTTACGTAACATGTTTTTCTTTATTTAGATAAAAAATTAGGGAATTAAAATCTTCCAAGTTGGCAATCCATTTCGTTCTCGAAATCTTTTGTTTTATTTACTACCGCAAACGCCATTAAAACAAGAAAAAAGGTATTTAAGCGACTTTCCAGTACTTTGCGCAACTTAATTGTGACTTTCAGGTAAAAATTGTCATAACGTTTAGGGGGGTAGGGGGGGGGTGGGGGGAAGTACGGGAAAAACATTACCGTGCGTTACATGGAGGGGTCAAAAATCTTCAAAAATTGCGTTACGTAATACTTGAACGCCCCCTTATTGACCATAAATCATTATAATTTTCAACATCTAATCCAATGTAATATACTTGTACTTGTAAATAATAATAATAATTTCAATTTGATTTTGTTAAAATCAGCACAATCACCGTTAGGTATATCTCTAAAACAAGAACAGACAGCATAGAATGTACGGGGTTCTCTTCACATCTTTCAAAAAGTCAAACCAAATTATAAGTTCGCTGAGAACAAACAATTAATCTAGTGAACAAACAATAAATCTAGTGAATCTAGATTAAAAATGTCAAATTCAAAAATTTGCCTGAAATCTAAGTGTTGCCATATAAAAAAAATAAATCATTGTGGAATTTTACAAAATTAATAGGAACATTTTCGGAGACGGTTTCATGTAGTGACGTCACGAGCCCAAATAATGGATTTATTAAAAAAAAAAAACTGTACGTTTCTAAAAATTTTTGCTAAAATTTTCGTAATCTTAGTAAAAAAATCTATCCACACGATTTTTTCCAAATCGTTATGAAATCCATGCAAGTGGCCTATTCCGGGGAGAGAAAGGGATTTTTTTATTTATTTAGAAAATACATGATATATAAATACTAAGCATGAAATGATGTCGCTTACGCTGTATGTGCGCTTAGAAACTTAAACTACGCAATGGATTTTCATGCGGTTTTCACCAATAGGTAGAGTGATTCATGAGGAAGGTTTTCAGATGTATAATTTGTCAAGGTTTTAAGTAAATTGGTTTAAATATATAATATATCTGGCTAAGCAGTAGCGGGCAGCGTGGTGTGGATTTGATTTAACAGATGGCATTGGCTATAAAGGTTTCGTTAGCCACCACAGCAACGTGTGGCCGGGTCTGCTAGTGTTACATAAATTGGACATATACATAGAGTAGATACATGAAATACATAATCACCATACACGAGGATACTTCGAATTTCGAATGAAGTCTTGTGTAAACATATGGTACTAGTATGTGATGATGTTGAAAATTGTTAAAATTATAATAATAAGTAGAAAATAGAAAAGAGAAAAAGAAAATAGCCCGCTGAGGAGACGAAAAAACTTGGTTTTTGTGATTTATTATGGGAATCACGAATGTATTTGGAACACAAGGTCACTAAAATACCCACAATAGATTTCTAAATTTACAAAAGTTCTTTTACCTCCAAAACGAAACCACATTCTACTGAAATTAGCATTTGTTTTTTATTATTTAGCAATTTTCGGATTTGTTGACATCTCGAACCCAAATCGACCGTTTTATTTTGTTTCGTCAGATTTTTCGTAAATTATAATTGCTTGCAAGCAATAAGATTATTTTGTTTAGGGGCGAATGGAACAGACACCATTTGACATGAGCATGCTTATTAAAGAGCATATATGTGTTCAATCGTTGGCTTTGAGCATGCTCATTCATGAGAAAGCTCAAACCAAGCCTGCTCATTTATGAACAATATGTACAATGGATGAGCGTGCTCATTAATGAGCTGGTTTCTTTCAGGATATTTGAGCCAGTGAAGATTTTTGGGATGATCTGAAATGTGGGAATATTGAATGTGAATATTGTATATACAAGGCATATACAATACAATATATACAAGGTATATACAATATTTATCAACGGAGTTTCTGTTTCAACGATTTACTGGACTCAAAAACTCTGCATCGCGGAATCGCTGCTCTAACCATTCTTCAATCAAATCGAGCGTATTTGTTTAGGGTTCGTCTATTAATCACGTGAGACTCGAAAGGGGGGGGGGGGTATAATGAGATATCACGTGTATTTATTTTTCGTTACAATATTCTGAAAATTTCAAAATACTTGTACTAAAAAAAATACACGTGATTTGGGGGGGGGGGAGTTAGCCTAAAACCTCACCACATATCACCAGGGGGGGGGGGGGGGAGGGTTTAAAAGTTGCTTAAAAGCATCACGTGATTAATGGATAATGCCCGTAGGCCCTATGCCCCTTTAAGGCGGCGGTAAACATGCCTGTAAAATGGAACAATAGCGTGCATGCTTGTTAATGGCATGTAGAAATTACTGGCGCAATGTGGATGCATATATGCAAGTTATGAATGCTTGTATTTGCAAGACGTATTGACGTATACACAAGCTAGTCACGAGACAGTACGTGTCTCAAGTCACTCCTCAAGCTTTTTGGCAATGGAAAACATTCGAAGTGAATTAAATATCATCGTATTGTAATTGGCAGAACAATAATAATAATCAATTTGGGAGGCGGGAATGGGTACCGCCGCCCCGGGAACCTTTATTGGATAACCAAAACCTCTGCCATAGGTCACCCCAAGTGGTTCGCTACGTTTGGTGATTTAGCAGGGGTGCCCGGGTTCATGGGGTGAGGTTTGTCTAGGTTTTGGAGGCGGATGACCAGGACATACTGAACCCCAGATTCCTACCCACCCCTTAAACCCTTTTCCTTCCCAGAACTCTCCTCTCCTTAAAAAAACCCTCCACACAGCATCTCGAAAGATGACATAGGCCTTGAGGGAAATTATTTTCCTCAGGGCCTCCTGTGTGGAGCAATGTAAAAAAAACAATATGTGACTAATGAGAGAAAAAAAGAAGAGTAAAAGAAGACAAGTAAAAGAAGAGTAAAGTCAGCTACTGGCTTGCATGTACCTGTCGGGACGCTCACACGTGCCGGTTTCGTAGCCACCCGCGTCCCCTCCCTCATGTTGCATGCCAGCAAATCAAATGTGCTATCTCTTGCGTGGCAGATACAGGCATGCCAGTTAGCGTATACACATGATAGTAGGTGGCATGTGCAAGGAGCTTTTATGCAAGTGTACCAGCTACAGTCATGGGTATTACCGGCTTTTTTTGAAAGTAGGTTGTGCATTTCCTTCATATTTCATAATGTTGGCATTATTTTTATTCCTAATTCCAAAGACAAACTGAACGATATTCGGCAAATTCCGAGTTGGCAACACTGATTGTTGTCAATTCGGCGGGGTTATCCGGGTTATGGGTTATGGCTTGCCGCAGGCCGCTTGGTTTATTTATGGTTTTGGCATTCGGTGGGCTCGTGTTTTCTTGTAGATAGAAATATCTTTTGAAACAGTGATATCAATAATATTATTGACGCTGTCACATTTTGCTTGTGATCTGGACTTTAGTCATGTCCGTGACTTGCAGGAAGCCATGGACGACGCTACGAGCTGGAAGTTCGAGTGTATGCCGATCGTTCATCCTCGGCACCGGCGTGAATATAAGGCAGGGAAACCGCTGACCATCATGTTTTCCCGCACTGACATGCTGCTGAGCCCGATGGACTGGAACGTTAAGGTCGTTGGGAAGATGTCTCCGTATCTGGATGTGGATTGCGTTCTGCAAGAGGTGAGGCAGAAGCACGAGGACTGCTTGGCGGAGGAATTGCACCACGCGAGATGCCTAGGGCTATCAGCCGTCATGATAACCTCGCGGGGACCCAAAAACATCAACTTTTGGCCAGAGTTTTGCCAAATATCACCATAATTAAGTTAGTTCTCGCCTTATGTCTTTTTTGTTGATCGTTGTTAAATTCTGTTACTCGCATGGAACCATATAATATTTGTAGCTACCAACTGGTTATCTACCTTCAGTAGATAGATAATTAGGTATTGTTTTCAGTAACTGGCAACAATCTACTTTCAGGAATCCGAAATTTTATTCAAATATTGGAACACAGAAAAACAAAAGCTACACAAGACATTTTTTCATTCTTCCTTTGTCTTCTACTATTTGAGCCATATCATTTATTTGTTGTCAATTATCATCTGTTTAAATAATAACTAAGTACCCAATATATCAACTTTACACAACACATGTATAAAGGTTTCTTAATTCAAAGAATTAAAAAGCATTCATGCATTAAAAGATATGCCACTTCCACACCGAAGCCAACCATCCAACTCGAACTTCCGACGCACGAACTACCCCCTACACTACACAATCGTCCGAACGTTTGAAGTTGGCCTCAGTATGGCCGTACCATAAGACAATCAAAGAGTGTGTGTATTTTCTCTAATGACGTATAAAATCGTCAGGCAGGAAATATGAAAATTAATTGTATTGTATATAATAATCCATAATAATAAGTAATTTGCGTGTACTTATAAATGAAATGTTATTTCTTAGCTTTTACTACTGTTTGCCGTGTAATGGAAACATTTTTTCATCATTTGTATTTTGGCGCTTTCTAAATGCAATTTACCTGCTGGTAAGACACGACCTTACTCGACGAGTGGAGGTTTAATACTAAAGTACTAGAAATCGAGGCTAGTGCAATTGTCTTACTTTTGGCTTCCCACTTTGAGATTTCTACCACGTGTCTACAGTATATAACGTCATTGCGCACGACACGCAACGGTTTTTCTTTATTTTTATATGAATTAGTTCATTGGAGGTTATCCACCACTTACCCCCCCCTGGTATAAATAATAGATGGTTACTCCTTCAAGGCTCTCGCAAGGACTCTTAATTTTTTTGAAAGACCCAGGCTACATTTAGTCGACAGTCTACATTAATGAATCTAGACCTCCAATGTCCCTGCATACGTTGTTAGTAAGAAGTATGCAAATGCTTACATAATAAACTTGATACAAAGGTGTTAGTAAAACATATATGAATGCATGAAAATATGATAGAAAGCAAGACGAAGGACAGCAGCTCGCGGGGATTTTACCTTGCGTATCCTGCAAGTTACCCTCCACACAGCATCCCAGCAAGTTAACCCTGCAAGTTTACCCTCCACACAGCATCCCAGATGACATAGGCCCTGATGGAAATTTTTTTCCTCAGAGCCTCCTGTGTGGAGTTAATGTAAAAAAAAAATACCTGCAAGAAAGGGATAAAAGAAAAGACAAGCATGGCTAGATAAGAAAAAATGGCTCTGCAGTCGGGAGGGTTCCTTCTCTCGTCGTCTGGCAGTACCAGAAAGAATGTGTGTGGCGGTCAGTCAAACCATAACGAGACAGCATCTGCGAATGAATTAGTACTGCACTGTGTTCACTATCGGTACCGCCCGCACAGACCGTCGGTAATGTGTAGCGTGCCGTGCGTGCGTTGCGGCCGGTGCGGACCCATTCATCTTAAACATTTTGCAGTTTAATATATTTATTGGGGTATGTTCTCTTTACAGTCCCATTCTCAACCTCCGCCAATGCGTCCCACCAGCACCCTGATGACAAGTGTGCCCCGATAGACGAGCAGGGCTGCACCGCCTGCTGGAGTAGGATTGCCTCTGTGCCTGATGAGACAGAGTTGGAGCGCTGGCTCGTGGAGCCCGTCAAGTGTCTGGTGGTGCCCACCAATGTCTTCATCACCAGTAAGAAGAGGTCAGTAAAGTTCTGTACTTATTTAGCATTATTTTGTGTTGTGACGCAAAGCTTCGGTCAGCTGAATCAAAGATATTTTTTATTTCGAACAATTTGGGCGACAGTGGTTTTCGTATATTTTCTTTGTTCCAGTTTTTGCACAAATTCAATTACGATTATCTAATTTAGACCCACTTTTATATTTTGGTGTTTGAACAAAACAACAATATTCTCAACAAGGCAAAACATATTATTCTGCAAGAATAATAAGGAGCCCCAGTGAAAAATATTATGGCTTTAAAAAAATATGTTCATATAGACCAGCGTTTTTCAACCTTTTTCATGGCACGACCCCCTTATTATGTAAAAAATATTTCGCGACCCCCTACCCTTCGCCTGCAATTTACCTTTGACGACAATGGTTCCTGGGGGGGGGGGGGGGGGGGGGGGTTGGCGGCTAGAGAAATTCAGGAATCACAAATTGAATGAAATGAAAAAAGAATGACACCCAGTGTACACCAACAGGGTGGCTAGAGAATTTCAGGTTGTGAATTTTTCAAGGCAATTTCGCCTGTATAATCATGTTTTGGCATTCTATTTGATTCTGCCAGGAAATCCGTAACCGTAATCCTGTGAATTCCGTTGCCCACAAATTTCTATAAATTTTTTTCTAATATTTTTCAAAATTCCTGACAATTTCCAATTTCTCTGACAGATCGCAAAATTTTCGGACATGTCAGGGAAATTGCTGTCAAACTAATTCGCCAAACGTCTCCAAGGAATAGTAGGTAGAGCTATCGCCCATTCGTACAACGTACAGGCCGGCCGATGCCGACTCAAGACTGAGGCGAACGAGGCCGCGCCGTGCCTGTGGTTGAGTTAAAGAGCGAGACACAATGAGCGTTGCGGGGTTGTCGAAGGGTACAGGGGTACAGGGCGACGCGGGCTATGACGGACGTCGGAAATGACGTAACCCTGTCAATCGGCGATTCGGTGTCATATGCGCCCGTTTGTTTTGTGTTGAACTCACGTATTTGAATTTATTTAAGTGACTTGTAGTGATAATAAAAAATGGATAAATTTATAAAAAGATCAACACAACCGTCAACTTCTAGTTGTAGTGAGAGTACTGAAACGAAACCAAAGAAAAAACGCCTGTATGACGACAACTATTTAAAATTCGGATTTACTAATATTTTACTTTGGACCCCCTGCGACCCCCTTGTACAGGCTTCGCGACCTCCCAGGGGGTCGCGACCCACAGGTTGAAAAACACTGATATAGACCAATAAACGCTGATTCTGAATATATAAGTTTTATTTAATAATATTAAACACAGAGTTTTTAAAAAATTATCAAAAAGTGCATTTTTAAACATCTCGTCAAAACACAGCGTCAAGTTGGCATTATTGAAATGTTTAGTGGTGACGTCACTGTTCCTCGTGTCGTGACATTACCGTAAAGTCATTGTATGGGAAATGTACGGGAATATAGGAATGACACAGCCATTGCATTAATTTATTCACATACTGTTTATAGAGATTTAGTTGTTGTGTTTATTGAAACATTATTTAGGCTTAAATAATTCAGTATCAAAAATAGAGGTATCTATTTTAGTTTATCTCTATTATTAAAATATTGAAAAACTTTAAACTGTACGAAAAAATTGTATAAATATACTATATCACAATGCTAACTACTACTCCACGGCCAACTCAAAATGGCCGCAATCGATCAGCTGATATCGTTTGCCTACACTTTAGTGGGTGATGTTTCGTTTTTGATAATATTGATTTTAAAAGATAAAAGAATTATAAAATCAAACAATTTTTATACCACTCTCCCGTAATAATATTAAAAAATATAATAAATATAATATAATGAATAAATAATTCCACCTAAATAATGTTTCAACTTATCAAATAGTAACATCTTTCTTCCATATAATTATCATACAAAATGACAACACCTGTTGAAAATAAAAATAACTTTTCAGGAGTGATGACGTCACACGATTCACAACACAATATGTGGTGGTTTTCGGGGGATCTTGAAAAATTAAAACTTTGACAATTATTTTAACTATTATAACTAACTCTAAAAAAAAAAATGCCGTTATTTAACTGGTCACAGGCCGGAGACACGCCGGCGCGCGCGTCATATGCGCGCGCATGCGCGAGAAAATAATTCAAATATTTTAATAATATTGTCGACGAAAAACTTTTGGTCTGCGATTTTGGCCCTTCTATGTACATAATTTGTATGAAGAACAGTGTCAGAATCGCTTGCGCCATCATTACTCTAGGTGGTGCTAAAAGTTTCATTCACCTAGTCACCCTGGAATATTTTTAAAACGATTTCATCCATGACAATGCGCTGTCATAAATTGCCGGGAATTTAACGGTCACAATAAATGAGTGTATCGCGAATAAAACATCGTAAAACCTATTAATTTACGTAATAAATGCAAGTAATGTTGTTTTGGTAGATAGTTTATTGTGTTGTGGAACGTTTTTCAGTCAATAAAAGATACAATAGCTCAAAATTAATCAACAAAACATTCAATTCAAAGATCAAAATGCTGCTTTTTTAGTGTTTTTTTGTGAAGTTTCGCGAATTTCCGCGAAATGGCATGGCCTGTGACCGGTTAAGTTAGAAGGTCGTTATTCGATAAAAAAAATAAAAAAATTAGACTGGAGTTCTCTATTCTGGAACCAACTATCACTTACATGCACCTATTACTTGATTTCACACACTTGGAAACAAATTCAGCTCAAATGTCGACGTATTTAATACAAGTTTACCATTATTGAAGAAATTCCTGAATGATATTTTTATGTAGAATATTTTGATATTTAAGGAGCATCACGTAGGGGCTATTGCACATACTTGTGTATTTTTATATTTACCTGCAACTAGCTGAAGTCCCCTTAGGGCTTTACACAGAGTTTTCGAAATCAAATGTAGACAGTGACCTTCCTCTTGTTTTGATGGTCACATGTGCAAAATTTCATCAACCTCGGCATAAAACTGTAGATTTGCATACAAATCAAATACACGCCGCCCGTTTGCCAGCCCGCTCGTCCACCACATACAGACATTCTCCTCCATACAGGTGTCCGGGGGGCGTATTTACAATCCCTACCCTCACAGAAACAGATAGAACAACGAAGTGCGTAGGCGACTGAAACGCGGTAGTGTTTGTAAGGTGATTTATGCATAACAATCCCTACCGCATTTCAGTCACTAGCGCGACTGAAACGCGGTAGAGTTTGTAAGGTGATTTATGCATTACAATCCCTACCGCGATTGGGATTGTAAATACGCGTCCGGGGGTAAAGTGCAATAACTTCGGGAGGTGATTCTACATGATGGTAGGAGTAAAAGAGATTAACAACTTTTCTGAAATTCCAACATTTTTTCCCGTACAAAAAGACGTACTTATTAAAATCCTTAGTGTGAGGTACGATCTTTCTTGCTGAGAGACTGCCGGGCATGATTGTGGCAACATTGCATTGTTTGTGACTGACCCGTATCGTAACTGCGGTAACTAATTAAGCTGGCCGCACAAGTCAATCTAATTTTATGTTTTTGCTACAAAAGTACCCCTAAAAGTTGGAATTTCGAAAAAAAGTTATTTATCTTTTTTACTTATAATATTGTGTAGAATCACCTCCCGAAGTTAATGCACTTTACCCCCGGACACCCTGTACATTATATATTTTGACCAATTTACACAAAACACGAAAATCTACATGAATATCCGTTGCGTATTTTAAAAGATCTAAGCCGACATACGGCGGGAGTGACTCCATTTTATACTATCGTCATCTCATTTGGATAGGGTTCTAACTGATATTTTTTTCAAAAATGACCTTTGAATGCCAAAGTATTTCTTTTGCTCATTTCTATACCTAAAATAATTTTCAGAACCATCTGAGTTGTATTTTCGTAGTATGACAAAGTTCTAACATCAAGCATTATCAATAATAATTGTATTTTCTGAGTTGTATTTTCGTAGTATGACAAAGTTCTAACATCAAGCATTATCAATAATAATTATTTTACAAGTTTCTAACATCTTTACACTCTCTGTTTTGTTTGATCTGATAGTTGATCTAAAATATAAGGCGCATTATGGTTCGTCACTTCATTTGGTAGGTTCTAACTACGCCTTACCATTTTCTAAGGTTTCGAAGTTTCCAAAGACGAATTTTCATAATCTATTTAGCAATTTTATTTAACCCCTCCGCAACGTAAGCAGATATAAGCGTTAGAAATAGGACAGCAGTCAAGTACAATAAGCGTGTTTATATGTCAGCGCGTGTGTTTCCATAGAAATCGTTCTAACTCCGTTATTGTTTTAGTTACATCCCTAAACCAAAAAGTAAAAGGTCGATAGTAGATCAAGCTGTACATCTCTACCAAATTGTCTATGGAAATACATAACAGGAATCAGCTGTCAGTCGTGTAGTTGACAAAAATATTTACCCGCGCAAATTTGTTACCGGCGGCTCCACCGCGCTCCACATTTTAAATTTTTATTAAATATTTTTATATGAAATGATAAAAAAGTGAGGTGACAAAAGTGTTTATTACACATATATACAATAGAATAAGCATTGTTGTTTACATAATCTGTGATTTTACTACCGTTTTCACATAAAAACATCACGTGAGTCATTTTTACCTATTTTTAATGTTTGCGTTCTAAATTTTAATATTTACAAATGCTAATATTTATTTGTAATATAATAATTTGAAAGCCTATTTTGTAACCTTTCTAAAACAGTTTTTACTATTCGGCTACGTTCAGAAATGGTTCATTTATAGAGCTTTAATTGTGAAGCGGTAATAACAAAAAGTTTTCGTAAAATGTCGTTTCGTTAGAGACACCAAAAGCGAATATTCTCGAAAATTCAGAGGGGTTAAAGTATTTTAGTTTATCATATTTTAATGGAAAATATTTATTATTATTGTAGAAAGCAATCACTTTGTGGTTAACATATTTAATAAAATAAAATACTTTTTTGTTTAAAACCACGAGATTTGCAAAGATATGCAATCATTATCTATTTACTAATTTCCGATTTTGAGGTTGAATCTTGTGTAAAGTATTTTAATTGAACAAATTTTATAGGAAAGTATTATAGGATGTATACTTATCCTTTTCTAACATACCTAAACATGCAAATAGAACCATGTGCAACCAGCTGGGCATAACAATTCATTGCACAAGGTTCTAATTACATTTCCCTAATGCAATTCCATATATGTATATATCTACGAAAATAATCTTGTGGTTTTAACCCTTCGAATAATAAGGAAATAATTTTCTGTCAACTTTTGTCTGTCAAGGTTTGCGCGCAAAATTCCTGGCTCTTCCCATGCTTTTTAAATGTTCCTATTTATTGGTTTTTTTAACGCTTTTGCAAAAATAAAAAATGTTCTAAAATTTAGATAAAATAATCTTTCCGATATGTTTATTAGAAATCATAATTGTTGTTTCTAAATATTAAAATTTTAATATTGGAAATGTAAATTGGCTAAATAATTTGTAAATTGGCTGCGAATATTTGAATTAAAGTTATTAAAATAGAATAAACTTCAAATTTTAAATTCAGATTCCTTTTCTAAACAAAATTTTCAATAAAACTGTCACCTCACTTTTTATCACTTTCATACAATTTTATTTTAAAATTAAATGTGGGTTACGTCACAAATAGGCACAAAATTTAACCGTCGCTTTTGATCAGGTTTGTAAAATATCTGAACAACCTAGCTCATATAATTCTAAGACAATGAGAAGCATTATTTCTTTCCGTATCTAACATAAAAGAAATCACAAATATTCGCATTACAGAAAGAGAGATATCTAACTTTTAATAATGCACGGTCGCTCTGGGACAATCTGGGTCTCCTGTTATTATAACGGCATATGATATTTTGGGACAACTTGGGTCTCCTGTGATTAAACGGGTTAAACAAAAAAGTATTTTATTATTATGGAAAATATTTAAATAGGACGAAGCTAGGGCTTGGAATTGCATTAGGGAAATGTAATTAGAACCTTGTGCAATGAATTATTATGCCCTAGTTGGTCGCACAGGGTTCTATTTGCATGTTTAGGTATGTTCCAAAAGGATAAGTATACGTCCTATTTAAATACTTTCCTACAAAATATGTTCAATTAAAATACTTTACACAAGATTCAACCTCAAAATGGGAAATTGGTAAATAGATAATGAGGGCAGGTCTTTGCAAATTTTGATACCTCATTTCTCAGAACAAGGTGATGTGAAGTTAGAACGCTATCCAAATTAAGTGACGCTATGTAAAGAAGATATGCCACCATTATTTAGTTTAGGTACCCTTGTGAAATTAATAAGTAAATAGTGAATGTTATTATTTCCTCCTTCAGCTGGGAAGACTACCTCCAGACCCCGCTGCAGCCGCTCTTCGACAACCTGGACTCGCATACCTACAACGTGTTTGAAAAGGACCCCACCGCTACCCAAATCAAAGTCCCGACAGAAAGATCAACAGTTTGTAAAAGTGCCAGAATCGGGAACTAGGATGATGGGCTTAGCTTAGTGTGGTGATTGACGTGAGGCACCACGACTATAGAGGTGTCGGGCGAGGTGAGAAGTTTTGGTTCCATCGGGACTATTGGCAGTTGAGCCGTCAGGAGTGTCCGCATGTGAAGAGTGACGCAGTGCGCATGCAAGAACCAGGTCATGGTGATGGTGCTGGAGGCAGGCAGTGGCCCCCTGGTTAGGGCGGTCATAATGCGGCTGCAGTTGTGGATATAGACTCGAAGGTTAGTTACTTTTTACGGAACTCAGTCCTATAACCTCTTGCTAGCCGGGAAGTATTTCTTATGAAATCTCGGAAAGCATACTTTGAAGTGATATTTTGTCCATTTATTTTATGCTATTATTTATTTTATTTACCGAAACACATTCTTTGAACAATTAACTAACAAAAAAACAACATTGCTTGTGTTTATTTGATGAATTGACAGGTTTTTTTTAAAGTTTTTGTGACCAAATTGTGAGACAAGTGTAGTCAAATTACCTCTATAAATCCTTTATGCTTCACACCAAATATTTCTAGGCGTAAAATTAAATTAATGAAATAGATATTCTAAAGATATTCAACACATCATTCGGCTTCAGTTATTCAAAATTCATGCCAAACTGTCAAAACGGGCGTGCGAACAAATCTAATACATACTGAATTAATCCACATTTTTTTTTTTTTTTTTTTTTTTTTTTTTAATTATATTTTATACATTTTACAAATATAAGACAAAAAGTCCCAATAAACTACTTTTTAGTAGTTTGTCTAACGGGTTCATTACATTAAAGATCTTATTATAGTGATTTAATAGTTACATTTTTACAATTTAAGATATAAAATTAAATAAAATTTTTTACAGAAATATACTTAGATACATTTTTACAATTATAGATATAAAATAAAATAAATTTTTTACAGAAATATACTTAGATAAAAGAAAAATTATGAAAACATGATTAACAATTTTAAAGTCTTTAGTTATTGTAAGATTACAAGTAATGTTATTGTTGTACAAATACAACAATAACATTACTTGTAACTGCTGTCAAACTTTTGCTCTTCCACTATTTTTTATTAAAATAACAAAATTACAATCAAGTTTATAAGTTATAATTACTAAAACATTATACTAAGCAACAATGTCAACGCGTTCAAACTCTAAGTCTGGCAGTAACCTAAATACGGAACTTCTACAACTTTTGGATAACAAGTTTGAAGACTTCAAAATTCACTTTCTAGAGAAAACATTTGAAGAATTCAAAAACAACATAGTCGAAGTCATAAAAAATGAATTTAAAGTGGAAATTAATGAGCTCAAAAAAAAAGTGTTCCAATTGGAAAAACAAATTGATAACAATGACCAGTTTAATCGTTCAAATAATGTCATTATAAGTGGTATCCCCGAAACAAATAACGAAAATGTGTATGACATTCTCTCCAAGATTGGAGCCACAGCTGGATGCAATATAACCTGACAAGATGTGGATTTCGCTAGCAGGATTGCCCCCAGGACAAACCGTGATGCAAAAAATGGAAAACCCAGGAACATTGTCGTCAAATTAACGCGCAGATACCTTAAGGATGAACTTATAGCTGGAATAAGAAAGAGGAGAGGGATGCTTGCTTCAGATTTACAACTTCCTGGAACCAGTAAAATATACATTAACGACCATCTAACCCCAAAAAACCAATTTCTGTTGAAGCAATGTCGTGATATAAAAATAGCTGGTAAAATTCGTTTTTGCTGGGTAAGAAACTGTAAAATTTTCACTCGTGTTAGCGATTCAACCCCTATAATATTAATTACAGACCAAGAGGATGTCAACAAACTTTCAAAATTGAAATCAACACAAAACGAACCAACCAGATCTGCCGTCCCTTTATGAAATTAAAATTAGTTAATAACTTTCCCCAAACAAGTTACTTACAAGTTAATCTTTTGGAAAGATGGAATTATCTTAATTATATGCACAATATCTCCATTGTAGTAACTATAATACCTCAAAGTACACAAGTAACTATAATACCACAAGTAACTATAATACCTCAAAGTACATACACAACAATAATACCTCAAAGTGACAGGTGTATGTTTTTGTTTTGCTTCCGTAAAATTAATAATTAAAGTGTTCAAAGTCTTTCAAAGTGACAGAAATCTTCGGAAAAGTGCACAAATTCAAGTGATTTCAAGTTATTTCGATCTAGTGACAGTTGTTGCGAACTCCAGTGGTTATTTGTGTATAGAGCTGTCACGGTCATTTACTCGAAAATGAATTCAAATGATAATGCTCTCTCGTCAATAAATATGGCAAAAGAGCTATTGGAAGGCATCCATAATGCCATAGCGGATCCATCTCTAAAACTAACAAAAGATCAGATGGCAAGACTTCTGGGTAAATTATCCAAACTTTCTGGGGTTATGGTTGACGTTGGAACAAAAGTTGGAATCCTTGAAGGTAAATTAATGACTTACGAAAAGATAGCACAACAATCACCCCAGATAACTCCTCTTTGTGATATGTTAGCTGAAATGGAGGAACGTAAGGTCCGTTCCAAGAATGTGATACTACTAAATGTCCCGGAATGCAACTCAAATTCGACCGCAGAATGCATTACTGAAGATAAAAAACAAGTCATGTCTACATTAAGTTTGATGAATGCAGAGATTAACTTTGATGAAATGAAGATCTATAGAATTGGCAGAAAAATATTGGATAACGTGAGACCTATAAAAATTGAACTAAAAGACACCATGCAAGCTAAACAGTTTATATTTAATAAAACCAGATTACCAAATGGCATTCGACTTAAACCTGATAGGACGCTCCAGCAAAGACAGCAATTAACAGATTTGTGGAACAAAATGGAGGAGCGAAAGAAAAAGGGAGAAACAGATATACTAATCAAACATATTAATGGTATACCCAAAATCGTTAAGGCTCATTCAAAAAACTCCCCACAAAACTAACACTCTACTACCAAAATGTTAGAGGTTTACGCACCAAGCTCAACACCCTAAGATGTAATATTCCAACGTTAAACAACGATGTGTACTGCCTAACAGAAACCTGGCTTCATGAAAAAATATCTTCCCCTGAATTAGGCTTCACCAACTACGATATTTACCGGCTGGATCGTGAAAATATTATTGGCGGAGGGGTTTTAATATCGATCAGAAAGTTGTTTCATTCAAAACTATTAAAACTAAAAAATAAAAACATTGAACAAATAGCTATATTAGCGAAACTAAAAACGACAAAAATAATTATTGTGTGTGCATACATCCCCCCCCAAGCTAGTGTTGATGTGTATTGTAAACATTGTGATGAAATTGAATCATTGAAAATGAAATATCCTGATGCAAAATTGATAATTTTTGGGGATTTTAATCTTCCAAATGTAAACTGGGCACAACCCACTGAATCTTCAAATCCCATTTCTGCCAAAGCCCAATTAATCATTGATACCATTAACTTTATCAATCTTAAACAATTAAATCATGTTAAAAATATAAATGATAGAATTCTTGATCTTGTCATATCAAACATTAATAATAGTAATATCAGCGAATCGCAAGAATCAATAGTATCCATTGACTCTCATCATCCCCCATTACAAGTGATCATTTATTTGGCCCCCATTGAACTTACCCCCCAATCTCCTATTCACGCACGAAACTACAAGAAAGCTGATTATAAACAAGTGCGATTATATCTGTCTTCACTCAATTGGTCCCCCATTTTTATGTCAACAAACGTAGAAGAAGCAACAAATGTGTTTAATTCAATCCTTTATAATACCATTGAAAATTGCATACCAACATCTATTGTAAAACGAAACGATTGTTACCCAAAATGGGTTAGTACTGAACTAAAAAAACTCATTCAATGTAAAAAAATTGCTCACATTAACTATAAATCCAATAACTCTATTGACTGCTATAAAATTTTTTCTGATTTACGAAATAAATGTAAAAGTCTATCTAAAAAATGCTATTCAGATTATATTACAGATGTAGAGCAGACTATCAAGTCAAATCCAAAACATTTTTGGAATTATGTGAAGTCTCTTAAAGACAATAACGGCTGTCCTAGATCAATGTATTCAGGGCGCAAACATGCTGACAATGATCAAGAAATAGTTGATCTCTTTGCTGATTATTTCTCAAGTGTTTATGAACACAATAATGATAATGTGTCTTTACCTGAATTTAAATACACCAATGTCACTGATATATCAACATGCCACATTTCCCTGGATGATGTTAATAAAAAGATCAGATCTCTAGATTGTAAGAAGGGGTCAGGTTCTGACAAAATTCCTCCGGTATTCATAAAGGAATGCGCTCAGTTTATAGCAGCTCCTCTTCAACACATATTTAATCTCTCACTCCGAACTGGAATATTTCCTGGTCCTTGGAAACTTAATCACTTGACACCTGTATTTAAATCAGGTGATAAAAATTGTGTTTTAAATTATAGACCAATTTGCATACTGTCTACCATCCCGAAAATGTTTGAAAGTATTGTCTTAGATAAGATTGCTGATAAGTTTAGGCATATTATTACTCCAGAACAGCATGGTTTTGTTACCGGACGGTCAACCACAACCAATCTTCTATTATATGAACACTATATCTGTGAAGCTTTCACGTCTCATGCACAAGTAGATTCAATATATACTGACTTTTCAAAAGCCTTTGATAAAGTAAATATTAATATCCTTCTCGCGAAACTGCAAGCCCTTGGTATACATGGATCATTCCTAAAATGGTTGAATAGTTACCTCTGTAACCGTGAACTCATGGTAAAATTAAATAATAAATTTTCGTATAAATTTAAAGTAACTTCGGGAGTTCCTCAAGGCTCTCATCTGGGCCCACTTCTCTTCATTTTATTTATAAATGATCTATCTTTATGTTTCGATAATGTCAAATTCATTCTATTCGCAGATGACCTAAAGCTTTTTAAGATTATAAAATGTTTAAATGATGCACTTATCCTTCAGCAAAATTTAGATAGACTTGCTAGCTGGTGTGAAATAAATAAATTATTCCTAAACGTAAAAAAATGTTTCCACATGTGTTTTTACCGTTCACGGATTCCAATATCTACATCGTATTTAATTAACAATAATGAAATTGCATTAGTACCATTTATCAAAGACCTTGGTGTTATCTTTGACCGGAAACTTGCATTTGATCGTCACTGTGAAACAATTTCCAATAAGGCCATGCAAATTCTAGGTTTTGTAATACGTAACACAAGGACTTTTCAAAACATTGAGTCAATTAAGCTACTTTACTGCTCTCTTGTAAGATCGCAGCTGGACTATGCATCTCCTGTATGGTCTCCGATTTATACCTATAACTTACACCGTTTGGAGAGAGTTCAAAGAAAATTTCTTCGATACGTTCAATTCAAATTGAGACAGCCTGTAATTGAAATCCGCTACAATGCATTAATGTCTGATCTAAACCTACCACTACTTTCTACCCGGCGTACTATTAATGACATTCTTATACTTTTTAAATTACTGAACAATCTCATAGACTGCCCTCAAATGTTAAGTGTTATAAATATTCGTGTCCCTGTTAAACCAACTCGACTCCACCACCTTTTCCACAGTGACAATCATAGCACTAACTATTCCTATCATTCACCGCTAGTGCGTTTTCACCGAACTGCCAATACGTATACAGACCTTTTCGATATTTTCAAAACCTCACCGTCTTGCATCAAAGCAAAAATAACTAGTTATTTATGTAACTGATATGTTTGAAAAATGATAAATATTTGTTGTACTAATATGCATCGTATGTATGTATGTACTGTATGTTATTCTATATATATATGTATAATGTTTGTAAATGTTCAATACACCTGTATTATGTATGTAATAGCCCTATGTACGGGCGTTTAAATAATAAATAAATAAATAAATAAACTAACGAATCATCAGAATGTTTTAAATGTCACAAAAAACTGTTGCAATCTTTTGAACAAAATTATTCTGTGAAACAACAACAAAATATGACTTACACGATTAATCATTATTCTCATGAAGTACCACCACCTGTTAACCACTCATTTGCCGCTCGTGCGCCGGCGTATCATGAGACTTTACACGCGATTTTGACCCTTATGTATAAAGAAAGTGTATGAAGAACACGGTCAGAATCGCTTGCTCTATTATCGCTCTTTACCATAGAGAAAACCGCAATTAGATTGGTGACTCCATATAATTTATATTAATGATTTACCGGAGCGCGGGAACGTGCGCAGTTCTTGCGCATGCGCGGGAAAAATTCTTTGGTTTTCAACTTTGACCTTTCTATGTACGAAATTTCTCAAGGACGCTGTCAGAATCGCCGGACATTGGGTGTCATGGCTGCCGCTTTTTGCGAACGCTAATTGGTTACAACCAACCCCATTTACTCGCGGCATTCAACGAGTTAAATACAAAAAACTATCGCAACCTATTAGAAATAATTGTAATATACCATTCTTTTGTGCAACTGTTATATGCTTATCATCATGTTTATGTTTCTATAACCTAGATCTGTCAAAATTAATTACACCTGATACCATAGATCTGTCAAAATTAATTACTCCTGATACCATAAACAAAATCATGTACCACAAACAAACCAAATATTATGATGTTCATAATTGCCCCCTTTCAAAACATAATTATTTACTTTACAATAAATTATTTTCATATCAATTTTACAAAAAAAAAAATGTATTTAATTATGCTTAATATATACTTTCAAAATGAATTCTAAGGAAACGGCAATAACATTTTATTATCAAAATGTACGTGGTTTAAAAAGTAAATTAACTGATTTATATTACGAAGTGCTCAGTTGCAATTATGATTTAATTTGTTTTACAGAAACGTGGTTAGACTCCACAATCTTTGACCATGAAATAGTAGACGATCGTTATAATATATATAGACGCGATAGGGACATATCGAGTTCCTTTAAAAAATCAGGTGGTGGAGTTCTAATAGCCATAAAGAAAGAAATGACATCTTTTTCAGTCTCAGCACACAGCTCAAAATCTACAGAAGATTTATGGATTAAATTTAAATTAAATGAAACATCCAGACAATCCATTAACTTATGTTTGGCGTATTTGCCTCCAGATATGCCGATCGAAAATCTCACAGATTTTTTCGAAAAGTGTCATACGACATATAATAACTTATCATCAGACGATATCACAATAATAATGGGTGATTTTAATGTCCCATCTATTCAATACTCACCAAATGTCAATGTAACGCATACCAGACCAGTCTTACATAATAGCCAAAAATCGATATCTCTACTAGACTTTCAAAATTTGACTGGACTTAATCAATTCAATCACGTAACTAACAACATAGATCGAATTTTAGATTTAGTGTTTTCAAACCATAACCTTAACATTCAAATTGCTTCACATGTGCTATCCAAAATTGACCCTTATCATCCTCCCATTGAATTCGATCTTTTGATGACCAAATACAGACCCCTACCCACTAATCCAGATCACATCAAATATAACTTCAAAAAAACGGATTACATTAAATGCAATGAAATGTTATCACTTAATAACTGGGACGATCTTAACACGCTGAATTGTAATGACTCCCTACTACATTTTTATAACTTGTTATGGATATCAATTGAAAAACACACTCCGCGCTCAAGAATCAGGAATAATAAGTTTCCAATTTGGTTTAGCAGTATTCTGATCCACCAACTCAGAGAAAAAGAAAAGTTTAGAAAGAAATGGAAAAAATACAAAAATCAATGTGACTACGACAGTTTTTCTATCTTGAGGGCTAGAGTAAAAGTATCCATACGTACATGCCTTAAAGCCCATGTAAATTCAATAGAAAATTCTCTCCCTAACAGTATCAAAAATCTTTCAACCCTCATTAACTCAAAAAGAATTTCTAATTCTCTCCCCAAAATCATGCATCTCCATGACAAATCAGTAACAAATGGAGAAGATACATGTGAACTGTTATCTACTTACTTCTCTTCTGTTTTTAGCTCACCATCCAATTCTAAAAGTGACTCTAAACTTTCTTCCCCACTCTATAATTACCCACTGTCTCAAATAAAAATAACTTTAGACGAGGTCAAAGAGAAATTGAACACTCTTGATATCAATAAGGCTTCCGGCCCAGATGGAATTCCTCCACTATTTATTCGAAATTGTGCAGATCAGCTTGCAGTACCATTACACAAAATATTCATCAAAAGTCTGAAAGATGGGGTATTTCCGGATCTGTGGAAGGTTGCCCACATCATTCCGATCTACAAATCTGGCAGTAAAAATGATGTAACAAACTACCGTCCTATCAGCCTTTTATCTTGTTTTGGCAAAATATTCGAGTCCATTGTATACAAAACCATTTTTAACCATGTAAAACATATACTTAGTCCTTTCCAACATGGCTTTGTAGCTAAAAGATCCACAAATACTAATTTACTCGAGTATATGGACTTTCTATGTCAATCGATGAATAATAAAACACAGGTTGATGCCGTGTACACCGATTTCAGTAAGGCCTTTGACAAAGTTAGTCACTCTATCTTAATGAATAAACTGGATAAAATCGGCATTCACGGAAATCTGCTTCGTTGGTTAGAATCATATTTATCACATAGAAGTCAATTAGTTACTGTCAACGGTTTTAACTCTTCCCCAATATTAGTTACGTCGGGCGTACCACAAGGATCTCACCTTGGACCCTTACTTTTCTTAATCTTTATTAACGATCTTACATACAAACTCCGCTGTAATTTTTCTCTATATGCTGATGACCTCAAATTATATAAAGCAATCAAATCTATGAAAGATTGTGAACTCTTACAACAAGACCGTAACACAATATCTACCTGGTGTGTTGACAATGAAATGGAACTGAATATAGCTAAGTGCAAAGTTATAAATTTCACGAAGAACACCAACAAAACTCTGTATTCATATAGCATATGTGGTCACAATCTAGAAACAGTTGAATCAATAAAAGATTTAGGAATTATATTTGACAACAAACTAACATTCAATCAACACATTGAATACATTGTGTGTAAATCAAATAAATTACTTGGTTTTATTGTAAGATCAACCAAACTGTTTAAGAATTCTAACAGTCTAATAATTCTATTCAATTCCTTAATCCGAAGTGTTCTTGAGTACGGGTCAACAGTCTGGAATCCACATTATATTACACAGATATCTAGACTCGAATCAGTCCAAAGAAAATTTACACGGATTTTGTCTTACCGATCAGGTGTCTATCATCTTCTAGACGGGTACGAACAAAGACTTAGATATTTCAAATTAGAAAGTCTGGTTAAAAGACGAAACATAAATGACCTCTTAATGCTATATAATATTGTGAATAATCGTGTAGACAGTAACTTAGTCAACCAAATCAAGATATATGCCAGGCCCAAATCTACCAGAAACCTAAACATATTCTGGACTGAAATTTTTACCAATAATACTGGATATTTTAATCCTATGTCCAGAATATGTCGATCATACAATGATCTTGTTAAAATACACACTTTCATAGATATTTTTCTAAATAATGTAACCTGTTTCAAAAAATATCTCCACGATTTGTGCACTTAAAAAAAAATATATATATTTTTGTTGTTTTATTACATCTCAGGAAATACTTCATATATATTGTATACTTATGTATTTCAATTTTATATTTTGTTTTTTTGTTTTTAAAGTTATGTATAAATAATACTTGCATTGTTTTTCATGTGTTTGCTTCTGTAAAAATTCAAATGTGATTACTGCAGACACATTAATCTAGGGATATTTATATTTGTATTTTAATTTATTATATTTAACCCACAAAAATGTTTTATAAATATCCTGTTTGTGTCTCAAATAAATAAATAAAATAAATAAAATAAAATAAAATAAGTAAGCTAATACAAATTAGTTCTTTCCGTAAGCCAAGTCTTCAGTAAGTTCACCAATTGTTTGTTTTGGGTACAGTTTTTAATTTCAGCTGGAAGCATATTTAAACAACTGGGAATCATGTAATTTAACGTTCTTTATCCATATTTATTTGTATGTTTAGGTACAATTAATCCTTCGTTAAAGTTAAAACGAGTATGTATTATGGTTGTGTTCCAGCCTGTATATATATAAAGGGTTATTTATGTGCTGAAATATAATTTTGTACCACATAATTGCTCTCACTGAAAGAATTTAGAGACTTTGATAAAAGTATGGAATATTATGCCTTTCTTTGTATAAATTTTTTTCAGCTAATAATTTAACCAATGAATTTTGCACTGATTGAACATGGTCTATATTTGTTTTACAAGAAAATCCCCAAGCTGTTATTCCATACCTTATAACAGATTCAGCTAGAGATAAATAAATTATTCGAAGTGTGCAGATAGGAACAAAAAATTTTAGTTTATACAATCTGCTTACAATTGATCTTAATCGTGCACAAACTTTGTTTATTTGTATATTGTTTATTTGTGTAATACATACCTTAACATTAGGGGATCTTATGTGTAACAATTTAGTTTTTTTGGCATTTATAATTAAGCCAGAGTCATGAGACCATTTTAACCACTCATTTGCCGCTCGTGCGCCGGCGTATCATGAGACTTTACACGCGATTTTGACCCCTATGTATAAAGAAAGTGTATGAAGAACACGGTCAGAATCGCTTGCTCTATTATCGCTCTTTACCATAGAGAAAACCGCAATTAGATTGGTGACTCCATATAATTTATATTAATGATTTACCGGAGCGCGGGAGCGTGCGCAGTTCTTGCGCAAGCGCGGGAAAAATTCTTTGGTCTTCAACTTTGACCTTTCTAAGTACGAAATTTCTCAAGGACGCTGTCAGAATCGCCGGACATTGGGTGTCATGGCTGCCGCTTTTTGCGAACGCTAATTGGTTACAACCAACCCCATTTACTCGCGGCATTCAACGAGTTAAGAGTTCAATGTAGTCTTTTTGTAAAAGATCTATACAAGTTTGCAAATCACTGCTAGAAATAACTAAAGCAGTATCATCCGCGTATACAAAGTACTTTACATGTCTAAAAATGAATTTAATAAAAGATACATATTATATAATATACAGGATTGGACCTAATATGGAACCTTGAGGAACCCCGGCAAAAAACTTATTTTTTTTTACTTAAAGATTTTGATTACATGTTTTGGTTGTGCTATTCTATGCACTATGTCTATGCGCATTAAAGTCGTTTTCTGCGTGTTGGATGCTCCCATGGATGCTACCATCGATTGCATATCCGGCTCCAGACGAAACTAGGCATGCAGAACTAAAGCGCATGTGCGAATATCTCACTTTTTCTAACATCGTGGATACGGAATAAAGCAGAGAATCCACGTTGTTCCGGAATCCTGTTGCTGGTGTTGGTGCGTCTACGCAACGTTCGACACACGGGCATCGAGAATGGCATTATATATGTATTTCGGCTCAGTCTGCGCGTTTTGTTTTTTTTGACTTGTGTTAAATTGCAGTATCTATTGCTGTTTACGGATAGGAAAAAATGAACCCAAAGTTTTTTTTAATTCGGAATAAATAAATAATAATAATTATTGTATTTATTATTCACCTAGAAAGGAAGGGATGGTATGGAGGGACCGCGCCTGGTGTATATTTACTTCAAATTTGAATACACATAGATTATAATGGTTATTAAGTAGATGTGTTGTTTGTTCCAGGGTGCTTTGGTGACAATTAGTTGTCTCCGGAATGTGCGCTGATGGCAACAGCATCCGCTCCTCATACATCTGCCTTGTAAATCGACTCCTCTTCCTTGGCTCCCCGTACTTGCAAACATAACCCCGCCAAATATCAGGCGAGAGATTGCAACACTTGAGGGAATACAAGAAGGCGCTGCAAAAATGCGCAATACCTTTGCACGATGATGTCGTTTCTCACCCGCCATGCCGCTTGAAGTCTCGAAAACCCTTCTGGATGGAAGGAGAAAGACTTCTTCGAACACCTCTCACCCCAGAAGATAGTGGAAGCTTGAGTGGGAATCAGATAACATCAAAAACGCCTATCTCGTTCAAGACCCCTCTGAGAGACAGCCTGGGTTCTCATTGCCTCGCAAACTCTGGACTGCCATCAATAGGATAAGGTGCTCCCATAGCCGTTGTGCTCACATTATGCATAGATGGGGCCTTAAAGAGTCAGCGATGTGTGAATGCGGTGCGGTGCAGACCACCGAACATGTGGTCAACGAATGCCTGCATTCATTCCCCGGCGGGATTGATGAGGTCCACAGGGCAACGCTCAGACGGCCCTAGACTGGCTTGCAGATTTAGATGTCCCCCTCTGACCCCCACCATACGAAAGAAGAAGAATCTGGGGGTCACGTCAAGGGGTCCGACAGCGACACCATCTCCCTGCACAGGCCCGTCAACCACCACATGTGAACCCTTTGAGTGGTGTACCTGCAGAAAAGCTAGACATTGCCGAGCCGCAAGCGCTGTTCATGTTCACGCAGCCCGGCAGGCGGTGGAGTGGCACCGGTGGGCTGCGCGCACCTTCATGGCCACACTCCCCAGCGCAGTGCACGGTTTTTGCGGATACTTCAGCACTGTGCTGATGATCTCCTAGTTCCCAGTCTTCATCCCAATCAAGGTATGACACCCTCCATCACATCACATATCCATCGTCCACTTGATTAGTCAGACATCTCTGAAAAATCATATTTCAAGAGAGTATGCAATTAGTTATACAGGGTGTTAAGGGACATACTTGACTTACTTTAACTAGCGATTCCTGACTTTATTTGGAAATTTTTTTTAATTAAATTTTAATCTGGTTTTCATTTTGATGTTTTTTTTTTCAAAACCATAAAATTTTTTTTGTAGTTTTTGGATGGTTGGGGACGGGGTAAGAGGTTGGGCGGTTAATCAACTGAGAGACAACGTGCAAAAGATTTTTTGGTAAATTTTGGGGATCGCTGGAAACGGTTAATACGCACTTTTTTTGAAAATATCTTTTGATTCACCTTAATTACATTAAAAGACAACTATTTGCATTGGGGGAAGTGGAAAATATTTCATTCTAAATTTCGATTACGTAAAATTAAAATTAGCTTTCATTCTGTGAAACGAGACCGTCCATTTTCAAACATTATTTTCAAATGTCATTTTTTTTGTAATGTTGGTATTCTTGTTACTGTACGAAAAGATGCTAGAGCAAATCGTAGCAGACTTCATGGGAATTCGGCTCGTAAAACCAACGGCTAGAGACAAAATCGCGCGGGAGTTTTTTAATGTTATAAAACTGAAATTCCGCCTAATTAGTAGGTACTTACCTAATACACATGTATTGCGTGCGTTGATTAAAATTTATTAGCTTAAATTTTTTTTGACTTTAAAATTTTATTTTTATAAGTCAACTATTTCTCCGATGTTGAGCGGCTACGTACGCTAATTTTATGTGATATGGTTTGTGATACAAAAGAAAGTGCCCCTTTATAACGCCTACTCGCGTCACGGCAAAAAAACATCCCAGTTTTCAAGTAGTTTAGCGGCTACGCTAGGTTTGTGTAACATGGTTTGTGATACAAAAGAAAGTGCCCCTTTATAACGCCTACTCGCGTCACAGCAAAAAAACATCCCAGTTTTCAAGTATTTTAGCGGCTACGCTAGGTTTGTGTAACATGGTTTGTGATACAAAAGAAAGTGCCCCTTTATAACGCCTACTCGCGTCACGGCAAAAAAACATCCCAGTTTTCAAGTAGTTTAGCGGCTACGCTAGGTTTGTGTAACATGGTTTGTGATACAAAAGAAAGTGCCCCTTTATAACGCCTACTCGCGTCACAGCAAAAAAAACATCCCAGTTTTCAAGTAGTTTAGCGGCTACGCTAGGTTTGTGTAACATGGTTTGTGATAGAAAAGAAAGTGCCCCCTTCGTAGCGCCTACTCGCGTCACGGCAAAAAAACATCCCAGTTTTCAAGTAGTTTAGCGGCTACGCTAGGTTTGTGTAACATGGTTTGTGATACAAAAGAAAGTGCCCCTTTATAACGCCTACTCGCGTCAAGGCAAGAAAAACATCCCAGTTTTCAAGTAGTTTAACGGCTATGCTAGGTTTGTGTAACACGGTTTTTGATACAAAAGTGAATGTATTATTTATAAAAAATAATTACCGAAATTAAAAACATGTTTTTTTCCGTCATTTTATTCCCAAAACTCCGATAATTTAGTACTTACCTTTCCAGATTTCGTGGTACCTTCAAAATCTTCTAGCCGTTCGTTATACATTAAGGGTATCAGGAATACCAACATACCAAAGTGATGCCAAAGTGACAGCGAATGAGCTAATAACCATAATGGCGTACAATCTCACAAGACGAAAGCTAATTTTAATTTTACGTAATTGAAATTTAGAATGAAATATTTTCCACTTCCCCCAATGCAAATAGTTGTCTTTTAGGGTGGGTTTCTTCATTTACCGAGAATGCTAAATGCAATGCTAATTGTAAAAGTAAACGATCGAAATTTAAAAATTTCTATGCATTTGAGCGTTTACTTTTACAATTAGCATTGCATTTAGCATTCTCGGTAAATGAAGAAACCCACCCTTAATGTAATTAAGGTGAATCAAAAGATATTTTAAAAAAAAAGTGCGTATTAACCGTTTCCAACGATCCCCAAAAATTAATGATTTTTTTTGTTTCTATTTATGAAAATTTTTTTGAAAAAAAGTTATATTAATGTCCTGTATACAGGGTGTCCGGGGGTAAAGTGCATTAACTTCGGGAGGTGATTCTACATGATGGTAGGAGTAAAAAAGGTTCACAACTTTTTCCGAAATTCCAACATTTTTTTTCCCATACAAAAAGACGTACCTACTAAAAATCCTTAGTGTGAGGTACGATCTTACTTGCTGAGAGCCTGCCAGGCGCCCGACTCGATTGTGATTGGTCCGTATCATAACAGCGGAAAATAATACATCTGGCCGTACACGCCGGACTAATTTTATCTTTTTACCTCAAAACTACCCCTAAAAGTTGGAATTTCGAAAAAAGTTATTAACATTTTTTACTTGTACTATCATGTAAAATCACTTCCCGAAGTTAATGCACTCTACCCCCGGACACCCTGTATAAAAGTGTACTCTCAACCTAGTACAATACTCATATTACTTATAAACACCATCAAATCTTACTTAACCCCTCAGCAACGTAAGCAAGTATCCTCGTTAAAATAACGATAGCAGTCAAGTACAATAAGCGTGTTTACTCGTCAGCGCGTGTGTCTCCATAGAAACCCTTATAACTCCGTTATTGTTTTAGTTACATCCGTAAAATAAAAAGTGAAAGGTCGATAGTGAATCATGCTGCACATCTCTATTCAAGTTGTCCATAGAAATACCTAAAAAGAACATTCTGTCAGACGCGCAGTCTGACAGATAATTTATCCCGCCGAATTTCCCACGGGTGGGTCGCCCGCTCCCGACATTGTCAATTTTTATTAAACATTTTTATATGAAATGATTGAAAAGTGAGGTGACAAAAATGTTTATTACACATTTATACAATAGAATAAGTATTGTTGTTTACATAATCTGTGATTTTAGTACCGTTTTTACATAAAAACATCACGTGAGTCATTTTGACATTTTTTTAATGTTTGCATTCTAAATTTTAATATTTACAAATATTAATATTTATTTATAATATAATAATTCGAAAGCTTATTTTGTAACCTGTCTAAAACAGGTTTTATTATTCGGCTACGTTCAGAAATGTTTCATTTATAGAGCTTTAATTGTGAAGCAGTAATAACACAAAGTTTTCGTAAAATGTCATTTCGTTTAAGACATTTAAAGTGCAAATTGGCGATTTTCTGAGGGGTTAATACTAATATTATAAATGCGAAAGTTTGTATGGATGTATGTGTGTTTGTTATTCTTTCACGCAAAAACTACTGAATGGATTTTAATGAAACTTTACAATAATATAGCTCATACATCAGAATAACATATAGGCTATAATTTATAAAGCTAGCTAGAAAGGAGATGCGGGTGGGGAAGGGGGACGCACGGGAAAGGTGATTCAAGGAGAAACAATGTATTTCTTTAAATATGGCATTGCAACGCATGCCGGGAACCAGCTAGTCAGTCAATTATAATGCAGAGAAACTTGCAGTGAACTAAACAAAAATGTTTTCTGGGTCACTAGTGATGTATCGGACCATTATGCCTCCCAGTGTTATTTTATAACTATGTAAAACAAAGACACATTTCCTCATTGTCTGAAAACTTAGTATTTGGATATGTGTGACTAATCAACTGGACAATGGACATTTCTACAATAATAATTATTTGGGTTTTTAAGTGATACTAGCCGATGCCCGGGCTTTACACAGAGTTTTCGAAATCAAATGCGACAATGACCTTCCTCTTGTTTTGAAGGTCACATGTGCAAAATTTCATCAACCTCGTCATAAAACTGTAGATTTGTATACAAATCAAACCCATACCGCCCGCTTGCCAGCCCGCTCATCCACCACATACAGACATTCTCCTTTATATATTATATATTTCAACCAATTTATACAAAACCTTGACAAATTATATACCTAAACCTTCCTCATGAATCACTCTATCTATTGGTTTATCGCGATAAACTCAAAAAGTCCTATACGGATTTTCATGCGGTTTTCACCAATAGATAGAGTGTTCGTGAGGAAGTTTTAGGTATATAATATAATTTGTCAAGGATATGTGTAAATTGGTTGAAACATAATGATAATTGTTAGAAGTGTCGGAAAAGTCAAGCCACCTGGGAGCTTTCATCGAAAACACTGCCTAATCCCTTTGAGATATAACAAAACAATGCATGGTGGGATATTCCTCTTTTATAGATCTACAAAAACGTCTGCGATGGCATATATCTATCTTTTAGGGATATCTTACTATATCCATTCTATCTTCTAGATCACGTACAATGCGGTAATTGGAAAGTTATTTAGACGGATACAGTATTAATCCTTATTAACTTAACCGGTGACAGGCCGGAGACGCGCCGGCACGCGCGTCATATGCGCATGCGCGAGAAAATAATTCAAATATTTGAATTATATTTTCGACAAAAAACTTTTGGTCTGCGATTTTGGCCCTTCTATGTACATAATTTGTATGAAGAACAGTTTCAGAATCGCTTGCGCCAACATTACTCTATGATACGCCTAAAAGTTTCATTCACTTTGCAACCCCAGAGTATTTTTAAAACGATTTCTTCTATGACATTGGACCTGTCAAAATTTGCCGCAAATTTAACCGTCGCAACCAATGCGTGTTCAGCGACTAAAATATCGTAAAACCTATTAATTTACGTAATAAATGCAAGTAATGTTGTTTTGGTAGATAGTTTATTGTGTTGTGAACGTGTTTCAGTCAATAAAATATACAATAGCTCAAAATTAATCAACAAAACATTCAATTCAAAATTCAAAGTGATGCTTTTTTAGTGTTTTTTCGTGAATTTTCGTGGAATGGCGTGGCCTTTGACAGGTTAAATACGTTAGTTACCTCAAGCATTTCATGCAATTTGTTATAATCTTTCGCACCATCTCTACGTATTATAAATTAAAGTCCTCCGCGGCGTCTGTCTGTCTCTTTGCGATAAACTCAAAGATGGCGGTGGTTATAAAGGTTGGATAACCATCCAGTAGATGGCGCTGTGTTTCGTAAGCCACAGCAATGCTGGGCCGGGTCAGCTAGTTTAAAATATGTTGAGATCAGTTAGTAGTTGGCCCAGCAGTTAATAGTTAATCAATGTATGTGTGTTTGTTTGTTACAGAGCCCCATCAACATAAAACCTTCTGGCGCTGCAGTGACTCGCGAAAGGTCTGGTACGAGTGGAACGTCACGGCCCCCTGCCCCGGCTGGTCTCTATAAACAACTCCGTCGGATACTCCTCGGACGTGCTTCTCTTGATTCCATTTACTGTACATATGTATGTATTGACACATTCATACACAATATGTTCCTCCGTATTCTGATAACTTAATGAAACTGAAGAATTATTGGTGGCAAGTGGCGTCGTGGGTCCCTGACACTTATATACCACCATTCTACATATCACAACTGGGACCCTTGCGTCTCACTAACTATATAGAGAATACTAAGATATCACTGAAGGATGTTCAGCTCACTTTTTACAAGTCTTAACCGGTTCTAGGCCGCTTGTTCACCGGTGAGATCGGAAAAATTAAAAAAAAAAAAAAATTTATATGCGATTTTGACCCTTATGTATAAAGAAACTGTATCAAGAACAAGGTCAGAATCGCTTGCGTAAACAGTACTCCCAATACCGCCAAAAGTTTCATTCACCTGGCAACACCTGAATATTTTATTTTATTATCTGTGGAATATGGATGTCACATTTTACCGCGAATTCAACTGTCAAAGTCATTCGATCTGTCACAAAAACTTTAAACCTGTCAATTCATCAAATAAAAACATGTAATGTTGTTTTTTTGTTAGTAAATTGTTCAAAGAATGTGTTTCGGTAAATAAAATAAACAATAGCATAAAATAAATGGACAAAATATCACTTCAAAGTATGCTTTCCGAGATTTCATAAGAAATACTTCTCGGCTAGCAAGAGGTTAAGGGGGAAAATAGGTGTAGAGACTTTAAAAAATATTTTTTTTTTATCATAGAAATTGGTAGTATATAATATAGACTATTAAAAATATATTTTGAAAATTTCAAACCAATATTCCATGCCGTTTAAAAGTTATAAGCGTTTGTGTGAGTCTCCCTCGGTCGAACTACTACTACTTTACTGTCTTATTTTTTTTTGCGTTTTTCTCGAAACTACTTTTTTCGAATTTGTGTAACCTCTAGCTCCTACAGTTTCTGATCAATCGTTCTCAAATTCGGCACATAGTTTCTTTATATAAATAATACGCTCTATTTTAACCTCAATCCTAAACAACGTCTTTATTTTAATTATTTTTTTATTGCAAAAAAATGAACAAAATAATGCTAAAAAATCATACTAAATTTTCACAAGTTTGTGAGGGGTGAGGTTCAAAAAGAAGAAACACTTATAAAAAAGTAAATTTTTTAGAAAAATTGATTTTAAATGAAAATTGTGACCTCCAGGAGTTACACAAATTGCCCAGCCGGATGGCGACTTACAATGCGCGGCAACTGATATCTGTTAGTTTTTGAGGAAAATATTTTGAACTTTTACCGCCTTACAATCGCAGAATATAATATTTATAATCGCAGAATAAGATAATAAATACCAAGGTAATACGAACGGGTTAGGTGAAACTGTCATACAAATTTCGCCTAACCCATTCGTAATACCGTGGTATTATCTTATTCTGCGATTATGAGTAAGGCGGTTAGAATATACTCTTAAATATATGTGTAAAATGGTTCTCAAGGTATAAATGTAGTATATTTATTCCTTATGACATGTGTTAATAAAATTCAAGAAAATCACTAATATTCCCTGTCTTCAGAGAGTTAGTTTATATCACCACGCCACTTCATCTCGCTGAGATAGAGTGATCTAACTTAATATGGTTTTCGTAGGTCATATTTAATCTAAAACTAATAGATAAAAAAAATAAAATTAACTTACAATTCTTTTCTACGGTATGAGCTTTGTGTGTGGTAAAACCATCTGTTTGTAGGAAAAATGCCAGGCTTGTGCAAGCGTAAAGAACAAGATTAAGAAAAGGCCTCTAGGTTGGTTTTGAGCTGATGAATGAAGAAAGTTGTGTGATATATATATGATGAAAAGTAGAAGAAGTCGGGGATGCCCTAGGAAGACATAGCGCGATCAAGTGAATCAAATGCTTAATTTGGATCATGTCAAGAGTCGGAATAATGAAAGAGTATGTGTGAGACGATGCGTGAATGTGAATGAAGCAAGGAGTGAGTGACTGTCTGTTCTCTCTGCCCACCCCTACGGTTAAACGGCGTGATCTGTTAGTTGACTAACTGAGGGATAACTCAGTGTAATGTTACAAAGCAATGTATTCCGGTTAGTGTCTTTTGAAAGGAATGGTAGGTCGGATATTGGTTGGAGGTTGGATATTGGCGTATTGTCAGTATCAAGATTGTGTTTTTTGAGAATCGGAGTTATGATTGATTTTTTAAGTGTTCCCGGTATGAGTGAATTTACTAGTGACTTCTGGATAATTGCGGTAATTACAGGCGCTATATCCGGAAACCATTGTTTTAAGAGCCAGGTAGGTATGGGGTCTTCAGCGCATTGCTTGTTAGGACAAGACTTTATAGCATGCTAGATATCTTCCGTTACTGCTGCAAAAGTAGTGAAGTCACCCGAGAGCGGACTTGATGCTGCGGCAGAAGACAATCCTACCACACGGGCTCAAATTTTTTCAACCTTACTTCTGAAGTATGTTGCGAGGCTGTTCGCTTCAAGAGAGGAATCAACCTTGTTGTTGCTCCCTCCAGACACCAGTTTTCGAGGATCCTTTTCTGTCTCAATTTGCTCACACCAAAAGTTAGATTTCTTCTGTGTGTCTTATTCCTTGTAAACTTTTTGCTTGGTAATCCAAAGCTGCCGATTGCTGAAAGTTGGGTTTCGTCTGTAAATCCTCTCAAATTTTCGCATTTCCCTCTTCTTTTGAAGACATTCAGCATCGAACCATTTGCTGCAAATCCTGTGAAAGGAGCATATTTATCGAGTAATGCCCGTAGCGTAGAATTATCTAGAGTTACTAAGTCTTCTGCTTGGCTCTCGCTATACTTTCCAGAGAGGCAACGCTTTCAATTTGCTGCAAAACGCCTCGAAGTCGAATTCTCTCCAATTTTTGGAGATAACGGATTTGAACTCTAATTTTGGAGGATCGAAGACAAACTCGGATGTGACGAGACGATGATTCGATAGTCCATTGTCAGTAACATCTACACTATTCGGGGGAAACCCAACCCGGGAAATGATTACATCAGGTGTGCCTCCTGCACCATGAGTAGCTGAGTTCACCCACTGGTCGCAGCCGAAGTCATGCCAAGTCTCCGTTAGCTCTAAAATGTGAATACCTTTGCCACGTATCAGATCCACAATATCTTCGTGTTTATTAGCAATAGATCTCGTATTCCAAGCGGCAATAGTTAGAGACTTAGGCGAACGCAAATTCCTGAGTTGTGTTAACCTCAGGTTTTTGACTAATCTACCCTTCCTTCCTGCTCTACGTCCTCTTTTTCTTCCATTACGTTGGGGAAGAAGTACACTATTGTTATCATTATCACTATTATTATTACCGGCAAGGATCTTAAAGCGTACAGTTCGCCCAAAGTATATCTGATCATGATTTATAACCTTACGGCCTATTACAAAAAATAAAGGCAACCTTATATCGGTCATTGCTTCACACCGGCAGAAAACATGAGGCAGCATCTGTGAATCCACACTGCACTGTTAAACAAAACTATGTCCGTTAAAAGTATTTTGAATAAAACTTTAACTTGTATTATTTGAAATTGTCCTATCTATTAGAATTGTTAGAAGTGTTGTTTGTAGGGTTGAGGAGCTGGTGGAGAATGTTTGACCTGGTGCTCCGTCTCCACATCAGACGAGGTAGTACCAAATACTTTACCATTAGGGATAGTCAGGCTCCTGGGGATCACGGTACTTCTAGGCTGCGATCCAGTGTTCAGTAATTATTTTGGATGATGATTGATAACACTTTGCTCATGTTCGAGTGATTAACATTTATTTGAGATTAAATATTTACACGATTTAGTGTTCACGTATGAAACGGTAGAGAGGTACAAAACGCGAGTGGCCGGCAGGATCGAGCACTGTAGACGGAATAAATTGTTCGGTCATTGCCGGAGCGATCCAGAGATGTTTTCTTTGCGTGGTGGGGATACCACACGCATAAATAAATAAAAGTGATGCCCATAGAATTAACAATATACAACTATTTTAACATAAAAAAAATACGATTGGGATATTTCACTAATAAAGACGGACTTTCAGAACACTAATATAAGAACTAACTCGTCAAGAGAATTAAAGTCTGCGGCTACTAAGTGCAAACATGAGTTACTTCTTAGTTCTATTAATTGATTTCGTTTAAGGGATAGTTAGGTCATTACTCCCTTTGATGCCGTCTTTAAATTTGATGCTGTTTCTTAAGACTGTTCTTGATGCAATGTTGTCAGTGAATTCCAGTTTTATTGGTCGATTTTTATTAGCAATTGATTAAATAATTAATTAGTAATCGAAAAAATTAATTAAATAAAATTAATTAAATCATTAATCAATTAGTATTGGAGCAGTATGGGAACCATCTTGGGGTGTCCCCCCTTCACAGCCATGATTATTAAACATTAATTATTAAAAATCCCTAACAACCACGGTGACTGGAGTCAAGTCGCATTGTCTCCCCTGGAAGTTGAATGTCCATCGTGCTTTGAATGCAACCTCCTCTGCTGCAGGGACCGTACTTGCACCGACGCTGACTCCTCCTCCGTCAACCTGAAATCAGGAGAACACCCGGTTAAATCATGTAATAAGACTGAGGTCTCCAACTCCTGAGGCTCGTTCCTCAAAATTTCAGACGCGGGATGCTGCACATTACTGCCCTCTTCCTTCCAGCTCACCGACAGCTCCCTCATCTGATCAACATGTCTCTTCCAAGTGACATCGGTGTTCCCTATTCTAAAAATGTAAACCTTTTACCTAGCTTTTTTTTTTATTTTTTATTTTTTTTATTTATTTATTTTATTTTTTTATTTTTTTATTTTTTTTTTTAGTTTATTAAGGAAACAAACAGTTATACATATTTTCATAATAGAGTAACATATTACATGGTTGCATTAACCAGTGAAGTTTCCGCTAAAATTTATAATATATGTATATATAAACATAGATTAAAACATAAAAGAAATCATAAAGTGGTAGAAAAATATATATATGTACAACAGAAATGAAAAAAAAATACACAAATTAAAGCATGTGGGATATGTAAATCATCCAAATATTATTATTATTATAAAAAGAAGGAAAACCAACTTAATGAAAATGAAAAAAAAAATAACATGCAGCAGGGGTGGAGAGTTCATAATTAACAATTTGTTTGAATTTTTTTCTATTATGAATTTAATAAATTGGCCTGAGGACAAATGGAAAATATCAGTGTCGTAAAAGATATCATTGTATTTTGTGCACGTCCTTCGGAGAAATGAATGTTGTGTGTAATTTGTTTTTGAGTGTGGGATGTGGAATAGTTGGTTTGACCTTGTGTTTCTTATTGGACAGTGGAAATTAATGTGTTCTAGAAGATAGTTGTTGTTAGCTTTCTAGTGACTACACCCTTAGCCCGGACAACTTTATTATTCTGACGATAATCTTTTGTTAAACTTTTCTGTCCAACTCTAAAAACCATGGTTACCTCTGTAAAACTTAACCTGATCAGATTGTGCTTTAGAAATGTTGACATTTGCTTACTCGACCTTTTCCGAAAACTCTTCACTGGAATTGAACTGTCGAAAGTAGAACTCAACCTTCTTCCTAATAACAGTACCGCAGGTTCTATATCCGTAGAGCAATGAAAAGAATTTCTATAGTACATTAGAAAATTGAACAATTTTTAAAAGTTTCTTGAGAAACATTTTTGAAGTTTTCACGGCATTTTCTGCCAACCCATTAGACTGGGGGTGTTTCACAGGTGAAGTCATAAATTTGTTTTAACATTTTTTATTGTAATAATTCACTTTGGATTATAGTTTTCAAGTTATTACTCAAAAATCACACGAAAAATGTGTAGTATTCTTTAATCGGTTTTTGGTGATTTACCAAAAACAGTACTTTTGGAGAGTGGCGTTTTTGCTTTTAAACCTAAACTAACCAAAGAATGGAAATCATTAAACATATACAGAATTTTACACCAAGAACAAAACTAAACCATTATTTACATATTAACAAAATATAACAAATAAAAGACAACAAATAAAAACAGAACTAGAATAAAATATGGTACCAAGGGACATATTTTAAAAGGCAACGAAAAGATATATTTTATAAGATAGTGAAAATAAACACCAATAGAAATAATTTTTTTAATGTCATCATCAAATTTAATTTAAGTAAAAAAGTTCAGAATTATTTATGAGGTATCGATGCAGTCAGTAGAATGCGCGCTTGGCAGTCCAACGGGGCGAGTTTGATACTCGCAGCGGTCGTCCATCTAGTCCTTTTATACAAGTTATGCTTAGTGAAAAGGTCTGTATTTTAAATCTTAGTGTTTATAACTTTAAAAAATAAATTTTATAATAACATTAAAGTTTTTAAAGTAATAATATGGAGTTCTACAAATTAAATACTAAAAAGCAAGAGACAGGAATAAAATATTAAGTACATAATCTTAAAGCATAGTGCTTGTTCATCAATAGCATGAACTTCGGCTAAAAGTTCAGCTTTTTTACACGCTGTGTGTCGCTTCTCACCTGCTACACTATTCTTTCGACTTTCTTCAGAGAGTATATGTGCAGCTTCTTTTTTTCTCCGCTCTGTCTCTTCTGAAAGAAGTGAATGTGAGTTTCTGAAGGCATATATTAGAGCAGTGGTCAGGGAACTTTTTTAACCATTACCCCAAAATATTTTTGCGTAAGTCGATATTACCCCTTCCCCCCATTTTGAAAAGAAGACAAACAATATATATTTAAATAAACATTATTTATTGAATTAATTTACACAGAAAAAAAAAAAAAAAAACGTTACATGAAAATAATAAGTATGTAATAGACAAACAAAATAAAATTCTTAAATGGATCAAACAAAAATTCAGATTTTCAGGTTTCCCTTTCAGTTTTTGGAGAAATGATGTTGCTTCATGTTTGATACAATTACTTCAAAATTGGGATTTTTTGATGTAAGCAATTTGAATTTGAACAGTCTTCGGCGTTTAATTGATTTCTGTTCTTCGTTTTTATGTTCATTAGAGTGGAAAAGCCTTGTTCACAAAGACAGGTTGTTGCAAATGGCAGCAACTTTTTTACCGCCTCCTCATGTGCAATTTTGAAAGCCTTCATAGCTTTTGACATCATGAAATGATGTTCCTCGTCAGTAATTTGCGCACAGTCAAAGGACGCGTCGGAAGCCCGTGCGTGAATGATTGTTGAGTGTTAAGTTTTAACCATTACAACTTACGCAGCGCCTCTAGTGGCCGATGCAAGAAACGTACGCACACACACAATGCGCGTCTCTTACTTCTCACGCACACACCTGACTTTGTAAAAATACTAACACTTTTATGAAATAGCAAACTAGAAAAATTTCCTTATTACCCAAAAAAAAATATTTTTAGCACATTTGGGGTAATTTACCCCGGTTCCCCGACCGTTGTATTAGAGGCTTTGGAACATTTAGTTTAGTGACATCCGCACCAGTTTCCTTCATCACAGAATCATATACCATCCTTTGGGCCACCAATGTTTCATTCTTCAGGTTTTCAACTAAACACCCAGCCCATGAGAAAGGATCTAGTTTGAAATTATCAGGTTTGAATTTAAATGGTAGCTGACTAGTTGAGGATGAGGTGGCAGCATCAGCTGGCACCAACCAAGAAGCCCTTTTCAAAATATTGGCATTGCCATGTGACAAAATCATCACTATCTTCAAAAACTTCAGTAATGAGTTTGGGTATGCATGCTTTAGAAATAAACCTCAGTAGCTCTGAAGTTCCACTTCTGCACAAGACTGAGAGCATAATTTGATAAAGGCTCGATCAATTTCATCAGCAGCCGTGCCGCTGATCCAATTCTTATCTCAGGCATGTAAGCGAGGCTTGGGTTGAAACAAGAAACTGCCTTTGTTAATTTATACAAAAGGGGTGATCTGTTTAGAAGCTTTTGAGTAAATGCTTTTAAGGCAACTGCAGCATCCCTGCGAAATTCTAGAATTAGTAGATCGGTCACATTCTTATCTTTCCTTGCATTTTTTATGGCTTTTTTTGAGCCATATCTAGATCCACTTGAGCTGGTGTAGAGAGTTTCTGCCAAAAGCGATTTCATTACATGGTCTTTAACGAACCTGTTTATCACATTTTTGAGAAGTGTGACTAGAGAGCTGTGCAGGAAAGGTGCCATGGGGGAGTCAGTTTGGTATTCCTGTAGGAATGGTTGATTCAGCAGCTAAGGACCGAAAAAACTCCAACTTCACAGGAAGGAAGGGATCTGCAATTGCTCTGCTTACAGTTTTGTAACTGGCGCTAGTCAGTTAATTTTTATCCCGTTTCAGACCGTCAACCATTTTCTTCAGATTGGGAATAATTTCAATTGCACGTGCAGCGACTTTGACATTTTCCAGCCAACGAACTGCGCAGAACTTTTTTGGACAAACAGTTGATCCTAAATACTCCGTAAGTTGAGCACGACGGTTCGGGATATTTTTGAATACACAATAGATTGCCCTAAGAAATTTCACCATCTCCCAACCGGTGGCCTCAATTCCACTCTTAAATGCACCATGCATGTTATGGAGACCGCAACTTCCCATGTCAAGTATCGATGGATCGTTGACTTCTCCATTAATTTGCATATCAGCTCTAAGGTCTTTAAAAAAATTGTGATTGACATTTGGTCCATCCATTGAGATTTGCAAATTTTTAAAAAGTTTAATTGTGCACAATTGGGTAAATATTCCAATATGCTGAATTTAAATTTCGATACTGACTGACGACGATAAACATTGATTGTGATATATTTATTTCCGAGTCTATGAAGCATTTCGATAGGCGAGTTTTCGAAGTAATTTTGTTCTTTTGTTCTTTTGAAGTTCTTTCATTACAAAAGTCATTCGCGGCGGTCTCAAACAAGCCCAAAACGTTACAAATTTACACATTACTTCTAAGGATAATTTGGAATTAGAAAAAAATGTTTTGTCGGGCTGACACGAAAAAATTGCATCTCGTTTTCACATTTTTTTGTGAACCACTGCCGTCATTGTTTTCTTGCATATGTATCTGAAGTTGGAAGTTACTAATCACAAATGTCCGCAGTTATCACACACTTTGTCTCTATGTAAAACATCGTGAGCCTTAAGAAATTCTAAAAACACTTCTCGCTTCGCAATAATGTTCTAAAATTGTAGATGCCGAACTTCGCAAGAATCACAATCCATTATTATAATTTTTGAAAATTGACGACCATGTTGATATTTTAATATTATTACGACTGATTTTTTTTATTTGAAAATGCAAAATATAAAACAAAAGCATTCACATTGGCAGTAAAACAATATAAAGACAATAAATAATATTATAACAAAAATACCTAATTCGAATTATTCCCGGAACTGGTACTGGGTTGAGTTCAAGCTTGTCATCATCATATGGATTATATGAATTGCTAAATTTTGAGGGTCTCTTTAGGTATACATCCCAGGTTTTGAATTCAGGCAAGCAGGGTTTGATAACAAAACACAAACAGCTGGCACGTGTTGTTATTAGTTAGTTTGCATAATTATTTTGTCCAGTTTCGTGCTTTCATGCTCTTTTGGGTAGCTAAGACTGCAGACAGCGTTTGCGCAAAATTGCCACTGCATGGGCAATTGCAAATTTAGCAGACTTTTTTGGTGATGACCTGATTTGGTTCCGTATAACTGGGGTTCTATCCCCCGTTTAATTTATTTTTGGCATCAGAGATGGTCTGTGAAATAACCGTCATCCGAGCCAGTGTTGTGTCCAGAGGTTCAGCAAAGTCGATGGAGTCATTGTTTGCTTCCGATAATACACGATCTCCCTCTCTCGTGCGCTTTCTATTGGCTGGATTTGGTGATGATCTGATTTACTTAACGGGCTCTAATGATTGCCCTTTTGGTGTTGGGACTTTCTGGGATCCTTGGATGTGTGTGGCTCGTTAGAGCGACCACCATGGATTCAGCAAGACTAGTCCTCCTGGTGGTGGTGGTGGTTCTCATATGCATAATGATCTTTTTATGGCTTTCATCCTTGATGAGACATCCTGAGTTGATCGAAATGCTCTTCTAAGGTCTATATATTCTTTGACTAAAAGCTGGAAATGTGTCATACTTTCATTCTGCCGTTGCTCTTTTCATGGTCATCAGTCATTTTCATGGTCATCAGAAGACAGGGAAACCGTCAAGAGTGAGAAAATAGCTTTAAAAAACAATAGTTAGAAAGAAAAGCAAGATTTTGTAAGATTTTTGGGGAACTGAGACTTTTTGAAATAGCAATGGCTTCTTGTTTTGGCACTTGTTTTAGAATTCCTGTCGATATGGTAAATGTTGACATTAAGGAAGCCTAATTTTGCAGAATTAATTCCCAAATCGAGCCATATTTCGGTTGAAATGAAAATATCACTGCTGATAGTTGCCGCCGAAGTCAGTAAAGGGAAGTGGAAGTATGGGAAGTTTGGTACGGACCTCTCTCACATTTTGGTAGTAGCATTTCATTTTTTGTTGCACAATCAATATTATTTTAGGTACAGAGTTTACATATTGGATAGTGATATCGGTTTCACCATTATTCTTCCCCGTGTCAAGTTGTTGGCGTAAGTCTAGTAAAAGTTGAGTCCTCTACAAAAGTGTTTGGTTATTTCTGGTCTTGATACGGTTTTTTTTTAGTTTTGCGTTTCTGGTCAGACCACACGTGCCGAGATAGAATCCTTGAATTCAACCTTAATTGGTCTAATTGTGTTGGATTTTTGTACTCCCAGTCTATACATCTTAACACATTATAATAATCACTGTCACCTAAGAATACTTTATTGTCAAATTTTCTCTGAAGGAAATTTCTTTTCAGGGCAGAATTGTCCCATATATTCAGAGCCCTTCACAATATGGCATTTATTTTTGCGAAATAAGGCACTAAAAATATGGCAATATGGCACTTATTTTAGCCCAAATATAGCACTTATTCGGCTCGATATGGCACTTATTTTTCAACCCTCCCCGACCACCCCAGCTATTCTGAGAGGATAATAATACAACATACAAGTTACTTATACTTAAATTATTATTATTTATTTATAAGATATTATTTACAAAGCTTTATACAAATGATTGTTTTAATTTAAAATTTTACATTTTATTTGTTAAATAACAACATCAGGTGTGCTGCAACGTTTTCCATGGAAAATCCCAGCCGTCGATCACTCAGAAGGTATTTCATTTTTGAAAAAGTCCTTTCCACATCGGCTGATGTTGCTGGGGCGTATTTCATAGCGAGGACATCAGCAGGTTCCCAGCCTTCCTTCAGAATGGCTTCCTCACCAGACAGAAGGGAAACAATATTGTTGACTTCCTCCCACCCACAATTCCTATAGAGGACGGCCTTGATTTTCTCCTGGATCTTCTTCCCGGTGGCTCCTGGATAAACGGTGCCCGAAATACTTTTCATTTTATTGACACTTGCACTTCGCTGCACGCTTTCAGACTGAAAAGATTCAATTGTGCCTGGAATATCCTTGAAATTGGACTCAACAAAAAGAAGCTGAGGGAAGAGGATAGGATTTTCCATCAGTGCTTTGGCGGTTTTTACCGAAGCAGAATCGTCATCCAGCTCTTTGACTACTTGCTTAAAGCCTTCAAAATGCTTGACATAATATGAAGCAGCTGACAGCCAAGTGCCCCACCGAGTGATCACAGGCTCTGGAGGCAGAGGAATGCCTGGCAAGTGCTCCCTGAAGACTGCGACCCTCCTTGGTGCCTTCAGGAATATTTTTTTCCCCACTGAGATTAGTTTGTTGACTTGAGGATGTTCTTCTCGCACAGCTTCAGCCACTCGATGGAGACCATGTGCCAGACACGTTTCGTGGATGAGCTTGGGATAGATGTCTTTCAGCGTCTTCCCTGCACTCAGCATATAAGATACGCTGTCTGTCACCAGGAGTAGCAGGCGTCCTGACGTGTTGGGGGCTCCTTGCCAGAGAATTACAAAAATACACTGTAGCTGCTGATAGAACCAGGTTCCTGTGCTGCCAATAGCATACATTAAAAATAGCATAAAAGTATAAAATTATGCACTTACTCAGTGCTTCTTGAACAGTTTGGGCGATAGTTGAACTGTTGGTTTTTTCCAACTGAGTCACGTGGATCAGGTGACCCTTGTGGGCTTTGTCAGCATGCAGTTTCCCCACAACGACGTTTGCAATGTATCGACCAAGTGGGTCAGTTGCTTCGTCAATGCTCAGCCAGATCCTGGAGTCGCCAGATGACTGATAAAATACGTGTCGCATCTTTTTCTGGACTTTTGACTGATTCTGTCAGTTCCTATGGTATTCCCTAGTTCAGTTTAACACTTTGTAATGGAAGAAATATGTGTGTATGAATGTGAATCTGAAAACCAAGCATGAGTAAATATTTCAATCAATGATTCTGTCAGTTCCTATGGTATTCCATAGTTCAGTTTATCACTTTGTAATGGAAGAAATATGTGTGTATGAATGTGAATCTGAAAACCAAGCATGAGTAAATATTTCAATCCATGATTCTGTCAGTTCCTATGGTATTCCATAGTTCAGTTTATCACTTTGTAATGGAAGAAATATGTGTGTATGAATGTGAATCTGAAAACCAAGCATGAGTAAATATTTCAATCCATGATTCTGTCAGTTCCTATGGTATTCCCTAGTTCAGTTTATCACTTTGTAATGGAAGAAATATGTGTGTATGAATGTGAATCTGAAAACCAAGCATGAGTAAATATTTCAATCCATGATTCTGTCAGTTCCTATGGTATTCCATAGTTCAGTTTATCACTTTGTAATGGAAGAAATATGTGTGTATGAATGTGAATCTGAAAACCAAGCATGAGTAAATATTTCAATCCATGATTCTGTCAGTTCCTATGGTATTCCATAGTTCAGTTTATCACTTTGTAATGGAAGAAATATGTGTGTATGAATGTGAATCTGAAAAACCAAGCATGAGTAAATATTTCAATCCATAATAAATGAAAGGCTTGCGTTTACAAAAAATATGTTAATTTATTATAAACATACGAACAAACTGAATTGAAATATTAATAATAGGCTCTGCAAATAAATTATTCTCTTAATCTCAGGGGTGCAACGGCTCTACGATACCAGTTACTAATTATTTTTGCGTAATTAATAATGTCACCTGTTTTTAAAATTACTGATTCTAACGAGGTCAAACAAACGCGTAATTCCCAAGGCGCCATCTTATTTGCATATGAAATAAAAGAATTTAAGTTATGGTAATGGATTAACCAAAATCTAAAATACATGAAATAATATTTGAAAATAATGTTACGAAAATTAATGTTCTACTATTGCATCTGTAGTCCGGCAAACCCGCTTGATTTCGATCTTCGCTGGTGAGTTCCCTCTAGATTCTTCTCTGATTGTAACTGAACGCCCGTCAGCCAACGAACCTCTGCGCTCCCAACCGTGTGTCATCACGTGATGTGCAGCTGGTGTTTACACACTACAGAAAACCAGTGTTGGAGAGTAGAAAATTGAAGAATACTGGCGAAGTGATGCATTTTTTCTGCATCTTTTTCTGAACTTTTGCTGTGATTCTGTCAGTTCCTATGATGCTCCCCAGTTCAGTTTAACACTTTTGCATTTTCCTGCATCTTTTTCTGAACTTTTGCCGTGATTCTGTCAGTTCCTATGATGTTCCCCAGTTCAGTTTAACAATTTTGCATTTTTCCTGCATCTTTTTCTGAACTTTTGACCTGATTCTGTCATTTCCTATGGTGCTCCCCAGTTCAGTTTAACACTTTTGCATTTTCCTGCATCTTTTTCTGAACTTTTGCCGTGATTCTGTCAGTTCCTATGGTGCTCCTCAGTTCAGTTTAACACTTGCATTTTTCCTGCATCTTTTTCTGAACTTTTGCCGTGATTCTGTCAGTTCCTATGATGTTCCCCAGTTCAGTTTAACACTTTTGCATTTTCCTGCATCTTTTTCTGAACTTTTGCCGTGATTCTGTTGGTTCCTATGATGTTCCCCAGTTCAGTTTAACACTTTTGCATTTTCCCGCATATTTTCTGAACTTTTGCTGTGATTCTGTCAGTTCCTATGATGCTACCCAGTTCAGTTTAACACTTTTGCATTTTTCCTGCATCTTTTTCTGAACTTTTGCCGTGATTCTGTCAGTTCCTATGATGTTCCCAAGTTCAGTTTAACAATTTTGCATTTTCCTGCATCTTTTTCTGAACTTTTGCCGTGATTCTGTCAGTTCCTATGATGTTCCCCAGTTCAGTTTAACACTTTTGCATTTTTCCTGCATCTTTTTCTGAACTTTTGACCTAATTCTGTCATTTCCTATTGTGCTCCCCAGTTCAGTTTAACACTCTTGCATTTTTACTGCATCTTTTTCTGAACTTTTGACCTGATTCTGCCAGTTCCCATGGTGCTCCCCAGTAGTGCTGTCAGTTTAACACTTCATTTTTCCTGCATCTTTTTCTGAACTTTTGATCTGATTCTGTCAGTTCCTATGGTGTTCCCCAGTTCAGTTTAACACTTTTGCATTTTGTCGTTTTATTGTCCAATGATAGAACCCCTTTGACCTTGATGAATTCTCCGACTTGGACTTTGTTGACGTGAAACGAGACTCCTCGATGAATTTACCTATTGATGTGACGTTTACGACTTTACCTTTGAAAAATTGTAATGAATGATCTTCTTTGTGTAATTGCTGAACTATTACGATAAATGAAGCCATATAAGTCATAAATGAAGCCATATAGTCAAGAATATGGAGACAATAATGTCTCCATATTCTTGACAATATTTTTAGCTTTTTCAAAAGTCAAAGATTCATCTTCGGACAGTAATCTTCTTGTCATGGCTTAATTTTTTAACCCGCACACCAATTTATCTCTCAAAGCTTCATCCAGAAATGCTCCTAAATTACACAACATAGACGGATTTTTTATTTCTGAATGTAGGTATACATCAATTTCTTCATTTGAATGTTGTTGGCGATTATAAAATTTGTACCTTTGAGCTATCGTCTCTTCATACTTATTTTGTATAGTTTTTATTTATTTATTTATTTACGCCTATTTAGGCTTTTACATACATATATATAACAATATTAACAAAATTATACTGGTAAACAGTGCAGGATATGATATTATAACAGTGTTACAATATCATTGTAAATTAGCTCATCTACCTTTTTCGGATGAATTGTTTCCTTTAATATTTTATAAATTTCAGCACCAATTATAATTATCCATACACAAATGTCCAATCTTATCTTTATCGGTAATATTTATAATTTTCAGATAAATTTGTATGGTCCCTTGGTGGTCTCTGGATAGTCTACCGTCAGTTGTAAATTGAGCTTGAATGCTTGACTTCCTTTTCGTTTTCCAATTAAAGGGCATATTTTGAGGTTTGAGAGGTTATACAATTGTAATAAAAACACAATGTTTTAGTAGTAGAGATCCGGGACAGTTGTACCAATTTTAATTTTACCATTTTCTACATCTTAGTTATAATGTTTATAAAAAAAATTCATATTCAATGGCAGATAGTTTAGTTGTCTACCAAATTGTTATTAAATCTTATAGAAATTATGCTCCCCCGGGGTTAGTTGTTTCTGTAGCGGAATTTAAATTAAAACACAGAATTTAGGATAAAGTTTTTTTAATTTTAATAATTTCGCTGAGGAAAAATAGTTTTATTGTTGGTTTATAAAATTACTATTCAAAATTGCAATTTTCGTGGGACCAGGATGTGCACTGAATACATTGAACCCATTCATCACCGGGCTTGCTTGCACTGTATGATTCTAAGCACACCAGACAGAAATATTCTTCATTTGGACTTTGATTTTCCTGGTTTCTTGCCGGCTCGTCCTCCATTTAGCACATTCCTGCAAAAGAGATAGGTACTCCTTAGACCACCTTTGCCAAAAATGTTGAACGAGTTGAGTTCAAATCTGGACAACTTTCCAGGATTCGTTGAAGTCAGGTCCAGTTGCGGAGTGATCAAAGATTCGCCAATAAGGAAGTGACCAGGGGTGAGAGGAGTAAGATCAGACGGATCGTTGGATAAGGGAGTGAGAGGACGAGAATTGAGGGAAGCCTCAATCTGCGTTAGAACTGTATACAGTTCCTCAAATGTCAATTATAAGCCGCGGAGAACTCTGGTCAAATGATGCTTGGCCGACTTGACTACGCTTTCCCATAATCCGCCGAAATGAGGTGATCGAGCTGCAATGAAATGTCATTGGATAGATTGAGAAGAAAAAAATCTGAAAATGCATTCTGAGCTGAAGAATTATTAGAATGATTGTAATATAACTTTCCTACGTTAAATAAACGTTTCTTCTTGGTGTTTCTCTCGCAACAAATTTTAAGTATCGGACAGTTGGTCGCCATGTTTTCTAACAAAATACTAATCCCATAAATGAACTAACCTAACTAACTAATCCCAACTGTTAAAGATTTAAGTTCATTTGAAGATCCTGCAAAATTCCCAGAAACTCCTCTAGATATGAAGATCAGCGGGGTTTAGTTGGGATGAAATATGTCTCCATCGTCCGTGCAAGGTTATGTCTTGAATCTCCGACACGCGGTTGGCCACAAAGGTTTTCCATCGTGCTGGCGATGCGGCGATCCACGCGAAAGTTATAGTATAATCGCACCGGTAAGTTGTGGATCCTTGAAATATGTTTCCTCATGAGTTGCGATAATAACAGAGCTCCTGATAGTTTTAACATAGGTAATGAGATTGTTTTCATATGTTCGTGGAGGCAGCACACGTTTGTCGGGCTATGTCATCCTACAGGTTATAAACAACGAGCAAAAGAACATCTTTCTCAGGATTGTGAAGTCCAGGGATTGGTGATCATGCATATAAATGAAAGCACGGTTTTAACTAGTGAAAATGTAAAACAATATTTATTGCAATCAACCGAGGAAAAAATAACATAACGAAAGGTTATCAAAAAACATAAATACCTTGTGTATTTAACAACAGTTTTGGAGAGAGAGAGAGTTATTCTTATTTCAGGTTAATTTTTATACGGCATACGTCCCGTCGCAAAGATTCTCCTGCTGCATCACGCTGCATCGAGTTCGCAAGCAGCAATCCGAAAACAGCAGTCCCAAGACGCCATCCAGAGCGTCTCGAAGCGCCAGGCTCCATTAAAGGGAATCCACTCCAGCAAAACAGACTCAGCGACCGTCTTCCCGTTGTCGCAGGGAATCCACCCCAGCAAAACAGCCACCGCGACTCGTCACCCATCAGACGGCGTGAACAAAAACCAGCCAGCCAAATATCAGACAGCAAAACAATACTTGCGAGTCAAATGAAAAGAACATGACCCGTCGATTCAAGCCGAATATAATTCAAGGCCCCATCCTTCAAAATAATAATGTCAAGCACGCAGGGTCACTTATTATCCAGCGCCATCCGACGAGGAATTAATATAAATAAAATGGCTTCAATGCCATTGGGGTCATCACACACACTCCTGTGACAAAATAAAACAATATTTCCAGGCTTCATAGCACTAGAATAAAATGCACACCCGCACATCGCCCTAAAAACCTCCTCGCAAACAAATTGGCTAAGTCACCTCTGACGCCATGATTCTAAGAATGACGTTTCCGGTGTCGTTGCAGTTTGGCCAACCAACAAAGTTAAATATAAAAAATAAAAATAATTAATAGACAATAAACAGTACCTACTCGCGAAATAGATATGTTACAGTATGCTTGTAGATACATGCTCCATATGCACGTTCAGAAGAATCGCAGAATTTGTGTAATTCCGAACATTCCTCGATTGTCAGTACATGTCTAAGTATTGACAGTTGATCAATATAATATTCCAACTCCTGTTGAAAGTTTAACCATGATTGTTGAATGTAACGTGGAACGTCGGAGTCTCAGTCAGTTGTATTGATTGAGGCATAATTCCGATGAACTGATATCCTCATTGTTTTAAGATGTTGTAGTTTTGTTCTCAACAATTTTAGGTGATATTTAAGTTTTTTGGTATATTTGTAACTATTTTTGGAATAGAGTTAATATAATAGGTGTTCTTTTTAAGAGCTTGAGAACTTTAAATAATAAAACAAGACAGAAATATTGTTGGAATGAATTTTTTATTCTTATAATCTGGTAGATAATTTCATGACATTTATTTTTTAAATATGATTTCCAGCATATGTCCGCCGCGGCTACGAGTTACATAGTCCATTCGACCCGTCCAATTTTTTCAATACTTTTTCCAATAAATCTGGCCCTATGGCGTCAATGGTGGCTTGAATATTGGCTTCCAATTCTTGGCATAAACCAATGATTTAACATAGCCCCATAAAAAGTAATCGAGAGGCGTTAAGTCGCACGAACGAGGGGGCCAGTTAACAGGACCACTTCTGGAAATAAAGTCGTCACCAAATTAATTTTGCAATGAATTGATGGTAAATTAAATTTAAATAAATTAAATTTCCACAATTTGGAAGCGTTTTTCTGGCGTTTAAATGATTCATGATGAATTGCCAAACCTTACTGAACAGAAATGTCAACACAATTTGACATTCTCAACTGTCAAACCATAGACAACAACCATCGAAACTTCTCATGCAGCTAATAAAACACCCTGTACTTTATTGTAATATTAGTTTCCCCATCAGCTTTCCTCGTTTCAAACTCTTTCAATACTGTTATAAGTTTTCTTTGCAGCTCTTTTAGATCTTGTTTAATTTTGGTACCATTCGTCAGCTTATATTGGAGTTCCACTTTAATGGGCCTGATTTTATCATTTTTTTTACGCCAAGTCTAAATTTTAGATACATTTAACTGTAATGTACCGTCGATACTTTTGAATGTAGAAAGTCCTTTGAATGTCATCGGATGTTTTTCCCTCTGGTACAGTGGGGTAGAAGAGGATTGTAGGCTGCAGACTTGGTGCTGGTCGTTTAAAGCCGTTCATGATCAACGTCTTGGGCGGGCGTTCCCCGGAAGCGGCTCCAGTATACGATACTGTGGTGGTTTGCGGAGCCTTATTTAAGAGTTTGTCTAGTTTGTGGGAGATTCCGGCTCCTTATTTGTTGGTGAAGAAGATGATTCAGCCATCCCGTTTGTGTGAATGCTGCTGTATGGCGATGCTGACCTGTCACTTGGAGCATTCAATGGAGGTATCAAGGGTTCCCTGAAGCTCCGTAGCAAGTATTCTAGGCGAGGTTTCTTGCCAGGATCTCATTCTCCTTATTTATTGGATGAAAGTTAATACTCATTCGCTGGTTGGAATCCATCAGAATCCGATGACACATTTCCTCACTTAGTGTAAACCGTCACAAGTTAGAGATTATTTAAAAAAAAAATAATCGGAATGGAAAGAGGCACGCAAACGTTAGTAGGAAATAGTAGGAAGATAGAAAGTATGTACTTGGCCTTTAAAAAAAATGATGTTGCAACAGGACCGATTGATCCTTACTTAATCAATCCGCCATGCTATTTAACCCATATACGCCCCCTGATTCGAAAATGATCAATACCCTGTATATGACCAGAACTATTTTGGACTTTCGATTTTACTAAACTTTTGATATGTAAGTGGTAATAAGTCTCTAATAACGTTAAAATAAGTTTCATTAAGGTCAGATTTGGATATGTACCTTTTTTTAATTGTTCGAAAACGAAACATACATATAGCACTTCCCATACATTTACTTTGAGTGAAGAAACAGTAATATTTTTTCTGTATTTATTTATTTTTAAATGACATACATAATTTAAATGGCAGCAACACTTTGTCGAAAATAGTAAAACTCATCTTCATTGGACCTTGAATTGTTTATTGCATTCGAAATATTTTCCAGTCGTTGGGAGTGCTATTACTTTTCACCTTTTTTCTTATTCTGAATTTTTTTTTATAGCTGCTTGAGAGGATGACTGTGGTTGCTTAAGGGGTACGTATGCGCGGCCCATTTCTGCCCATTTCATACAAATATTAGATTTGAGATCAAAATACCCAACCAAACTGAAAATTTTGTTTTGTAATCAAACGGTATATCAAATATCTAGTTAGGATGTGAGCTACTTTATTTAATTTTGCGTTAAATTAAAAGATATAGGCCATTAAAAAATTGAATGTTTCGGGATTTTAGAGGCGATTTGGACGATTATTTGTGAGTAAATGAAAAATAATAAAAAAATTATTTTACTATATTTATCATCTAAATATGATGAAATATAAAATAAAAAATAAAAATTTATAAAAAAAAAAACATTTTGATGGGTGTAAATTAAAAATACAAATTATCTATTTACGGCGGAATAAAAAATAATCGTTTATGTATTAAAATTACTACCCAAAAAATGCATTTTTAAGGATTTTTTCTTTTTATTTTTATTTTTCATTGTATTTTTAAAATAAATATAGTAAAATTATTTTTTTAATGTTTTTCTTTTACTCACAAATAACTGCCTAAGTTGCGTCCAAAATAATGAAACACTAAAATCTTTAATGGCCTATATCTGATAATTTAAAGCCAAAATAAATAAAGTAGCTCACATCCTGACTGGATATTTGATATACCTTTTGATAACAAAAATAATTTTTCAGTTTGGTTGGGTATTTTGATCTCAAATCCAAATCTAAGATTTGTATGAAACGGGCAGAAATGGGCCGCGCATGCGTTCCTCTTAACTGTCGCAGCGCTTGTTTGAGAAAACGACTGTGGTTGCTCGGCTATTGTAGTGCGACATGCCTGAACCTGTCGCGACGTTCACACATGCCGGTTTCGTAGCTCCCGCGTCCCCTCCCTCATGTTGCATGCCAGTAAATCAAATGTAGTGCTATCTACTTGCGTGGCAGATACAGGCATGCCAGTTAGCGTATACACATGATAGTAGGTGGCATGTGCAAGGAGCTTTTATGCAAGTGTGCCAGCTACAGTCATGTGTATTCCCGGCTTTGTAGATAACAATCCCAGTCTTAATATTCACTAAAATCAAATTCCTCCCGGACTTTCAGAGTCGTGGTGGTGATTTTCTTTTGGTAAGATAAATTTTTCAACTTAATGATGTTGACGGGTCGGCAATCCAAAACCCAAAGGAAGGCCTCGTTCTTAAAAGCGCCCAAAATAAAACCGTCCCGTCAGGGAACTCAAATCCACGTCTGCCGCCATGTTTCTCCCCTCTCCCCCGCCGCGCTCTTTCCGGCGCAAGCCTACCAACAAACAAAACAGTATCTACTCGCGTAGTTAATACTCGCGAAAATTAATTTGTTACAAAGCGAATCCAGAATTTGAGTGGAATTCAGAATCAATTACAGGCACCCCCGAAAGAAATAATACAATTCAAAACTCACATGTTTACTAGTAATATTGACTAGTTTAAGCCGGGGAAGTCGTCGGACTATGATTTTTTAATATTTCCGATTGTTGTGGGAATTTTTTTTAAGTATCGGAGTCATATTCTTCAGTTGTATCTCCGCCCATTATTACCGCTTCCAATAATCTCGATATATTTATTACGTCCCTGACTGTTACCCGAATTCTGTATATTTCTTTGTGTATTTTTGTACTATGCCCCATAAAGTTGGCCAGATCCGACATGTCACTGTCTTCAATGCCAAGCGTAGCAACTTGCGTAGCTATGTGCTTTATTCATGTGGTACCACTTAGCGTGGAAGGGATTGAACATTCTTGCGAAAATAATCGAAGGAGCTCACATGCTCGCAAATACGGTTTTTAAACCATTATTTGATGTATTTGGTGCGACAAAAATATATTCATTATTTTTCTGTACGCCAGCCTGCTGGCGAAACTTTTTTATAAGGTCTATTGATTTTATTATTTTTTTTAATAAAATAGGTACGGTCCTACCTAAATTACCTCATAGAGTAATTTGCACAAATTGTTTGGTGTGATTTTTGTGTTCATGAGGAATTTGGCTTAATAGATCCGAATTCAAGTCTATCGTTTCCTGGAAATACAAGAGGGTAATTCTTTCTATTTCTCCCACTCTTCTCCTGTTAAAATTGCATTACGGAGATTAATGTCGCTTCACACAAAGTTTTCCATGCGTTAAAGTTAAAATTCGTTTTCAAAATTTCGGCAGAGGTAAAACATTTTATATAATGAATAACTTATTACTTTGTATAAAACCACTATATTTAAAACAATATCAACATGTTTCGACAACAATGTTGTCTTCATCAGGATATGTTACTATGATACAATAAATGAAAAACAAGTATAGACAAATTAAAATAAATTATAACATAGACAAAATATTAAAAAGTAGAGGTGATTAATTACTTACTAATCATAAAAATAGTTATACAAAACATTTTATTTTTAGAAAATCATGTAATTGTTTAATGTTATCCTTTGAGGGTAGAATTACTTGTTTCAGTCTTTTTTGTTTAATCTGAGCTACAATCGACGGCTTTTTTATAAGGTCTATCGATTTTTTTTTTAGTAAAATAGGTACGGTCCTACCTAAATTACCTCTTAGTGTATTTTGCACAAATTGTTTGGTGTGATTTCTGTGTTCATGAGGAAATTGGCTTAATAGATCCGAATTCAAGTCTATCATTTCCTGGAAATCCTAGAGGGTAATTCTTTCTATTTCTCCCACTCTTCTCCTGTTAAAAAGCATTACGGAGATTAATGTCGCTTCACACCAAGTTTTCCATGCGTTATAGTTGAAATTCGTTTTCAAAATTTCGGCAGAGGTAAAACATTTTATTTTTAGAAAATCATGTAATTGTTTGACGTTATAGAAGAATTACTTGTTTCAGTCTTTTTTGTTTAATCTGAGCTTCAATCGTCGGCTTTTTTTATAAAGTCTATTGATTTTATTAATTTTTTTTTAGTAAAATATGTACGGTCCTACCTAAATTACCTCGTAGAGTAATTTGCACAAATTGTTTGGTGTGATTTCTGTGTTCGTGAGGAATTTGACTTAATAGATCCGAATTCAAGTCTATCGTTTCCTGGAAATCCTAGAGGGTAATTCTTTCTATTTCTCCCACTCTACTCCTGTTAAAAAGCATTACGGAGATTAATGTCGCTTAAACACGAGAAATGTTTTTCTCTTTTAAATTGGGTAGATTCATTAACAAGAAATTACTTTATTTGTAATTATTTTTAAGAACCTATATTTTCCTTATGTAAATCTGTTATAATTACGGAAGTTGATATGGTCGAATTAGTTTAGTCGTCGGAGCAATTAGTGTTGAGTACCTCATACAAGAGGCACCTCAAATGTCCCATACAAACACGTAAAATGTCCCTCCACCTCACAATATGTATTTGTACCAACTCTTTTTCTTTGTGTTACTACAAATATGAAGGGGGGACAAATATGAAGGAGGGACAAACATGAGGTGTGAGGTGGTTTGTTTTGTTGGACTACATTCATGTCAGGTACGGGACAAATATGAGGTGAGGTGTGAGGTGGTTGGTGTATTGGACTACATGTCATGACACGTTGTCACGTATGGGACAAATATGAGGTGAGGTGTGAGGTGGTTGATGTATTAAACTACATGTCATGTCACGCATAGTTTGGGACAAATGTATGAGGTGGTGAGGCGTGAAGTGTTTTTATATTCTATGACATTTTTGTATTAGAACCGTGAGGTGGTGATGGGGTAAGCCAATTCATATATTGTGAATACCGCAGAAGCGTCCCAACTGCTCCGAAATTTTTATTTTTTTATTCTAAATTATTGTTAAGTGAATACCGCACAAGAGTACCAACTGCTCCAAAAAAAATTTTTTTTTTGAAATATTTTTTTGTTGTAAATTATTGTTATGTGAATACACAAAACATAATTTATGAGCACAAGAATCTCAACTGCTCCAAAAAATTTTTTTTTTTATTTTTTTTTTATTGTAAATTATTGTTACGTGAATACACAAAACAATAATTTATGAGCACAAGAGGCCCAACTGCTCGAAATTTTTTTTATTTTTTAATTTTTTTTTAATTTTAAATTATTGTTATGTGAATAAACAAGATATAATTTATGAGCACAAGAGTCTCAACTGCTCCAAAAAAAATTTTTTTTTGAAAATTTTTTTTATTGTAAATTATTGTTACGTGAATACACAAAACAATAATTTATGAGCACAAGAGGCCCAACTGCTCGAAATTTTTTTTATTTTTAAATTTTTTTTAATTTTAAATTATTGTTATGTGAATAAACAAGATATAATTTATGAGCACAAGAGTCTCAACTGCTCCAAAAAAAAATTTTTTTTGAAAATTTTTTTTATTGTAAATTATTGTTACGTGAATACACAAAACAATAATTTATGAGCACAAGAGGCCCAACTGCTGGAAAATTTTTATTTTTATTTTTTTTTTTAATTTTAAATTATTGTTATGTGAATAAACAAAACAATAATTTATGAGCACAAGAGTCCCAACTGCTCCAAAAAAAAATTTTTTTGAAAATTTTTTTTAACGAAAATATTGTTATGTGAATACACATAGCAATAATTTATGAGCACAAGAGTCCCAACTGCTCCAAAAAAAATAATTTTTTATTGTAAATTATTGTTATGTGAATACACCTAACAATAAATTATGAGCACAAGAGTCCCAACTGCTTAAATTTTTTTTTTATTCAGTACCAACTGTGCCAAAAAATATATATTTTTATTAATATATTTTTATTTTAAATTATTGTTATGTTTTGTAAATACCGCACAAGAGTCCCAACAGCTCCCAATAGGGAGGATGAGGCAGTGTTGGGATGAGGTGGAGGGGGGTGCTGAGGAGGGGGGGGTATAAGAGGGGGGGTGCAGGGGGGGGGATCAGAGGGGGGGTGCAGGGAGGGGATCAGAGGTGGTGAAGGTGGAGAGGGGGTAGGCCTTTTTATATCCATTTTTCGTATTACAAAAATAACAGACACGGGAGGCGGGTATGGGTACCGCCACCCCGGTATTTATTAGAAAACTGAAGGATAGAGAGCAAAATAAACCAGGATTAAATGTTATAAGTGAGTTTTATTGTAATGAATTAGTTACACAACATTGACAAGGTATAGCCGACCTAGAAGTGACGCGAAGCATAGATAGTGTTGCCATCTACCGGCAATCGTCTGATACAAAGGACTGTTTGGTTTATACGAATTTATTATTCTAACACCTGCCCTTAAACTAAACAGTCTGTAAACCAAGATTAGAAACACAATTCAAATGTTTATCTTTACACAAAGGTTTGGTTAAAACATCTGCAGGCATATGTTCAGTAGGCAAATATTCTAAATCAATGATTTTATCCTTTACAATTTGTCTTACATAATGATGTCTAATATCTATATGCTTGCTTCGACTGTGATTAATCTGACTGTTACATAATTTTTGTGCTGACTGACTATCGTTAAACAGAGTCACTGGCAACAATTTACCTAGACATTCATGTAAGAAATTTCTGATAAATGTAGCTTCCTTTGCTCCTTCACATAAAGCCATGTATTCACTTTCAGTAGTTGAAAGTGCGACCGTTCTCTGCTTGCGGCTTTCCCACGATACAGCAGAGTTACCTATTTTAAACACGTAACCCGTGTATGAACGTCGGTCTAGTTGGTTCGATGCCCAATCTGCATCCACATATCCTGTAATTGACAATGTGGATTTTTTATATACTATGTGGTGATCCATAGTTCCCTTTAAATATCGCAGAACCCGTTTTCCTGCTTTCCAGTGAATTTCAGAGTGACAATTATTAAATTGACTCAATATGCTTGCAGCGTGAGCAATATCAGGTCTTGTGCATACTGCTATGTACATAATGCATCCAATGAGGCTTCTGTACCTGCTGTTATTATCGGCTTGATTCCCTTTTTCAAACTTCATACCGCTTTCTAAAGGTGTATTCACAGGCTTACAATCAGCCATATTAAACTGTTGTAACACTGTTTGTATGTAGTTTCTTTGATCAAGAATAATTTTATTTTTCTCTTGTTTTAATCGCATTCCCAATATATGTGTAGCCCGACCAAGGTCTTTCATTTCAAATATTCTCATCAGTTCCTCCTTCAACTTCTTTTTATCTGGTGTATCCTTGCTAAAAATTAAAATATCGTCCACATACAACCCTAATATCATCAGATTACCATTTGTATCTGATTTTATGTATACACAAGGCTCGTTAAGTGACTTTCTGAACTGGAGGTCTGTCAAAACATTATCAATCTTGTCATACCAGACCTTTGATGCTTGTTTAAGGCCATATATTGCTTTATTTAGTTTAAATACATGGGTTTCCTTACCCTTTATTTTATATCCATCTGGCTGTTCCATGTATACCGTCTCCTTTAATTCTCCATTTAAGAAGGCTGTCTTCACATCCATGTGATCAACATTCATATCTAAGTTGACTGCCAGAGCAAGCAAGCTGCGTATTGTAGAATATCTTATCACAGGCGCGTAAGTATCTGAGTAGTCTATGCCATATTCCTGCGTAAATCCTTTGGCAACAAGACGAGCTTTATAACGTAGAAGTTGTCCTTCAGATCCCAGTTTCTTCTTGAAAACCCATTTGCATTTGACTGCTTTCTTTCCATCTGGTAGTAATGTTAGGTTCCAAGCTTTATTCTTTTCAAATGATTTATACTCATCTGCTATAGCTTCCTTCCAGTATTCTTTATCAGGTGTCGACAGCGCCTCGTGTATTGTCTGTGGTTCGTAACCGTGACTTGCTGCTGTCATAGCCACCACTGCATTTGAAGATTCTTCATGGTCTTCATAATCACTTGACGCTTGATCCATAGTCATTTCAGGATTCCAGGTGATATCTTTAGGGTCATCAACATAGTAAGGTTCAGAAGAACTAGATGAAGACAATTCCATAACTTCTGTAATTGAAGACTCAACAACATTGTTTTCAATAGTGTTCACATCTACATTATTATTAGAAAGTTCCAACTGAAAATCATTAATGCAGTTTTCCTCGTTAGCTACCGCATCTTTATACATTTTCTCTTCAAAAAACTGTACATCTCTAGACTTGATAATTTTTGAAGGTTTTTCTGGATCAATTAATCGATATCCCTTCGATTCAGTACAATATCCAACATGGATATATTTTTTACTCTTTGGATCCAATTTCTTGCGCTTTTCATACGGGATCATTGCATAAGCAACACAGCCAAATACTCTTAATTCAGATAAATTGACTTTCTTACCAGACCATTTCTCTTCGGGTGTGGTACCTCTCACCGCCTTGCTTGGTGATTTATTCTTAATAAATATTGCCATATTCAATGCCTCTGCCCAGAACCTCCGGTCCATTCCAGCATCTTGCAGCATGCATCGTCCAGCCTCCACAATTGTCCGGTTGGCCCGTTCTGCTACTCCATTCTGCTGCGGAGAGTATGGGACGGTCAATTGATGCTCGATGCCATGTTCTTGTAGAAACATCTGGAACTGCTTAATAACATATTCACGGCCATTGTCTGTTCGAAGAGCTTTGATTTTTAAATTGGTCTGATTTTCTACAAAACTTTTGAAAATCTTAAATATCGGCAATACTTCATCTTTACTTTTAAGAAAATAACCAAATGTCATTCTTGTGAAATCATCTATGAATGTTAATAGATATTTACTGCCACTAAATGAGGAAACTGACATAGGACCGCACAAATCGGAATGTATGAGGCCTAGCTTCTCAGTAGCTCTGTTGAAAGACCTTTTTGGGAATGGCAATCTACTTTGTTTTCCCTCAAGACATGCTACACAGGGAGTATGTTTGCTATCAGTGTAATCAATTCCACTAGCTATACCTTTTTTAAGTAAATCCATACTACGCCTATTCAGATGCCCAAGTCTGCGATGCCATAAATCTTGGGATGGCTTCGCTTCACACAAATTCACAGCTTCCGTTTCATGATCCATGGACTGCTTCATACGCAATGGAGCCTCCAAATCCATTGATTGACAGGCTGCATTCAGCTCACTCGTGTTTGTTGACGGCTGACTCATTGTGTCCAATTGGTAAACACCATTGACCTTCGTAGCACTGGCGACTACATCTTTTCCACAATAAATATTACACTTCTCTGTGTCAAAGTGCACATCAAGTCCTTTGGCTGCCATTTTTCCAACAGAAATAAGGTTTGTTGACAATCCCGGTACGTAAATAACCTCACTTATTTTCGTCGTTTCTTTGTGTGCTTTCAACAACAATTCCACATCACCGTGTCCTTCACTGTGCATCTTTTGTTTATTTGCCACTGTTACTGAACGCGGAGTTTCCACAACGTAGTTTTGTAATAAATTTTTGTTGTTCGTCATATGACAAGTAGCGCCGGAGTCGACATACCAAACATCCGAGTTAATGTCTACAGCTAATGCCGTCAATAACGTTCCGTTCCACGCTTTTTCATATTTTTCACTCCGTTTGTCACTTTTATTTATTTTTGTTGGACAGTTTTTAGCATAATGATTAGGCTTTTTACATATAAAGCACTTGATGACCCTGGTAGATTGTTTGTTGTTGACACCTTTTGTTTTCGGATTTGTAAACATTGCACTTTCTTCGCCCTTGTCAAAGTCTCTACGCAGATTTTCTTGTAATAATTTACTTTTAACGGTTTCACTGCACAATTTAAAGTTCGAATTTTCCAACGCCATGATAAGTGGGTCGTAGTTTGATGGTAAACCACTTAACATCAACACTGACAGAAAATCATCGTCTAATGGAGCATTTATGTCTCGTAGTTGTTGATCCAAGTCTGTGATCTTCAAGATATACGCTTCCATATCTTTAAATTGTTCCAATTTCAATCCAAACAATGTACGTAAAAGTCCGAGTCTTCTACACAACCCTTTGTCTTCATACGCCGTTTTCAAGTTACGCCAGGCTTCATATCCAGTCGCTGCATTCCGTACATGAGAGAAAGACGATGGCTGCACCATTAAACATATTTTTGCGAGCGCTTTTAGTTGTTTGCGTTCATCGGTGACCTTGGGGACACCCGCTGTAGACTCTTCAATGCAGTCCCATAAATCTTCATGCACCAAGTACATACGCATTAAGAATTTCCAATTTCCATAATTTGAAATTCCTCTGAGTTTCTCAAAATTTACTGAAATTCCTGCACTTGTTGTCGACGACGCCATTGTTGACAAATACGAGCCTTGAGTTGTCGGTTGTGTTGCACTCTCGTCTGGCATTCCGCACTGAAAACTATTTACGTACTTTTACTTCCCGCGTATCCTGGGCCCATAACCTGAAGGATAGAGAGCAAAATAAACCAGGATTAAATGTTATAAGTGAGTTTTATTGTAATGAATTAGTTACACAACATTGACAAGGTATAGCCGACCTAGAAGTGACGCGAAGCATAGATAGTGTTGCCATCTACCGGCAATCGTCTGATACAAAGGACTGTTTGGTTTATACGAATTTATTATTCTAACAAAAACCAACACCTCTGAACCAAGAAAATCAAGCTGAAGGAAAAAAACCAGCCACCCCCCCCCCCTCCGTAAACGAAAATATTTTGTAACACCTCACCTCAAATGAGGTGGGACACCTCAACACCTCATTTCAATATTTGAGTACCTCATATAAACTCATCCTGATATCGTGTCCTACCCAACACTACTTCATACGAAGTATTCCATGCGTTAAAGTTGAAATTCGTTTTCAAAATTTCGGCAGAGGTAAAACATTTTATTTTTAGGATATCATGTGTGATATATGCAATTATATCGCATTTGTATCTATGTAGTAATTCGGGAATGCTCGGGTCGCCGAACATTGCCGATCGGGCATACGAGCCGGGACAGCGGTCCGGTGTACGGCCGCGGCCAGAACCATTCTAACTTCCAGTATAATCAGTCGCTACCGAGACAAATAATATTACTTATTGAATCCATTGTACTCTTACAATAAAGACGAGAACTTACGTTTAACATATTTATTATTATTGAGTGGCTAGTGTGGCCACAATAAAAGTACATTACAATTGGCGCAGCCGTATTAAAGTACAATATTGGATTACCAAATTGGATCACAAAGAAAAAATTACCAAAGCGGGGAGAGCTAAGTCACCCCGAAAAATTTTTCAAGGCTACCTACAGCCGAGGCGGAACATTGGAGTATTTTTTGGGTTTGTCTGACCGAGTGAAAGGACCGGCAGAACAAACCGAGGATATCTCTGGCTATTCCTGGAGCCACAGTCAGAGTTCTGGAGTACCATCCAAGGGTACTCAGAAGCAAGAGGCGGTGGTCGTTTTTGGGGCTCAACAGAGCCTTTCCACGAAGGTGAAGTTCCGAGGGAGTGCCGAGGGAAGGCATTCTTACAAGGCAAACAGTGCTAGTGTCGAGGAAGGTCACTCACTCATCAAGAGGAAACAATCTGGAGACGTTGCAACCGCAATTTCTAAGATAGGTTTTTCTTTTCTTTCTTGTGGAGGATTTGTCTGGGTTTTTTGTAATTTTTTCCGGGGTAGTATTGTTGTCGTAGCTTCGCGTGATTATTTTTTTTTCCTTTTGTGAAGATGGAATCGGCGAGAATTCCACCGTTCTCTCACATAAACGGAGATTGGGATGTGTTTCAACTCAGATTAGAGCAGTTTCTCGTGTTACATGATGACATTACCGAGATTAAGAAAAAGGCTTATCTGATAAACTCGCTTGAAACGGAGACCTTGACTCTTCTGTCCAACCTATGTTTCCCGATTAAAATCACAGATGTTACGTTTGAGAAATTAATTGAGTTGCTAAAAAAACATTGTGGTAAATGTAGATCTCTTTTTCAAGAGCGGGAATCATTTTTCCAAGCTAAACAGAATCATAACGAATCGATAAGGGATTTCGCCGCAAGAATTCGAGGGCTCAGCTCATTCTGTCAGTTCGGAAACAGGCTGGAGGATAATCTTGTAGACGTGTTTGCAATCGGTCTACTTCCGGGCCCTGTACGGGTAAAATTGTTTGTTGAAGGGCCTAAACAAAACTTTAATCAACTAGTTGAACTTGCAGTGACCGCGAAAGGTCCTGAGGTCGATTCAATCAAGATGAAGTTGGAAGTAAATTCGGTAAAGGAATTTGGAAGATCGGCTTCTCCGGCGCGAGAAATAAATTCGGTAAAGAGATTTGGAAAATCGGCTTCTCCGGCGCGAAAACTTTATTATCGGTCGAATAGTTCCGATTCATGTAGGTCGGATAAACAAGTTAAAACCGGTTCATCACTAAAAAAGTGTAAGATCTGTGGGAAATCAAATCATGACACTCATAACTGTAAGTTTAAGCAAGCTAAATGTTATTCTTGCGGTAAATTGGGTCATTTACAGAGATTTTGTAAAAACGGGTCAGTAAAATCAGTTATGAATTGTAATAATGAAAATATTGAAAATGTAGCTTTTGTTAAGGCAATCAAGGCACAATTGAAATTAAATGGGAAATCCTTCGGAGCGATGATTGATTCAGGATCATCAGTTTGTGTCATTCCGGAGACATTGTTTTGTAAACATTTCAGTAATATAGAGTTGTCACCCGAAACACGAAAAATTTCAGGTTACGACGGGAATATGTTGACTGTTGTGGGTAATGCAAATTTCAAGGTCGAATACAATAATCTAGTTAGGTTAATAACCTTTGTCGTTGTAACAAGCGGTTCGGAAATGATTGTGGGAAGAGATTTCATGGAAATCTTTAACCTCAACATTGTTTCAAAACAAAATTCTATCAATTCAGTTTCATCGGAAAAAGAGAAAATTGATAAAATTAAAAATAAATTTCCAGAAGTTTTCGACAAGAAACTAGGTCGATTTAATAAATTCAAAGTGAATTTTAAAGTAAAGAAAGATGCGGATCCTTTTTTCTGTAATGCTAGACCGGTACCGTTCGCTATTAGAGATAAGATCGAATGTGAACTTAAATCAATGGTGAGGGATGGTATTATTTCGCCAGTGAAAAGCAGTGAGTATGCATCTCCCATCGTTCCGGTAGTAAAGAAAAACGGCGAGATTCGTATTTGTGTAGATTATAAACGAAGTTTAAATCTTATTACAGAGTTAGAGAAATACCCGCTACCTAGGATCGAAGAGGTTATCCACAAGGTTAGTTCGGGGAAAATTTTTGCAAAACTGGATTTAAAACAAGCTTATTCACAGTTAGAACTGCAGGATAGCTGTAAGAAATTTACAACGATTAATACACATTTAGGATTGTTTGTTTACAATAGACTTGTGTTTGGATTTAAATCTGCTCCGGCAATTTTTGCTAGAACAATTGCAAGTTGTTTGCAAGGGTTAAAAGGCGTGGCATTTTACTTAGATGACATTATTATCTCAGGGATCAACGAAAAGGATCTAATGGATAATATCATGGCAGTCTGTAAACGACTACAAGATTGCGGTTTATGTGTAAATACGGAAAAATGTCAATTTTTTGTAAAAGAGTTAGAATTTTTGGGGTACATCATTTCCGAAAAGGGAATCCAACCTCAAACGGATAAATTAGAAGCCATTAAGAATGCACCTTATCCGACGGACGTTCATCAACTTAAAAGTTTACTAGGATTTTTCAGTTTTTACCGGAATTTTATACCTAACATGTCATCAATTCTAGAACCACTTCACAATCTTTTAAAGAAAGATGTCAAATGGGTTTTTTCTAGAGAATGCGCTAACGCAGTAGATACAATAAAGAATTTGATGAGTAAAAATACGATTTTGACAAATTACATTCCGCACCTTCCGGTTAAACTTTTTACGGACGCGAGTACATCCGGTCTGGGGGCGTGTCTATGTCACTCATTCGCAAACGGTACGTTGCGACCTATAGCGTTTGCATCTAGAAGTTTAAATAGCGCGGAAAAGAAATATAGCATCTTAGATTTAGAGGCTTTAGCTATAGTGTTCGGTTTGAATAAATTTTTTCAATACTTATATGGCAGAGAATTCACGTTGTGTGTTGATAATCTGCCTCTGATGAGAATTCTCGGTGAGCACAAGAATATTCCTGTTCTAGCCGCAAACAGATTGCAAAGGTATGGAATTATTTTAGCAGGGTTTTCTTATAAAACGGAATTCGTAAGATCGTGCAAAAATCAAGCGGATTTCCTATCTCGACTACCTTTAGAATCGTCAGTTGAGGAATTCAAAGAAGACTACGGGTCTGAGTTCGTAAGTTTTGTTAGCAATTGTGAACATCTTGACGTTAATTCGATTAGGGAAGCCACTAAAGTAGATACGGTCATTCAAGGCGTAATGACGTGTTTAAGGCAAGGGTGGCCCAAACGTGTTAAACGCGAGGAGGAATTATGGAAATTCTGGATAAAAAGGAACGAACTTTCGATTGTTAAGGATTGTTTATTTTGGCAACATAGAATTATTGTTCCAAGTTCGTTGCATAAAAAAGTGTTAGAGCTCGTGCATCGTTCACACTTAGGTATTGTTAAGATGAAAGGGTTAGCAAAGGGTTATTTCTGGTGGTCATCGCTGAGCAAAGATTTAGAGAAAATTGTTCAGGAATGTCCAGAATGCGCGTCGACGAAACAATCTCCGCCAAAGAGTCAATTATCGGTATGGCCTAATTCTGGGAAGGTCTGGAGTAGGTTACACCTGGATTATAGTGGACCGCTGGCAGGGAAAATGTTTCTGGTCATCTGCGACTCATTCACTAAATGGGTTGACTGTATTGAAGTTCAAAGGGCAGATTCAGCTAATACTATATTTGAATTGAGGAAATTATTTTCAAATTTTGGCTACCCTGAACTCATAGTGTCAGATAACGGAACTTGTTTTACGAGTGAAATTTTCCAACAGTTTCTTCGGGAAAACAATATTAAATTCATGTCATCTCCAGTTATGCACCCAAAAAGTAATGGGATCGCTGAAAATTCAGTGAAAACTACTAAGAGTTTTCTTAAAAAACTTATGGTAGGAAATAAATTTCAGGTTGATTACAAGGATAAATTGTTACATTTTTTGTCCGATTATAGAAATACTCCACATTGTACGACGGGAGTCGAGCCAGCAGTTTTATTGTTTGGTAGGAAACTTAGATCTACTTTTGACAGTCTCATTCCGAAAGAGAATGAACGGGTTGTGTCAAAACAACATGATTTGGCGAATAAGAATATTGAGGCAAATCAACGTAAACAATCTAAGTATTATGGTGGTGTAAAAACAAGAAATTTTATTGTGGGACAAAAATGTTTAGTTAAAGATTTCAGGAAGAATAATAAATTTACATGGGTAAAGGGAATTGTTACAGATAAAATTGGAAAAAAATTATATTTGGTAAAAACTTGTGATTCTCAATTAATTTGGAAACGTCATGTGGATCAGATGAGGAACTTATCAGTGTCTTGGAGTGATGTTGAGTCAGATTTGCCAGATTCCGCGTCTGATGACACGAGGACTGAGCACTCTGAGAAAGAGTTATCCAATCTGTGGAGTGAGTTAACGGTGTTTTCTCCTGATTTCAGATTTGCGGAGGGAGGAGAGAGGTCACCGGAGGTCACAGACACGGCAATCGCTGGTCCAAGTCAAAGTTCAAATCCCTGGTTGGGGAGACTCCGCCCAAGATAGTCCACAAGGAAGGAACGGAAAGCCTTCTAACTTAATATAATTTTGTGTGAAATATTAATAATGATGTGTTTATGAAAAAACATTATAAGAACTTGAGTGAAATATCAGTATAATATTTACAGTGTTGAATTATATAGAATCATGAAATACTTGAAATACTTAAATATGTAGTGACTGATTTACAGGGGGAAGGGTGTGATATATGCAATTATATCGCATTTGTATCTATGTAGTAATTCGGGAATGCTCGGGTCGCCGAACATTGCCGATCGGGCATACGAGCCGGGACAGCGGTCCGGTGTACGGCCGCGGCCAGAACCATTCTAACTTCCAGTATAATCAGTCGCTACCGAGACAAATAATATTACTTATTGAATCCATTGTACTCTTACAATAAAGACGAGAACTTACGTTTAACATATTTATTATTATTGAGTGGCTAGTGTGGCCACAATAAAAGTACATTACATCATGTAATTGTTTGATGTTATCTTTTGAGGGTAGAATTACTTGTTTCAGTCTTCTTTGTTTAATCTGATTTTCAATCCCGGCTTTTTTTATAAGGTCTATCGATTTTATTTTTTTTTTAGTAAAATAGGTACGGTCCTACCTAAATTACCTCGTAGAGTAATTTGCACAAATTGTTTGGTGTGATTTCTGTGTTCGTGAGGAATTTGGCTTAATAGATCCGAATTCAAGTTTTCGTTTCCTGGAAATCCAAGAGGGTAATTCTTTCTATTTCTCCCACTCTTCTCCTGTTAAAAAGCATTACGGAGATTAATGTCGCTTCACACAAAGTTTTCCATGCGTTAAAGTTGAAATTCGTTTTCAAAATTTCGGCAGAGGTAAAACATTTTATTTTTAGAAAATCATGTAATTGTTTAATGTTATCCTTTGAGGGTAGAATTACTTGTTTCAGTCTTCTTTGTTTAATCTGATCTTCAATCGCCGGCTTTTTTATAAGGTCTATTGATTTTATTAATTTTTTTTAGTAAAATAGGTACGGTCGTACCTAAATTACCTCGTAGTGTAATTTGCACAAATTGTTAGGTGTGATTTCTGTGTTCTTGAGGAATTTTGCTTAATAGATCCGAATTCTAGTCTATCGTTTCCTGGAAATCCAAGAGCGTAATTCTTTCTACTTCTTTCACTCTTCTCCTGTTAAATAGCATTACGGAGATTAATGTCGCTTCACACAAAGTTTTCCATGCGTTAAAGTTTCGTTTTCAAAATTTCGGCAGAGGTAATACCTACATTTTATATTTAGAAAATCATGTAATTGTTTTGATGTTATAGAAGAATTACTTGTTTCAGTCTTTTTTGTTTAATCTGAGCTACAGTCGCCGGCTTTTTTATTAGGTCTATTGATTTTATTAATTTTTTTTAGTAAAATAGGTACGGTCGTACCTAAATTACCTCGTAGTGTAATTTGCACAAATTGTTAGGTGTGATTTCTGTGTTCTTGAGGAATTTGGATTAACAGATCCGAATTCTAGTCTATCGTTTCCTGGAAATCCAAGAGAGTAATTCTTTTTATTTCTCCCACTCTTCTCCTGTTAAAAAGCATTACGGAGATTAATGTCGCTTCACACAAAGTTTTCCATGCGTTAAAGTTGAAATTCGTTTTCAAAATTTCGGCAGAGGTAAAACATTTTATTTTTAGAAAATCATGTAATTGTTTAATGTTATCCTTTGAGGGTAGAATTACTTGTTTCAGTCTTCTTTGTTTAATCTGATCTTCAATCGCCGGCTTTTTTATAAGGTCTATTGATTTAATTAATTTTTTTTAGTAAAATATGTACGGTCGTACCTAAATTACCTCGTAGTGTAATTTGCACAAATTGTTAGGTGTGATTTCTGTGTTCTTGAGGAATTTGGCTTAATAGATCCGAATTCTAGTCTATCGTTTCCTGGAAATCCAAGAGGGTAATTCTTTTTATTTCTCCCACTCTTCTCCTGTTAAAAAGCATTACGGAGATTAATGTCGTTTCACACAAAGTTTTCCATGCGTTAAAGTTGAAATACGTTTTCAAAATTTCGGTAGAGGTAAAACATTTTATTTTTTGGAAATAATGTAATTGTTTAATGTTATCCTTTGAGGGTAGAATTACTTGTTTCAGTCTTCTTTGTTTAATCTGATCTTCAATCGCCGGCTTTTTTATAAGGTCTATTGATTTTATTAATTTTTTTTAGTAAAATAGGTACGGTCGTACCTAAATTACCTCGTAGTGTAATTTGCACAAATTTCTGTGTTCATGAGGAATTTGGCTTAATAGATCCGAATTCTAGTCTATCGTTTCCTGGAAATCCAAGAGGGTAATTCTTTCTATTTCTCCCACTCTTCTCCTGTTAAAAGCATTACGGAGATTAATGTCGCTTCACACAAAGTTTTCCATGCGTTAAAGTTGAAATTCGTTTTCAAAATTTCGGCAGAGGTAAAACATTTTATTTTTAGAAAATCATGTAATTGTTTAATGTTATCCTTTGAGGGTAGAATTACTTGTTTCAGTCTTCTTTGTTTAATCTGATCTTCAATCGCCGGCTTTTTTATAAGGTCTATTGATTTTATTAATTGTTTTAAGAAAAATAGGTACGGTCGTACCTAAATTACCTCGTAGTGTAATTTGCACAAATTGTTAGGTGTGATTTCTGTGTTCTTGAAGAATTTGGCTTAATAGATCCGAATTCTAGTCTATCGTTTCCTGGAAATCCAAGAGAGTAATTCTTTTTATTTCTCCCACTCTTCCCCTGTTAAAAAGCATTACGGAGATTAATGTCGCTTCACACAAAGTTTTCCATGCGTTAAAGTTGAAATTCGTTTTCAAAATTTCGGCAGAGGTAAAACATTTTATTTTTAGAAAATCATGTAATTGTTTAATGTTATCCTTTGAGGGTAGAATTACTTGTTTCAGTCTTCTTTGTTTAATCTGATCTTCAATCGCCGGCTTTTTTATAAGGTCTATTGATTTTATTAATTTTTTTTAGTAAAATAGGTACGGTCGTACCTAAATTACCTCGTAGTGTAATTTGCACAAATTGTTAGGTGTGATTTCTGTGTTCTTGAGGAATTTGGCTTAATAGATCCGAATTCTAGTCTATCGTTTCCTGGAAATCCAAGAGGGTAATTCTTTTTATTTCTCCCACTCTTCTCCTGTTAAATAGCATTACGGAGATTAATGTCGCTTCACACAAAGTTTTCCATGCGTTAAAGTTGAAATTCAAAGTTTTCCATGCGTTAAAGTTGAAATTCGTTTTCAAAATTTCGGCAGAGGTAAAACATTTTATTTTTAGAAAATCATGTAATTGTTTAATGTTATCCTTTGAGGGTATAATAACTTGTTTCAGTCTTCTTTGTTTAATATGATCTTCAATCGCCGGCTTTTTTTTAAGCTCTATTGATTTTATTAATTTTTTTTAGTAAAATAGGTACGGTCGTACCTAAATTACCTCGTAGTGTAATTTGCACAAATTGTTAGGTGTGATTTCTGTGTTCTTGAAGAATTTGGCTTAATAGATCCGAATTCTAGTCTATCGTTTCCTGGAAATCCAAGAGAGTAATTCTTTTTATTTCTCCCACTCTTCCCCTGTTAAAAAGCATTACGGAGATTAATGTCGCTTCACACAAAGTTTTCCATGCGTTAAAGTTGAAATTCGTTTTCAAAATTTCGGCAGAGGTAAAACATTTTATTTTTAGAAAATCATGTAATTGTTTAATGTTATCCTTTGAGGGTAGAATTACTTGTTTCAGTCTTCTTTGTTTAATCTGATCTTCAATCGCCGGCTTTTTTATAAGGTCTATTGATTTTATTAATTTTTTTTAGTAAAATAGGTACGGTCGTACCTAAATTACCTCGTAGTGTAATTTGCACAAATTGTTAGGTGTGATTTCTGTGTTCTTGAGGAATTTTGCTTAATAGATCCGAATTCTAGTCTATCGTTTCCTGGAAATCCAAGAGCGTAATTCTTTCTACTTCTTTCACTCTTCTCCTGTTAAATAGCATTACGGAGATTAATGTCGCTTCACACAAAGTTTTCCATGCGTTAAAGTTTCGTTTTCAAAATTTCGGCAGAGGTAATACCTACATTTTATATTTAGAAAATCATGTAATTGTTTTGATGTTATAGAAGAATTACTTGTTTCAGTCTTTTTTGTTTAATCTGAGCTACAGTCGCCGGCTTTTTTATTAGGTCTATTGATTTTATTAATTTTTTTTAGTAAAATAGGTACGGTCGTACCTAAATTACCTCGTAGTGTAATTTGCACAAATTGTTAGGTGTGATTTCTGTGTTCTTGAGGAATTTGGCTTAATAGATCCGAATTCTAGTCTATCGTTTCCTGGAAATCCAAGAGAGTAATTCTTTTTATTTCTCCCACTCTTCTCCTGTTAAAAAGCATTACGGAGATTAATGTCGCTTCACACAAAGTTTTCCATGCGTTAAAGTTGAAATTCGTTTTCAAAATTTCGGCAGAGGTAAAACATTTTATTTTTAGAAAATCATGTAATTGTTTAATGTTATCCTTTGAGGGTAGAATTACTTGTTTCAGTCTTCTTTGTTTAATCTGATCTTCAATCGCCGGCTTTTTTATAAGGTCTATTGATTTAATTAATTTTTTTTAGTAAAATATTTACGGTCGTACCTAAATTACCTCGTAGTGTAATTTGCACAAATTGTTAGGTGTGATTTCTGTGTTCTTGAGGAATTTGGCTTAATAGATCCGAATTCTAGTCTATCGTTTCCTGGAAATCCAAGAGGGTAATTCTTTTTATTTCTCCCACTCTTCTCCTGTTAAAAAGCATTACGGAGATTAATGTCGTTTCACACAAAGTTTTCCATGCGTTAAAGTTGAAATTCGTTTTCAAAATTTCGGTAGAGGTAAAACATTTTATTTTTTGGAAATCATGTAATTGTTTTATGTTATCCTTTGAGGGTAGAATAACTTGTTTCAGTCTTCTTTGTTTAATATGATCTTCAATCGCCGGCTTTTTTATAAGGTCTATTGATTTTATTAATTTTTTTTAGTAAAATAGGTACGGTCGTACCTAAATTACCTCGTAGTGTAATTTGCACAAATTTCTGTGTTCATGAGGAATTTGGCTTAATAGATCCGAATTCTAGTCTATCGTTTCCTGGAAATCCAAGAGGGTATTTCTTTCTATTTCTCCCACTCTTCTCCTGTTAAAAAGCATTACGGAGATTAATGTCGCTTCACACAAAGTTTTCCATGCGTTAAAGTTGAAATTCGTTTTCAAAATTTCGGCAGAGGTAAAACATTTTATTTTTAGAAAATCATGTAATTGTTTAATGTTATCCTTTGAGGGTAGAATTACTTGTTTCAGTCTTCTTTGTTTAATCTGATCTTCAATCGCCGGCTTTTTTATAAGGTCTATTGATTTTATTAATTTTTTTTAGTAAAATAGGTACGGTCGTACCTAAATTACCTCGTAGTGTAATTTGCACAAATTGTTAGGTGTGATTTCTGTGTTCTTGAGGAATTTGGCTTAATAGATCCGAATTCTAGTCTATCGTTTCCTGGAAATCCAAGAGGGTAATTCTTTCTATTTCTCCCACTCTTCTCCTGTTAAATAGCATTACAGAGATTAATGTCGCTTCACACAAAGTTTTCCATGCGTTAAAGTTGAAATTCGTTTTCAAAATTTCGGCAGAGGTAAAACATTTTATTTTTAGAAAATCATGTAATTGTTTAATGTTATCCTTTGAGGGTATAATAACTTGTTTCAGTCTTCTTTGTTTAATATGATCTTCAATCGCCGGCTTTTTTTTAAGGTCTATTGATTTTATTAATTTTTTTTAGTAAAATAGGTACGGTCGTACCTAAATTACCTCGTAGTGTAATTTGCACAAATTGTTAGGTGTGATTTCTGTGTTCTTGAAGAATTTGGCTTAATAGATCCGAATTCTAGTCTATCGTTTCCTGGAAATCCAAGAGAGTAATTCTTTTTATTTCTCCCACTCTTCTCCTGTTAAAAAGCATTACGGAGATTAATGTCGTTTCACACAAAGTTTTCCATGCGTTAAAGTTGAAATTCGTTTTCAAAATTTCGGTAGAGGTAAAACATTTTATTTTTTGGAAATCATGTAATTGTTTTATGTTATCCTTTGAGGGTAGAATAACTTGTTTCAGTCTTCTTTGTTTAATATGATCTTCAATCGCCGGCTTTTTTATAAGGTCTATTGATTTTATTAATTTTTTTTAGTAAAATAGGTACGGTCGTACCTAAATTACCTCGTAGTGTAATTTGCACAAATTTCTGTGTTCATGAGGAATTTGGCTTAATAGATCCGAATTCTAGTCTATCGTTTCCTGGAAATCCAAGAGGGTATTTCTTTCTATTTCTCCCACTCTTCTCCTGTTAAAAAGCATTACGGAGATTAATGTCGCTTCACACAAAGTTTTCCATGCGTTAAAGTTGAAATTCGTTTTCAAAATTTCGGCAGAGGTAAAACATTTTATTTTTAGAAAATCATGTAATTGTTTAATGTTATCCTTTGAGGGTAGAATTACTTGTTTCAGTCTTCTTTGTTTAATCTGATCTTCAATCGCCGGCTTTTTTATAAGGTCTATTGATTTTATTAATTTTTTTTAGTAAAATAGGTACGGTCGTACCTAAATTACCTCGTAGTGTAATTTGCACAAATTGTTAGGTGTGATTTCTGTGTTCTTGAGGAATTTGGCTTAATAGATCCGAATTCTAGTCTATCGTTTCCTGGAAATCCAAGAGGGTAATTCTTTCTATTTCTCCCACTCTTCTCCTGTTAAATAGCATTACAGAGATTAATGTCGCTTCACACAAAGTTTTCCATGCGTTAAAGTTGAAATTCGTTTTCAAAATTTCGGCAGAGGTAAAACATTTTATTTTTAGAAAATCATGTAATTGTTTAATGTTATCCTTTGAGGGTATAATAACTTGTTTCAGTCTTCTTTGTTTAATATGATCTTCAATCGCCGGCTTTTTTTTAAGGTCTATTGATTTTATTAATTTTTTTTAGTAAAATAGGTACGGTCGTACCTAAATTACCTCGTAGTGTAATTTGCACAAATTGTTAGGTGTGATTTCTGTGTTCTTGAAGAATTTGGCTTAATAGATCCGAATTCTAGTCTATCGTTTCCTGGAAATCCAAGAGAGTAATTCTTTTTATTTCTCCCACTCTTCCCCTGTTACAAAGCATTACGGAGATTAATGTCGCTTCACACAAAGTTTTCCATGCGTTAAAGTTGAAATTCGTTTTCAAAATTTCGGCAGAGGTAAAACATTTTATTTTTAGAAAATCATGTAATTGTTTAATGTTATCCTTTGAGGGTAGAATTACTTGTTTCAGTCTTCTTTGTTTAATCTGATCTTCAATCGCCGGCTTTTTTATAAGGTCGATTGATTTTATTAATTTTTTTTTAGTAAAATAGGCACGGTCCTACCTAAATTACCTCATAGAGTAATTTGCACAAATTTCTGTGTTCATGAGGAATTTGGCTTAATAGATCCGAATTTAAGTCTATCGGTTCCTGGAAATCCAAGAGCGTAATTCTTTCTACTTCTTTCACTCTTCTCCTGTTAAATAGCATTACGGAGATTAATGTCGCTTCACACAAAGTTTTCCATGCGTTAAAGTTTCGTTTTCAAAATTTCGGCAGAGGTAATAAATACATTTTATATTTAGAAAATCATGTAATTGTTTGATGTTATAGAAGAATTACTTGTTTCAGTCTTTTTTGTTTAATCTGAGCTACAATCGCCGGCTTTTTTATTAGGTCTATTGATTTTATTAATTTTTTTTAGTAAAATAGGTACGGTCCTACGTAAATTACCTCGTAGAGTAATTTGCACAAATTGTTTGGTGTGATTTCTGTGTTCGTGAGGAATTTGGCTTAATAGATCCGAATTTTAGTCTATCGTTTCCTGGAAATCCAAGAGGGTAATTCTTTTTATTTCTCCCACTCTTCTCCTGTTAAAAAGCGTTACGGAGATTAATGTCGCTTCACACAAAGTTTTCCATGCGTTGAAGTTGAAATTCGTTTTCAAAATTTCGGCAGAGGTAAAACATTTTATTTTTAGAAAATCATGTAATTGTTTAATGTTATCCTTTGAGGGTAGAATTACTTGTTTCAGTCTTCTTTGTTTAATCTGATCTTCAATTGCCGGCTTTTTTATAAGGTCGATTGATTTTATTATTTTTTTTTAGTTAAATAGGCACGGTCCTACCTAATTTACCTCATAGAGTAATTTGCACAAATTGTTTGTTGTGATTTCTGTGTTCATGAGGAATTTGGCTTAATAGATCCGAATTCTAGTCTATCGTTTCCTGGAAATCCAAGAGAGTAATTCTTTTTATTTCTCCCACTCTTCTTCTGTTAAAAAGCATTACGGAGATTAATGTCGCTTCACACAAAGTTTTCCATGCGTTAAAGTTGAAATTCGTTTTCAAAATTTCGGCAGAGGTAAAACATTTTATTTTTAGAAAATCATGTAATTGTTTAATGTTATCATTTGACGGTAGAATTACTTGTTTCGGTCTTCTTTGTTTTTTAATCTGATCTTCAATCGCCGGCTTGTTGATTAATACAGGAACTTCTTCGAAAAGGACAAGGAAGTCTTCTGCCATTTTTTGTTTGTTATCATCTTGTTTTTTATGCATTCTGCACGTAGACAACGTGTCAGTTTTTTTTAACAGAGCTTATTGGAAACGGCTGGCGTTTGAACCACATAATTGATTTATTCCATTTAGCGCATTCTCGAAGAGCGCTGATTGCGGAATCAAAATCAGTTTTTTCCTTATTAATCTTTTTTATTGCCAATTTAAACCTTCCTAGCAACCTCATTTAAATGAGATAGCGATCTCAAAAATAATGTAGCATAGGTATAATATTAATGTAGTATAGTAGGTACATACCGTTATGTCTTCTCTTGCGCGTTAAAAATAATTAATTATCACTCTAAATAAACACACGATCAACGAGAAGAGTAAACTATTGACAAACAGTATTAATTTATTTCACTAATCATAATTGAAGTATTTGAAATAAATATTGTTAATAAAATGGCTCGGCGATTTAAATGGTTCACAAACTAAAAAGATAGAATTTTCTTGTGATAAATGTATACCTTGTTCGAAAAAATATCAGATCGATCAACCTGTAAATACTGGTTTCCACATAGCAGCAAGAAATAAACCATCAACAAGTCGCCAGCAACTGCTGACACAAGTTACGCCTTCAACTTCGGATTGTGCAAAGAAGACAGCGTTTAATAAAGATTTTTGTGAGATTTTTGTTGCTTGCAATATTCCGTTTCATCAACTGAATAACCAAGTATGCCAAAAATTCCTCAAGAAATATTGTACCAATCAGATAATTCCTGAAGCTACGATTCGAAAAAACTAATGTCCGCTATGCATGTTAAGTGAAATTCGTGCAGATCTACAGAATAATTTAGCCTGGATATTAGCTGATGAAACTACGGATTCATGTTCTTTCTTTAACTAAAACTTTATTCGTCTACTTTTTATTGCACTATCAATGTTTATAGCACTACATACCTTTTGCTCAATAGACAAGATAGCCAGATTGGTTAGCCTTAAAGTACTCATTGTTAATCAATTTCAATTTTGAAAACTTGTTTCACAGCTGTGAGAAATATGTCAATTGTGAGGAATATTCGGAGCATTATTATAATATTGGACAAAATATCTTCCATCTTGGATTTCACAATAAATTTTAATAATTCAAGTGAGTCCTTAATCAATTTATTTTCGTTGTCTGGCAGTAATGAAAGTCTGCAGTCGAAGTCATTCCAGCTTGAAGTCCTACTCGTCAATTACGGCAGACGCGTAGTCCAGATTAAATTTAGTCTCGTCCGAATCTAGTAATATAGCCGGCGTAAGCCAACTCATTCGTCAAATTCTGTAGCTGCTGAAAACGTTCACGAATTTCTACAATTATTAACTAACGAGAAAACAGCTTCCGTATCAACTCATTTTCACGACACAAGTTGGCATCCTTGGTTCCGTAAAATATGCCTTCTTGTTATGCGCCTCTGAGGTTCCACGGAAATGCCAAGTTCTTCACATGTATTTTTTGCATAACTTACAGCGTCATCTGTCCATACCTCTCGTTTCTCTATCAGTACCATCTGCAAATTTCTGAGTGCACAGTCTTATGTCAAGTCCCTTTGTAAATATTTTTGTGCACTTCATGTAGCACAGGTTGCCGAAGGCCCAAGAAATATAGAAATCAAAATGACTGCATAGTAACTAGCAAAGTTCCTGCATCTGCTGTTGTGTTTTGTCAGTTTTTCCAAAATGACGAGAATGTCTTTGTAATGATGCCGTATCAGTTTTACGGCATCGCCTCTTCATAAAACTGAAATGATCACAGAACTTGAATAGAACTTTCACGGAACGTGAAAACAACGGACTGACAAAGAAATCTCTTCTATTCTAAGAAATTATATGCAGAAGAGAGATAACAGGCCTGCAAATTGACCCTTTTTGATTTTTTTTCACCGTAATGGGTGAATCGTATGTATTTTGGTGCGCTGAGTCCAAATATGCTCTCAGTTTTTCTCCAGCACGTAGGGATTTTCCGCAAAATGAAAATGAAAGTTATGCAAAACCCGCAGTACATATAGGTAAAAATGAATTTTGAAATGAAAAAAAAATCCAATACTAGTGGTTTATTTACATTTTTAAATACAATTTGATAAAAATAATATGTTTATACAATAAGGATTTATAATTCTTTATAATATCTACATCTTTTTCCCTTAAAACTCCGTTTTGAGCTATTCCGTTTGTGTGGGATGTCTGGAAGTTCTCTATGGAGCATCCAACAGTAGTCTCCCATCATATTCACATCCCATCGTCCTTGGTACCTCCGTTCCATTTCTTTGATTTCTTGGTGGAACCTATCGCCCTGCTCTTCACTTACGGCACCAAGGTTTTCTGGGAAATAATTCAAATGGGAGATCAAAAAGTGAAGTTTCAAGCTCATGGAGCACCCCAAGGTTTTAAAACATTTCAACATTTTATTTACAATTTCTTCATTATTCGGGTCCTTATTGTTATTATAATTATAATTAATGCGAGACAGTGAATTAATCACCAAGCTACCTACCTCTGTCCGCCAGGAGGAAGAAAATTGATCATAATTATTATAAACTAAATATACAAAACTATAAACTAATTATTATAAACTAAAAAAAACGTTCCAGAGTGGAAGATGCTCTCAGTATCGCCTTGGTGTAAGACCACTATTCAGAATTGAAACGTTACTTGAAATGGCTTTTAGCCGTGTTTGGTGACCAGATCTGAATAGCCAGGTACTTCCCCACCTTCCTCTTCCCTGTCACCTTCCCTCCCCACTACCTTCAGCCTCACAACATACCCCAATTGGGGATGCCATAGTCTCACTGGCTCCGGACAGGAGCAGTTGAGATTCTTGTGCGGTATTCATTGTAAAAAAAAAAAAAGAGCTCACCAATAGATAATAAAATGACAGCGCCACCAACTGGTTTTGCGTTTGATCATAAGTCTTTAACGGTTCGATTAAGCGATTTCTTATGAGCCATGGTGCATTTGTCAGAATGCCAGAAACGTTAGAGATGTTACATATTGGAGCTTCCCAGAAATGCATATCCAATGGCAATTTGGGCCCCGAAATAGACTCTTTGTCGATTTTCTGTTACTTGGGAAAGTCGGCCTCTTTGCTGCTGATATATCATTGACTTACTTCATCATTGCGCGCATCATGTCGATCAATACTGACTACTGCCAGGTCGCTGCCTTTGTTGAAGTATTTGCATATACACTTAATAGATTTGACGGAATGACGACACTCGACATTGATATGAGCTTTGAATGTTTTCGATAACAAAGGAGAATTTGGCACAATCCATCTGTTGTTGATTTTAATGTCAACATTTCTCATTCTGATTGTTGTTGTATGACATCCATCTTCTGGTTATCGACGTCTGTGTTGTGGATATCCATCATCACCCGTGCGTGTTTCTTGAACTAAGTCTCTGGGATACTTTTTTGTGCACTTGCTGTTTACCATGCAAGGAGATTGTGGATTCATTGCTCCGCATGGTCCATGCACCAAGTTTTTCGTCACAATATCGAACAGTAGGGCTTCTTCAGGATTAGGAATTTCTGCAACAAAACAATTTTTGATTTAAGCAATTTTTAATAACAAGCGTTCGGATTCAATTTTGGCACACAAGTATTGATGAAATAATTGATGTCATAGCAGAATAAGATTTGTTCCATTCTGAGGTATCATTATGCAGTATAAATAATACTGATACTTTTTTAATTGAGTTGTAAGAATAAAGAAAACGATATATAAGAAAAATGTTAATTACATTATAAATGTTTGAAAGTTGAAAAAAAATTCATTTGATAAAATGAAATAGAGATATCTTTAAGTTACCTGTAATTGGATTAGTTTACACAATATTGAAGCAATATCCGTCCAGCCCCTCCCAAAACATTATGGGATACTGCAGCGTATCATATGATCAATGTGTTTCAGCGACACGTTGAATTGTACTATTCCGTCGCAGATGAATTAATAATTGTATTAAGGCGGAAACACATTATTAAAACCCGACGCGACGCAACGTGTCAACACCCGATATGCACCGTGCACATTACCAACACGCGACGCCACGACATACTAGCAATTTCTGAATACAGTTAGCTAACAGCAGTGGAAGTGTACGGTTATGTACTATGGATTTAATAAATAACGAGTCAGACTTTGAAGAAGATTTGATGCAAATTTTGGGTACATTTAAGATACTTAAACGACTCAAGAAAAAGAGAATAACTAGGCGTTACTGGGTACATGAAATAAATCAAAAGACAATGTGTGGTGAATTATCATACTCTGTATCCAGACTTACTTCAAGATAATGAAGGATTTCATATGTATTTTTTATTTATTATAAAACCCATTATTTTTTATTTATTCTTCCCATGCATTATTTCTCACAGTATGAACCCTGTATATAGCTAAACTCGTGTCATATAAAACAGGATATCGTTTTACCAACTCAACTAATTGTTCGTCGGTCATTTTGCTAAATAAATGCAAAGAAGAATATGAAATTGGCAAAAATTCCCTATATGCTCTGTGACAGTTCTCGAACGACTGACGCGTGGCGTCGGGTGTTGTCTAGAAACACACCACGCGCGCCGCGTCGGATGGCGTGTTTACCCCCACCATGGGCAACACACCGACCTGGCACGTCTGGATCGGGTGGCGTGTGCGCGGATGGCGTCGCGTCGGATGTTCATAGTGTGATTCTGGTCTATAGAAAACAATACATTTGATTCGACTCAACACGCGTCGCGTTTCGTCAGGTCGCGTCGGGTTTTAATAATGTGTTTCCGCCATTAAGGCGGAAACACATTATTAAAACCCGACGCGACGCAACGTGTCAACACCCGATATGCACCGTGCACATTACCAACACGCGACGCCACGACATACTAGCAATTTCTGAATACAGTTAGCTAACAGCAGTGGAAGTGTACGGTTATGTACTATGGATTTATTAAATAACGAGTCAGACTTTGAAGAAGATTTGATGCAAATTTTGGGTACATATATGATACTTAAACGACTCAAGAAAACGACAATAACTAGGCGTTACTGGGTACATGAAATAAATCAAAAGAGAAGTATGTGTGGTGAATATCATACTCTGTATCCAGACTTACTTCAAGATAATGAAGGATTTCATATGTATTTTTGGGTTACTATTATTTTTTATTACCCATTATTTTTATTTATTCTTCCCATACATTATTTCTCACAGTATGAACCCTGTATATAGCTAAACTCGTGTCATATAAAACAGGATATCGTTTTACCAACTCAACTAATTGTTCGTCGGTCATTTTGCTAAATAAATGCAAAGAAGAATATGAAATTGGCAAAAATTCCCTATATGCTCTGTGACAGTTCTCGAACGACTGACGCGTGGCGTCGGGTGTTGTCTAGAAACACACCACGCGCGCCGCGTCGGATGGCGTGTTTACCCCCACCATGGGCAACACACCGACCTGGCACGTCTGGATCGGGTGGCGTGTGCGCGCATGGCATCGCGTCGGGTGTTCATAGTGTGATTCTGGTCTATAGAAAACAATACATTTGATTCGACTCAACACGCATCGCGTTTCGTCGGGTCGCGTCGGGTTTTAATAATGTGTTTCTGCCATTATTCACGCTTAACACGTTCTTCGCTAACTATGACAATCGCAACTTTATTGATGGTAGGTGTAGTAATGTGTGGCGTCTGTAATGATATCCGCGTGGTGTTTTGTCGGCTCGTATTTATAATTTATGTTTAATTAATATTTATTTTATATTAAATTATTCTCACCAAGTCATCTAAATGCCTAATATAAATGATTTTTTCATTTGCTGTTACCTTAGCATAATTTTTCCTTATTTATACGGTTCAAATTGGTAATTTTTTTCTTGGCTATTTAACTTTCCATAAAATCTCTTTATGTTTGAAAAGGGCTTAATTCTTCCCCGATGAAAATTGGGGATGTCGTCAGATTTTTGATTTCTTCATCATTTATGTCTTTCTTTTTTTCAAGGACGGAATCTTTGTCTTTTTTCGGAGAAGGTAACATTGCGTCTGTCTGGGACTCGGATGACGTCAGTTGTATCCGTATGTTTTATATTGATCCCAGCTGCTGCAGCAACTTTTCTTACAATTTCAGTTGGTTCTCTGTTTTGTTGGGAATCCCAGCTATTTCTAAATTATTACACTTGAAATGGTTTCGATGTCTGCCAGTCTGATTTCAAGTTTTTTAATGATAATATTTTTTCTTTCAGATCTTTTTTAGTAATATATTGACTAATTAATACTCTACAAATAAGTCTGTACGTGTTTCTATTGGGTTGCCCACAGAGACAGTCCTCGTCAAGTTCTGTATAAAAACCTCCAGAGTCTAGGCTTTAAAATGTGAGATGTCAAAAACTGACTTTTTATAGAAGGATCATTCATCATAAAAATTGTTTCAAACAATGCACATAAATGAAAACAAATAAGTTTTATCGATTGTGTTAGGACACAGAGGCCAACTCTTTGAAGGCAATCAAAGTAGTCGTCACTGATATCTTGGCCTTTGCTATCTAAGATCAAGATTTCACAGATATTTACACTTGATTTTTTTCCTGACACTATTTACAGCATAACCGCAAACATAAGTTTGAGAGGCCTTGTCTAAATACATTTTTCTAAATAATCAGTTGACAATACGTGCTTTAAATCTTCGATATTACTTAAAAACTCATCACCCGAACAATCTTTTTGGAGGAATTTAAATTTCATAGATTTTAGGTCCTGCAATTTTAGTAAATATTTGACTCGAATTTTTTTTCTGATTCAATAATTTGCCTGAAAGAGGTATGGTAGTTACAACCTGATAGTGAGCGATATCTGCCAAATCTCTTTTCTAAGCAATCAGACTGAAATTTTCCCAGCAGAACATTTTTAATGGAAAAGTTTTTAAAAGCAGTTTCAATAATTTCTAGGAGAGTTGATGTAGAGCAGCATATGTATCTCTCGATAAACATGTACTATTTGGCACGACGTGCCACTTATCCAACCAATTTATAAAGTTTTTTTAAAAATACAACATTAAAATCATTAGGGCTAGAAACAGTAGGGAGAATAGTAATGGTTTCATTTACGTTTACCTTTAATCGTATTTTTAACGTTAACAAAATTCCACCATTTACGAATAATTTCTAAGAATTCTTCCGTTTCTGCATAAACTTCTGTAGATTTTAAATTCGCTACCGTCGAATCATGGAAAATATTGTCTACCAATATAACGCTTTGCCTTTCTAAATTAGATGGAAAAAGGCTTTTAGAATTCAATTTATAAGCTTTCTTCACTACTTGTTTATAAACAGATTTCAAATGTTGGAAACTAGTGGCTAGCCGTTTTAGGCTCTCCAGATTCAGATACAGGCGGAAAAGTACAGCCTTTTCCATCTGATTTTAAATTTAACCAATTGTTCCTAATGTTTGTAAATATATGTACAAAATCATAAAGTAAAAATATTCCTGATGACAGTTTACTATACATATTTTGATTGAGTCTAGTGTTGTCGGTAATAACACTAACAATTTTAAAAGGCACAGACTCCACAAAGCGTATGACCTGCAATGTCAAATTTTTTAATTCATCACCAGTTCCATGTGTAGGGAAAAGCCTAATAATTTCATTAAAACTACCAAAAGCCGAAGAAATCATGAAACACTGAGCAGTTTTGAATTCGTTTGGTTTATTTTCTGCGTATCTAGTGATTTTTTTAGTTTTAAATTCTATCTTACTGTTCAAATATATTTCGTCTATAACTAAATTCACAAGTTTTTCACGATCTGAGAGCTACTCCAATATGTGAGATAAATAATGATTGGTATTATTTATTTTTATCAGGTGAACACTCAACGATGATGATATATATTGCAAATATCTTTTGTGAGGTAAAATTAAGAAAAGTTCTAAGATTTTCGTAACATGTGACTGAATATACGTTGAATGCAAAAATAACGCTTGCCGTGGAATAGTTTCGCTTATTTAAAGTTAGTAAATGTAGTTGATCTTTAATAATACCCAACTGCTTTTCATATTTATAGCTATCATCAGCATATTTAAGGGCGGTCTCTAAACAGGCATTAAGCTTTCATAATATAAAAATTAACATTCTTTGCTTTGTTTTCTGATTGAGAAACATAATTACTTGACTTATATCTAAACATCAAATTAACCAACTGTGACCATCGACTTATTGTTAAATTTTATGGCAAAATCCAATTTCCATCTTGATCCGAGAGTGCATTATTTTTTATAAACACATTTACTTTTAAATCTCTATTTACAATGACACTTGTCACTATTTCTAATGCAATATCTGAACATAATATACCGTCATTGGTGACTAAATCTGTATTTAAGGTGTAAAATATAATGTAATCACGGCTTACTTTTATATTCCACACTGAGTCCATAGTCAATTTAGTTTGGAAATTGTTACAATGTCACTTTTCAAAAACTCCATTTTTTGATTTTGGCGTTTGAAAACATTTTCTTGTCGCACTGAAGGATCTTGTCTTTTTTAACCGTCTTGCTACTTAAATATTTGGGTAGGTTAGGAAGGAAAAATGTGAGGAATCGCGTCAGGGATTAACTTTGGACGACTTAGTGGGACTCCCATTTGCCAAGTTCCATCTGCTTTCTTGAAGTTTTCTAATCTATTTACTTCACTAGTATTAAAATGTTTGCTGCATACAAATGAACCTTTTGTCGGCACCCATTTAGCACGTGGTATGGTTTTGATCCAGGAATTTCGAAGATCGCCAGCTCTGGGAAACGAGAAGGTGGTCACAGATTGGTCTCAGTTTGATTTACAACATGGAAAACAACACCTCCTAGATATCTAAACACGAATTTAAAAAAAACATTGTCTATATTACAACTTTGAACATGAGTTTTCAAACATTTTATGAAATTATCATGAAATTACCTTTTTACCAATTCGAACAGCATCGTAGCAAGTTATGATGGCATCTCCGACGACTCCACTGGAAATTGACATTATTTCACTAGTTTATGGGAAGGGAGGATGTGCATCGAACCACTGAGTTTGGCAATGTCTGCTGTATCTCTACTCCGGCAGGCTTGTCCGAGGTCCTTGTACTGTTTTTTTTTTAACATTTACGAAAAAAATTAAAATTGCTGGTTGGAGATTAATATGCACATGTGTATACATATATTCTAAAAGAGAATTCAATTTTATACAACTTCTTTTTAAATGTATTTCTTTCTTTGATGAATATTTTAGACGATATGAAGGAATATTTGATGAAAAATCTGAGGTGAATTTTTTACAAATTATCAATAATTTTGGTCCTAATGAATTTAGGTGCCAATTTTGCTGAAAATTATCTACTTGCATCAGATAAAACGAAAGTGCGTCTCCAGACAGTGTCACCAACATTGTATTGAATATCTCTACGACGTAAGTTGTATTGCACTTTGTTGCGTTCATAAGACTGCCTTAACGACGTACGTACCTGAGAGAAAATGTCATTTAATTCTTCCAAACCTGATGCCCAAGTGTCACGCTTAGTAAACGTAATTTCTTCAGCATTACAATCAGCTCCTAGGTATTCTTTTCCTGAAATGATGATCTCTCTACAAAAGTTCAGAAGGAACGGAGTGTAACCTGTGACTTCATGAACTGCAGTGTTAATTGCTAACTCAATTTCTGGTAAGTAGTTCGCCCAAGTTCTGTGATCTGATCCAACGTACGAACTAAGAGCTGCTACTAAAACCTTATTAACTCGTTCCACAGGATTATTCTGGGGATGATATATGCAGTTATAAAACAGGTGACGAATATGGAATTTATTGGTCAAGGCTTTCATATCATGTGAAATATATTGAGGGCCATTATCCAATACAATTGTGTCCGGAACTCCAAACTTAAGAAAAATCTCATTTTGAAAAATAGAACCAATGTTCAAACCCGTAGCCTTCCTCAGCGGAAAAAGCCTAGTATATTTCGAGAAATAATCAGACACTACCGACAGGTAAGTATATCCTTTCTTGTACGAGCTAGGATACGGACCAAGTAAAAATGTCGCAATCATTTGCCAAAGGCGCCGAACCAATTTGAGATTTCCCATGAGACCTGGCAGTAACAAATTAGAACTCTTATACCCTAAGCAAGTCTGACATTTGCTGATAAATGTCTACACATGAGCAGACATTTTAGGCCAATAATATTTGTGTCTAATTCTGTTAAGGGTTTTCAATATTCCGAGGTGGCACAAGTAGGAGGAACGTGGTGCTGCAAAAGTAAAGTTCCTTAGGAATTACCTCTTTCCAGTCATTGGACCTATGTAATGCCTCCATACTCTGAATATGATTGTAGATCCTGTCATTAGAAATTCTTCAAGCCGGATACTTCTCAGGGTTGGCCAAAATTTTCGCCCTTAATTTAACGTACCATTGGTCCGAGGAGGAAAAAAATTTGACTTATCGCACTTACTTGCAAAGGATCCCTTGATAACGCGTCAGGAATTACATTGTTTTTACCGTTCCTATGAATAATTTCAAAATTGAACTGCTGTAGCCTGACTGCCCAGCGAGCCAGCCTGCCTGATGGAGATTTCAGATTGGTGAGCCACTTCAGGCTGTAGTGGTCTGTTATTACCCTTACCGGAATCGGCGAGCCCTCTATATAGCCCCTGAATTTCTCCAAAGCAAATATCATGGCATTCAACTCTCTTTCCGTGGATCTCTCTTGAGCAGAAAGCGATCTCGAAATGAAGGAAATGGGGTGCTCTATTCCACTGTCATCCACTTGGGAAAGGACTGCTCCTAGGCCTACGCTCGATGCGTCGCAGCTAATAGTGATAGATTTATTGAAGTCAGGGCACGCGAGAACTGGAGCGTTTACTAGAATATTTTTTAATTTTATGAAAGCCGACTGCGCCTGCTCATTCCACGCAAACTTCTTCCCCGCGAATTCTTTCTTTGTTAAATTATGCAAGCGTGACGAATTACTTGAAAAATTGAATATAAACCTCTTGTACCACAAGAGCACACCAATAAATCTACGTAAACTCTTTTGTGACGTAGGGGTAGGAAAATCAACAATAGCCTTAACTTTGTCCGGATCTGTGCGGAGGCCTTTGTCATCGATGACAAACCCTAGGTATTTAAGTGAGTCCCTGCAGAAAACGGACTTCTGAACATTAAAGGCCTCGTCAAACAGACGGCGTAAATTACGCCTTAACGCCGCGTACTTTCTGTTTGAACGGCTTCGGCGTACGGCAGAGCGTACAGCAGAGCATACAGCAGAGCGTACGGCAGAGCGTTCGGCGCTAGTCAGTCTCCGTCACGATGTCCAGCGGCTCAGATGAAGATGAGTTGTTACTGCTGTGTGCATTATCACGTTCACATAATAATGGAATATGGGTGCACGATATTAATAAGAAGAGGAAAGAATTTGGAGAATATCATCGTTTATGCCGGGAGCTTTCATCACACGAAGATCGCTTCTTTCAATACTTTCGTATGTCACAAGTGTGCTTCGAAGAATTGCATTCCCTTCTGCAAAACTTGCCTTCATAGAACTATTTTTATATGCACTGTTCCTCATTTCATACTAGCAAGTATGTTTTCGGACACATTCAATTAATTTTTCAATAATCATTTTTATCACCGAGCAAGAACGCCTGGCGTAAAATAAAATCTTGTAAAAAAATACAACGCGACGTCCTAACGCCGCGCTAGAGCGTAGCGTACTGGTACGCGCTCGTTCTGTTTGACCGGTTCAGACAAGTTCAGTACAACACAACGCGGCGTTAGTCCGCGGCGTCAGTCCGGTCGTATTTTACGCCGTACGCCGCGTAAATTACGCGTTCTGTTTGACGAGATCTTAATTGTAAGGCCGGCGGCTTGTAGTCTCTGTTTAACCTGTCTCAAAAGATGTATATGTTCTTCAAAAGAGGAACTGATGATGCCATCTAGGTAACAAAAGACTTTGCCATCAAATTGGGGCCCTAGCACTTTATCCATTAACCGCATCATACGGGAGCTCGCACCATGTAAACCGAAATGCATTGTCACGAAGTGAAACAATCCTCGTTTGGGAATCATAAATGCTGTGTTCTCCTTAGAGCTTTCCTCTAGCGGGATTTGGAAAAAAGCATCATTGTTCAAAGTTGACAAATAACGAGCACCACCTAAACTGTTAAGAATATCCGAGATGAATGGTAGGTTGTAGGCGTCGCGTTTCGAGACAGCGTTTAATTTTCTGCTGTCCAGGCATAGCCTGAATGTGCCATTCTTCTTGGGTACCAAAACAATAGATTATTCCAAGATCTGTTGCTAGGTTCCACCACACCTAATTCTAATAGTCTGTCTAACTCCCTATGTACTTCCGGAAGTGAGGAGAAATGGGATAAACCCTTTGTTTAATAGGAGGAACATCACCCGTGTCTATGACATGCTGTTCCACAGCTGTTCTACCTAAACGATCTCCTGAGTATGCAACAAACTCTTGAACTACTTTGTTCAAAACGGAACGTTGGGATTGAGATAAATTCTGTAAGCTATCAAGCCCTATGACATCAGATGCTTGAACCTTACTGTCTGACTCATTGCATGACATTAATTTCGAAATCTTTGGACAGATATTGAAAATTTTCCAAAAGTCACAACCTAGAATGATGTCAGCTTTAGTGTCTGGCATAATTACAAAATTGAAAAATCTTTCTACATTTTCAAAACACACCGGAAGAGAAATCTTGTAAGAACAAGTAACTGAATGACCAGTCGCCGATATTAGTGAAAAATCGGAATCCAATTTTGACAACTTGAAACCTAAAGTCTAAAAATTTACGATGAAAGTTGTTACCTAATAAATATCGACACTTGCGACCCAGAGTCTAGAAGACCGGAGTAAACTGCGCCCAAAACTTGGAAGAATATGTGAGGACAGCCGTTCCTGTTGGGCGCTCACACCTCCTTCGAAGCTCTTCAATTGTTGTAAAAATCTCTTACGACAGCCAGCCAAGAAAACCATTCCCGCGAAGTGATCTCGGCGAACGATGACGTCTTGACGCCCGCCGATAGGTACTCCCGGGCAATTAGTTTTTTTCCCGCAGCGAAAGTAGTGCACCTCCCTAGAATTGAAATTTGACGGGCTAAGATTATCATTGGTAAAATTACGACGGTTCTTCCTGAAATTAAAATCTGAATTGCCTGAATTCCTATCACCACCCCTATTAGGAGAATTGTTATTCCTAGAAGAATTCAAATTATTTGGATGGGAATTATTAGTAGGTGTTCTGTCATTTGAACGGCTGTCTGCCAATTCTATCATTCTCCCCAATTTCTTCAAAGTGTTTAATTCAGGAATTTCTGAAAGTGACAGTTTCTGAATGTATCTCGGCAACATGTTACTAAGTACAATCTCCAGAATCTCATCATCCGGTAATTACCAGAGAAAACCGGAAATACGTCATTTTCAAAAAGTTTTTAGACGTATTGACTCTTTTCCACAAAAAATTATAAATGGATTTCGAAAGATTGTTCTTTTATATAGCATTCGTATGTAATAAATTTTGAGAATTTTTTTTTAATTTTTAGTATAATAAGGTTATTCCATAGGTCGTTGGCAGATTTGTTAAATTTTCAAAAAAGTTTTTGTATTATACCACACCCATTTCAAATAATGTAATCATGCAGTAAAATAAATCAATACATTATCTAGCAAAGTTATGTATTAGAATTTTAATTTTAGTTTCAATAAAATCATTAAAAAATATGTACGTACATGTGTTTCTTGACGAAAATTGGTCCATTTGTGTATTTATTTGCGCACTTACAAACTAATATATTTCAGATTTTTTTAACATTCTTATTAAATTTAGACATTATTGAAAAATGATAAATACTTATAATCAAAAAATTACTACAAAAAGTACAGTATTTTAATAGTTTTATCATCACGCCTTTCAGCATTTTTGGATGAAGGTATAAATTAACGCTAATTTGGATTGAAATAAATTCGATATTGAGTTATAATTTAAAAAAGCTGGTACGGAGAATAATTAATCTTTCTCATTGTAACCGCCCTGCACGATCGGAAGAACAACTTTCGACGAAATGTGGATTTTCGTCCGCTGGCTGGTTAAACGCTCTTAACAGACGGATTGCAATCTTTAGAGCACAGGCGTCGGGTGGGAATGCTATCCTTGTTCTATCGGTATTACAATGGAAGATGCTCCGAGGAACTAGCATCATTGATCCCTTCGGCACCGGTGCATACTCGGGAAACACGCCAAACGCGTGCCCAACATTTGTACACAGTTGACATTTGTCACATGAGAACGGGTCGTTTCTTCGACTCGTTCTTGTGTTCAACAGCTCGGCTGTGGAATGATTTGCCGGCCTCTGTGTTTCCTCCTTCCTACAACATGGGTCTCTTCAAGACCATTGAAGTACCCACCCTTTCCCGCCCCGGTATAGGCGACTTATGGTCGCCCCTTCGGAGCTCTCGCATGAATCTAATTTTTTTATGTGAATGACTCTACATTTAACAGAACGAATCTAGACCTTCAATGTCCCTACATACTTTGTTAGGTGGCGGAAATGTAGGATCGCCTGCAGACTGTACTGCAATGGTCATAAAAAAAACTAATATTACTAATGTTAGTAAACATGAAAATAAAAAGAAGGAAACAGAAATTGTAGAACATTAGCCGGAGGGAGACCACACACTCAGGACTGCAGACAACTGTGACCAAATAATAAAATGATATGTACAAATAATCAAAACCAAGAAAAATCTATAAAAGAACAATAATAGATAAAGCTCATAACATAAAGCATCCGGCGGTCCCCGGGAGAATGAGAAAAGGCTGTTAGTCCAACGTTACGACACCCGATGGAGACGTCCTTTAGCCAGCTAGCCGGTGGTGCCTAGAAGAAGTAAATGGACGTCTGAACGAAGACCCTAGGGAGAAAAGCGTCGGGTAGCCGGAGGAGGGGCGGACAACCATCGGAAGCCGCTCAGTCTTTCCTTCAACCTTATCATGTCCCGGGGGGAGGCGCGGGCGCTGAATGGGGAGCATGAAGGATAATGTACAAAAAAAAGGATCAACCTGAAAAGAAAAAGTACTATAATATAGGGACAAGGTCCAAAGTCCAACCCCTTAATTGGGGAAGAGGACAAAACAGAACAAGCAGCTGAGTTCTGTTCTAGAATCTAGTTGATCACAAAAATAAAGAGGAGAAAAAAAAACAAAAATACAAACATGAATTAAAAATACATAGAAAAAAGAAGAAAAGAAATAAAAGTAAAACTAAAAGCACGCAGGCGCGTCAAATTACGCTGAAAAATTTACCATGCTGCAAATTATAACAAAAACCAGGAGAACCATGAATACACTAAAGATATATATGCATAAAGTTTAAAGTTCAACAGTATCGCTGGAGCTAAAGTGAGAATATAATGAAAAATACAAATGTGATTTATGCACCGATAGAATCCACACTGTGTAATACGAGGAAAGAAAAGCAAAACAAAAACATAAAAGTATAAAAGTGTAAAAGTGTATAAGTAAAAAAAAGTATAAAAATGTAAAAGTATAAAAACAACATAAAAGGAAAAAGAAAAACAAAGACAGGTAAAGTAAATCCAGGCAAACATGTTAGATAAGATAATAAAGGGTAGTCCATGGATGTCAGGAGCAAGTACACCCGGTCACAAAAACTACTAATCGGCGATTCTAAGATCAGGCCATCTCTCCACCCAGATTCTTGTAAAGTTCCTCAGACACTCAAAGTTCGTCTTGTTCGAGACCAGATCGGAGTTCCAAACTGGTCTAATGGGTACATCCAAGCCATCTAGCATTTGACCTCTAGCATCCGTCATTATTTCACACTGCCACAAAATATGTTCGGCCGATTGGTTCGTGCTCCCACAAGCACAGTTGGGGTGAGGCGAAAGAGAGAGAGAGTGTAGTCTCCCCCTGAATTCCCCATGGCCAGAGAGTAATTGGGTTATGTGGTGGTCCAACTTGAGGAAGACCGCATCCATTCTGAGTTTAACTGATGGGAAGAAGGAGAAGGTCCATCTTCCCAAATTCGACCTATCCCACCTAGCCTGCCACTCTTGGAGTGACAGGTCTCTCATTTGACGAAGCAGCCCAGGGAGGGTCCCCGGCCCGCCCGGAGTTAAAATAACTCCTAGGTGAGTGGCGGGGATTCCTCTGGTTAGTCTCTGCTTACTAAGCACTTCCCTGATTTCTAGATCGATAGGCAAAATGTCAGCCAATACAGGCAAAGCGTCCGAAGCTACGGTTCTATACGCCCCGGATAGTGCCAGCAAAGGAGTTCGTTGGCCCCGCTTGAGAGCCAAAAGTATGAGCGAATTACCCAAGCGATGCTCCCAGACAGATGCAGCATACGAAACTTGCGCCACGTATACGCACCTGTAAAGGGTGCGCAAGGCTGGGTTACGCAATCCCCACTCAGCTGTGGAGAGTCTCCTAAGCTTAAAGAACAGGGCTTGAGCCTTGCCGGATACATCCTTGACGTGAGCCAGGAAGGAGGACGATCGATCTAGAGTGACACCTAAGTATTTAACCGTTTCACGAAATCGGACAGTGGAATCTCCCATTTTGATGACGGGATTTCTTGTTCTACTGAGAAAGCCCTTCATCAGGAGGCCCTGGGTCTTGTGGGGAGCGAATGTCATCTTATTTCTCTTTCCCCAATCGAGGAACATGTTCAAACCTTCACTGCCTTTGCTCTCAACTTCCTTTCTACTGTCCCCAGAGACCAAGTACGTTTTATCATCAGCGTAGTCGACAGAGATGCAACTTTCAGGCAAGGGCAGCCTGGAGGAGTCGTCAAAGTTAATGTTCCACAGGTCAGGTCCTAGAATGGATCCCTGCGGGCATCCAATATCTGCTTCCCTCTCAATCAAGAAGTCACCAAAACTGATCGTGATCGTGCGATCAGAAAGGTAGTCATCAATGCACTGGAACAGTAGTTTAGAGCACTGCCTGGTTTTAACCTTTGTACGCATCATTGCCCACCACGCGTGATCGAAGGCACCAGTTATGTCGAGGAAGATCGCAACTACATACCTCTTTGGACAAGCCTTCACCCAATCAAGCACATACGACAGGGCGTGCACCGTAGATCTACCAGGGACGAAGCCGAACTGCAGGTCACTAGCCGGTGACAGGGTTTGCCGAAGTCGTTCTCGTAATAATTTTTCCAAGATTTTGCCAAGTACAGGAAGAAGGGTAATTGGCCTATACGCCTTGATGTCGGTCAGTGGTTTACCGTTCCCTTTAGGTATGATCCGGAGCACGCCACGCTTCCATTCGGAGGGGAAAACACCCCTCCTCAGACACGTGTCCATCACCTGGAAGAGCTCCTCCTTGGCGTAGACCCAGACTTGCTTCGCAATCACGCCATTGAGCCTATCATGCCCTGGTGCCTTCTTGGGACCCAAACCCTTAATTATGACCTCAATTTCCGCTTTAGTGACTCTAGTGAAGTTAACCTCTTGGGCAAGGTCTCTAGGTGGTAGCCGTGACAGATTTCTGATCTGTTTATGGTGATCATTTTCCCCAACTACTGATTCTAAAGGAACTAACTCGCCCAAAAGTGTCTTGAGAGTGGAGGCCACATCCACAGTCTCAGCGTTCCTCCCTTCTGATTTCCCAATTACAGTAGACAAATACCGGTCAGATCCTTTCCCGGATTTTTCAATAGCGCTGTGGATTTCCCACGGGTTGGCGTTACCCACATCTTTAACCCAATTGTGCCAGGCAGCTCGTTTCGCTCGAAGAACGGCCCGTTTGAAGGCCGACCTGGCAGACCTGAGGCTCGCCTGAAGAGCAGCTGTCTCCTCCTCCGTACAGCCGCCACTCCTGGACAACCCAAGCGCCCTGTAGGCCCTCTTAAAGGCCCCCTTGAGCAAAGTCAGATCAGATGACCACCACGGCGTTCTAATGCTCGTCTTCGGGTTTGATCTTCCCAAAGACGAGTTGGCAGCAGATACAACCGCCCTATTGAAGAAATTACCCAAATTATCCGGATCAGTAGCAGCTACGTGGTGAAAGTCCCTTAACGTATCTCGTAGCGCTTCCCCAAAGTGATCCCAATTCGCCCTAGTGGTGTTGAAGTTCCAGGAGGATCTTGGAGCTTCAGTTTTCTTAACACCAACCGTAAAAGTAATCAGTCTATGATCCGAATTTATAGCGCACTCATGGACGACCCACTTTGAAATCCTGGTCGCAACGGACCCAGAGCAGAGAGTTAGGTCTATGTTGCTCTCACCATGTATGTTCGAAAAGGTGCAAAATGAACTCTGTTCGTTAACGATACTAAGACCTTGCGCCGCAATAAGGTCCTCAACGGCGTCTGATCGTTCCGTTCTACAGTCACTAGAGTCGAACCATAATGGTGAGCGTGCATTAAAGTCACCTCCAATAACTATGTTACGGCCTTTAAGCGCGTTGAGCGCGCGCGTCAGACTCAGGATGTGGGGTCCTACCGGGTTCCCATATTTAAAATAGACTGAGATCAAAAAGATCTCAGTGTCGCCAAATCTAATACATACACAGGTTTGGTATTCATCATAAAGACCGGCCAGAAGGAGGGGACTGACCAATGAAGTATTGACCAGGACACCCGCCCCTGGAGAGCGGCCGACTTCGAGTACCGCACCCGGAAAATTAATGGGGGTCTTACCTTCCCAGGTGTACTGCTCCTGAATAAGCAAGATGTCAATTTTGAGGTCAGTCGTGACCTTCAGTATTTCCAGTGTGGCCATTCGGGATCGCTGAAGGTTGACCTGACCTAGGGAAAGGGGATTAAGAGGAGCCATAATCCGTCATACGGAAGGCTGTCTCCACCGCTGCCATTTGGGCCGGACAGTCTCTATCACCCGCAGGGTGATCCGCCGGCTTCTTGAAGCGAGAACAGGTGGCGCAGACAGCAGGCTGTGCCCTCTTGGGGCAGTCTTCAAAGCCATGACCCACAGCGGCGCAGTGGCGGCAGGTTTCCTTTTCCTGAGAGCAGTTCTTAGAGATGTGCCCGTACAAGTGACATTTAAAGCACCTAGTGGCGCCTGTGTAATCGCGGGTCCGACACGCGTGCCACCCAAGATAGCACAGCCCGCTGTCAATGAGAACCTTCCTGGCGGCCGGGTGGCACGTCAGGACCATGTTCATGGTTGGGCCATCACGTTTCCCAAAGAGGGAGACTCTCCTCATGGTACGGAGGTGATCTTCGAGAGACAGAGTGGTATGTCCTTTCAGGTTATTTTTGTAGATTTCGGTGAAAAGGGCCTGGTCAGCTGAGGGCTCGCCTTTGGGGACATTATACACAACGATCTTCGGTAGACGTCCAAGTGGGTTCACGATTTTTAATCCACTGGCTGCAAGCTTGGTACTCGCCTTCAAGATGTTGTCGAGGTCCTTTTTACCTTTGGCCTGAAGGGCCATGCCAGCACCTTTGATTTTACGAACACGCATAATTTGAAAATCATCCGTCCTAGGATTGATTAATCTCTCCATGTCTTTTTGAGTGGTTTCCGAGGTTTTCCCTTCTGGGACCTCTGGGTAGACAAACACCGTCAGAGGTTTGGGGGGCAAAGGTCGCTCGAAGCCGTTCACAATAACCTTCTTGGAGGATGGCAAACCAGCCGCTGCTGAAGCATACGATAGAGGGGCAGAACTCAGGGTGGGGCGTGCCTTAATAGCCGTGTCCAGTTTTTGGGACATAGAGGCCTGGATGTTCAATACTTGTTCAATAGTAGTACTCCTAGTCGTTAAAGTATTGATCTCCAACATTAAGTGGGTGATATCCGACATAAGGTCATCAACCAATTGATTAAGGGAGCTCTTATCCGCCTTATTCAACTTGTTAGAGCCATCAGTGATGATACATCTGATACGATGGCACTTCTCAATTGCGGGTATGGCCTTTCGGGTGGATTCCGCAAGGACCTGTTGGCTGTTAGGGGAGTCGCTTATTCTTGCCCTTTTTTGTTCCCGGCTATCGGAGTTTGGGGGGGGATCCCGATGATGGAGACACCACTGGGTCCAGGTAGGGGGTTAGCATCCGTATCCATGTCCGCATCCGCATCAGACTCCGATCCGATGTCAACAGTCTTCAGCAATTTCTTAGAACGTCGTTTGCCCTTAGGGCGCGGCCCTAGAGTAAGGGATTTGTTGAGAGCATCTATTTGAGTCTGAATGTTCATTCCTTCCTCTCCTCAAAAAGACCCTCCACACAGCATCCCAGATGACATAGGCCCTGAGGGAAATTATTTTCCTCAGGGCCTCCTGTGTGGAGTTAATGTAAAAAAAAAAAAAAAACGATTATTAAGCAAAAGTATTCGAGTAATAAAAGAACTTAAATTTTCTTTCTGCATTTGAAATGTAGATCTAATTTTTATATTTCTTATTAATTGTATGAATATTTTTTATGTTTCTCAACTTTTTTCATTTTCTTTTTCTTTCATTCTATTTATCTTTTTATATATAAATTAAAAAATTTATCTTATTCTTTTCCTACAAGATTAAGTAATCAAAATTTGACTAAATTCCTGCCACCTCGGAACAGGCTCAGCCTAGTGAGGTGGTGTTTACCAAAAACCAAAAACAAAAAATTTGTATTAGACTTCAAACTGTAGAAAAAAAAATGTATTTGTGCTTATCTTGTTTAATAAATAATAAAAAATAAAAAAAATTGTGCCAATAATCGCCTTTCTTGATCAAGCAGCTTAAATTCGTTCTTTAAAGCGACAACAATGTCCGTCCATGAAGTGAAAGAAGAGCGATTCACTCTGAACCATTGCAGCGCCGGTCCTGAAAATAATTCAACTGCCGCCGAAAAAAGTGAAGCGTTATATTTCTAGTCACAGCAAGTTCTTCTACTTTTTTAATAAAATTGCGGACATCTGCCGAGCCATCGAAGGTAAATTTCACTTGTGCACCGGAAATGACAGAGGCGATGGAGATGGATAAAGCCGAACGGAACCAGAAGGTATTTCGTCCTGCTTCGCCATCATCCGTTTTGCCGCAGTTCTACTTCTAGTACCAACACCCTCATCCATAACCTAGCTAACAATAGGGTAGAAGGAAAATTATTAGTAATCATGCAACAACACGACATATGATATAATTCGTGCAATCGCCAAGCCAACGATAAAATTAAATATGATGCCAGCGAATTGAACAACAAGTTTTAAAAGACGCACAACGCCAAATGAGTTGTAGGGAAACCAAAACTGTTAACAATAATTTAAAAATGGCGGTTCGGTCTGCAGGTTGTGCCCGGGCCGCCAAAACCCAATATGCGAGAGCAAATTTCATCCGATCGAGATAGTAAAATAGTTAAAATAAGAAGTAAAATTGCCATTAAACACTAAAACACCACGTGTGAGAACAAAATTCATAAACAGGTTCAATGCCGATGCGCGCCATAATGTGACGTGAATCTTACCTAGATTGATTACCTTATGATTCTAATAATACAATCACTAGACCGGTAAACGCCATATGCAAATAATATCACAATAAGTAAGCTCATGTAGAATGATGCAATAATGTATGCTAGTAAGCGAGGTGCACAGGCTGTAAGTCAAGAGGGTAGGTTAGAGATGCATAATAAAATTCCGATAGATTATAACAAATACATATTTATTTGTAAAACCCCCCCATTGGGTAACAAACAGGTAATATAACATGAGACTCTAAATTAATGTAATCAGGGGTGTCTGTTCCAGCTGTGAATGAACTTGTTCTCGGGCACATACATTATCTCGATCTAATAAAGGTTACTCTCACATTCAGCGGCCCGAACAAACAAGCTGTCACACCTCCGCTCCGTTTCCGAAACAACTGAAGCGCTAGGAAGTCTCTCGAAACGTTCTACCAACAGCGGCGTAAACCAGTGGCTTGAAGATTGTTTTAAGATAGCAGTAGCTACCGCTGCAAGGCAGCTAAATAATTTAAAAATATTGTATAGTTTTCTTCAGAAATATATACGTATACTATCTTGTTTAGCTTTTATCGTTGGAAAGTTATGCAATATATGCTATCTTGTTTAGCTTTTATCTCTTCCTGGTTGTTGCGGCGGGTAGCAAATGATCCCTCTCAAGATCGAGGGATCAAATGCTGCGTGGATGTTGTGGACTGTATACTGTTTGATTCTTATCTATTTTATTATATTATGTTTTAATCGCACTTACCCAGACTGCTTCCCTCTTCGTTCAGTGTTCACTGGAAAGGTAGGTATGTTAGTTTGGGAGAGATTTTGGAAGGGAATGGCGATTGGGAATGAATGTTTGATCGCGAAATAATAAGCGAGAATGGATGACGCGTGGCGATGGTACTTGCGAATAGCTGCGAGATTATTACAACCTGTAAACGCGGTGCGGTATTTAGGACTTGTGTCCTGTGCGGCGAAGTGAATTCAACTGAACCAACTATGGCAGAGGGCACTTAGAAAGAACCACATGCAATAATAAAGGCGCGAACACTGGTAGATGTTTAATTTCTCTTCAAAAGCAAAAGCATCTGCGAAATGATTTTATTTTCGCCCTGTAAGCCACGGTTGAGTTCGTTAAGTTTTTCTGTGTTGTCACACAGAAAAGCTAAAAGACACCACAATCCATCATTATTAAGTTCGCTGTAAATTTTATTATTTTGCTGTAAAAACAAAATAATTTCATGCGTTTAGCCATCTCACCGAGATATGTAAAAGAACGTCACTGTAGTTACTGTCAGTTCTTTCAAAGACTTGTGGTTATTATCTAAAAGAACGTCACTATAGTTACTGTTCAGTTCTTTCAAAAGACTTGTGGTTATTATCTAAAAGAACGTCACTATAGGTACTGTTCAGTTCTTTCAAAAGACTTGTGGTTCTTGCTTTCCTATGGTTCAGTTCTTGTGCTCTAATATAATTTGCTATACTTATTGCAGTCTCCATCACGGCGTCTATTTAGGCAATTGTCTGCTAAGTTCTCTTGGTATATGATATAGTGAAAAGATTAGAGACTTGTTAAATCATATTTCTTTTTCAAAAATAGTAACAAATCCGTGCATACAAAAACCAATTTTTAAATATCAATATCATTGTTTTCCAGAAATGTGCTAATACGAGTGTAACAGAGATAGTCCGTGCTTCTGGTTTGATTTTTCACGGGAAGAAATTTCAAAAAATCTTCATGAATTGAATTTTGTCCGGTACCAATATCTAACAAAAACGGAACATTGTGATGTTGCTGAAATATCGGTTGCTAGAATCAAAAGCCAAAATAAAATAATTTTTCATATCTTCTATAATAAAGAGTAGTATAGAGAGTCCGTGCTTCTGGTTTGATTTTTCATAGGAAGAAATTTAAAAAAATCTTCATGAATTGAATTTTGTCCGGTACCAATATCTTACAAAAATGGAACATTGTGATGTTGCTGAAATATCGGTTGCTAGAATCAAAAGCCAAAATAAAATAATTTTTCATATCTTCTATGATGCGATTAAATATGTTTTTTGCAATATCTTCAATGCGTCTAGCAGTAGAATCAGAAAGCTGCATACTTTTGATCTGAGATATTATTTGATCTTTATTGATAAATTTATCAAATAATACGTTGGAAGCACCGAGGAAACATTCTTTCATATCCTCTGCGTCAGAAAATGGTTTCACATATTTACCAAGTAACAATTTCATACGACGTTCTTGTCACCTCTGCCTCATGTGGATACCGCCATTGATAAAATATTTTGTAAGGACTCCTTGAAGAACGTTAACTTTTTACGGCTTATTAAAGAGCCACGAGGAAAAGTATCTTTAAATGTTTTGTGCTTCGTGGTATAATGACGAAGAATGTTATTTTTTTTTAATATAACACTCACGACAGATTAGCATGTGGTCGAACCATGTTTATTTGCAACAACGAAATATTCTTCTTCCCATTTGTCTTGAAACACTCTTTTCATCGAACATTTTCGATTGCATTTTGAAGATATTCCGTCATTTATATCACCTGTATGATATCGGTAATTAAATGGGTTGGGCTTCCTCAGCACTGTTTAGGATAACGAGGTGCGGTTGTTCAGCTGCATATGCTGAGTGATAATATCTATAGGAAAAAACTAGGGATGCAAGGAAAAAGGATAAACAATCACTTACCACTGTACCTCTGCGTAGGTGTACACAACACAATCACAATTTAGTTATATAGTTTCACCGCGATACCTCGAGATAATTGTCGCCACAACAAAACTAGTAAGTACAAAATGATATGATTTACTTTCGAGATGGTCAAATACCTTCTTTTTAGTTAAAAAACGAGATTATTTACATGAAAAACACCAAAAATTTGCTTCCAAGGTAGTCCCAATTCTTCTACCGTTTTTCAAAAAAAAATGCGCTCGAATTTCGATTTTTTAAACTTGTTTTAAATTGCAAATACTATCTATTATTTGTATATGTCCACCATGACTCAGTCCTTATCAAAGTTGCCTGACGTTGTATCAGCATATTAGTTGCCTGAAGTATACATACTCTATGAATATATCCACACAGAGTTGGGCTTCCTCAGCGCTGTTTAGTATAATGAAGTGCGCTTCTTCGGCTGCATATATGTCGTACGGTATGAAAGGGACATGCTTGTATCAGTGAGACAGCATGAGCAATGTATATCAGGGGTGATTGTTGTCCATTCGTCCTCTTTACATATGAGGGGTATCTAAAATTTACAATGCTGGGAACTTCGCCCAACGGCATCAGCTGATCATTCAGCTGGTGTTTTTTCTTCAATCCACTAGGGGACCAGAATTCATCTATGTCTCCTTCCAATTTGAGACGCGTGTAGTAGGTTGCAAGTTCTTCTCGCCTATTTACATATCGTAACTCTTGCTCGTAGTAGCAGTTGAGAATACTCTCCTCTCCTTTCTTCTTAAAGTCTAACCTTTCGGTCCTCACAAATTTCGGCAATTTGAGTTGTAGCCTAGCGTGCATTCTATTATAATCCGTTATATCACCACGAAGATTTACTATCGCGTATTTATATCCCGTAATCCTCCGGCATTATTTCATCGGCATACATTAGTACCGGATTTATTGGAGCCCCTCTCCAAATTGTTCTTGGAATGGCATTATTGGCGTAGAAATTAACTCGGTAACGTAATGGCGTTAACACGTTAGCTAGTGCTACGACGCGACGGTTCTCCTTAGGTTGGAGTACCTGACTTCACTTGATACTGGCACGTATCGGTTTCGATGTGTGAATCGGCCTGCTGTCAGGGCTGGGATGAAATATTTATCTCCTAGTTCAACAGGGTCTAGCGTATTTATGATTCTCCCGACAAATTCGGGGTACGCGTTCACAGTGTTTACAACGTGAACAAGATCAGCATTGACGTTTACATTATAAACTTCTTCAATGTTCCGTAGGGGTGCTCCTTGTGTGGAGCGAACCTCCATGAGTTTTGCTTCGAACATGGCAAGAGTAACACGATAAAATGAATATATGTTGCAATATACAGGGTGTGGTTTTACTCGATGCCTGAAAGTAAATTTGAGCTGCCATAAAGGCAAATGCCCCTGGTTGAAACTATTGTTGTAATAGCAACCATTGTTTTGCTAGCTTCAATGCGATTTAGCGCATCGTGAACTTCGCTCATCCCTACGTCTATTTTGGCGTCTAGGGCTTCGCTTAATTGACGCATTCTCTCGCATCCTTTTATCTCACGCATGTTATTGGTGCGGTTTTGATTATGCTGGATCCTCGATGGTCCGCGCATTCCGTGGATAGTGTGTGATAGGTTTGAAATTTTGATTTCGACCTTGGTAAGACATGTTGGAAAATTAGTTGGGTCTGCAATCCAAGAACGAAAAAGTCGGAACAAGTATTACCACTATACCTCTGCGAAGGTATTTACAACACAATCCACAATATAGTTATATAGTTTCAGCGCCATACCTTGAGGTAATTGTCGCCACATCAAAACGAGTGAGGACTAAGCGGTATAATTTACTTTCGAGATAGTCAAATACTTAGCTCCTTTTTAGTTCAAGCCTTCTTTTTAGTTAAAAAAAATGAGATTATTTACACGAAAAACACCCACAACTTGCTTCCAAGGTAATACCAATTTTTCTTCCGTTTTTCAAAAACAAATGCGCTCGAATTTTGTTTTTTTTCTGACATTGTTCCAAATTGCAAATACTGTTTAATATTTGTACGTCCACTATGACTCAGTCCTTATCAAAGTTGCCTGACGTTGTAACAGCGTACTCTATGAATATATCCACACAGCGTTGGGCTTCCTCGGCGCTTTTTAGGATAATGAGGTGTGCTTGTTCGACTGCATATTTTTATTTTTTTATTTATTTAATAAAATAGTATCAATTACATGTTTATATACATTAAATAAAGTTTTCTATTAAAATACATTTAATAATACGCTTTACACCCTTTTTAATATGCTGGATGATAATATCTGTAGGAAAAACTGGGGATGCAAGGAAAAAGGATAATCTCTTACCACTGTACCTCTGTGAAGGAGTACACAACACAATCACAATAAGTTATATAGTTTCACCACAATACCTCAAATTATCGCCACAACAAAACGAATAAGTGCAAAACGATGATTTACTTTCCAGATGATCAAATACCTTCTTGAGTGAATCAGATACTTGAGACGGGCCATGTCAAAAGTCAGAATAATAGAAGAGTATGTATGAGACGATGTATGAATGTGAGTGAGGCAAAGAGTGTGTGCCAAGACCGAGTTGTTTGGCGGTCCGTCCTCTCTGCCTACCCCTGCGGGGAAACGGCGTGATGGTTAGTTAGTTAGTTTTCAAATACCTTCTTTTTAGTTCAAAGATGAGATTATTTACATGAAAAATACAGACAACTTGCTTCCAAAGTAATACCACTTCTTCTTCAGATTTTCAAAACCAAATGCTCTCGAATTTTGTTTTTTTTCCCGACATTGTTCCAAATTGCAAATACAATCATATTTGTACGTCCACAATGACTCCGTTCTTATCGGAGTGCCTGATTTTGTATCAGCATACTCTATGAATATATCCACGCAGAGTTGGACTTCCTCAGCGTTGTTTAGGATAATAAGGTGTGCTTGTTCGACTGCACATGCTACGTGATAATAACTGCAAGGAAAAAGGGTAATCACTTACCACTGTACCCCTGCGAAGGAGTACACAACACAATATAGTTACATAATTCTACCGCAATACCTCGAGGTAATTATTGCCACAACAAAACGAATAAGTACAAAACGATGATTTACCTTAGAGATGGTAAAATACCTTAATTTTAGTTCAAAAATGGGATTATTTACATAAAAAATACAGTATGTGTGAGACGATGTATGAATGTGAATGAGGTAAAGAGTGTGTGCCAAGACCGGAGTAGTTTGGCGGTCCGTCCTCTGCCTACCCCTGCGGGGAAACGGCGTGATGGTTAGTTAGTTACTAATTATTTTTGCATGGAACGATAAAAAGTGAGGTAATAATAACGTTTATTATAATAAAATATGTATGATACAAATTACTTTTGAGATGGTCAAATATCTTCTTTTTAATTCAAAAAACGAGATTATTTACATGAAAGCCACCAACAACTTGCTTCCAAGGTCGTCCCAATTCTTTTTCCCAAAAAGCTGACGGATGCAGGAAAGTAGCATTCGTCTATAAAATACATAATTAAGGCTGCCTTTTCGCCATTGAAACATGTTTGTGGAATAACGTGTTTGTGTGTAGTAAGTTAATGTCATGACAATTTTTTTATTTAATAAATTTTATTAGTTACAGTTTTTTTTTGTAGGATTTTCAACTACCACACTAGGCTAATTCCCGTATTGTGGTAGTCTATAAAATACCATTTTCTAGAAAAAAATAATAAAACATAAGAAAGAAGAAAAGACAAAACACATGTAAGGATAAATTAAACTAAATACCAATATAAAAATTAAAAGTAAACTGAGTAAAAAAATATATATATATATAAAAGAATTTGGAAATAAAAAATATTAAAAAGTACAATCAGAATACGAACTCAGAATTGAATAAATAATTTTATATAAGAGAAAGGTTTTACGCAGGTTAACCATGATTGGAATTCATGTTATGATTACATGTTTGTGGTCACATTTGAATTTAGTGATATAAAAGAAATTGGATAAAGCTGTGACAGAATATGCAATTTTTTTTCCTCATGTATTCTCTAAAACAGTCCCGGCCAACCCAAATTGTACCCCGGGCCGCATTGACGACCTAAAATTTTCTTAAGGGCCGTACATACAGACATTATACAAAAATAATAACATTTTTTCTTTTCGTACTGCAAACTTCCTCCTGTATATAGATCACTCACTTCATTCAATGTCATTTAATAACCTATCAATGGTTAAACCATTTCATTCATGACTCTTCAGTTCATTTGTTGCTTAGTCGCATCATATATATATTTATGTTAAAGAGAAGCAAGAATATATGTTTAAAGGTCCAATGCTTAAGACTATGACTGTGCAAAACGATTAATTTTGATATGTTTATTAAATATACAAAGAAACCCGCTTGAGAAGTTTTTTCCGGTCCCTTGGAAAACCTCTCAAGAGAGTATCACCATATATTAATGGCCGGACACTTTCCTTTTTCTAATAATTGTTCATTTACAGCCATTTGGATACCAGCCGAACTGACTTTTTATGATGTATCCGTTTGGTATATTATGTGTGCATTTAATAAATACAGATCAATAATATGAAATTAGACTTTTCTGTACAAACATTATAAACATACAAACATCATAAACACAGATTTTCAACCACTTCTCCTTCTTTTATATTCATTTCTGGTTGAGAATCATGGGTTTCGTGTATTTCAGCAGCTTCGCAATTGTTATCTTCGTCACTTTCACTAAGTTCAAAATCTGAATCTATTTCTAGCAGCTGGTCTGGTATGTTGGTCTATGCCACCTGATAATCTATGTTCCTTAAAAAAGATTACATTACAAAAAGTTACTACCTATAACCAATGAGCATTGCATAGATTGTGATAATAAAAATGTAATTTTAATTACCCGAATATGAAAACTGTCATAATTGGCAGCAACTACTCTTGGATTGTGATGGTCCAGGGAACCCGACGGTCTACATTCGACCGAATCCTGAAAAAAATATTAAAAATGACTATTTCGTACAAATGTTGCATGAAACATACTCAAGATTGCAGTAAGTAAAACTGTTTAAATGTATAATAAGAATTCAAGTTGATAATGCCCAGACTATAATAATTATCATAAAATAAAGACATCTAAAATAAAAAATAAATAATTATTGACTTTCTAAAAATTTGGCTTCCGCCTCTGCGATAATTTGGAACACTTTGATCCTTGTTGCGTAGCACCAAGCGTCCATCCTTTTCGTCAATTTTGTTTAAAGTATCTTCAACGTGTTTTGAAAAATTTAAGTTCGGTGATACTGCCGAATTGCATCCTGCAGCGATAGAACCGCGTCGCCGAGAACAGATACGTACAATAGGTGAAACGGTTCAATTCCGACTGACGCCAGTGACGCCACGGGTGCGCGGTGCGCATTAGCAGGTAGAAAAGGGACGGGTTAGTCCTTTGTTCGGGGAACCGGTTTTTATGAATAGTATTGTTATTTTGAGATTGGGACTTTTGGCCGCGTAGATCGTGCAAATACGACTCTGTGCGCTGTTGTTCTTCCCCCTCCAGCTGCTTGAGCTCGGCTTCGTGCACGGCCGAATTAATAATTGATTTTATTTTTAATTGCTCTATTTTTGGTAGTTTTTTTACCGTCTTGCATATGCCCAGAAAAAAAAATGATCTATTTCGTCCAGATCTTGTGTTTTATGCCTCATCTCCTGGGATTTTCTCATCATTCCCATAATTTCCACCACAGTTCTATCAGGACTCGCTTTCCTTTTGTAAGCCCTACTGGTCGTGGGCGTCATGGTTTGATCATGGCTTTCAGGAGATGAAACGTCTGACAAATCAGTGACAGACGTTGCATCAAGATTGCCTGTGGTGGAACATCCTTCCAAATATGGTTTTAAAAACGACATTTGTTCTTCAAATCGCCATGGCGCATTACCTTCCCCGCTTGGCCACTGTTCTTAATGCGCCTTTTAATTGCATTGTTACAGCAATTGCGCAACTTACTCCAGTCGTCTTTACACTGGTCAACTGAAACAATATATATTTTTTTAATTATCTACAGATTTTTTGCTACAGGAAATTCATTTCGGTCTATAGGATTCAGCTATCGCATAGGATTTTCCACTGCAAACAATATAGTCAAAGAAGTTTGTGAAGCTATTTGGAAACATCTTGGACCGAAGGTAATGTCCCAGCCAACCACAGAAATGTGGAAAAAAATAGCGAATGACTTCAAAAACTTCTGGAATTTCCCTAGTTGCATTGGAGCTCTAGATGGTAAACACATCAATATTAAGTGTCAAATAAATGGTGGTTCAGATTACTGGAATTACAAAGGTCAGAATTCCATAGTATTAATGGCCTTAGTAGATGCTAACTATAAATTTATAACGGTAGACGTTGCTCATATGGAAGAAAGAGTGTTGGAGGAATTTTCGAAAAATCTTCACTAGGTAAATTATTAGACCAGAATAAGTTGAACGTACCACCAGATCAGAACGTACCACTGATAACAGGATCGGAACCGTTACCATACGCTATAGTAGGTAATGAAGCGTTTCCGCTGAAGTCTTATTTACTGAGACCGTACAACAAAAACGCCTTGCTAAATAATGAACCAAATAAAATTTTCAACTATCGGCCGTCTCGAGCCAGAAGGATAGTGGAAAATGCATTTGGCATATTAAGAGCTAGGTGGCGCGTATTTCAGGGTCCATTACAAGTTCAACCAGCAATGGTGGACAGAATAGTTCTGGCAGCATGCTGCCTTCATAATTACTTAGGCACCATGTTCGAGCTAAGCAACGAACAAAATGTACCCATAGAACCGCAAAATACTCTAATTCCATTGGATGGAATAAGGAGAAACCATACTCAACGTGCTTACCATATGAGGGAAAAGTTTAAAGAGTACTTTGTATCCCAGGACGGGGCAGTGGGCAGTACCGTGGCAGATAAGTATGGTGCGAAGAGGCAGGAAACATTCCCAAAATGAAAATATCTAAAACTATATAATATATTGTGTCTTATGTTTATTGAAATCGTGTCTTATGTTTTGTATTTCACTCACAAATGTTGTTGCAAATTTATCACAATATTCCATAAATTTTATCATTTCATCATATTATGTGAATTGCAATAGAAAATCTTTGTACCTACTTTTAACAAATAAAAAATATTAACAAAATAACACCAGCTTTACTCTGAAAAGCACTCACTACCTACTTTACAAACTCTGCAATCAGTCAGAATTGCACTAAAACCTGTACGTATAGTAATATCAAGTTACAAAGATCATAACATTTAATTAAAGCATATACGTATAGCTACAATATACTCGTAAATAGACACACTAATCTAGATCTAAATACGATTGCAATAGTTGCACATAAAATAAATGATTCAGTTAAAAAAATGTGTTTTACCGGACTTGCCATGAGTGGCTGAGATTTCCTCCCAAGCTGCATTGCGTACAGCGGAATCTCTATATTCATGACCTTTAAATTGTAAATGACTTCATATTTATTGTCTCACAGTTTCGATGAAGTGCTCGTCACCCATTTTTATAATATCTGTCAAACAAAAACAACCACAGATATAGCGAAATATTAAATGCTTAGATAACACCACAAAGATGTAAAATCATCTCGTAGTAGGCGTGACCATACCCCCTCCACCTTCCACATGACCTACGCCGATCTGGCTGTTGCAGATCCGCGTCGAGTGGGGGCGTCGTTTTGCGTTGCGTGGGGCTAGTCTGATTCTAAAGCACCCGTTTCCATAGAAAATGTGTGGATGGTAAGCAATCCAGATATGGAAATGGTGACATCTACCCATGTGGCGTCGCGTTGCGTGGGCTTAGTGTGGTTTTACCTTAAGTGATAATAAAGCAATTACATAACCGTTCTCCATAACATATCTTGGTAGAAGATTGTTAATTTGTTTTTTGAAATATGTACTGTTTGCGTAGGTATCTACATGGTCACATTCAATGGTATTATATTATACAGGCGACACATTCGAGACAGTGGATTGAAGGATTAACTTATTTAATGTGAAATTGCCTTATATTTGTAATTTGGGAGGCGGGAATGGGTACCGCCGCCCCGGGAACCTTTATTGGATAACCAACACCTCTGCCATAAGTCACTCCAAGTGGTTCGCTACGTTTGGTGATTTAGCAGGGGTGCCCGGGTTCTTGGGGTGAGGTTTGTCTAGGTTTTGGAGGCGGATGACCAGGACATACTGAATCCCAGATTCTACCCGCCCCTTAAACCCTTTTCCTTCCCAGAACTCTCCTCTCCTTCCTTTCCTTTAAAAAAAACCCTCCACACAATATCCCCAAAGATGACAGGCCCTGGGGGAAATTTTTTTCCTCAGGGCCTCCTGCGTGGAGCTCATGTAAAAAAATAATTTAATGCTGAAAAGAACAAGAATGAAGTGTTTGAAAGAGAGAGTACGAAAACAGTGTGCGATATATTTGTGAATGATGAATACTTGGAGCAGGTGGATGAGTTTGTTTATCTGGGTAGTATGTTTACGAGAGATGGGAAGGCTGATAGAGATATCGAAAGAAGGGTAAATGCCGGTAACTCCATTAATGGAGGACTGAATGCTGTTGGTGCTAATAAAAAACTGTCAAAAAAAGCGAAGCTAGCAGTGCACAATGGAGTCCTGGTACCTACCCTGATGTATGGCAGTGAGGCATGGAACTGGCAGAGGAAGGATGAAAGTAAACTGAATGCTGTTGAAATGAGATCCCTGAGACGTATGTGTGGTAAAACCATGTATGATCGTGTTATAAATGTGGATATCCGCAAAGAATGTAAGGCTGATGTAAGTATAATGAGCAAAATTAAGAAAGGGACCCTCAGATGGTTTGGGCACGTAGAGCGAATGAGCGAAGAAAGTAATGTAAAAAGAATATATGAAGCAAATGTGAATGGTAGAAAAAGTCGGGGACGCCCGAGGAAGACATGGCACGATCAAGTGAATCAGATACTTGAGACGGGCCATGTCAAAAGTCAGAATAATAGAAGAGTATGTATGAGACGATGTATGAATGTGAGTGAGGCAAAGAGTGTGTGCCAAGACCGAGTTGTTTGGCGGTCCGTCCTCCCTGCCTACCCCTGCGGGGAAACGGCGTGATGGTTAGTTAGTTAGTTAGTTAGCTGAAAAGAACATGATGTTGGAATCTCAAAATACTAGAAAATGAAAGTCAATATAAATGTAACGAAGGTTTAGTTATATTGTAGATTATACAAAAGATGCGTGATATTACTTCAAATTAAGTCTCTATACACTTATGAATTCAGGCCATGGTTTCGATCTCGAAGAGTTCAATTTAATTTTTTCATATTCTAGAATAAACCAAAATTACTAATGGCAAAGCTAATGCGTGTCAGGATTTCTCCTACATAAAATTGTGAACGACTTACTGGTTAATGGGCGCCATACTCCTGCGAAACAGGGTATTATTTATTGTAAACTATTTTATTTCCAACTATGGTGGTTGATCGTCGGCTTCGTATCTTGAGAAGTCGCCATCCCGTAAATCAAATCTCGGAACTGCCGTTGTCAAACTTGTCTCTGGTCGCGGTGAGAAACCATTGTCACTTTTGCATAGAATTCCCGTGACCAAAGTTTTACTGCGTTACAAATTGTAATTAAATAATTCAAGATGGAATATATTACGATTCCTTGAATTATGTCTATTTGGAACTTTAATATGAATATTATTCTAATGCACGCGCCAGACATGAGTTCAAAGAAGTGATCAAATAAGTGTTAACAAGTGTAACACTTATTTGATCACTTCTTTGAGCTTTGCCGTTCAGTATCGGTTTTTTAGCGCACGTCAAAGGGATCAAAGTTCAAATGCCTGCCACACTGCGCGAAGCTCAGTTGCGGGAGCGTCGCCGTGGAGACTTGTCGTGCGTAAACAGCCAAACGAACTAACGATCGAGTGGAATAATGAGAGCGTTTGTCGAGTTTATAGAGTTGAAGCAAGTAGAGCCAGATATAAGGGCATACAATTCGAAATAAATTTTTTGTTTATTTATTTGCACTTGTAATAAATAATTAGACGCACATAAATAATATAAGCAAACTGTGTCGACCAAATCGTCGTCCATGTTGTGTGAAGTCTATTTGAAAACTGTGAGCTCAAAGGAGTGATCAAAACTTTGACACATGTCTGGCAGATACAACAATATGTGACCAAATGTGTGCGCAAAGTCTCCAAAGAAGTGATCACTTATTTGAACTTCTGTCTGGCGCCTGCGTCATGAGTGGTTTGAAGCTTATTTATTTATATATATATATTTTTTATTAACGCCCTAGTGGGCTTTTACAAGAAAAGAAGCAAATATATAATTAACAATATTAATTACATGTATTACATAAACAATAAAACAGAATAAATATGAATGCAATCGACTGGTTAGGTAAAGAATATTACAACATAAAAAAGAAATGAAATGAAGTAGTACAAGTTGTACTTACAAAAAACTAAAACAATTTAACTTTAAATATTTATACATATTATTAACAATAATAATAAGACCTGACATAGAACAAAGTGTAAATAGAACTGCAAAAATATTATAAAGTAAGTATACATTTTACTGGTGAGGTTTAGATGAGAAAATATTTTATGAGAAAAACAAAAAAATAATAAAAGTTAATTATTAGCAGATAGAATCGAGATTAGTTGATTTTTGAAACATTCAAAACTGTCACCACTAAATATATCTATAGATTCGCAAGGTTATGGATTCTTGGAATTGGTGAGTATATGGAGTAATTAGTGTTGAGTTTATTGTTGCATTTAAAAATATCTTTACTACGAGTTTGTCTAGCAGGTATGCTAATGCAAATTAGTTCCAACAAATTAGGGCTGAAATTAATAAATTACTTCGTTTTTACCACTTATAAAAGTGGTAAAAACGAAGTAATTTATTAATTTCAATCATAATGGTGCCACTTACAGTTCTGTCAAAACCCTGAAGAAGCTGACGAAACATGTCGGTTTTATAAACAATAAAAGTGGTAAAAACGAAGTAATTTATTAATTTCAATCATAATGGTGCCACTTACAGTTCTGTCAAAACCCTGAAGAAGTCAGCTTTGCTGACGAAACATGTCGGTTTTATAAACAATAAAAGTGGTAAAAACGAAGTAATTTATTAATTTCAATCATAATGGTGCCACAAAATAAGTTTGCTGTGTTAGAAGAAGAAATTAGGGCTGTCAATTAAAGATTTTATAATTTTGTGTAAAAATAATAAATCAATTAACACTCTTCTATCTGATAATTTAAGAAGTCTGGTTTCAGCTCGTAAGTAATTATAATTTATAAATTATCATGTACTTGTCATGAATAATTTTGTATAAACATATTCAGCAAATTGTCTTCTTTTTTGCCAGGGTTGTAAAATTAAATTGATGCGAATTGCGCGGAACTTTTTCAGTATGTCCTGCTGTTTGTTTTCCTAAAATTCCCAGATCCTGAACAACGTTAAAAGCTCCTCGTTTTTATTACGTTCAACAATTTCGGTAAACCTTTTTAACTTTTCGATTGTTTCTATCCCAACAATCTCCTTAAAATTTTGAAATGGCATGTCTGGGAAATTCTCGTTATCATCGGCAATCGGTGGGTTCTTTGCTGCAAGGCACTTTGAATAGTCCACTGCATCTGGGTCAAAGGGTTGCAAGCCGCAAGTTTGGAACCCTTTTACTACGCAAGATGTATCAATTTTTTCCACAACTTTTTTAATACGACGGCATAATTCTGTTTGTTGACTGGTTCTCCTACAGGTTCTATTCCCCAATCACGTACAGCTGATCAATAGGTCTAAAGAGAGCAACGTCTGCTGGTTGAAGAATATGTGTAGAGCTTGGGTATAATAAATTTCATTCTTCAGGGTGCTCGCTATTAAGCTTAGATTATAAAGTGCGAACGATGTCTTAAAGGAAAATAATAAAACAAATGGCACATAATCACTCTCACCTTTAATCAAATCTTCAGCAGTGCAATTTTCAGGCAATTTCGTCATAGTAGAATTAAGAATTTATTTCCAGAGTTGTGCTGCAACTGCACGAATCGTTTCTTTCATTGCCATAGTTTTGAACAAATCATTGTATGTAACATTATCGATAGAAAATGGAGCAAGAAACTTTTTCTTTTCAGCATAAAAAATCTTGATCTTCTTCTCAAAAGTCTCTATTATCTTTCTTTCTAAATGCCGATCTGAGAATGAAGTGCTGTCCATGGAATCAGATAATAGCTTGCCATTGTTTAAGTAGTAATTTGTGGTATTCTTTCTTAACATGATCAAAAAACAGGCAACCGTTTTTTTACCACGTATTCCTCCAAAATTTCGCGCAGCACGACATAAGCTGTGTTTGATGCTTTCCGTTTGTTAACAAAATCAATTTCATCTTCTTTTGAAATATCTCGCAAGTATTCATCTTTACAAAATCTACAGTATTTATTGTTTTATTACACGCCACTCCTCCGAGAAATGAATCCATTGTATTATAAGCGAACCATAATATAGGTTTATATACTTCATCTGAGTTGGCAGCACTGTGTATAGAATCCTTAATTTTTTCCGTATGTTCTGTAGCTGGACATTAGGGAGGTACAGGATTTTCGATGATTTCACTAATTCTCATCCATGCATCATGTATCTTATTTTTATTGCCTTCATGTTGGACTTTTCAAAGCACGGGTTCGACTTGATAACCAAGGAACACTAGTTTGCGATCGTTACTCCACTCGATACTAATTTTTTACATCCGCCTGTCACTGCGTGTCGCACACAACTAACTCACGGGGTGTCAGTTGTGTGCGAAGTTTCAAATAGGTCTGATATATTTTCATTCGCAGTGGACTGTGGGCAAACCAATTTCTTGTTTCCCTAAGTAAATATTCTAGACAAGACGGCAACTCAGTGCACGCTTTGGATGCACATAAACTAAGGGAGTGACACACACACTTCCATAGCTTTAAATGGGGTATATATGCTTGTAAAAGGGTGAAAAAGGAGTGATGTCTACCACAAAGGTTACTTGCTTCATCAGTTCCTATTGCAATTAGATTTTGAAGATTTAAACCCATTTTAGACGTAAGACTTTTGAATGATGTATAAAGGGCGTCAGCTGTTGCTTCGAATACTTCCTGAAAGTCTAAAAAATCTGCAACTATTTTGTCCAGTTTTGAATTGTAGTAGCGGATGCAATATGCCATGTACTTTTGTGTTGTTGCATCGATGGATTCATCCAGTATAATAGAGTAACTCTGGTTACCAACTTCTTCTAAGAGTTCCTTAAGCATGGCTGGTTCTAGAACATTCTTTATAATGGCAGAACACTTTGATCTATGCAGTTGTATGTTTTCAAGAAGACTTCCTATCCCACAGGTTTTTAAAACTTCTGTCAGATGATCAATGCTGCGGATGAAGCTGAGAGCAGCGACATAAGTAGAAATTTGTATGTCCATTATTGTTTTCTTTTGATGAACTGTCACTAACTGAGGAGTAGACAAATGGTGCAAGCGGTTGCTTCTTTGAAAAACTTAATTCTTTGTCTTTGTGTGTTTTACTTTTCATGTGCTTTTCCAAATCAGTTTTGTGCGCACGGAGTGGTGTGACGCATTTACAAAATGCTTCATCTTTACCACTCTTCGTCAGTTGAACAGGTACTCGACGAAGCCAATCTGCAAAAGAAATTCAACTCAATAATCCGCTAGGCAGTATATGTATAAAACCAGGTATGGTATTGGTGTTCCCAAGTGGAAACTAAATTAACGCATTCTAGACATGACTTGCTTAAACCCTCCATAAATAGTTTGTGTTTCATTTTCTCATTGGACACACCAATAATAAATATGTCTTTCAAACACGATTCTAATCTTACTTCAAAGTTACATGACAAGCTAATATATTTAAGCTTAGCGGCGAACTCCTTAATGGATTCATTAGCCGATTGTTAACATTTATAGAATATTTTCCGAGATTCAAATATATTGTGCATGGGTTTACAATTGGAATCTAGAAATTTGCACAAATCCTCAGATGAGGTTTCCGACACTTTTTTTCGGAAAACATAAATCACTTAGCAATGAAACGGTGTCTTCGGTGAGGTTGTTTAAAAGGAACGCTCTTTTACGTTCATGTGACAAAATTTTTCATCATATAAAATGAGAGCTTGGTCTGGCCAGTCTCTCTTTGAACAGAGACCACACTCCTGTCTCGTGACAGAATGTCGCCAGACTTTTGCAAATCGCATCCATTGGGAATAAGAGCTGAAACAATTTTTATAATTAAAAACTTATCCTTATGGGAATTTTTTAAATAACAATAAAGTATCTACTCGTATGATTTGATTGATCCGTTCTTTTCTAAAAAAGGATCATAGTTGTAACTAACCTATCCCAACCTTATGGCTGGTCAACTTGCCCGTGGTTTGCTCGTGTTCTTGGTGAATCATCTTATTTGCCCTTCCCCTTGGATGCTGGTTCTTGTTGTGGTTTCGACGATTGTTTATTATTAAATTCGCGCACTCCGATTACAATTTGTTTCTTATTTTTATCATCCGGTTTGAAGGACCAAATGTAAAAAGTTAGGACTTGAGAAAGAAGTAGATGTTTGTTTTAAATGAAGCACCCTTTCGAGAAATTGAATCCATTGATTTATTATAATTTTTTAATTTACATGTTACCGACACATAATGAGATTTCCCACCCAAAGGACAAAGATATATTTATTACTTTTAGTTTTCTATGCAAGAAATGAACGAGAAGTGGTAATTTTTAGTTAAACCAGTTTATATAGATTTATTCCTTTGTCCATTGGAAAGGGAAATAAAGTTCATTTAAGATAATTATATATTAGCGATACCTACAAGTACTGGCGCCATCTATGACCCAAATTAATAAAACTTGTATTGAAATTCATAATTGGTTTGAGACTTATTTCCAGAAACCCCAACATATTTATACTACACATATATACATGATAATTTTTCTATGTGATACTTTCACCCATAAGTCTTCACCTTGGGTTTCCGTGTAGTTCAGTCTTCCCGCGTATGAGTGGCTGTCAGCTCGGAGGGCCAGGAGTGTCCCTCCTCCGCGACTACCTCTATCCTTCCTGTAGACGTGGTATAAATTTCCGAATAGCTCCGATGAATAGGTGCCCTAAGTTAGTCATGTTTCAGTTATTTCACTAATATTCGTTTTTTCATGGGTATTTGTGTCGGCTGTCTTTGTTTGGGATCGTGTCCTCCGAAATGACCACTCGTTGAAGCCCACGTTTTCAGGTCAGATCGTGGGGTTCAGGAAAACATGAAAGCTTTTTTTTGGAATTCCTATTTTGAATGAAGCATGCCGTTCGTGCCTCGTATAGAGTTTTTTTTAACTGTGAATTCCAAATGGGGATTCTTCTTTTTTGGGAATGATTTGATCTTCCATGGTTTCTCGGTGGAACATGAAGATGTTCAAATGTAGTTTTTTTGGGATGGTCACCAAGTTGTCATCGACAGATCCTGCCCCTTTAGAGATTGGGAGACCGTATTCGTTTACTCTTGACGACGGCATCACTGTATGACTTTAGAGGCTGGGTCGGCTGTTCGGATGCGGGGGATAGTACCGATGCCGCTGATGTAGATGCAGATGCCGCTGCAGCAGTCGTGGAAGTGTGCGTATCTTCCTCGGATGTACGTTTTCTAGCGCTGGATCAGGTAGTCATTCTGCGCGCATTGAGTATCTGATCGCTGTTTACAGGCGCTGCGGTGATAGCGTGAGGGCGAGAGGGGTCGGGTGGCGGCGGGCTATATGGCTGCAGAGTGATAAAGGTTTAGATGGAAGATAGTCTTAAGTCTGTAAAAATGTCAGGATTAAATGGTTGAATACCCGAAGTTGCGAAACCTTATATCGATATTTCCATTCGACATGCTTTGGAGAATGCAAAGTTGACTAGAGAAGCTACGTCATATTCAGATATTCTGAGTAATAGATTTTCACGCATCCACATAGTACAAGTCATATCGAACATGTTTTTGGAAGGCTTCATGAAGGTGCGGTCTAGTGGTTGCAACCTATTTGACGTGTGTGGAGGAATGCTTAGCCCGTCTCTTAGCTTACACTCTCAGCATGTACCCTCAGACTTTTTAGAAACTAAAAATTGTACCTCTGAATTATCTGAATTTATTGAAATAACAGAAGTCGAAATATCAAACCATATTGATAACATAAACGTTAGGTCTGCAGATGGTCCTGACAACTTAAGTAATGCTACAATTAAATCTATGAAAAAACATATAGTCAGACCACTACACCATATATTTAACACATGCATCAGTAATAGTATTTTTCCGAATAAATTTAAATTTGCTAACATCATTCCCATACACAAATCAGGACCTCGATGTAAAACAGACAACTACAGACCAATCACATTAACTTCTCAATTGTCTAAGATATTAGAAAAATGTCTAAAAAAACGAATCATCGATTTTCTAGAATCTCATTCACTCCTATCAGCTAACCAATATGGCTTCAGGACTAAACTCAGTACTGATGATGCTATATTTAATTTAACCAAAAATATTTATTCTAACCTAGACTCAAACATTAAAACTCTAACCATTTTTCTAGATTTAAAGAAAGCCTTTGACACAGTCAACCATAAAACTCTTTTAAAGAAAATGACCAACATTGGAATTAAAAATAAATGCCTCATGCTGTTACAAAATTACATATTAAATCGGCAACAATGTACAAAAATTGGAACATGTTTGAGTAATTTTGACACAGTAAAACATGGAGTTCCACAAGGGACTGTATTAGGGCCGCTACTCTTTTTAATCTATATAAATGACTTGTGTAATATTGTTATACCTGGTAAAATATTCTCATTTGCTGACGATACTGCAATAACAGTCCAAGGAAAGACATGGGAAGATACAACTAATAAAGCTAACAAATGTATTTCTGTTGTCAAAGAATGGCTAGATAGAAACCTTCTTACTTTAAATTACGAAAAAACTCTATGTATTCCTTTTTATATTACACAGAAGTCAGCTCCCAAAACTAATCTCAATTTAAAGTTTCATAATATTAATTGTAACCCAACCACATGCTCTAACTGTGAAGAGATGAAATCAGGAAAAATGATTAAGTACTTAGGTGTAACCATAGATTGTCAACTTAAATGGACCAACCATATAGAAAATACTGTTAACAAACTCAGATACTTAAATTATATTTTTAAAAGAATGTGTAACATAGTAAATATAAAAACCATAAAACTAGTTTATGATGCACTAGTCCATTCATCTCTTTCCTACGGAATAATTGGCTGGGGTGGAGCTTACAATAATCATGTAAAACCTTTAGAAATTGCCCAAAAATCAATAATTAAGATTATGTACAAAAAAAATAAATCGTATCCCTCCAAACAATTGTTTAAGGAAACTGATATTTTGGACCTTAGACAGACTTATGGACTTCAATGCCTTAAATTTATTTACATGCGTCCAAATAACTTTCTAAAAAATTCAAATCGTACCAGCCAAAGACGTGGCACATGTGAGTATGCAGTACCCCACTGCAAAACTAGGTTGTCCCAAAGGCATATTAGTTTTATAGCTCCAAAAATGTATAATTTACTATGTACAACCTTTAAAGAGAACATATGTCAAAATCTTCAATCTTATAAAAAATATACCAAAATTTGGCTAAAAAACACTGAAACAGATATTTTTTTCTTATAAGTTTAAATAAAGCCGTTAAATATATCTATCATTGGACAGCTTTTAGAGAAGATTTATAATATTGTTTGCTAGTTTATTTTGTTTGTTTTTTTATGTTTTTAAATTGCACTTGTAACATCTATTTTTACAAAACTTACAAATACAATAATAACAGTGCAGACTGTCATTATGCTGTAGTTTTTAAATGCATTCATTCAGTTACTTTTTTTTTAAATTCCTTATTTATGTTTACTTAATATTCACTATAACCATAGAAATAAAAGTAAAAAATCTATATTATACCCACGCACAGGCATTGCCTTTGTGGGATTTTTTTGTTCATACATTAATTATATTAAGTTTTTTTATACACTTTTCATTATTTCATGTATGTATTATATGTATTGTATCAAAAAATTTCAATAAAAAAAAAAAAAAAAAAAAAAAAAAAAAAAAATATGAATGTGTGTTTCACGGGCAAAAGTTATAACGTCATATTCCTTACGACTTCCGTGACCGTCTATTATCAATAGCACTGGATCTTGTGCTGTTGGTTTCACTGTTTGCACGAATGCTTTGATTCAACTCAAAAATAAACCCCCATTCATCCATCCACTGGGTTGAGCATGGAACGTGCTTCCTGCCGATGCACTCATTTTCAAACGTTCAGTAACTTCGCGCGGGGAAAAATGAAGAGTGGAGGTATGTCACCAGCCGCGTTGATACGGAAAATAAGTGATTTTTCCCCACTTGCCTTTTACCCTTTGTGCTTAGAACTTTAAATTTGTTCTTATGCACGCAACTTATTCCCGTGTGCATCATAATATAAGTTTGGAATGTGTAAATAATCCCAAACCCTCTGGGACGTAATATGATCAGGGGAAAATTGCAAGTATACAAAGAAACACGAACTGTTATTTTTTAGAGACTGTGTGGACTTTAGATCTTGCAGATCTTAATAATATACGCGCGTGTATATGATGAACATTTATTGGTACTATACCAGTTATAAAGCTACGTACTAACTAACGAGCTGTCGGTAGGAAAAGCGGGCGAGCAGGTACATACATCACCCTTTATACTGAGTGATCTGCCGTCCCGCTCTACATATTCAAAAAGGCAGGCATGCCACCAAAACCATTCTTACATCCTCCCCTACTTAAAATTGAAGGTACTAGCTACATATATGATTCTTACTTCTACATATTTTATTTCCTATAATACAATTTTATTTCATTTTCTTAAATTAACACAACACTTTTAAATTAATTAACATTTCCCCCGTTCTTTCTGTTTCTCTTCTCTCTGTCTCGTCCGTCCACTCCTGGACTGCGAAGTACACTCATCTTGGACGAAGTCTTCCTTGCCACGGGTTAGCCCTGAAACATGGAGAAGTTTTCCAGATGCTCGAACAGACATCTGCACGGCAAACGAAAGCATATGTTCTCGTACTCACTAAATCACTCACTTTCATCCTTTTACATTGATCACTGCAGCCCACAAAATCCTTTTCGGGCCTTCCAATGGAGGTAGATGGCTGATTCGTGTCAACTGGAGAACTTCCAGCTATGTCTTTCAAAACTTTTTCACTGCCTTGAAGCCACTCACTAAATTTAGCAACAAATCATTCTTGATTTCCACAGGATACTGTTCATTTTCTGCTTATATTCAAAGATATAAGCCTTATTTGGTTTACAACTTTTTTCACTACTTGCACTGAGCTTTTCAAACATTCCCTCAAGCCTTTCTTTCTTCGGCAAACTCTTCCATGTCACGAACAATTCCAGCCTGGAAATCTCGTATGTGGTTCCTGTAAAATGAAAAAATAATAATGTAGATTCGTGCGGGTTAATATCGAAACTGACATGAATAGAATATTAGTTGCACTATTAAAAAAGAAAATTATCGTGCGATTTTGATACGCTCTCTGAGATAAACTCTCGAGAAGTTAGAAATTTTAATATTTTTTAGGCCAAAAAAAAAACACAAAACTTTTATTTAAAAAACAACTAACATTATTTACACTAAGGTATTAAGAAACAACTTTAAAACATACCTTCCAAAGTAGCCTCCATTTTACAGAACCGAAAAAAACACTTTTCAAACTTAGTACACAATTTTAAACGTCGAGCTGCGACGAGCGAATAAATGCAAATGATAATTTCAAAACAACATTATTCGACTTTAGGCCTCTGGTATGAGTCAATGCGTGCACTAATCACCCCAATTAAGCATGCATTTATTATCTTGTCTATCTGGTAATGTCTCCATGACGTCATTGTTTGGGAATTCAAAAGTGACTTATTAGCGTCTAGCTTATATGAAACGAATCACTGTGCAGTGTTAGAATAATAGCACTTTCCTGCTCTCTTTAGGCCAAATCTGACATACAAAATGGCATTCAGGGTTCTCACTGCCAAACGATTTTGGAGCTTTACTTTGACCAGACTTATTTGGCTAAATACGCGTTCAATGTCCGCGTTTGAATGCGGTAATATTAAAAGAGACATTGCAAACTGACAAATCACTAAAGGGGTTATTATTAGCTGCATCTTTATATGGCATGACTTCATTCGGTAAATTTTTAATTAAGTTGAATAATTGTTAGAATTACGTATTTCAGTTTCCGGAAATCGAAATAAAAGGTATTTTAATGGTTATTTTAACATTTTAGTTATCGCGAAAAACAATATGTGTACGACGCCATTCGCCCATAAGATATAGGATGCCCATAGGCGTTGCCATTGTTGCCAACCTAAAAAATGCGAAAGCTTTATCAAGTAGCTTAAAAGGATGCAATAAATTATATTAAAATTACTAACCTCTAATCCTTGGCATACGGAAAGTACGTAGTACTCGCCATATTAAAGAATGCGTGCATTCTTTCGTTGTGGTCGGGAATAGATCTCTTCCACAGGAACTCGCATAGATACCCTTCATAGTGAAGAGCACTTCCATATCTTGGGACACTGGTTCGCACTTCCCTCCACGACCGTTCAATATTTTGGGTATGTGCTCCGGTTGCTGGATCGACGAAATGATTCACGTTGAGGTGTACAAAGCCTTCGTCATTGAGGCAATCATACGACTTCCAGCAATCGGAGACAATAGTAGTTCCCGGCAAAATGTTGTCTTTTATTATTTCTAAGAGAGTATTTTTAGTTCGGTCTTTAACAGAACACACGAACATTTTTTTAGATCCTCGTTCGAAACCTCCAAATATCCACGTTCCGATAACTCGTCTACCCCTGTTGTATTTCCATTTGCCTATCTTGGCCTCGTCAATTTCCACAGTGATGCCCACACCACCAATTTTCTGTGTATTTTTCTGGCACCAGTGAATACACCTCCCTACAAAATGATGACCAGTCGACGACGGTCTTCGAGCTCATCTGAAGCTCTTTCATGATAAAAGTTGTTCTTGGAGGTCTCATGCAAGCCCACATTAATACAAACTTGCAAATTATTTCTGGTGATAACTTAGAATTTTAAAAAAACGTGTCAGTTCTGGCCGACACGGAAAAGTTACATCTTGATTTAACTTTTTTTTGTTTTTAATTGTTGTTGCTCTTTTTTTACACACGTATCTCCAATCAGAAGTAAAAAAAAAAACACATATTAGCACACAGTTCACCTACTTTGTCCCTCCGAATAACGCCATGAGATCTTAAATATTCTAAAAACAATTCACGTTTCGAAATAATATCATGATAATCGAAAAAACCAACGGTACAACCATCACACTCCATAATAAACTTTTTAACCCGATTTCCGATCACGCTAAACTGTAATATTATTACGAATGATTTCAAAACTTCAAATTAGCAAAGCTCACAACATTAAATGTTACCATTACTGGGGGTGGGCAAACGTAGACATTGCTAAGGGGGTTTCCCTTTTTAATGGTTTTTCACTCCCAAAGGGGTATTCTAGCGAGTGTTAAGTGTGATTGAGAAACATTTGTAATTGTAATCTACATTTTCTTTTATTTCCTTCAAGGCCCTATTTCTCTTAACAACATTTTTATAGTTCTTATGACGTGTGTTCCATAATATGTCACGCATCTCATACGCCTCGATGAATGCCGCTAACTCATTTCGCGATGGCGGAACATCGCTGTCCGACATAATTACAGGCGTCGAGGGACCACTGCTCTCCATGGTGCACACGGAATACTGAGGTATTGATGCGGCGAGCCATTACACGCATCAAACCGCGCACCAATATCCCCACCACTTACGGCCACGCCCCAATACTGATATGACTGATCCAAATATCTAGATGCGTTGCGATATTATTGATGATGCGTCAATATTTGCCATTAGACGCATCAAACCTCGCATGAATACTCGAGTATTGTTGCGAGGATTGATACGTGTAATGGGCAGATTACACCAGGCTCAAGATTATTCTTGTATTTTATTCTCAAAAGCGTATCTAAATAGCTTTCTACGTTTTCTGTTATGATGTTGACCCTCGCCGTTGGATTCAGAATACGCCGATCTATCGATTCCACTAAGCCAATTAGATCATTGTATAGTTTGGTTGGGTCAACCAAACTATATTATTTGGTTGGGTTGAATAATTAAACATTAAATATACTTTTAATGGATATTCACTATCTCCAAGTAGTGCTCCATTTAAGTACTGCCCTGTTTCGAACATTGCTTTAGCTCGGCAGCCTTGCAATATAAGGGAGTGTAGCTCCTGGCCATCTCGCTACGATGTCCCTTATCCTCATTCTAACATCCGAAATGGTCTGCACATTAATAGAGAAGTAGCTCTTCCTATTTCTGAATGTTTCAGCTTCTGGTCCGCCTTTGGGAGAAAGCAGATGGTTAACACAATACTTAATTGGTACTGTACAGAAAAATATGCAGGCAAAACCAACATATAGCGCTTGTCTGGCACTTACCCACGGATTGAATTTTGATGTGAGTGCAATCAATTGCACCTATTACGTTGGGGAATCTGGCTATTTCGTGGAACTCCCTTTTTGCAATTTCCACCTCGTCCCCCATTAGCAATTTAATGTGGACAGGTCTTAAACTTGCCAAGGCACGAGATACATTTTTTACGATTTTGCTGGTGTGAAAACTTCCAGTTGCATAGAAACGTAAAGCAACAAGCAATTGATTGCATGGCCAAATTGGGCAGTTTCTAAAAAAGAAATAAACAAAGCATGATAACATTAGATAAAAGGTTTTCAGACCTGATAAGTGTTAAATATATTCCACCTGTTATTGCAAAAATGATACTCGATAAGTCAAAACTTTACCTTTCACTTGCATAAGTCAAGTTATCTTCTATTTGGCTCAAGATATATGTAAATCACGAAAACGGTTTAAAATTCTTCATCACTTAATATTTCTATACAATTTATATCTGCATCTTGTCGCCGCCTATGTAACCCGATGATGACAGATGCGAGATGACACATCGATTGTTTTCGTGTATTTATGTTCGCTCTGTTGTCAGTTTTTATAAGTAGGTCTTCCTCAAGCATGTTAATCCACGAGGTTAGCTTCCTTAAATTTGAGTGTGGTGTGGCGATCAAGTGCTTTGGGCAAAACGTATTTGGGCATTTGAGCAGGGTTGAGCCGAGACTTCGGCTCAGCAGTTGATCATTAGGATTGGATACAACGGCTGTTAGTGTTTATGGCTTTCCTTAGTTCAAGTGTCTCTAAATTGTCCAACCTTATACCTATATTGTTTTTATGAATTAGGGCGGCGCCTGAGTTTCTATCAAATATATGGTCTTTTTCGATCCAGTGGTTTGCAAATTCCGAAAATCTTGTAAACTTATTGTAATGTATAACTTATCTTGTAATGTAAACTTCTAAGACGTTTTTTGACACGGTTGTTTATGTTGCATGCTGTTTTGCCTATATAAAAAAGGGGCAGTCGCTGCATTGGACTGAATAAATTCCCGAGTGAGGAAGACTATCTTCCTTTTCCTTACCGTTCATTAAAAGCTTACCTATACTATCATTAGTGTAAAATGCTGGTTTGATATCTGATGGGAGATTTTTAACGCTTTTTTGAGAAAAATTATTGATGTACAAGATTCTACGCCATTGATAAGGTTGATTATTATTACTTGGTATATTATTATTATGAGGTGGACTGTTGTATAAAAATTTACTTGTGGATAATTTTTTAAATTTTTTATTTATAATATTGTTGACTATATTTGGATTGTAACCGTTATTTATTGCGATTTGTTTGATCGTAGATAGTTCTATTGCAAAGTTGGTATTTGATAAAGGGACTGTAACCAATCTGTGTATCATGGAATGAAAAGCTGAATGTTTATGGGAGTTGGTGTGGTTAGAGGAATTGTGAATCGTTATATCAGTGAATGTCGGTTTGCGGTAGATTTTAAATTCAATTTTATTATTTATGATTGATAATGTAAGATCTAAAAAGTTTAAGGTAGAATTGGTTCCTATTTCTATTGTGAATTTAATTTGTTTATGGGAGGAGTTTATTAGTAGCAGGAAAGAATTGAGTTGTCGCTTGGTTCCTAACCAAACGCAGAATACATCGTTAACGTATCTCTTCCATAGAAGTACGTTTTTTAATAATGGTGATTTACAGTTAAAAATATTATTCTCTAAATTGTCCATGAATATATTGCTACGTGGGTTTTTCGCCAAGAGGCAAAGCCAAGTATACATTTCGTAAAACAACTTTAGTGTTGTAATGCTGATCAGGTATCCACAGATTTCATCCCGTAGGAAGCGCCAATTCTGGACGGGTTATGGATCCCGTCAAGAATACCTGTGGTTCCCAAATATGCTCAGGGGTGGATCTTAAACCACGATATGTGTCGCTCTCCAAGGGATGGTATGCCAGGTACATAATTTAAAAGGCGAGAATTGTGAGAACAAGCATATCATTTTAAAAAACAGTAGCAATCAAGGTTTTAAATATGTCATTTCACTTACCCCCATGAACCGAACTCTTTTATTATGAATACTTTCGCTAGCTAACTAATATACTGTCCATCTAGTAGCTGCAAGGCACAGGCAGCATTTCCCCATGCAGGATCCGGTAAGCCCTCACCGAAGCCGAGATCTGGAGACAGTTCCGCCGCCGAAGGGAAATCATCAAGCGGCCTTTAGCCGCGATCAAATTAGCAAGTCATCCCGCCGCCAAGGGGAAATCATCAGGGGGCCTTTCGCCGCGATCAAAATTAGCAAGTCATCCCGCCGCCAAGGGGAAATCATCAGGGGGCCTTTCGCTTAGAAGGATTAGCATGTAGGGAGGCCGCCCTCGGTCCAGACGAGAGTCAAGGTCGGCGTAAATTTACTTTTCCGCCACAAAGAACGGCAAATAGCATCGCGGGCTTAACGGTACCCCAACCATCCGTCAAAACGGGGCTCTGACCCAAGTGTGATCGGACGTATTTCTCATGGATTAAATCTTTCCAGGTTCTAAATTAAAAAATTAAATCTCAACTAATCCCACCAAAGGAATGCAAACTCTCGATCACACAATACGTTCACGTAATCACTTTTACCGCCCGGCATTTCTCAAGTAAAAAGGAATTATTTTCCCGTTCGAATACTAAATTCTCACAAAAACTCCATGGACTGTCGCGTAGTTAGATTCGGGGCCCAACTCTCCCAAATCTACCTACACAAGAAGTGAGTATTGCCGCGGAACCGCTCCAGAGGTCGCCCCAAGCCGTCGATAAAGTCAGAGCTGGCACTCTAATAATTAAAAACATGTTCCTACCTAATTACGATTTCGACGGGTAGAGTTGTTAGGATGCAGTACAAATAATAAAGATGTTAATAATTATATTTAAAGCAATACGGATTTGTACTGCATCATAACAATATCAGCGATGAGAGGCGATGTCGGTGCCCCCATGGTCAGTCCTTCTTTTTGTTGATAAAAACTTTCATTGTATTGGAAATAGTTTTGGTTAAGACACTTTTTAAACAGGTGAGATAAATCCTTGGAGAAATAATTTGGTAACTTTGAATTTTGTACTAATTTAGACAATATATTTTTACTGGGAATATTTGGAAAAAGGTTAACAACATCGAAGGAGACTAATATTGCACTATTGTGGATATGTAAGTTTTCAAGATCATCAATCAAGTCAAAGGAATTTCTAGTGGTGTATTTTGGAGCAAAAACTTTTTTAGTTATTGAATACATTAGTTATAAATGATGATGCTATTTTGAAATTTTGGGAATTGCAACATGATACAACCGGCCTGATTGGTTTTTCAAGTTTATGGAGTTTTAAGAAACCATATAATTTAGGGGCTTTTGGATTTTTTGTAATTTTTTTTTACTTATTGATATGAGTTGTCTTGGAAAATTGCGGATTTACATGATCTTAGAGTACTTTTTATATTTTCTTGGAATTTGGTGGTAGGGTCCTTGGGTAGAATGTCAAATTTGTCCGTATTAATGAATTCTCGCACTTTAGAATTATAAAAATAATGCTATCAAATACAGGAGTACACAAATATATATATATACATTTTGTCAAGAAAGAAAGGGACAGTATACTATAGTCAAACGGAAATTAAATGATTGGTCAAAGTCCCCATAGTCAGTAATAAAATGTACACGAGAAGGTTCACGATTTCAAATTAATTTTATTAAACAAAATGTTTTTGTTATCTTCGGGACTGAATTCAAGAGATTGAATAAAAATGCGTAGGTGTTTAAAAGTCGAGGACGCCCAAGAAAGACATGACCAGTGAATCAGATACTTGGGTCGGGCCATGTCAAGAGTCAGAATAATAGAAGAGAATGTATGAGGCGTTGTATGAATGTAAACGAGGCAAGGAATGTGTGCCAAGACCGGGATGTTTGGCGGTCCGACCTCTGCCTACCCCTGCGGGGAAACGGCGTGATGGTTAGTTAGTTTAGGTGTTTAAAAATACCTACAAGGTATTCGGTAACACTCATATTACATAATATGTCAGAAACAAGAAAATTCTTAGACAGGTTTTATCTGATGCTAATTAATAAAGCGGTAACCAATTTATGAGACATTTAAATTTAAATAATACTTTATTTTTACCCCCGGCTGGGATTTTACATATGTATTTTTTTAAAGACAAAAAAGACCTAAATGTGCACATCAACATAAAACAACATACTTTTTACTATACAATATACATGTTACATCGGTAAATTTTTATTTGTAATTAAAAAAAATAAATATTAGAGTTCACGGAAAACATGTAGATACACATATTTATTTAATTAATACGAAATTTATTCCATGTTATAATAATAATAATAATAATAAATTTGGACAACTTATATAGCGCTGTTTTTGCGAAAAATCGCCTCAAGAGCGCTGTACAAATTAACAAGGATTTTACATTAGAATTTACTTAACTTAGGAGGCTAGATAACAACTCGTCTTGCAGCTATCAAGCGCATGGATTATTGAAATTCTAGCCCCCCGATAAATTAAATAAAATATCTTTTTATACGTACGTATTTCAATTTACTTAACTATGTAGGGGGCTAGATACCCACTCGTCTTGCAGCTATCAAGCGCATGGACTGTTGGAATTCTAGCCCCCCAATAAATTAAATAAAATATCTTTTTATACGTACGTATTCTAATTTACTTAACTATGTAGGAGGCTAGGTATCAACTCGTCTTGCAGCTATCAAGCGCATGGATTATTGGAATTCTTGCCCCCCAATAATACATTTACCTTCTGTATTTAATAATCTACTTAACATCCTTAGTCTAACTTAATCTAACTTAATCTACTTAATCTAACTTAACCTAACTTAATCTTACTCACACATACTCAAAACATATATGTATTTAATTAATCGCAGTTCATAAAAACAATTGCAAAGAAACCATAAAAATAACACGTAATCAACGCTAACGAAAATGTATATATACTCGTAATACACTGTGATAATAAATTGTCACTGTGAACTGTTAATTAATAAAGTTTTTTAATTTTTCATTTATCACTCCATACGTACGGCACAGGTAGAAACCGAAGGGCGCGGGCTCAGTCCCATGACTTCCTAGTCCATGTGCTTAGGGGCGGGGGGCAGGCGCGGGCGGTTGGCAGCGGGGGCAGCTAGGGATGCAGAGATTGCAGAGGTCATCAGTTGGTTTTCTTCTCTGGTGCGTTTCTTAGAAGGCCGCTTCAGTGGCCCACACGCCGAACGGGTCATATGGTCCACAGTCGTAAATACAGCGACTGCGGGCGTAACAGCGAGCAGCGGGGTTGCAGTAAAGGTGCGGGGGGTGCGCAGGGGTACGGCTATGACACCCGACAACCGAACAAATGACCACATCTGGTAAATGTTCGCTACCGATCCTGGGTTTTAAACACTTCGCATCTAATGAATCACGATAATATCTGCACATATTCTTAAAACTCGTTATACGTCCACACTGCTTACGATAAAATTATTTTGAGTTCACATATGTAATGTTCACTGAGTAATAAACATTATTTGACACTTTTAAGGTCTCAAAATGTTAATTATCCCTCTTATTTAATAAGGGATAACGAGACCGGCCAGAATGCGTCAGGCTGCTCCGAGCGCCTGACGCATGTTATGTCATAGTAGTAGTTCAAGTGCTGTATACCATATTTGATAATAAATAGATGACAAATAAATTAACAGAATAACGAACATAAGATTGATGCAAAAAACAAATAATTGATTAATTAATTGTAAAAACCTGTAACTAAATATTTCAACACAGGTAAAACATGGCAAAGTTGATTGCTTCCAGGTTAAACACATTCCTTTAACAAAAATATGTATCAGACATTAGACAATTACATATTACCCAAATAATTTAAATTTCACGCATCATCCTCGTCACTGTCCGTATCACTATCCTCAAAATTAATTATGTATGCCTTGTTTGATGAAATCCTCATTTTGGAGTCGTTCTGCATGAATTACACAATTTTTCTAATCCTCAATAGAAGCCATATCTATAGCAGCATGCACAAGGCTTTCGACATCCGAGATTTTGAAAGAATTGTTAGTTTTTGCAATTTCTCGTTTCACTTAAGCCTACACTAACTCTTTAGGATTATACCGACAGTGGTATGGGTAGACGTACAACTTCATGACCATATTGTTGAGTGAGGTTATCAATTTCATATATTTTTTCATCTAAAATTTCTTTACTAATTTAAATAATTCAATCTTAAACGTTTTCATTAAAATTGATATTCTTTCTTTGGAGCCACTACACACTCCAGGTAGTTTGTGCTTTATCTAAGTGTACGGAATGGTAACTTGCGTTATCCATTACAATTACAGAGGATTCTTCAAGGAATGTCGCAAACTGATTTTCAAACGAATTTTTGGAGACTTTGGAATTCATTTCAGAATGGTAATCTGTATTCGGCATAACCTTTTTCGTACGGAATATTAATTTACTCCCCGTGATAAAACCCGTTTTTGCTGAACCACAGTGCAAAATGATCAGCCGGCTTCCTTTTCCAACTGGCACTTTTAAACCCCATTGCCCTCACTATCTTGCCACATGTCTGTAATCGAGTGATTTTGATTCACCCAAGTCTCTTCCAAGTAGACTATTTGCCGTCCGTCGCTGGGTGATCGTATTTGATTAATTTTTCTCAAAAATTCTACAAGAGCTGTAGCAATGTCTAATCTTCCCATTAAATACTTTCTTCCATCTTTGCATATTTTAAATTGGAAACCAATATTATGCAAAATACTAATGACTGATGAGATCCAGAAAAAAATATTTTATCCACCAAAACCTTGTTGAGATTTGCAAGAGTGGGGTATTGTTATAAAAATCCATCACACTGCGAAGCACAACATCCTTTTCAAAATCATCCAATCCCGTTACCGTTTTAGGTTTTTTGTAGTTTTTACGAGGCTGATGGAACATTTTTACTTGTTCTGCGTACGGAAAATAAGAAGCTTCCGACAACACTCTTGGAATGTTGGACAGGTTGAGGCCGCAAGCCTCTGCTGCAAATGCTGCCAGTACTTGCTTCAACTTCAATGTTTTCATGTATTCTGGATTGTCACAATTTTTTTGGAAAAACTCGATAACATTATCGTTTTTTCACCTGCCTGCAATTTGTATGGTTGATTTACATCCACCATTTTAAATATGTATTATCTACTAAAAGCACTGATATTAGATTACACAATATGTAATTACAATTACACCGATTAAATAAACAGAGTAAAAATGACATTAATAAAGTAGATTAAATCGAAAATAAAGTAATGGACTGGTTTTTGATCTTATGAAGTCAATACAACACTTATTACTAAATGTAGAATCATTAATTGTTTGCTTTTATAGTAGCATGATACAAATAACAGTGGAATTTCCAAAGGATTTAGTCGCCTAATTCACGGGAATAACCGCCATTGGAATTTCTAAATTTTGTTTCACATCGAATAATTATTAGGTATCGTCAGAAATATTGTTTTCAGAATCCAGTTTACTGTTTTTCGAAAATCGAAATTTTCGAGGGTCGAATAAATAATAAGAAATGAAAAATATGAATATTAATAATATCCTTCTGTATTGTCTCGTATACTTTTCTTTTTGATTATTTTTTATACGTACAAGCCAGCCTTTCACAACGTTCTATGTTTTGATTTTCCATTATGGAATAAAATTACTAAAAATAAATTAATTCGTAACTTTTTTTTTATACGACAGACAGGTAAGTCCAATTATGGTATAATTTTCTTATAACTAACAATACATGTACATAATTTTTTTAAAACATGGTATAGTGATATTAAACACATCTTTATCTGCTGGTAGGGCATTAAGCAATATCATTCCTTTTGTCATGCTGTGTTGTGCCATGACATCTGTCCGACCCTGCGGTATGCAGAATAGGGCGTGGCTACGAGCTCGACAGTATTTATCAGGAGCGAATAAGCTACAGCATGACAGGAGATATGGACAATCGATAAGGTTTTTTAGTAACTTTAATTCAAATACCATGAGTCCGGCATTACGCCTGGTCTCCAGGCTTTGATAATTTGTCTCCTTTAGCAGTTCCACGTGATGCATGCATTTCGGATATATTCCGTATGATCGCATGTAAACATACCTTGGATTTTTTTTTGAATTTGTTCAATCATATTTATGTATTTAAGTTGATAAGGTATCCAGACAGTACTATCGTACTCCAGCTTGCTTCTGACCACCCCGTTGAACATGGCGGTCATTTCTTCTATGTTATTGAATTGTTTGCAAGTTCTAGTTACAAAACCAAGAACTTTGGAGCAAGCCGAAGTAAACTGCACTATATGATAAGGGGTCATCCATTAATCACGTGAGGCTCGAAAGGGGGGGGGGGGGGGTTCGGATAAAATCACGAAATATCACGAGGGGGAGGGGGGGGGTATTATGAGATATCACGTGTTTTTATTTTTCGTGATATTCTGAAAATTTCAAAATACTTTGTACAAAAAAATACACGTGATTTTGGGGGGGGGGGGGGGGGGGGTTAGTCTAAAACCTCACCACATATCATGAGGGGGGGGGGGGGGGGGGTTAAAAAGTTGCTAAAAAACATCACGTGAAAGTTAAATTTAATTGGTTATGAATGATTTCAACCTTTGAATTTATCGATTTTTTTTAATTTCCAAAGCTTGATAAATTGTTAAGTCTTAAACTTGTTCCATTTTTATGTAGGACTTTAACTCCTGTATTGCGGTTAAAATTATATCTTTATCAATTAAATGCTCTGCGAACTCTGAAAAATCTGAACTAGTTGAGCATCTTAAGTGTTCTTTTATCTTGATTTTACATTACGTGATGTTTGTCCAATGGAGAAGACTGTACAATCATTACAACTAAGTTTATAAATGCCCGAGTGGTTTAAAATATCCTCTTTGTCTTTAGCGTTTATTAAAATTTTCCCCAAGTTGTTATTAGTATAAAAGGGTGGCTTAATTTCTGGTGGGAATTTAATTACACGTGAAGAGGAAAGGTTATTAATGTATAAAATCCTCCGCCATTGCTGATTAAGGTTATTATTGTTACTATATGGTGGACTTTTGTAAATGTATTTATTTATGTAGGTCATCACGTCGGGGTCACCACTGTAGGTATGTCAGGAATTACGCCGGAGAGGATGTACAGCAAACTCAGCAGAAGATGTAAATATATTTATTTGATGAAATAAATTAAATACTCGTAAAATGCAAATGTCGATAAAATTAAATACAGCGTGTTCGTGCGGATAGAGTGGCTGCTGTCGTAGCGAGTAGTAGTAGCGAGTGAGCTTGGGTGAGTTAGTCCGAGGGTGACTTTCTTGAGTAGGTCCTCCGTTTATATAGGTGATGATTCCTTTGTTCTCGTTTCCATGGGTGGGAGTAAAGCGTCCGGACCTCGAACTCACTGAATTGCTGACGGTGGGCTCCATAGTTCATTTTTTATTTTAGCACAGGTAGAGTATTTTGTCTACCCGGTGATTAAATGTTTCGCAATGCCTTTTGCCTGGTCAGCGGTTTTTGCCTCGGGTGTCATCGAGTGTGATCGATATTTAAATTTGTGTTTCGTAATCCATTATTGTTTGATCGTTGATTCAGCTTTTCTTCGCATTCCCGCTCGTGTTGATGTTATGATTTTCGGGTCGAAATCCTGCAAAGTATTTAGCAGCGTTGACACGGATGCTACATTTATGGAAATCAATCTTAATTTTTTTGCTAGAATTCTATCAATATGGCCCGTTTTATTTCCATTATTATGAACTATTGGTTTAATTGTAATTAATTCATTCGCATAATTAATATTTGACAAAGGAATAGTGACTGAGCGGTGGATCATAGAGTGGAAAGCTGAAACGCTAAAATGTCAAGTCACAATGTGTTTGCTTCTTTTGAAAAATAAATAAATTCATATAACATTCTCAACATTAAAAGAGCTGATGATGATTGCGTTATAGATGTTACTCGTACAATGCCACAAGGATCTGGGATTAATCCTGATTATGTTAATTTAAGCTTTTTGGAGGTCGAGATAGTGTTTTATTTTCAGTATGTCATTAATAGCAACTATTATATTAGAAGGATCCCTAATTGACATTCCTGTTATTTCTTGGATCAATAATTTCAGGAATTAAGCGATACTAATAAAATCGGACTAATTTTGGCTGCATTTTTATTTTCCAGAAATCATTATCTTTATAAATATATTCAATTTTTAATGAAGATTTTCATCCCAACAAATATCCACGACATTTTTTTTCTGTGATGTGAAGTTTATCATGTTTCCATCTTCGTTTGTCCTCTAAATAGTAAGTCTCTTTTCTTGGATAGCTCTTTCTCAGCTAAGTTTGAAGGACGTTATGACATATTGCGTCTACTAGCATATCGCCGCTAAAGTCGTTCGGAGTAGTTCCTAAATACGGAAATTCCACATCAATAAATTGCCCACACGGTTAAATTTTAATTTCGTGTTCAACGCTAGCCTCATTCTCTTCCATGACTTATTGAAGACAATAGTTAGTGAGGGATATTGACTTTATGCAGCAACGATTTTAGAAGAGCTACTATTGAAATTTTCCCAATGTTCCCAATTCTCTTGATTAAGATATTTAATATATTTCACCTGAATACATTTAACAATGATATCGCCTATTTTACCCCTCTGACCCAAATGTCAATTATATATAACGTGGCGTGTGCTGAAGTAGATATTTTTCTTGATAATCTGTATGGATTTAGAAAAAATGTTCTGCGATTGCTAAAAATTTCTTGTGCTAATTATATTATGTATCATTTGTATCTCTAGTTGTGTCTCTTTTTATCATTAGAGTAAACTTTAATGTTTTTTTATAATTTTCTGTTTGTTTTGTTATTTAATCTTTATTTAGAAACAATTTTAAGATTTGCAAATGCATAATTTGTGTGATTAGATCCACTCGAGCGACTGACCGATTTAAAACTTTTTCCTCCGATTGCTCGTGATTTTTTGGAGATCATTTGGAATATTTTCCACCCACATTAAAAAAATCATACAAACTGGTTATAGTTATATATAGCCAATGAATTCACCTATCTTTTGTCGATTATTACATATTCGTAGGATTTAAAAAAAAAAAATAAACTTTGGTCCAAAAACTTTGGTAAAAAAGTGTGGTTCAATTTTGTCACATTTTGTGTGTGACGCAGTAAAAATCTAAATTATTAAAATGCAAAACTTAAATGTAAACTATAACTTATTTTTAGATGTAAAATTGCAAAATATGTGATGTCACACTAGGGGGGAGGGGGTTTCACAAATGTGAGGATGTGTGGCAGTGACGGGAGGGTTAAAAAATCATGAAGTTCGTGTGACGCAATTTATGGATGCCCCTTTATTATCCACCATTAGTTTCTTTGAAGCTGTACAATACATATACACGGACATAATAAACCTTGGACGGAATTATTATTATGTATGAAAAATGTCAAAAACTGCTTAAATTTTTAATGACGTCCCATTTTGTGCCTCTTCAAATACCAAAAAAATAAAAATAAATAGCACATTATAAATTCATTAACAATATGTACAGATCATTATACATCACTTCGTTTACAAATCATATCAAGACTTAGTCATGCAAGATGGCAGTCCAACAATATCCTATTAGACTTTAATGCCATTTGTACAAATTGCAGTAATGCTCGGTCCAGGGCTAATTAGCTCCATTAATGTAACTAACTAACTAACTAACCATCACGCCGTTTCCCCGCAGGGGTAGGCAGAGAGGACGGACCGCCAAACAACTCGGTCTTGGCACACACTCTTTGCCTCACTCACATTCATACATACTCTTCTATTATTCTGACTTTTGACATGGCCCGTCTCAAGTATCTGATTCACTTGATCGTGCCATGTCTTCCTCGGGCGTCCCCGACTTCTTCTACCATTCACATTTGCATCATATATTCTTTTTACACTACTTTCTTTGCTCATTCGCTCTACGTGCCCAAACCATCTGAGGGTCCCTTTCTTAATTTTGCTCATTAATGTATACTTATATATATTAACTAAATAACACTTAATGTTATGTTCTCTTGTAATATGTAATAATAAAGTGTGAATTTAAGTTATGGATTGCTTTCCTACATAATTATTTTTATTTGCAGATATTTAATTTTATATTTTTTCCTTTTGTTATTATGTTATTTTGTAATAATAATAAACGTGATATTGAGCTATATATTGTTTTCTTTACTTTCGTGGAATATGAACGCTAGACGATTTACAATCAGATTGGAATATTCTATTAGATATCTATCTCCCTGGCGAAGGTCCACCATTCAAAATCGAAAAATTGCTTGAAATGGCTTTGCTATGTTTGGTAACCAGATATGGATAGTCAGGTACTTTCCAGCATTCCTCTTCTCCATCTCCCTCCCTTCAACCTTAAAATATACCTCATTTGGGATTGGACGGTTCCGGACAGTTGGGAGCAGCTGGAACACGGGAAGCACTTGTAAAAGTGTGTAAACTTACCATATAAGTAAAGAAAGGTATGTAAACACCAGAAGATGAGACTGTGATCTGTTTAATTATATTATGTAACACTATAGATTAAAGAAATGCCTAAAAGGTCAATTTGGCCTGAAATTTTCAATAGAAAACTATTTCCAATGTTTATGTTAGCGCTGAGCTAATAGGCTAAACCAGACTTGGTGACTTTGGGGTCTATGAGATGGGGTCCGAGTGCCAGAGGTCCACAGGCCCCCAGTTAACGAGATTAACCTCTGCCTCTTCAGGGTAGTAACCATTGCGGATGCGATGAAAGGTTGAGAAGTTTTCGAAGTGAAAATTTGGCACTCTTTGGCACTGTTGTGATTTGAAACTCAATGAAACGGAAACGAGCGACAGTAGCAACTAGCTCTTGTAAAATCGTTGTTGCATAAAGTCAATATCTCTCACTCACTAATGTCTCACAAGTAAACTCTTTTTTTCCCAATCCAGTATTTAAAATCAGGATCATTCGTCCAATTGTAGTTAAAACCCGTGAATCTCTTTTTGCTCGTTGAAGGTAACGACGATGAGTCCATATCGATGATCAATGTACGTCCACTCCGAATCAAAACAAAACACAACAGCTGCCTTTATACAGTCGCTCTATCGCGCATTCTCAGGAGCGTACAGGATTGCGTATTGGTAAGCCTGTGCGCGCAATCGTGCGCGATCACTTTTTGTTAGTTTTGTTGAATAATCGTCAATAAACTGCCCTCAGTAAGAATGCGACATCTGTAGTTATCTGGGGTCACCACGAATGATGTCATCAACTCGCTCAATGTGCCTTTATACAGTCGCTCTATCGCGCATTCTCAGGAGCGTACAGGATTGCGTATTGGTAAGCCTGTGCGCGCAATCGTGCGCGATCACTTTTTGTTAGTTTTGAAGCTTAACATTCATTCGCGCGCGATTACATGTGTACGTTACATGTGAACGGAAAGAGCGAACGTGTAAAGACTAATCATGCGCGATAGACCGCGTGGAACTGGCGCGTGTTGGAGTGTGTGCAATTTACAAAGTTTTACTCAAGTTCGCGTACACTCAGTATAGTGCGACGGAGCAAAATGGATAGAAGAAAAAGAAATATCATGGCACAAGTCATGATATTTGCTGGTGTTAGCCTACTCAAAAAGAAGAAGAAACGATCTGTATGGGTTAAGAAATACAGACAGCAATATTGTCATATGCCACTGATTGAAGAATTTCAATTTGGGAGGCGGGAATGGGTACCGCCGCCCCGGGAACCTTTATTGGATAACCAACACCTCTGCCATAGGTCACCCCAAGTGGTTCGCTACGTTTGGTGATTTAGCAGGGGTGCCCGGGCTCATGGGGTGAGGTTTGTCTAGGTCTTAGAGGCGGATGACCAGGACATACTGAACCCCAGATTTCTACCCACCCCTTAAACCCTTTTCCTTCCCAGAACTCTACTCTCCTTCCTTTCCTTAAAAAAACCCTCCACACAGCATCCCCAAAGATGACATAGGCCCTGAGGGAATTTATTTTCCTCAGGGTCTCCTCTGTGGAGCTCATGTAAAAAAAAAAAAAAAAAAATACGTGAAAATTATCCGGACGATTTCAAGAATTATTTGCGTATGGATGATCAGTTATTTAGTATGTTGTTAGATAAAATCAAACATAAAATATCAAGGCAAGACACCATTATGAGAGAGAGTATTAGTGCAGAAGCACGATTAGCAGCAACTCTTCGATATCTCGCCACAGGACGCTCATTTGAAGATTTGAAATTCAGTACCGGTATATCTGCTCCATCTCTTTCTTCAATAATATCAGAAACGTGTCGAGCTATTTATGAATGTTTAAGGGTGGATTATTTAAAGGTAAGTAACTTTATTATTGTTATAAATAAAAATCTAAATAATCAGTCCTGTATATCTTTAATCATCATCCAAATTATAGTTTTACATAGTATTTTTTATTGAGATTAATTGTGATTCATTTGAGATACATATCAGATTGTCATTGGTACGTATCAGTAGAAGATTCGTAAAAAGTTCTCTGGCTTGTTTCTTCCTGATTTTGGTAGATGCCTTCTAATATAGACTGTGATACGTGTGAACTAATCGATGAAGTCCTGTGCAAGTCAGCAGAAGACGGTGTTCGAATGGTCTTATTACAATAATTGTCGCATATGTCAGTTTCTTCCGTCAACTTTTTCAGCAACCCTTTGCGTAAAATATTATTTATTAAGGATTCCGCATAAATTGCCTGCACCGGATCCATTTTAGTCAATTTTTTGGCCATATTCATTCCGGCGACTTCGAACTCCGAAAACTCCTTGCTATTTGATTTGAGAGTATCTGCACAGACTTTAAAGAATTCGGCCTGGTAGTTGTTTGTAGCTTTTCTTTTATTTCTACGCGGTGTCGAGTCCCATCCAGTAGGAGCAGCATCATTCTAAAAATATAAGACAAAAAACATATTATAATTTCATTTTCAGATGCCGTCTACGAAGGAAGAATGGATCAAGATAGCAAAAGAATTTGAAGTGAAATGGCAATTCATCAACTGCGGAGGTGCCATGGATGGCAAGCACATTCGCATTGTGCCTTTGCCGGGTTCCGGAGCTGTGTACTATAATTACAAACACTTCTATAGCATCGTATTGATGGCTTTAGTTGGTCCAAACTATGAGTTTCTTTATGTTGACGTGGGTAAAAATGGAAGAGTATCCGATGGAGGAGTCTTAGAGCAAACAGAATTTTATCATAAACTGCAAATGGGCGATCTCAATTTTCCAGAAAATTGTGATACCGTAAATAACTTGAACTTTGTCTTTCTGGGTGATGAAGCGTTTGGATTAGAACCTAATTTTCTCAAACCATATTCTCAGAGAGAACTAGATTACGAAAAAAGGATTTATAATTACAGACTGTCAAGGGCCCGTAACGTAGTTGAAAATGCATTTGGAATCATTTCAGCTAGGTTTAGGGTATTACAAACAGCAATAAATATAAAAAACCACAAAAGTATTTGTTACGTCGCCTTGCTATTTGCACTTTACACAATTTTTTGTGTAAACGCAGTAACACATATCCTATTTCTAATTACCCACGAGACGAGATTACTACAGACTCTCAACAAAATTCTGTTCCATTGATCAATCTTCAAAGACGTCCCCACACACAGATCACTTCGGAAGCTAAACGAAACAGAGAACAATATAAAACATACTTTAATACAGATGGGAGTGTTGAGTGGCAAGATCGTATGGTTAATATATTTTAACTGTACTATTGGATATGGGTATTTCTCTACTAATTGGAAACTGGCCCATACAACACTGTCCCAAGCATATTTTTGTTAATAATTAAGAAAATATGTGCATATATGGAAAGGCATTAATAAATTAAATATATATTTACATAAATCTCACACATTTTCCTCTTAATTTTTGAGTTATGGTAAATTTTATGAAAAATATTGACAGGGGACTGTTATATAATTCAAATGAGTATTTATATGAAATAAAAAACATATTTTCATTGAATATAAGCAATCAGTCTTTGTTTCTATTTATTATAACTATTACCATCTGTATTATGGACTGATAAAACAACAATTTCTAAACAAATAAAACATGTTATGAACTTTCTTAATTCTACAGAACACTTGTATTAAATTTATTAAAACTTCTTAAGTAAACAATCTTTTCTTCACTCTTTATTGACTTGTAAAATTAATACTAAAAAATATTAACTTGCTTTCTAATATCACAATCAACTTATGACTTGACAATAATACTTTGAAATATTTAACCTTTAATAGTAACCAGTTGTAATTATATACAAAATCAGTGCGATTTCGGTGCAATTTTCAAATTGTAACAGGGGACTGTTCAAAAAAATTGAGGACAACATTTGATAAATGTTTTCTTAAATAAATTGTTATTTTAAAAATGTGACTGTGTATTGCAAAGATGCTTACTATATTCTAGTACTATTTATACACTTTTAACTGACGCAGTGATGATACTGAAAATGAATATTTGTCATAAGACTTGTAATTTCGGAAATGGGACACGACAGGGGACTGTGAATTGAGGTGTTTGAAGTGCATTTAAATTAATATTACAATATTATATTACTGTACGAGCTATAGCATGCCAAGAATAGCTAACATATTGTCGTTATCAATACAAAGAACTCGGTAATATTAAGATCTACTATATAAAATTTACCTGGGACAGCGATTTTCCAATTAGTGGAGAAATGCCCATATATTTAAATGTATAATAATAATAAATAATAAATAAAAATAAATTAAATTTACTTACGACTTGAGTTTGCTGTCCAATTTCACCAACGCCACTTTCTGTTATTCCGCCTTCGTTTTTCGAAATAATATTTTCCTCAACAGCTCTGTTTTCATCAACTGGATCATCCTCAATGTTAGATATACTGTCAGTAGGTAGTTCTTGGTCCTTAGTGAACAGCAAATGATCATAGTACCAAAGCGAGGATTTGTACACTTCATCTGTTCCTTTTCCACTGCGGTGGCTGTTTTGAACTTTCTTTAGTTCCTTTCGAAAAGAGCCTCTTAGACTTTGTAGTTTTTTGACCACAAAATCTCGATTGGCATCAGGAAATCCTTTCTCTTTACAAAAGTCGATTATTTTGATGTAAGCTTCCTCCTTAAGATTTTTGTTTTTATAATGTTCCGACTTAATTTTCCATAGGCAAGGAAAAGACTTATATAACTCAAGTAACTCTATTATTAATTCTTTACTCCACGTGCGTATGTCCGCCATCTTGCGTGCGCGAAAGAACTGTACGTGTAAAGCAACCTCGAACCACGCGATTGCGTCAAATACTGATGAACGCAATCGCACGGTCTATCCCTTCCGAATCCCTCATCTTTACACGCGCATTCTTTCGCGCACTATTGCTGTTTCACGCGCGACAGAGCGATTGTATAAAGGCAGCTAATGAAAGGTAAAGCGCGGCGGGACGAGGGCGGCGCGGCGGCCAGCGGGACGGGCCGACTGGCCGAGCGCTCACCTCCACTCGCACCTCACACACTCACTCTCACACAGGCTCTGTGAGTTGTGTGTGTGACATGACCGACGACACATACCTACCGTGCCGTAATTTTTTGGAAAAAACTAGTATTCATGAATTTCGGGACAGTAAGGTGTAATTACTGGACACGGGACCACACGCAAATCCCGGCCATCTGGCAACCCTAACTCAAATGTATGCGACTTTATTAAAGGCGTGATAGTATATTTGGCGTGTGGAGATCGTATACGCATTAATTTAGTTTTTTGGAATTAATTATAAGACCCGCATTATGTGACCATTTCTGTAAGGAAAAGAAATCGTGTTGCATGAGTTTTATTGCAATGGCTAAATCTTCATGCGAAATGACTAGCGCCGTATCATCAGCATAAACGTAATGTTTAACAATTGTGAAAATTTTATTCATGAGTGAAACAAATATTATATCCGAGAATTGACCTCTGCGAGACTCCTGTTGACACATATTTAGCATTGCTGTAAGTTTGAAAGAGTTTAATTTAATTTTTCGATTGTTTAAATAGTTTTTGAGTAGTTCTAGTAATTTTCCCCTAATTCCTATTGCCTCCAATATCGGTAATAGTTTTATCGGATCAATGGTATCAAACGCTTTAGAATTGTCTATGAATAAAACCAGAATATGTTTTTTATTGTCGAGTTCTTGATTTGCGTAATTGGAAAATTCCTGTAGTAACAATTCTGTGCTTTTATTTTTTTAAAATCCGTATTGGTTGGGATCAAGAATGGAGAAACTTTCTAGGTATTTTATTAAATTTACGGAGATTTATTTTTCTAGAATTTTTTTCCATATTTGGCAGTATACTGATTGGTCTGTAATTTTCTGTATGTTTTCCTTCTTTGTATATTGGCCTATTAATGCTACATTTAAGCTCATAAGGCATAACTGCTTGTGTCAAGATTTTATTATTATTATTATTATGTGTTTTTAAAGTTTTAATGATGAATTTTATTTTATGTAACTATATACAGGATGTCCGGGGGTAAAGTGCATTAACTTCGGGAGGTGATTATATATGATAGTGCAAGTAAAAAAAAAAAAACTTTTTTCGAAATTCCAACTTTTAGGGGTAGTTTTTAGGTAAAAAGATAAAATTAGTCCGGCGTTTGCGGCCAGATTTATTATTTTCCGCTGTTACGATACGAGCCAATCACAATCGAGTCGGGCGCTCGGCAGGCTCTCGGCAAGTAAGATCGTACCTCACACTAAGGATATTTAGTAGGTACGTCTTTTTGTATGGGAAAAAAATGTTGGAATTTCGGAAAAAGTTGTTAATCTTTTTTACTCCTACCATCATGTAGAATCACCTCCCGAAGTTAATGCACTTTACCCCCGGACACCCTGTATATACATTCCATGATAAACTTATAACAATTTGAACTAATTCTATTAAGATTTTTGGTTTTATGAAACTATGTACATCCCATGATAACCTTTTAGCAATTGCCAATAATGAATTCTTTTCAGTGTTTTGGTTCTTTTAATAATTTCCAATAATTTTATCTAGATTTTATATACTTATGTTTTTATGATTATGTGCACGCATGCGTATACATATGTGAACCTATGTGTATGTATGTGTATATGTATGCATATATATGTACCCATCTCAGAACAGAATCGTCTAGTGAGGCGGGTTACTTGTTTGTATACGATAATGTTATTTCAATAAACGCCCGGGTTGCCGGCAATTAAAGAAATCCTTTATAATATAATATATATATATATAATAATATAATAATACACATAACATTAGAGATAATAAAAACGACGGTTGGCGTAGAATTTTATTCATGTATAATTTTTCATCCTCATGTGTTTCTAAATTCCCCACAGAAATTAAAGCTGCGTTTTGTACTAATACTAACCTAGGTAAACTTTTAATAAAATCTAAAGATAAAGAAAATAACTTAAGCCATTCTGGCATCTATAAACTTAAATGTAATGATTGTACAGCATTTTACATAGGTAAAACGGCTAGAAATATTCAAAACAAGGGTGGTCGAACACTTAAGATGTCTAAACAGTGTAGGTTTTTTTCAGAATTCGCCACCCACCAATGGATAAAAATCACTCATTTAATAAATCTTCCAGGATAGATGTATTGCATAGAAATGAGATAGGTTAACGCCTTAATAATCTTGAATCCCTTGAAAAAAAGTCATTAAAAATAAATAAAACCAATTTACTTAATAAACAATTAGATTTGTCTATTAACACACTCTATTAACAGCCCATTTTTAAAAATATTTCCATTACCCCCGCCCACGTTCACCCCTCCCTCTTAGGCACCTCCCTCCTCGCCCCACCTGCTCTCTCACCCTTTTCCAATTTTATTTTAAATACCATTTATGTCTGTATTACGTTCAATATATTTTTATTGACCCGGAGGAAGGTTGAGGCTGAACCGAAACCGGTTGGATAAAGAAATAATAAAGTGGAATTGAAACAAAGTTATATTATTGTGTTTATTATAATAAATTTTAGTCAGTCTTAGTTAAATGTGCAGAAGTCCCCGAGTCGAGAAACCATTCGTCAGCTGATTTAGAAGTCACTGAAAAAGCAGTGTACATTGAACTTTGTTTATTTCCATAATTTTTTGTATCAAATATCACCTCACAGTTTCAAACTATATGACCATTTTTGTTGCATCGGTAACAGCGGGGTCCCTCTTTATGGTCTGCAGGGTTAGGAGTAATTATTTCCTCCCATCTGGTTCTGGATGAACTGTTTTCTGTCACTCCTCTGGAACTGCGACTATCCGATCCAGAAACACTGTATTTTCCTCATTTGGGCGAGCCAGATCCGTACATAACAATGTCATTGGGATGTTCTATTGTCGAATTATCTTGCAGCAATTTTGTTTTTATTGCATCCCCAGTCACTACCAGAAGAATGGTACCTATACGTTCATCGTCAACTTTAAAACCAATGTTAGTCAAGTTCAGGGCAGTGGTAACAATTTTATCAACGTAATCTTCAACAGATTGACAGTTTTCTAATTTTGTTGTAATAAGGGTCCTTAGTAGCCCAACGCGCCTTGTAAGACCTTTATCGTTTTAAGCAGCAGCAAGATTGTCCCAGGCTTCTTTTGCTGTTGTAGTACACTGGACATGAACATAGTTAACGGGTTCAATCAATAAAACAATCTTGGAACGACACTTTCTAACCTTTTTCTGGTCTTTTTCCGTACCTTCAACACATTCCCATAAATCCTGGAAATGTGCTTGAGCAGCGAACTTCCAGATGAAACAGTTCTCACGGCCCATGAGTTTTTCAATGGGGATGTTGTTCGATACAAACTTAATCACAATATTATACTTAATGTAATTGATCATAACATGGTGTCTGGCTTCTGGGCCTATAACCTCTTGGTTTGTAATCAATTAGACGCAATTTTGCATGGCACAGAAGTATTGTAAGATTAACAATATTCCAGTTGACAGTTGACACTAGTTCATAGAGAAGAAAATAAAACTAAAGAATACGGAAGTGTTGCCAGCATAGGGAATCAAGTTTTCCAACATGCAGAAGATTTTGAAAGGGAATTAGTTCGTTTTAATTCACTAAGTGAGAAAGGATAGTCTGACCAGTTAGAATGAGATGGATATGAAATAAAAGACGGCATTCAATCAAATTTGGAAACTGTTGGAGGGACTGTCTTATCAGCAAAATCTATAATAATTTCTTCTGGGATATGTTTGTAACCCTGCGGAGCGTATGACGAACCGAATTTTTAAAAGGAATCCAATGATATCCAGGAATCTTAAATTAATAGTTGGGTTTTAACCACGTTTTGGAAATGGCGGCAACTGAAATGTCATGTTCATCCAATAATTGTACAAGTTCACATTTCGACTGCTCCAAGTAAGACTGCAGTAACTCACTTTTTGTCATTTTGCAGGAGAGCGATTTTAAAGTTCAAAAAATTCTGCATAATCTAAGATGAGGGTTTTGAATTTTATTTAAATTGAATAAGTTTCGTTTGTTAATACTCTTTCTAACTACTTAATATTTTCTTAGTATTTTCCTCGAATTTGCACTAATTTGGAGGGTTTTGAGACTTACTACTCTTATCCTCGGAGTTTATATAATTTCAATGGGTAGTATGTTGAGCTACTTCTTTGTTACAGGGAAAAATTAAACAAATTATAGAAGTTACGACGAGCTGCTTTATTTTAACAGTAAAATAAACATCTTTTATAGACATTAAGAATACACAGTTGAGAGTTTTTCAATAGTATGGTGTCTCAGTGTTATAAACAACAATATAAAAAACATTTTTAGTTCGATCAACTGAAAAAATAATATATTTGTTTATAAACTGTTACTTGCATAAAATAAAAGAGATTCTTAAGTCATTTCAAAAAATTAAAGAAGGAAAAGAACATTATAAAGTTTCATTCGATTTCTGATTCACCAGACACCCCATCTCTGGCATTAGAATGTCCAATGGCGGTTTCTTCAACGGAAGAATTAGTTAAAGATGGAAATTACGGTAAGTCTTTGAAATGTTGCATAATGTTAGCAGATCTGTGGCGATCTGTGTAGATTACAAGGTGTGTAGTACTTAACGCGGTTTAGTGACATGGTCTGAATCTTAACATAATTTGAAAATTAATTCGAAAAATATCAATCACTTTTCGCTTGTTGGTTGTCAGGAAAATAAACAGTTTCGGGAACCAACAAGCGTACCTTGGTAAAACAATCAACACAGTTCGGTGTATTTTTTAACGCACTATTGTTTTCATTATAATTATTAAATAAATAAACAATTACATCATTCAATCAAGCGTTTAACTTTAATTTAGAACACGCATAGGTATTGTCTAAGCAATACCCCTAAAAGTTTATCGATGTTTTGTTTTTGATTATACACAGCAACATCTTGAATTAATCTGTCCAGTCGCCTGCCTCTTGTCCGTTTTTCTAAAATGAAGGTTAGGGGTTCTTCCATGTAACCATACATTATATACACTTCCAGTGGATTATTGTGTGTCGCAGATACCACACGTATTTTGTTCCATTTCAACGGAACTGAATTATCGTTGGCTTTTTTTCAATTTCTTTGCGAAATGAGCGACATCACATCCAAACAGTCTTCGCTCATTTCGTTAATTTCGTATAGCAAAACTTCTACTTTCGAACATCGAATCAGCATAACCCATTGTTCAGGTAAGTATAGTATAATAGTTTACCCTTTCCTTGCATTTTCTATTGTGGCGTGCATGGAATCATTCTCATTTTTATTGTGTCCTTTCTTCATAAAACGATGAGTTTCATTAATTTTGAGGGTTCATGTGGCATATTCTAACATGGAAAAAGCATATCGGTTTCGGTTTTGTCCACTGCTTTTATCCGAATGGAATATAAGTTTACTTATTTATACTCTTTTGTTGAACTGAAGTTAAAATTTTTAGTAAATATGTAGCGATTTCATTGGCACATTTTTTTCCTTCTGATTCGTGCCAAATAAAGCAGTGGCACTGTTTCTTACCTATATCATAAATGGTGAAATTGTATGTTACGTACTTTTCATTTGTAGTAAAAACTACTCACTGAATGAGGTGTCTATAGAACCTTTTGCAAGTCAAACACTGCTACGCATAGCTGCAAATTAATTCCAGTGTTTTCTTTATCCGAGTCTTTTAAGACCCTGCCCTGAACTTTATTTTTCTGGTGTGTTTCATTAGCATCTTTAAACAGTACTTTTTCTTCGTCAGTGGCTATTATAAATTTCACACTGGAACAATTATTATGGTAGTCAAAAGCGGTGTCTCAAGAGTAGCAGATGTTTCAATGCTTCTTTCTTTCTGCCAAACTACATACACTCTGTACATTTTCTAAATGCTCAGATCTCTTTATAGGTAAAGCTTCTTCGATGATTTCCTGGTATAGTGTACATCCACTACAGGAAAGGCTTGGATGTGTTCGAATTCAGGTAGAATTTGATTAGATCTTGTGAGATATATCCCACGCTGATCAAGCATTACTGCACCTGTTTCGTCAATTTTTCCACATGTATTAGCTACCATTCTATTAGAGATCCCCGATGTTTGCAAAAACATTGTTTGGCAAACACGTTGTTTATAACTCTGATTTATATTTAAATAATATTCTCGGTTGGCAGCCGTAATTTATTTCGCAATGTTTTCGGCACTAATTCCACGTGTTGACCAATAAAATTCCACTGCATGGCATGATTTCATATTTTCCAGAATGCTGTGAATATTTTTTTTCGCGATTCTTTATTTTACATCACCAAATATATCTTGAAGAAAAACATTTCTATTCATTTGAAGTATTTAAAAATGCAATCATTTTTATGAAGTTCTATCAGTATTAGTAGCATGATAGAACAATCCTGTTTCCTCAATAAAAAAACAATATGAAATCAGGGGAAGTTGGTCTACAAACACTCAATTCTACAGGTCTTGAATTATTACATGCAGCAGGCTTCTAACCGTCATCAGAGTTCACTCCACTAAAATATTGCTGATCTTCATAGGGGCCCAATAATTCATCAGAAGTTGACTCTGTAATAATTTATTATAATCTGAACAAACAAACGACGACGACTTCCGTAGCCCAGTGGGTAAGACTCTTGACTCACAGTCCGGAGGTCGCGGGTTCGAACCCGGCATGCGCAAATAAATTTTATTTGATTAATTTGTGTTATATCACAATTAATTCATTTAAAATAATATATAGTATATTTGCGGCATGTTCCAGAGTGGAAGATACTATCAGTATCGCCCTGGTGTAAGACCACCAATCAGAATTGAAACGTTGCTTAAAAGTGGCTTTAGCCGTGTTTGGTGACCAGATCTGAATAGCCAGGTACTTCCCAACCTTCCTCTTCCCCACCTCCTTCCCCTCCCCACTACCTTCAGCCTCACAACATACCCCAATTGGGGATGCCATAGTCTCACTGGCTCCAGACGGGAGCAGTTGAGATTCTTGTGCGGTTTTCACTGTAAAAAAAAAAAAACAATATGTACAAAATAGAATTCACAAGCCAATTTTCGGGGCATTAGAATTTTGTTTTAAGTACATTAAATTTAAAGTTATGTCTGAGGTATGTTTAGACTTACCAGACTGCATTGTAGACCATAATGCTTTACCATTAGCTATTATTTTGACAGTCCTACTGGAAATTCTCATGTTTAACACTTTCACGGTACAATTCTCTTTATATTTTCAATTTTATCACTACAATAGGCAAACCGCAATGACTGTAACTTTAACCGTCAACCGCATTCAAATGATAATATCGATATTTCTCCATGGAAAAAAGAAGTAAGTCTGACTTACGACCATACACAAAAAAAAAATTCCGATGAAAAGCGCAGTAACTCAACTTACTGCTTTAGTACATGGAAAAATCAAGACTTCGTGACTTACAACTATTTTTTAAAATGGTTTTTCTCACGGTGTATAACTGTTAGAGTTACAAATGTCTTCTTGGCAGATAGATAAAAAAATTATGAAACCCGAAAATGTAACTAACTCAAAAACACCAAATTTTGAGTTACTGCAGTCTTCCTTGGAGCAGTCGATTTGTTAGCGAACAGACTTCTACTGTTCCACTGGAGTATTCTGTTCAGTTTCAGTTTCAGAGACATTGGGAAGACAAGAGCGTTGGACGTTACATTATTGTTGTTAGAAAGAATAGAAATTAAGAGGGCAATTAATGTCTGAATAAAAGAAAAATTTTCATTCATAACTTTAGGAGAAATAGAGGAAGAGGGGTAATTTTTTAAAGCACTCCGGTTGGGCGCCTGAGATGAGACACACTTCATCTAATTCGTCTAATTTATTGAATAGAATTGTAAAAACTTTGTTAATAACCATTTTTTACTATTTCCGTCATTGTGACGTTAAAACTGAACCTTCCGTAATTTGTTCTTAAACAAAAGTGACGGTAAAAATACTTTTTTTCTTTTCTCCATTAAGTTCGAATAACCCCATAGAAAGTGGTGGCTGTCGAAATCTCCCATGTACACCGCCGGGTGATTGTGTGCAGCAAGTGCTGGTGACTGCCTTCCTTCATCAGGAGGTTTGTAGATATTAAATATAGCAAGTATTCCAATCTGAATTCAGATTGCATTAAATCCATCAGTGAGTTCGGGTAATACTCTTATTCTGCAATTCCGGTTTGATGTAGGTCACAAGGATGATACCCAAGCATGGCCTCTGGCATGATTCCTCTTGGCCGGGAGACCTGCTGGTCTTCGGCCCCTTACGTAGCGGCATAATTTGTAGTTGGAGGCCCTCTTAATTTGGGTGCCGCATCACTCATTGCACTACCTTAACTTACTTACTTTTTTTTACGCGCGGTAACAATATATGTGCCGGCGACATAGCGGTCAGCGCTGCGCACACTACCTCTGTGCGGAACCTCGAAATTAGAACCTCGGAGCATTTGTGGCTACATGCCACAGTGATTCAAAGACTTTTGAAGCTGGAGGCCGCCGCCTTTCAAAGCTTTTAGCTTTTCTCCAGAGTGTATTCTGTCGCTGATCTCATTTAGTTCTGGGACATTTTCAGACAAAGAGCTGCAAAAGTCTAAATCAGCCGAATCGGGTTCATTTTGTTCCGGATCTCGATCGGCCTCCGATTCAGTTCCTTCAGAGAAGTAGTCTGACTCGCAGAAGCAGGTTTCCGCATCCGAGGAATCGGGTTTGGGTTCCGAAACGGGTTTAAGCTCATCTTCAGTCTCTGTCTCTGTCCCGGATCCGTTAATATAAGAGAAAGTATTTTATTCATATTCAGTATCAGCATCACTGTCTTCCGAAACAGGCTCGGGTGAATTTTTTTTTGTTCAATCCGGAGACAACTTTCTTCCGACGTATGGTCGCTGAGTTTCAAATCATAGTGTTCGGATCTAATTCCATAGTCTCGGTCAGACTCGGAGACGCTGTCGCTCGAATAAATAAATTCAATCTCAATGTCATAGCCTCTATCTTTGGAGGTACGCGTATGTCCAGTCATGGAACTGCTTTTATTCAAATAAAATAACTCGGGTCTACTTCCACGGACTTGTTCAGGCTCGGCATCGTTGTCTTTCGAAAAAAAAATCAAGCTCACTTTCTTCCGTCACTGGTTCTAACTCAGAGCCGCTGTCTTCCGAGGTTTGATCAACCTTGAAGTCACTGTTTTCCAAATCAGTTAACTCCATATCACTGCCTTCCGGAATCGATATCTCCTTAGAGCCGCTGTCTTCCGAGGCTCGTTTGAGTTCGGAGTTTGCTGTTATCTAAACCATGGGGTTTGGGTCCACTTCTGGAATCTTGATCAGGCTCAGACGTACTTCCTTTCACTTCCTTTCACGTCCTTTCCGTTTGGGAAAATCTATTTTCCGGATCATACGGTTAGATGCCACTTACCCCGGAGCGTCATCAGCACTCCCAGACTCGGATCCCCTTTTCTTATCACACCCACGATCCAGCCAGCTTCCGTAGACGGCCTCAATGTACATAACCATTGTTTTCATCGTTGCGGTGGTCTTTATCGTCATCTGGGTCCATCGGCTCAGAGCTGGAAATAAGAATATTATTATATTGCGTTTCATTACATGCGTAGGTAGGTATGTAATGGTTTATTCCCCAGCGGTCATGTGTTCACTCACTCCACGACACTGAGGAGATTATTTATTATTTTGGAATTAGCTACAAAAGTTGGCATGGCTGTTGTGTCAGTCTTTTTGTTTGCTTTAATTATATCGTAAAGATTTTTTACCTTATTTCCACCGTTCTTGGATTTATAAACTTTGGCCTGAAGTCCGAATTAACCTCGATGTTTGCCTCATAATTTTTAAGTCTGCCCGATGTTTCTGAAAAAACATGAGCATATTTCTTCTTTTAACTATCACGAAAAACTAGGTGATTATCACAATTAATCTCACCGGTATTTACCGAATTTATTCCACTCAATCCAATACCGAAAACTTGTTTGGAGTACACATATATATGCGTATGTGTACAATGTTGTGTGTAGAGTGTAAGTGTGCGGGAGAGTCAACACAGGAGGTTACAAAGAATAACACGTCCGTACGAGTGAGGTTTATTTATTGACTGGTTGGACTTAACAGTTGTTACAATATTCAGCCATGTGATATTAGGTGGGGGGACTGACGTATCCGCCACATGCCTCCCCTCCTAGTAAAATGGTCTATACATTTTATGAATCCAAAACCTATTCGCAGGCATTGTAAAACAAACATTTGTAAAAAAAACAATGAAAAATGTAAAAATAATTATTGAAAATACATACAGCTGTTAACAAAAATGAAAGGTTTAAAATATATCAAACCGCATAAGATATTTAAAAAAACAATTATTGACAAAAAATCATTTAACATTTAAAAGTAGAAAGTAAAATGATGTCATATCAGTAAACCGGAAATATTGAAACCATTCTGCTAAAACACAATATTTAGTATTTTTCACCACTTTCGTGTTTTAAATCCCTTTTGCGAACTTTAAACTGGGTGTTGACGGGGGAAGTTAGCGGGTCTGCCTCCCGCTTCGCCTATGATCCTTTCCATGATGCTGGCTGTCATTTTATCCCGACACAGCCTCCAAAAGATGAACACCATAGCAATGCCAATGATTGCACAAACCAAAATTAAAGATGTCATTGAAATGTTGTAGGTTTGGTTTGAGACCTCTCCCCCAGCTTGGGCAATAACCACTTCTTCTTTAGAATTTTGAGCACCCATCTCGTACAAACGTTAGAAAGTAAATGATAATTTTCGGGCGTAATGTAGATACTGACTTGAAGAACGCATACAAAAAATAAACAGAATGTCATCACAAAAAAACAAGAAAAATTATGATTTTCCACTTTTATAAAATATTTGCAGGTGATAGCAATTTCAAGAGAAACGTAGTGTCTTTTGATAGTTCGTCCGGCGTGTGTAGGGTATTTTTCTGACGGGGTCGTTAGGGCGAAAAAACCCGCTGCACATTTTATAAATTCTATAAACAATTATTTTGAAATTAAATGCTTATATAATATTGGTTATTATCACTACACTGTGTCAGCAAATCAATTGTCATTACACTTTGTTAAATGTTTATTGTTTAAAAGGTTTATCGCAAGGCATTGTTATATGCTGCAACTTGCAATCAGACAGATTTGATAAATCTTAAAGTCAGGGCTTCGCAAATAAAATTAAATCTATCTTCTATCTATCTATCTATCTATCTATCTATCTTCTATCTATCTATCTATATAAATAAAAATGAATCGCCGAAATGTATGTACGCTCATAACTTCCGAACCACTGCACCAAATTGGATAATTCTTTTTAATTTGTGTTCGTTATTGTCAGGACAAGGTTTGTATAAAGCTACTGGTAAGCTATAGCGTTATGAAATTTGTATTTAAAAAAATGCAGTAGGTGGCACGCGAGCTGTTTGAAAACTGAATGTACCGATGTATGGAATGCGGGAGGGGGAGGGGAACCCGGGAAGGGAGGGTAACTCGGGAGGGGGGTAGTGGATTGGGGAGAGGGAAGGTGGAGAAATCGGAGTGGGAACGCTAGAGGGGAACGGGACGAATGGGAAAGGACACGCAAGGAGAAACAATTTCTTTATTAAATGGCATAGCAACGCATGCCGGGAACCAGCTAGTTACACATAAATTTACTTAACTCACATAAATAGCGTTTGTATATCTCTGAGGAAAATGAACCTTTCTTCCGGATCTCGTATAGGTAGGTTTGATGTTTTTACTCATTGTTGGTTGTGTATTCACTGTGGTGTCCGGCTGATTGATTTTCTTATCTACCATGATATAAGCCGGTTTTAATCTGTCAATTGATACAATGATTTTTTTGGAATTAATAATTATACAGAAAGTTTTCTCTCTTCGTTCATAGACCTCATACGGACCTTTGTATGGTGGAGTAAGGGCTCTCTTTACTTCGTTTCGAAGGAAAACGTGTGAACATGTTTTTAAATCTGGATGAATGAAAATATTTCTTTTATCGGGAGCATTCCTTCCATCTGGAAAAGATGACTTTCGAAAATGCTCCATAAGTGTCTTAGTAAAGTCTGTGTCATTTGTTTTTGGCGCAGAAGGTACGAACATATCTCCAGGTAAAGTTAACGAAGTCCCATATACCATTTGGGCCGGACTGTAACCTTTGTCAGCTTTGATGGCTGACCGAAGACCCAATAGTATGATTGGAAGTTCCCGTACCCAATTTGTGTTTTCTTGACACTTTGCTATGAGAGCTGCTTTTAGAGTACGGTGGTATCGTTCTACTTCGCCGTTTGCTTTTGGATTGTAGGCTGTAGTGTGGATTTTCTTGATACCAAGTTTTCTTACCAGTTGGTTAAATAAATCGGACTCGAATTGCCGCCCCTGATCCGTTGTAATATAGGCTGGGCAGCCAAACCTCGATATCCAATGACCAGTTAAAACATCTGCTATGGTTTTGGCATCAATGTTTCTGACTGGAACAGTTTCTGGCCACGACGTTTCTCGGTCCACCATTGTGACGCAGTAACGGAATTCTTGGGAAATTGGAAGTGGTCCGACGATATCGATATGTAGATGTTCAAATTGGGATACGTCGTGGAATTCTACAAGCGGTGATATTATGTGTCTACCAACCTTTGCTTTCTGGCAAGATATACATTTCCTTACCCATGCGGCTACGTCTCTGTTCATTGCAGTCCAAAAGTAACGCTGCATAATCAACTGTCGGGTTGCCTTTATGCCAGCGTGACTCGTGTTATGGACAGAGGTCATCGCATTTTCGCGGAATTTCAAAAGTAGTGTTATGTTTGGGAATTGGAACTACGGTGTACTGTGAGCGGATGGAACGCCTCACTACAAACCAACACATGGACTCTCTCAGGGCTGGGGCGTTCGGGTCTCTCAGGTAGACAAATTGTGATATACAATGAAACTAGGAAATAAACTAGGGACAAAGGTTTATTTTACAATTCTGAGTGTTTAGTTACATAATATAGAACAAACGGTTTAAGACCTATAAAGAGACCGGCATGTAAAGTCTGGCTAGAACTGTGGCTCAAAGGAATAATAGTTAAAACCTGAACGGAGGGGTAGGCTGGATCCGTGGCAGTTCGCTTCTAGGCTGGCCATCGGCCGGGTGTGGAGTCGTCGATCTGCTGGAACATGGGCCCGACCAGGGCGGTTGCTCGATCCGGGAAGCTCAGGGCCCGTCAGGACAAGAGGGGGCCGACTGTGGAGCACCGTCAGGATACTGGAGGAGCAGGGCGTCACTCCGGTTTGTTATTATCGTAATATTCACGGCGGAATATAGCCGCGGCGGTGGGTACTATACGTCACACAATATCAAATTCTATTACGACCGATAAACTCCGCCATTGTTTGAACACGACGCGAATGCTGTGAGCCGCGGTTCTCTCTACGGTATAACTGACAACCGCTCCGGGCGAGGCGTCGCTGGCAACTGGCGGGAGGAAGGGCTGAGAGCGCGTTCTCCAAACCTTATATACCTATTCTCGGGGCTCTGTTGCTAGGTCAATGTTGCGCATTCTGCATCGCCTACGCGAAGCCCTTGTTGTCAAACTGTGTGGACTTCCGTTGGTTCTACAACTGTCACGACAAATATGTGCGAACACAACAGTAGATATGGTCTTACACGTGTAGTCGACATTTCACAAGTTATTGGTGTATTTGAATCTGGCATAGTAATCAATTTGAAATTAAGATTACCTTGTTTTTTAAGCTGTCGTAATTCTTCCTCCTTATTTTGTTCCTTTGCGAGTTCCTCGTAATCGAATAAACCAGGTAAGGTAATTTCTTGAATTCGTGAAAGGGCATCTGCGACAGGGTTGTCACCTCCTGGAACATATTTAATTTGGGAACAAAATTGTGAAATGAAATCGAGTTGTCTGATTCTTCGAGGTGTGTCGGATGTTGACATTTTCTTTGAAAGAGCGAAAGTGAGAGGTTTATGATCTGTATATATTGTCAGCTCTCTCCCTTCCGTCATGCTGCGGAAGTTTTTGACTGCCATGTAAATGGCCAACAGCTCACGATCATAGGTGCTGTATTTTTTTTGGGTTGCACTCAATTTTTTTGAGAAAAAACCCGGTGGTTGCCAGGTGTTTTCGACTAGTTGCTGCAGTACAGCTCCGACACATGTTTCGGAAGCGTCTGTATTGACGGCTAAATCTGCATCGAGAGCAGGGTGAAACAGTGTAACGGTGCTTTTTAGGCTATCCTTGCACTGTTGGAATGCCTCATTTGCGGCTGCTGTCCATTCAATTCGTGTTTTATCTTTCTTTTTTGTGCAGGAATGCGTTGAGAGGGGCTTACATTTGTGCAGCTTTAGGAATAGAACTGTGGTAAAAGTTCACCATTCCCAGGAATCGACGTAGCTCTTCTACAGTGCGAGGTTGGGGTAAATCGACAATATCCTTTACTTTCTTTTCGGTAGGGGTAACACCATCGCTTTTAATATGGTATCCAAGGAAATTGAGTTCTTTTTTGCCGAATTCGCATTTGTTTACGTTAATCGTTAACCCATATTCCTCCAAACGCGATAATACTTGTTGGAGATGTTGTACGTGCTGTTCCTCGTTTTCTGAGGCTATTAGTATGTCGTCCAAATATGCAAAGACGAAACCGAGTCCACGTAGTATCATATCAATGAACCTCTGGAAAGTACTCCCAGCATTTTGAAGTCCAAAATTCATTTTAGTGAACTCAAATAACCCAAAAGGAGTTAAAGTTGCTGTCTTTGGGATATCTTCTGTTGCTATTGGGATCTGGTGATAAACTCTGCATAAATCTATTTTTGTAAATATCTTTCGTTTGTTTAGTGCGTAGGTGAAATCTAATATCTGAGGGATATATCGGTCGACCTCGGTGATTGCGTTCAAACGTCTGTAGTCGTTCAAAGTCGGATTTCACCAGTAGTCTTATCTACAATATGCAGGGGATTCGCCCACGGGCTGTTGGAAGGTTGACATATTCCAAGTTAAGCATGTGTTCAAATTCCTTCTTTGCAGCTTTATATTTGGCCGGGTTTAGTGGGCGTACCTTTTCGTGTACAGGTGGTCCCCTTGTTACAATATGATGACGGATGTCATGCTTCGGTGCGTTTTTTAATGATTCCGGTCTTATCAAATCGGGATACTTAAATAATATCTTATGGTATGGATTGTTTATATCTACTGCGTATATGTTGACATTCTTATCCTTTGCGATTGCTGTACTAGTGGTTAGGGTTGTCACCTTATCCACTAGTTTTCTTCCATGCAAATCTATCAACAGTTGCTTTGCCCGGAGAAAATCTGCTCCTATGATAGATTGTTTCACATCAGCTATAATGAAAGTCCAACGGAGTGGCCTCCGTAGTCCAAGGTCAAGAACTAGAGATCTTTCTCCATATTTATTTATCTTTGTCCCGTTTGCTGCGTAAAGTTTGTAATCAGTCGGCGTTGATGATGTAAATTTTCGCGATGATAGGACCGATATGTCGGCACCTGTATCAATTAGATATTTAATTCCACTTTTCCGATCGGTAATACATAATCGATGTCTTCTCGATCGCCGGCGTTGATTCTAGTTTTTTTCTTGTATGTACACTGGTCTCCGCACTTGTTGGCCTTTGTCCAAACCTAAAATGGTACCAGCATAGGTAATTTGGATCACCAGGTTGTGGGGTACAACGGCGATCCCGGGAGGTTGATGCTCGACGGTTTCTGGAAAATGAGCGCTCGCGGCCTCTTGGTCCCCTCTGCAAACCGGCTATCTCTAACTGCAACTTCTCTACTTGACGCGTTAAATTCTCGATGGACGATGATTCGTGCGCCTTTAGTTCAGCTACTTCCCTGGCTCGGGTAGTATCCAGAACCTTATCGGCGATCTGGGCCAATTTCTCTATCTCCTGTACTTCACTTACGGTGAGGACTGCGCGAGCAGTTTGTGGAAGGCGTACCAGCCACAGGATCTTCAACGTCTCATCTGAGAGCTTATTTACCGCCAGCTCTTTCATGCGACGCAAAAGTTGTGACGGCTTTTGGTCACCCAGTTCCAGCTCGCCAAGGAGTTGTTGGAGCTGCTGGGTCTCTGATTCTTCGTACACTTGGAGTAGTCTGGTTTTTAGGGCCAGGTATTTATTTTCGGCTGGAGGTTTGTTTAAAATGTCGCTTTTCTGACGCAGCTCATTCTTTCCCAATTTAGCCACTAGGATAAAATATTTGTTTTTGTCGCTGACCTTCTGTGGGGCCAAAATTGCCTCCAATTGATGAAACCAAAGTCTTGGTTGCTCGGGCTCTGGCAGCCCTAGAGACAAAACTCTCTCCGTAAGACATTTAAAAAAAAAATAAAGTAAAATTGCGTATCGATGCACTTCTATTGTTCCCAGTCAGCGAGATAACAATATCGAAGGAATGTACCGTCTCGTATTACACTTTTGCTTGCCAAAGCTAATCACTCTATTGTTCGTACACCACTATGTATATCACGTCGGGGTCACCACTTTGGAGTACACATATATATGCGTATGTGTACAATGTTGTGTGTAGAGTGTAAGTGTGCGGGAGAGTCAACACAGGAGGTTACAAAGAATAACACGTCCGTACGAGTTGTAACTTATGGTTTTAGCTATTTCCATATGCTAATTTATATCAGAAATGAAACCAATCAGTCATTAATCAAATTATCAATTTATTGGGTAATCCCATGAATTGTGCAGTTTGCTAAATTTGAGACTCTTATAATAATTAAATTATTAATACTCAGGTAGTGGTTCAAGGTTCCTTGAGGAGGAAACTCTTGAATAATGAAACTAGTGAATTTAAATACATGAGAAATAATTATAACTTGTGACATGTGACTTTTGCTTTGAAACAACGAGCACTAACCTTATTCATGAGAGTAACCTCGGGATAGTCGGGCGCCAGGTCTGTCAGAAGAACATGATCATCTTAAAATAACTCCTCAGCTTTACATCTAAAGAAACCAGTATCGGTAAAATAAAACTAACGCCTCCACAATGTCGGCCGGAGCAAAATTCCAATCAGCATCTTCCTCCCGTGAAATCCGTTGAGTCTCGCTTCCTTCCGTTCCCCGCTAGGCGTTGCCACCATCTCCAGTGTGAACAACCCAAGAAACCAAAGTGTGCTAGGATCCCAATCCGAGTCATCATTCAAATAAACGGGGTAACGAGTTAAAACTGTTACAGAGTGAGGTTTATTTATTGACTGAAACGAAATTTTGCAAACGTCAAATCCTTGGTATACAACTTTAAACATACATTAGTGGATAAATAATCATGCATTTTTACAGTATTTCGTGTTTTAAACTACTTAAAACCGGCAAAGAATAGCCTCATACCTATTGAAAAGGCAATCGACATTTTGACAACCATAGAAAATTACACAAAATTGTACAAATCTATGCACAAATCTGACAGCACATCTCGTACGATATAGATATCGTATCACAATAAATACGGAATAGCTCGTCTGGTTGGACTTACAGTTGTTACTATAATGCCTGAAGTTTTAATTAAACACAGAAACTGATTCATATGTAAGACGTTTATTGACATTTATTCAGCCATGTGATATTAGGTGGGGGAATGACGTATCCGCCACACTTGTATAAAAATTCTACCAACAATTGTAGAATTACCATTTTTAACTACTACATGCTACTTACTGCGTATCCACACTTTTTATCTAAGAATAACACATTTAAATTCACTTTATCTACAATATTTAACCGCGTTCCGTCATACCCTGATAACTGAATATTGTACTTTTCCAATTCGTAGGAAACAAAATCTCTTAAATACACTTCGTAAGGAATTGCAATAATTTCTGCTCCGGTGTCTACAATCGCTCGAAATACAATGTTACCAATTAAAAAATCTACGTACATAGGCTCTGGCCCCGCGCTGTTATGTACCATGAAAACCGAAATCAACCGTTTATTTTTAGTACCTACATTATTTTTACTGTTTCTATACAAATTACTTGGATGACTTGATTTATATCCTCTATCTTTGGAGGTATGTCCAGTCATGGAGCTGCTTTACTCAAATTAAATAACTCGGGTCTACTTCCACAGACTTGTTCAGGATCGGCATCGTTGTCGTTCGAAAAAAAATCAAGCTCACTTTCTTCTGTCACTGGTTTTAACTCAGAGCAGCTGTCTTCCGAGGTTTCATCAACCTTGAAGTCGTTGATTTTCGAATCAAAGGGTCTTGTCCAGGCTCAGAGTCGCTGTTTTCCAAATCAGTTTACTCCATATCACTGCCTTCCGGAATCGATATCTCCTTAGAGCCGCTGTCTTCCGAGGCTCATTTGAGTTCGGAGTTTGCTGTTATCTAAACCATGGAGCTTGGGTCCACTTCTGGAATCTTGATCAGGCTCAGAGGTACTTCCTTCCACTTCCTTTCCGTTCGGAAAAATCTGTTTTCCTGATCATACGGTTAGATGCACTTACCCCGGAGCGTCATCAGCACTCCCAGACTCGCATCCCCTTTTCTTATCACACCCACGATCCAGCCAGCTTCCGTAGACGGCTTCAATGTACATAACCATTGTTTTCATCGTTGCGGTGGCCTTTATCGTCATCTGGGTCCATCGGCTCAGAGCTGGAAATAAGAATATTATTATATTGCGTTTCATTACATGCGTAGGTAGGTATGTAATGGTTTATTCCCCAGCGGTCGTGTGTTCACTCACTCCACGACACTGAGAAGATTATTTATTATTTTTGAACTAGCTAAAAAAGTTGGCATGGCTGTTGTGTCAGTCTTTTTGTTTGCTTTAATTATATCGTAAAATTTTTTTACCTTCTTCCCATCGGCCTTGGATTTCTTTGGCCTGAAGTCTGAATTAACCTCGATGTTTGCCTCATAATTTTTAAGTCTGCCCGATGTTTCTGAAAAAACATGAGCATATTTCTTCTTTAAACTATCACGAAAAACTAGGTGATTATCACAATAAATCTCACCGGTTTTTACCGAATTTATTCCACTCAATCCGATACCGAAAACTTATAAAAAAATTCTACCAACAATTGTAGAATTACCATTTTTAACTACTAATGCTACTGAGCATCCACACTTTTATCTTGGAATAACACATTTAAATTCACTTTACCTACAATATTTAACCGCGTTCCGTCATACCCTGATAACTGAATATTGTACTTTTCCAATTTGCAGGAAACAAAATCTCTTAAATACACTTCGTAAAGAATTGCATTAATTTCTGCTCCGGTGTCTACAATCGGTCGAAATACAATGTTACCAATTAAAAAATCTACGTACATAGGCTCTGGCCCCGCGCTGTTATGTACCATGAAAACCGAAATCAACCGTTTATTTTTAGTACCTACATTATTTTTACTGTTTCTATACAAATTACTTGGATGACTTGATTTATAGCCTCTATCTTTGGAGATATGTCCAGTCATGGAGCTGCTTTACTCAAATAAAATAACTCGGGTCTACTTCCACAGACTTGTTCAGGCTCGGCTTCGTTGTCGTCCGAAAAAAATTCACGCTCACTTTCTTCCGTCACTGGTTTTAACTCAGAGCAGCTGTCTTCCGAGGTTTGATCAACCTTGAAGTCGCTGTTTTTCGAATCAAAGGGTCTTGTTCAGGCTCAGAGTCGCTATTTTCCAAATCAGTTAACTCCATATCACTGCCTTCCGGAATGGATATCTCCTTAGAGCCGCTGTCTTCCGAGGCTCGTTTGAGTTCGGAGTTTGCTGTTATCTAAACCATGGAGCTTGGGTCCACTTCTGGAATCTTGATCAGGCTCAGAGGTACTTCCTTCCACTTCCTTTCCGTTCGGAAAAATCTGTTTTCCTGATCATACGGTTAGATGCACTTACCCCGGAGCGTCATCAGCACTCCCAGACTCGCATCCCCTTTTCTTATCACACCCACGATCCAGCCAGCTTCCGTAGACGGCCCTAATGTACATAACCATTGTTTTCATCGTTGCGGTGGCCTTTATCGTCATCTGGGTCCATCGGCTCAGAGCTGGAAATAAGAATATTATTATATTGCGTTTCATTACATGCGTAGGTAGGTATGTAATGGTTTATTCCCCAGCGGTCGTGTGTTCACTCACTCCACGACACTGAGAAGATTATTTATTATTTTTGAACTAGCTAAAAAAGTTGGCATGGCTGTTGTGTCAGTCTTTTTGTTTGCTTTAATTATATCGTAAATTTTTTTTACCTTCTTCCCATCGGCCTTGGATTTCTTTGGCCTGAAGTCTGAATTAACCTCGATGTTTGCCTCATAATTTTTAAGTCTGACCGATGTTTCTGAAAAAACATGAGCATATTTCTTTTTTAAACTATCACGGAAAACTAGGTGATTATCAAAATTAATCTCTCTGGTTTTTACCGAATTTATTCCACTTAATCCGATACCGAAAACTTGTAAAAAAATTCTACCAACAATTGTAGAATTACCATTTTTAACTACTACATGCTACTGAGTATCCACACTTGTATCCAGAATAACACATTTAAATTCACTTTACCTACAATATTTCTTCACCAATTACTTGGATGACCCGATTTATTGCATTACACAAAGTATTCTTCCAGCAATCCTTTTGTAAATGATTCGTTTTTCCGCATGAAAAACATGTTTTTAATATAACATTTACCGGTGTCTTACTACGTACTGAAATTTTATTTCTGGACGGACTATTCTTCCTGGATTTACGGATGTAATTACTATCCTTGCGTACAGCATTTAAATTCGTATCGACTTTCTTTAAACCAACAACATGCTTCCACGTCCCCGCTAGATTTATACATTCAAAAAAAGAAGTATTGATCGCCTTAACGAACAACTTGTGCTTCAATTTTTCATCAAATATCCCCATAACGAATATGTCTTTTTAAACATGGTTCCAATCTCAGCTCAAAATTACACGATAAACTTAATCCTCTTAATCTTGCCGCGTAATTTATTAATTGTTTTTGTGTTTAATTCGTAGAACACCATTTTAATTTTTAGAAATTTAATTAAAATTAAATTTGATAATGTTATTATCGAGTTCTGCAAGTATTTTAGAATGTATTTTAGTTACAGCTGTTTCGACGTTTAAGGTCATTTTCAAACTGTGGCGAAGCCACTTACGGACGACTTATTTATTATATTTTAAAAGTGATTTTTTGAAGGTGTCTAAATTGATTTATTACTGGTTAAACCAATTTGCAGAGACACTAATTGAGAGAGTGATTATGTGGGATTCAGAATCTTTCCCTTTGGTTTCTCTTTGTACTACAGAAAAACTTAGAAAACCCTTACATTTAACTGCGCCACTGTGAGATCTGCGCAGTGTAGTGATACGCAGATGAGGTGCGGTTTTGTAGGTAGTAATAACCAAAGAATAATAGTACTGTGTTTATTCTAAGAAGAGTTAAACTGGAGAGAGAGCTCTACAGCTCATGCTACGCCTTTTATGTAATCTGCATCCTCGCTGTCTCGCTCTCTTGCCGTCACACTCACACACATATCGTCACATTAATTCGTAGAATGCGTAACCACCAAATGTCAAATTTTACAGGAGGCACAAAAAACTTCATAGTAAAAAAAATGAAAGACGGGTCATCGTTTTTATTTATGTTTCGAACATATAATATATTTAGAAATTTATTTTCAATCATTTGTAAGTGAAGGCTTTCTATTTCAAATCGGAGTTAGGAAGTTTACATAAAAACCGAGAATGGAGATACGTATTTTACAAAAGATACATACTTTTCTGTGAACAGTTTTATGAACAACTAGCAGAAGATTTGGGAAATAGGAATTTTACATTCACAAAATAAAACACAACAATTACTCAGTAACATCCTAATTGACTTTTATATTTAGTCTCACTTTATAAGAATAACAGAATAAACATAATAGTACTTATTAGTTCACAAAGCATAACAGCACAATACTAATAGTATCAATAATTTTGAATAATAAGACCTGAAATGGTAAATAAAATAAAGTACGTATTGCAATACGTATAAAATAAAGTAGGTATCCTATAAGAAATAATGAAAAATAATAAGGTAATTTATTAGCAAACATAAATGAGAATAATAATTATTATATGACGAGACAGCCTATTTAGGTGCATGTTCAATGATTTTAATGATGCGGAAGGTTGTCGTAGAAGGGGTGATAATCCTTTTCTAATGTGTGTTTTAAGTCTTGTAAATGCTGGTACTTTTCTTTCTTGATTTTAATCCTTTCCGTATTCAGAGCTGGCAAATCTTTAAATTGGATGCCTTCTATGAGTTGTCTGTTAGGAATTCTTTCCGGTATTGAGTTCCAGTTGCTACGAGTATGCCTTAATTTGTAAAATATTTTTCCTTGGGTATATTTTATGGCTTTTAGATCGGTAACAACTCGATCGCCAGCTCTCTTTCCTGGCCGATTGGACTTATAAAATTTCAATGATCTTTCTATGTTTTAAAAAAAATCGTGACATAAATATTTCACCTTATAAGGAGATTTTAGGCATGCATTTTTACAAATATTCACGTAATCTGCAGGTACGTTTATCTTTTTATTTCGTATCTTTCTCTCTATGGCAGAATGCATACTGTCGGCCTCCATTTGTGTATGGCCCTTTTGTAAATATTTTTGCACAATTGTTACGTTCTTTAGAATTGAAAAATTCAAGAGTGCATTAGACAGTGTAGCGTTGTGATTCTGGTAAGTGCAGCCATCGCTGTACAAAATAATTTCGACTCCAAGCTGAAGAGGATGCTTTTCAGTAAATTCTTCCAGCATTTGTACTATAATGGACGAAAATTCGTTTGCCGTTAATCCGCCCTCTGACTCATTCCAAATACCCATTAAACAGTACTCATCTTTGCGTTTTAGGTCGTACATTGTAAAATTGTGAACTATCAGTTTAGTCTTATAATACATGGAAGAAACGTTGGATTTGGGTCTCAAGAGAACTAATTGCAAATCCATGGTAAAAACTTAATTCAAATAATTAATAGATAACTTTGTATTAACCACTTAATTATTTACAAAAACCGACATGTTTCGTCAGCAAAGCTGACTTCTTCAGGGTTTTGACAGAACTAATTTTAAAAATAGACATACATAGGTAATAGAGAAAAATAATAGACATAAACAATAATAAAATTTGAAAGAAAATAATGTGTAGGAGACAAGGGGCAATATAGAACAATTAAAATTTGTAAAGGGGAATAGATTTAATAATGGGTCATTTAAAAACAATTTTTGATTATTAAAATAATATTTAAATTTGCATTAACACTCTTTCTAATCTCTAAAATTTCTAATTTATCCAACTGAATACCATTGACATTACAAAAACTTAATTATTAGATTGTTTATCATTGATCTTTTCTTCTCTTGCTTCTTCTTTCAATGTTATGTGCTCTTTGTAAACGATTTCCGAAATGTTTCCTGTTTTAAATGATTCACAGGTTTCACATAAATCTTTTTTTGGGTGAAAGAAGGACATATTTTTTTAATCAAATGTCTTAAGGAAAGTGGCAATAGAAAGTGGTTGTTCGTTATTTTCTTGACAATAATTATTTGCATAGAATCTGTAAAGCTTAGATACGATTTTAGATTTTCACGGCCAAAAATTATTTTGTTATTTGTTTTTGGGGTATTATGCCGTGTTACGCTACCTCCTTCTTTAGCCAACGTTTCGGACGGCGTTGCAGTGTTCATCATCAGGGCAGATGTGTGAAGCTTGTTTTTAGATTCCCATAGAGGTTCTAGGTATAATCTAGATGATTGCGATCTACAGTAGTGAGATTCTACTTTTGGCAAAGAATCGAAAAAACGATGCAAAGCGGTTATTTGGTCACTTTTTCCATTGTTAGTGGATTCTTTAACAAAGCAGGGAGCAGGATCGCACTTGGCCCACTTTTTTATGATCCATTCTCCCATGCGTAATGTATTTAAAAACATTTGTTTGCAAACTCTTAGTCTGTCACTTTTGCATTTCAAAAAAAGTTCGGTTGATGTATTTCTTCGGGAAATTTCCGCCAACCCGCGTTTTCTTTGAATTGGCTTTATAATTACCAAAGTTTTAATCATAACGTTTTTCTCTGCCCATGTTTTTTTTCATAACTTTTTTCTCTTTCCAAAATGAGTCAAATATGTCCTGTCTATTTTGCTCTGTCAGTTTTAGACATTGTAATTTAGATCAGTCCTTCTTTGATAATTTGCAATCGCATTTAGGTTGTAATTTCTTCTCGCCTTTTAGCAGGTCAAACTTCCACTTTTCGCCAACTTTTTTCCTCCCCAAGTAAAGTTCTCCATTTTCTCGTTTTTTTTATTAATTCTCACAGACCAATTACTTTCTTTGGTTTTATATTTTTTCAATCTTCGGTTTCGTTTTGGTTCATTGTCTTCATTTTCAATAGAAGCGTCATCAATAGGTAAATTTGAACCAACTACTGAATCACAATCGTTTGGTACAATAACTATAGGCTGCGGGTTTATCCCATCAGCGGAAGGTATAAGAGAGGCCTCTTTCGATGATATTATTGATGTTGTATCGGTCCCAAGGGGGGGAGGCCACCTACCTTATGCTCTCGGCCAGCTCAATGTCATCGGCAGGCAGGAAATCTCTCCTCGTCAAGGTCGTAGGTAACTAGGGGGTAAAAGGTACATAGGTAATTGCCAAAGCCCGCCCACGTGATCCAATCAAATGAAAGAGGTAATTGGGTGAAACATATCTGTATTGTCTAAATACGACATTTAGCAAAACATAATTATTAGTCACAAATCAACAACAATGCCTAGCTAGGTATTTCCTACGAAGGGGTCTCTCTAATCCCTCTGGGGTGTTGTCGTATCAACCGTGTATGGCTAGGGGACACATTTAATTAAGGGGGAAATCGAGATTCAACTCACAGCTGGTGGACAAATGCAGGAAGCCGGGGGCTGCAATCCGGGGTTGGGGCTGGTAGCGGTGATCTCCAAATGGAGCGGGCCATGTCCGCGACCACGTATACTACTTTTGAGATCGGCTCTAATTTGAACGCCATCAAAATCGGCGATTCCGCGGGAATTTACTGAGTGTACCGCGATAAGCGCAGCCTGTCGGAACGAGGGCTGGTTGATTTCTGCTGGGCAGGCAGCGGGCTCCTGCCGGGATCGCAGGGGAGGGGTGCGGTATGTCATTTCTTGCAAGGGGAAAGCGGGCAGCGAGCTGCTCGCGGGACTGGCGGAGAGGGGAGCGGTATGTCATTTCTTGCAAGGGGAAAGCGGGAATTTACTCGTAGAGCGTATCGAAACACTGTATTAACCGAGTTATAGTCATGGAGAAGAATGGTGGGGACAAAAAGTGCAAATGTTGACTCCAGGTGTAGATCTTCTTCAGCGTAAGGAACAATTGAAGGCGTGTCTTTGTTAGGCACTTTTGCAATATTAGCCGAGAGTTGGTCAGTAACTGTTTCCTCCTGGTGAAGGTCTTCTTCACTGCAAGTAAAGATGGCGGTGTTTTCAACGGCAAGGTTTGTGGTATTTGTTAGGTAGTGGAAGATTTTTAACAAGTTAGAATCACCTATATCTTCAGCAGTCAGCAGAACACAATCGGCGGCTACAGTCGCAGTGCTTGGAGCCATTTCATCACTGGCATGAAAATTTTCTAAATCTGATGGCAAACATGGGTTACATAAATGTACATTAGTAAGGCTACCATCTTTAGTTATCATGACCGTGCTGGGTGTTCCTTCGACGACCATATTCGGGTCAATATTCTCTTGGCTTTCATCAGATACTGTCATCAAAGACCCGTCATTCTGAACAATAAATGTACTTGCATGACTAAAATCAGGTCTAAATTTTTTGAACTGTGGCAACTGAAATTTTGTGCTCTCGTTTAATTTCTCTAAAATTTTAATTGAACGTCGAATAGGGGCTCTTGATACTCTTGTATTGATGTTGGTATGGTCTGGCTCAGCTACTTTGCACAAGATTTTTTTTGCGGTTCATGGTGGCTGTAAACAAAAAAAAAATTAAAACACTACTATTTATTTTTCAACATTAGGTACTTTGTAAAGGCTTACTTACAACAAGAATATTAATCATCTTGATATGCAAAATATTTTTAAAAAGTTATTGGTGAGCTTTGACAAACTTATAAATTACTGCCTTAGTAAGTTTGTCTGTAACTCCATAGGTCTATGTACCTTGATATTACTATTTCCATTTGTATACATGCGAAAAATACGTAACTCCGTTATTTTACAAACAGGTGGTTAAAAACACTTATAAATACGAATTCATGAAAAAAATAACATAGTATGCATACAAGTGTGAATAGTATAAATCACATTTCATTAAAACAATACAATTTAATCTGATAAATATACTGAAACAAAACAATATTTAAAAACAAATCATTTCGAAAAGTGCGTAAATTAAAAGTCAGTGTACAGAAAACTTTGTAACTCCTTTCTAACAGCGTAATGATGGCAACTTAAAAATAAGATACAAACACTATTCGTGACTTCACAACTAAAATTAAGGTTATAAAATGTTAAAAATTGATTAATCAACTTAGGTACCTCATTGAAGTACCCACCACTGTCCCACCCCGGTATAGGCGACTTATGGTCGCCCCTTCGGAGTTCTCGCAAGAATCTATTTTTTTTGAATAAACGACTCTACATTTAATAAAACGAATCTAGACCTTCAATGCCCCTACATACTTTGTTAGGTGGCGGAAATATAGGATCGCCTACAGTCTGTACTGTAATGGTCAAAAAGGACTAATCTACAGGTGTTAGTGAGCATAAAAAATGTAATAAAGAAAAAAAAACCAAAAGTAGTTATAATATAATAATCAGAGGGAGACCACACACTCCAGGACTGCAGGCAACTGCGTATAAATAAGAAAAGGATAAGTTGTAAACAAAGCAATAACATTTAGTAATGGCGAAAAAAAATAGTGATGACCGTCATGACCATCCTGTGCCCGGCAGTCCCCCAGAGAATGTGTAAGGTTATTAGTCCGACGTCATGGCACCCAGTGGAGTCATCCTTTAGCCAGCTATCCGGTGGTGCCTAGAAGAAGTAAATGGACTACGATACGAAGACCCTAGGGAAAAAGAGCGTCGGGTAGCTGGAGGAGGGACGGACAAACCTCCGGATGCCACTCTATCTTTCCTCTAACCTTATCATGTCAGGGGGGGTGGCGCGGGCACTGGAAGGAGATAACAGAGGTAAGTTACAAAAAAAGGTAGACCTATAAAAAATATGATAGGGACAAGGCCCAAAGTCCAACCCCTTTAATGGGGAAGTGGACAAGACATAACAAACAACGGAGTTCTGTTCTAGTTGTTATCAGGAACTGAAAAGAACATGGAAAACAAAATAAACAAACTAAAAAAAAAATGCAAAAACATGAGAGAGTAGAGGAAAAAAAATATATATATATAAAATCATAATGCACGCAGGCGTGTCAATTCACGCATTATGTTACACTGTAAATGAAAAAGAAAAACACAAAGCCATGTAAAAGTGTAAATAACAAGTAAGTGTAAATAAACAACAGAAAATAATAAGAAAAAGAAAGAAACAGAAAATGTAAAAAAAAAACCAGGCAGATAGGGTTAAAAGAGTAAATGTGGGGTAATCCGTGGATATCAGGAGACAAGTACACCTGGTCACTAAATCTTCTAATCAGCGACTCTAAGATCAGGCCATCTCTCCACCCAGATTCTTGTAAACTTCTTCAAGCACTCGAAATTCGTCTTATTCGAAACCAGATCAGTGTTCCACACTGGTCTGATGGGTACGTCCAAACCATCTAGCATTTGACCTCTGGCATCCGTCATTATTTCACACTGCCACAGGATATGCTCTGCCGACTGGTTCGTGCTCCCACAGGCACAATTGGGGTGAGGGGACAGGGAGAGGGTGTGAAGTCTCCCCCTGAATTCCCCATGGCCAGATAATAATTGAGTGATGTGGTGGTCTAACTTGAGGAAGACCGCTTCCATTCTGAGTTTAACTGATGGGAAGAAGGAGAAAGTCCATCTTCCCAAATTCGATCTATCCCACCGGGCCTGCCACTCTTGGAGTGACAGGTCTCTCATTTGTCGAAGCAGCCCAGGGAGAGTCCCCGGCCCGCCCGGAGTTAGAGTGACTCCTAGGCGAGTGGCAGGGGTTCCTCTGGTTAACCTCTGCTTAGTAAGCACTTCCCTGATTTCCAGATCGATTGGCAAAATGCCAGCCAAAACAGGCAAAGCGTCCGAAGCCACGGTTCTATACGCCCCGGATAGTGCCAACAAGGGAGTTCGTTGGCCCCGCTTGAGAGCCAAGAGTATAAGCGAGTTACCCAAGCGATGCTCCCAGACAGACGCAGCATACGAAACTTGCGCCACGTATACGCATCTGTACAGAGTGCGCATGGCTGGGCTACGCAAACCCCACTCAGCTGTGGAGAGTCTCCTAAGCTTCAAGAAGAGGGCCTGAGCCTTGCTGGATACATCCTTGACGTGAGCCAGAAAAGAGGACGATCGATCTAGGGTGACGCCTAAGTATTTCACCGTTTCACGAAATTTGACACTAGAGTCCCCCATTTTGATGACGGGATTTCTTTCTCTACTGAGAAAGCCCTTCATCAGGAGGCCCTGGGTCTTGTGGGGAGCGAATGTCATCTTGTTTCTCTTACCCCAATCGAGGAACATGTTCAAACCTTCACTGCCTTTGCTCTCAACTTCCTTTCTACTGTCCCCAGCGACCAAATACGTCTTGTCATCAGCGTAGTCGACAGAGATGCATCCTTCAGGCAAGGGTAACCTGGAGGAGTCGTCAAAGTTGATGTTCCACAGGTCAGGTCCGAGAATGGAGCCCTGCGGGCCTCCAATGTCAGCTTCCCTCTCGATCAAAAAATCTCCAAAGCTGATCGTGATCGTGCGATCAGAAAGGTAGTCATCAATGCACTGGAACAGTAGTTTAGAGCACTGCCTGGTTTTAACCTTTGTACGCATCATTGCCCACCACGCGTGATCGAAGGCACCAGTTATGTCGAGGAAGATCGCAACTACATACCTCTTTGGACAAGCCTTCACCCAATCAAGCACATACGACAGGGCGTGCACCGTAGATCTACCAGGGACGAAGCCGAACTGCAGGTCACTGGCCGGTGACAGGGTTTGCCGAAGTCGCTCTCGTAGCAGTTTCTCTAAGATTTTGCCAAGTACAGGGAGGAGGGTAATTGGCCGATACGCCTTAATGTCGGTCAGTGGTTTTCCGTTCCCCTTTGGTATGATCCGGAGCACGCCACGCTTCCACTCGGAGGGGAAGACTCCCCTCCTCAGGCACGTGTCCATCACCTGGAAGAGCTCTTCCTTGGCGTGGACCCAGACTTGCTTCGCAATCACGTCATTAAGCCTATCATGCCTGGTGCCTTCTTAGGACCCAATCCCTTTATTATAACATCAATTTCCGCTTTAGTGACTCTAATGAAGTTATCCTCTTGGGCAAGGTCCCTAGGTGGTAGCCGTGACAGATTTCTAATCTGTTTGTGGTGGTCATTCTCACCAATTACTGATTCTAAAGGAACTAACTCGCCCAGAAGTGTCTTGAGAGTGGAGGCCACGTCCACAGTCTCAGCGTTCCTCCCATCTGATTTCCCAATTACTGTAGACAAATACCGGTCAGATCCTTTCCCGGATTTTTCAATAGCGCTGTGGATTTCCCACGGGTTGGCGTTACCCACATCTTTGACCCAATTATGCCAAGCAGCTCGTTTCGCTCGAAGAACGGCCCGTTTGAAGGCCGACCTGGCCGACCTCAAGCTCGCCTGAAGCGCAGCTGTCTCCTCCTCCGTACAGCTGCCACTCCTGGACAACCCAAGCGCTATGTAGGCCCTCTTGAAGGCCCCCTTGAGCGAAGTCAGCTCAGGTGACCACCACGGCGTTCTAATACTCGTCTTCGGGTTTGATCTTCCCAAAGACGAGTTGGCAGCAGATACAACCGCCCTATTGAAAAAATTCCCCAAATTATCCGGATCAGTAGCAGCTACGTGGTGAAAATCCCTTAACGTATCTCGTAGCGATTCCCCAAAGTGATCCCAATTCGCCCTAGTGGTGTTGAAGTTCCAGGAGGATCTTGGAGCTTCTGTTTTCTTGACACCAACCGTATAAGTAATCAATCTGTGATCCGAATTAATTGCGCACTCATGGACTACCCACTTTGAAATCCTGGTCGCAACAGATCCAGAGCAGAGAGTTAGATCAATGTTGCTCTCACCATGTATGTTCGAGAAGGTACTATGTGAACTCTGTTCGTTAATGATACTTAGACCTTGCGCAGCAATCAGGTCTTCAACGGCGTCTGATCGCTCCGTTCTACAATCACTAGTGTCGAACCATAATGGAGAGCGTGCATTAAAGTCACCTCCGATAATTATATTACGGCCTTTAAGCGCGTTGAGCGCGCGCGTCAGACTCAGGATGTGGGGTCCTACCGGGTTCCCAAACTTAAAATAAACTGAAATCAAAAAGATCTCAGTATCGCCAAATCTAATACATACACAGGTTTGGTACTCATCAGAAAGACCAGCCAGAAGGAGGGGACTGATCAATGAGGTATTGACCAGGACTCCCGCCCCCGGTGAGCGGCCAACTTCAAGTACCGCACCCGGAAAATTAATGGGGGTCTTACCTTCCCAGGTGTACTGCTCCTGAATAAGCAGGATGTCAATATTGAGGACAGACATGACCTTCAGAACTTCCAGTGTGGCCATCCGGGATCGCTGAAGGTTGACCTGACCTAGGGAAAGGGGATTAGGACGAGCCATAATCCGTCATTCGGAAAGCTGCCTCCACCGCAGCTCTTTGGGCCGGACAGTCCCTGTCACCTGTCGGATGGTCCTCCGGCTTCTTAAATCGCGAGCAAGTGGCGCAGACAGCGGGCTGTGCCCTCTTGGGGCAATCTTCGAAGCCGTGACCCACAACGGCGCAGTGGCGGCAGGTTTCCGTGGCTTGCGAGCAGCTCTTGGAAATGTGTCCGTATAAGTGGCACTTGTAACACCTGGTGGCACCAGTGTAATCCCGGGTCCGACAGCGTTCCACCCAAGATAACACAGCCCGCCGTCGATGAGTACCTTCCTGGCGGCCGGATGGCACGTCAGGACCATGTTCATGAAGCCACCCTCACGCTTCCCAAAAAGAGAAACTCTCCTCATGGTTCGGAGGTGGTCTTCTAATGACAGTGTTGAGTTTCCAGCCAGGTTGTTATTGAAGATCTCGGTGAATAGGGCCTGGTCGGCAGAGGGATCACCTTTGGGGACGTTGTAAATTACTATTTTCGGCAGCCGACCTAAGGGATTTACCAGCTTCAGCCCACTTACTGCAAGTTTGGTGCCAGCCTTCAAGATGTTCTTGCCCTTTGCCCTTTTGCCCTTTGGCTTGAAGGGCCATCCCTGCGCCTTTGATTTTGCGCACACGAACGATCTGAAAGTCATCAGTCCTCGGGTTGATGAGTTTCTCCATAACTTTCTGTGTGCTTTCTGAGGTCTTCCCCTCTGGAGCCTCCGGGTAAACTAGTACCGTCAACGGTTTGGGGGGCAGAGGTCGCTCGAACCCATTAACTAACACATTCTTGGAGGAGGGCAGACCGACCGCTGCTGATGCGTACGATAATGGGGCGGTGCTCAGGGTGGGCCGAGCCTTCATGGCGGAGTCCAGTTTCTTGGACATTGAGGCCTGAGCATTCAGGACCTGCTCTATAGTAGCACTCCTGGTGGTAAGGGTATTAATTTCCAACATCAAGTGGGTGATCTCGGTCATGAGGTCATCGACTAGTCGGTTAAGTGAGTTCTTGTCGGCTTTGTTAAGTTTGTTACTGCCATCTGTAATTATACACCTAATCCGATGGCACTTCTCGATCGCAGGAATCGCCTTTCGGGTTGATTCCGCGAGAGCCTGTAGGTTATTCGGCGAATCACTGATTCTCGCCCTTTTCTTGTTCCCAGCTATGGGGGTTGGGGGGATCATCCCAACAATTGAGACACCACTGGGTCCTGGTAAGGGGTTAGTGATCTCCGTTTCCATTTCAGAGTCTGAGTCCGAACCTAAATCCGCAATCTTGACCGCTTTTTTTGGGCGCCTTTTACCCTTGGGACGCGGGCCTAGGGTGAGAGACTTGTTCAAGACGTCAATCTGCGTTTGGATGGACGATCTCCACAATTCAGTCTCTTTCCCGAGATCGGGGTCTGCACCATCCGACTCACAAGATAAAACAACGTCTGATCCCATTGTCAAAAGTTTTTAGGGGGGTTAGGGGTGGTTGTAGGGGGGGTTAGGAGGGTCTAGGGGGCCTTAGGGAGAATTAGGGGGGTTTAGGGGACCTTAGGGGGTCTTAGGGGGCCTTAGGGGGGGTTAGGGGGGTTTAGGGGAGGTTTAGGGGGCCTTAGGAGGCCTTAGGGGGTTAGGGAGGGGTTGGGGGGGGTGGGGGGGGGGGGGGGGGGGGGGGTTGGGTGGGTAGGGGGGGGGGTTAGGGGGGGGTGGGGTTGGGTGTATTTAAGCTGAAGGGGGGGGGGGGGATGGTCAAAGTACAAATTTTATTTCACCACAATCGCCTTAGGGATCCTAAAAAAGTGTCAAATTCACTAAGTCCGGCACAGGTCGTGACGTACACAGACGTGACGTCAGCGATATGGCCGCCAATATGGCCGCCGTACCTACCAAAACGTAAACAAGGTTCACCACGTGTTTTTCGCGCAAATCGGAAATTAGGGCACTAAAATAACTCTGAACTAGAAAAAAGTGGTATCAAACGACGCGGAAATTAATTCCCCGTCGAGTGGTTATAGTTTAATCACTGTAAGTAAATGTAAAAGTACTAATTGTATATAAAATCCCTGTTTTTTAACTTATCACTAAAAATATCACTAAGGAATCGTTTTTTTCGATAAAAAAATAATTAAGGTCAGTGGGTAACGATGGAGAGTACACTATAACAGTATTTTAATTTGGGGGATGTACCAACATCCACCCTAAAAGAGCGAAATATTAGTTGTTATCACTTATTCACTTATAACTTCACTAAAGTTCACTTAAATTTAAAGAGAAAGTTATGGGCAGATAGCCCCTAATGAGATGCACCTGCTGGTACTAAAATTTTAACTGTGGGTGGCTTAGAAGTATTTTTAATTTCGATTATAACGGGAGCGATTTAATATGGATTTGTCCGGCTGAAAGCTAGAACAGAACTTAGGTACCTCAGTTAATTTCACGGTAAAACTATTATGCCGTAAATAAATCTCCTCAGTCAAAAACACAACCGGCGCGCACGCCGAACGGCTGACCGGCCAATACTGAATTAGGAGTTTCGAAGTATTCGCGAGTAAAAATGGCAGCATGGTGTTACGCAGTTTCCTAATTTGTGATTATCTAAAAAGTTAATTTTTTTTTTAAATTTACGAGTTTTACTAGGCGATGCGGGACTAATTTTAACACCAGATGGCATTAAAAACGTTATTCGAAAAAATTGGACTTAGGCAGTCTACGAATTAATGCGACGATTTACTTCATTTTCCATTCCTTTGGGATTTTTTCCAATGTCCCACTTCATCTAACACATTTACTTTATTGAATAGAATTGCAAAACTTCGTCAATAACCATTTTTAACTTTTTCCGTCATCGTGACATTAAAACTGAACTGTCCGTAATTTGTTGTTACGTTACACAATACTGACGGTAAAATTACTTTTTCTTTTCTTCATTAGGTTTGATGACAATGTTTGTATATTATGTAGGTATAAAGTATCCTCCTCACGAGGATTTCCTGTTCTGAGGCGACCTGTAATTTTTTTATACTTTTGTATTTAGTTAAAGGTTGCCTTTATTGCCTTTACATCGTCTTCATAATATTTGTAGTCGATTGTCACTTTATTCTCTCAGCCATTTAAGTAATGGTATTTTCAGGGATTATTGCCTTGACCTTTACGTACTTTGGTAGTTCATTTTTGACAAACTTTATATATATATTTGTCTAGCTGTTTTGGTGAATATGTTTTTTTTTATACGACACTCTGTGAGTACGATGATGTCGATATCCTTATCAAATTGCTGTAACATGACCGTCAGCTCTACGAAATTTTTATCGATATTTCGTTTTATTCTGGTGGAGTATTTTTAATATTTTGTTTTTTTACATAATCATTAATTTCTCGCATTGTTGAAGTTATGGTGGTTTCGGGAGAAGGGTTATCATTATCAGATTCAATATCAGGTGGTTGCGCAAATCAATTCACTTTCGTTTGCAGGGCGGGTGTGGTGCGAGTCAAAAACAACGATTTCACTGAAAAACTGCCCAAAGGAAAGGAGGGTTATGGAGCCAAGATTTACCGACTCCACTTTCGAATGGTCATTTGCCGCTGATTCTGTAGTCCTTATAACAATTCAATAGTTCCATTTAGTCTTTATAACACAGTTCAAATACACTGGAGGTTGCAGCTGCTTCAGTGGCGGGCCAACGATTCAAATAGGTTACACGTTGACCGATAATTGCACTTCGTAGCAAGATGGATTCACCCGCGACGGCGTGACGGGTGGTTTCAGAACACAATACAAAAAACACAGCTACACCTTCAGCCGCTTTGGGTAAAATAATAAGATCACTTGTTGCGTTATTCCCAATCCAATCCAACAATACAAATCAGTGATCTAAGCACACCACAGATTTCGCCATACATATTTATTTATTTAAGTTTTTATTCCAGCAGGGCTGGGAGGGTAGTGCAATCCCAGTCTGCCATATTACATAAACTAGTACAATATATTTTACAGAGCAAATAAAAAACTAAAAGAAATAAAATATGATAGCGTATTAGGTTAGGTACCTAACGAAAACAAAAAATGAAAATAAATTTCGAACATAAATAATAATAATAAAAATTAATCACGAAATTAAAAACAAAATAAAATTAAACAAAAATTAAACAGAAATTAAAATTTAAAAAATAAATATTCGTTTTTTTATCGTCCATCAGGGAGGTCGCCTCATCATTTGCATCCATCGTTCATTTAGTCGGGAACTGAGCCACTCGGATGCAGTTTGATGTTGTTTGATTTCCGTGTCCTGCTCCAGAAGCTGGCTAGCCGGTGGCGAAGTAATGCTGGGAATGAGTGCACCCTCCCTTCGGTGAACATCGTGGAGGCGCTGCAGAACCTCGGTAGTTGCATAAGTTGCCTGTATGCATTGTTGTAGCACACCCCTAGTTTGTCTCATTGCGCTGCTGGGTATCGCGTCCACAGTTCAGATGTGTCACCTTTGCGATATATTTTTATTTTATTGTCGAGATCAAAGAAAAACATTGAAATATTATGATGCTTAACCGGTATTTTTTTTAGTATCGCCTTTGAAGGTAAATATAAGACGTGGAGGTTTTATATCACATGGTTTTATATACTTGTATTTGTTCATTCGGTGGTTCATTCATTATTATCATTTCAAACTGTTACAAATGCACTTCGATAATGTATGTTCAACATCTTCGATTATTTCACGTATCGAGCACATTGGAGAATCAGTAAGGTCTATCAAATACGATATTCTTCTATTAGTGCATGTCCGGGTCTTAATCTAAAAATGATTCTCATTTCCGATCTTTTCATATTAATTGTAGTGAACCATAGTGTTTTAAACGGTACATTTTGGAGTATTCTATACCATACTTCATATTCATTGGTAGACATCGTCTCAGTTGGGGGCAATTGTCGGGGCATCAACTGTCATGGAACCGTAAGTCACACTCCGAAGTTGCAAAGAAACTCAAGAGTAGAGAAACGAGTTGGGACGGGGTATTGCTTGCTTTTTGGATTGACTTTGGATTTTAAAAATGGTTAGTTTCTGAAAAAATGAAGTGGTCCATTCATTGCGCTCTTCCATTAGTCGTATCCTTCTCTTACATAACTAAATACGTATTGCCAAATCATTTTAAAGAGCTCACGTTTCAATGTATTTATTTTTTAATGTGCATTACTGTAATCCTATTACACATAAGACTGATGTACTCCTATTACAATGCACTTGACATGACATGTATATATATATATATATATTAGAGTTCTTGCCTAAAATTACTCTTGAGACCTTCAAGGCCAATGTTTAAAATGTCAAGAGACCTTATCATTTAGCAACACCATACCTCTTATCTTAACGGACAAGTTGAGCATTTGTAATTGACCATGTCACATGAAAACATTCAAGCCCAAGCAAGGCACGGTTGAACGCAACATGGGTTTCTTCAAAAATGTATTTGAATTGTACATCTATAAAATCCTTTTAATGTTGTATGTTAAATAAATAAACCGTCGGGAATGGGGTGGAGCGAGAAAGCGATGAAAGATTAAAAGAGAAAGCGGCATCGCGGCCGGCTTCCACTCGATTCTAGCAATCGTGCCCGGGGCAGTGACCACGGTAGATGCTGCCGTTGCCGCACCCCTTGTAAATACGGGCCCCAAGCCCTTTTTCAGTCAGTTCTCCAGTAACACTCGTCTCGTCAACAACTCTTCTGCTTGCCCGCCCGACCTCGCTTTGACCCTGCATCCATTCGCCTCGTTTTCTGCTTCACCTTGGACCACGGATTACCCTACCTCTCTGGATACGGCCGGCCACCGGATCACCTGAGATCAGCTCTCTAAAGCGGGCAACATAAACTACGATCTCCTTCACACGTGGTGAAAGGAGCGATATTTGGTGCCTCCGTGGATTGGCACCTCCAGCCTTATCTCACGGTACTTGTGTATCTCACCCTGTCTGGCATAACACCGATAACCTAAAATATTACTACCTGAGAGTCACGCCGAGAGTTTACAGAACAAATTGCTGACGGACTTGAACCTTTCTGTTCTTCTGCTATTATATTTAGCCCTTCTTATTTTGATAGGCTATTTGTCTATGCACTAAAGAAGCCAGTCCTGCTGCTGTTGGTTGCTGGCCGTACAATAAGCGCATGCGTAATAAGGTGGTCTTCCTCACTGAAATGAACGTCACAATTGTTGCTACATTTTTTATTTAGACACGAATTTGGTTTAACGCTTTGTGCTATCCGATACATTTTATCATTTCTTTAGTAGTAATAATTTGGGTTTTCCTCTCAGCATATCCTACAGAGAGGTATGGGTCAATAATATTGCCAATAATCAGCGCTTTCATTGCTCATTTCTGCATCTTCTGCATCTTGGTTTCCAAGACTCTTCAGATGGATCTAAATTTAAACATAATTCACTATGGAAGAGGTGACCGATTGGACTTTAAGGTGCTGCCGCAGAAGTGTTCTCTTTACGAATGTCTGTATTCCAAAAACGATGCTCCTCGTCGAGACATACGTCAGTTACGTTGTTTTGCTCGACATTCAAAAGCCGGCGAGGACAAAACAAATTTAATTTTATTTATATGAGTATATCATATTGTAGAATTAAATAAAATTTATATAGGTATATATAATGAATCTCGTTCCAAAGTGGAAGATACATTCAATATCGCCCTGGTGGGAGCCCATAATTCAGAATTGAAAGTTGCTTGAGAACGGCGTAGATATGTTTAGTAACTTTGTCGACGCAATTGCAATCAACCTCCCGAACAAAATCAATTTTCTTCTGATCTGACATACCGCAGATTACTCGGAAACTTGACAGTTCGTGAGCCACTACCATGGCAACCTGCGGACCAGCACTGCTGGTCGCCGTAGCAGTCGCGTTTCAGTTGCATTGTTGATAGGTTGCCATGTTAGCGGCTCGCGAACTGTCAAGTTTTCGAGTAATCTGCGGTATGTCAGATCAGAAATATATTGATTTTGTTCAGGAGGTTGATTGTGATTGCGTCGACAACTGTTTTATTTCTCCATGAGCGAAGACCCTAATTCTGTAGAGATGTGCCTATTAATAAAGAAATATTATTATTCAATATTGTACAATATCGATCTAATACTCAATTATTTAATAATTTTTAAATTTGTGTTCTTCGCAAGATAATATGTTATTAAATATGAAAAAATATTTTTTTTATCTACGTAATTATAGAATAACCTAGTTTCACACACGAATGTGTCTAGCTGAGAATGACATCACAAGCCGAACAATGGGCGCCTTTTCACTGTGTATGAATCTGTCCATAAGTCGTTCACACATTTTCATTACATGGTCTGTGACATCACGCTCGACCATAAACATCTGTGCGTGAATGTACAAGTATTGGGCGACAATCCTAAGTAACGAGTCAATAGCTACTTTACTTGGCACCGGCTGAATCGCATGATGCTACATATCGGAGCCAATAACGTTGTATAGGTACTGGAGTCGTTATAGCGGTCTCAATTCCAATCCCTAACTAACGGTTGGTTAAATAACATTCAAGTTAAGCATCTTGCAAGTAGAAATCTCTTTTTCTCTGCAGTTCTTTAGGTAAGGGCAATTTCTTCACACGATGATTATTTATGAATGTATTTATCTGTTTCCACGATTGTGTTGATAATATTCCGCTTTCTCTTTTAATTTAATTAATTTTTCCAGCCCCCTGGATCTCTTCCTTCGACAAAGTAATTTTCAAAGTGTTTATAAAGCTCATCTTTTTCTTTTGCATCCCATCTCCTTCTAATTATATTATCTTTCTTTTTGCAAGTCGGTACAAGTCGGTAATGTATTACTTTCAGCCTCCTCTAAACAACTATCCGATTTATCCATATTAGGATTCACATTTTCTTTTACTGTTTCTTCAGTCAACAAATTTCAGAATTGTCTATTTCGTTTTGACAAGTAATGTTTATTTTATCAGATTTTCTTAAGGAACCTATTTTTCCTTCAGCTAATTGTAGTAAATTCAAGCCAACTTTACCTTTCTCGAGGGCCAGTTGGGGTATCATATAATTGCCCTTATTTGTACCTGGTGTATGCGGATGCCCCAAGAAATGCGACAAAGCAATCAAAGCATTCACACATGCATTATTTTTTCCAGCTTCTTGGCTCATGGTTGCAACATGGTGTCGTAGCCCAGTTGAAGTCATATGATCCGGATTTATGAGGGAAAACTTACTTCTTAGGCCTCTTAGAATTTGTGTGCCACAGAAATACGTTCACCTGCTGCTTTTGGAAATAAATATTTGTTTTCATTTGAAATTCCAACTTAATTTCGGAATGCAAATAGAGTGTCTAAATTTTTTTTCATCTGATCTTGAAAAAGAATTGGAACTGTTCTTCCTCTTTTTCCTGGAATATGGAAGCAATATAAAGCATTTATAGCATTTTGTTCCTCAAAACTCATGATTTCCATAATTTCTTTAGGAATATCTTGTTTTTCATGTTGGCCGGCTAGATAATTTTCCAAAGGTGCTCTCACCACCTCACCAGCTCTTCTCCTATTAAATATTATAATACAAGCAATTGTTATTTTACAAAGCTTCTCATAGACCGCATAAGATTTTTCATTTTCGAATCGTTGTGCTATATTCAATTCTAGGTTCATCATAACTTCGTCGCACATTTTTTTAATATCGATAGTTGAAGACATAACATCAGATTTCAACATTTTTTGTTTTTTTTTTTCTTGATATTTCAGCGTTGGTAGATATTTCAAACTTCCAAGATTGATTTAAGATCATTTAAAATCAGACAACTTATTTTTTGTAATTTCTTTGGATGAAGTGGTTAGCGTAGAATTCTGTATTGTTCGACGAATCAAGATATCAGCACAATCTTTTATAGCCGTACAAAGTCGTTGAGGAATGCTAGGAATTTTCACAGAACCTGTAATTTCGTCGTAACCACTATGTATTTGTATGACTTTGACAAAAACATCAAAATGCACAGGGTCAAATGCTTTTTTTTTTTTTTTAAATTATTTCTTAACCAAGATGAGCACAAATACATTTTTAAACGACTTCGAAAAGGAGGAGGTTCTCAATTCGACTGTATTTTTTTTATTATTTTTTTTTTTTTATGTTTGTTACCTCAGAACTTTCGACTGGGTGAACCGATATTGATGATTCTTTTTTATTTGAAAGCTGGTGCTTCCCGTGTGGTCCCATTTTAATTTGGTCCAGTTCTGACAATGGCATCCATGAGAAAATCATATAAGTCTTAAATTTGCATCAAGTATATGCGCGACAAATGGACGAATAACTCAATATCACGCCAACCGATTTCGATGATTCTTTTTTTATTGGAAAAGATGTACTTCAAGGGTAGTTTGATGAGAGTTTGGTTAGGTTCTGATTATGGGATCCACGACAAAGTAACGGAACTCTCCAATTCTGAAGAACAAATTTACGATACTCGGCCGAATCTTAATCGAATTAGTGTACTTCAGATTCACTAAAAATAAAAAAATAAACAAAATTTTAACAAAACAAAAAAACTACTTAAAAAAATGCACTAAAAAGTAAAAAAAAAAATTTCGTATTCTTCTACAACTTTATAATCAACTTACCTTTTCTACTCATCAATATGTAGGTACGATTGTTATTTTTGGAGTCGGTGTCAACCAAGGTACCCGCGGCCCGGCGTTTTCACTTGACAGTTCCTCTCCCGCCGACACCGACTCCAAAAATAACAATCGTACGTACATATTGATGAGTAGAAAAGGTAAGTTGATTATAAAGTTGTAGAAGAATACGAAATAATTTTTTTACTTTTTAGTGCATTTTTTGAAGTCGTTTTTTTGTTTTGTTAAAATTTTTGTTTATTTTATTTTTTTCTACAGTTTGAAGTATAATAAATATTTTTTATTTTTGGTTTTTGGTAAACACCACCTCACTATGCTGAGCCTGTTCCGAGGTGGCAGGAATTTAGTCAAATTTTTGATTACTTAATCTTGTAGGAAAAGAATAAGATAAAAATTTTAAGTTATATAATAGAATGAAAGAAAAAGAAAATGAAAAAAGTTGAGAAACATAAAAAATATTCATACAATTAATAAGAAATATAATAATTAAAAATGATTAGATAAGAATACTAAGAAATTTAGAAATAATAACAAATATTTGAAAGGAAAAGAGAAAGATACAGTTTAGTGTTGTTATATGGTATAAATTATCTGCCCGCAGTATACAACGCCTTTGTTGAGTATCCACGTATGAGTTTGGTGTTTTAGATTAGCATTTTTAGTCACATGAAAATCTTTAATATCTTTTTCAATTAAATTAAAAATTTTGGAGCCAAATTACGGTAATGTCTTTGTCCATAGGTAGTATTTGTCTTTGGAGTCATGTGTTGGTGTCTGTGTCTTGCGTCGTAATTGTGTTGTGCAGTATGATGGTTTAGTTTGTCCTTTTGGTAATGTATAATAATAATTTTGCTGTACAGTTGTTGTATGTTCAATACAGCAAAGTCTTTAAATAACTGTATTGTCGGGAATCTATAAGGTTTTTTTGTAATAACTTTAATTAAGGCTTTTTGTGCTTTGTCGAGAGGGTTCATATTAGTTTTAGCAGCACTACCCCAACCAATCATACCGTGAGTGATAATTGATTGGGCTAGTGCATAATATATTGTTTTTAGAGTCTTCATTGGCATTATGTTTCGTATGTTTTAAAAAAAATATATTAGTTTTCTATCTTTACCCGCTGTTTTATTTGTTTGTTCTGTCCATCTAAAATAGTTGTCAATATAAATACCTAAGTAATTGATTACCTGAGTCCGAGTTAGTGGATTGCATTGACAGCTTTTTTTGGATGTGCAATCATGTATGGTTAAGCTTTCATCAAGTCTTGGTTGTCGTCTGGGATCTATGCTAAATGTCATGTACTTTGTTTTTTCAGTATTTAGTGTCAGCAGGTTATTGTCTAACCAATATTTAATCCTGTTGATTCCTTCTGTAGCTTTCTTGTATACACTTGTCCAAGAGTCAGAAGTGGAAATAAGAACAGTGTCATCCGCAAAGCAAATAACATCTCCGCCGATGTCTAGCTGGCACAAGGAATTTATATACAGTAAAAATAGAATGGGTCCTAATGTACTTCCTTGGGGAACTCCATAAGTAATGTGTCTGTTTTGGCTTGTTGCGTTGCCTACTTTTAGTGAATGGCTGCGGTCTGTTATATATGATTTGAACCAGTCATACACAGAATTTTTAATACCTACGTTTTTTAGTTTTTTAAGGAGGATTTTATGAGACACCGTGTTAAAGGCTTTGCTTAGATCGAGAAAAACTGCTATGCAACTTTTTTTTTTGTCAACATTTTTTAAAATGGTTTCTGTTACTCTTAATATTGCATCTTGTACACCCAAATTCTTTCGAAAACCATATTGATTTTCTGATAAGATTTTGTGTTTGTCTAAGTAGTCTACAAGTTGGATTTTCACTAGATTTTCGAGTACTTTTGTGAGCACATTTAAAAGTGAGATAGGCCTATAGTTTGTGGGATTATTTTTTTCTCCGGATTTGTAAATAGGTACTATGTTTGCTTTTTTAAAGAGACTGGGGAATATGCTGCTAGTAATGCTGAGATTACAGATATAGGTGAAGGGAAGAGCTATTTGATATTTTATTTCTTTTATTAGTTTAGTGTCAAGGTTGTCGAGTCCGGTCGCACAGTCATTTCTCAGCCTCTTTATATGTTGTATTATGTCTTTGATTTGGAAAGTTTCCACTCTAAATTTATTGTTATTTTGAGCATTAGTGGTATATTCCTCACCAAGTGTATATTCGTCCGTATTCATTTTATTTAAAAGTTTTTGGGCTAATGTTTGACCAATGTCTGCGAAATCATTATTTAACGTATTAGCCATATCAGTCTGGTCAGTTATTATTGTATCATTAATTTCTATTTGTTTGAAATTTGCTGCTGGTTTCTTATTTATATTGTTAATTTCCTTTACTGCGTTCCATAATACCTTCGGGTCTTCTTTGTTTTCTTCAATTTTCCGTCTATAGTATTCTTCTTTGGTCTGTTTCACTATTGATCGGCAGATATTTCGAAAGGTTGTGTATTTAAGCACACTAGTATGTATTTGCTCAGTGAACTTCATCATTGCAGCATTAACATCTGTTTCAGTCAAAATATTTGTCCAGGACATTGAATCAAGAGATGATCTAATAGAGTCATAGTCTGTGTATTTTAGTTGCGTCGTGTTTTGTTGATTGTCTTTTTTGTGGTTATTTGTCTTGGAAAGGGTGGTCATTGTAGCAAAGTGGTCAGTTACTGTTGTATTTATAATAGTTACAGAGACATTAAATTTTGACCTCACAAAAATGTGATCTATACACGACTGTGACGTAGGCGTGACTCTGGTAGGTAAGTTGATAGCAGATCGGAGACCGTAGCTTGCAAGAACACATTCGTAGTCATCAGCTTGGTGGTGCCTGTTTTCAATTATATTTATATTCAGGTCTCCGGCAATGACGCAGTTTTTGAATTTATTATTGCTCTGGAGATTTTCGTCTAGTGACATTAGAAACTGGGATACGTTATTATGTGATGGAGACCGATAGATGGCTATGATGGTAACGGAATCAAGACATTGTATGCACACACTGTTTGCTTCTAGTATATTAATGGGAATCATTGAAGCAAAAATTGAATTAATTGTATATACAATCACTCCATCACCACGGTTTTTGTGATGTTTTGATGAGAAAACATCGTAGCCTTGCATGCTGGGCGCAATAAAATCGTCATTAATCCAGCATTCGGTGAGAATGATAACATCAAATTTTAATTTTATTTGTTCTAAAGCAATTAATAAATTATCGAAATTTTTGGTTACACTTCTGACGTTTTGGTTGAATATTTTTAAACAATATTTGCCAGCAAAATGAGTGTATACCTTTGAAGCATCGATAATGTTAAGGGTCTCTATATTATTAATGTTTTGAATGTCTTCTTCGAAATGTTCGTGTTTGTTATTAAGTTCGTTGGCCATTTTTAAACTACTATTAATTAAATATTAACTACTAAAAATAACTAACACTAAAGAAAATATATACTGTCTTATCACTATACATTATTTATGTCTTCGTAAAATGTTATATCTTTGTAAAGTTCATTCCAAAATGTTTCGTATAATGTCTTATCACTGTAAAATGTTTATAAGTAAATCACTTCCTATCAAGAACAGAATTAGCGGGCAGAGTCTGACGTCATCCTTCTGCGTGGGGACGGGCGTTGGGGCAGCGGGGGTCGCATTTATATCACTGTAAAAATGTTTATACGTAATACCACTCCATATGAATCCGATGTCATCCTTCCATGAGCTCGGGGCGGGTGGTGGGGCAGCGGGGACTGCAGTTAGGGGAATAGAGGTCACTAGATGATAATATTCTTATTTTTTTTTCTCTTATTTCTCTATCCTTCTGAGAACGGCCGCTTCAGCTAGAGGTGCAGACTGCAGGACTAGTGCGTTTGTGAGAAGGGCCTTCTCGATGCGCGACGCACCGGACAAGTCATACGGGTGCGGGGATGAGGCGGGGGTCAAGAGGCACGGCAGGCAGGCACCCAAGGGTCGAACAGATGACCACATCTGGTGAATGTTCTATGCTAGTCTCGAGTTTTAAAACACTGTGTTTACACTGTTCACTTCGTTTACAATTATACGTTTCACAATATTATTTTGCACATATTCTTAATAACGGTTTTATGTGCACACCACTCACGGTAAAATTATTTTGAGTATAATTACGCAACTTACACTCAGTGAGGAATATTATTTGACACTTTTAAGGGCTGAAAAAGTGAACCATCCCTCTTAATTAATTATAACGAGACCGACCAAAAATGCGTCAGGCTGCTCTGAGAGCCCGAAATCAAAGGTTGCAATTGAAGGTTTCTGTTCTTTAATAACCATATACAGCTTAGCTGGATCTCTCATCTTTGATGTTATGTGTCTTCAAATGGTGTTCCTTATGATTACTTAATAATAAAGATCCATATGAACATATTAATGGGTCAGACATTGCTATTTTTGCAATATTATCATTTTTAAATACAGGAAATATTTGAGTTCTCAAAAATTCTGAAATTTCTGAATTATCTGGGCTTATAATATTGAAGATGATTTTAGTACTCTAACACGTTTATGTGGATTTTTCTCTTCAAACTTCAAACGTACTTCTATTTGTACATTTTTTAAGTGTCTGTAAAGTAAGGTGCGTTTAAATGTGCCACAGCATTCGACGCAAACTGCGTAATCTGTAACTTTCGCAGTTTTCCTTGGACGGCGATACGGTATCAATATTCCATCCGGTTGAATTATAACGTTCTGAGTATAAATATAATTACTTTTATTTCTAATTTGTCTCGCAGATCAGTATCCAAAATTTTATTGTATGCAATAACTTCTGCCTCTAAGGGATGTTGGGTGCTGATGTGACGTGTAAAGTTGGTTACCAGTTTGGTACAATATGGACATGAATTTTTACGGTCATGCACCCGGGCTCCTTTAGTAGTACTTTAGTAGTAGAAATAGTACTTTGATATGTAGTCGATGATACTTCGGTTGCCTCTTGCTTCTCTAAATGATTTTGCTGATCATCCGTGTTTGAAATTTTGAAATCTATAAAGCAAAAATACATTTATTAACATTTCATAACCTAACATAGGTATCTATTATGTCGTGACTCTTGCGACCGAAACCATGGACATTTTTATTTATTTTATTTGTGTACAAAAAAATTACAACATTACAGATATTTTATCTAATTAATTGTAATAGTACCATTTTCACAGTGAGAATGTAACGCCAAAAACCTTACAAACTCATTGAATTTTTCGAAGAATATGTCGAAATTTTTATCTAATATATGTAAATAGCGTATCGCTCTTCCCACGGGCGAATTCGGGTACAGATTTGTACGACTCGATCGGCAATATAATATGTTATGGCGACGTGCCCGAGAGTGAGACTCTGGTACAGATAAATTGATTTGCGCCAGAACCTCACCGTTAGAGACGAGGCCATTGATTAATTGAAAGAAATATTTTAGCAACGCAAAACATCTACGAGTTTCTAGAGAATGGTAGTTAGTCATACCTAGAATAAATCTCGATGGATACAAATATGGATATGTTCCATAGAGGCGTAAAAATAAAAAACGTAGGAATTTTTTATGAACTCTTTCAATGATCAAAATATAGGATGCTTCAAATGGGGCCCAGATATTACAATTCGACGCCAGTACACTTAGCACCAGTGAGTTGTAAAGTAGCCTAATTGTTGGTGGGTTTTGAAATGAGCATGAATTGCGAATGACAAAGCCCAGCAGTTTATATGCTCTGTTGCATAAGTCATTTGCGTGCTGGTGGAATGTCATTTTGCTGTCAAAAGTAATCCCTAGATCTTTTATTTGACTAAAGCGATGAAAAATGATACCGTTAATTGAATATTCAAATATGATCGTCTGTTTTGCCCTTGTGAAAGAGACTACATTGCATTTAGGTGCACTGAAGCTTGGACAGTTAGTTTTTGCCCAGTTTGCGACAGAGTTCACATTGATTTGTAGGAGGACACAGTCAGCGAGATTTTTTATTATGCGGTAGAGTTTTAGGTCATCAGCAAACAATAAATAAGAGGAATGAGTGATGATTGAGCCAATATCGTTGATGAACAACAAAAATAATAGCGGTCCAAGAGTTGATCCTTGCGGCACTCGAGAAGGGGCAGAACGAGAACCCTTATAAAAAACGTATTGTTTGCGATTAGTGAAGTATGAAGCAAAAAGTAATAAAAGTTTTTTGGAAAATCCAAACGTAGCTATTTTTTTTAATAGGACATCGATATCGACCTTGTCAAAGGCCTTTTCAAGGTCAAAGTATATAACATCTACTTGGTTTCCTTGGTCGAGAGTTCTTGATAGTAAGTCGGAAATGCGTAGTAGATTTGATGATACTGACATCTGGGGTCTAAACCCATGTTGACGATCGTCAAGAAGAGGTTTGACATGGCTGTACAAATGCCGATGAAGGATTTTTTCGAATATTTTCGCTACAGAGCAAAGAATTGCAACCGGCCGGTAGTTACGGATATCGCATTTATCACCCTTTTTATGTATCGGGGTTATTTTGGTAAGTTTCCATATGTCCGGAAAAGATCCAGTTTTTAAGCAAGTGTTAAAAAAATGACACAATGGTAAAATAAAAAGTCAGAACAACCTTTAAGAATGAACGTTGGTATGTTATCAGGACTCATTGAGTTGGGCTTACTCAGTCCAGATATTGCCGTCTTAACATCCTCCTCTGTGATTTTGACTAAGTCGAACGGCTGACCTATTTGCCCGGTGTTTAGGATGGCGTTAACGTCGAGAGTTGGTTGTTTAGTATTATAGACGGATGAAAAGAATACTGCAAAGCTGTACGCAATATCATCATGCGTATTTAATTCATTTCCCTCAAATGGCATAGATTTAAATGCGTTATTTGATTTTTTAAGCGCCTTTACATAAGTCCAGAACTGTTTGGAATCTGAAGCTAATGATAGTTCGATGGAGTTTAAATAATTTTTTTGACATGAACATGAGCTTTCGCTTTCAAGCGAAATTTTATAGTGTTTTGAACATCACTATAAAATTTGCCAATGGGGGCGTGGCTTTGAAAAATTCTTGTTCAAATACTGTGTTCAAGCTGTCCATGGGCGATGGAAAAAATTCCCCACCGTTGCGTAGTTTAAAAGATCTAAGCGCACATGTTCAAACACTTCGTTTTAACTTAATTATTATAAGAAATAACTATTTAAATTAGGATCGTTGAAAAAACACGTATCTAGTACCAGAATATTTCTTTAGTTGATAACATAAATCAACGAGTTGAAATTTGACGCCATTGTAATGTGATTTTTTTAGGTTAGATGTTAAGATGATACCTAGAAACCCGAAAAAATGTTAACAACAAATTAATTCTTAATGCATAATAGTATTCGACACTACACAGCTTTGACGGAAACTCACAGATGAAACATAAAAAAGGCGACACACTATTATAGTCCCTACGTGCAACGCATAGAGTATGGAATATTGTTGAAACGTCGCTTGGAAGTATAATAATTATGCGGAATTTCGAATTTTGAAAAAAGATTGACACTGTACCGAACAGGGTGAGGCACACAAGACTGTAGAAACAGGGGGTGGTTCCGATCCACGGAGGCGTTAAGAAGTCGGGAGAGCGTCTCAGGGCTGTCCGCTTGGAGAGCTTGTCTGAAGCTGATCCAAGGGCTCGTAGTTCCTTTTAACTAGCCGAGTCTGATCCGTAGAGCGTAGAGTGTCCGAGGTCCAGGGGTAAGGCGATGGTCAGAAAAGAAAAGAGGCGAATGGAAGCAGGTCAGAGCAAGGGCGGGCAGGCAGAGAGAGATGTTGACGCGAAGGTGGTTAGTTGATTACTGACTGGTTTGGAAGGGCTTCTAGACCCTATTCATTAAGCCACGGTAGCAAGGTAGCACTCTGCCGTTGCTATGTCATTGTTGGGCCGTTATGCTTAGGGAGGATTCGTAGAACCCATTAAAGGGGTTGGCCATCGGGTCCGGATTCCGAGAATCCAGTGAAAGCGCCCGACGGCAACAAAATTCCCTCTGCTCGCTCGCCTCACCCTGACAATTTATTTATTAAACACAATATTTTACATAGCCAAATACATAATACAAAATATGCCAAATACGTCCGACACACTCCTCCCGTGGAGCTCTGCTACACTTCTTTAAGGACGTATTGTGTCCGAGTTGCGTAGCGTAGCGTATGAGATGTTCCCATGCTCCCCCCATATGGGGGCTGCGGGAAGGGATGAAGTTCTGAATGTGGTTCTCGGCTGAAGGTGGATGCTCCTCCCATCGGGACTGACGGCTGGGGTAGAGATGGTCGCTCACCGGGCAGCGACCGTCGTCATCGGGGCCCTCGTCACTTTGGTGGAGCTCGCCTGCAGCGGGGCCGTGTGCAGCGAGGCGGCGTGCAGCGGGGTGGCGTAGAGCAGGGTGACGTACAGCAAGGCGGCGTAAAGCCGGGCGGCGCAAAGCCGGGCGGCGTGCGGCAGAGCGGCAAACATTAGGGCGGCAAACAGCATGGCGGCGTGACCCCGCCTTCAGCACCGGCGAGGATAAGGCCGGGTACTGCGAGGTGCGGTGTGCAGCAGGGCGGCGTGAGGCCGGGTGGCGTAAAGCCGGGCGACAAACAGCAGGGCGGCATGAGTCCGCCTTCAGCAGGGCCGGCGTGGATCTAGCCGGGAACTGCAAGGTGCGCTGTGCAGCAGGATGGCGTGAGGCAGAGAATGCAGGGTCGCGGTCATAAGTGAGGTGACGTGCAGCAGGGCGGCGCACAGCAGGGCAATGTACACCAGCGCGAAGTGCAGCGGAGCGACGTGCAGTGGGGTGGCATACAGTCACTTGGCGTGCGGCAGTGTGACGTGCATCGGTGCGACGTACATCGGTGCGACGTACATCTGAGCGCCGTACATCTGAGCGACGTGCGGCAAGGCGGCGTGCAGCAGGATATGCAGGGCCGCGGTCATCAGCGAGGCTACGTGCGGCGGGGTGACGTGCAGCAGGTAATACAGGGCCGCGGACCGTAGTGTATGCGGAGCCGCGGTCATCAGCGAAGCAACGTACAGCGAGGTGACGTGCAGCAGAGCGACGTGCAGCGTAGTGACGTGCAGCGGAGTGACGTGCAGCGGGGTGGTGTGCAGTCACGCGGCGTGTGGCGAGGCGACGTGCGGCGAGGCAACGTGCGGCGAGGCAACGTGCGGCGGGGAGACGAGCATCGGTGCGACGTGCAGCGGGGCGACATGCAACAAGGTGACATGCATGCAGCGTGGCGACGTGCAGCAAGGCGACGTGCAGCGAGGCGACGTGCAACAAAGCGGCGTGCAGCAGGGTATGCAGGGCCGCTGTCATCAGCGAGGCATCGTACAGCGAGGTGTTGAGCACCGAGGTGTCGAACGGTGGGGCGGTGGCCCTTGTCACTCTGGTGGAGCCTCGGTACCGCGGGGCGATGTCCAGCGGGACTGGGTGCTGCGGGAGAGGCAAAACCGCAGGGGGTCAGCGCAACGGAGCTTGATGCAACAGAGCTTGGTGCAGTGAAGCTCTGGGCAGTGGAGCTCGGGGCAGCGGAGCTCGGGGCAGTGGAACTCGGGGCAGCGGAGCTCGGTGCAGCGGAGCGGCGTGCAGTCACGCGGCGTGCGGCGGGGCGACGTGCATCGGGGCGACATGCGGCGGGGCGACATGCGGCGGAGCGAGGTGCATCGGGGAGACGTACATTGCGGCGGTGTGCAGTCACGTGGCGTGCGGCAAGATGACGTAAAGCAAGGCGGCGTGCGGCGAGGCGACGTGCGGCAAGATGACATGCGGCGAGGCGACGTGCGGCGAGGCGACGTGCGGCGAGGCGACGTGCAGCGGGGCTCGAGGCAGCGGGGCGGTGTGCGGCGAGGCGACGTGCGGCGAGGCGACGTGCGGCGGGGCTCAAGGCAGCGGGGCTCAAGGCAGCGGGGCTCGAGGCAGCGGGGCTCGAGGTAGCGGGGCTCGAGGCAGCGGGGCTCGAGGCAGCGGGGCTCGAGGCAGCGGGGCTCGAGGCAGCGGAGCTCAAGACAGCGGGGCCCGGGGCAGCGGGGCTCAAGGCAGCGGGGCTCGATGCAGCCGGACTTGAGGCAGCGGAGTTCAAGGCAGCGGAGTTCAAGGCAGCGGAGCTCAAGACAGCGGGGCCTGGGGCAGCGGGGCTAAGAGCAGCAGGGCCCGGGGCATCGGGGCTCAGGGCAGCGGGGCCCGGGGCAGCGGGGCCTGGGGCAGCGGGGCCTGGGGCAGTGGAGCGCGGGGCAGCGGGGCTAGAAGCGGCTGCCAGAGACGCAGGGCCGCGCTCGTCAGAGCGGGGGCCCTCGTCATGGTGATGGTGCTCGCCAGGAGCGAGGCCGTGTGGAGCGTAGCTGACGCGGAACGAGTCGGGAGCTGCGGGGCCATAGGCTGCAGGGCTGAACGTGGAGTAGCTGGCATCCGGGGCGAGAGCTGCAGTGAACACATGGCCGTGCTCATCTAAGCCGGGCACTGCAGGGTGTGCAGGGCTGGTGTGGATCGAGCCGGGCGCTGTGGGATACGCAGGCCTGCCCTCTTCATGGTGGTAAGATCCGCCAGGAGTAAGGCTGTGTGCAGCGTAGCCAACGCGAAACGAGTCAGGAGCTGCGGGGCTGAACGCAGCGTAGTCGTGTGTAGCTGGCATGTAACCGGCGTGGATCGAGGCAGGTGCTGCGGGGTGCACAGGACCGGCGTGGTGGTGAGGCCCGCCAGGGGCGAGTCCGTGTGCAGCATAGCCGATGTGGAATGAGTCGGGAGCTGCAGGGCCGTAGGGTGCGGGGCCGTAGGGTGCGGGGCCGTAGGCTGCGCGACTGTAGGCTGCGGGACTGTACGCGGCGTAGCCGGCAACAGGGCCAGTAGTAGCAGTGCACACAGGGCTGCGCTCGTCTGCGCCGGGCACTGAAGCAGGAGGCGATGTCTGCATGGATGCCAAGTAGTAAAAAACCATTTCGGTGAGCAGGGCCGGCGAGGATATCAAATGGTTAAGCAGCCAGCCATCCTCCTCCTGCAGCCGTCGTACCACAGCGAGCGCCCCGAGCTGAATCTGCCGGAACGTATCAGGGCTAGCGTGAATCGAGCCGCCGTGAACTGAAGCAGGAGGCAATGTCAGCATGGCTTTCAAGTAGGTGACCACTTGGACATCCTCCTGTAGCAGTCGTGCTATAGCTCGCGCCTCGAGCTGAAGCTGCCGGAGCGTGTCAGAGACAACGGCAGGGGGCGTTAAGGGAGCTGATGTGGGGCACGTGACCTGGCTAGCAGCCAGCGTCGCAGTGGCCAGGGTTGGACCCGTGAGCTGGTTAGCAACCAGCGTCACGGGAGCTGGGGTCGGGCAAGTGACCTGGCTAGCAGCCAGCGTCACAGTGGCCGTTGGTAGGTCCGCGACCTGGTTAGCAACCAGCATCACAGGAGCCAGGGTTGGCTCCGCAACCTGGCTAGCAGCCAGCGTCACGGGAGCTGGAGTCGGGCAAGTGATCTGGCTAGCGAACCAGTAGTCACTAGCCAGCTTCACAGTGGCCGGGGGTCCGGGGGACGCGGCTGCGGCCGCCCCGGTTGAGTAATCCAGGCGTCGAGTCTCCGACATCTTGTAGGAGCTCCGTGGAAGGATCCGTATCGAAGGACCACTTATGTACCGAACAGGGTGAGGCACACAAGACTGTAAAAACAGGGGGTGGTTCCGATCCACGGAGGCGTTAAGAAGTCGGGAGAGCGTCTCAGGGCTGTCCGCTTGGAGAGCTTGTCTGAAGCTGATCCAAGGGCTCGTAGTTCCTTTTAACTAGCCGAGTCTGATCCGTAGAGCGTAGAGTGTCCGAGGTCCAGGGGTAAGGCGATGGTCAGAAAAGAAAAGAGGCGAATGGAAGCAGGTCAGAGCAAGGGCGGGCAGGCAGAGAGAGATGTTGATGCGAAGGTGGTTAGTTGATTACTGACTGGTTTGGAAGGGCTTCTAGACCCTATTCATTAAGCCACGGTAGCAAGGTAGCACTCTGCCGTTGCTATGTCATTGTTGGGCCGTTATGCTTAGGGAGGATTCGTAGAACCCATTAAAGGGATTGGCCATCGGGTCCGGATTCCGAGAATCCAGTGAAAGCGCCCGACGGCAACAAAATTCCCTCTGCTCGCTCGCCTCACCCTGACAATTTATTTATTAAACACAATATTTTACATAGCCAAATACATAATACAAAATATGCCAAATACGTCCGACACAGACACGATGGACCGTAAAAAGCGTGCATTCATGGCCACCTCTTAGCCCCGCCGCACATGTCCACAGTCGCATTGGCCGTCAAGAGCCGCGTGCGAGTGGCAGTATTTAAAACCTATGGCACAGTACCAAACTCCGCATTTGCTCTCACATGTCGACGCAGGCACGTACATGAGCGTGTACGCGCGTGTCGGCTAGGTGACCGAGACATTGGTTTCGAGTGGCAGTGTCGCGAGTGTTTGCAAAATGGAGGAACTCATTAAAGTTGTTCGAAGCGAAAGATGTTTTTACGACGTAAAACACCCAGATTACATGAATACAAAATTAAAGGATTCTATTTGGAAACGAATCGCAGAGGTGCTACATCTCAAGTATGGTAAGTAAGGTGGTAGAGACACTGACTGATGTACGACTCGTGAAAGCAAATGCGGACACACACGTGTCCACCAATGTCAATGCGACATTGGCGCAGTATCGTGAACGAGTGCGAGTGTGGGCATGTGCGGCGGCCCTTAGAGCCGAATGGGTAGGATAATTCTTAGATGTTTATTATACAGGGTGTCCGGGGGTAAAGTGCATTAACTTCGGGAGGTGATTCCACGTGATAGTACAAGTAAAAAAGATAAATAACTTTTTTCGAAATTCCAACTTTTAGGGGTAGTTTTGAGGTAAAAATATAAAATTAGTCCGGCGTGTGCGGCCAGGTTTTTTTATTTTCCGCTGTTACGATACGGGCCAATCACAATCGAGTCGGGCGCCCGGCAGGCTCTCAGCAAGTAAGATCGTACCTCACACTAAGGATTTTTAGTAGGTACGTCTTTTTGTATGGGAAAAACGATATTGGAATTTCGGAAAAAGTTGTTAATCTTTTTTACTCCTACCATCATGTAGAATCACCTCCCGAAGTTAATGCACTTTACCCCCGGACAACCTGTATATAGTATTTAACGAAAATAAATTGTTAATAAAAACATACATCTTGACAGAAAAATGTATTTTGACGATTAATAACTTAGATTGTCGTTTGAATCTGAGAATTCATGATTCTCCATACAACGATTGAGATCGCTAGTAAGGAAGGCCCTTTACAGCGCTCTTGAGGCGATTTTTCGCAAAAACGTTGTCCTAATTTATTATTATTAACATATTATCAGGTTTATATATAGATTAATCTATTTTTGGTTTATTTTATTTAGCTATTAACTTTTCTTATTTATATCTATTCGAAAACTACTGCATTGGAGGTTGCCCACCACTTTCCCACGGCGTTCTAAGGAAACAGATTGTTTCCTCCTTCACCGTACTCGTCAGGACTCTAATTTTTTATTTATAAAGAAGCTACTTTTTTATTTAAAATGACTCTAGACCCCCAATGTCCGAGCATCGGGTCACCGGAGGCAGGGCGGAAGGGCACCGGTCCGCTACGGTTGGTCTTCTGGCCCGCTCATGGCGACGGGGGAGGCGCGGGCGGGTTATGCAGCGGCTACCTTGGGAGTCATCTTCTCGGTTGTTGCACGGACATAGATCTAGTCCACTCCCTTGATGGGGTGTAGGACAATACAAAAATGAGATGGTAGTTCAGTTCCGGCTCCTTGAATGATACAAGTCAAGACACGAAGAACTTGTTGATATATATCTTAGATTTAGAAAAAAAGTGCTAGAAAAATGCAAGTATAATTAGGATACGCGAAGGTTATTGATAATATCTAGTTAAACGAAAAGGAAAAAACAAGTAATAGGCAAATTTTAGATGTTAAAGAGGCTGTTGAAGATGATACCTAAGAAAACATGATATATATTAATACAAAACATGATACATGAGTAAACAGTTTCAGCGTGAATAACAAAATGTAGTGCGTAATATCCGGGCAGTAGTAGTAGTATAAATATTGTAAAAGGGTGACCGTGGATGCCAGGAGCAATTACACCTGGATCCTAAAGAAAACTACTGCAATAAGATTCTACATATTTTTTTTTTTTTTTTTTTTTACATGAGCTCCACACAGGAGGCCCTGAGGAAAATAATTTCCCTCAGGGCCTATGTCATCTTTGGAGATGCTGTGTGGAGGGGTTTTTTTTAGGGAAAGGAAGGAGAGGAAAGTTCTGGGAAGGAAAAGGGTTTAGGGGTGGGTAGGAATCTGGGGTTCAGTGTATCCTGGTCATCCAAGACCTGGACAAACCTCACCCCATGAACCCGGGCACCCCTGCTAAATCACCAAACGTAGCGAACCACTTGGGGTGACCTATGGCAGAGGTGTTGGTTATCCAATAAAGGTTCCCGGGGCGGCGGTACCCATTCCCGCCTCCCAAATTGTAACATATTTTTTTTTTTTTTTTTACATGAGCTCCACACAGGAGGCCCTGAGGAAAATAATTTCCCTCAGGGCCTATGTCATCTTTGAGGATGCTGTGTGGAGGGTTTTTTTAAGGAAAGGAAGGAGAGGAGAGTTCTGGGAAGGAAAAGGATTTAAGGGGTGGGTAGGAATCTGGGGTTCAGTATGTCCTGGTCATCCGCCTTCAAGACTGAGACAAACCTCACCCCATGAACCCGGGCACCCCTGCTAAATCACCAAACGTAGCGAACCACTTGGGGTGACCTATGGCAGAGGTGTTGGTTATCCAATAAAGGTTCCCGGGGCGGCGGTACCCAGGGCCGGATCTACGAAATCTGGCGCCCTGTGCAGTAGGTACCGATGGCGCCCCCCCCCCCTACAATTTTATTTTGATTAAAAATTCGTTTACCCCAATTTTTTAATTTTTTTATTTTATTTTTTACACTAATTTATCAAATAATATCTGTTTAGATGTGCTCGGGACCATTGTAACGTCATTGCGCGGGACATCATTTTTTATCGGTGCTGGAGAAATTGGAATAAAAAAATTCCCAATGGAAACGAGTTTTTTTATGTCATTCTGCTCTTTAATTCTACGTTTTAGATTCTGCGAGCCTGTTATTTTTAATTATTATTCTATTCAATGTAATCCACAGTACTTTTACAACCTCTAACAACCAATAGAAATTTAGTTATAAATTTAAAAATCTAATAAGAATATATCCTCAAATTTGTACCTTGCATTTCCCCTGTGTTCTGTGTTGAGCGAACAAACACCATACAAACACTAAACAATGACGTAAAAGACGCTTACACCGACACCGTAAAATAACAAATCTAATAGATATTAATAATACATTTAACTAACTTCAAATAATATGTCAAATCAATGATGGAACTGTCAACACGTAACACGTTGCAACCTGCAAATCCTGCAAACCGTGCGATGTTTTTGTTAATGGAATTTACTGAAGATTTCATAAGAAAATGGTCTTTAACTACCTTCTCCTAGAGACTTAAATCTTACAAAATAAAACAATAGCGAGCGTACGCTAACTAAAATTGCCAGCATTTTGAAAGGCGGAAGTCGGTTTGTTTGATTCTCTAGAACAAAAATACCGCGCTGTGATTGGTTATTGAATTTGGATCGCACCCATTCGTCGTAAAAGACGGTAAAAGATATATGGAAAAATAGATCTTACGCTTAAACTAAATATATGGAATTTGTAAAAAAATTCTGTAACTGACTATAAATTTGTAAGTCGTTGATACCAACCTGATGCGTGCGCATTCTATTTCTTTGGAAAGTGTTGCTAGAGCCTAATAATTATTTCGTACTATGGGTAATTTTTAAACGATTCAGGGAATATTATAACTAAATTTTAATAAAATATTTATTTTCTCACGGCGCCCCTTCGGAGTTGGCGCCAGGTTTTTTGCACGTTTTTGAACGTATGGCAGATCCGGCGCTGGCGGTACCCATTCCCGCCTCCCAATTTTTAAAATTTGGACAACATTTTAAAATTTGGACTCAACTGCAAGACTTTCAAGCATGTTGGAGTTATGTTGAAGTATGTCGCCGGAGCTCCGGATATAAAATTTACGGTTCCATGATAGTTGATCCCCTGACAATTCCCCCCCCCCCCCCTGGCATACTTATATACAATGTGCAATCGGTTTAGGGAAAATACGGTATACCTTTAAAGAAATACAAATATTCTCGGGTACTAATAACCTGATAATATTTGAAAATCTCCTACTACCATCACAGAAAGCGGAAAATGTTGCTTGTGTCGTGGTGGAAGACTTAGCCAGCCGAGGAATCGAACACGGACAGGACGCCTGGGTGGGACCCAAGCGCGAAGCCAATTCGGCCACCGACCGGTCAAAATACTCAACTGACAGCCCTGAAAAGCAGAACTAATTAGCAGTACCTGTAGTCATTTCAAACAGCAGTTATTTCAACTGAAGGTAACAATAATATCGTTACTAAGTTACTCCATTTTAGCCAATTCCTAGAATCCAACAATATGTACAAATAAAAGTAAAGTAGGTATATTATTCTTGATGTTGAGAATTTTTCTAAGAATTCACCTTTATTTACTTACTAGCTGGTTCCCGGCATGCGTTGTTATGCCATTTAATAAAGAAATCGATTCTCCCTGCGTGTCCTTTCCCATTCGTCCCGTTCCCCTTCCGCCTCCCCTTCCTCTCCCGCATCCCCTTCCCCTCTCGCGTTCCCACTCCGCCTCCTCAACCTTCCCTCTCCCACTCCACTTTCCCCTTCCCGTGAACCCCTCTCCCGAGTTCGCCCTCCCCCCTCCCGCATTCCGCACATTCAGTTTTCAGACAGCTCGCGTGCCACTTATTGCAATGTTTTATACAAATTTCATGATGTCAGAGTTCACCACAGTTATACAAACCTTGTCCTGACAACAAAGAACACAAAAATAAAAGAATTATCCAATTTGGTGCAGTCGTTCGGAAGTTATGCGCGTACATACATTTCGGGGATTCATTTTTATTTATAGAGATATAGAGATTTTTACACTGCATAAAAATGTGTATTTTGTACGAGCTCATATTCTTTTTTTTGTTGTAAAACATATTATTTGTATTCTATAACTAAATACTAGTTGTTATCATACATATGTATGTACTTTGTCTAATGTAGGTACATTATTATCATTGTAATAACCCTCCTGTGTACCACTGTGTATCATGTATCACCGGATTGTAATAATCATTTTATGGCTTTGAAATAAATAAATAAATAAAATTATTAATACTAACTTCAAAGTATAATCTGGTAATGTGTTATTTTCTAACTTCTACATGAATTCCTGGGTATTATATATGTAGCTCATGACCATAACCTCATGCTTCTGATCTGATTTATTTACCTTTTTTTTTATTGCTCAAAAAGTAATATCTACTTAAAAAGTAAAAAGTAATTCAGGTGGGATGCTACCGTGGTGTTAAGAGACCTTGTTTTCAGGTCAAACATTTAAATTCTAGTTTGTTTCCTTTTTTCATTTCGTCTATCTCTTCTATACATATAAAAATGAATCTATGTTTCCCTTGGTCATTTCAGAACGACTTTACCTATTTCATTCATCTTTTTTTTTTAAGTTTTCTAATACTTTTCTAATTAAGAAAATTCCGCAGAAAATTGAATAATTTCAGAAAACTTAACGACTATTTTAACTTCGCGCGTTTGATGAAATTTAATTTAGCAGGCAGCTTTTTTTGTATTATTAGAATTGTCTAAGGATTTTTTAAACTAGAGATATTTTTAAAATTGGTACCTAAGTTAGGTACCACATTTGATTGATTGTTCTTATAAAATACAAAAATGAATATTTGTAATATGCGAAAAATAAAAATTTGAAAAAAAATTATAATAGGTGGCACGCGAGCTCTTTGAAAACTGAATTTACTGGGAATGTGAATGTGAATGTGGGAGCGTGAAAGGTAGAGGCTGGGCGGGGAAGGTGTAAGGGGAACGTGGGAGGGTAGGGGATGCGGAAGGGGAACGGGGACGCACGGGAAAGGACATGCAGGGAGAAACAATTTATTTCTTTGAATATGGGATTGCAACGCATGCCGGGAACCAGCTGGTAAATATACATTTAGGGCAATAAGTTTGTTTAGTTTATTTTTACCTAACACTTTGAGTGTAGTTTTTATTTTGGAAAAAAAGAAATTACGTTTTCACTTATTTGACTAGAAATATTTGAATTAAATAAATTTTACTTACATTAAAATAAATACTATTCTGTTTCATTATTTTGTTTATCTCTACATATTTATGTTATTATACATTTAAGTCCTCCGACGCGTCTGTCCGTCTGTTCGCGATGAACTGAAAAACGACTGAACGGATTTTCATGCGGTTTTCACCAATAGGTAGAGAGGAAGATTTATGTATATAATTGGTCAAGGTGTTGTGTAAATTGGTTGAAATATATAATATATAAAAGTGAATGTCTGTATGTGGTGAACGAGCGGCTGACAAGCGGGCGGTGTGTATTTGATTTGTATGCAAATTAACAGATGACGGTGGTTATAAAGGTTGGGCAACCATCCAGTAGATAGCAACGCGTGGCCGAGTCAGCTAGTTAAGAATAAAAATGAATTTTTTTTTTCTATCGGCCTTTCTTCATTTTTAATGTCATTTAGGATGCAATTACACAAGTTGTCCCCCTCGTAACCAATGGATTGCTTACCGTTGTTAGTGTGGATGGTGTTTAAATGTATGTTATCGTGTTGTTGTGTTAAGTGTTTATGTATTTGGGACGTTTTAATGAATTCTGTGTTTACATATATATATAAGTTTCTTATTTATTTTGTATATAAGGAGACATAAGAACACTGGTAGGTACAGTCACAGTAGTGTTGTGAACCAATTTCCTTGTTTTATTTTTATAGTTTTACATAGAGTATATACAGTTTACGTCAATTGTACGTCAATTTTCCCTTTATCCTACTTAAGAAGTTAAACTTTTTTGTAATTTTTTTAGTGATCATTTGAAGGCTATTGTTAAATTTTAACTTGTTATCGTAATTTACCTAAGTATTTAATTTTTCTACTTCTTCAATATTTCGACTGTTTTTGTTTAGGGTAATAAATTTGTTTTTTTTTCATGAATGTAAAAGTAATTTTAGTTACATTTAATTATATTTAACCATTTAGATATTTCATGAAGTTCACTTGTACTTTTGACATTGCATCTTCAATATTATTTGCAATAATATTGAGGATGAAATGTGTGTCATCTGCATAAAGATTTGAAGGAATAGTTCTCTAGGCACTTAACTTAATCATTTTTAATTTTTTATTTTTTTATTGTAATATAAAAAGATTATATTAAAGGTCGTTTTTGCTATAGTTATATTAATGGTCGTTTTTACCGTATAGCTCTTGTGCCTGATAAGGGAGCCACAATTCTTACTTAGGTTGTAATTTATAATATGTTTTGTATTAAATGTTTACTTTTTACTGTAAGTTTTTTTTTAAATTGTTTAATTTTATTTATTTGTTCTGATTGGTTCATGATACAGCGTAATTCAGAATGGAGGTTATTATAGTATTTTATGGCTTGTTTACTTGTTTTAAAATGAGGTGTAATAAATTGGTTTCCATTTCTCATTATTTTGTAAAATTCTTGATATTCTTTGTTATTTTTTTCTTTACATATTTTTATAATGGAAGCTTGCTTGAATATGTCATCGACATTTGTTATTGAAAATAATTAAAAATATTACTGTAATAACGATTCTTTGCGAAACTTTTACTGAGTTCGGATTGTTTTTGTAAGATCCTCCCCAACCTATAATTCCGTCGATAAGTAAAGAATGAACAAGGGCATAGTACACATTTTTTATTATTTTTACATTTAAAATATTTCTTAACCTAACAAATATATATACATTTCCTTATTCTCTTAACTAACTCTGAAATGTGACTTCTCCACTTCAGGTTTTGATCAATGATTGCACCGAGATATTTAATAATGTTTAATATTTAATATTATATAATCCATGTATTGATGTGAAATCGTCGATTTTTTTTGTTAAATTAACTGTTTTGAGACAGGTGCTATTATGAAAGTTTTTCATAAATGAGGAAAAATTCCCTTTAAGGGTTTTCTTAAAAGAATTCACAATCTGCTCTCATATATGGCGCAAGTTTAAACAAGTTTTGTTAAAACACTTTTTGTAAGTTATGCTTTAAAATATTAAGATGAATTAATTGTTTGTACCCTTAGGTATATACTCAACATGAATATGAATATTTAGTTTAATAAATCAAATCCTTCACGAAAGGCTTATAAATTGGATTGGATTGGATTGAGTCACGTATATAATATTGTATTTGTTAGCTTTCCTTGAAAGTGTTTATGGACAATTGTAAAAAGTGTTTTTCTCTAAAATAATTAAACTCACGTAATCTCTGAAAGAGTAGTTTATGAATCTTTTTAAGTATCCTTAACAGTGATTCATTTATAATTGCTACTATTTTGTCTCCTATTATGGTTGGCAGTGCATCTTTGATTATGTCTACTGTAATTTTTAATAATACAAGGAATATGTCTGTAAAGCTTTGATTTTAAATAAATTTATAAAAACCTACATAAATGTTATTATTTTCATTTGATTATTAAGACGCTGTGTGTATAGGTAAAAAAAAACACTCTGCATCAGATAACGCATTACAAAGGGAAATTTATATGAAGGTAAAGTATGAAGGAGGTCAGGAGTCAGGATTGGATAGTGGTCGAGGAAGACAGTGTCGTCTAGTTTTGCACCAAATCCAGAGATTATTAAGATGCTGTCTTCATGATGCTGTACTGGTTAAGAGAATACACTCTGCATCTAGATAATGTGATACAAAGGGTAATTAATGTAAAGGTAAAGTATGTAGGACGTCAGGAGTCAGGATTGGATAGTGGTCGAGGAAGACAGTGTCGCCTAGTTTTGCACCAAATCCAGAGATTATTAAGATGCTGTCTTCATGATGCTGTACTGGTTAAGAGAATACACTCTGCATCAAGATAACGTGCTACAAAGGGCAATTAATGTGAAGGTAAAGTATGAAGGACGTTAGGAGTCAGGATTGGATAGTGGTCGAGGAAGACAGTGTCATCTAGTTTTACACCAAATCCAGAGATTATTAAGATGCTGTCTTCATGATGCTGTACTGGTTAAGAAAATACACTCTGCATCAAGATTACGTGCTACAAAGGGTAATTAATGTGAAGGTAAAGTATGTAGGACGTCAGGAGTCAGGATTGGATAGTGGTCGAGGAAGACAGTGTCGCCTAGTTTTGCACCAAATCCAGAGATTATTAAGATGCTGTCTTCATGATGCTGTACTGGTTAAGAGAATACACTCTGCATCAAGATAACGTGCTACAATGGGCAATTAATGTGAAGGTAAAGTATGAAGGACGTTAGGAGTCAGGATTGGATAGTGGTCGAGGAAGACAGTGTCATCTAGTTTTACACCAAATCCAGAGATTATTAAGATGCTGTCTTCATGATGCTGTACTGGTTAAGAAAATACACTCTGCATCAAGATTACATGCTACAAAGGGTAATTAATGTGAAGGTAAAGTATGAAAGACGTCAGGACGTCAGGAGTCAGGATTGGATGGTGGTCGAGGAAGACAGTGTCGTCGGATTTTGCACCCAATCTTGAGATTATTAAGATGCTGTCTTCATGATGCTGTATTTATTAAGAGAATACACTCTGCTTCCAGATAACGCATTACAAAGGGTAATTAATGTGAAGGTAAAGTATGAAAGAGGTCAGGAGTCGGGATTGGATAGCGGTTGAAGTAGGGGTTTGCACTAGTGATGCAATGGAAGTGTCTTAACGGAAACAGATGTCAAAAGTAAATCTTAGCGAAAGCGGAACCGGAAGCGTAAGTGTTAATACTACAAGTTTATTTTTAAAGATTTGTTTAATTAAATTTGTTTTCTGTACTTTTAGTACTCGAAATTAAAAAGAGGTAAATTATATTTAATAAAAAGTAATTTGGCTGCTTTTACACCTTTGAGTCCACTAAATAATTTAAACCAGCTCCACTAAATAATTTAAGCTGTATTGGCGAACAATTGGCAACAGATGTGCGCATTTACTTTCCACCACATAAGGGAATCCTCATGGAGAGGTAGTCTCTTCTCTTTCTTGTACTCCCGAAAGTGTGACTGTATCCCCCTGGTCTTCATTTACACTTAACATCGATTCCTATATTTGTAATGTTGATGATGATGATTTTGAAGTATAAGGCTGCACTTCGATATCAAAGTGAAACGAAGAATAATTTGCGTTCTGTTATAAAGTTTGCGGAACCAGAAACGGAAGCGGAAGTGAAAAAACTTGCAGAACTTCAGTCGTGCAGACTATAATGTTTTTTTTAAAGCGTAAATTTCTTTAGCAGTGTGATTGTTGTGATTTGAAACTCAATGTAAAGAAAATAGCGACACTAAAAAGAGAAACACATACATCTATAGGATTTAGCCTGCGAGATAATGAAATAGACCCACCGGTCTCCTCTTTGTGCGATGCTTCGTAGCCTCCCCACTCTTGTCAACTTTAGTTTTCTGAAGGTTTCACTTCTACCGCGTGTGAACTGCACACTCTGTTTTTTTTGTTGTAAATTTCTAACATTTTATTTCATATAAGACTCCTCACGTTGAGATGGGCTGGTCATGTACAGAGAATGCTGGATACACGCGTCCCAAAAAGAATTTTGACTGTACACCTATGTGGAAAGAGAAAAGTGGGAAGTCCCAGACTGGGGTGGGAAGACGAGGTAAGAGGGGATGCAGCACAGCTTCTCCAGGTAACAAACTGGAAGTCAGCTGCTGAGGATAGGAGGAGTTGGTAGCGATTGTTGCGGGGGGCCAAGGCTCGATATGGGCTGTAGCGCCATCGAAGAAGATCTTATAGGAGGAGTTGGTAGCGAATGTTGCGGGGGCCAAGGCTCGATATGGGCTGTAGCGCCATCGAAGAAGATATTATAGGAGGAGTTGGTAGCGAATGTTGCGGGGGGCCAAGGCTCGATATGGGCTGTAGCGCCATCGAAGAAGATATTATAGGAGGAGTTGGTAGCGAATGTTGCGGGGGGCCAAGGCTCGATATGGGCTGTAGGGCCATCGAAGAAGATCTTATAGGAGGAGTTGGTAGCGATTGTTGCGGGGGGCCAAGGCTCGATATGGGCTGTAGCGCCATCGAAGAAGATCTTATAGGAGGAGTTGGTAGCGAATGTTGCGGGGGGCCAAGGCTCGATATGGGCTGTAGCGCCATCGAAGAAGATCTTATAGGAGGAGTTGGTAGCGATTGTTGCGGGGGGCCAAGGCTCGATATGGGCTGTAGCGCCATCGAAGAAGATCTTATAGGAGGAGTTGGTAGCGAATGTTGCGGGGGGCCAAGGCTCGATATGGGCTGTAGCGCCATCGAAGAAGATCTTATAGGAGGAGTTGGTAGCGAATGTTGCGGGGGGCCAAGGCTCGATATGGGCTGTAGCGCCATCGAAGAAGATATTATAGGAGGAGTTGGTAGCGAATGTTGCGGGGGGCCAAGGCTCGATATGGGCTGTAGCGCCATCGAAGAAGATATTATAGGAGGAGTTGGTAGCGAATGTTGCGGGGGGCCAAGGCTCGATATGGGCTGTAGCGCCATCGAAGAAGATATAATATACTAGCGGAAACCCATGAAGAATCACGGGACATTATAATAATTGTTGAATATGTGAATGTTTACGTAAATAACGTATCAGAACAAGAACAGTTGCTGCAGAATGACCAAGAAATTATAAGAATAATAGGTAAGTATTACGGATTACCGGGATTACCCAAAGATATTGAAATATATTCTGTATTTGAATATCTTTGGTATTACCTAATAAAATTACGCAAATGCACTGAAAACATAATGTTATAAGTATTGAAGATTTGACAAAAAAATAAATCGCAAAGAACATTAACTAGGTACCTATGGAGAGTCATATCGTGAATACGTGAACGGACAGCGTAGCAGCTATAGTATACAGGATGTCCGGGGGTAAAGTGCATTAACTTCGGGAGGTGATTCTACATGATAGTACAAGTAAAAAAAGTGAATTACTTTTTCCGAAATTCCAACTTTTAAGGGAAGTTTTGAAGTAAAAAGATAAAATTGATCCGGCGTGTGCGGACAGATTTATTATTTTCCGCTGTTACGATACGGGCCAATCACAATCGAGTCAGGCGCCCGGTAGGCTCTCAGCAAGTAAGGCTGAATTTAGTCTCACGCTCACCGTCAGCGCTCATAGATCAGCGCGTAGTTCGTCAGCGCTGAGGCTCAGCGTGGCTCTTTTCAGTATCGTACTGACCACCTTACTGTACAGACGAAGACCAAAATGCGGAGTTTTTTTTTTTTTTCATAAGTTTTTATTCCAGTAAAAAAGAAAATAACATTTTCACTTACTTAACTAGAATATTGAATTATGTACTTTTTACATTGTATTACATAGTTTTTACATTACATGGTTTTTACATGGAGTGTATTAGTTATTGCTGCTTTTGTACTACCTACCCCAAAAAAATAAAAACGATTCGCCATGACTGTACAGGCTGACGACGTCCGCTCCGCTCGACACTAGAACGCTCACTGAAAGCAGAGGCGCTCGTGCAATCGTCAGCGCCGACAGCTACGCGTCATTCAAAAACGCTTCCTAGAAGTTCATATATCTCGACCATCAGTGCAGACGGTACGCGTGCGGTCAGCGTGAGACTAAATTCAGCCTAAGATCTTAGTTATTAATATTTTTTACTCCTACAATCATGTAGAATCACCTTCTGAAATTAATGCACTTTACCCCCGGACACCCTGTTTAGCTATTTGGCATACAACTCTATCTGCTTCTAGTTTTATTTTTGATTTTATTTTTTCTCCTATTAATACTAGTTGGTGGAACCGTCAACACCAATATCTTTGGTCAACACAATAATTTTTGGTGAAATTTTTTGTATTTTTTCAATCCCGCCAACCCTCGGGATCAACTATTGCTGAAATCCCACGGGATTGCACGGCGTACTTGAAGTTTCTAATTCAATGAATATTCAACTTCTGGTGTCCTCTCGTGTTGGAGGATGGCCATCATCAGGAAAATCTTCACCCTTCAGACTGCAACCCTGAACAAATCTGCAGAACTGCGCTCGTACCAGACCTTATATTTCAATATCTTTGTACTAGACATGTAATAACGCAGCCATGAAGTGTAAAAAACGAGCTTCACACATTTGTAACTTATTGTTATCAATGATGATGAGTTGAATTGTATATGTACATATATTTTTTTCCCATTATATCTTGATACATTTCAAAAGTAATTTTTACATATTTTCCAAATACATATAGCATAACAAAGATAAAAATAATGTAAAAAAGTAAAAAGATATATATAACACAAAAGTAGACAATGGGAACCCACTAAGGCGCTGCCTGTGCGTAGGTAATATTAACTAAAGTGCTAAATTACACCAATAAGTTGGCGGTACAAGTAAAAAATTTAATTTCAAAGTGAAAGTTTAAAAATATAGGTAATGAATCTTTGAAAATATTGTAGTAACAAAGTGACAAGTTAGTCGATTTTTTGTTACGGTTTCAAGAAGATAAATAAAGTTAGTCTTGAAGTTACAGAATTGTATAAATGAATCAAGGTTTACATAGAGGTTATAAAAAAAGTGTTTCAACATCTGCATCATTTAGCCATAATTTTAATTTTTTTATGTAAAGTGATATTTTATCTGTCATTTGAATGTGTTTTTATTTATTTATTAATTTTCAACGCCCTGATGGGCTTTTACATGACAAGTTTATAATACAGAGACAGTTTTTTCGAATAAAAAAGATAAACTATAAAAATATAACTAGTAAACATCATATGAAAGGTAGGTATACAGATAAATTTAAGGAAAGATAGTGCATTACAATAAAAGAGAAAGTTTCTAAGTTGTAAATGGCATAGAAATAAACTAGTAGGTATGTTAGTAATTACAAAATTTACAGGTGACTGACTAAATATCATGAATAATACATGACAAAATGCAAGATACATAAAAAGAAAACGTTAAGAAGTTTTTACATTCTAGATTAATATACAAATACACAAATATATGCGATAGACCCTACGTGATGCTCCTTAGATATCAAAATATTCTACATAAAAATATTGTTCAGATATTAAATATCTGAACATTCAAGAAATTTTCTTGAATAACGGTAAACTTGTATTAAATACATCGATATTTGAGGTGAATTTGTTCCCTAGTGTGTGTAGTCGAGAAATTGATACATGTGTGTGATAGTTGGTTAGAGAATTATTGTTGCAGAATAATATGTTTTGCCTTGTCGCTCGAGTTGGTACCTTAAAGTCAATGAGATGCAGGAGTTCGCAACAATCTAATTCGGAGTGAATAATTTTAAACAAAAAAGTTAGGTCGTTTATTTTTCTTCTGTTTTCTAAGGAATGCAATTTAAGTGTATTTAGTAAAGATGTGTAGTTAATGTGTTGAATAGGTATGTGTAACTTGAAGTTAATAAATCATAAAAAATTGTGCTGCACTCTTTCGATATTTCTTATATGAATTTGATAATATGGGGACCAAACTATGGAATTGTATTCCAGCAAGCTGCGTACGAGTGACAAATATACGATTTTTATAACGTCCAACGAATCGAAGTCTTTGATTGTTCTGGTAGAATTGTTTTGGTAGAAGATTAAATGTACGAGATGTAAATGTATTAAAAACAATGTGTTGGTTACTTTTTTGTGTTGTTGGTTCTACTTTTTTGTATTATTATTATTATGAAATGGAATTTGTTTGTTAATAATCGTAAGTTATATATTATTATGTAACTAGCGGTTAAAAACCCGCTCCGCAGGTTTTTGCTGCTAGGCCCCGCGGGTGGCCTTTGGTTTGGCTTCGCCCAGTTTGAGTGTTGGTGACAATTTTATAAATCCGATAGGAACTGGTTCCAAAAATAGCCGGTTCCTTGGATCCACTGTGAGCCAGTGACAGCTAGTCACCGGAACAAAGTAACCGACATATTATGTAATATATAGCCGCGTGGTGCTATTATTCACAACTGCCAGTTACAATAATAATCGCATTAGCGTCAATCTCTCCATATTCGGAGAGATACAAAAACTTACAAATCCGTAGTACTTATGCCTACCAGGGGTTGCTAATCTCGCAAACTGTTAAAGTAAGTGGCGCCATCTTTTGGTATTGCTTTAATTCGGTTCTTTAAGGAGAAATACTCCTTCGAATTCTCTCACCCCAGAAGATACGTGGAAGCTTAAGTGGCAGCCAACGTCAAAAACGCCCATCTCGTTCAAGATCCCACTGAGAGACAGCCTGGGTTCTCATTGCCTCGCAAACTCTGGACTGCCATCAATAGGATAAGGTACTCCCATAGCCGTTGTGCTCAGATGATGCACAGATGGGGCCTTACAGAGTCGGCGATGTGTGAATGCGGTGCGGTGCAGACCACCGAACATGTGATCAACGAATGCCCGCTCCATTCATTCCCCGGCGGGATTGACGAGGTTCACAGGGCAATGCCTGAGGCCCTAGACTGGCTCGCAGACCTAGATGTCCCCCTCTGACCCCCCACCATACGAAAGAAGAAGAAGAATTCGGTTCTATTACAAAAGTACGTTTGTATACAAACTCTACGTACGAAAACGGTTTTACGTAAGGAGCGGCATCAGAGATGCATTCTTAGCCAGATTCTTAAATTTCAACCGTATAGTCTCTAGCCTATTAATACTGTTTCATGATGTCTTTTAACCACCACATTTTCGACCACCACAACATGGGCATGTGCCTCTAACATGGTGGTCGAAAAATTCTCAATTCATGTAATAAACGGTTCCATGACAGTTCATCCTGCGACAATTCATCCGGCGACAGTTCATCCGGCCGACAGTTCATCCTGCTGACAGTTCATCCTGCCGACAGTTCATCCCGCCGACAATTCATCCGGCGAAAATTCATCCCGCCTGATCATTTAGAAGATTTTTTCTTCAAGTAAGTATGCAAAGAGGATATACGGCCGTACAACCTAACCTAACCTAACACATTTAGTAAAAATATTATTACAGCGGATTTCCACTCAAAATGCCTTCAGATATAAGTATATCGATTTTGGTTGTACGGCCGTATATCCTCTTTGCATGCTTACTTAATAAAAATCTTCTAAATGATCAGGCAGGATGAATTGTCGCCGGATGAATTGTCGGCGGGATGAACTGTCGGCAGGATGAACTGTCAGCAGGATGAACTGTCGGCCGGATGAACTGTCGCAGGATGAACTGTCGCCGGATGAATTGTCGCAGGACGAATTGTCGGGTCACCGTAACAAACAATTCAATGAATAAAGAGAACTTTAAAAAAACCTTAATGTACGCTATGAATTGGGATGGCGGAATAATAGACGAATTACCGTACTTTCATCTCGCTCCCTTATTATGTACTTCTCTTTCAAAATAGACGACAGTGGCACCGTTGTTACAGTAGTAACACAGATGGCCTTGATGAAAATGTTATCTTCGGAGATGCTGAGCGGAGAAATGCGGAGAACAGTTCCTTTCAGTGTATTTGTGTTTTGTTTATTTGCAGCGTCTGTGTAAATATGATAAATTACAAATGAAAAAATTAATAAATTGTGCTTTTTATTTATTTATTTACATTATAAACACAATGGATCCCTATTTGTTAAGTACCAGACCTGTAGCCTTTACAATAAATAATATTTTCAAGAATTACATTTCATTTTGCATTTGAGATTAGAGATGAAACGGATAGTTGTTTGGCCGGATACCGGAAACCAGATATCCGGCGAGCTGCGAGGCCGGATGGTCAGATATCCGGCGGCCGGATATTCGGCCCATTGTCTCGTTGCATGTCGTGACGAGTTTAGCGCCGTTTTTAGTCTTTATTCACCATAATTTACCACTTGTTAATTTTGAGTATTAATTCAAAATATTCTCTTTGATAAGAAGAAGAACAAGAGGTGTATTATGGTTCTTCAATGTCAGTATTTAATCATTTCAATAATCTCTGTGTTTTTACGATTTTTAGTTCACTATGATAGTGATTGTAACTAATTAATCATGTTAATTTAAGTTTTCGCTACTCTGCGAGGTTTTTGTAAGTTTTTACTAAAAGGTTTTGGTTTAGATATTTACTATTTATGTATTTATCATTAGAGTGAATATCTCAGAAGAAAATTTAAGTATTTGAAAGGCCTTATGGCTTTTTGGTAACTTTTTCAACTTTAAATAAAAGCCGTCATAATTATAAGCCATTTTATTGATATTTACCTCATAAAGATATTAGTAATGCATTTTATTATAGGAAGTTGTCGTAGTTTTTGAATATCCGGCATCCGGCCGGATATTGAGTTACAATCCGGTATCCGGCCGGATAGTAAATTTAGGCCGGATAGGCCGGATACCGGATAGTTACCGGATATCCGTTTCATCTCTACTTGAGATTATACAGGGTGTGACAGCACGTACCAGAAGGATTTTCACCAGCGGTTCTTGAGTATATTTGGAGTTAAAAAAGTACATTTCATTTTGCTGTCTGATATTTTTTATTTTAAAAACAAAAATTTCAATCACACGTCACCAGGGGATCACGCGATACACACGCTGTTACGTGTGTTACCATGCTGCTGGAACGAGACGGAGTGCTTATCACATGACTCGTTAGGCTATACCCAACTTCTCAGTAGTGACGTATGATGAAAAACTGTTTTTATTATATTGAATTGAAAGAAAAATATCATCAGACAGCAAAATGACATCTGCATTTTTTAATCCAAATATGCTCAGAAATTGCTGATCTTAAAAATATTTCAGGTACGTGCTGTTTATTACACAGTGTATAAGTGTATTTTATCAATACACTTATACATCCTGTACAAGTGTGTTGATAAAATACATTGTAATGCACATTAATTTCATCACAATTTTGTATTTTCCTCGGTGTAAATTGTAATGAACATTAATTTTATCACAATTTTGTATTTTCCTCGGTGTAAATTGTAATGCACATTAATTTCATCGCTATTTTGTATTTTCCTTGGTGTAAATTGTAATGCACATTAATTTCATTGCAATTTTGTATTTTCCTCGGTGTAAATTGTAATGCACATTAATTTTATCACAATTTTGTATTTTCTTCGGTTTTCTCGAACTTCTGAAAAATGAAATCAAAATCAATCATTATTATTTATCTGACTAATTAACAAACACCCCGTTTCGCAGCAGGAGTACGCAGAGAGGATAGAGCGCCATAGAACTCTGCCTTTTCATATACTCCTTGCATCAATCACGTTCATATATAATCTCATATAATTTTAATTTTTTAAAAGAAAGACAAATATTCCCGGGTTACGAATAGCCCAGCTTGGACAATGTTGCTTGCATTGTGATGGAGGACTTAGCCAGCCAAGGAATTCAACGCGCGACGCCTGGATGAGATCCAAACGCGATGCCAACTCAGCCGGTCAAAATGGTTATTATGTGTCTACAAATTTGATTACTCATTTTTATGGTAATACGTGTCATTAACAAGCGACCGATAAGATACCCCTCCAAACGACTCCTCATCGAGTATAACGTCTTAAACATACGGCAACTCCATCTAAAATTTATGCTAATACATTTCCTGTTCAAATACAAAAACAAAACTCTCTTACAACATAACTACACCACCAGAACAATAACCAACAGACACTACAATGTACCTACACTACACCCACGTCAGCTCAAAGACAATTTTTCTTCCTAGCTCCTAAAATCTTTAACCTTATCCCTGAAAACTTAAAAACGTTGAGTCAACCCCATTCCTTTAAAAAACAAATAACGAAATGGATCCTTACACATGGAATACATTACAATTTTAACACCCATTCACTTTACACTCTATCAATTTAATCACCTTTCAGATAAAACATAATATATCTCTATTTTCTAAATTAGCGGCATTGTATGTGCAAGATTAATTAGTATGATCTATATCTAACAACTCCTCCAATTTCTTATTTTACAATAATTCTCTAACTTCTCCATCTTCTTCTTGTAACCCAATCTAACTATAAGTATATCATTTTCTTATTATAGAAGATCTGTGTGCATAGTATTGAGAGCAGGCAAAACGTAATATATCCTTATTTACTATCTAAGCAGCATTATATGTATAAGACTGATTCTGTGAACTATATATCAATAATTCCTTAATATACTAATAATAACTTATCTTTTCCAATAATTCTTTAACTTCTTCACCTCATTCTTGTAATCCAATATAACTACATAAACTCTCTTATTGTAGGAGAATTTGTGTGCATAGTATCAATTAGTGAAAAATTTCAACCTATACTAATGAATGTATATCCGCAAACTGTAAACTTCACCCGCCATAACACAGGGTCATCCCTAGCATGGAGGGTGAAATATCACAAAAAACTATATGTACTTTCGATAACTCATGTATTATATAAATAAATAAATAAATAAATAAATAAATAAATTTATCTTTTCAGTCCCAGAATTGGATTTGTTAGCTCCGCCAAAGTATGAAGTCAGGCCAGAGCTTATAGATAGGTGAGCCAGCCGAGGAATCGAACACGCGACGCACGGGTGGGTCCCAAATGCGATGCCCACTCAGCCACTGACCGGTCAAATGATATGGCCTGACTCGAGTATTTTATCATAATTTAATCCTACATTGAGATAGGTAAGGCATGAAAGATATTCGTATATAAATTGAACACACTGATAGCTCCTTCGAAATTAGTACTTACGAGGTCATTATTTAATTTTATATTTTTAAATTTTTTATTTTAATTATATAATCAATAATATTATTATTAAATTAATAAAAACAGTTTATTTTTAAACAAGTTCTGCTGTGTAATTTTTGTTACGCGCGACAGCTGTTTCGCCTTCTGAAGGCACTATCAAACTGTGGTCATGCCACATACAGACGATATATTTATACTATTTCTAGAGAGGTATTTATTATGACTCATTTCCAATTTCTGATTAAAAACGACTGAGACTACTAATGGTTATTATTTTCCCAATTAGTGTAATTTCCCACTTCGACTGATCGTCTAATTATATTGTGAGTCATTTGTAAATGCTGACTCATGGTTTTCTTTTCAAGCATAATTTGATTTTTGATTAATTTTTTTTTTTAAACTTTATGAGTAAAATCTCCAATTATAATATTTAATTAAATGAAGACAATATTAGCGAAACTCAATTGAAATCTGGAGACAGAAAAATCAGAAAAGATATTGGCTCCGCTGGGACTCGAACCCAGAACCCTTTTCTTACATGGAAACAGCTCTACCGATTAAGCTACGGAACCCATATTAATTCGGTCACTTTTAACTGTATCATACTTCGACTAAGAACTACCAACATTATCTTCATTTACTTAACGCACATATTATTGGCTGCTATCTTTATATATGATTACAAGATTCAACTCGAACTAAATGCAATCTAGATAGTGTCTGGATAAATTTTTATCCATTTTATTTGTAATACGCGACATCTAAGATAGCAGCCAATAATATGTGCGTTAAGTAAATGACTCACAATATAATTAGACGATCAGTCGAAGTGGGAAATTACACTAATTGGGAAAATAATAACCATTAGTAGTCTCAGTCATTTTTAATCAGAAATTGGAAATGAGTCATAGTAAATACCTCTCTAGAAATAGTATAAATATATGGTCTGTATGTGGCATGACCACAGTTTGATAATGCCTTCAGAAGGCGAAACAGCTGTCACGCGTAATAATAAATAATAATAAATTTGGACAACTTATATAGCGCTGTTTTTGCGAAAAATCGCCTCAAGAGCGCTGTAACAATAATTACACAGCAGAACTTGTTTAAAAATAAACTGTTTTTATTAATTTAATAATAATATTATTGATTATATAATAAAAAAATTAAAATTAAAATGGAGTTCTACAAATTAAACTTGATAACAATAAATAAATGAATATTTTCTATTTATCAATGTTGTCTATGGCCTTCTTGATAACCACATATACAATTATATTAAAATATTAATTTTATTTTTTACATATAAAAGGCTCTCTCTAAAAATTGCGGCCAAAACCATTATTCAGTGTAAAGAGCACCAAAATTTCAGTCGGTTTGATGGCATATGGTCTGATTTAAAAAAATCTTCACATTGTTTTGGTTATTATTTGAGGTTTTCACGGCCAAAAGTATTATCGTGATTTATTTTTAGACTATTATGCCTTGTTGAATTGCTATCTCCCTTTTTAGCCAGCGTTTCAGTGTCCATCATCGAACAGTATGAATACAGTAGCGTCTGCATGGTTGAATTTCAGAACTCAGGTACGAGTGCATGTTAGACATCTGTGTACGTGGAATTTCATACAAAGCTACTATTATAATTCGGTTTCGAATTCAAGAATTCGACACAAAATGTCGCTACTCCCGTCAGGGACGTCTCCCTCCTAGGTATAACGAATTTGTGAATATGTGGTATCTCTCCGGATATGAAAAGATTGACGGTAATATATGTTGTATCAAGTGGCTATATATTACATATGACGTCATTGTGTGTCTAGGTTACTTTGTCCCGGTGACTAGCTACAGTGGATCCGGGGAACCGGCTGTTTTTGGAATCAGCTCGTATTGGATCTATAAAATGGTCACCAACACTAACTGGGCCGAACCAAAAGCCGCCCACAGGGCCTAGCAGTAACAGCTAGTCTGGTATAATTTCACTTCTGCCCTTGATGATGGACTGTCCGAAACATCTAATAAAGAAGGAGGTAGCGCAACAGGGCATGATAACCCAAAAATAAATATGGATAATCATATTTTTTTTATTTACGATTATTGTTATTACCTTTTGTGTTAGATCTTCCTCACTCTGTGGAAATTTCTTCTTTGGTTTCCTATCAAAGAAGATGTTCATCACTTTATCCAGAGGGTACTCCACGGATATGACCAGGAATATTGAGCATAAAAATGTCAGTCCCACTAGCCCCATTCCAGTCAGTATCTAAATAAAAAAGAAATAGGTTTACAAGGTGTCTGAAAACTCGTGGTGCAAGCGGGAAACCCGTAAATGAAATCGAGGATAAGCTATTTTCACAGAAAATTTTAATTTGAATTTGAGGCCAAAATACCCTTGTACGGGACAGGCATTGTAGTCGCCGGCCGCACAAACGATGAAGTGGGAAGGAACTGGCTGACTGCTTCGACCCCTAGGAAGAAAGGTGGGAAAAAGGGGAAAAGAGGGAAAAAAATGGGGAAAGAAAGGGAGAAATGGAGAAAACAAGGGAAAAGTGGGGAAAAATTGGTAGAAGGTCGAACGTAGTGGGAAGGAAGGTAGGGGGAAACTTGCGCCTTGAAAAGGGCGGTCTAGCAATTTTAATGCAGTCTTCGGAGGAGCAGATCGGCCAGGAGAAAGAAGTTCCAAGTTGCAGTAGTCGATCGTAAAAGCAGGCAAAAAGGGCAGGCGGAGATGTCTTGACATAGCGAAGGTTGCTGGATCTCTGCCGCTCTAGGGGTTTTTGGGCTCTATTTAATGTCTCTGCCCACTACACCGTTCCATACCATGACCGTACTATGAACGTATCAGCCACGAAATAAACACGCTACGCCCTACTATGCCCACTAGAACGTGCTAACACCGTATTATACCCGTACGTAACGGGTATAGTGACCGTATACACCACGGTTAGTGTCCGTACCATCCCGCGTCAGGAGAAGCATAGTGTCATATCATTAAAATATCTGGATATAAACACGAAAAATGAACACAAATCACGAACTGACGGAGTGGCAACGCGGTTAGAACGGGGTTAGAACGGGGATCATACGCGTATGATCCCGTTCTAATACCGTCGCGTGCCATGCATAGAGCGGACCGGCACCTGCAAAATATTGCCATCAAGAATTCGCCGTCAGTCCGGTCATGGTATGCTACGGTGTTGGTCGGTGACGGAACGGTCTAGTGGGCAGCGTTTCATACTGATCGATAGTAAGAATATTTTTTTGCATGCGCCGCTACGGTTACGGTCATGGTATGGAACGGTGTAGTGGGCATAGACCTTTAAGGAGCCACTAGCGGGCCTGAGCCGTTGCCAGCCCTTTGTCACAATGCAATTCCAAGAATTCGTTTCGCTACATCGTATCCCCGCCTGGAACGCCAACCTTCTCCTCTCCGATGTTTTATTTATTTTTCAGAGTTGTACAATGTTGAAACACAATGAAGAATAGCTTTGCATAATTTTGAATTTGTCCAAAGATGGTTCGAGATTGCTCGTAAAGATACTGCTTTGCACAAATTCAAATTTATGCATTGTTGCCGTTTGGTAGGGTTCACAGAATGTTTGATTGCTGTCACCAAGGTTATGTAGGTAGTACACAAATGGTGTGCGGGGGGGAGGGGGGGGGGGGGGGGAGGTCAAGCTTAGTTTTTTAACCCATCATCATCATCATCATCATCATCTGTGGCTCTACAACCCAGGTCGGGTCTTGGCCTCCAGCAGAGCCTGCCTCCATGACTGTCGGTGTTGTGCTGCGTTGCGCCAGTTTCGGATGCCGATGGTGCTTGCATCCTTCACCACTCCATCCAGCCATCGAAGCTTTGGTCTTCCAACTCTTCTCCGACCCCCAGGTGCACCATCCATAATTCGCTTTGGAATATCTCCTTCGCTCATTCTCTGGATATGTCCAGCCCACCTGAGTCTTCCAGTTTTGATTTCCTTGGAGATATTAGGGTCCTCGTAAAGATCGTATAGCTCCTGGTTGTATCTGATACGCCATTCTCCATTATCACAGACTGGGCCGTAAATCCTTCGCAGCACCTTCCTTTCAAAACTTTCTAGGGCTCCTTCATCACCCTTACTGATTGTCCAGCATTCCGAACCATACATAAGAACAGGTCGTATAAGGGTCTTGTAAAGCAGGACTTTAGTTCTTCTGGTAAGGTGGCGAGATTTCATATGCTTCTGTAGCCCAAAGTAGTATCGATTTGCAGCTACTATTCTTCTTTTGATTTCGCTGGATACATTGTTGTCATTTGTCACCATAGTACCGAGATATACAAACTCGTTGACAGTTTCAAATGTATAATTATCTATCTGTATACTTGGTGGTTTCTGGCGTCCATGTACGGGCATATATTTTGTCTTTCCCTCGTTGATGACCAATCCCATGTTCCTTGCCGACGTAGCTAAGCTTTTAAACGCCGATTTTAGTTATTTTTAACCCATAGGAACTATTATTTACAGAATACAGAAAATTGTCTTAAAATTATCGTTCGGTACAAACCTGCCAAACCGATTAATTATTTTTAAAAATCAAAACATGGCAAATATCTAATACGGATGTTTTCTTAAATATTCATTTACTTTTAATATATACATTGAGCTTAGAGCGCATCATCTGCTTAGGGAACGTACCCGTACTACGTGAACCGTTTAGGGGGAGGGGGGGGGGGGATATTCCAAACAACATGCTTGGGCTTAGGTTTTTATCACGTAGTCAATCTAGAAATCTTTTTATATTTTTTCCACCAACTTTTAATATTTTTTCCACTTGCAATTATAAGTATGCATGCACTCTTGCCGTCACGCAGCAAGCGCCGTATTAATAAAGACAAATATAAGCCAAATATATTTTAAAACTTTTTGTTAGCATGATTTACTGCGTGAAAACTGCAGGAGGGGGGGGGGGGTCTTGGAATATCCTACACGGGGGGTTAAAAATTGCAAAAAGTGGGTCACGTAGTATGGGTACGTTCCCTTAGGTGTGGCGCATGCTTAGCATGGGATTGTATGTGTGAGCGATATTGTGCGTGCGATGATCTTTTATAGCTGAGTCTGACGGCCCCATTAGAGCATAACTTGCAAAAGTGTTCTAACCTAAAATAATGAATCTAGCGCCATCTTATGAAAGAGCAGACTGTCGCAGTATCTTAGGTAATAAGTTGCTTACAACACTGTTGACCCCTATCTGGATGCTGTGGTCACTGTTACTCATCAGGAGGTATATGATGAGCGGGTTTAACAGGTAGGCTGCGTAGGCCAGGTTACTGAAGGGCATCCATCCCTTGGCCGAGAACATGGTGTTGGCTGCTCCTGCAATTATTAAAAGAAACACCTGAATTCTGCGGATTCTGTACCGCGCTCTCGGTAATGCGCAAAAATATACCTCGGCGCTTTGCGGCTAGGGATTGCAATCCCGCAAAGCGGGATCCCGCAATCCCGCGGGATCCCGCAGCTTTTATTAATCCCGCAATCCCGCACCTTCAAAGCGCGGATCCGCGGATCCCGCAAGTTAAAAATTTGGCGCTAAAACTTTCGCGTAAATCGAGAGTAGCACGAGCGCAATGTTACCGTTTAGCACAAGATAGCCCGCCTGCCGCCAACCGCTAGTGGCGCTAGTCGCCGGCCACTAGAGGATTAGTCTTTGATGTATTTTTTGTGAATGTCTTTGTAGTTAGTAGTTGCTTTAGTGTGGTGGGCATGTAGTTATATAGTTTGGTTGCGTAGTACTTAAAGTTTCTTTGCCCGTATGAGGTATGAGTTATTGGTATGTTTAATGTTTTTTTGTGTGGAGGCCCTGGTTTTACTTTAACTGAGGTTGCATTAGGAATGTGAAGTTTATGTTGGAAAAGGATAGTAGTACAGATTATAGTAATAATAGTAGCATCTAAGAGAAAGTTGTGATTTGATTATTAGTCATTATATGAATAAGACTGAATTAAACATATAAAACTGTTAGGAGTAAGTGTAAAATTAAACAAAACTATTAAATTATGACAATTATTTAAAGATGAATCTAAGAAAACAGATTACTAATTATTTAGATAATAGAAAACTTAATTAATACAAAAGAATTAATTTCTGTTGCTTAATGTAAGAAATGTTAAATAAAAGTTGATTTTTACCCAAAAATCTGTAGTTTCAATTTTAACTTATAACTTATAAAATCTGTAGTTTCAATTTGATTTTAAAACTTATAACATTATTTCAAAGATGCGGGATCCCGCGGGATCCGCGCGGGATTGAGCAATCCCGCATATCAATCCCGCGGGATTGAATTAGCTGCGGGATTGCAATCCCTATTTGCGGCAGAAAAGCACTGCCTTTAGTAGAATATAATAATTAAAATAAATGCTTTATTATCTTCTTTTTTGTATCAAAATTTAGTATTTCATGAAATTTTATTTTTTCTGTGAACAAAGTGGTTGTGAATATCTATGCCCCACGAAAACCGTATATAAGTTAGATCACTCTATCTTCGCAAGATATTGATAGTCTTTTTTTTCGGTGACCGGCCAACTCAGAATGAAACCAACTCAGAAGCACCTCAGAAAGGTCATTAAGAGTGATGATAAAAACATATTTTTCTGTGACAATTTCAAAACAAATTATCAAGCGCACATATCCCTAAATCGAATACAAAATTTTGGTAATAAATTTGGTAATGTCGTTGATATATTTAGAGATTCCGTAGCAGTGCTTAAACGAAATCTACATAAACACTTTGCTGAAATGTATGACTTCACCATTCCATAGTGAAAAACCCTTTTTAGCTTCTATCTATTTCACTCTTTTCTTTTAGACTTTTTAACTTTAATATATATATGTAACTTTACAAATTAATATTGTAATTTAATTTATATTTCGATTATGCTTAAGTCCCTACTAATGCTGATTAATTTCAATCCCGTTATTTTTGTTTGTAAGTACAAAAAAAAAACTGTTCTCCATAATGGTATTCTATATTATTTGTAAAACATCTATGTAGGTACTACACATATAATAATTATTTTATTCATATATGTACTTAAACTTTTATATGCCATATAGTTAATGTAATAATACTTATAACAATGTATGTAAAAGCCCAATGGGCGTTTAAATAAATAAATAAAAATAAAATAAAATAAAAATATTAAAAAATGGTTAAATAGATTAAGTTAGGTTAGGGTTACCGGCTATTTTAAAATTATTTTTTCATAGCTTTAATGACCTTTCTGAGGTGGTTCTGATTTGGTTTCATTCTGAGTTGGCATGGAACCTTTTTTTCGATGAGACCGCTTGTTCTGTCAATCATCATTTGGTGGTTGTGAATATTTATGCCCCACGAAAACCGTATTTAAGTTAGATCACTCTATCTTCGCAAGATATCGCTGGTGTCTTTTTTCGACGGGACTGCTTGTTTAGACAATCATCATTTGGTGGTTGTAAATATTTATGCCCCAAAAAACCGTATTTAAGTTAGATCACTCTATCTTCGCAAGATATCGCTAGTGTCTTTTTTCGACGGGACCGCTTGTTTTGTCAATCATCATTTTCTTTTGCTCTCTTGTAAAAATCACTTTTTGAATTATGAATATGTTTTCGACTGTTTGAATCCATTTCTTTCATTCCTGGGATCCCAGTTCTCAAAACCCTGTAGAAAGCTGTATTCCATACCACTAAGAAGCTCTCAGATACGAGTATCTGAGGATATCGTGGTTCGCTACGTTTGGTGATTTAGCAGGGGTCTAGGCTAGGTCTTGGAGGCGGATGACCAGGACCCACAGAACCCCAGATTCCTACCCACCCCTTAAACCCTTTTCCTTCCCAGAACTCTCATCTCCTTCCTTTCCTTAAAAAAACCCTCCACGCAGTATCCCCAAAGATGACATAGGCCTTGAGGGAAATTACTTTCCTCAAAGCCTCCTGCGTGGAGCTCATGTAAAAAAAAAAATACCTCTTTCGTCAAAGAGGGACATCTCTTTCTTCAAAACAAATTCTAGGTTTTGAAGTTTCCAAGTTTGAGATATGGCTCTGTGCTCTCATTCTAGCATCAAGAGGAGTTCCTCTTTTATTGTGTACACTGCTAATGATCCTAATCACAAGCGACTGCAATTCAAAATAGGGTAATTTGGCGTAAATTCGATAGAATTAAATTATATTTAAATATCAGCGGGAACAAATATTAGTTAACTAGCTGGTTCCCGGCATGCGTTGCTATGCCATTTAATAAAGAAATTGTTTTTCCCTGCGTTTCCTTTCCCATTCTTCCCGTCCCCGTTCCGCCTCTCCTTCTTCTCCCGCATCCCCTTCCCCTCTCGCGTTCCCACTCCGCCTCCTCCACCTCCCCTCTCCCCACTCCCCCCCTTCCCCCCTCGCGAGTTCCCCTCCCCATTCCCCCCTCCCGCGTTCCATACATTCATTCCCGGTACATTCAGCTTTCAAACAGCTCGCGTGCCACCTATTGCAATTTTTTATACAAATTTCATAATGCCAGAGCTCACCAGTTGTTTTATACAAAACTTGTCCTGACAATAACGAACATAGAAAAAAAAGAATTATCCAATTTGGTGCAGTCGTTCGGTAGTTATGCGCGTACATACATTTCGGCGAGTCATTTTTATTTATTTTTATTATTTATATAGATAGATAGATAGAAGATAGAAGATAGAAGATAGATAGATAGATTACTCTCAGAATTGAAAGAAGGCGTATGCATGGAATTAAATAGTTTTAACTAAAACGCGACCAATTTATTCATTTAGATATTTGACTGAGGAAAGTGGTTGAAATATAGCTAAAGACCACATTAACTAATTAGAATTGGTTCACGACTGGTAAATTATGTTCCGTTAAATATTAAAAAATATCGAACTAAGCTGGAGTATGACTCAGCTTTATCGAGAATGTGCCGTAATTTCAATGAGGCTTATAAAAAACATTCGATTAATTTGACAATGTCAACATTGGCCAACTTCAAATCAAATCTTAACAAGCTTTAAAGCTCCCTATTACGTTGTTCTATAAACTTATGAACCTATAAACTCATTGTTCTAAAAACTTGTTCCTTGTAAAACTTGTTAATTATTATTTTGTAATGTATAGTATGTGTTTGTGTGAATGAATGTAATGTATATGTAAGTATTATATTATCAATGCTGTGTTTGTCTTTAATTAGTGATAACATCAACCATGTTCAGTGTAATTGTATCTGTGAAAGCTTTGATGTAAATCACTGTTGACAAACCTAATAAATAAAAAAAAAAAAAAAAATAAAATAAAAATTCTCGTTGAGTGTCAACAGGTAAATGAGGACTGCCAATGCATATTTAGATTAGTATTTCAATTCAACATTACCATTTTATTAATATTTTTACGTAATTGTTGGGCGCTTGACATATCGGACTGCCACTTCGTAGAAAATACCTCCAGGGTTGCCAGCGTATATTGATTTCCTATTTATTCTCTGTTGGCTCGGCTGTCAACGGTGAAACCCTGCTCGGGACATGGATATAAAATCATTGGAAGTTACGCCTATCCAGTGGTGGACTAACGGGTGGGGGGGAGGGGCGGCCCGCCCCAGGCCTCTGGTCCAAAACGCCTATGTTCCCTTGATCATATCCTAAACAAGGCTTTAATCCGGCGTCGATGACACTGGGTCACAATGACCCGAGGCGATTAAAAACGGCCATATTTTTTTAGCTGGAGATACAACCCCCTTCTACCCGCACCGCCGGCGTGCTCAGTGCGACGCCACTTGCGGAAGGAGATACAGGAGATATATGAGGAAAACGGATTAATATGACCAATATTGACATGGTGAAAATATTTTCAAAATGCAAAGTACGACTTTTTGCCGATGATACACTAATATACTTAATTGGAGATAACTATGAAGAACTAATACACATTTTAAATAATGAACTAAATGATGTATCAAGATGGCTAAAAATAAATAAGCTTAAATTAATACAAAAAAAAAACAAAATGTATGGTGATTGGATACAAGAAGACATCCAGTGAAAGCAAAATTAAAATTGATGGTGAAATTATTGAAAATGTTACTGAAATGAAATACTTACGAGTTATATTAGATTCCAAACTAAACTTCAATAGACATGCTGAATACACTCAAAAGAAAGTTGGCAAAAAGATATCTTTTTTTGGAAGAATTCGGCCAAAAATTTCTAGAAAAACTGCAATCACCATATACAATTCAATTATTGCTCCACACTTCAACTACTGCTCAAGTATACTTTTCCTATGTAACGAAAGAGAACAAAATAAGTTACAAATTCTCCAAAACAATGAGAATAATTCTTCGACGAAACAGATTTTCAAAAATAATTAAAATGTTAAAGGAACTAAATTGGTTGATCGTGAAACAGATGCTGACCTTGAACACGATGGTATTTATCCACAAAATATTGAACAACACGTTACCAAAATACTTCTCAAATAAAATTGTATACAATAAAGACATTCACAGATATAACACAAGGACGTGCAAGGAAATTAGGCTACAAAAAAAGGACAAAGCGAATACGCAGAACAGTCTACTGTACAAGGGATTGAAGTTGTATAACACACTACCAGAAACTTTAAAGTCCACACCAATTGGAAAGTTCAAGATGTACTGTAGGAGCTACATAAAACTTGAAAAAATATAGTGAATATGAAAATATAATAAATAAAAATTATGATTATTAAAGTTGTAATGAAATTCTGCAGTTATTTTTTCATAGTTGATTTCACATGTGTTTCTTACTAAAATAATAAAAAGTTGATTTATAAAATATACTGGTATCATTAATATTTTTTTATGAGCAAAGAACCCATAAATAACAAAAAACCCATTTTCAACAAGGTTGAAAACATATAGAAAAAAACTGTACATCCGATTTGCATACACCAAGTCTTAAACTGTTTGAAAATCCAGTGTGTATGGCACCATGTAGGGGAATTTTGATAACTAAAAAAAAAAAAAATGGCGCACCAGCGAATTTTATTTTCGATTTTTTTATGAAAATTTTCATCGTTCATAAAAAAAAAATAGAGGGGCCCTTTATTAAAAAATCCATGGTGACTGGATTTTCGAAAAGTTTTAGTATTGGTGCATGCAAATCATATGTGTAGTTTGTCTAATAATATGTTGTCAACCAGGTTGAAAAATGTAGTTTCGAGAAAAACGCGTTCAAAGTTTTGCGAAGGATAACGTACAAACTGTTTAAAACGGTTTTTCTAACAATGCTGTATCTCCGTCAAATTTGCGAATTTATTTAAAACATTTTGTGAGACCATAATTAACAAACACATCTTTCAGAAAATTAAATAAAAAAATTACAATTTTTTAAAGCTATGTTTAGGTTTTGATCAAGGGAACATGATTACGTTTGGATGCCCCCTCAGGATCAGAGGCCTATGCGATCTGAATAAAAAGCTTGTAAAATTACATCAAATTCTTAAACTAGGGGGGAGGGGGGGGGGGGGGGGGGGGTCATTCAGCTTTGCCGCCCCGGGCCTCTGACGGGCTTAGTCCGCCACTGCGCCTCTCGATCCGATATTGCAAAGTTATCGATTTCACAGTGATCATTATATGTATAACAAAATATAAACTATTTAATATTGCTATTGACCCTCAGTATCAGAAAATTATCACTTATATCAATATAAATGTCATTGAACTCTGGAATTGTATCATAACTATGAACATATATTGTAAAACATTCTCATTACAACTACCGCTTTTAAAAACCTATGGTACCACTTACTCAAATAATTTCTATCATCTTAACATCCTCATTCATAAATACAAAATTACTATAATTATAACTACAAGTGAAACTAACCTTTTGCATGTCATTGCTTATAATAACAACAAATTATATGCATTCCACATACCTTCAACACCAACGCTGAAGGATTGTACCCTTACTTGTCTAATTCCACTTATACATGTAATCCATTCCATTCTTATAATCATATTAATAACCTGCTATGATTCCTATTCTTGCTTCATATATAAAGTTATAATCATACATATAAATTTCATACTTTCAATGCACTTAATAACCATTATGTTTGTAGATCTCCTATGTATATATACTTGTCTAATTATTGTTATTCTTTCAAACACAGAAGACACTATGCACCTGCAAAGACACATTACGAATAATATATGTCTTGGTCTTACAATATACTTATACAGCAACCTATCTTACCCAGTCGTTGATGAACTCAAACACCCACCATACACAGATGGCCATAATGGACCCAATTAACCCTATTGATAACTTTCTTAATATCACGGCACATACGACAAACAACACAAATGCATTAAAAAAATTACCTCCAAACCAGAAGCTCTAAGAGTATTTGCCATGAATATCCGTAGCCTCAACAAAAACTTTGATAACCTATTTGTTCTACTTACTGACATAGGAAATGAATTTGACATCATTGTTCTGTCAGAGTGCTGGATTAACGTTAATTACATCCCGAAATTATTAAACAACTACTCTGTGTACAACACGTCTCAGCACAGGTCCCAATCCGATGGGGTCATAGTTTATGTCAAGTCTAACCTAAAACATGCAGTATCCGAAATTTCAGTCGACCATGCAAATTGTCTTAATATCTCAATCGATAACTTAAATATTCTCGCAATATAACGCTCCCCTAAGTCCAACAATGTCACCCCTTTTCTCTACTCTCTCGAAAAAAATATCGATGAAAAAACTAAGGATCTCATCATAATCGGTGATATCAATATAGACATCCTAAATGAATCCAGCCCCCACGCTACAAATTACCTAAACCTAATGGCACTACATGGCCTTATACCACACATCAACATACCTACACGAGTCACCCTCACTACTAAGACATGCATAGATCACATTATGGTTAGATCGAAGCGAACTGCTAAAACAGCTGTATTCGAATCTACTGTAACTGATCATTACTCAACCATTTTCGAACTACTCAACTCAAAATCTTCTCCCCCTAAGTCCAGTAATCCTTCCCATAAAACTGTTGATATGGATCATTTGATAAAATCAGTAGAAGAAGAAAAATGGGAATCTACCCTGCTTTCTGAAAATGTCAATGACGCTCTTGAAAATTTCTCTGCATCACTAACTGCCCACATTAACCACGCTACTTTCCCCATTATAATGGCATCAAACAAAAAAAGAAACTAAAACCATGGATTACAAATGGCCTTATCTTCTGTATACGTAAAAAAGACAGACTTCATAAACAATCCGTAAACAACCCAGACCCCCAACTCTTGCGCTTCTATAAAAAGTATCGTAACATTTGCAATAATCTCATAACAATAACCAAACAAAACTATTACAAAAAAAAAATTTGAAGAATCAGGAAATGACAGTAAAATAATCTGGAACGTAGTCAATGACATCTCAGAAAACAAAAAACCTCACTCAAAATGGGAAAAATATCCAAGTCCATGATGACCCAAAAACCTTAGCCGATCATGCCAACCTTTTTTTCAGTAACATCGGCACGAACTTAGCCAACAAAATTCTAAAAGCAACAAACAAAACACAAAATCTCTTAACCTCACGGGTAAAACAACAGAGCTCTTTGCACCCGGAACTAATCCTAGCCCCTACCTCCAATAAAGAAATAGTTGACACAATTCTCACCATTAAAACAAACAGTGCTGCTGGTAATGACAATATTTCTCCTTATATAATAAAACGCATAGTTCACTTTATTACAACGCCGTTAAAACATATCGTTAACCTAAGCTTTAAAAGTGGTTCTTTCCCACACCTACTAAAACATGCAACAGTTATCCCAATCTATAAAGGTGGCGATAAAACAAATATTGAAAACTATAGACCCATTTCTTTGCTAAGTGTCCTGTCAAAAATCATTGAAAAAATTGTTAAAAGTAGGCTTGTCTCCCATCTTGAAACCCAGAAGTTTCTCTCGCCTAATCAGTTTGGCTTTCAAAATAATTTAAATACAGAATCTGCAATCTTAGACTTGACGAATAAGATCACTAACAGCCTGGACGAAGGTGATTCCTGCTTAGCCATATTCCTAGACTTAGCCAAAGCATTTGACACGGTTTCCCATCCCATACTTCTAGAAAGACTATCTCAAATAGGCATCCGAGGTAGAACTCTTAACTGGTTCTCATCATATCTAACCGACAGATCGCAAGCTGTGAAAATTAACAACACAACAAGTTACCCCTTACCAATCCACTTCGGAGTCCCACAAGGAAGTGTTCTAGGCCCTATTCTGTTCCTCATCTACATCAACAATCTCTGTAACCTTCCCATAACCGGGAAACTAATATCTTTTGCAGATGACACTGTACTGATAACTAGACACAAAAGCTGGAAAGGAGCATTCGACATAGCTCAAAACGACATACGTCAGATAAAGAAATGGTTAGATGATAATCTCCTAACCCTTAACGCTGGAAAAACAAAATTCTTAACCTTCAGTCTTTCTGCTGCAACCCAACCTACTAACAATCAGCAGATAATAATTCACTCCTGTCTAAGAACTTGCACTTCCTGTAATTGCCCAAACTTGGAACACGTCACCCACATAAAATATCTAGGGGTCATCATTGATCAACACCTTCGTTGGGATCAGCACTTGGCCAGTCTAACCCCACGCATCCACAAACTCTCTTATGTCTTTCGAACCCTAAGAAATATCCTTACTACCTCAACTCTTAAAACTGTTTACTACGCTCTCTGCCAATCTCTACTAGCATACGGCATTATAACTTGGGGTGGCTGTGCACAATCTATTATCGAACCTCTACTAAAAGCCCAAAAAATGGTCATACGTGTCATTAACAAGCGACCGACAAGATACCCCTCCAAACGACTCCTCATCGAGTATAACGTCTTAAACATACGGCAACTCCATCTAAAATTTATGCTAATACATTTCCTGTTCAAATACAAAAACAAAACTCTCTTACAACACAACTACACCACCAGAACAATAACCAACAGACACTACAATGTACCTACACTACACACCACGTCAGCTCAAAGACAATTTTTCTTCCTAGCTCCTAAAATCTTTAACCTTATCCCTGAAAACTTAAAAACGTTGAGTCAACCCCATTCCTTTAGAAAACAAATAACGAAATGGATCCTTACACATGGAATACATTACAATTTTAACACCCATTCACTCTACACTCTATCAATTTAATCACCTTTCAGACAAAACATAATATATCTCTATTTTCTAAATTAGCGGCATTGTATGTGCAAGATTAATTAGTATAATCTATATCGAACAACTCCTCCAATTTCTTATTTTACAATAATTCTTCAACTTCTCCATCTTCTTCTTGTAACCCAATCTAACTATAAATATATCATTTTCTTATTATAGAAGATCTGTGTGCGTAGTATTGAGAGCAGGCAAAACGTAACATATCCTTATTTACTATCTAAGCAGCATTATATGTATAAGACTGATTCTGTGAACTATATATCAATAATTCCTTAATATGCTAATAATAACTAATTTTTCGAAGAAAACTTCTTCTAAAAGGTTGTTACTTTGTGATGTCATTATTTATTTATTAAAGGAGAGTAGCTTCGTTTACATCACTTTATTTTATAAAGTGATGTAAACTAAGTTATTTTCTTTTAATAAATAATAATAACTTATCTTTTCCAATAATTCTTTAACTTCTTCACCTCATTCTTGTAATCCAATATAACTAAATAAACTCTCTTATTGTAGGAGAATTTGTGTGCATAGTATCAATTAGTGAAAAATTTCAACCTATACTAATGAATGTATATCCGTAAACTGTAAACTTCACCCGCCATAACACAAGGTCATCCCTAGCATGGAGGGTGAAATATCACAAAAAACTATATGTACTTTCGATTTCCATGTATTATATAAATAAATAAAATAAATAAATGTCATTTTTTAAATACTCTACCTCCGTGTCCTGTCAGACAGGCGAACAAGATCCACCCTACCGCCAAAGTCACAATATTCCTCGAGAACATGGAAAACAGCACGCTGAAGTAAGTGGGGAAGTCCTTGTCAGAGAGACCCACCAAGAAGTATGCTACAGTTGATAAACTTGCTATCCACAGCACCCAGATCGTCACCTGAAATAATTATCAAGATCATCATCATTTTCTTCTCCTTCACCTATACGGGTAACGGTGACCGGACAACTCGGAATGAAACCAACTTAGAACCATCTCAGAAAAGTCATTTAGAGTGATGACAAAAATGTATAAAAAATTGGTTAAATAGGTTACGTTAGGTTAGGGTTATGGGCTATTTTAAAATTATTATTTTTATACCTTTTTATGATTTTTCAAAGAGGTGTTGAGTTGAATTTTATTATTTTTTAAATTTTTTTATTTATTTATTTTACACACTTTACAAGACAAAAAAGTTCCGATAAACTACTTTTTAACGGGTTCTTTACAATAAAGATCTTATTACAGTGAGTTGATAGTTACATTTTTACAATTATATAAAGTAAAAATTAAAAATTTTACAGAAATATAGAAAAAAGAAAAATTATTTAACTAACATAAATAACAATTTAAAAGTCTTTAGAATAATATGTTATTGTAAACTAATACAAATTAATTCTTTCCGTAAGCTAAGTCTTCAGTAAATTCACCAATTGTTTGTATTGGGCACAGTTTTTAATTTCAGCAGGTAACATACTCGTATTTAAACATCTCAGAATCACGTAATTTAACGTTGTTTGTCCATATTTATTTGAGTGCTTAGGTACAATTAGTCCTTCATTAAATTTAAAACGAGTATTAGGGTTATGTCCAGCCTGTTTATATATAAAGAGTCATTTATGCGCAGAAATATAATTTTGTACTACAAAGTAAGTAGAGTAAAGATAAATTCAAAGGTGTGTTTATAAATGCATTATTGTTTATGTTCTGTTTCTTGGCCGTAAGTGGCGCTACTCTTCCTTCCTGTTTTAACTGTCAAATAATGTGCAGTGTATTTTGGTTTAATAAAAGTAATCCTTTATTTTGAATGAAATCTGACTCGACTTTATTGAAATATTGCCCGATCCCAATAGAATTGCTCTCACTGAAAGAATTTTGAGACTCTGATAAAAGTATGGAATATTATGCCTTTCTTTGTATAAATTTTTTTCAGGTAATAATTTAACCAATGAATTTTGCACTGATTGAACATGATCGATATTTTTTTTATTTGTTTTTGGGGTGTTATGCCGTGTTGCGCTACCTCTTCCTTTAGCCAACGTTTCGGACAGCGTTACAGTGTCCATCATCAGGGCAGATGTGTAAATATTAGTGGTGAAATGTGTGCTTAAGTACATCGAAGCAATACCGTGTTGCCAGCTCCACTCCACTACGGCATTACAGTATACTTCAAGAAGGTTTTCTGCATTTAGCTTTGGTGTAGCCATCAATTACTGGATATTAAGAACTATTGAGCTTAGCTCCGTCGTCTCTATTAATGTTGATAGGATTTTTATGAATTTCAATTGCCTCTGTAATTAGGCGTGCTCTATAAGTTTTGGGTCTTCCCAGGACTTCAGGAACAAATCCAAAGTAATGGCCGGTTTCAATTAAATTCTCGGCGATTGCCGATTTGTCAGGGTGGCCAAATTTACACGCTCGAAAGTGTTCTGATATCCTTTTGGAGATCATCCGCTCTGCCTGGCCCACATAGACCTTGTCATATCCGGAACAGCTGAGTTTATATGTATACTCCATCTGTTTCCAGAGGAAACTTGGTATTTGCACACAGGTACTTAAGCACACATTTCACAACTAATATTTACACGTCTGCCCTGAGGATGGACACTGTAACGCTGTCCGAAACGTTGGCTAAAGGAGGAGGTAGCGCAACACGATAGCGCAACACCCCAAAACAAATAACAAAAATACTTTTGGCCGTGAAATCTAAAATCATATATGATCGATATTTGTTTTACAGGAAAATCCTAAGCTGTTATTCCATACCTTATAACAGTTATAACAGATTCAACTAGAGATAAATAAATTATTCGAAGTGTGCAGATAGGAACAAAAAAATTTAGTTTATACAATCTGCTTACAATTGATCTTAGTCGTGCACAAACTTTGTTTTTTGTATATACCACTTGAAAAAGCAATCAATAATAACAGCTAAATAAATATATATTCTTTAACTAGTTCCATATTTTTACATGTACACATTGCAGGTATACCATAATACCATCGTGTAAGCAATCTGATGGATACGAGTATGTCTTTATATCAGGTGTAATAATGTGCCTTAACATTAGGAGATCTTATGTGTAACAATTTAGTTTTTCTGGCATTTATGATTAAGCCAGAATTATGAGACCGCTTTAAAAGTTCAATGTAGTCTTTTTGTAAAAGGTCTATACAAGTTTGAAAATCACTGTTAGAAATCACTTAAGCAGTATCATTCGCTTATACGAAGTGCTTTACATGTTTAAACATGAATTTAATAAAAGATACATATATAATATACAGAATTGGTCCTTATATGGATCCTTGAGGAATGCCGGAAAAAAACTTCTTTTTTTATTTAAAGAGTTTTAATTTCAGGCATCGGTTGTAGAAGTAATTTTCAAAAGTTTTAATAATTTTTCTCGTATTCCTATAATTTCTAGTATTTTAAGTCATTTACCATGATCAATAGTATCAAAAGCTTTTGAATAATCTACAAATAAGACTAATTTTTCTTTATCAATATTTGTTATCATTCATAAGTTTATTTGTTTCATAATTATTACTTTAAAATATCTATACTACATGCATATCTAATTTTAGTAACTGCTACGTTAGTATATTTCTTTATTAATTTGTTATCATTCATAAGTTTATTTGTTTCTTAACTCAAAATAAATAAATAAGTATATCTTTATCTTTTTTCTGTAATGACACGACTCCCCAATTTAAACACGAGAAATGTTTTTCTCTTTTAAATTGGGTAGATTCATTAACAAGAAATTACTTTATTTGTAATTATTTTTAAGAACCTATATTTTCCTTATGTAAATCTGTTATAATTACGGAAGTTGATATGGTCGAATTAGCTTAGTCGTCGGAGCAATGCCTCGGCAAAGCGGAGGTTCTGACTTCAATTCCCAGATGCGACCGAATTTTTTTCTGTCTTTTTTTGCCAGTGATTAATATTGTCTTCAATGATTAAAACAATTATAATGAACTAGAAAACTGAGCTTTATTGTGATTTATTTCAGGGATATGATGCCGTGTTGCGCTATCTCTTTCTTTAGCCAACGTTTGGGACAACATTACAGTGTCCCTCTTCAGAGCAAATAGGATGGTCCGACGCTCTGTGGGGAACCCGCTTGCACAGCGCGGGTATTTTTTTTTTTTTTTTTTTTTACAGTGAATACCGCACAAGAATCTCAACTGCTCCCGTCTGGAGCCAGTGAGACTATGGCATCCCCAATTGGGGTATGTTGTGAGGCTGAAGGTGGTGGGGAGGGGAAGGAGGTGGGGAAGAGGAAGGTTGGGAAGTACCTGGCTATTCAGATCTGGTCACTAAACACGGCTAAAGCCATTTTCAAGCAACGTTTCAATTCTGAATGGTGGTCTTACACCAGGGCGATACTAATAGTATCTTCCACTCTGGAACATGCCGCAAATATACTATATATTATTTTAAATGAATTAATTGTGAAATAACACAAATTAATCAAATAAAATTTATTTGCGCATGCCGGGTTCGAACCCGCGACCTCCGGAATGTGAGTCAAGAGTCTTAGCCACTGGACTACGGAGGTCGGTATAAACTGTGCGACCTAAAGTTTAAGTTTAGACTTACGGATTTCAATACTTCGTTTGTGTGAAAGTAATATGAAACCAATACATGATTTTACTTCAATGGCAAGCCAGAGATTTTACTTCAAATGTGTTATTCTGATTAATTGTGATTACACATCTAGCCTGATGATGGACACTGTAATGCTGTCCCAAACGTTGGCTAAATAAGGAGGTAGCGCAACACGACTTAATACAACAAAAATAAATCACGATAATACTTTTGACCGTGAAAATCTCAAATTAAATCAGAAAGCTGAGCTGAATAAATTATTAAGTATTTATTATATTACAAAACGGACACCTTCACCAATTTATTTTATGATTGTACAGAACATCGATCGGCAATTGGTGGCTCGCGGGTTAAATGCGGCCTGCGAGTCTCTGGACGGACGATTATATGGACGTTGAAGAAAAGTATACCTCAGATTTTAAGGGGCGGAAAAAATTTCACAATAAATATTAATAATATCTTGTAAAAATTTTAACCATTACTTTTCATATTTTTGTTGCACCCACGATACTGACCGATTGAAATGGGCACGGAATTTTTTATTACTTATTCTGTGACAAACCTGGGAAATCCCCTTTCTTTAAATGAATGTATAATAATGTCATCTTGATCACTTCAGCGACTGGCAACACCGTCTGGGTCGAATTTTGTTTTGCGCTTGGATTGTTTATGACTAGAGACACTGATTCATAGCTTTAATTTTAAAGAAATGTAGCATTAATTATTGAAAAAATAGCTTTTATAGCTTTAATTTTGCGTTTTCATAGCGTTTATAGCTAAATAGGATAACGTCAAGGAATAGGAGTCGGCAAGAAGGGAAAACAATTAAATTGGCAAAATCACTTGAAACATGTTTTATTATTGGTTGAAACTCAATATGGCACATGTTTCTACAGTAGAGTGTGTCATGTTCATTCTACGATCTGTCAATACAAGATTATAGCAACTAAAAAATCTTTCTGCGTCAACACTATTCACAGGGGCCCACACAGTCATCAGAGCTGCCTCAGCAAATTCTCTGTGAACATTTTTTACAGCTAAGAGTAGATGAATTATATCTACAGTGACTCCATCCTTCACTTGCTCTAGAAGCTGTCTTTGGAAATACCTGTTACCTTCCAGGAATTTACTATCATCGACGTTTTGCTGTTGAACGTTGGAGCAAGCCAACTTTTACTTGCTAAAAGAATAGCTTCTGATCGCTGGACATTCTGACCTACAATTGCAGGATTGAAAATTTTACCTGCATGCTCAAAACATTGATTAGTGCTGTTGTCTTGACGGTTCAGCATATGAGATGCCAGAACTCTTCTGACAACTCTCTCTTATTTGAGTTTTTATTTGGGTTAAGACAACCCGGTTCTTTACCTCCTGCACAGCCTTTAAGGTTTTGGCAGGGAAAACACCATCACTCAATTTTTGTAAAGAAAGGCTTAGGGACACCAAGTCCTCCCAAAGCAAATGAGCGTATGGATATTTTGACCCTTCTAATACATTTACCAATTTGATAAATTGGCCATACACTTCGTCAACAAATGTCAAATGAATACATATCAAAGTTGCCTTACTACTATCTGCAAACTGCTCTAAAATGTAATCAATACTCGAGTTTTTGGGTTCATACTCCTTCATGAAATGGATGAGAGCATCCTTGTATTCGACTGCATGAAACCATGTGTTCCATCTAGTTATGACAGGACTAGGAAAAAGTTTTGCATTCATTTCAGGATCATTCTCTTTTAAGAAATATATGTATGCACTTATAAAAACCCGAAATTTATACCTTTGCTCGCATTACTAAAAAAGTTCACATTTTGTTGAGTTTTGTTGTAAAAATCGCTGCTATTTCGCGTTTTAACGTTTTTATCGCTAAAAACACCATTTATCGCTTTAATTCGCGAATATATCGTTAATGCGATGAATCAGTGTCCTCTATTTATGACTAATATTTAGTGAGAATGATTGAGAGAGGTCCGTGTGCAATGCGCGACAATTCTAAGAAAGTTTCATGAATCATCGTGTGTTTCAATGGATCATCGAACCATCCATGTGTTCCAAGTACAAAAGTAAGAGGAAAAAGCATTTTCTTGTTCTGGGTGAAGTATCTGAGCTAAAGTGTAGGACTCGCCTGCAGATTAACTCTCAGGTTAAAACCAGTTTCATGTTCAGAATGATCAAAATTCAAAATTCAAAATTCCAGTAGCGGATTAATCTACTGACGCATTTCGAAGAAAACCGTTCTTATATTTCGAGTGGAGTTAAATTTTTTGTTTAAACCTTTCTTCATAATTCGTAATTCATATGAAAATCATACTACGCATTAGATTATGAGAGTAATGCTAATGAAAGCTGAGGACTCGCACGCAGATTCACCCTTAATTTATAACCAGTTTTGTGATCAGAGTGTAAATTTTTAGTTGTGGATTCATCTGCTGTCACATTTTGAAGGAAAACATTATCTTATTTGAAGTGCAGTTATAAAATTCTTGTTGCAGACTATGGTGCTGCCAGAATAAAGAAAAACTATTTTCACCTGAGTGAAGTTTTAATTCGCCACATATAGATTTAACTCAAACCAGTTTTGGGTTCAGAATGTAAAATTCCAGTTCTGGATTCACCTGCTGACACATTTCGAAGGAAAATATTATCTTATTCGAAATGTATTGGAGGTTATCCACCACATACCTGCCCCGGTGTAAGTAACAGATGGTTACAATTTCAGGGCTCTCACAAGGATTTTTTTTATAGAACGACTCTACGTTTATAATTAACCAAAACTAGATCCCCATTGTCAGCTCCAAACTGTTTGGGAACTCCCCGTAAGCAGTGATTGCAATACGCGCACAGCCTCCCACCACTTACTTCAATGCCATCTACGGGCAGAATAAAGAATTAGTGTGATATGATTCCTTGGTAAATCCGAAGCTATTTAATTAGATGTCACTACGCTACACTAATAGGTAGTATTTTTTTCAATCATATCAAACTATGAACAAACAGTTCACTAGTATATTATCACAGTCGATGGTATTTCTTAAGGTAGGGCACATGTATTTTAAGGTAGGGCATTGACCCATAATGACCCCCCTGCCTAGGGCCCTGTGACGACTGGCGACCAGACGGGCAGTCACAAGCGCACCGATTGAGCAGGCTCGCATGCGACTAATTAATTGCCGACCGCCGGTATAGAACTTTCACTTGGTTGTTTTCTCCTTTTTACGACGCACATTGAACTTTGCAGAACCGCGCACGAATCTGATTATAAAAACACATAACGACAAATACGACAACATATTACAAAACATTGTTTTGTTATGTATTATATTAAAAAACACAATTAATTAGCCAATCACACAATAAAAACCGGCCGATTGATCGTGCAGTGTGTAATAGCCATTGGTTTGGGCATTACTAAACAATGCAAAACCATGCGATTTTGATTTGAATTTTTTTCTATTATTCATGGCTTTCACCCTTCAAGGGAGTCATTTAAAATTTCAGAGAAAGGAAAAGTGATTTTATATTTAAATCAGCAAAATTTCAGAATTACATGGAAGATTGGAGTCGAGTTCAGACTTATTAGAGATGAGATGTTGAGTGGAGGGGAGGCAATTTTAGAAATCGCTTGATAGAAGAGAGGATATTTATTTACAAAGGGACAACTAAAAAAATATGTGTTCTAAAGTTCCCACATCTAGACCACAGATTGTACAATCTGGGGAGACAAGGACGTGAACGTTAAAAGGTGAGAAGGAAGGGAATAATGTCCGATTCTCATTCGAATAAGTAAGAAATTTTTTTTTTTGGAAAAATGAGGGAATTTTTGAAACCACGGTTTTGATGGGATAGTCTTTGTATTGAGGCGTAGCAGGCACTCTTGGATTGACTGGTGATGTTCCAATACTCTGCCCAAACATTGCGGGATCTATCTTTGATGATGGAAAAAAATATCAGATAGGGGAATATGGTTTACGAAGGTAACAGTAGGGTTGAACGCTCCTTGTTTTGCCAAGGAATCTGCAATATCGTTACCCACTATGCCAAAATGTCCTGGAATACAAATCAGAGTGACAGTTTTTCCATAGCTTTGAATGGAGGCTATCAGCACTCTAATAAGGGATACAAAGTGATCATCAGGATGAAGAAGAGGTTTGGATTTAAGTTTTTGGATTGAGCTGAGAGAGTCAGAGAGAACAACAGAATGTTCAAAATTGTTTTTTATTGTATATTAGCTGACCCTGCGTTGCTGTGGCTAACTAAACACAACGCCATAAGCTGAATGGTTTTCCGTATAAAATACGTAACGTAAAAATAAATATATATATATAATGTAATAATATAATATGAACCAAATTCATTTTTAGAAAATGAATTTTATAAAATATATTATGATAAAACTATACTAACAGACAGAACAATTAGTCATAATAGACCTGATATAGTTTTACATGACAAAATTTAAAGAAATAACTTATGTCATTGATGTAGCTATTCCAAATTCTTGTAATATTAAAAAATCTGTGTCTGAAAAAATAAGAAAATATACAGATTTAGGAAATGAGATTAAAAGAATTTGGCATTCTCAGACTATAAAAATATTACCATTTGTCACTTCGGCTACTGGCATTATACGTAGGTCTCTTATTAAAAAATTAGGCATATTAGATTTGTCAAATAATTTATATATAAAAATGCAAAAATCAGTCATTTTAAAAACATGAAGGATTACAAAAGATTTTTTAAATATTTGTATTGAGGGATCAGTAGGATTTATAGGTCAAATTAGGAATTCCACAGAGCCGAACCCTCTGATATGACCTCACGTGCCACCTTTATTAATGTTTTTATTTAAGGTTTTAAAATATCAAATATATATTCTATGTAATTATTCTTGTTGAAAAAACAATAATAATTAGCAACGTATATTGAAAAAAAACATTAAAAATTTAATTTTTCTCGCTATCTCGTTATTATTAATAATTGTGTTGAGTGTGAAGTGATTTGAAAACAATATTATGTGGGTACCTCTCCCACTTTTGTTGTGTGAGTGACGCTGTATTCGAAGGACAACATAAGTAAATTTTGATTAGATATATCTTCTCTTGAATTTCTGAACCCCCCGTTAAAAAGACCGCGAACCGCCACTGCCACGAACCACTAAAATATGATTTAAAATCTAATTGCATGGGTACGGCACAGATTACAAAGAGCTACATATTACACATGTATGGTTACAGAAAGAGCTACACACAAAATTATAGTGTGTATTTAATAATATATTATTATTTATATATATTATGGTGTACAGCAAGACTAGTGGTACAAAAGATTGTAATCAGTTTAGTTAAAATTAAAATTTATATAATATGTACAACACATGTAGTTAAAAATAACTGCATGAAAATCCGTTCAGTAGTTTATGGTTTATCGCGAACAGACAGACAGACAGACAGACGACGCGGAGGACTTTAATTTATAATATGTAGAGATTGAGGGATTCAATTATTGCAATGCACTCAGCAGAAAATATAGTTTTTTTTTGAAATTGAATAAAATATTCTTTCATTAGAATTATTGTGGTAAACGTTAATACCTATACCACAGTAAGGAGAGTCTGGAGATTTAGAGCCATCAGCAAATAAAGGAGAAGTGTTGGGTCATTTAGATGAAATAATGTTATTCAACATATTATTGACAGTATGGGCTGGGAGATTGGAATGACTTTTAAGGATGCCGATCCCTTCTAAAATTTTTGGGGATAGGGTGACGTGACTATATTTTAATTTGTACAAAGGAAGAAGATCATTTTGGATAATTTGAAGCTCTAAGAGAGAGCGAAAATTTTTACAGATAGAAGGAAGAGGTTTGGTTGGTGCTCTGATTGTAGATGAATGTATTGAGTCGTTGAAGAACGAGACTCTGGGAATATCCTGAGGACATTTAGAATTTAAACATTTAAGAACAAATTTGTCAGCAAATAGTTGACGCCTTAAATAAAATGGGGGATCAGAACATTCTACTTGAAGGGAATTGATGGGCGACGATTGCATCGCTCCAGTTATTATTCGCATATTTTTAGATTGAATTTTGTCTAATTTACTGAGTGCATTTTTTGATGCAGTACAAAAAAGTGGGCAGGCAAAGTCAAGATTTTCGAATAAGTGCATTGTAAAGCAACTTAATGTAAGTAGGGTGTGCACCCCACCAAACGCCAGTCAACGATCGGATGATATATTTTTTTTTTCACATTTAGTAACTATATTATGAACATGGGAAGACCATTTGGTTTGAAAATTAGATCGCTTAGAAATATTTTCTGTAATATTAGTCTATAATCAGTTCAAACATTGTTTCCCGTTGTCTATGCTGTATTTGGGTCACATGGTGTCGGTTACGACGTGTGTCGAAGATAGCCGAACACAGATAGGCAAGTCATTATTTTGCGAGAGCTCTTTAGATAAAAACTAGCTTCCGAGCTACAAGGACGTGTGCTCTTAATTAAACCATCTTTAAATATAAAAATGAATCCCCGTTTCCCTTGGTCACGCCACAACTTCAGAACGACTTTACCAATTTCTTTCATTTTTTTAAGTTTTCTAATACTTTGTGGAAGGTTCTTACGAAAAGAAAAATAATTTCAGAAAACTTAACACTATTTTAATTTCGCACGTTTGACAGTTCGCGCGTTTGATGAATGTGAATTTAGCAGGCAGCTGTTTTTTTTGTAACAATAGAATTGTCTATGGATTTTTTAAATTATAGATATTTTAAATAGGTACCTATGTTCGGTACCAAATTTGATTGATTGTTCTTATAATATATGAAAAAGAATATTTGTAATATAAGAAAAACGAAAATTTGAATAAAAAAATTACAATAGGTGGCATGCGAGCTGTTTGAAAAACTGAATGTACTGGGACTGAATATAAGAAACGCGGGAGGGGGGTTGGCGGGACGAGGGAGCGGGAGAGGGCAGAGGGTAAGCGAGGAAGATGAAAGGGGAATGCGGGAGGGGAAGGGGATACGGGAGGGGAACTGGGACGCACGGGAAAGGACAAGCAGGTAGAAACAATTTATTTCTTTGAATACGACATTGCAACTCATGCCGGGAACCAGCTAGTATTTGTATAATATATGTTTTTAAAGCAACACACGACAAGGCGTCGCCCTGTCGGAACTGTGCATTCAAAACGATGTCAATACCAGGCAAGCAACCCTTCGATCAGAATCTTCAACAGCCATAGGTAGACTCTCAGTACCTACGTGCAATCCCAACACTAATTTCGGAGACCGGGCTTTTGCAGTGGCAGGCCCAACAGCTTGGAACAAACTCCCTTCATATTTGCGAATTATCGACAGCAAATCTGAGTTCAGAGCAAAGCTAAAAACTCATCTTTTCTAATTGTCATATCCAGAAAAATAACTGCATTTCTTCAGTAGTTTGTCATTACACAGTCCAAATTTACTTAGATTGTTTTTAAATATTTTTCATAACTTACACTGACAACACGGGCAGTAACCATTAAAATGTATGTTTGTAAATGTAAATAAGTATAATAGTCATAAATAATTATTTTCAAGACATACAGGGTGTTCAGGGACGTACTTGACTTACTTTAACCAGTGATTCCTGACATTATTTGGAGTAAAAAATGTAAATGAAATCTTGGTCTCCGGTGACTTTTTTTGACGATTTTTTTTTTTCAATATTTTTTTCTTCAAAATCAAACAAAAAAAAATTTCTTCCGCATGTCGTCACTGGTCACTCAGCCGGGTGTCTGACGAACCCCTTACCCAGCCTCCAACTGTTCAACAACTACCATTTTTTTATGTTTTTGTAGAAAAAAAAAAAAAAAAAACATCAAAAATGTCACCGGAGACCAACATTTCATTTACATTTTTTACTCCATATAATGTCAGGATTCACTGGTTAAAATAAGTCAAGTACGTCCCTTAACACCCTGTATAATAATACGTAAGTAATAATACGATTAGAGCAGTTTTGTACTCGATTATAAAAAAGTATAGTTTTAAGTCACTAGTCATATACGTCTTATTTGTAAGTCATTAGTTACCAATCTTAGAAATAAGCCACTTGTAATATACATGTATAGGTTAAATGTGTAAATGAATGTACACTTGTACACTTTTAAAAAGAATCTTAAATTATTTGTGTTAGTCGAGGATTGCCAATTAATTTTCTCTACTTTGTCCTTTCTAAATTATTAGCTAAATGAGTATGTTTATAAAATAAGCTAAAATAATTTTTATTTTTGTTTAAACTGTTTTTTTTTCATCTTCCTCCTGCCAAATCTATAGCATGTTAAATTATATACATATATTTATTATTTACAACTTAATCCTTAAAAACAAAACAAAAAAATACTTTATTTTATTTTATTTTGAATCAGATCTCAAAACTATGGTCACCCTAAAAGTCTACATTAATGTACTACCTAGCGCCATCAGTTTAGTGGGTACCCATAATCTCAATCTGTAAGAAATACAACAATATTGTTCTTTCAAAATCTGTATAATTTTGTGTTATTTTGTTAACTTGTATAATTATTGTTAACCTCAACACAGGCTTGTCCTAGTGAGGTAACAAATTGTATTGTAAACATTTTTACCTACAGTGTAAAGAAACAATAAATAAATAAATAAATAAATTGTAAAGCGCCCTTAAGGTGATTTTCTCACGAAAATGGCGCTATAAAAATCATCCAACAATTATTATTATTACAAAATACAAAATAGTGCTGAGATACTGGTCAGTACTAATAAAATACAAGAACTCCGTAGAGGACAACAGAGAGACATTTCATTTTAGATGTTTTAATTAAATTCTGCGAGGAGAACACATTTGCCTTTGAAATAATCGACTAGCTTTTTTGTTAGTCTTTTCATAAGCCCAGAAAAAAATAAAGTATCGGTCCTATAAAAGCTGCTTTAATGTTCAAAATCTCCTACTTATGTAACCTTTTTCGATTATGTTATTTTTTTGTATAATGTGGGAAATTAAATTCTTTCACAAATGATCGTAAAATACTAAATTATTTATGCCCGAGATTTATTTATTCACAAAATAAAATAAAATTCGCTTTTTGACGATGTTTTTCGTGAATAATTTAAAACAGGCGGCGGCTTACATTATCGCCATCTACATAATAGTCCAGTCAAGGTGTACATCCGTGCTTGCAAAAAGTCCGATCGTTCTGAATTTTGTATATGTTGTTAGGACCTAAACCAATATTAAAAAAAACAGATTTGCAATTTCCAAAGTGCTGTGCGAACGGTGGTGGACCCAAAAAACCATGAAATTTTCGGACTTTTTTCAGTTTTTGCTCAATATCTCAGTGAAGAAAGGGTCTAACTGGAATAGTTAACCTGGATACTTTTAAAGTAGATTAAATTTGCCACAATTTGAAACTAAGGCGAGCTATATAAAGCTATTGGTTTCTAAGATACAGTTCTTCGAAAATAGACCATTTTTTCCAAAAAGTGAAAAAGTCTCAAATTGTAGCAAATTTAGTCTATTTTCAAAGTATGTTGAGTGACTATACCTGTCAGACCTTTCATTCACTGAGATATTGAGCAAAACTGAGAAAACATTCCGAAAATTTCATGGTTTTTGAGTCCACCGCCGCTCGCACAGCACTTTGGAAATTGCAAATCTGTTTTTTTTTTTAAATATTGGTTTAGGTCCTAATCTATAATATAAAAATGAATCGCTGAATGTGTTGCTAAGCGCAAATCTCGAGAGCAGCTGAACCGATTTCGCTAATTCTTTTTTAGAATATTCCTTGAAGTACGAGAAAATACAATATTAAAGATTACTAGCTAACCCGACAAACGTTGTTCTGCCATATAAATTATTTTTAGTGAATATTTTGATTGTTAAATTTAAAATAACGAATGTATTTTAAGTGTGCGGGTATGGGATATATGACAGAAAGAGGAATGGAGCGCTGTAGACGATGACAGCCGATAAAAACAAAAAAACACCAACTAAAGTAGGAAAATGAAATAAAGAAAATCAATATGACTTTCGAAGAGCAATTGAGTGTACGATATTTTTTGTCAGTCCGTCTTTAGCCAACACAAATAAGCTCGATGGTTTGCCTACGCGAGAACATTGAGCCTAATGAAATATCAAAATGACGCGACGATTATCTTGAATGTCTTGCGCGTGTGTGGATGAAAGTTCGATGAGGCGGACGTAGCGCCTTCTGTCATTCAACAACATAAATGGGGGTAGGAAGCTAAAAATTTGGGGTTGTAAGTATTTTTAGATGCCAAATAAAAATAAAAAAAATGTTAAAAAATAGATTTTTTTCTGGAGAGGGACTCCTAGCGGTATAAAATATACTTCAGAACCTTTTCTCATACCTACCAAATATACATAAAAAATTCATAAAAATCGGTCAGGCCGTTTCGGAGGAGTGCGACGACAAACACCGTGACACGAGATTTTTATAATAAGATTATCACTAGGTCGGTTATGTGGATTTGAAAAGATTTTTTTTTAAATTTTATGTCTCCCTCAATACATCTATCGGTTCCAATCTATATATACATATTTGTATATAAAAATCAAAATATGCTTGCTTGGGTGTATGTATTTACGTATGTCAGTATATATATATATATGAGATGTCTACCCGTATACGCGTTGCTAAACCATTCACTCGATTGCGATAAAACTTTGGGGATTTGATGTGCGCTAGCCCGTGATGGTTTCTATATATACGGGTGAGCTCTGGTATTATGAAATTTGTTTAAAAAAATTGCAATAGCTGGAACGAGAGCTGTTTGAAAACTAAATGTATCGGGATTGAATGTATGGAATGCGGGAGTGGGGAGGGGGGTTCGTAGGACGGGGGAAGCGGGAGAGGGGAGTGAGGAGAGGGAAGGCGGAGTGGGAACGCGTGAGGGGAAGGGGACGCGGGAGAGGAAGGGGAACGGGATGAATGGGAAAGGACGCGCAGGGAGAAACATTTTCTTTATTAAGTGGCAAAGCAACACATGCCGAGAACTCACTAGTTTTGAAATAAATATAATAATTTCATTATAAAAAATAAAACAAACACTTTGAACATAACCACGAATTTATATTTTTTTTATATCGACTGGTATCGCTTCGACCAAGCTTCCTCAGGATATTATAATAACCTAAAAATATGTTATTATTATATCCTGAGGAAGCTTGGTCGAAGCGAAACCGGTCGATATAAAAAAATATAAATTCGTGGTTAAATAAAAATTGTTTGTTTTTTTTTATAATGTAATGTCTAACCACAAAGTAATTGCTTCTCATGGAAAAATAACCATTTAACAATAAATTGACTGATTTCACCATTGAGGATTTCACCAAAAAATTGTAAGTACCCTAAAATTAAGATAATTTTATTTTTATTTTAGCGACTATTTTAAATAATTGTATGTATAATAATTGTACGTATAATGGTGAATTTAAGTATAAATGTTGTATTTCTTAGTCCTCCTCACTAGGGAGTCCTATGCCGAGGAGGACTAAAGTTATTTAATTATTATAGTTTATTTATTTCTGTGTCGTTTTTATTGTCTTCATTAGGGTTTTTGCATTGACTTCTTTCAGCCATATTTTTATTCTTGATTTATACTCGATTGCTTACTAGTACTTGATTTGAATTTTTATTAGTTTTATGGCTTGGGGAAGGACGTTTCGGAGTTATGTTGCATAAGTGTAGTTTCTTTGTCCGAATGTGGTTTCATAACTTTTATATAATTTTTATTCGATCAGTATGCATTAGTACTAAATTTATGGAGATTTATTCTTTCCTATTAATACTGCTTATGTTTTACGTATGTTAAGTTTATTATTACCTCCTACGTTTATTTATATTCTTTTGTTGAAATGTTTTTTTTTTTTTTAATATGTTTATTTAGTTATTAATTGTACAATAATTTCTCTTACTTAAATCTTACAAAACTGATCAATCAGTTTGATTGTAAGAAATCTCTCATTTTTCCAATTTATTTACTTACAACATATAAAATGTTTGATATCTTGGTGCTTAATACATATATAGTAATTATTTAATAATATAATACTTAATATTAAAATACTTAACTAATTATTATAATGCTTATTGTAACATAAATTTTATTTTGAACAATGGTTAAAAGAACTAGGTCTATACCTATTCGATCAAAATATTATTTGTTTTTCATAGATTTAGGTATTTTTATAAATATTTTAGTTTTCATATTCTATTGAAGTGGAATGATCTAACTTTAGTTTTGATTTTTGAATATGATGTCTCGTTTTTAATATTTTCAGGTAATGCATTAAATATTTGCGGAATTTTATGCCTTTTTGTTCTATCACCGTATACATTTTGAGATTTATTAATAATAAACATTTCTGCTTCTCTATGCCTAGTGGGGTAGTTATGGTTTACAGGTTTTTTGAATTCTGTATTCCAGAATTCATCTAGAGTTAATTGGTAATCTACCCTACTATGTATAGAGAGCACATTACACAAGGAGAACATTTTTTTATAATCGCCATCACATAATTGAACTTTTTTTTTGCCTGATATCAATTTTAGGAAACGGATTTGTAGTTGTTCTATTTTATTTAAGTACGTTTTGTACGTTAATCCGTAACTATTTATTCCGTATCCTATAATTGATTCTGCTAATGCGTTATATGTACAGTATAATATATTTTTATTAACAAAGTTTTTTAGGTGATAAAATTTCCCTAATATAGATCTTAATCTATTACATACATTTTCAATATGAATTGACCAGTTAAAATTGACATCTATTGTAAGACCAAGGTATGTATATTGGTACACTTTTTCTATGTTTGGGCAATTACACTGCAGGGATTGGTTTTTTGTGTGTAAGCAATCATATGAATGACTTTTAATGTGCAATTCCTTATCCTGACAGTTTGCATGTGGTGAATGTATAAGCATGTATTTGGTTTTTTTTTGCGTTGATAATAATGCCATTGTCGTGGGACCATTTTATTATATTATTTAGGTCTGTTTGTAAAATTTCCTGAATTTTTTGTGGATTTTTGTCAGCACATATGATGCAAGTATCGTCTGCAAACATGTAGCATTTACAACGTTTTATTACGTTTGGTAGACTGTTTACTTGCATAATATAACACGTAGGTCCCGATATCGATCCCGTAGCTACCCCAGTGTTTGCCAACATTTCATCACTTAAAATTCCGTCAATTTTAACTTTAATTTTTCTATTAAACAAATAATTTTTAAAAAATTTATTTAAAGGACCTCTAATACCACATTCCTCCATTGCCCTTAGTAATGTTTCATGGTCCAATGTGTCAAAGGCCTTTTTAAAATCTATAAAAATTATGCCTACATAATATTTTTCATTCAAATGACAATTTATATGGTCAGTGAATTTAGAAAGTAATTGTGTAGTACTTTTTTGTTTTTGAAATCCGTACTGTATGGGATTTATGATTCTATTTTTTTCTATAAAATTTTGTATTTGATTAAAGATAGCCCTTTCAATAATTTTATCAATACACGAGAGAATCGCTATTGGTCGATAGTTTGTGAAATCTTTGTGGTTTCCTGATTTATATATAGGTCTGATGATGGATGTTTTAAGTTCGTCAGGCATGATACTTTTACTAACACAAAGGTTAATTAGTTTAGTCAGTACTGGGATTATATTATCAGCAATTAACTTCAGGTCTTTTATTCTTATTTGGTCATTGCCTTCTGATTTTTTAACATCCATATCATTAATAATTTTTTTAACATCTTTTTGTGATACAGGTCTAAATCTCATCGACATAATAGCAGGAGTTGTATACGTGTTACGATCTAGGAATTTTTTAGTACAATTATGTCTTATGTCTTTTATTTCATTTACAAATGTTGTGGCAAATTTATCGCATAAAAACTTTGTATCTCCTTGACTTCCCATATGTTGAAGGATTATTTTATCTAAATTTTGTTTAGGTTTACCTATTAGATTATTTATTTCATCCCAGAGTTTCCTCGGGTTGCCGTTTAAGCTATTTATTACGTTTTTATGGAACGTGTTTTTAGTAATATTAATATGTTTGTTTGTTTTGTTTCTATATCGCGTATATTCTAAACGAAATACCGGGTTATTTGGGCTATTCCTGCATTTTCTGTAAAGATAATCTCTTTTTTTAATCATGTTCTTAATTTCTTCAGTCACCCATGGGTTGTTGTGCCTAAGATTATTTTCAAATAATTTTTCTTTTTTCGAGGAAGCATATATATTATCAAAAATATTTTTTAAATTATAGTACAGTTCTGAAGGACATTCAGTTTGTAATAATTTCCCCCAATTTACTAGTTTTAATTTCGAATATACCAATTTATTATCAATAATTTCAATTTTTTTATTTAAATCCTTTGTAAGTACCTCTTTACCTATTGCAACTCCTGTTATATAATGGTCGGATATTTTGTTAGTCACAATACATGAAAATACAGTGTTATTACGGTTGCGAATTGCAATATGATCAATACATGAATACACATTTTTTCCGTTTAAAATTTCATCCCGAGTCACATCTAATATTACATTTTCTAAACCATTTTCACTGAGTAGATTTTGATATTCTGTAATTACACTATTTTTGGTATCCAATAAATTCAAGTTAATATCACCACAATACAAGTAGTTTGAATCAGATGAAGTTAATTGTAATATTTGTTTTAGTTCCTTCAAGTATATTTTCTTGTTGCTGCTCGGCGGACGATAAACTGCAAGTATATTTATGACATCTTGATAAACGGTGGTGATTTCTCCAGATATTGTCTCGCAGCTTTTAAAAGAAATGTTTGTTTTCTTAAAAGTATGATGGTTTTTTAAGTACATGATTAATCCCCCTCCTCTTCTATTCTCTCGAGTATTTGCAATCGATGTGAAGTTTGGTATATTGAACATAGGTATTATTTCGTTTTTAATATTTATTTCCGTTAGAAAAATTACATCTATAAACTGCAGAACGTCGTTTACTTGTGCAATAAATGAATTAAAATTCTTTTTCAACGATCTTATATTTAGATGAATAGCCACAAACCTCATTTTGATGTTTTTATCGTTTATCCAGTTATCCAAATTATAGCTCTTGATAAATTTGTGAGTTTGAAATGGTGTCGTATCTTCCATGACGTGGATTTAGTAACTGATAAAATAACTGTTCCGAGTCAAAAGGAATTTTGATTTTTTTTTTTTTTTTTAAATGTATTTGTTTATATCATTCTCATTTTTTATATGGATAATTTTCCCATCACCTTCACTTCTTATCAATATTTTGGCATTTTGTACCCAAATATATTTAAATTTTGTTTTCATTTTTTGTTTTGTAATGTATAGTAGATCTTTTTTTTCTTTAGTGAGATTTTCATTGATATAAATTCGGTCGTTGTTTCCATTCTTGTAAATGTCATTGTTTGTTAATATGTTTTTTTTTTTTTGTAACCACTCGTCTCGATAAGTTTGACGTATGAACTTCACGATTACGTTAGCCGGTTTAGAGTCCTTTCTATTAGGAAGTCTCCAAACCTTCTCAATATTTTCGCAATTTGTGTTTAGTTTTTCTGCAATTGTCTTTATGGTTGTTTCAATATTTTCATCTTTTTTCATTTCCAGACCAAACAGTTCAATATTACAGTTTTTTTCTATTTGTTCAATTTCTTGAATCCTGTGTTCCAGTGCTTTATTACATTTTTCAAGGTATGTGTTTTTGTTTATAACTTCATTGAGTTTGTTTTCGTTTTCTTTTAGTTTTTTTCCCAATTCTAGGTGTAGCGATATCAGTTCGTCATATTTGTTGGATAGAAACTCAGTTGACTGTGTGAGAGTCTCCATATCTTTTTTCATGACATACATGATGCTTATTTTATTATTTATTTCGTTAAGAATTTGCTTCATTTCTGGGATATTTTCTGAGTTTGGGCCTTGTGACCCGCTGCCTCCGGCCGTTGCGTTGTCCGTGTTCGCATTTATTGTTCGCTGTGTTCCGCAGTTTGTACAAATAAATTCATTACCCACGTTAATGGCGGGGTTTGAAATAGCACATAGTTTGTGGAAAGATCCATTACAGTCGATGCATTTGATTAATTCACTGTCTTTAGCGACATATTTTTTACATTTTTTACACTGCACCATTTTGAAGTATTTTGAGCGTTTTTCGTTTATTTTTAAATCACTTTTACAATTTATTTGTCGCACAATGATTTACACCGTTCGTGTTCGCTGAGAGTCGCGTACACTATGAAGTTACTATGTTTAGATTTAGATGTTGGCATTACCATGTTTTTTTGGTAAATTTCTGAGATCGCTGGCAATGGTTAATACGCACTTTTTTTGAAAAATCTTTTGATTTACCTTAATTACATTAAAAGACAACTATTTGCATTGGGGGAAGTGGAAAATATTTCATTCTAAATTTCGATTACGTAAAATTAAAATTAGCTATTAGCTTTCATTCTGTGAAACGAGACCGTCCATTTTCAAATGTCATTTTGTTATGTTGGTATTCTTGTTACTATACGAAAAGATGCTAGAGCAAAGCGTAGCAGACTTCATGGGAATTCTCGGTTTGTGTAACATGGTTTGTGATACAAAAGAAAGTGCCCCTTTATAACGCCTACTCGCGTCAAGGCAAGAAAAACATCCCAGTTTTCAAGTAGTTTAGCGGCTACGCTAGGTTTGTGTAACATGGTTTGTGATTCAAAAGAAAGTGCCCCGTACCTTCAAAATCTTCTAGCCGTTCGTTATACATTCAAGTGTATCAGGAATACCAACATACCAAAGTGACAGCGAATGAGCTAATAGCTAATGGCGAACAATCTCACAAGACCAAAGATAATTTTAATTTTACGTAATCGAAATTCAGAATGATATCTCCACTCCTCACTCCACTCCCCCCTTTCCCCCGTCCCGTGAACCCCCCTCCCGAGTTCCCCTCCCCCCTCCCAGGTCCTCCTCCCCCCTCCCAGGTCCTCCTCCCCCCTCCCAGGTTCCCCTTCCTCTCCCTGGTTCCCCTTCTCCCATCTCTCCCTCCCTCCTGCTTTCCATAGCAATAGCCGCTTCTTCGCGTGCCACCAATAGCAATTTTTTTATACAAATTTCATAATGCCAGAGCTCACCTGAAGTTTTATAAAAACCGTGTCCTAACAATAACGAACACACAAAAAAAAGAATTATTCAATTTGGTGCAGCCGTTCGAAAGTTATGCTCTTAGCAACACATTCAGCGATTCATTTTTATATTATAGATAGATGTTTAATGTACATTCCATGATAACCTTAGGCTGGGATTACACTCGTAAATTTTTTCCTGTAAATCGCTCTTGTAAGCGATTTATGGCCAAATTACCAATGTAAACGACACCAAAAGCCACTTAACGTAATTTATAGCAAGTTACAGAACTTATTCTTTCGGAAGTTTTTTGACAGGTCTAATCGCGCCCGCGCGAATTTCCAGCCTTCTTACAGCTTATAAAATCAGTTTGATAAGCTAAGATACTTCCGCAAGAAATAGTTCCGAAATGCGCCGCGCACCGTTGCGAAATGTCAAAAATTAAAAGACAATTGTTTTCATAGGATTTTTTTCTTACAAAACTAGTATTTATTTCCACTTATTTAAGTTTTCTGGAAAATGAGCATCCTTCTATTCAATTATCGGTCCAATCCTTTCCAACTTAATGTTTTTGTTTTTAACATTTACGTATTTGAAATTTTGAATTCGAAGTCGGTTGCTGTCAGCAGATGTCAGGTAGCTGTCATTCGGATGAAACGAAATTAATTGCCGCCTTTGATGGCACAAAAGTGTGTGGAGAATTGTTTAATTAAAGCCACAATCTATTTCAATACTTTATTTGGGCCTTTTCGTCTTTATTGACAAAATCGCGTAAATTTGACAGTAGCAGGTCGTTGTTGACAGGAAGCCATCTTACTGCAAATAAATTTACAGATGTAAACGGTCGCATGAGCATTTACACAGGTCGAACTTCCGAACAACTTCCGTGATCATTAATTACCAAAAGTCGGATGCATATGTGAACGCTCCTGTGAGTGACCTGTCAAAATCTTATGTAATCCGTAAATTTTAATTACGAGTGTAACCCCCGCCTTATAACAATTTTCAATAATTCTTTTTATATTTTTGATTTATGACATTATGTTCATCCCATGATAACCTTTTAGCAATTTCCAATAATTCTATTAAGATTTATTTTTGGTTTTATGATACAATGCACATTCCATGATAACCTTATAACAATTTTCAATAGTTCTTTTTATATTTTGATTTTATGACACTATCTACATCCCATGATAACCTTTTAGCAATTACCAATAATTCTTTTCGGAGTTTTGGTTTTATGATAACCCTTTAACATTTTCTAATAATTTTATCTAGATTTTATATACTGTGTTTTTATGATTATGTGCATGCATGCGTATACATATGTGTATGTGTGTATGCATATATATGTAGATATGTCGTCTACTACGCCAGAGGGTGTACAGCACTCAGCAGAAGATGTCCATATATTTATTTGATGAAACCAAGATGAAACAAATTAAATACTCGTAAAAATGCAAATGTCGATAGGATTAGAGATACAGCGTGTTCGTGCTAAGGGTCGACCGAGATCTCGGTCTCGGTCTCGGTCTCGGCATTCTCGGCTACAAATTCTACCGAGAACTCTGTCTCGGTTCTCGGCGAAAAATCGCCGAGATTCTCGGCCATAACCGAGACCGTTGTAAGTAGGTACGGTATAGGATAATGGGATTCAAATCTACCGCACGCGTTCACATTTGTCACTTGGTGTCAGTGCGTGAGAGAGCTGTCGATTGTGATTGGTCGGCTGGCAGCGAGGCGGGTTTTACTTATAACCATAATGATAATATCTAGACGCCTACCACGCCGAAACGCAAATTATTTGCAATTCCATCGATAGAAAAAAAATCGCAAAGTATGCTCCAAAAATTATTTTAAAAACGTTTGCTTCAGTTATTTTACAAGTTAAAATTGTGAAAAAAATTCACGATGTTTCTTTAAATGATGTCGTGTTTTATTAAATATTTTCGATTTTATCGCTTTAAATATTAGCGCGCTCCTCTAACATTCCTAATTACATATTTCTCCATCTTCTTCTTTTTGAGCGCGGATGCGGCGCCTTAAAACAAATTATTATTACATTATTAAATATACTATATTATGCCAAAATAGCGCATTTTCATTTTTTTTCTCAATTTATCTATTCTCGGTCTCGGCTCTCGGTCTCGGCCGAGATTTTAATTTATTGTCGGTCTCGGTCTCGGTCTCGGCCGAGAACGAAAAACATGTCTCGGTCGACCCTTAGTTCGTGCGGATAGAGTGAGTGAGTTGTCGTAGCGAGTGAGTTTCCGAGCGAGCTTGAGTGAGTCCGAGAGTGGCTTTCTTGAGTAGGTCCTCCGTTTATATAGGTGATGATTCCTTTGTTCTCGTTTCCATGGGTGGGGGTAAAGCGTCCGGACCTCGAACTCGCAGAATTGCTGACGGTGGGCTCCATAGTTCATTTATTATTTTAGCACAGGTAGAGTATTTTGTCTACCCGGTGATTGAATGTTTCGCAATGCCTTTTGCCTGGTCAGCGGTTTTTGCCTCGGGTGTCAATGATCGATATTTAAATTCGTGTTTCGTAATCCATTATTGTCTGATCGTTGATTCAGCTTTTCTTCGCATTCCCGCTCGTGTTGATGTTATGATTTTCGGGTCGAAATCCTGCAAAGTATTTAGCAGCGTTGACACGGCTGCTACATATATATATACCCGTTTTAACATTTTCTAATAATTTTATCTAGATTTTATATACTATAATTTTATAATTAAGTGCATGCATGCGTATTCATATGTGTATGTGTGTATGCATATATATGTACCCGTCTCAGAACAGACATCGTCTAGTGAGGCGGGTTACTTACTTGTTTGTATATGATATGTTATTTCAATAAACGCCCGGGTTGCCGGAAATTAAACTACAAAAATGGTTATTTTCTTACCTTTTTCATTTGTAATTTCCCATCCAGTGCATTGTACAGATATCCATAGCAAGCCCCTATGATGTAAGGGCCGACCCTCATCCAAGGGGGATAGTACACCAGCGGAGCCGTCACATAAAATGTGTCGGGGCTGAAAGGAAAACAACATCATACCGATCAGGCAATATAACTTCACACACGCCGATCAAAATATTAACACGCTTGGGAAAATGGTGGGGACCATACTTAGCAGGGATGCCCGGATTCACGGGGTGAGGCTTAGGTATAGGTCTTTGCGGCGGATACGTATAATCATCTACTACGTGGCGGGTCGGATTGGGAGAGAATGGTTACCTGTGCACCACCAACCGAAAATACTAGATGGCCTCCGTGGTCGACGGATAAGGCTCTCGACCAGCAATCCGAAAATCACCGGTTTAAATCCCGGCGTGCGCAAATAAAATTTTATTTATTATTATTTTTAATTGTTAAACTAACGTTTAAGAGAAGATTTTTATGCATAGCACAAAGGGTAACAATTATTATAAGCAATAATTATCAGCCTGAAACACTCATCCACATTGAAAAATCATCCGAGAAAAGATACATGACGCCAACGGGACTTGAACCCGTGCCCTTCTGATTGCCGGTCAGCTGCTCTCCCAATTGAGCTATGGCGGCTTATCTTATACCCGCCAAATGATTCAATATTTTTCCAAAAAAATTATATTTTTTGGAAAAAATATAATAAGCAGTAATTGTTGAATGAAACACTAGTATATATTGAATCATTTAGCGGGTATAAGATAAGCCGCCATAGCTCAATTGGGAGAGCAGCTGACCGGCAATCAGAAGGGCACGGGTTCAAGTCCCGTTGGCGTCATGTATCTTTTCTCGGATGATTTTTCAATGTGGATGAGTGTTTCAGGCTGATAATTATTGCTTATAATAAAATTTTATTTGATTAATTTGTGTTATTTCACAATAATTTAATTATTTGATTGAAATCTGGGGAAATGCATGTGAAACATACATAAATGAATTATAGGTAATACAAAGCAAGGTAATCAAAAAACTATTTCACTACAAGCCCAGAACATCCACAAAAACATTATATATGGAAACAAAACTATTATTAGTTTTTTTTATTAGTTTTTATATACATATACATGTAATATAATCATGAGTTATTACATTTTCAGGTTACAATCGGATTAAACTCAAATCATTAAATACTAACGTGCAACATTGATTAGAAACAATATAAACATATACATGTATATAATATATAACCTTTACGAGAGTGTAACTACTCGTGTGGAAAGGGAAGAGAAAATATATACATTTTTTTAAATTAAAAAAATTAAAATAAAAAATTATAACACATACATTATATATACGTACTTACCTAAATCAAATGTAAAAAAAAAATAATATAAAAAAAAATAATATAAAATAAATTATTGAATAAGTATTGTTAATTCAAGGCTAATGCGGTTCTTAGTGGCTAAATTATTTAAGATATTATTGTTTAATTTATTTTTGAATTTATTGTAGTCAGGTTCTAATCTCAGCTCTTTTGCTAGTTGATTAAACTACACCACTCCATTGTACGTGTAGTAGTGTTGTGCAAAACTGGTATGCATTAATGGCGTACACACACTGTGTTTTGCCTATTGCTCTCAACGCGTACCATGGCGTGGTGCGACTTCTTAGTGTCTTTGTGTATTTTTTACATATGTATTTTTTAGAGGTGAGACTTGAAAGTCTTGAAAAAGTTGAGAGGTTGAATAATCTGATGGTTTCTTAGTAATAATTTTGATTATTAATCTTTGAGTGATTTCCATTATTAACTTTAAGAAAACTATATGAATACAATACGTGTCTCCTTGTATACAAAAGAATCAATAAACTCGTTCACATAAACAAAGAATTACATAATTAAAAAGTCACAAGTACACAAATACTTTACACGACAACACGATAACACACATTTAAACACCATCCACACTAACTATGGTAAACAATCCATTGGTTACGAGGGGGGCAACTTATGTAATTGCCTCATGAACGACATTAGAAACGAAAAAAAGCTGGGTAATTTAAAAATAATTATTAATATTTATTCTTGATAAACAAAATAACGAAATAAAATAGTGCTGTATTTAAATATTTAGTTTAGTTTAAAATGTTTAATTATTTCTAGTTAAATGAGTGAAAATGTAATTTTCTTTTTACTGGAATAAGACAAATATAAAAAATATAATAATAATATATAGGATATTTGCGGCACGTTCCAGAGTGGAAGATACTCTCAGTATCGCCCTGGTGTAAAACCACAATTCAAAATGGAAACGTTGCTTGAAATGGCTTTAGACGTGTTTGGTGACCAGATTTAAATATCCAGGTACTTTCCTGCCACATCTCCTTCCCCTCCTAACTACCTTTAGCCTCACAACACACCCCAATCGGAGATCAACTGGCTCCAGTCGGGAGCAGCTGGGACTCTTGTGCAGTATTAACATTCAATTTGGGAGGCGGGTTTGTGGACTACAAACACCTTTATCATAGGTCACCCCAAGTGGTTCGCTACGTTTGGTGACTTAGCAGGGGCGCCTGAGTTCACGGGGTGAGGTTTGTTCGGATCTTGGCGGCGGATGCGTCTGCCCACCAACTGCGTGGCAGGCCGGATCGGGAGAGATTAGTTGAGGAAGATATGTAGACCTCTCCTGAAGGACTCTCGGAATATCGCCTTACCCACTGTGGGAGGGATTGATTCATACGTCCGTCACTCCTGGATACACTGACTCCCAGATTACTACCCAGCCCTGAGATCTTTTTCCTTCCCACGACTTCCTCTCCTCGTTTCCCTAAAAAGACCCTCTACACAGCATCCCCAAAGGTAACATAGGCCCTGAGGGGAATTATTTTCATCAGGGCCTCCTGTGTGGAGCTAATGTAAAAAAATATGTTTAAAATTATGTGGAACAACACGTACCTACCTAAAAGTTTACATCATATGCGAACGCTGAGTTTCGAATCCGCGACCTTCTGACGTTGACCAGATGACCACATTGTTAATTTGAAGAAATTAACATTTTACTCTGTCGTGGTTAATGTATTGCTATTTTAGTCTTAGTTTTATTATATGTTATTTATTATGTAGGTAATAAACAAAAACGTTGAACAAATATTTTCGTTTGTATAATATAAATATCATAAATTATCCGAAATTATTCATAGACTTTAAAATCAATAGACAAGCCAATTAGGGAAAGGGTAACAAATCGAATTGCGTGGGAGATGGCGCGACCGTTCCCCTTTCTGTGATTTGTCAATAAATTAATCTAAAAGCGATAAAAAAATCAAATTGCCATCCCAAATCGGGTAAACAAAAGTATTTTTTAATTAAATGAAGACAATATTAGCGAAACTCAATCGAAAATCTGAAGACAGAAAAATCAGAAAAAGATATTGACTTCACTGGGACTCGAACCCAGGACCCTTTGCTTACATGGCAAGTGCTCTACCAACTGAGCTGCGGAACCCATATCAAATTTGGTCACTTTTAACTGTATACTAAGAACTACCAACATTATCTTCATTGCAAGATTCAACTCGAACTAAATTCTATCTCGTAGATAGTGTCTGGATAATTTTTTATCCTTATTATTTTTAATACGCGACATCTGTTGACTTTTCTGTAAGTCTGGGATGAATATTTATTTTTTTAAATTTTATGAGTAAAATCTCAAATAATAATAGTTGGATATTTACACAATACATACTACACTTACCTACATACAAAGATACATAGCTACTTACCTACTTTACCTGCATACTACTTACCTACATACATCATAGACCCTGTATTTGTAGCATGTGTTGTCAAATGTTCCTTTCCTACCCGCCCATGTATACCTGTCATATGTATGTCCCATCATACCCACATTCAGTCTTTAATCGACTGTCGCCACATAAACATCTTTAACATACCGCATCCGCAATTAATCCCGCATACCGTGACTAAGTGAAGAATAAACCCATCCAAGAAAGCAGAGTGCCACAAGGTTCCGCAGTGAGTCCTTTTTTTTTCCTTTCCTTATATGCATTCTTGTTACTTGTACAGTGGTCTATCATACATCTCAAAACACATACAAGGTTTTTTTTTTTTACATTAACTCCACTGAGCTGAGCTGGTCACTTAGGGTTACACCAAGCATATCAATGGAGGGCCTGTTCGGAAGATTGGTCCTTCGACATCCGCATCCACACAAAACACACAACAATAATATTTAATTAAGTTAATTAATAAAGTCCCAGTGGAGCCAATATGTTTTTTTGATTTTTAAGTCTCCAGATTTTCGAATGAGTTTTGGTAATATTGTCTTCATTTAATGCGAAGAAAATGATGACTTTTTCTTTTGGAGGAAACAGAACTATGTACTCGTACATTGTGTATCTCATCTTTTGAAAGAGCTGTAGCATTATTGTGATAAGAAACGTATGTTTATTGCCTTTTTTGCTGACACGGTATCGCAACCGTGAAACGTTATGGCAATTCTAAAAGCGCACATTCAGTTACAAACTGACTTTACATTTTCTTCTGCAGGGTCTGGTTATTTCAATGTGTGCTCTTTGGCGGTCAGCGGCGGTCAATGTACTACTGGCAATAAGTACAATGTACTGTCGTACAATGTACTACTGTCGTCGTTGATGATATCCAGATTTCATGTGATCAAAATCTGAAGTGGAATAGTCACATTTCAGAGCTGGTGAAGAGAATAACGAATTATATATATATATGCTTTCTTACAATATAATGTGCTGGGGATCCTGCCCAAGGACTTATACAGAACCACTTAATATTGCCCAAAATATGATTCTTAAAGTTATCTTCAAGAAAAAAAATAAATATTTAACTCATTTACTTTTTATGGAATGTAATATAATGAACGTAAAACAGTTATATATTACACAAACGCTTTGTAGATTTTTTAATAATATTAATATTACAGAAAGAACACAGCAAATTTGTACTACGAGAATAGGCCCTGGTCTGAACTTTATGGCAATTCAAACTAAATCTTCTTTTGGTCGAAGAAATTATTTTTATCAAGCTCCACTCATATTTAATAGCCTTCCAGAACATAAGGTCATCTAATTCCTTGTACACATTTAAAAAGAATCTTAAATTATTTGTGTTAGTCGAGGATTGCCAATTGATTTTCTCTACTCTGTCCTTTCTAAATTATTAGATAAATATAATGTAATAATTACCTAAATTAATATTATTTTTGGTTAAACCGTTTTTTTCATCTTTCTGCTGCCAAATTTACAGCATATTGTATTATATACATATATTTATCATTTACAACTTAATCCTTTTTTAAATTAGATCACTAAACTATGGTCCCCCTAAAAGTCTACATGTTTACATTAATGTACTACCTAGCGCCATCAGTTTAGTAGGTACCGACAATCCCAACCTGTAAGAAATACAACAATATTGTTCTTTCTATATCTGTATATCTTTGTTAATTTGTATAATTGTTAACCTCAACACAGGCTTGTCCTAGTGAGGTGACAAATTGTAATATAAACATTTTTACCTGCAGTGTAAAGAAACAATAAATAAATCAATATATATATTTGTTAGGGAACGTACCCATACTACGTGACCAACTTTTTGCAATTTTTAACCCCTCCCCCCGGTGACCAAAAACCTAAGCTCCCCGCCGCTCATTTGTACCGAGCGTGGTATTTTGAAGATCCCCCCCTCGAACCGGTCACGTAGTATGGGTACGTTCCCTTAGGTTAAGAAATATTTTAAATGTAAAAATAATCCAAAACGTGTACTATACCCGTGTTCATTCTTTATTATGTACGGAATCATAGGTTGGGGAGGATCTTACAAAAACAATCTAAACTTAGAAAAAGCTTCACAAAGAATTTTCATTAAAGTAATATTAAAAAATTACGTTCTCAACAGAATCAATTTTTAAATTGTTTCCAGTACCAAATATCGATGACATATTCAAGCATCTATCTTCATTCTATTATAAAAATGTGCAACGAAAAAATAACAAAGAATTTTACAAACTAATGAGAAATGTAAACCAATTTATTACACCTAATTTAAAACAACTCAAATACTTTCCAAGCCATAATAATAACCTCCCTTCTGAATTACGCTGTATCATCAATCAATCAGAACAAATAAATTAAAACTTCTTCAAATTTTGCAAATTCACTTTGTGGCACCATTTTATTAATGAAATAATTAAAAACTTTGTTTTTACCACGATATTCTTTATTTAAAAAATCAACATTTCTTCTTCTACCCACGCTTGCCTTTCTATACTTGATAATTTAGTTTTTAGTACATATAATATCCTGATGAAGAGAACATCGTTCTCGAAACATGTTGATTTTTTAAATAAAGATTATCGTGGTAAAAACAAAGGGTTTTTAATTATTTTATAAATAAATAAAATTAAACAATTTAAAAAAATTTACAGTAAAAAGTAAATATTTTTATACAAAACATATTATAACTTACAATATAAGTAAGAATCGTGGCTCCCTTATCTCCTCTTTTCTGATAAGGTATACATGACCAAAAACGACCTTTAATATAATATTTTGCAAAATATATATGTTTTTATGTAACTCATATTTTTTATATTACAATTTTAAAAAATAATAATAATTTTAGGGCAAGTCTATCAAATTGGTTGTCTATGGCATAATTAATTAATTTAACGGTTTGTTCAAAGTACAATCTTTCGCTATAAATAATACGTCCCACATGCGTCACATCCGCTGTACCCTGAACCAATCAATAAAAAAATTATGACTATGTATCGCCTACTTGTGAGAATTAATTTCAAAACATTCTTGACAAATAAAAGATTTAAATAATTTATCCTTTTTAACCGGTTAACAGTCGTTAATTATATTACTTTGATAATTTTATTCACGCGGTAAAGTAAAAGTGTGTTTTCCCACTTTATTTTTTAAATATGTAAATTGAATGTTTCTTTGTCTGTCCCGTGTGCGTTCCCATACCATACATCCGATTTTTTTTCTTTGTTTTACAGTTTTTTTATAGAAAATGTGTCCTTACTGGGGTACCCGTTCTAAGGACACATTGTACAAGTTTTCTTGTTTGAAATATAAGTAAATACCGATGTTAAAATGTTACTTATCTTTGTTAGGTTGCAAAATTGTATCTATATTCTTCCTTCCCATGTCCATAATCCATATTTTAATGCTTCTTTTGAAGTCGGTAATTATTCTAATGGTTTTTATTGCAAGAGGGAGTAAATTAAATAATTTTATAGAGAAGTATTGCATTTTTCTTTGTCCAAAAGTCGTTTTGTAGTTGTAGTTTGGTGGAATGTATGTTGTAATGTAGATCTTGTGAATCGGCCTGAATTTGTCTGTGTAAAGTTATCCTGGTTTTTGAAGGTGTACATTAGAATATCTTTTGTACATAATTGTTTCAGTGACATTATATTCTGCGCTTAAGGGCCCGCAATCCGGATTTGTACCAATTTATTACATATTTCCCTTAAACACAGTATGTTTTAAAGCTCTTAAAAATAAATACATCTTATTCTTGAAGATAATATCTAGACTTTGCCCGCGCCAAAACGCAAATTATATAAAATTCCCTCGATAGAAAAAAATCGCAAAGTATGCTCCAAAAATTATTATTAACACGTTTGTTTCAGTTATTTTACATGTTACATGTATGAAAAAATTCAGTGTTTCTTTAAATGCTGTTTAAGATAATGCCCGCGAGATTTTTGCTCTATTTTAAACGAGTCGTGTTTTATTAAACATTTTCGCAGTTTTCGCATCGATTTTGACGCTGTAAATGTTAACGCTCTCCTCTAACATTCGTAATTTCGTATCTCTCCATCTTCTTCTTTTCGGGCCCGATTGCAGAGCCTTAAACATAGTCTGTAGGAGTTCTGATGGGAATCTTAAGTATAATTTTCAGAATTGCCCTTTGTGCTATGAGGACTGGTTTTATAGTGGAATCGCATGAGCTTCCCCATCCGATAATACCATATTGTAGATGAGATTGGGCTAATGCATAATAGAATTTAATTAGCTGTTCTTTATGTTTCTAATTGTTTTGAAAAAAATAGGTTAAATAAATTTGTTGCTCACATTTTCCACTTGGGAGTTCCAATTTAAGTTTTGATCAATAATTATTCCAAGGTATTTTATTGTTTGTATTTTATTCAATTTTGGACAGTTTGGGAATTTCTCGGTTCACGATTATACAGTCTTTATGAATTTTTATGTTTAGGTTTGTATTGAGGTTATCCGTCTGTTTGTTGTGGATTTTGAATTTAATATATTTAGTTTTTGTATCATTTAATGTTAATTTGTTAGTTACAATAATAATCAAATCATTCATCTCTCCTTACCCGGAGAGATTCACAAAAGTACGAATCCAATAGTACTTACGCCTGCCAGCTGACGTTCCTCACGCTAGCTGTTAACGTAAGTGGCGCCATCTTTTGGCATTGCTTTAATTCAGTTCTATTACAAAAGTAGATTTGTGAAAAACTCAATGTATTTGAATATTAATAATACTCTGTAACAATTTTCATAGTACCTATTTACTTCTTTATATATGTAATTGCTGTGTACCTTTTATTTTTTCATAATAATAGCAAACTCACGTACATTTATAATAGCAAAAGAAAAAAATTAAATTACAAGAAATTTACGTACATTTATATTAATCGCTAAAAAATGTTCTACACCTCTGCCAACCGGTATGCTTCGAGTATGTTTGTAATCAGTAATCATGTTTTGTGTAATATTGTGACAGTAATTTTTGAAAGTACTATAAATAGCCTGAGCCCAAATACGAATATGCTGGTTGAACTCCTTTGTTAACAATTTACTTATCGAATACTCATACCTACTTGTGCTGTACTACTTGTACTTGTACTACTTGTGCTGTGCCTACTTATTAAGTAGGCACAGCACAAGTAGTACTTAAGTCTGTCATGCTAAGTTTATTATTTTAATTGATTATTTATTACGGTATATTTACTGTTAATATATTATTTTTTATTTTCTTCTTAACTTACCATTACATTATATTAATTTCCTAACCGAACCTAATTTTAAATATTATAGATTAAACAACTTGCAAAAAAAAGAAGTTATTTCAAAGCTAATTTCGACATATGGTCACTCTACATGTTTTACGTTATAATGTATTTGTTGTATTTGTTCTTATAGTACAGTAGAGGCCCATTCTGTGAGAAATATTATTGTAACAATATTGTCTTTCAACACCTAGGTATATTATTTTGTGTACTCTAAAAAATTGAATCAAAATGAAGTTCAAAATTTCAATTTAAACAATAACACCTAGTAAACACCTAACAACCAATAAAATTACATGAATGCCATGGAAATAATATACAATGTTACTGCCCCGTCATCGAAAAAACACAAAACATAAAATATCTCGGAGTAATAATTGATGAAAATATTAGATGGGACCTACACATCAAAGGTATTTTATTATCCAAAGTTTTTGAATTATTCTATCATAAAATTTTAAGGTTTAAAAGGATTCTATTTTATTATCCAAAGTATTCTACTTATTTTACCATGAAATTTTATTTACGCACCAGATTTAAATGTCCGGGTTAAATTTTCCCCCCAAAAAAAAAAAAAAAAAAAAAAAAAAAAAAAAAAAAAAAAAAAAAAAAAAAAAAAAAAAAAAAAAAAAAAAAAAAAAAAAAAAAAAGGTTTTTTAAAGGTTTTTATTATCCAATGTTTTTTTATTATTATACCATCAAATGCTATTGCTTTAAATGTTTTAATTATCCTAAGTATTTGAATTATTTTACCATCATCATTACCATATTACTTTATTGTTCTAAAAGTTTTTATTACCCATATTACTCAACTTATTTCTCCATCAAATTATATTGTACCAAAGGTTTTTATTATCCAAAGTATTTGAATAATTTTCCTGTCAAATTTTATTGTTTCAAAGGTTTTTATTATTCAAAGTACTTAAATAATTTCCCTTTAAAATTTTGTGCATCTCAAGGTTTTTATTATCCTAAGTATTCTCATTATTTTACCATCCAATTTTATGTTTTTAAAGGTTTCTATTATCCAAAATACTGCAGTTACTTTACCATCAAATGTTACTGTTTTATATATTTTTTATTATCCAAACTCTTTGAATTAGTCTACCATCAAATTTTATGGTTTAAAAGGATTCTATTTTATTATCCAAAGTATTCTGATTATTCTACCATGAAATGTTATGTTTTTAAAGGTTTTTATTACCCAAAGTTTTTGAATAATTTTACTCTCAATTTTTACTCCTATATTACTCCTAATTTACCACCACTAGCAAAATGTGTGAACTTTGTATGGATCAACTTATGTATCTTCGCAACCGCAACATGATCACTCAACTTAATATTGATACAGAAACATTTAACAACTCAGAACACACTTTTGACAAAGCGACAGATTGTAATTTTCTGTTCACAGAAAAACACAATTTAAACATAATATCCCAAAACATTAGAAGTATTCGAAAGAACTTCGATAATTTCTCAATCCTCCTAAACGAAATAAACATAAGCTTCGACATTATTATCTTGACTGAATGCTGGTTAGATGACTCGTACACAAACCTAAACTTAAAGGACTATACAACTCTCCATTCCACAAAACATCTAAATCAAAACGACGGTATAGTAATCTTTGCCAAAGATTCACTAAACTCATCAATAACAGAAATCAACCTAATCGAAGCAAACTGTATCCAAATCTCCCTCGGACCAGACATCTCCATATTTGCCGTCTACAGACCCCCATGCTATAACAATCTCTCACCTTTCTTCAACTCCTTAAATAAACTTCTCGAAAAAAATAAAAAAAACACAACAATTAATTATTGCAGGGGATATGAATATTAACTTACTAAACGGGCAACCAATAACCACAGAATACTTAAGTCTACTTACTCACTATGGATTAAATTCGACAATCAACTCACCAACAAGAATTACGTCAAACTCTGAATCCTGTATTGACCATATATTTGTTAAAACTAGGAAAAAAACATCTTCATCCATTATTCGATCAACGGTCACAGATCATTTCACTACTACACTAAGCTTACATCTTAACAAGAAACAAAAAGATGAAAAAAACAACTCCGTACAAGACAAAATCAATTTTAAGTCCCTAATAGAGGACATACATAATGAATCTTGGTCAAATGTAATAAATGAACCCGATCCAAACAACGCGCTGAACACATTTATGACCACAGTTGGAACCTATATTGCTAAACATACAACAAAAAATACCCCGAAAAACTACTCACATAAAGAAAAAAAAATAACACCCTGGATCACGAAAGGATTAGTAAGCAGCATTCATAAAAGAGACGCAATGCACATGCAAGTACGCAAAAACCCATATGATGACAAACTAAAAAATAATTACCTGCTATATAGAAACCTTTGTAATAAATTAATCAAACAAGCCAAATACAAGTACTACAAAAAAGAAATAAAATCCGCCAAAAATGACCCCAAAAAAATCTGGAAAATCGTCAAAGATATTACTTTCTCCAATACGAAAAAAGACTCGAAGATCAAAGTACTGTTAATAAATGGAAACAAAACCCTTACAAAAAATGAACCTGGTAAAATAGCAAATTTTATTAACTCCCAATTTGCAAAAGTTGGATCTAACTTGGCTGAAAAAATTCTTTTAAAAAACGGCACAACAGAAGACTCTTTAACCAAACTATCCTCTACCATGCAACCAAATCATTCGTTTTATGCTCACAAAATAAGTACAAAGGAAATATCGGATTTAATTATTTCTCTCAAACCAAATTGCGCTGTGGGCCCAGATAACCTCTCCAATCATATACTGATTAGTCTCCGAGAACATATACTTATACCACTTCAACATATTTTCAACCAAAGTTTCAGCCTCGGCTTTGTCCCCGATCATCTAAAAATAGGTTGTATTACTCCAATACATAAATCGGGAGACAAAACGCTGATCTTAAATTACAGACCAATCACTCTCCTAAATTCGCTATCGAAACTACTAGAAAAAACTATGAAAAAAAGACTGCTCGCATACCTTGACAAACACAAACTGATCTCCACCCGTCAATTCGGGTTTCGAGCGAAAATGGGAACAGAAGACGCCTTATCGGAACTAACCACCTACATAGTGAAAAACCTAGATGGCGGTTCAAAGGTGTTAGGAGTGTTCTTAGACCTAGCAAAAGCTTTCGACACCATCTCACACAAATTACTCCAACAAAAACTCAAAAACGTTGGCATAACAGGTCCACCACTAAAATGGTTCATCAGCTACATTGAAAATAGACAACAAATTGTAAAAATCAATAATCAAGAAAGTGACAAAGTAGGCAACAGGTATGGAGTACCCCAAGGCAGCGTCTTAGGTCCCATACTGTTTCTCATCTACATTAACAGTCTAACTGAGATAAGCCTAGGGAACATAGAGTACAAAGTTATCAGTTATGCAGATGACACTGTAATTTTATTCAAAGCCCAATCATGGGAAAACGTCTTCAAAAACACGGAAGCAGGGATGACTGAAGTAAATAAATGGCTAATAAATAATCTACTGACACTAAATATTTCTAAAACAAAATACTTAACTTTCAGTAAAACATTAGCTCGTCAGCCAGATAGTCGCCCACAACTACATCTTCACCCCTGCACAGTTACCTCATTAACTAACTCACGCTGTGTTTGTGACAAAATTGATTATGCGCAAAATATTAAATATCTCGGTTTAACTGTTGACAATAACTTAAAATGGGATCTCCAAATTAACCTAATTACAAAAAAAATACGGAAACTCTCTTACATCTTCAAAACAATTCGAAACATTATGTCACTACCTCAGCTAAAAAATATATATTATGCACTCTGTCAAAGTATTCTAATGTATGGTATTTCTGTATGGGGAGCAGCAGCAGAGACTCACCTCAAATCACTTAAAATTAATCATAAAACAATAATCAGAATTATGTTTAGAAAGCCTTATCAACATCCGACAGAACAGATAATGATCAACAATAACCTATTAGACATAAATAAACTATTCATAAAGAAGATCATCTACAAAAACTGCATAAAAATACCACCACACTTCATAACTCACTCGCAATACACAAGAGCAAACACACACAATCAATTACAAGTACCATATATCAAATCAAATTTTGCAAAAAAACATGAATCTTACTTGGCACCATATATATTCAATAAGTTTGTAGCCCAAACAAAGACCTACGTCGCATCTAATAATTTGAACTGGGTTTTCAAAAGATTTTTAAACTGGTTGAATGTCAAGGAAAGAAGAGAGATAAGTAATATTCTTAATATCTAATATTATATATTTTCTATTTTCTACTCTGTTTTTAAATTCTGATTTTCCTCTTATTTTATTATTATTATTTTTACTATAATATGTATGTTTCTTTTTTTTCTTTTTTTTTACCACTTACTTGTTTTTATGTAATTAGAAATTGTTAGTTACCAGCCTCAGAACAAACTTTAGTCTAGTGAGGAGGGTAAGGAAAAAAAAAATCATGTTGTACATTACTAATAATAAATAAACGCCCGGGTTGCCGGCACTGAATAATAATAATAATAATAATAATAATTACGGAAAAACTGACAAGCCTTATATATTTCTTTAAAAATCTAAGAAACGTGTTAAATAAAAAGGATATGAAAAAGGTCTACTACGCGTTATGTCATTCTCGAATTGAATATGGAATCATAGGATGGTGATCTGCTGCACATACATACCTACACAGCCTGAATACGAGAATACGATTCAAAAAGGAATCATAAAGACCATATTGAAAGTACCAATAAGAACGCCTTCAAATGAAATTTTCAATAATTTTGAAGTACCAAATGTACAACAAATATATGCCAAAAAAATATTGTTGAAGCTCTTCAAAAATAATGAATCCTCTACTAGACCGTGTATGCATAACACTAGATCGAATAAAAATGATATAAAAAATATTCCAAGTTATAAAACCACATTTGGACAAAGAAACTATACATAATTTGCAACAAAACTCCATAACATCCTTCCCCAAGACATAAAACTAATAAAAAATCCAATTGAATACAAATCAAGAATAAAAACATGGCTTAAAGAGGTCAATGAGAAAACCCTAGCGAAGACGCTAAAAACGACATAGAAACTATATTTAAATAACTTTAGTCCGCCTCGGCACAGGACCCCCTAGTGAGGAAGACTAAGAAATACAATATTTTATACTTAATTTCACATTACATTTTGTATGTAAAATGTTTTATATATAGTCGCCATAATAAAAAAAAAATAAATACAAAAAAAACCTAAATTAAAAAGGTAAAGAAACAATAAATAAATAAATATATAGGGGTTATCGTATTTCATAACTTTGTCAAAACTAAAAGATCACACGGATGGCATTTCTAAGGCGTCACTTACACTATAAAATACAATCATATTTTTATGAAAACGGGCACTTAAATGGAATGAAAACAATAATGTTGTGATCAAAACGGTTTCTTTCATATTTATTTGATAGTCACTTTAATATCACATAAGAAAGATTCGCTCTAATGTAATCGCTTATAAACGTTGTTTTTTTCATTAAGTTATTTTTTACACATACTTAAAAAAAACCTTAAGGACATATATTTTTATTTATTTATCTATTGTTGAAAATGGTATGAACTAATGATACAATGAATGATAACATTTTGTCTGATCTCACCAAGGGCGGATCCAGCTTTGGCGCCAGGGGGGGGTCACATAGTCGTGATCAAGTCGCTAGAAGTTATAATTTGATTTTTATAATAATAGATACAAGTAAAAAGTAGGTCCACCTAGGTCCTGGACCCAGCCCAGGGGGGGGTCATGACCCCATGACCCCCCCCCTGGATCCGCCCTTGGATCTCACTAACACTTTGTTGTTAATTCATATATTTTAATATTTTTATTTTTATCACTTATTATTTTAACTGTTCATCATTTTATTATTTTGCTTTTACTTAACTGTTTTGCATGACCGATATTTGCGTGTGTTATTTTTATTAAATTGTGAAATTATTAATCCCGATACAGGCGAACCCTAGTGGGGTTAATAATTACATGCTAAAAATATATGTACATAAATTGTGAAGAAGCAATAAATAAATAAATTATTTTTCTAGTTAATATTCTAGTTTTCATTCAGTTACTTTTATGTTTCTAAATACCTATCTGTGAACATTAATAATTGGTCTTTTTTTGTTATCCTCTTATGTATATTATGTTATTAAGACTGTTTATGTTTCTTAAATAAATAAATAAATAAACAAACAAACAAACAAACAAACAAACGAACGAACGAACGAACGAACGAACAAACGAACGAACGAACACACAAACAAACAAACAAACAAACAAACAAACAAACAAACAAACAAACAAACAAACAAACAAACAAACAAACAAACAAACAAACAAACAAACAGACAAACAAAAAACAAATAAATAAATAAATAAATATTGTAATTATTTACACTTACAAAGGTTTGTAGTCTTCGACATAGGTGGTTATGCCAAGAGCAGCCAGGGATCCGACGAATGTTCCGATCAACAGCGCTGCAGCTGTTTTGAAATATCTGTCATAAAAAAATAACAAATTACGTATTTTTTATTTTGTCCAAAGAAACAATATTATTGAGATTTTTGTATTGTGCGTAGGATTACCGTAATATTTTTCCATGCATGTCCTTCCTTAAATAAGTTTTAATTTTTTTTTTAAATTTGACTTATTTGTTCTGCCATGCGCTTTTGTGGATACGTAATAGATTCTATACGTAATCGCCTGTCACATTTATTTATTTTTTCAGGTTCTCCATAAAACAGTTATACACCAAATTATTACGGAGAAGATTACAAAATTTAAGAGAGAAAAAAGTCCAAGGGGGCAGTTTTACTATGTTGAGACGTATGTCAAAAGATAGTTACTGAAATCTTTATAGGTAACATTGAAGATGTCAATGCTCAATGCAGAATCGTTAAGAATTGCTCTGTTTAATGGGGCTTTCTGAAAGGAAGAGGATCTCGCTTTCGGAGCATAAAAAAATATTTGTGTGATTGTCTATGGCAGGGGTCACCAATTACTTTCATTAGGAGTCCGTTTTTTAAAATACCATGACCGTCGCGGTCCTGAAGGGAAAAAGCCTACCGCCCCCCCCCGGCTAAACAATTTAAATAATAAACTGCACCACTTAAATATGTGTAAATACAACATCAATGAACTAATAAAACGAAAGGGTTCCCGAACATTACTTTATTAAATAATAAACAAATGTTATGTGTAAATGGGTGACCGGACAACTCAGAATGAAACCAACTCAGAAGCACCACAGAAAGGTCATTAAGAGTGATGATAAAAAAATATTTAAAAAATGTTTAAATAGGTTAAGTTAGGTTAGGGCTACCGGCTATTTAAAATTATTTTTTCATAGCTTTAATGACCTTTCTGAGGTGTTTCTGAGTTAGTATCATTCTGAGTTGGCATGGAACCGTGTAAATGAACTACCAATACAATATTATTGAGAAAAATGATATGTTTTGCCTTGGACAATCCGTCTGAAGTTTGGGCTAAAGTTTGTGCTGGCTATTGTTATTAAATCTTGGAGATGTTCATCGGTAAGTATGCTCCGGAATTTATTTTTAATGAAGTTAATCTTGGAAAATACTGCTTCACAAACACGTGTTGACCCAAACGAAGTGAGAAGTTTCAACACTATTTTTTTTTTAAATTCTGAGTATTTATTAGCACAAACAAATTTTATCCAAAACTCTTGACAAGAAATTTCCTGTTTTTATTTATTTATTTAAATTTTACGGCGCAAAGTGCCATTTACAAACATGTGTTATTTAATATATTCAAACAGTCATAGTACAGTGAAGAAAGATTGTTTTTTTAATTTCTCATAATAAGAGAAAAAGAGCAAAAATTTCTAACAACTAATGAAAACTTTAAAAGGGTACAATGAAATAAAAAGAAAAACTTGTTATGAAGTAACATCGTTACAATACGTAAGGCTAAAATGTTTGATAAGTGGAGCCTTGTATTTTAATAAGGAAATATTAAAAATATCAGCAACATTGGCATAAAAATTACCAATGGTGAGTATTCTATTTATAACAGAATTATATCCTGCGACAGACGTATAATTGTCACAATAATATATACTAGGGAACCTTGATCTAATGGTAGGTACATGAAAGTGAATCAACTTTAATATATCAGGGCTATCCAACTGATGATTTACTATTTTGTATAAAAATATGAGATCAAAAATTTTTCTTCTGTCACTTAACTTCGACAATTTCAATGAGTGTAATAAAAAGTCATAATTTATTGATTCTAAAGGGATTCCAAGTCGAAAATTAATACACCTCAAAAACTTGCGTCGAACTTTTTCAATGATATTAATGTGATTATTAAAGACAGGTGACCAAATTTTAGAGTTATATTCTAGAATGCTTCTAACGTGAACAGAATTTTTAATGTGTGAATATTTTTAAAATCTTTGGAAATTCTTAACATAACACCTAACATTTTCATAGCCCTGTTAGCTATAGAAGTTACATGAGATACAAAGCAGAGTGTTTTAATACTGTATTTTCTTGGAAATCGATCATTTCCATCCGGAGAGCAGCTTTAACAGTGGTGAAGCCAACACTCAGGTACGTACCTACTTAAGGTATATACCTGTGCAGCACGGCGATGTCGCCGCTTGGTACAACCGGGAACGGTACACGAAGAATACCTACCTACCGGCACTGAATATCTGGAATCTCGTCGCACTTTATGGAAAGTACCGGAGCGTTTACATTCCCTGTACATTAGGCGTCAGAACCATCGAGAAACGTATCGTATTCTCTCGATATTACCAGCTGAATTATTAAACCGTTACCTCCGCCGCGGCATTATAAAAGCCGGAGTAATGGTTTGACCCAGTCAGTCGATAGAATAGCAAGCCAAACAACTTGTACCGTTATTTACAACCTTCTCACTCCGTGTAATATTTTGAATTATTAATAAACGATCAACAGTTAATTCCAGTGTTTTCTTTACGCGTTTACGTAGCGCGACTGATTGCTACACTCCCGAAAATAATTGCAGCTTCATTGCTCCATTCATCACCAGGATGCAGAGAGTAAATTTTACTGGGGATGTCGGAAAGATGATCAAAATACGTACTAAATATTTTGAATTGCTAACACAAGGTCCGCACAAAATAGGTCGGCGGTCCGCCATTTGGTGACCCCTGGTCTATGGCTAGCAATTATCTTTTCTACGGGCTGATATGTCAGCTGTCAGCGCTATCACCGACGTTAACTAGTTTAAAACACGAAAAGCGTAAGTGATATATCTATACGTGAGTATTTATTAATTTAACGTACTTTTAAACTTCTATACCATGGACTTGTTGACAGCTTACCAGGGTTGCGGGGAATTTTCGAAATTGCGGGGAACATGTGGGGAAATTGCGGGGAATTTGTTATTTTATTAATTTTATTTAATTTGGGGAATTTGAACATTTATCGCGGGTATTTTAGAACATAGGCATTGGCAACCCGGCAACTCACACATCAGCCCTTAGAAAAAGCAATAGCAAACCATAGACAATCACACACAAGTATGACAGGCGATTACGTATGGAAACGATTCCGTATCCACAAAGACACGGAATCGCTTTTCTGATTGGTTGATGATACAGCGCAATTCAGAAGGGAGGTTATTATAGTTTTTATGGCTTGGTAAATATAATGGTTTTGCATTTGAGATGTATTTAAAAATGACGGTATTTGACATATGGTCGACTTAGCTCAGTGGTCAAAACACTCGGCAATCGATTCAAGTTGTTAATATTGTCTTCAATGATTATAATTACATTAACTTACTTCTTAGACAAGTAGAATAGGAAAGCTATCCACACGAAGAACTGCATATCGCAGGAGAGGTAATAGCTCCACGACATGCACATGCCAGAATAGGTTCCCGGGAATATGTTATTGATGTACAGCAAGTTGGTCCACCAGTACTTTGGGCACTGCAGATCGTTCCTCTCGTTTGTCCACTTGGCGACTGAGGTACGATTGCTGGCGGCAGATGTGAAGGTCATACCCAACACGTACATGTACGTTGGGGTTAATCTGCAAAAACAAAACGAATTAATTATTAAGTTTGGTGGAGTTAACATGTTAAAAACAGGTTAATCTGCAGAATTAAAACGTCACAACCGTTTTAAGCATGGTGGAGGAACGATTAGTGTCAGCTGATGTGAAGTTCCAACCCAAGATTAATTTGTACACCGAGGTTAATCTGCAGAGTTAAAACATTTAATTTGTTTTAAGCACGGTGAAGGAACGATTACTGTCAGCTGATGTGAAGTTCCAACTCAAGATTAATTTGTACACTGAGAGATAAAACATTTGCATTTGCACTGCAGAGTTAAAATATTTAATTTGTTTTAAGCACTGTGGAGGAACGATTACTGTCAGCTGATGTGAAGTTCCAACCCAAGATTAATTTGTACACCGAGGTTAATCTGCAGAGTTAAAACACTTAATTTGTTTTAAGCACGGTGACGGAACGATTACTGTCAGCTGATGTGAAGTTCCAACTTAAAATTAATTTATTTGTACACTGAGGTTAATCTGCAGCATTCGAATATTTCATTTGTTTTAAGCTCGGTGAAGGAACGATTACTGTCAGCTAATGTGAAGTTCCAACTCAATATTAATTTGTACACTGAAGGTAATCTATGGTAAATTATGACCGGCACCAAAATTTTACATACCTTCGAAATCTTTTAAATATCGTCTTTAGATAAAGTGTTGTTAGCCTTGTCACAGAATGGTTTGACTCATCGGCCAGTTCCTTCGATTTTAACAGTCCATGAACCATTAAAAAACCTCTGAAAATATTTAACAAATGTATGTACCAGTATTATTTTTAACAATTTTAAACAGAACCTTAATAACAATCATGTTGGTTTCCAAAAAGAGTGAACAGCCGCTTTGTCTTGGCACACACGTTTTGCTTTATTCGATATATACCGATTGATGAGAAACACAAAACATATATACAAAAAGAAAATAATGTTCAGGCGAGCAAAAAAAAAACCTTTTTTTTTAATTTAATTTAACATTTTCACAAAAATTGATAAAATAAATTAATAAAATATTGAGTTCTAAATTCCATTCGTAAGAATGACATGATCGTCCAGTCGATTGGTCTAAAATTAAATTTGAATTCGGACTAAGTATGCAGTTATATGTAATAGTGTACCATCTATCTGGTACAATACTCAGATTACTCATACTCATAAATACCACCATATCAATTATAATGCACTGAAACATGTAAAAATTAAACAAAATGTAGATGTTTTCTGGGTCACTAATAAAATATTTCAAAAAGTCATTCGTGTGAGCCGAACCCTATTTCAAGTAAAAATTTTGCATTCGTACTTCGTTCATCCTAGACACGAGAGACTATCCACTGGAGCGATCACGCGAAATAAATAAATTTGCTTCGATTGCTTGAGATTTCCCAGATGGTCATTTTTTTTAATTTTTCGTCAACATTAAAAAAATCATACCTTCGAATTTTGATATTGAGACATAAAAACTTATTATAGTGCTATATAGCCAATGAATTAACCTGTATTTTACCGTTAATCTCATATTTGTAGGATTTATGAAAAAAATATAAAAAATAGTAAATTTTATAATCGTACGAATCCTGGGTGTTTTTTACTTGAAACTGCCGTGAGGGATACTTATTCGGATCAACATAGAATATTTTCAGTTTTTGTATGTTGTCTGTGGTATACTTGATAATTAAAGGTGCACATCTATGGAAAAAAGACTTAATTTTATCCGTAAAATGCTGTTCGAAAATTCGGCGGGAAAAAAATATTTTAAAAATTTATTTATAACTTTGTTCTAAAATGGTCTACAAAGTTCAGATTTGCGACATCTATGGTCATAATAGATAAAACATTTCAATAGCTTCGTGTTAAAATAAACGGCTTGCCCAAGAAATGTTTTAAATAATTACAATAAATGTTTTACGAATGGTAGAAAAATGTGGTCCATTTTTGGACCGAAATCAATCGCAGAAAAATAAAAGTGGTCCATTTTTCGACCGAAATCGCTCCAGTGGATAGAACTTCTATGATGTTAGAAATAAGCTAAAATCTGCACATCATTAGGATATAACAGACATACCAAAAACATTCAATTCTTAAAAAGCAGAAACCATTATGTTACTGCTGTTAAGGTGCTGCGGTCGCGAAGAACGAATTTACGCACAATCCGGCAACTCTGGCGTGTAGTCACCACGCTGCACTCTCTGTGACGCTTAGTGTACGGCCTGAGTGGTTAGCGTTCGGCGTGGCGGTCAGCGGGGCGGTGGAGCGGTCAAGAGCGTGCTCACTGAGTGGCCTCAGTGCACGCTCAGCGTTGATGGTCACCGCTATTGTTTTAATCATGGCTTTTGCGTCATACGATATTGATGATATGTACTTGGAAGAAAGTTTGTGGTTAAAATATAATTTTGAGTCAAGACAAGGTCCCAGTGATATTGTTACGCAAAGAAAGCGGTTTGGAGAGTTTCGTACGCTGTTTGAATCATTAAGATTGAATTTAGATAAATTTTACGAATACCTATGCTAGTTTTTCTGAAAGTTCTCTCCTTACTATTTTATTCTTATATAAAGAATGAGAAGATAACCATATTTCAGGCTTATTCTCTATTTCTGAAATGATTTCTTCAACAGACATTATGCGCACGCTCTTGTCACCGCTGCAAAATCACAAACTCGTTTGAACCTGCACGCGACGCCCCGCTCGACGCAAACATGCACGCTGCTGCCACCGCCCCGCTCGGCCCCCACTCAGGACGGTGCCACAGTATTTAAATTACGGTACTATGCAAAACCATGAGTTTGACATGAACGCCGCATGCTCCGCCCCGCCCCACGCTCGATTTGAGTGCCGTTTGCAATGAAGTTTCCGCTCGCCATACCCGCCAGGTGTGAATAATGCTATGTAATTCCCTTTTTCGGAGCTCGGTGATATGGTGATTTCAATAAGACCACCATTGATAAGATTTTTGATAGAAAATTTGGGATAACACAAGATCTGCGCAAGGTGGGTCCCAAAAATGCTCACCAAAAATCACAAACAACAACGGCTTGAAGGAACCAGAATTCCTTGAGTGCTACGACATCGATTGCGATGAATTCTTGAAATCAATAATTGTGACTGTGGACGAGACCTTCTAAACCAACCTGTTACATAAAAATATTTGTAACAAGGTGTGTGCACCCTCTTATACACACTTTATTCATGGTTTCAGTGTGTGGCACCTCTAGTGCTTGCCCATTGACATTTGGGGCATTGGTAATATGGTAGCCCTGCAATATTTTGGAATGCAAGAGTTGCTGATCCTGGAAAATTAAAAATCAGGAGATTTGAAAAGAGAGAGGATCATTCTTTGTACTATAGCCCAGAGCATTGGGCGATCCTCTGGACCGTAAGACGACGAATGGAGTATAAATCGTTACGATTCAAGATCATACATGTGGGAAGTTACTCTCGCCATCTTGGAAGCCGACTTTAAATCATCCTGGGAGGATGATTGGCCTCTGAAGACATCAGCCTGTCCTGCTTCTGGATGGTCCTTTTTTGGCTTATAGCCAATGATTTGCAGCCCTGCCATTCTCACGATGTGAGATTCTTTATATAAAACGAGGAGTTTTCGACAAGCCACGTTTCAGCCACACTACGACTTATCACGGTATCACCATCAACCTATTATCTAAGCAAGCCCTTTATGCCAGACAGTTTTAGACTTAGGATGTCCTTTTAATTCACAATATACTCTTTTTTATTTTCGAATACCTTGTTTTCGTACTAGAACCTAATCCTTGTATTTGGCATGTTGAGTCCTCATTGCTCATAACAATCTACATTGTTGCCACCTCATCCCAGGTAACAAACCTTTCGCGCTCATATATTGTTTTCCGTACACTTTATTTGGTTTTGAAATGATAATATGCACAGTTCCTACCGGAATGTCATTTATCCATCCTACCCTCACCTAACCATGTCACCTTGCTGAAGAACAATAAACAACCAGTACATTGTGAGATGACTTGACATTTGTAGCAAATAGTTGAATTTTGAATTTTGGTAAGTGCCTTGGTTTTCCTCACTTCCTTGCATTCCATAATTTTACCATACACATATAAATCATCCAACTTCAAACAATTTCAATTTTTCGTTTTACATTTACAGTTCATTTTCGCCAGTCGCATTTGAGGCTGTAATTTCGAAACAGTCTCGGATGCACACTTTATACTGTGCATTGTACTTTGAACACAAAAAACGAATTACAAATCGTAATTCACACCTGGCGAGTGCGACTAGCGGAAGCTCCATCGTGAACGGCTGCCACGCCGAGACCACGCGTCACAGAGAGTGCAGCATGATGGGCATTTGGCGTGGGGGAACCAGGCTACACGCCAGTGTTGCTGGATCGCACTTAAAATTGTTCCTCGCGACCGCAGCACCTTATTTTACAGAGAGCCCTCGTACGTAAAATTATAATGTTTTGTTTACCCAATCAAGAAGAACACATCAATGGAATAAGATGAGTTGGACATTATCTGTCCAAGGAAAGAATCAGTTAAGTAGTACACCAAGGCCCGGTTAGAGTAGTAATCCATGACGAATAAACGGCTGTGCGAAATAATGACATACACTGTCAAGAGAACCCTGAAACATAAAATTGTATTAACATCAATGTGCACTTTTATAATTTTTTTTAAACCCCTCCGAATTTTCGAGAGTATTCGCTTGTGATGTCGCAAACGAAATGACATTTTACGAAAACTTTGTGTTATTACTGCTTCACAATTAAAGCTCTATAAATGAAACATTTCTGAACGTAGCCGAATATTTAAAACTGTTTTAGAAAGGTTATAAAATAAGCTTTCGAATTATTATTTTACAAATAAATATTAACATTTAGAATGCAAACATTAAAAAAATGTAAAAATGACTCGCTTGATGTTTTTATCTGAAAACGGTACTAAAATCACAGATTATGTAAACAACAATACTTATTCTATTGTATAAATGTATAATAAACACTTTTGTCACCTCACTTTTTTATCATTTCATATAAAAATATTTAATAAAAATTAACGATATCGAGCGGGGTCGAGCCGCCGGTCCGAAATTTGGCGGGAAAAATTATGTGTCAGATTGCGCGAATGACAGAATATTCTTGTTATGTATTTCTATAGACAACTTGAATAGGGATGTACAGCTTGTTCCACTATCGACCTTTTACTTTTTGTTTTAGGGATGTCACTAAAAGAATAACGGAGTCAGAACGATTTCTATGGAGACACACACGTTGACGTGTAAACACGCTTATTGTACTTGACTGCTGTCGTATTTCTAACGCATATATCTGCTTAAGTCGGTGACCGGTTAATGCCGGCAACCCGGGCGTTTATTGTAATAATAATATCTTATACAAACAAGTTAGTAGCCCCTACTCACTAGACCAAGTCTGTTCCGAGGCGGGTACATGTATATATACATAAACTTACATACACATACATTTACATATATACATACATACATACACTCATATGCACACATACATACATACATGTATTCACATACGTGTACATAATCGAACACATAGATACATATTAAAACATAAATACAAATAATCAAATAAGAATTATTGGGAGCTGAAATGCAGTTATCATGGAATTAACATACCTATTTCCATAAAACCAAAAATTACCATAAATTTTCAGGGTTACGGGTACTGTGACGGCAAAAAAGCACTAAACATATATACTAAAAGCTGCAGCTCTTTCTTACACGTTAAATAATGGTTAGACACACAAAATACGTATGACTATTTCCTCCAAAGTACTCCTTTTTGCGACGGGTTATTTCATTTTCTTTATAAAATGTGTGAGGGAGATTATTTTATTTTTTTTATTATAGCGACAATATAAAAATTTTTACATACAAAATATAATGGTGAAATTAAGTATAAAATATTGTATTTCTTAGTCCTCCTCACTAGGGTCCTGTGCCGAGGCGGACTAAAGTTATTTAAATATAGTTCATTTGTCTTCTATGTCGTTTTTAGCGTCTTCGCTAGGGTTTTCTCATTGACCTCTTTAAGCCATATTTTTATTCTTGATTTGTATTCAATTGGATTTTTTGTTAGTTTTATGTCTTGGGGAAGGATGTTATGGAGTTTTGTTGCAAAGTATGTATAGTTTCTTTGTCCAAATGTGGTTTTATAACTTAGAATATTTTTTATATCATTTTTATTCGATCTAGTGTTATGCATACACGGTCTAGTGTTATGCATACACGGTCTTGTAGAGGATTCATTATTTTTGAAGAGCTTCAAGAGATGTATGAAAATAGTTTTCTTTAGGGGTGCAGACACACGTTCAGCGTTTCTAATTTTTGACTGTTGTTATTAAGTGTATAAGAAAGAGCGGCAGCATTATATAAGAACACACCGGCGATGCCCGGGCTTTAGAGAGAGTTTTCGAAAATAGACAGTAACCTTCCTTTTGTTTTGAAGGTCACATGTGCAAAATTTCATCAACGTCGGCATTAAACTGTAGATTTGCATACCAATCAAATCCACACCGCCCGCTTGCCAGCCCGCTCGTCCGCCACATACAGACGTTCTCTTTTATATAGTATATATTTCAATCACCTTACACAAAACCTTAACAAATTACACACCTCATGAATCACTCTATCTATTGGTGAAAACCGCATGAAAACCGGTTAAAAAGGTTAAGAGCGTTTAACCAGCCAGCGGACGAAAATCCACATTTCATCGAAAGTTGTTCTTACGATCGTGCAGGGCGGTTACAACGAGAAAGATTAATTATTCTCCGTACCAGCTTTTTAAAATTATAACTCAATATCGAATTTATTTCAATTCAAATTAGCTTTAATTTATACCTTCATCCAAAAATGCTGAAAGGCGTGATGATAAAACTATTAAAATACTGTACTTTTTGTAGTTATTTTTTGATTATAAGTATTTATCATTTTTCAATAATGTTTAAATTTAATAAGAATGTTAAAAAAATGTGAAATATATTAGTTTGTAAGTGCGCAAATAAATACACAAATAGACCAATTTTCGTCAAGAAACACATGTACGTACTTATTTTTTAATGATTTTATTGAAACTAAAATTAAAATTCTAAAACATGCTTTTGCTAGAGATAATGTATTGATTTATTTTTCTGCATGATTATATTATTTGAAATGGGTGTGGTATAATACAAAATCTTTTTTGAAAATTTAACAAATCTGCCAAAGACCTATAGTATAACCTTATTATACTAAAAATATTATTACATGCGAATGCTAGATAAAAGAACAATCTTTCGAAATCCATTTATAATTTTTTGTGGAAAAGAGTCAAGACGTCTAAAATCTGATTTGAAAATGACATATTTCTGGTTTTCTCTGGTAATGCCCTCTTTAGTGGCATAGCAACGCATGCCTGGAACTCGCTAGTAACAATTTAAAAAATACAAGGGCAAATCGACGAGAGCAAATAGTAATCAACTTACCTAAATCCAATGATTGGCTTCAAGACACTTCGATTTGCCTCCATTGTGAAAACTTGGCTAAAGTTTGTGTACCAACTGAAACTAAGGAATACCTCACGGAATCTGTTTAGGTCTGGTTTATTTTCACTTGTGATCTTTCCTTGTATCACGTTGTTTGGTGTACAGTCCTGTGTCGTCACTGAAAGCAATGTTTGCAATTAATTTAAGGGTATTTTTTTCAGGAGGCCCTGAGGAAAATAGTTTCCTTCAGTGCCTATGTCATTTTTGAGGATGGTATGTATAGGGTCTTTTTGAGGAGAGGAAGGAGTGAACATGCCATGTTGTAGGAGGAAGAAAACACAGAAGCCGAAATCGCAGAAACGACCCGTTCTCATGTGACAATTGTCAACCGTGTACATATGTTGGGCGCGTGTTTGGCGTGTTTCCCGAGGTCAGTTATTTATTTATTTATTTTTTTGTTTATTTACGGACAAATAGTCTAATTAACAATATAACAATAACACGAATAGAAAAAAAAGACAGATCACAATGAAAGGAGATTACATATAGATGAAGAGCATTGACAAAATACATATAATATAAAAGTACATAGAGAAGATAACTACAAGTAGCTTGAAGATGGATTTAAAAATACTTTAAAAAACCACATTGCGTGACGACTGCCGAAAGTCATTTAGGCTTACACCAAAAAATTCAATGCTTTGATTTGCGTTGACAAGTCTCGACATTTTGGATAAAGGAGAATGATATCCATAATTATTAGAATGTTGATTGAGGAACAGCAATTCATTATTTCGGAGTCAACGGGAAGGAATGTTGAACTGGATAAGTTGTAACAAAGCAGGTGCGTCAGTAGGTAATACTGTTGATAATTTTGAAAATGCATATTAGATCAGAGTCCTTTCTACGTTTTTCTAAAGAGGAAATGTTTAAAGTTTGTTCAATTTCATCATACGAGTATTCTCCTCTTTCGAGTCCTAACCTCCAAGCAATTCCTCGTAGGAAGCGATGTTGTACAGATTCAATGTAACAAATGTGGACAGCATAAAAAGGAGACCAAATCACACTAGCATATTCAAGGTGAGGGCGGACCAGCGAACAGTAAAGAGTTTAATTACGCTAGTTCTTCAGATCATCTTCCTTTGTAATACTGGTAGAACCAAGACAGCATTCTCACCTGACGCCTGTGCTCTAAAGATTACAATCCGTTTGTTAAGTTAGGAGAATTTATCAAACGGACCGCGAGTTTCTGCACAGAATCGAGGGTTTTTTTAGATAAAATACCAAAAAAAAATTGAAGCTGTAATGAACAAATACAGTTTACAAATGGCGTCGATCTTACTTGTTGTTCGTAATGTTGATCGTACTTGTTGTTAATACTGATTTGTATGTTGTTTTACCGAGTTTTTAAACTGTTTTTGAAGTAAAACTTCTTTACGCACGCTCGACTTGGGGGGTAAGCTGGTGAATGCGTTACGAAAAAGTGTGATGCGAACGGTAATCGATGCGAACGGTGATCGGGCGAGGCGAACTGTCGGGCCTTTACGCACACTTAACTTAGGGAGTGATAAGAATAAAGATGAGGATAAGGATAAGATAAAGGATAAGGATAATGATAAGGATAAGATGTAGATATAAGTTAGTGAAGTTTTACTTCAGTCGTGTGGCCTAAAGCATACTCGCTTTTTTTCAATTTGGGAGGCGGGTACCGCCGCCCCGGGAACCATTTATTGGATAACCAACACTCCTGCCATAGGTCACCCCAAGTGGTTCGGTACGTTTGGTGACTTAGCAGGGTTGCCTGGGTTCATGGGGGTGAGGTTTGTCTAGGTCTTGGTGGCCAATGCATTTGCCCACCTATTTCGAGACTTTTTGACCTGTCCAGCTAGATTATCTCGACCCATCGCCTTGCACCACAGTGGGAGGGATGGATTCATACGTCCGTCACTCCTGGACAGATTGACCCCAGATTCCTCCCCACCCCTCACACCCTTTTCCTTCCCTCCTCTCCTTCCTTTCTTTCCCCGAGAAGACACTCTACACAGTAACCCCAAAGATGACATAGGATAGAATCATGGACATATGAATGTATCTGGACCTGCCCTAAGGGATAAAAGCGTATTATTTCCCCCTCCTATTTCGCCGGTTCCATGGAGCCAGCTCGGCTTACGAGAGCGTCGCTTGAATCTAAAAAATGTGACGTCATCATTCTTGTCCTGACCAGCGCGCTGGTCACATCGCACATTTTACGAACAAAAGTGAGAGCTTGTGCTATACATTATACCCTAATATATGTGAACGTAGCGAATGTGGGCGTTTCTCCAGTGAGCTCGTCGCTGGTTACAGGGGTAAATAAATTATGAAACATTTGTAAAAGTGTCTTAACTTCCTAGGCCTCCGTAGTCCAGTGGGTAAGACTCTTGACTCACAATCCGGAGGTCGCGGGTTCGAACCCGGCATGCGCAAATAAATTTTATTTGATAAATTTGTGTTATTTCACAATTAATTCATTTAAAATAATATATAGTATATTTGCGGCATGTTCCAGAGTGGAAGATACTATCAGTATCGCCCTGGTGTAAGACCACCATTCAGAATTGAAACGTTGCTTGAAAATGGCTTTAGCCGTGTTTGGTGACCAGATCTGAATAGCCAGGTACTTCCCAACCTTCCTCTTCCCCACCTCCTTCCCCTCCCCACTACCTTCAACCTCACAACATACCCCATTTGGGGATGCCATAGTCTCACTGGCTCCAGACGGGAGCAGTTGAGATTCTTGTGCGGTATTCAATGTAAAAAAAAAAAACTAAACACGGCAACAAAATATTTCCGTGTGAAAAAGGGCGAACTTTCCTTTGCCGCATTTCGACTACTCAAATATGATAATAACGTGGCGGGCAATTCGCGCTCCCATGTAAAAAGGTCTATTCATACAAAAGCTTTCGTTCAATTTGGGAGGCGGGAATGGGTACCGCCGCCCCGGGAACCTTTATTGGATAACCAACACCTCTGCCATAGGTCACCCCAAGTTGTTCGCTACGTTTGGTGATTTAGCAGGGGTGCCCGGGTTCATGGGGTGAGGTTTGTCTAGGTCTTGGAAGCGGATGACCAGGACATACTGAACCTCAGATTCCTACCCACCCCTTAAACCCTTTTCCTTCCCAGAATTCTCCTCTCCTTCCTTTACTTAAAAAAACCCTCCACACAGCATCCTCAAAGATGACATAGGCCCTGAGGGAAATTATTTTCCTCAGGGCCTCCTGCGTGGAGCTCATGTAAAAAAAAAAAAGCAGATTTTGCTTTTAAGAACTAAATGGTGATATTATAATGCGAGATGTCTATATACTGTCAGATTGATTTTTTAACGAATCACAGTCATCTTTCCCCTCTCTTTTCCTCTAAATTTTGATGTCTATGGATAGAATAGATTTTTTCCCTCAGGGTCTCCTGTTGTCTAGTTTGTGGAAATATGAAGCGCATGATTTTTCTGTAAATTGTTAAGAGGAAATCGGGTCGCAGAGAAATTTTAACAATAGGTATTTTACCTGTTTTTAATTGTTGTTGTCACTGTCTATCCCCCTAGTATCTACTGAGCGAAAGTGACAATTGAATCTCGGGCAGATAAAACCTAAATAAAATTTTGTGTTCCCCATTTTTCTCCTTCAAAACTGGACCGATTTTAAAGTTTTTTTTTACTAACTGCGTAAGAACAAAATACTACATTCCAATATTGTCTAGAATGTCTAGTTTGTACACAAAACGTTTGTTGATGTCGTTCAAACCAGGCAATTTTAACTATTTTTGGAGGGTCCTAACTCCTATAAGAAGTAATTTATCAAAAAAAAAACAAAACGTTCCCACACACTTTTTTTTTTAATAGTGATACCTCACAAGGGTCTCAGCTGCTCCCGTCTGGAGCCAGTGAGACTATGGCATCCCCAATTAGGGTATGTTGTGAGGCTGAAGGTAGTGGGGAGAGGAAGGAGATAGGAGGGGAAGGAGATATACATTTCTAAATTAATAGCATATTGATTATTTATTACAGTATATTTACTGTTAATATATTATTTTTTATTTTCTTATTAACTTACCATTGCATATTAATTTTCTAACAGAACCTAATTTTAAATATTATAGATTAAACAACTTGCAAAAAAAAAAAGTTATTTCAAAGCTAATTTCAACATATGGTCACTCTACATGTTTTACGTTATAATGTATTTGTAGAGGCCCATTCTGTGAGAAATATTATTGTAGCAATATTGTCTTTCAACACATTATTTTGTGTACTCTATAAAATTTGTTAATCTCAAGTCAAAATGAAGTTCAAAATTTCAATTTAAACAATAACACCTAAATTAGAAAAGTAAAGAAACAATAAATAAATAAATATATAGGGGTTATCGTATCCCATAACTTTATCAAAACTAAAAGATCACACGGATGGCATTTTCTAAGGCGTCACTTACACTATAAAATACAATCGTATTTTAATGAAAACGGGCACTTAAATGGAATGAAAACAATAATATTGTGATCAAAAGGGTTTCTTTCATATTTATTTCATAATTATTTGATAGTCACTTTAATATTGCATAAGAAAGATTCGCTGTAATGTAATCGCTTATAAATCTTTGTTTTTTTTTTCTCATTGTTTATTTTTTACACCTATTTAAAAAAAAAACCTAAGGACATGTATTTTTTTAATTTTATATAACTAATGATATAATGAATGATAACATTTTGTCTGATCTCTCAACACTCTGTTATTAATTTATATATTTTTATCACTTATTATTTTGTCTGTTTATCATTTTATTTTTAAATTTTATGATTTTGCTTTTACTTAACTGTTTTGCATGACCGATATTTGCATGTGTTATTTTTATTAAATTGTGAAATTATTAACCCCGATACAGGCGAACCCTAGTGGGGTTAATAATTACATGCTAAAAATATATGTACATAAATTGTAAAGAAGCAATAAATAAATAAATAAATAGGAAAGAAGAAGGTGGGGAAGTACCTGGCTATTCAGATCTGGTCACCAAACACGGCTAAAGCCATTTTAAGTAACGTTTCAATTCTGAATGGTGGTCTTACACCAGGGCGATACTGAGAGTATCTTCCACTCTGGAACGTGCCGCAAATATAGATACTATATAATATATATATATATTTTTTTAATGAATAACTTGTGAAATAACACAAATTAATTAAATAAAATTTATTTGCCACGCCGGGATTCGATCCCGCGACGTTCGGAATGCTAGTCCAGGGCCTTACCGCTGGACTTCGCCAGTCGTCAAATAATATTGTGCTTGTGGTCAATATTAATATTAAAGTTTTAAAAATATTTGCGGTATTATCAAAATCGAGACAGGAATTGGAGAATACGTTTGTATTGCTAAAACGCTGCCCGGTTTCCTCTTAACCTACATTAAAAAAATATATCTTACTAATATTATAAAGTCGAAAGTTTGTATGGATGTATGTGTGTGTTACTCTTTCACGCAAAAAATACTGAATGGATTTTAATGAAACTTTGAATTTTAATTTTAATAAAACATGTACGAGCTCTGGCATTATTAAAATTTGAATAAAAAAATTGCAGTAGATGGCACGCGAGGTGTTTGAAAACTGAATGTATTGGGAATGAATGTATGGAAAGCGGGAGGGGAGGGGGGTAACCCGGGAGGGAGGAGGGGAACTTGGGAGGGGGGAGGGGTATTCCCGGGAGAGGGGAGGCGAATACGGAAGGGGGTGAGGGGAACTCGGGAGGGTGGTTCGCAGGAACGACACGAGCTCTGGCATTATGAAATTTGTATAAAAAAATTGCAATAGATGGCATGCGAGCTGTTTGAAAACTGAATGTACCGGGAATGAATGTATGGAATGCCGGAAAGGGGAGGGGAACCCGGGAAGGGGGAGGGGAACTCGGGAGGGGGGAGGGGAATTCGCGGAGGGGGGAGGCGAATTCGGAAGGGGGTTAGGGGAACTTGGGAGGGTGGTTCGCGGGAACGACACGAGCTCTGGCATTATGAAATTTGAATAAAAAATTGAAATAGATAGCACGCGAGCTGTTTGAAAACTGAATGTATTGGGAATGAATGTATGGAAAGCGGGAGGGGAGGGGGGTAACCCGGGAGGGAGGAGGGGAACTTGGGAGGGGGGAGGGGTATTCCCGGGAGAGGGGAGGCGAATACGGAAGGGGGTGAGGGGAACTCGGGAGGGTGGTTCGCAGGAACGACACGAGCTCTGGCATTATGAAATTTGTATAAAAAATTGCAATAGATGGCATGCGAGCTGTTTGAAAACTGAATGTACCGGGAATGAATGTATGGAATGCCGGAAAGGGGAGGGGAACCCGTGAAGGGGGAGGGGAACTCGGGAGGGGGGAGGGGAATTCGCGGAGGGGGGAGGCGAATTCGGAAGGGGGTTAGGGGAACTTGGGAGGGTGGTTCGCGGGAACGACACGAGCTCTGGCATTATGAAATTTGAATAAAATATTGAAATAGATAGCACGCGAGCTGTTTGAAAACTGAATGTATTGGGAATGAATGTATGGAATGCGGGAGGGGGAGGGGAAGCCGGGAGGGTGGTTGGCTGGACAGGAGAAGGGGGAGTGGAGTGGAAAGAGGAAAGGTAAGGGTATCGGAATGGGAATGCGAGAGGGGAAGGGGACGCGGGAGATTAATGGGAGGCGGAAGGGGAACGGGACGAATGGGAAAGGACACGTAGGGAGATACAATTAATTTATTAAATGGCATGGCAACGCATGCCGGGAACCAGCTAGTAAGAAATATTGTGGAAAGACCAAATTAAATAAACCTACCTTCAAAATTTGATGTCATTTTGCTTTCCTTTTTAGATATGTTCGACGTTTGTACGGCCTCCAAAGCAGGTTGATATAAAATGAGGTCATATAGAGTTCCCAACAGCACTAAAACGGCTATTATAAAGGTGCAGAATCTGAAAAAAAAAACATACAAATGTAATTTGTAAATATTGCAGTTGAAGAAGAAATCATTTGTGATTAACACCTCCGGCCTCAAGAATTACACCTGATTAACACCATCGTGATTAACACCTCTTGTCGGAAGGTCAAAACATTTCCGTCTTGTAATAAAACACACTTAAATGGAATATTTCTAAACGCATCAGGAAAATTAAAACTGTTATAATTCGATATACATACAAACTTGGAGCAGGTGGATGAGTTCGTGTATCAGGGTAGTATGTTTACGAGAGATGGGAGGGCTGATAGAGATGTTGAAAGAATAGTAAATGTTGGTAACTCCATTAATGGAGGACTGAATGCCGTTGGCGCTAATAAAAAAACTGTCAAAAGAAGAGAAGCTAGCAATCCACAATGGAGTCCTGGTACCAACCCTGATGTATGGCAGTAAGACATGGAACTGGCAGAGGAAAGATGAAAGCAGACTGAGTGCTATTGAAATGAGATCCCTGAGGCGTATGTGTAGTAAAACCATGTACGATCGTGTGAGAAATGTGAAGATCCGCAAAGAATGCAAGGCAGATGTAAGCGTAATGACCCTCAGATGGTTTGGGCATGTACTAACATTTTGTCGGACAGAGACCCCGCTATGTTTCAAATACACAATAAATAACAAAATCTTAGAAAAAGTCAAAGAAATCAGGGATCTTGGAGTTATGTTTGAAACCCAATTGAATTTTGTAAATCACATACAACAAAGGCATGAAGACACTAGGATTTATAATCAGAACCATCAAAGACTTTGATTCATTAGAAGTTATAAAAATTGTATATTTGTCACTAGTACGCAGCTTGCTAGAATACAATTCCATAGTTTGGTCCCCATATTATCAAATTCATATAAAAAATATTGAACGACTGCAGCACAAATTTTTACGATTTATTAACTTCAAGTTACATATACATATTCAACACATTAACTATATATTCTTACTAAAAACACTTAAATTGCATTCCCTAGAAAATAGAAGAAAAATAAAATGAAATAAATGACCTAACTTTTTTGTTTAAAATTATTCACTCCGAATTAGACTATTGTGAACTCCCGCATCTCACCAACTTTAAGGTACCAACTCGAGCGACAAGGCAAAACATAGTATTCGGCAACAATAATTCTGGAACCAACTACCTCATACACGCACATATTCCTCGATTTAAAACACAAACAAATTCACCTCAAGTATTGACGTATTTAATACAAATTTACCAATAGTTAAGAAATACCTGAATGATATTTTATGTAGTATATTTTCATATTTAGAGAGAATCACATGGCACATTGCACATATTTGTGTATTTTTTATATTTATCTACAATATAAAAACCTGTTGCCGTTTTCTTTTTATGTACTGTGACATTTGATTTGATTTATCAAGAATTGTTTTTATGTAAATTTTGTGACTTTTATGGCATCCGCAACTTTAAAACTTTCTCTTGTATTATAATGCATTATTTTTACAAAAGTTTATCTTTATACCTACCATTCATGTGATGTTTACTTTTTCAAGTTCATTTTTTTTTATTTTAAACTGTGTCTCTGTATTATACACTTATCATGTAAAAGCCCACCAGGGCGTTGAAATATTAATAAATAAAAATAATAATATATAAAATAAATGTAGAGCGAATGAATGAAGAAAGTAGTGTAAGAAGAATATATGATGCAAATGTGAATGGAAGAAGAAGTCGGGGACGCCTGAGGAAGACATGGCACGATCAAGTGAAGGTAAGACCACACTAAGCCCACGCAACGCCACGCCACGTGGGTTGACGTCACCATTTCCATATCTGGACTGCTTACCATCCACACATTTTCTATGGAAACGGGTGCTTTAGAATCAGACTAGCTCCACGCAATGCAAACCGACGCCCCCTACGCGACGTTGATCTGCCACAGCCAGATCGGCGTGGGCCATGTGGAAGGTGGAAGGGGTATGGTCACGCCTACTACGAGATGATTTTACATCTTTTTGGTGTTATCTGAGCATCTAACGTTGTTTCGCTATAGGTATCTATGGTTGTTTTTTTGACAGATATTATTCAAAAATGGATGACGAACAGTTTATTGAAGCTTTTAGACGGCACGAAGTTATTTATAAAATCAAATTACAGGATTATAGAGATTCTGCATACGCAGTGCAACTTAGGAAGAAATTTCAGCCATTTATGGCATGATTTTCAATATTATACCCCTATAATGAATGTCAATCAAACTTTAGATCTTTCTCTGGTCCCAATTGACTTTCGAAGATGTGTGTTTTCTTTTTTTATGTCATATTCAATAATTCAATTATGCTGTGAAGCTCTTCAAATACCACTTTACTCATACGGAAGTACATGAAGAATCGTCCGTCATCAGATTCTAGTTCCTTTACTAAAGTATGGAACTCTCCAAACATTTGTCTTTGTTTGTTAATGTTGTGGACCCAAATACTTCTCACTTTTTTTCTTTTTACGAGAATATTGATTTAACAATAATAATCGTAGCAAATCATCTTCAAATTCACTTTCAAGATATGGCAAAGCTGTCATCTGCTAAGAGAATCACATAAACATAACCTAAAAAATAAATGTCAAATGTGTCAAATCAAACGCGCCTGCGCACAACCAGAGACCCCTTGTCACGTGGTCACAGCGACGCGTACGTACGTCTGGCCAGTGTGAACGGTACAGGAACGTTGCGTGGCGTTGCGTGGCGTTGCGTCTGCTCAGTATGATCCTTAAATACGAGTAGCCTGACGAGATAAGTTCTTGTTTACAGTACTACTTTATTTTCGGATGCTGAACAAGTAAAATATCACGGACGTACGAGTATCTACTCGCAAATATGTACACATGTAAATTTTAGAAAGGGTTTTTTTAATGATTTTTGGGATTATCATTTCTGATATCTCGGAGGTGTGAAAACTACCTACAAGATAACTCTATTGGGTAAATATTTCCCTATCGAGTCCACGCTCAAAACACACTTTAAAAAATTAATACAATTTGCACTAGGTAGATTACAGTTAGTAATTCAGTAACCGGAATAAGGAACTCCAGTAAAAAATATTATGACTTTAAAAAAATATGTTCATACAGACCAATAAACGCTGATTCTGAATATATAAGTTTTTTTTATAATATTAAACGTAGTGTTCGTAAAAAAATATTTAAAAGTGCATTTTTTAACGTCTCGTTAAAATACACTGTAAAGTTGGTACGATTGAATGGTTAGTGCTGACGTCACGCGTCACCAGTCATTGTATCACATTGTATTGAAATCAATTGACATGTAGGTATGGCACACGCCATCAGTATTAACAACATTTCATGTTATTCTTTATTTCGTACTGTTTATAGAGATTTAGTTGTAGTGTTTATTGAAACAATATTTAAGCCTAAATAATTCAGTATCAAAAATAGAGGTATCTCTATTAGTTTATTTCTATTATTTAAAATATTGAAAAACTACTGCACAAAAAAAATAATGAATGAAAAAAGTAATTCTTCTTCTAGGGAGAATACTTCGAACAACGGATTTCAAAATGGCGGCAGTAGATCAGCTGATTGCCCAATCCCATACTAATTTTTCGGGAGTGATGACGTCAAACGATTTACCATATTTCCGGGGGTTCTCGAAAAATTAAAACTTTGACAATTATTTTAACTATTAAAACTAACTCTAAAAATAAAAACAAAAACGCAGTTATTTAAGTTAGAAGGTCATTATTCATAAAAAAAAATAAAAAAATTGGACTGGAGTTCTCTATTGAAAAATATTGCATTTTAATGGTTATTTTGTTATCTTTAAAAATGCGAAATGTCATTTCTCAAGGAACGCCATATTGTTAATTACGACGGCAAACGTCTCGCGTGATTTTTCGTGTTTATGAAACTGAACAAAATAATGATTAATACGCATTATTTATCACTAGCTGGTGCCCGGCATGCGTTGCTATGCCATTTAATAAATAAATTGTTTCTCCCTGCGTGTCCTTTCCCATTCATCCCGTTACCCTTCCGCCTCCCCTTCCTCACCCGCATCCCCACCCCTTCTCGCGTTCCCACTCCGCCTCCTCCACCTTCCCTCTCCCTACTCCACTCCTCTCTTCCCCCGTTCCACGAACCCCCCTCCCAAGATCCCCTTCCCCCTTCCAGGTTCCCCTTCCCATTCCCTGGTTCCCCTCTCCCCCCTCGCACGAACCCCCTACCCGAGTTCCCCTCCCCCCTCCCGCACTCCATACATTCAGTTTTCAAACTGCTCGCGTGCCACCTTTGCAATTTTTTTATACTTTTTCATAATGTCAGGTGGCTCACCTTACAAACCTTGTCTTGACAATAACGAACCCAAAAAAAAGAATTATCTAATTTGGTGCAGTCTTTCCGAAGTTATGCGCGTACATATATTTCTGCGATTCATTTTTATTTATATAGATAGATAGATAGAAGATAGATAGATAGATAGATAGATAGATATATAGATAGATAGATATAAGATAGATAGATAGATAGATTTCCGAAGGTTACAATTCGTACTTATTATTGTCTAACTGACAGAAAGTGATTTTTTCTTTTAAAAATGCGTATTGTATCGTCGTAATTAACAAGGCGGTCCTTGAAAAATGACATTTCGCGCTTAAAAAAAAAAAAACATTAAAACGCAATATTTTTCAATTCCGGTTACTGAATTACTTATTACTAACCATTATCTACCTAGTACAATTGGTTTCAATTTTTTAAAATGTGTTTTGAGCGTGGACTCGATAGGGAAATATTTACCCTTTTTTGTCCCGAGTATTCTGCTTCAAATAATGTAGTTTTCAGAATAATTCGCTATTTATAAGGTACATATTTTTTAAATATTATTAGGGCCGATTAAATAAATGAGCCCTTACCCGGAAGAATGTTGTGTCCAATAATATACTTGTTGCGACAAAAATTGAAAAAACAAAACCAGTATTAGTTACAAGTTAAAACAAAACAAACAACGAAAAGACTTTTGGCCGTGAACATCTAATAAAGTATCAAAACCAATTAGGTTTCATAACATTTGATAATATTTAATATATGTAAAACATGAGTTTTAAATGAAAAGTCGTCTAGAGAGGCAGTTGAATCTGTACCCGAGAAGCATACGGATGCAAGTCCAAAAAGGCAAATGTTCAGGAGAGCCAAAAAACTAATTTTTCTGTAACTATTTTCTCATAACTTCTTCGGATATCCATGCTTTGATATTGATTATGCTGATAAATAACAAAAAAAAGTAATTATCAAATCAATTTTTGTTGCTTATATTTTTATTTCATTTATGCCCTTTTTTATTTCTATTGTAATTTTATTTATATTATTTTTTTTATCCTAGACTTGCGGAAAAGTTAATAGATGTCGCATATTAAAATAAAATGGATAAAGATTTATCCAGACACTATCTAGGGAGCATTTAGTTCGGGTTTGAATCTTGCAATCATGCATAAAGATTGCAGTCAATAATATATGCGTTAAGAAAAATAAAGATAATGTGGGTGGTTCTCAGTCGAATAATAATAAAAAATAATAATTGGCTAATTTATACGGCGCCGTTTTCGTGGAAAATCACCTCAAGGGCGCTGTACAAATAAATATATAAAATAATTAATATTATTGGCTTATGACTAAGATTTACAATTACAACTAGTGACTTACATCTAAGACTTATAGCTACTTTTATATTACTGGCTTACAACTAAGATTTACAATTATAACTAGTGACTTAGCTCTAAGACTTATAGCTAGTGACTTATGACTAAGACATATAGATTCTAACCTAAAACTGGTGACTTATTAACACACATATTTACAATTAAGATTAGTGCCAGAAGAAGTAGGAAGTTTTTACATAATATTAAAATTCGAGAATACGGGTGCAAAAAGTATAATGAAGGTTAACTGGATTTACGGGAAGGTATAGATATTTTAAATAAATTAATAAATTTAATAGTCCATCTTTACTGCATTAAGGTGATTCATCGCTCAACAGTAAACAGATTGAGGTATCACAATTAACAGATTACATTAAACAGATTGAGTTAACTATAAACAAAGAGAAAAGAGAAAAAAAAAACTCTTAAAAATTGCAAAGTTTAAATAGAATGATGAATTTATGGAAAGGAGTATCGGAAAAAGTGAGTTTTCAGTTTGGATCTAAATTCCGCTGAGTTGGTTATGCATCTCAATTCCATAGGAAGTTTATTCCAAGCTTCAGGGCCGGATACTGCGAATGCACGATCACCAAACTTAGTGTTCGGATTTCGCTTAGATTCTTTCAACCTTCCAATTGCAGAAGATGTCGCTGATCTAAGAGTTGACTGAAGTATGATACAGTTAAATGACCGAATTTGATATCGACACAGTGGGGCAGTGGTTAGCGCGTTTGCCCGGAAAGTAAGAGGTCCTGGGTTCCAGAGGTGTCAATATCTTTTTCTGATTTTTCTGTTTCCAGTTTTTCGATTGAGTTTCGCTTATATTGTCTTCATTTAATTAAATATTACAATTTGAGGTTTCTCATGTTAAAGATGTACTGACTTTATTTATTTATGTAAAAGCCCTCTGGGCGTATAATAGAACACACGCATTGTTTTAAAAACGAGCAAATAAAACAAAATTTTTGACATGTAAAGCCTTTAAAAATATTGTTTAAAAAAATCGCTAACTTGAGTCAAACAAGAACATGGACTTGAATCCTTCTGCTTCAAAATGCAATGAAATATTTTGTTATGAAATGTTGTGTATTATGAAAGGATCAATGTTTGAAAATTGTTTACTTCCATAAAAAGCGAAATAATGTATAATTTGAGTCATAATTTATTTATTTATTTATTGTAAGAAACAAACAGCAGTTTTAAACAGGATGTTAAAAATGTAGCGGTTAAAAATGAGGTAAGCCAAAACAGTTTCTTATGCTAATGCAGGGCTTCCCAAACTTATTTCAACTGTGACGCCCTTGGGAAGTTGACATATTTTTGCGACGCCCCCCCCCCCCCCCGGTGACTAAAATCTAAGCCTCCCCGACGCTCATTTGTACCAAGCGTGGTATTTTGAAGTTCCCCCCCCAGAACGGGTCACGTAGTATCGGTACGTTCCCTAATAACAGAAAATAATTTGTCAGAAAAACTCCAAATAGTATCTAATTTTTTTATTAGAAAATAAAGAACACAACATAAAAACAAAAATGGAAGCAAACAAAAAAGATAAATAATAAACAAAAATTTTAACAAAACAAAAAACGACTTCAAAAAATGCACTAAAAAGTAAAAAAATAATTTCGTATTGTTCTACAACTTCATAATCAACTTACTTTTTCTAATCATCAATATGTCGGTACGATTGTTACTTTTGGAGTCGGTGTCAGTCAAGGTAGGTTTGTAACTACATACATAGTTATAGGTGAGGTGTGCTTGTATCGCACAAGCGACTTGACGAGGCGAAAGGCGAGAGCGGAGCCGCGGCGGCGCGGGGAGCTGTCAAGTGAATCCGCCGGGCCGGGTACCTTTGCTGACACCGACTCCAAAAATAACAATCGTACCTACATATTGATGATTAGAAAAAGTAAGTTGATTATGAAGTTGTAGAACAATACGAAATTATTTTTTTACTTTTTAGTGCATTTTTTGAAGTCGTTTTTTGTTTTGTTAAAATTTTTGTTTATTTTTTGATTTTTAGTGAATCTGAAGTACACTAACTAATTTGTCTGAATATGGGTAAACCTACTAAACGTACTGCTCATATGAGACAGACATAATTTAACCATAGCGACGTTAAGGTCAAATTAAGAGATTCGGCCGAGTTTCGTTAATTTGTCATGGATTCGATAATCAGAACCTAACCAAACTCTCATCAAATTACCCTTGAAGTACATCCTTTCCAATAAAAAAAGAATCATCGAAATCGGTTGGCGTGATATTGAGTTATTCGTCCATTTGTCGCGCACATACTTATGCAAATTTAAAACTTATATGGTTTTCTCATGGATGCTATTGTCGGAACTAGACCAAATTAAAATGGGACCACACGGGAAGCATCAGCTTTCAAATAAAAAAAGAATCATCAATATCGGTTCACCCAGTCAAAAGTTCTGGCGTAACAAACATAAAAAAAAAAAAAAAAAAAAAAATACAGTCGAATTGAGAACCTCCTCCTTTTTGAAGTCGTTTAAAAAGCAACCACACCGTTTTTTCTTTGGTATCAATGAGAAGGATGTGCTTGCTTTTCTGAGCACAGTTTCTCAAAACGAGTTTGAAGTTTCGAAATTATCACTCTCGTCTCTGCCTCCAAATTTATTTTCGATCTGTACTTGTTCTTAATTACTGCCACTGCAGAGAAACCTGTCTCGCACAAGTATGATGTCGCAAACGGTAATAAAACCCTCAACGCTGCAGTGCTGATGGAACGATATTCTTGATCAATAAGTGGCGCGCAAAGATATTCAAATACAGAAGAGATATGCTATGGTGTCCGCGCAACTGTCGCCGGACTACGCGCTAATTAGCGTAGTTTTCATACAAAAAGAATTTGTTCATTTCGTTGATATTTTTAAATGTGCATTAATATTGGTTAACAATATATTTTGAATAAGGAAAGAATTCGTTCATTTAGTTTAACGTTCGTTTGGTTTATTCGTTAATTATTTGTTCTTTTAGTTTATTTGTTAATTGGTGATTGCTGATATTTAATATTGTGTCGCGATTGTGTTTAACTATTATAATAAAAAGAGAATCTATCACAATATTCTAATCATTTATTTAACTCCCGTGACACATATGGAAGTGTTGATTTGGTAAGAAAAACACCTTTCCATATTGGTGACCCTCGACGCTGGACTCCATATCGGTGATCCGATTTTTTAAAATTAAACACAATCGCGACACAATATTAAATATCAGAAAGTTGCGGGGCTAAATCTGATAGCTGTACACACCAGGACAATTCGGGACGGAATGATTTTGCGGTAGCATTTGGAAGTACATCTAGTCTTTCCGGTGTGACCAGCATTCAAAATTGCCAGTACATATAATTAATTGTACATTAAACAGTACCTTGCCATACAATATTATTTGCTTTCATGTTCTACGAAGATAGAATGATTTAACTTTTGTTTTGATATTTGAATAAGATGTCTCATTTTTAATATTTTCAGGTAATGCGTTAAATATTTCCATATGACATTGAACCTCAATTATGCCTCAGCGTCATTGAAAATATGGACCATCGGATGGAGGTATGCCACCGAAGCCGTGGCGAGCATTTGACCGATATTTTGTTTCACACATAATTATTGTCATAGATCTTTCTACCATAATAAAAAATATAAGATAATTCTCTGAAAACTTTTTATTTTATTTACAACTAGCTGGTACCCGGCATGCCATTTAGTAAAGAAATTGTTTCTCCCTGCGCGTCCTTTTCCATTCGTCTCGCTCACCTTCCTCCTCCCCTTTCTCTCCCGCGTTCCCTTCCCCTATCGCGTTCCCACTCCTCCTCCTCCACCTTCCTTCTCCTCACTCTACTCCCCTCCCCCTTCCCCCGCCCCTTGAATCCCCCTCCCGAGTACCTCTCCCCCTTCCCGAGTTACCCTCCCCCCTCCCGGGTTTTCCTTCCCTTTTCCCCCGAACCCCCTTCCCGAGTTCCCCTCCCCCCCCCTCCCTACCGTCCACTCCCCCCTCACCCCTCACGCATTCCATACATTCAGTCCCGTTACATACAGTTTTCAAACAGTTCGCGTGCACCTATTGCAATTTTTTATACAAATTTCACAATGCCAGGGCTCACCAGTATATATAGAAAACTTCGCGGGCGTGCTCACAACAACTCACCAAAGTTTCATCGCAATCCCGAGTGGATCCCAGTCTACCGTACCGAAGGGACGAACGTCAAATGTTTGACAGGAAAGTAGGTAGAACAGTTTATATAGGAAAATTAAATTGTTGTTTTTACTATCTTCCTCGCAATGTTTTCATATTTTCTCACCGTTTAAACCTTCCCTGGACTCCGACAAACATTTCAAAATCAAAATCAGCTAAATCGGCCCAGCCGTTCTCGAGTTTTAGCGAGACTAACGAACAGCAATTGATTTTAATATATAAGATTAACATCGTGCGTTATGGTTGGACCATCCTTTACAACATTCTTCCACAAATCAACTTTAAAATGCTCCCACAGGTAGAAAACAATTTTCATTGCCTACCAAATTTAATCCTTACCTATTAAGATGCATATTAAAAGGCCCAACATTATTCCATCAATAACTCAACATTGATGGTTTTGTCGGATACAACAAGTAGATGTGCTATCTGCTGTTTTTACTATGTGGGTCTGCGCTTCCGGGTATCGCCGATATTGTTTACCAATTAACAAATAAACTAAAAGAACAAATAATTAACGAATAAACCAAACGAACGTTAAACTAAATGAACGAATTCTTTCTTTGAATATCTTTGGATACAACACTATTCCGGGCAAGGCCCAATTGTTAATGATAAAATGCGCGGGAGCTCTTGCTGAAATGTGTCTAACTGCCTCAAATTCATATTTGAAAAGTGCAGATCAACAAAAGGTAAAAAGAGAAAATACTATACTTTATTTTTGACTAGCTGACCCGGCCACGCGTTGCTGTGGCTAATAAAACACATCGTCATCTACTGGATGGTTATGCAACCTTTATGACCACCGCCGTCTTCGAGTTCATCGCGAAAGACAGACAGATGCCGCGGAGGACTTCAATTTATAATACGTAGAGATGGTGTGAAATATTATAATAATGTGCATGAATTTGCATTTAAGGTAATAAGGATAAATACTGTATCTGTCTAAATAACTTTTCAATTACCGCAATGTAGGTGACTATTTTTTTAGAAGATAGAATGGGTATAGTAAGCTATCCGTAAAAGATAGATATATGCCTTTGCGGACTTTTTTGTAGATCTATAAAAGAGGAATATCCCACCATGCATTGTTCTGTTTATCCCGAAAGGATTAGGCAGCGTTTTCGACGAAAGCTACCAGGCGGCGTGACTTTTTCCGACACTTCTAACAATTATCGTTATGTTTCACCCAATTTACACAAATCCTTGACAAATTACATACTTAAACCTTCCTCACGAAACACTATCTATTGGTGAAAACCGCATGAAAATCCGTTCAGTAATTCTCGAGTTTATCGCGAACAGACAGACAAACGAAGCGGGGGACTTTAATTTATAAAATAATAATATAATAAAATAATAATAAAAATAAAATAAAATATGTAGAGATGTGTTTTTTGTTAAGCGTTTGGTATTGGTGATAATTTTGAGGTTCGTACGACCTGTCTAGTCTAAAAACTACACCAATTCACTAAGAACCAAGGTGAGTAAGATATCATGTATTACCATTTAAGTTGTAATTAGTAATTCGTGAACCTAAATGTTCAAGGTGGCGCAGAAGTTGTCACCCAATGTTCTTTGGCTGTAATTTTTTCTCATGAATGGTTATTTTGGTTCTGCTTTGTGTTTATTTGATGCCTTTTTTTATTATTTATGTCATTTTCCATCATATCAGTCTTTCCAGAATTTCTGGCGATAGGTTCTCGCACTCTTGAGAGCTTCAAGAGTCTGAGGCTTATTGAGATAGACTCGGGATTTATAGAAACCCCACAAAGTTTGGGGCATACATTAATTACATGAGCAGTTTTTCTTTTTAGTGCGATAAATTTGGACCACTTTGTATATTCCTTTCAAGTAAGATTGGAGGGGACCCCATCACTTTCTCAACGGCGTTATAATGGTTTATTTATGTTGTTGCAGCAACATAGGTTATCGGCCGTGAAAGGTTTTTTTTTAGTAAGGCTGTAAGTTGTTAAAACTAAGTTTTCTATTAATTTTCAAAAAAAATGGTGCTACAAAATAAGTTTGCTGTGTTTGAAGAAGAAATATTGTATTTACTTACAGAAATAAGATGGCCATAGGGTGGCTCATCCAGGTAAAGTCACTTCTAGTTTTATGAACGTTGCCCAGTGTGAAGGACGCATTGTACAGCTGCTGGAAGGCGAGGACTCCAGAGTCGAAATATTCCTGGAGAAAGTAGCCTAGTTCTTCTTCCTCGCAACTTGATGGGATGCATAGTCCCAACGTCACTTTGGTCTGAAACCATAATAATAACAATTTACTTTATTTTTATAAGTTTTTCTGTTGCGTATTCATTCAAATTGAAAATTGTTCCCTTTGTGGCGTCGTTTTCAATTAAATGAATACAAATAACTTTGTAACACTATTTATTCAAAATTATCTTCTTCACCAGGATGAGATAGTTTTCGTCAGGATAAGATTGATATTCGTCAGAATAAGATAAATATTCGTCGGGTTAAGATTAATATTCATCAGGATAAGATGTTAATATTCGTCGGGATAAGATTAAAATTCATCAGAATAAGATTAATATTCGCCGGGATAAGATTAATATTCGTCAGAATAAGATTAGTATTCGCCGGGATAAGATTAATATTCGTCAGAATTAGACTAATATTCGCCGGGATAAGATTAATATTCGTCAGAATAAGATTAATATTCGCCGGGATAAGATTAATATTCGGCAGGATAAGATTGATATTCGTCGGAATAAGATTAATATTCGTCAGAATAAGGTTAATATTCGTCAGGATAAGGTTGATATTCGTCAGTATAAGATTAATATTCGTCAGAATAAGGTTAATATTCGTCAGGATAAGGTTGATATTCGTCAGTATAAGATTAATATTCGTCAGGATAAGATATAAATATTCGTCGGGATAAGATTAATATTCGTCGGGATAAGATTAATATTCATCAGGATAAGATTAATATTCGTCAGAATAAGATTAATATTCGTCAGAATAAGGATAATATTCGTCAGGATAAGGTTGACATTCGTCAGGATAAGATTAATATTCGTCAGGATAAGATTAATATTCGTCAGGATAATATTAATATTCGCCAGAATAACATTAATATTTTTTTTTCATATGTTTTTATTCCAGTAAAAAAGAAAATAACTTTTTCACTTACTTAACTAGAATATTGAATTATGTACAGTATATATTAATCAGGTTAAGATTATATTCGTCAGGATAAGATTAATATTCGTCAGGATAAGATTAATATTCGTCAGGATAAGATTAATATTCGTCACGATAAGATAAATATTCGCCAGGATAAGAATAATATTCTTCAGGATAAAATTTATTGTTTTTATTTTATTTTTATTTTTAAGAAACAAACAGCTTATATACATATAATAGACAGGTATACATGTGAACTGTAGTGAAGCCAAAAGAGTTTCTTTGGCTAATATAGTTTGGAGATGGAGTTTTATTTTACCTTAAACTAAATTTTAGGCTTAGGAAGGGGAGAGGAGTGGAAGGGGGGGGGGGAGAATATAGGATAAGAATATGAGATGCTCTTGATTAAGTGTTTAATTTTTTTTTTAATTCTTTCGATCCTATCAATATGGGCTTGGTAGAATCAAATCCAGATCGGTGTGCAGTGTTCTAAGTGTGGGCGGATATATGCGATGTAAAGGGAATATAGAGTATTTATGTTTCGAAAAGGTTTCGATATACGAATTATAAATCCGAGCACTTTGTTGGCTTTGTTGATGACTTCTTTAGTGTGTTGGATAAAGTTTAATTTAAAATAAAGTGTTGCCCCAAGGTCCCTGATAGATTCAACTTCGTTGATAAGTGTCCCGTTTAGTGTATAATCAAATAAAATTTTATTTTTATTACCTGTAAATGATATTTTATTACATTTTGAGATATTTATGACTAGTTATTTCAATTCACAGTAGACAAAAAGACGATTTTTTTTTACATGAGCTCCACACAGGAGGCCCCGAGGAAAATAATTTCCATCAGGGCCTGTGTCATCTTTGGGGATGCTGTGTAGAGGGTTTTTTTAAGGAAAGGAAGGAGAGGAGAGTTCTGGGAAGGAAAAGGGTTTAAGGGGTGGGTAGGAATCTGGGGTTCAGTGTGTCCTGGTCATCCGCCTCCAAGACCTAGACAAACCTCACCCCATGAACCCGGGCAAATTACCAAACGTAGCGAACCACTTGGGGTGACCTATGGCAGAGGTGTTGGTTATCCAATAAAGAATCCCGGGGCGGCGGTACCCATTCCCGCCTCCCGAATTGCAAATTGAGGTCCTTTCGAAGTTTAACGCAGCCTTCTATTGATTTGACAACTAGGTATATTTTTTATCATCTGCGTATGCTAGGTAATTAGAGTGTAAAAAACATTTGTGAGTATCATAAATATACACATTAAATAATAATGGGCCTAGATGAGAACCTTGAGGTACGCCGGAGGGCATGGAAAAAAAGCTGGACTTTGATCCCTCAACTGAGACGCATTTGAGTTTACTCAAAAGGTATGAAGTGAGCCATCGGAGTAAGTCACCATGAATGCCTAATTGATTTAATTTTTTTTATTAAAATTAAATGGTTTACAATATCGAAGGCCCTCGAGTAGTCAGTATATATCACATCTATTTGGTTTCTATTGTCCATATTGCTCGATAACTAATCGGTAAAATTTAAAAAATTTGTTAGTACCGATCTTTTTTGTAAAATATTCGTCAGGATAAGATTAACCCATTGGCCACAGAATAAATGAGCTAAAAAATTGGCCTTCACCACTGAATTAATTTTGTACCAAAAATTGAAAACATGCGTTGGTGTACTAAATCCATTGTAGCTTTTAAACCATTTATTGAAATGAATTAATTTCTTTGAATTTATTTACATATTCGATTAAGGTAAAGAATTAACAAAATTTAAAAAAAATATTAAAATATGTTTAAATAAGGATACAAACATAACCTTCTCTTTTTTCGTAAGTTTTTTCCACATTTTAATTGAAAAAGTTACAAGAAAACATAATATTCATAAATCGAACAATAATAATTTTTGTTTTTTACATACATGTATACTAATAACTAATAAAATAATTTGGTATGATAGTCCTCAAAACAATCAGGGACGTTCAGGGTCACTACCAAAAGCCTACAACCACTCGCAATTTTGAAAAAATTAAATGGCGGCTGGCAGCATACAAAACTTGGAACACAAATATCAGGGAAAAAACATAAGAAACATATTATTGCCAATTCTATGAAATTAATTATTAATTACGTACAGAGCGTTCAGCATTTTAAATTTTATTCAAAAATGTCACAGTCGTGCTCGTTTTCCGTTTTTTGGCGGACCTACTCTAGCCCGTCAGCGTGCCGGGGTTTGTGGTTAAGTACCTGAGTTGCACACCCGGCAGGCTGTCGGGGTTTGTGGCCAATGGGTAAATATTCGTCAGGATAAGATAAATATTCGCCAGGATAAGATTAATATTCGCCAGGATAAGGTTAATATTCATCAGGATATGATTATTATATATATATATTTTTATTCCAGTAAAAAAGGAAATTACATTTTCACTCATTTCACTAAAAAAAATTAAACACATTTAACTAAATATAATAATATAGCGCTATTCTATATCGTTACTTTGTTTGTCAAGAATAAACATTAATAATTTTTTTTTAAATTTTCCCAGCTTTTTTCGTTTTTAATGTCGTTATCTAATCAATTATATATGTTGCTCCCCTCGTAACTAATGGATTGTTTACCATAATTGGTGTGAATGGTGTTTAAATGTATGTTATCGTGTTGTTGTGTAAAGTATTTGTGTACTTGGGACGTTTTAATGAATTCTGTATTTGTATGTACGAGTTTATTGTTTATTTTGTATATGCATAATATAGTTTGCTTAATGTTAATAGTTTTGTTTCCATATATAATGTTTTTGTGGATGTTCTGGGCTTGTAGTGAAATAGTTTTTTGATTACCTTGTTTTGTATTATCTGTAATTCATTTATGTATGTTTCACATGCGTTTCCTAGACTTCAATTAAATAATTTGATGTGAGTATACGAGACTATTCGTCAGGATAAGATTAATATTAATGTTATCCCTACGAAGAAACCTTTGGTTTTGAAACATGTTAATAATTTTGATTAAATGGTGGTATTTTACAAAGTTATTTGTTTATCGTAATGTACAGGACTATACTCTTACATGTAGTTTCAACATCCTTCAACAGATATCGTTAATGACTAACTAACTAACCATCACGCCGTTTCCCTGCAGGGATAAGCAGAGAGGATGGACCGCCAAACAACTCGATCTTGGCACACGCTCCTTGCCTCGTTCACATTCATACATGCTCTTCTATTATTCCGACTCTTCACATGGCCCGACTCAAGTATCTGATTCACTTTGTCGTGCCATGTCTTCCGCGGGCGTCCCCGACTTCTTCTACCATTCACATTTGCGTCATGTATTCTCCTTACGCTCCTTTCCTTGTTCATTTGCTCTACATGCTCAAACCATCTGAGCGTCTCTTTCTTAATCTTAATCATTACGCCTACGTCAGCCTTGCATTCTTCGCGGATCTCACACGATCGTACATGGTTTTACCACACATACGCCTCAGGGATCTTATTTCTACAGCATTCAGTCTACTTTAATCCTTCCTCTGCCAGTTTCATACCTCACTGACATACATCAGGGTAGGTACCAGCACTCCATTATGGACGGCTAACTTCGCTTCTTTGGGCAGTTTTTTGTTGGTGCCAACGGCTTTCAGTCCTCTATTAATAGAGTTGGCTGCATTTACCCTTCTTTCTATATCTCTATCAGCCTCCCCATCTCTCGTAAACGTACTTCCCAACTACACAAACTCATCCACCTGCTCCAAATACTCATCATTTACAACTATGTTGCGCATTGTTTTCATACTCTCTCTTTCAAATACCATGACTTTACTTACATTCATCATTAACTCATTCTTCATACATACTTCGTCCATCCTAGACATGAGAGACTGTAGATCTTCCATACTGTGTCATACTTCCATCGTTAGTGTATATAGTGATATGTAGTTTTGAGGTGTCTCGACAGATGTCAGTTAAAATTCGGCATCCTAAATTTCTGTCAATTTATAACATACTTTCCTTGAACACAAGTTTTTGAGCTCTTAAAAAATATTTGTTATTCTTGAAGGCATTATTAGGGCCATCGTCGATGATCTCTCTGCAAGGATCTGGAAAGTAGAATTGTGGTAGAAGTAGACTGCGTAGTAGGACACAGGGAAGGGACAGTTGTCTAACTGGGAATACTGTACCTCATTATCCCAATGTGTGAGGATCTGGAGTGTAGAATTGTGGTAGAAGTAGACTGCGTAGTAAGACACAGGGAAGGTGGCAGTTGTCTGACTGGGAATACTGTACCTCATTATCCCAATGTGTGAGGATCTGGAATGTAGAATTGTGGATTGTGGTAGAAGTAGGCTGCGTAGTAGGACACAGGGAAGGTGGCAGTTGTCTGACTGGGAATACTGTACCTCATTATCCCAATGTGTGAGGATCTGGAAAGTAGAATTGTGGTAGAAGTAGGCTGCATAGTAGGACACAGGGAAGGGGGCAGTTGTCTGACTGGGAATACTGTACCTCATTATCCCAATGTGTGAGGATCTGGAATGTAGAGTTGTGGTAGAAGTAGGCTGCATAGTAGGACACAGGGAAGGGGGCAGTTGTCTAACTGGGAATACTGTACCTCATTATCCCAATGTGTGAGGATCTGGAATGTAGAGTTGTGGTAGAAGTAGACTGCGTAGTAGGACACAGGAAAGGTGGCAGTTGTCTGACTGGGAATACTGTACCTCATTATCCCAATGTGTGAGGATCTGGAAAGTCGAATTGTGGTAGAAGTAGGCTGCGTAGTAGGACACAGGGAAGGGGGCAGTTGTCTGACTGGGAATACTGTACCTCATTATCCCAATGTGTGAGGATCTGGAATGTAGAATTGTGGTAGAAGTAGGCTGCGTAGTAGGACACAGGGAAGGGGGCAGTTGTCTGACTGGGAATACTGTACCTCATTATCCCAATGTGTGAGGATCTGGAATGTAGAATTGTGGTAGAAGTAGGCTGCGTAGTAGGACACAGGGAAGGGGGCAGTTGTCTGACTGGGAATACTGTACCTCATTATCCCAATGTGTGAGGATCTGGAAAGTCGAATTGTGGTAGAAGTAGGCTGCGTAGTAGGACACAGGGAAGGGGGCAGTTGTCTGACTGGGAATACTGTACCTCATTATCCCAATGTGTGAGGATCTGGAATGTAGAATTGTGGTAGAAGTAGGCTGCGTAGTAGGACACAGGGAAGGGGGCAGTTGTCTGACTGGGAATACTGTACCTCATTATCCCAATGTGTGAGGATCTGGAATGTAGAATTGTGGTAGAAGTAGGCTGCGTAGTAGGACACAGGGAAGGGGGCAGTTGTCTGACTGGGAATATTGTACCTCATTATCCCAATGTGTGAAGATCTGGAATTTAGAATTGTGGTAGAAGTAGGCTGCGTAGTAGGACACAGGGAATGGGGCAGTTGTCTGACGGGGGTCCTCGTTGTAGGGCGGGGTGAAGGGGCTGATTTGCGGTTTGATGAGTGAGTTCACAAGGCTGCATTGGACCTCGGAACCAAGCCAGTAGTTATTGCCGAAGAAGAAGCCTGTGTCTGGGTGACCGGAGGCATCCAGCACTGGGGAATACATAAAATCATTCTTTCACATTCAGTTAAAAGTAAATTGAGAAGAAAGTTTGAGAAATGGCTTTTTCATGGAAAAATAATTTTGAACGTGAACAAGAAAATTTTAAATCAAAAGGTATAGAAAAATTCTATTACGAATGTTGCAGCATTTAGTTGCGGCCGCTTTTAGTTTGGATTAAAATTATTCTAAGTGAATTATAATGGGTATATTAATGGTGATTTAGCATTATGTTCCAACTGTTCATGACGTATTTTCGATCTATTTTCGCCTAACGAAGAAAATAGATCGAAAATACGTCATGAATAAACAGTTGAAACATAATGCTCAATCACCATTAATATACCCATTATAATTCACTTAGAATAATTTTACTTCAGAGAGCAGTGGGGTAATTTAAGTATGTAAAGAATTTCAACTACCAGTCTGAAAATGTCCGTAATAGGATGAAACCTGTCCTGGTGAAAAATAAATTAGTGGAAGAAAGTACAAAAGTGTTTTAATTTCAAATTCTATTGAGAAATACATCGATGTTTCCAAAACATCGATTGTTTTTCGCAATGGACATGTTCAGGCCTTAGAGAAAACTAGGTAAGTTAAGTACAAAGAAAAATATTTATTAAAATTCACAATCACACAGCTTTATTTTGTTTACAAATTCCATTTTTTTTTTTAAATGCTACATAAAAACAAAAGTTTATTTCATCTCTTTCCCTTCAATCGGTTTCTTTGCTCAGTCAAAAACTAGCCCTGCCTGTGAAAAAAGTCTTTCTGATGGGACAGATGTGCCAACAATTGTTAAATACTTAAAGGCTATTTTGTACAGCTTTGGGAATTGTGATTTATAATCCCTCCATTAATTTAGTTTTATATTTAAGGTTTTATTTTTTAAGTTTGACTTTACTTCGCAGCAAAGGGAACATAACCCATTCAGCCAAACCGATAAATGGCAGACGTTTTTTATTGACTGAACTGATTATTCCGATTCACGAAATGTCGTGATACTCACTGCAGTAGTGAGTCACTGTTGGTCATACTCATAGACACTTATCTCATAGTTTGCGTATTCGATGCATCGAATAAAAAACATGGATATATATTCGATGTTGAAGTATTAACAATACATCGCTTCAATGCGATGCATCGGTACTATACTTCGAGTGTTTACAATAAATCGATGTATATCGTCCATTCCTAGCAACGCCGCTCGCCAGTTAGTAGTACTAACTGGCGATAGAGGTGGGTTGATTCACTCATTTTACGGAAACCATTCCGGACCCGTTTTCGACTGAGTGGACTCGATTCACTGGACTCGCTCCTTTGATTCCGGCGATTCCACCCGACTCGCCGAATCAAACTCATTGTGGCGCTCCGCCGGAGTCGGCCGGAACCAAACTCAGCTTGGCTCCTGCTGATTCAATGCCTACAGTTGATTCCGCCGGACTCGCCGAACCAAACTCATTGTGGCGCTCCGCCGGAGTCGTAGAATCGGCCGGAACCAAACTCAATTTGACTCCTGCTGATTCAATGCCGAGAATTGATTCAGCTGGACTCGCCGTAATCGGTGGAATCGTGGAACGTTACGAAGTGGGGAATCGTGTTTATGTAGCCGGGCGTGTGTACATTAACATGTTATTGTTTATTGCGAGCGAGAAGTCTTATCTTTATATAGTTAATAATAATGTGTTTGAGATGATTGATATCTTTGTAGGCTTTATGAGAACCGTGTAAGATATTTACGTTAAATTTGACACTTACGAACAATGGAGTCCTTGTATAGCAGTGAGCCATGGAACTGGCAGAGGAAGGATGAAAGTAAACTGAATGCTGTTGAAATGAGATCCCTGAGGCGTATTTGTGGTGAAACTATGTATGATCGTGAGAGAAATGTGGAGATCCGTAAAGAATGTAAGGCTGATGTAAGCATAATGAGTAAGATTAAGAAGGGGACCCTCAGATGGTTTGAGCAAGTAGAGCGAATGAACGAAGAAAGTAGTATAAGAAGAATATATGGCAAAATGTGAATGGTGGAAGAAGTTGGAGACGCCCGGGAAGACATGGCAAGATCAAGTGAATCAGATACTTGAGTGATTGAGTCGGGCCATGTCAAAAGTCAGAATAAAAGAAGAGTATGTTTGAGATGATGTATGAATTTGAGTGAGGCAAAGAGTGCGTGCCAAGATAGAGTTGTTTGGCGGTCATTCCTCTCTGCCTACCCTGCGGAGAAACGGCGTGATGGTTAGTTAGGTAGTTAGATATTTTACGTTCTTCATAAAATTAGTAATTCACCAGAGTATCATGGGCGCGAACTTTTCGAAAAATGTTTTCATGCACGCTTTCATCGCGCCCCGCTAGAGCAATACAACGCCGCCCCGCTCACGCCGCACACCTCATCCCGTGAATGAGTCCTGTATTCTCACTCTGTCACTCATTCCCGAGTGAGAGGGTGACAAAACCCAGCTCGGCCCGCGCCGCGCACCTCCTCCCGTAAATGATTCTTGTACTATCACTATCAACGCCGCGGCCGCCCGGCCCGCGCCGCACACCTCTTTCCGCCGCAACCTCGCCCGTGTGCGAGTGACTCCGGAATCGATTCATTACATTTTGCGGACTCGGAGCGAATCAAACGCATCCGGACTCGGAATCATCGGATTCGTTCCGGCCGGAACGACACACTTCTAGTTAGCAGTTAGTTTCAGACAGAGCAACGGACAGCATGTGACAATCCAGAGAAGTACGGCGCGGAAGACGACTTCGCTACACCACCATTTTACGCATAAATTTATTATCTTATAGTTAGTTTTCTTAGTATATTCAGAACCAGCGTTCATTGGTCTGTAATGTCTGTATGAACATATTTTTTAAAGCCATAATATTTTTCACTGGAGTTCCTTATTCATCATGAATCGTTTAACGCCAGAACAACGCTTCCAAATTGTGGATATTTAATTAATTTACCATCAATTTATTGCAAAATCAATTTGGTGACAACTTTATTTCCAGAAGTGGTCCTGTTAACTGACCCCCTCGTTCGTACGACTTAACGCCTCTCGATTACTTTTATGGAGTTATGTTAGTCATTGGTTTATGCCGACAAACGGGCAACTCTTGAAGCATTGGAAGCCAATATTCAAGCCACCATTGACGCCATACGGCCAGATTTATTGGAAAAATTATTGAAAAATTGGACTGATCGAATGGACTATGTAACTCGTAGCCGCGGCGGAGATATGCCGGAAATCATATATAAAAAATAAATGCCATGAAATTATCTACCAGATTATAATAATAAAAAAACTCTTTCCAACGATATTTCTGTCTTGCATTATTATTTAAAGTTCTCAAGCTCTTAAAAACACCCTATACAAAGCGTGATGTTGCCTCTTTCCAACACTGCTTAAATCGGTTACCGGACAACTCAGAATCAAATCAACTCAACACTTTCTCTGAAAAGTCATTAAAAATGGCGAAATTTTTTTTTAGTTTAGGTTTTGGGCTATTTTTGGATTTTTTTTCATGGCTTTAATGACTTATTTATTTATATATGCATATTCTAAAATCCTTTTCAAATGTAACAATAATCGGACTGAGTATACGAAACATTCACTTTTACCTAGGTTGTATGAAGTTACTAATAGGTATGCAGATGTGATACATCTATTTAACTGCACGGAACATAGGTACAAGAAGGCTATGCTATCATATTTAAGAGCGTTTAACCAGCCAACGGACGAAAATCCACATTTCGTCGAAAGTTGTTCTTACGATCGTGCAGGGCGGTTACAATGAGAAAGTTTAATTATTCTCCGTACCAGCTTTTTAAAATTATAACTCAATATCGAATTTATTTCAATCCAAATTAGCTTTAATTTATACCTTCATCCAAAAATGCTGAAAGGCGTGATGATAAAACTATTAAAATAATGTACTTTTTGTAATTATTTTTTGATTTTAAGTATTTATCTTTTTTCAATAATGTCTAAATTTAATAAGAATGTTAAAAAAATCTGAAATATATTAGTTTGTAAGTGCGCAAATAAATACACAAATGGACCAATTTTCGTCAAGAAACACATGTACGTAAGTACATATTTTTTAATGATTTTATTGAAACTAAAATTAAAATTCTAAAACATGCGTTTGCTAGATAATGTATTGATTTATTTTACTGCATAAATTTATTATTTGAAATGGGTGTGGTATAATAAAAAATCTTTTTTGAAAATTTAACAAATCTGCCAACGACCTATGGAATAACCTTATTATACTAAAAATTAAAAAAAATTATCAAAATTTATTAGATGCGAATGCTAGATAAAAGAACAATCTTTCGAAATCCATTTATAATTTTTTGTGGAAAAGAGTCAATACGTCTAAAATCTGATTTGAAAATGACATATTTCTGGTTTTAGCTGGTAATGCCCTCTTAAACACTATTAATTTTATTTGTATTATAGATTTTTGCATGTAAATGTATCTCTGGTGTCACTTCCCAATGTATCGTCACAATTAACTGTTATACATATACTGTTTTACCATTACTAATATTTTGAATATGAATTTGTGACATGTAATTAATGTTTATGGCATACTTATGCCGTTTGTATTAAACAAATAAATAAATATATATTTTTTTATTTTATTTATATTATATTACAATACATTACAAAATGATACTTTGTCTGTACAACTGAGAAGGATACCCGTTTCAGGACAGCTAAATTGTATATTTAGTTCAAAATATTCTTAACAAAGGAATGGTTTCGTTTAAGATTTCACAGGAATTTGCTTCTGTCAAGACAACTTTTGAGAACATTAATTGTATTCTGAACGAAGGGATGGTTTCTTTATGTCTTCGAAAGAATCGCAAAGATGTGATTTTTTTTCAAGGTTATTTTGGAGAACATTAATAATTGCATTCAAAGTGAATGAGTGGTTTCTTTACTAAGATCACAATACAAACGTATATGAGTTATTTTTATAAGACCGTCTCAGTTTGTGCAGCAAAGGGCACTTTGTACCAAAAAGCACAAAAATACCAGACGGAGTTATTCGGTGACCGGCCAACTCAGAATGAAACCAACTCAGAACCACCTCAGAAAGGTCATGATAAAAATTGGTTAATAAGTTAAGTTAGGTTACGGTTACCGGCTATTTTAAAATTATTTTTCATTGCTTTTAATGACCTTTCTGAGGTGGTTCTGAGTTGGTTTCATTCTGAGTTGGGATGGAACCAGTTATTCATATTGTTTTATAAAACTACATCTCATAATAATTTTATTAAAGATTAAATGAAATGTTTTAAATTAATTGTGATAAATACACTTACGTTTAATGGCCCATCTCTCTTTGTTTCTGATCCCTTCTTCTACTGCCATGAGCTGTCTAATGCAGTCGGAATCGGTGGCATTTTCACTTGCAGTCAGAACAAGTCCATACAATATCGACTGCTTTTCAAGATGGCTGTCACTGAGTATTTCGCTCTCACATATCACGCAAAATGTCACAAGCACAAACACCACTCGTAGAGACATCAACATTTTCACTGGATTTTGGAAATATGGCCTTAAAAAGGCCAGAATTAAGAACTCTATCAAAAAATATATGGTAATTTAATGCTTTTAAAATATTATATATAATATGTGGGTGGGTAGGCATCACAACATGTTTTATTTTTTTTTTATCTTGATTATACCTAAATTAAAAATCACAATGAAATTTCAAGAGCAAAAATAACGCAACTGATTTGAATGAAAATCTTTATATTGCTGGAACGAAAATAGGGAAGGTACAAATTATTGTGTACTTGGGCTACAATTTAAATCAAATGCAGCTTCGGTTAAAATCAAATGCAGCATTTAGCAAGCTCGTGCGACCATTATCCGCACGAAAAAGATGTTCTGCAGATCTCAACCTTGGATTACGACTGCGAATGGTTAGATGCTACGTGTTTTCGGTATTATTTTGTGGAATGGAAGCATGGACGCTTACTGAAGATCTAATTAGGCGACTTGAGGCATTCGAGATGTGGATCTACAGAAGAATACTCAAAATAAGTTGGATGGACAGAGTTACGAATTCAAATTTTATGGTTCGGATGAATAAAGAAAAATAAGTTATTAAAACAATAACAATCCGAAAACTTCAATATCTAGGACATGTGATACGACTTCTAGAGAAGTGCGAGATCTTGCATCTCATAATTCAGGGAAAGATTGCCGGAAGACGGGGCCTTGGAAGAAGGATAACATCGTGGCTGAAAAACCTGAGACAGTGATTTGGCCAGTCTGTAGAGCTGTTCCGGGCCGCAGTAAACAAAGTCCGCATAGCCAACGTCCATTGAACGGACAGGGCACGAGAAGAAGATACCACAAAGTGGTTGTTTGGCAGTCAGTGGCGTAGCTAGCATGGGTTGCACCCGGGGCGGAAAACGTGGTGTCACCCCCCCCCCATTAAAGTTTACTTTGAGATATTTTTAAACGCAAATTTCGACCTCCTTAAATATAAAAACATTACTAGCTAGTCAAATGTGTAAACAAAACAAGAAAAAAATTTGGGAATCCCGACCGACCGAGCCATAGAGCTATAAATAACAGAGTTCCGAGTGGAGTCTTCTTTCTTTTGGAGTGGAGATCTTTGTAGCACATATTCTTCAACTTTCAAATCTTGCACCTGGAACTCGAAAATGGTTTCCTTTAAAATTTCATTTGTAACTCTGTTCATCTGCGGACCCATTTCGAAGGAAACCACTCCCGAGTTCTTATTGCAAGATATTCTCCGAGTTGCGAGATATGAAAGTGTCAGACTAAGTGCTGCAAATATCGGAGGAAAACCATTTTCATGCTACGGGTGTAGTTTTAATTAAAACAAGTTACCGAATACAGATTCAATCTTAAAACCAATGTGCTTAAAATTTGAGTTGCACACCGTACGCTCCAAAATTCGAAAGAAAACCATTTGCTTGTTCCGTGTGTAACTTTTATTCGAGCTTTTGGATTCTCACAGACTGACTCTTAACTTAAATCTGGAAAAATGTGAGATCAGTATAGGCCGGGTCAACGAATGAATACACCGTCAAGACGCCATACTCACGTAACGTCACCAATCAAAAAACTTTTTATTTTTCAAAATTAGGACTAAGACAAAAATCAGATTTAAGAATTACTAGTTTATCGATTATAATATAATATACAGTATCTTTATTTTGAGTAACTCAAACTAGATTTTGGATAATACCCAAGAAATATTGGATAAAATAATTAAGGTATTATGATTTAAAGCGCTAGTAATGCGAAGGTGACCTCTTATCCAAAGAGTCGACAACTGATCGAAATCTGAGGGTGCTCTTACATCTGGTAGGCGAATTACCTTAGCTTGCGAAACTACCCCATTGTATAATCGTTTGGTGTAAATACTATCGGCAGTTGACTTGGTAATCGGTGTAAATAGCGCTGCGTCAACGAATTCAAAACGCATATTTCAAATTCATAAAAAACGTTTTCTGAAAATCTCCAAATTACTAATTATTTCTTGTATTTATTCATGTCCACAAAAAAATATAATACAGAAAAACCATACAGATGATTGATCATTTTCTGGTATAATTGCATTTCAAGTTTTGTGTCTATTAGAAAAGTGAACTATCAAATCCGCTTACATTGTTTTTTTTAAATGATCTCTCAGCACTTACAAAAACGCTAATAGAATAACAACTTTTTTACAAATTCAAGTCAGTCAATAGATATCAATTCACTTCAAGAGTTTACGTTTACAATAAAAATAGCATTACGAAAATATAATGACACAAGAAATATTTCAGGGAAATCCCCGACTGAGCTAGGAAAGAAAATAAAAAAATATATATATTTTTCTGGAATCCCCGACCAAACGTGCCATAGTGCTAAATAATTGTCAGTGTTCAAGCGTAAATTTTTTTTTGTGGCAATTTTGCACCTTTGTAAGTTTTTTCTCCACGTCCGAGTGTCACCCCCTCTCGGGTGGCATCCGGGGCGGCCCGCCCCCACCGCCCCCCCTCGCTACGCTACTGTTGGCAGTCTCTATGTACTCAGGGATACAAAATGCATTGTGCCTGTTTGAACTGCGAATAGACCACCACAGATCACAGATGTCGTTGAAGTGTCCTTTTGAAAACGATTGTGAATTATTCAAGTTTATTTTGGCATGAAAAACGCAACTGCCAAATGATTGCAATTTTGATCAATATGATAACCTAATCGGTGTCTAACAAATGAAACAATCATTCTAAGAATTGGTTTATAACCTGGATAGCGTCACGTATAAATAAATCAGATTTTATTATTTATATGGAACTATTGACTTTTTATAAAAGTCTAAATGAATATTCAGAAGGAAATGCACGCAAAAAATGGTTAAGTGAAATAACTTTTTTGTACTAATCTCTGTTTTTCCGCTATTCGTTGTAATGTTTTTTCCATTCATATTTTTTTTCCTTATTACAAAAATATGTTTTAATGTGTATGTACAATGTACTAATATGTATATTTTATGTACCTGTCTCATTTAAAAAAAAAAGTAGATGTCAAAAGAAACTGTTGACAAACTGATATCAATTTTAACTAATTAGCGTCAAAGTTCGCTAATTCGTTAGCAAATAAAACTGGCATCAAAGTTAGACATTGAGTTTCGAAAAAAAATAATGGACTGGGATTCATAGTTATCAGTTATCATTTATTTATTGGCTTCGCGTGAATTAATTCAAATAATTTGATTTGAAACCTGACGATTTAATTTTTTTTATTCGTTAACACTTAAGGGCCTGCAACCCGGATTTGTACCGATTTTTTACATATTTCCCTTAAACACAGTAAGTTTTAAAGCTCTTAAAAAAATATATGTTATTCTTGAAGATAATATCTAGACTTTGCCCGCGCCGAAACGCAAATTATATAAAATTCCCTCGATAGAAAAAAATCGCCAAGTATGCTCCAAAAATTATTATTAAAACGTTTATTTCAGTTATTTAAAAGTTATATGTATGAAAAAATTCACAGTGTTTCTTTAAATGCTGTTTAAGATAAAGCCTGCAAAATTTTTGCTCTATTTTAAACGAGTCGTGTTTTATTAAACATTTTCGCATCGATTTTGTCGCTGTAAATGTTAGCGCTCTATTCTAATATTCGTAATTTCGTATCTCTCCATCTTCTTCTTTTCGGGCCCGGTTGCAGAGCCTTAACACCACACAATAATGCCTTCAGGATCGATATCATCTTTGGGGATGCTGTGTGAAGGGCCTTTCTGAAGAGAGGGAAGGAGTGAACACGAGTCTTTTTTTTATTTTTATTAAGTTAAAAGAAACATAATATTTTGCTTTCTTAACTTAAGTACAGAGTATAGTAGTATAAAATCAAAATCATTTATTGTACAAAATTTACATTTAGTACAAAAGGTATAACTTATAGGTACCTATATCCTATTTCTTCCAGTTAACCTAATATGAAATATAAATATAAAAGTGGTGTAATACAAAGTGAATTTGTTTTAATTTATTATATAAACATAAATATAAAAACAGTTGTACCTATGTGAGGTATTCACTTAATGTGTAATGATATCTGTTCAGAAGGAATGTTTTTAGTGATGACTTAAACCTGAGTGTATCTTGTATTTGTTTAATATCATGTGGAAGGTTGTTGTATACTTTAATGGCCATGTAAAAGGGTCCTTTTTGGAAAATTGTTTTGTTTGCTTTTGGTATTAATAAATTTTCTGTAAACCTTGTAGCGTGTTTATGTGTAGAGTTTTTTGTGGAAACTTTTCTGGAGATGATCGCACTAACATGCATAACTCCATTATATATATGTCGGTGACTGGAAGAATTTTCAAATTTTTAAATATAGGTCTACATGAATCCCGATTAGCAGAGTTTGTCATTTTTCTTATATATCTTTTTTGGATGATAAAAACATCTTTTGCGTTTACCGAGTTTCCCCAAAAGATAATTCCATATTTTATTATTGAATATACATAACCATAGTATGCGGCCATATATATATATAATGTAGTGAATAGTATAGTAGTATTATTTTTAATTTTGTTCTAACAATTTAGGTTTAAATAGTTTTTTTTAAGGTATTTATATTCTTCTCCATTTTTAGGTTATCTGGAAGGACATTATAATATATGTGTCCTCGTAGCCAATGCTTCTCTTGCCACTTTCAGTCTTGACAGTATTTGTGTACAATTTATAGTGTTGTCTAGTGTGACTTGTGACGTTTTTATAAATGTTGTGTTTGTGTGTGTAAGTCCATTTTGTAGATTAAAAGGCATATGTTATATTCGTACAATGTTCTTGTTTTCAGAAGGTTCATTTCCTGGTATAGGTTTTTTGTGGGAGTGTATGGGTTATAATTGAAGAGTTTTTTTTAATAACCCTGTTCTGTAATATTTGTAATGTGTTTAAGTCGGTAATGCGTGTGTTACCCCATATTTCCATTAAATAATTTAGGTGGGACTGGATTGAGCTAAAGTACAGGGTGGCCCTTAACTGTATACCTAGTTTTAATTAACAATAAATAAATTATGGTAGAACTTAGACATGTTTTATTAATATTTTCAAAAACCACAATAAATGGAAATTTTAATGACATTAAGTTTTAAAAATTATATTGTCCAAGTGAGCTCCATCAGCCTGTTGATATTGTCTAAGGCGGATTCTAAAATTCTCAAAAAACACGTTGACAAGTTGCCCGTGGGATGGCGTTAATTTCCCGTACAATGTTTTGTTTAAACTGATTTATTGTTATCGGATTGTCTTCATAGACTCTTGATTTTAAGTATCTCCACAAAAAATAATCACACGGGCTGAGATCTGGGCCCCGTGGAGGCCACTCAATGTCTCCTCCTCGTGAAATGAGTTTTTCGGGGAACATCTTCTTCAAACGGTCCATGGACAGTTTAGCAGTGTGTCAGGAGGCACCGTCCTGCTGAAACCAGCTCCTGGAATTGTGGCCTTGAAAATCTTGAAGAGCTGGGATCAAGAACTCCTGAAGCATCTGACAATAATTCTTAGATTTCACTGTCATAGCAACTCTCCTTTCGTTTTCAAAGAAATATTGGCCAAAGATACCCCTCTGATATTGCAGCCCACACAACGACCTTCGGGCTATACAAGGGACGTTGATGCTTCTGTCGGGGGGTCTTCTTCTTCTTCTTCTTCTATTCTTAGACCAATACCGGCAATTTTGTTTATTAACATGGCCATTGATATGGAAATTGGCCTCATCGCTGAACATTATGTTGAAAAAATTGTCAAAACGTTCCAGCATCACATTGGCAAAATTAAGTCGAAGATCGGTATCATTCAGCTTCAACTCTTGCGTTAGCTGAATTTTATAAGCTTTTAGATGTAAATCGTGGCGTAAAATTCTTGGTAAAGTGGTCCTCTTGATGGATAAGGCTTGGCTTCTCTTGGGAGTAGTTTGTTGTGAATTTTCCCTCACTGATTCACTAACACGCTAAATAACTTCTGGTATCCTCACTGACTTCGGGCGACCTTCATTAATTGTTTTTACTGTTGAGCCGGTTGTCTCAAACATTTTGATCCATTTCCGAATAGATTTTGCTCTTGGTGCTTGATTAATGTCTCGTTAACCGAAATCAGCACGGTACATTCGTCTCGAAATCGTCACGGAATAATTGTTTATGTAATATGCACGAACACAAAATGCGCGCTGCTCTCCCGTGAACGGCTCCAAGGCGACTAAAATTTCCACGAAATAACGCGTCTAACGATACCCCTCGAACCGCGCTCGCCCCACGCGTTGTTAAAAAAATAACGAAACAAACCGCGAACACAGTTATGGTCCACCCTGTATAAGCCCCTCTTTACCTCTGTTACCGAATACATCAATTAATGGGATTATTTTTGCTTTTAGTTTTTCTTCGCGTTGTTTAAATGTAAAAAATTTATCAATATATAAGCCCAGGTATTTTTCGACGTTTATGCGACGGAATTATTCTGTTAGGTGAGCTTAGTATCATGTTACCGGTTTTATTAACATTTATTGTTAATATATTTTTTATTAGCCATATACTAAGATCCCTTTGAGATTGAGAATGGCTTTTTGAAGGTCTAAGAGAATTGCTATGACATGGTTTCTATTATCTTTGCTAGTTCTAAGTTTATTTATAAGATCACTAGCCGACCCAGCCATGCTTCGCTGTGGCTAACTAAACACAACGCCATCTACTGCATGGTTATCCAACCTTTATAACCACCGTCATCTTTGAGTTTATAGCGAAGTGACAGACAGACAGACGCCGCGGAGGACTTTAATCTATAATACGTAGAGATAGTGCGAAAGATTATAATAATGTGCATGAAATGCTTGAGATAACTAACGTATTTAAGTTGATAAGGATTAATAAATACTAGCCAAGTCATTCCGTAGTTTTACCTTGCAAAAGGTCATGTAGTAGCGATTTTGATATATGTTGTTAAGATTGGGACTCTAAAGAAAAAAAAAAGTTTTCGACCTCGGGAGGGTCGAGCTCGACCCGCCATCTTGGATTGAAGGTCCCAAAATTCGGTTTTTTCAAAATAATTATGAAATGGTTGATTTTACAACCAAGTTGTTCAAGGTGAACTTGAAGAAAACTAAATTACGTACATTTAATGCAAACAAATTTTTTTTGTAAGTCTTATAGGTAACGAGATACAGTGGCGGAAATGTGAATATTTTTCTAAAAAATGATGAAATTCCCAATTTGTGTTATTTTTTCGGGTTATTCATTACATAACTAGCCGTTAAAAACCCGCTCCGTAGGGTTTTACTGCTAGGCCCTGTAGGCAGCTTTTGGTTTGGCATCGCCCAGTTAGTGTTGGTGACCATTTTATACATAATTATATTGTGTAATTTACTTTAGTTGATACAATAAGCCCTGATGAAGCTTGAGCTCAGCGAAACCTGGTTGGCTGTTAAATATTAATTCCAATAAAAAGTGGTATTTTACAAAATGTGTTTTTTCATTTAATATAAAGAAATAATAAATTCCCAGGTCAGGCAATTAAAACAATATTATTTTTGTTTGTCTGGTAGAATGAATCGTTTCATGGGAACTACGAGTATTAACAATAATTAGGTAATACATTTGTAAATCCACCGAACAGTCGATAACTTAGTCATTTTTATTGCCAGTGAATCGGTGGGTCCAATTCCTTCCTCCGTCATACCACAAACAACATCTTCCGCTTATAATTATGGTAGAAAGAGATTTTCTAACATTTTAAGTTTATTCGTTGCCCGGGAATGTTTATCATAAAAAGTTGTTTTAAAAATCCACATTTCGCTTTCGTTATCGGACGTTATTAAGAGCATTACGTATGTACGGTTAAAATTTAAGAACCCGACTTCGAATACATCTCTGACGCCGCACCTTATGCAAAACCATCTTCGTACTTGAAGTTTGTTAAACAGCCACTTTTTAAAGAGGGTATAACCAGAGAAAACCAGAAATATGTCATTTTTATATCAGGTTTTAAACGTATTGACTCAAAAAAATATAAATTGATTTCGAAAGATTTTTTGTTTTTTACATTAACTCCACACAGGAGGCCCAGAGGAAATTAATTTCCCTCAGGGCCTATGTCATCTGAGCTGCTGTGTGGAGGGTCTTTTTGAGGAGAGGAAGGAATGAACATTGGTCTTGAAGAGACCCATGTTGTAGGAAGGAGGAAACACAGAGGCCGGCAAATCATTCCACAGCCGAGCTGTTGAACACAAGAACGAGTCGAAGAAACGACCCGCTCTCATGTGACAAATGTCAACTGTGTACAAATGTTGGGTACGCGTTTGGCGTGTTTTCCGACCATGCACCGGTGCCGAAGGGATCAATGATGCTAGTTCCTCGGAGCATCTTCTATTGTAATACAGGTAGAACAAAGATAGCATTCCCACCCGACGCCTGTGCTCTAAAGATTGCAATCCGTCTGTTAAGATGGGAGAATCTATCAAACGGACCGCCCGTTTCTGCACAGAGCCGAGGGTATTTTTCAGGTATTTTGGAGCTCCAGACCAGAGGTGGCTGCCAAATTCAACCGTGGGGCGCACTTGTGATTTGTACAGATTGTTCTTTCATACAGGGTGTTAGTCAGTACTTTCCATTCATCGGCCGAACAAACACATCGAGCAGTGCAGTAACTCTTACCGTGCCTGCGTGCCTCGCGCAGTCAACAGTGAACATCAATTTATCCAGCGTGACCCAGGAACATTCCAGCACCTTCGAGGCACTTCTCCAACTACCATCTCGACATGAGATGGCAATCAACATCCTGAAACGAGCAGCAACAACAACCGGCAACGCGCCAGCATCCACATCCTGCAACGAGCAGCAACAGTGGAGGTAATCCACCTCTTACCCGCCCTGGTATAAGTAACTGATGGTTACTCCTTCAAGGCTCTCGCAAGATTCTAATTTTTTTTTTTTAAACGAAGCTACATTTATTTATTTTGAACGAATCTAGACCTCCAGTGTCCATGCATACGTTGTTAGTAAGCAGTATGCAAGTGCTTAACAGGAAAACAAAATGCACAAAATAGGTTAGTAAGACAAAGATAAATTAAACAAGGCAAAAGAAAAAAACTCATTCATGAGGCTCCATGAGGCGGCATTGCATCTGTAAAAAACCTGCAAGCACATGCATAAAATAGAGAACATAAGTAATACAATAAATCTCAAATCAATTGGCAAGTACCAACAAAATATGTAAATGGCTTTCGGTCTGACCATAAACTACACTTAGCTTCCGTGTCCCTTAGCCAACCACTCAGTGAAGCCTCAAAGAATGTTAACTGAATATTTGGGGTAAAATACCCGAAGACTAAAAGAAAATTCAGCGTTGGGTAGTCAGAGGCAGGACAAAGGACAGTCAATGTCGTCTGATCAAACCTCAAGCCTTCACATGTCATTGGGGGAGGCGCAGGTAGATTTGAAAAGGATCTGCAAAATTAATTATTTAACTAAAGATGAAGCAGGGACAAGGTCCAGCACCCCCCCATATGGGGATAGGGGAAAAAAAAAAAAAAAAAAAAAAAAATATTAAAAAAAAATTGAGTTCAGTTCATCCAGTAAAACATTTAAACAGTTAAAAACAAACAAAACAAAACAAGGAACATGGTATAAATTAACAGGTAGTATAGTAATTATTAACAAAACAAATCGCAAGGCAATTATATACATTTTTCAAAATATAGTGAACAAAATAACATAATGCAAATGTAAAATATAACACATAACTTATAATATATAATAAAATAAATGTTAATAAAATAAAATAAATAACATATTACAGAAACACATAAATCATAACAATTAAATCCAAGCGGTAAGTGTAAAGTAATCATGAAGATTGTCCGTGAATTCAGAAGCAAAATACACCTGGTATCTAAGTTGTTTTACAGCTACTCAGCGACTCTAAGAACAGGCCATCTCTCAACCCAAACTTTCGTGAATTTCTTCAGGCACTCAAAGTTCACCTTATTCGAGACGAGATCTGTATTCCAAGCAGGTCTCGTAATAACTTGTAAACCATCAATCATTTCGTCTCGAGCATCCGTCAAAATCTCACAGTGCCACAAAATGTGCTCGGCTGTTTGGTCGGTATCACCACAAGCGCAATTGGGATGGGATGATAGAGCCAGTCTGTGAAGTCTACCTCTAAACTCCCCATGCCCAGAAAGCAATTGGGTAATATGGTGGTCCATTAAAAGATATGCCCCTTCCATTCTGATTTTAACTGATGGAAAGAAGGAGAAGGTCCATCTTCCCATATTCGATCTATCCCATCTCATCTGCCATTCACTCAGCGTTTTTCTTCTCATCATCTTTAGAAGTTCAAGGAGAGGCACTGCTCCACCAGGTATTAATTAATTAACGAGCAGCAACAACACCTGGCAATGCGCCAGCATCCTCATCGCCTCTCAAGGTTCCTTCCTGCGTCACGTGTGTGCTCCGACCCTCTGGACACACAGCCGCCATATCCCGTCAACACGACGTCGATCGACCGCCCGGACCAAGGTCACGTCTACACCGCCACGGTGTAGGGCAACACGCCGGCTTCCTGAAGACCTGTGATCTTCACCGCCGTAGTGTCCTGACCTTCATCTTCACATCATCGCGCAGCAGCATCACTACTGTCACTCCGCTCCCGCTCCGCATCGACCTCCGCTACGTAGCCACAATAAAGACTGACTCACACATCGACTGACGCCTTTCATTTATCTCCCGTCTCTACCGATACGGCCCGCTCCCTCAACTGGTACGTACTTGACTTACTTTAACCAGTGATTCCTGACATTATTTGGAGTAAAAAATGTAAATGAAATTTTGGTCTCCGGTGACTTTTTTTGACGACTTTTTTAAACATTATTAAAAATACTTATGATCAAAAAATAATTACAAAAAGTACATAATTTTAATAGTTTTATCATCACGCCTTTCAGCATTTTTGGATGAAGGTATAAATTAAAGCAAATTTGGATTGAAATAAAATTGATATTGAGTTATAATTTTAAAAAGCTGGTACGGAGAATAATTAAACTTTCTCATTGGAACCGCCCTGTACGATCGTAAGAACATCTTTCGACGAAATGTGGATTTTAGGACGCTGGCTGGTTAAACGCCCTTAATAGAACCGAATTGAAGCAAGTAGCCAATAATGCCAAAATATGGCCCCACTTACGTTAACAGCTAGCGTGAGGAACGTCGGCTGGCAGGCGTAAATAATTTTGGGTTTGTAATTTCGTGCATCTCTTCGGGTATATAGAGGTATATTATTCACAACTAGCAGTTGTGAATAATAATACTACGCGTCTATATATTATATATGACATCATTGCCTGTCGCGGTTACTTTGTCCCGGTGACTAGCTGTCACTGGATCCAAGGAACCGGCTATTCTTGGAACGAGTTCCTATCTAATTTATAACATAATCACTCACACTTGAAATGTGTGAGGCGGGTATGGGTACCGCCACACCGGGAACCATGTATTGGATAACCAACACCTCTGCCATAAGTCACCCCAAGTGGTTCGCTACGTTTGGTGGCTTAGCAGGGGTGCCCGTGTTCACAGGGTGTCTTGGCCGCAGATGCGTCTGCTCACCAGCTGCATAGCAGGCCGGATCGGGAGATAATTTTTGAAAGAGTTCTTTTGACATCTCCAGCCGTACTCTCTCGGAACATCGCCTTGCACCACAGTGGGAAGGATGGACACACTAACCCCCAGACACACTGACCCCCAGATTCCTACCCACCCCTAATGACCCTTTCCATCCCAGAACTTCCTCGCCTTCCTTTCCTAAAAAGACCGCCTACACAGCATCGCCAAAGATGACATAGGCCCTGAGGGGAATTATTTTCCTCAGTGCCTTCTGTGTGGAGCTAATGTAAAAAAAAACAATCAAAAGCCGCCCGCAAAAACCTGCGGAATGGGTTTTTCACTGCTAGTTTGTGTTTCTTGAGAGAAGACCTGGATTTTCCAATAAATTATATGATTATGAATATTTTTTTAAGTCTTGCTGTTTTATTGTTTTTTGTTTCATGAAACTAATAATCTGCCATTTTTAACGTAGTTTTTTAAATATTATTCAAGTATTTTAAAGGAAAAAAAACATAATGCGTCAGAATATAACAAAAAACACACGACACATATATTATCGGATGTGCTGACGCAGACTTGTGAAATCATGGGGTATTATAATTTTCTGTTAAAATATTATTTTATATGTAGGAACTTTTTTTGTGTGAATTCTTCAATCAATTCCAATTTTGAAAAAGACACTTAAGGCGCCGTAACCGACCTCAAAAAGAAGAAGATGGAGAGATATGTCATTACAAATGTTAGAGGAGCACGCTAATATTATTTAAAAGCGATAAAATCGATGCGAAAATTGTGAAAATGATTAATAAAACACGACTCGTTTAAAATAGAGCAAAAATCTCGTGGGGGTTGTCTTAAACAGTATTTAAAGAAACACTGTTAATTTTTTTGTACATATAACTTGTAAAATAACTGAAACAAACGTGTTTATAATATTTTTTGAAGCATACTTTGCGTTTTTTTTTCCATCTAGGGAATTTTATATAATTTGCTTTTCGGCCCGGGCAATGTCTAGATATTATCTTAAAAAATAACATATATTTTTTTAAGAGCTTTAAAACTTAACGTGTTTAAAGCCTCGATGACACACGGCTAGTTTACAAGCTACTATCTGGGAAATTCACTATCTGTTAGTAAACTCGCCCAGTGTCATCGTGTCACTTGCTAACTAGTAGCAACTAGCAGATTGTTGACAATCTACGAAAAAAAGTTGGAAGGTCGTCAACTTTACTCGCCTACACGCTTGCTCGTGATTGGTTTATTTACGTTTCCAACATGGCTTCCGATAAACAGCTGATTTCGACTGTCAAAAATCTGAAGAATTAGTTCACGCAGGCGTCGTTATTCTTGTTACTGGCGCTAAAAGCGACCTCAGTTTCCTACGCTTCTGAGCGAGTGGACAGTTTTGTGTGTCATCATGACAATCTCACTCGCCGATTTTCCCGCTTTTAAACTTAGTAGATAGTAGCTTGAAAACTAGCCGTGTGTCACCGAGGCTTAAGGGAGATATGTAAGAAATCGGTAGAAATTCGAGTTGCGGCCGCTTAATTTAAAAAATATATAAAAATAAAACAATTTAATGAAGACAATATTAGTGAATCTGAATCGAAAATCTGGAAACAGAAAAATCAGAAAAAGATATTTGCACCTCTGGGACTCGAACCCAGGACCTTTCGCTTTCCGGGCAAATGCGCTAACCACTGCGCCAAGGTGTTGATATCCGATTTGGTCATTTTTAACTATATTATATTTCGACTAAGAACCATCCACATTATCTTCATTTTCTTAACGCATATTTATTGGCTGCTATCTTTATGAACGATTGCAATATTCAAACCCGAACTAAATGCTATCTAGATAGTATCTTTGTCCATTTTATTTAATATGCGACAACTTATGCATTTAAAGAGGGAGACAACAAGGTAAAAATAATGAACAGATACATTAATAGTACACAACTGCGAACCCTATACAAATCGCAAGTGCGTCTCACGGTTGAATTTGGTAGCACCTCTGGTCTGGAGCTCGAAAATACCTAAAAAAAACTCCACTTTGTGCACAAACGTGCAGTCCGTTTGATATATTCTCCCATCTTAACAAACGCGTTGCAATCTTTAGAGCACACGCTATGGGGTGGGAATGCTACTCTTGTTCTACCGGTATTTCAATTTTCAGCCTTGCAATCTTTGCGGATTTCGGATTACGAGAGATGGGAAGGCTGATAGAGATATTGAAAGAAGGGTGAATGCAGGTAACTCTATTAATGGAGGACTGAACGCCGTTGGCACCAACAAAAAACTGTCCAAAGACGCGAAACTAGCCGTCCATAATGGAGTACTGGTACCTACCCTGATGTATGGCAGTGAGGCATGGAACTGGCAGAGGAAGGATGAAAGTAGACTGAACGCTGTAGAAATGAGATCCCTGAGGCGTATGTGTGGTAAAACCATGTATGATCGTGTGAGAAATGTGGAAATCCGCAAAGAATGCAAGGCTGATGTAAGCGTAATGAGTAAGATCAAGAAAGGAACGCTCCGATGGTTTGGGCATGTAGAGCGAATGAACGAGGAAAGGAGTGTAAGGAGAATATATGACGCAAATGTGAATGGTAGAGGAAGTCGAGGACGCCCAAGAAAGATATGGCACGACCAAGTGAATCAGATACCAGAGTCGGGCCATGTCAAAAGTCAGAATAATAGAAGAGAATGTATGAGACGTTGTATGAATGTAAACGAGGCAAGGAATGTGTGCCAAGACCGGGATGTTTGGCGGTCCGTCCTCTCTGCCTACCCCTGCGGGGAAACGGCGTGATGGTTAGTTGGTTAGTTAGTTATCATTTCTACAGCATTCAGTTTACTTTTATCCTTCTACTGCCAAGCCTCACTGCCATACATCAGGATAGGTACCAGCACTCCTCTCCCTTGGCTCCCCGTACTTGCAAATATAACCCCGCCAAATATCAGGCGAGAGATTGCAACACTGAGGAAATACAAGAAGGCGCTGCAAAAAGGGCAAAACCTTTGCACTATCACCCGGCATGCCGCTTGAAGTCCTGAAAACCCTTCTTTACAGAAGGAGAAAGACACCTCTTTTTTTTTTTACAGAAGTAGCATAATTATACAATATTTTTAGTTGTTCATAGCCTGCCTCACTAGGTTGAACCTGTATTGAGGCAGAATTTTTTGTTAAAAGTTTCTTACAATTTTATCTATGGTTTTTTATACAAGTATGTATGTAGATTTATGTTATATTTAGTATGTAGATTTCTATACAGCAAAAACTTTATTTGAGTTTACATCATTGTTTGCATATATACAATACAAAAACTGCAAGGTTAATACTACAATAATAACTGTCAATGACAGGGCGTTTGGGTGAGGGCACCAGTATAGGCTCGGTCGTTAGAATATATCCATATTTTAACATATTTTTTAAACTCTTTCTGTGTTTGACTCAGTTTGATGTTTTCTGGGAGAATGTTAAATATTTTCGTGGCAAAGTATCTAAAGCTACGTTGACCAAAGGTGGAAGAGAGCGCTGGAACTTGCAAAGTGTCTTTATTGGAGTTACGTGTAAATCTTAAGTTTATTTTTTTTTCGTAAAGCACATGTTTGTTTTTAAAGAGATGTATGAGGATAGTTTTTACATAGATTTGTCGAACATCAAATACTCTAGATCTACATCAAATACAGGATCTAGAGCTGATGAAGTGCCCCCTCCCCATGCAATGATACCATACTCAATGATAGATTGGGTGATTGCAAAATAAATCGTTTTTAGGAGTTGTAAGTTAAGAAAGTTCCTTATGGATCTGAAGTGTATTGTTTTTCTAATTTTATTTGCAATGATCTGGGTGTGTAGGTTCCATTTGAGGTATGGGTCAATGGTGAGGCCGAGGTACTTCATCTGTGAAGTGCGCTCTATACTGGGGCACTCACTGCATTCATTGGAATTCGTACAGCTATGAATTTTTATGAAGTAATCATCATTAGGTTGGCCTGTAGTATTGATGCTTGAAGTAACATATTTTGTTTTCTTCGTGTTAAGGGTAAGTGTGTTGATATCTAACCATTTTTTAATGAAGTTAATATTTTCTTCAGCTTTTTTAAATACAGCTGACCAATTTTTGTCTTCGAATAATAAGACAGTATCGTCTGCAAAGCTAACAATGTGTCCCTGAATTTCAAGGTTGCAAAAGTTGTTAATATACGTAAGAACAGAGTCGGTCCCAAAACGCTTCCTTGTGGAATTCCATAGTCAGTTGAACGCTGATTACTGAGGGTATTCTGTATTTTAACCTGTTGTTGGCGTCCATTTAGGTAGCTTTTGAAGAAATTTAGCTTTTTGTCTGTAATGCAGATTTTCTCTAGTTTTTTAATTAGTTTTAAGTGCGATATTGTATCAAAAGCCTTAGAAAGGTCTAAAAAGATTGAGATACATTTATTTCCTTTATCAAGGCTTTTTACAATGAAGTCTGTCACACTAGCAATGGCATCTGATGTACTTTTGTTTTTTTGAAATCCATATTGATTATTTGAAAGTATCTGACCCCAGAAGATATGGGTGGCTTGAGTGGCAATCGGCCAACGTGAAAAATGCCCATCTCGTACAAGACCCCACTGTGAGAGACAGCCTGGTTTCTCATTGTCTCGCAAACTCAGGTCCGCTATTAATAGGATAAGGTTCTCCCATAGCCGTTGTGCCTGTGTGGAAATGGGTTATAGAGGCTGTTCTCACTTAAATTTTGAGAAACGCCACCATCTCATATTAGGGACGTTTGCCATATTCTTAGGGACGACCGAGACAAGTTTTTCGTTCTCGGCCGAGACCGAGAATATATAAATTGAGAAAAAAATTAAAATACGCTATTTTTGCATAATATAGTATATTTAAGAATGTAATAATAATTTGTTTTAAGGCGCCGCATCCGCGCTCAAAAAGAAGAAGATGGAGAGATATGTAATTACGAAAGTTAGAAGAGCGCGCTAATATTTAAAGCGATAAAATCGATGCGAAAATTGCGAAAATATTTAATAAAACACGACACGTTTAAAATAGAGCAAAAATCTCATAGAAGGTTTCTTAAGTATCATTTAAAGAATCATTGCGAATTTTTTTCACAACTGCAACATGTAAAATAAATGAAAAAAACGTATTTAAAATAATTTTTGGAGCATACTTTGCGATTTTTTTCTATCGAGGAAATTGTAAATAATTTGCGTTTCGGCGCGGAACGCGTCTAGATATTATCATTATGGTTATAAGTAAAACCCGCCTCACTGTCAGCCGACCAATCACAATCGACAGCTCTCTCACGCACTGACACCAAGTGACGAATGTTGAGGCGCGCGGTAGATTTGAATCCCATTATCCTATACTGTACCAACTTAGAAGGTCTCGGTTATGGCCGAGAATCTCGGCGATTTTTCGCCGAGAACCGAGACAGAGTTCTCGGTAGAATTTGTAGCTGAGAATGCCGAGACCGAGACCGAGACCGAGATCGAGATCTCGGTCGACCCCACGGACATATGAATATATCTGGACCTGCCCTAAGTGATAAAAACGTATTATTTCCCCCCCCACATGGCGCCGGCTGTAGCTCCTCCTTGGAACCGGCTCGCTCCATGGGGAGGGGATATAGCCTCGCTTGAATCTAAAATGTGTGACGTCATCATTCTTGCCGTGAACAGCGAGAAGCTGACATCCATACATTTAACGAAATAACGGCAGCTTGTGCTATACAATATATCTACGTATCAATGTACACATAGCGAATGTGGGCGGTACTCCAATGTGCTCGTCGCTGGTTACAGGGGTAAGTAAATTATGAAACATTTGTAAAAGTGTTTTAACTAAACACGGAAACAAAATATTGATATGTGTATTGGCGCGAGTCTTTTTGGGGCGAGCATTTGGCCTTAGCAAATATGTTTTGAACGTGGCAAGCAATTCGCGCTCCCATGTAAAAAGGTCTATTCATTCAAAGCAGATTTTGCTTTTAAGAACTAAATGGTGATATTGTAATGCGAGATGCCTATATACTGTCAGATTGATTGTTCAACGAATGACAGTCATCTTTCCCCTCTTCGCTCTCCATAGTTTGGTTTTACCCCTCATCAGTAACTGCTTGTCTATCCATTTGGATGTCTATGGTCGACCCTTATATTCTGTACATCTCCTCTACTTACTACCTACGCACCGTGATTTCTTGTAAATTTGTTTATCAAATGTTTTACCTTTATTTGACAAGCGCGAGGTTATTGCTGATAAAATAAGTGATGTTGTGATGTAAAATGAATTATTGTAAATTGCAAAGTCAATACGGGAGAGCTCAAGTTCCAAATACAATGGTTAAGGTATACTTTTTAAATTTTATTTTCCTAAAAAATCATTTTTAATGAACTATATTGACAAATGCGTAATCACAGTATAAACTGTGCACATGATTTTTAACATTGGGTGGCCTTCTTTTTCTTGGCATATAAAAATTAAAAATTCAATCGGTATCTGTACAATCTACAATATAAAAATGAATCGCTGAATGTGTTGCTAAGCGCGTAACTTTCGAACGACTGCACCAAATTGGATAATTTTTTTTTTGTGTGTTCGTTATTGTCAGGAAAAGGTTTTTATAAAACTTCCGGTTAGCTCTGGCATTATGAAGTTTGTATAAAAAAATTGCTATTGGTGGCACGCGAGGAAGCGGCTATTGCTATGGAAAGCGGGAGGGTGGGAGAAATGGGGGAGGAGGGAGTGGGAGGGGAAAGGGGGGAGGGGGGAGGGGGAGGCGGTGAGAGGGGAGAGGGAGGAGGAGGTGGAGTGGGGACCCCCCTTACACCATGCGGGCGAAGCCGTGGGAAAAAGCTAGACTTTAATAAATAAAATATATAAAATAAAGTCGGGTTAGTTTCATCGGTTCCATGTCAATTCATAATGAAACCAACTCAGAAATACCTCAAAAAGGTCATTAAAAGCTATGAAAAAATAATTTTGAAATAGCCGGTAACCCTAACCTAACTTAACCTATTTGACCAATTTTTTTAATTTTTTTTTAACATCACTCCTAATGACCTTTCTGAGGTGCTTCTGAGTTGGTTTCATTATGAGTTGTCTGGTCACCAGTTTCATCATTTATAACTCAAGAACGGCTAGACCGATTTTTATGATCTTTGATTTGTTGGATTTGTCTCCGCCCCGAATAGCAGAATAGTCATTAACACACAGGAACAATTAACGAAAAAAAAATTATAAAAAAAATTATTTTCCCCATACATTTTGTAAGGAACGAATTCTCATCTTTTGAAAGACCTGCAGCAATATTGCAATAAGTATAACTTTAATATGTAGTAGTGAGTAAATTCCAACATTTCAAAAACGTTTTGTCTTTGTCATTAAACAAATAATGCTGCCTCTCTTTCTTACTCACTAAATGTCAACAGTCGAAAATGAGACAAACGGTGAACGTGTGTCTGCACCCCTCCAAAGGAAAAATACAATAATAATAATAAATCTCCCTAACACGTATAAAGAAAATGAAAGGCATATAACCGGAAGTAAGCGGAAAAGTATGAAAATCAAATAAAATACAAGTCCGTACACAACGCCATCTCCCATACTGACGAAAACAAAACACGGACAGTTGCGCACCGATAATTGCTTCATTGTGTAATTTTGAACTTAATAGAAAACTGAATTTAATTCAGCTAATAAGTTAACACAATAGTTATTGATCCTGAGGCGGTACGAAGTTCGCCGGGTCAGCTAGTTTCAAAAGTAATAATTTTCTTTATTCAGGAATGTGGGGGAGGGGGGGGGGGGGAGTGATATTAATAGAATACAGAATTACAGAATGAGTGCACCTAAATGGGGATACACAAATATGCTCTCGAAATATAACGTCTCCACTCTATCTAACTGGCGAACATACCTTGACCTAATGACCCTGTATAAAATCGGCAACAACGTTATCGACTGTCCTGACTTACTCAAACTAATTAATTTTAAAATACCACCCAGAACAACTAGGCTTAACGACTTATTCCACATTAACCGGACACGTACAAATGCTGGTGTCAGGGATCCAATCAGAAGAATGTGCGAATTGTTTAATAAAAACTACAACCTTAAGGATTCCGATATATTTTTTGATACTTATGGCACTTTGGTAGAAAATTGAAGGCTGTTTTATAAAGAAAACTCATATATCATTCACTATACTTTTTATATGCTTCTTTTTAAACAATTTTCGATTCATTATTAATTATGAATTATTTTTAAACATGTTAAAAAAATGAATTTGAAAATCTTTATTTATCAAGTCAATCAGTGAGAAATAGTTGGGGTGCAGGCGAATTCTCAAGTTATTGTTCATAATATTGTTTTGTTAATTATTGTCTGTATCTGTGTTTTCTCCTTAAGAGCGTTTAACCAGCCAGCGGACGAAAATCCACATTTCGTCGAAAGTTGTTCTTACGATCGTGCAGGGCGGTTACAATGAGAAAGATTAATTATTCTCCGTACCAGCTTTTTTAAATTATAACTCAATTTCGAATTTATTTCAATTCAAATTAGCTTTAATTTATACCTTCATCCAAAAATGCTGAAAGGCGTGATGATAAAACTATTAAAATAATGTACTTTTTGTAGTTATTTTTTGATTATAAGTATTTATCATTTTTCAATAATGTCTAAATTTAATAAGAATGTTAAAAAAAATCTGAAATATATTAGGTTGTAAGTGCGCAAATAAATACACAAACGGACCAATTTTCGCCAAGAAACACACGTACGTATATATTTTTTAATGATTTTATTGAAACTAAAATTAAAATTCTAAAACATACGTTTGCTAGATAATGTATTGATTTATTTTACTGCATGATTTTATTATTTGAAATGGGTGTGGTATAATACAAAAACATTTTTGAAAATTGAACAAATCTGCCAACGACCTATGGAATAACCTTATTATACTAAAAATTAAAAAAATTCTCAAAGTTTATTACATACGAATGCTAGATAAAAGAACAATCTTTTGAAATCCATTTATAATTTTTTGTGGAAAAGAGTCAATTCGTCTAAAAACTTTTTTGAAAATGACGTATTTCCGGTTTTCTCTGGTAATGCCCTCTTAAATAAAAATAATAATAATAATAAAAAAAAAATTAAAAAAAAAAAAAAAAAAAATAAAATAAAATAAATATTTGAATACAATATTGGATTGAGCCACCGATACAAAATTGGATTTGTTAGCCTTTCTTGAAAGATTTGAGTTTGTTTATGGACAAAACTATTTATTCGTATTCATATTGCTTATGTACGGACACAAATAATTCATTTATCTTAATATTTTAATGCATAACTTTAAAAAAGTTGTCTTAATCTAAAATAATAAAATTGACGCAATTTTTTTATTATTGCGGCTATATAAAATATTTAATGGAACCAGAAAGGAGCAGTAAGAGTAGAGCAATGTCTAACAGACGAAGTAGAAATAAAGAGAGGCGAGCGACAGGGTTGTATTCTTTCACCTATGCTGTTCAATTTATATTCAGAAGAAATATTCAATGAAGCTCTGCAAGAATCTACTCAAGGACTTGTTATAAATGGGAAGATTCTGAACAACCTGTGTATGGTTATTTATGTGGTGAGAGTGGATTATGTGTTTTTTGTAAAATGACTGGCGAAGGACCTTGAATTTTGTGTTACTAATCACTGCCTAAAAATGGTAAAAATACATGTTGCAAAGAAAAGGAGAGGACTCACCGGAAAAAGGTAAAGATCTTGTATTCTGGCAATGCTGCGTTCGTTCATCCATCCAATTGGCACAAACAGTGATAGTCGGGAGTTGGTTTAATTTATAGTACGTATACGGCGCAACTATTTTGATAGCGGATTTTTCGTGAGCAGAGCACAGTGATGGCTATATCCAGCGGGAGTTTATTGCAGACTGATTAAGATTGTGGGTAAGCGAGGGGGGAAAAGGTAGGACAAAAGGACTTGCAACAATAATTAATACCAAGTCCAAGCAGTGATAGTATGTATGCGTGCTGTGTAGGTATGTGTATGTGCAGGTATTAGTATGTGCGTAACCATGCCCCCCGCCTGGAAGGGGATGAAAGAATCCACTTCCATAAACCAAAAGAGTGCCAATACGTTTCAATGCGCAAACAAAATTGTAACACGCGGTAGAATGCAATTAATTATGTAAAAGTTATAAAAAATGTTTATTTAAGTTATATAAATGCTTTTACCAAATGGTCAAATTGACCGATATAACAAGAAAATTAAAAAATAAAATATGGAAACGTAAAATTATGATATGTTAATGTGATAATATGCGGTAGATAAAACTAAAAGTAAGGTTTAGTACCTATTTAACAATGAAACTAACCTAATTGATTTTAAGAATAAAAGTATTATGAACTAACTTCTGTTAAATCTATTGTGACGGTAAGGGACAGAGTTTAACGACTGCCCTGCGGTATATTCCGGAGTTAGTTTTAACATCCGCAACGCGGATCACTCCATCTGCCCCGGGGTAGACATTGACTATTACCCCAATAGGCCATTGAAGTGGCGCGATGTTGTCACTCTTAATCATTACTACCGTGCCTGTCGTTACCGGATTCGCATTTGTATTCCATTTTTGGCGAGCTTGCAAAGTATTCAAATACTCAATTCTCCATCGGTTCCAGAATGTCTGAACAAGATGATCCACAAGATGTTTGCGTTGTACCAAGTTGACTGGCTCGTCTGACAAATCAGCAGCGGGTAAAGATTTTAAGGGAGTGAGCGTTAAAAAATGCGCGGGGGTTAGCGGCAATGGAGCCGAAACGTCGTTAAAGCTAAGTACAGATAGCGGGCGTGAATTTAGAATTGCTTCAATCTGAGAAAGCACTGTTTGCATCTCTTCATACGTCAGTAGAGAGGTGCCTACTATTTTATTTAAATAACCTTTCAGGCATTTAATGTTACTTTCCCAGATCCCCCCAAAGTGAGGAGCTTGCGGTGGATTCATCTTCCATTCAATTCGATTCTCCAACAGGTTGTCTGAGAATTCCTTTTTGTAATTGGGTGACTCTATTGATATGCAGATATTGCAGATCTATTTAACTGCACGGAAAGTAGGTACAAGAGGGCTATGCTATCAAATCTTTTTAGTCATTATTAATTCTATTTGTACTATAGATTTTTGTACGTAATTGTCTCTCTGGTGTCATTTCTAATTCAAATGCCACAATCATTTGTTAAACTATTTTTTTTTATTATTTCTATATTACTATTTTTCATTTTGTGACATGTAATCAGTTCTTATGGTATATGTATACCGTTGAAATTAAATAAATAAATAAATAAATAAATAAATAACTCTATAAGTTCAAATAAAGACCGTAAATGGGATTTAGCTCCCACAAAGTTCGTCCCGTTTTCGGAGTACATTATACTCACAGGACCTCGACGAGCAAGGAAACGCTTGAAAGCGTTGAGGAAGACTTCGGTGGAAAGGTCTGAAGCGAGTTCAATGTGAACTGCGCGGGTCACCAAGCAAATAAATAAGCAAATGTATGCCTTTTGACTTCGCACCCCCCGACGTTTATAAGGGATTATTTGAAGCGAGCCCGCGTAGTCAACCCCTGTGTGAAGAAAAGCCTTAGCTTCGCGGACGCGGCATGCGGGTAAATCTCCCATTATTGGGAATTGCGGTTTGGGATTGACTTTGAAGCAAGTATTGCACTGATGCACACGTTTCCGAACCAAATTACGCGAAGAAAGTATCCAAAATCTCTGTCTTAGCAGCGACATCAGTAACGTAGGACCCGTATGTAGGTTTCTGATGTGATAGTAGTCTATTATTAGATTGACTACATGATCACGAGCGGGTAATAGAATTGGATGCCGACTGTCAAATTCTGTTTCTGCGTTTCGCAATCTGCCTCCTACCCTTAGAATTCCGTCATGGATAAACGGATTCAGTTTTACGATCGCTCGCCGAACCTTCTTCCCATCTTTGACTGCCTTTATATCTTCGGAGAAGTGTTCTTCCTGTATAGATTTAATAACAGCGGTTTCTGCAGCTAAGATATGGCTTAATTCGAACGCTCGTGGTAATTTCTTGATAAAACGAAGAACATAAATTACTATTCGGATTAATTTCGGCCATGAGCTAACACGAGAGGCTAGTGCACACAATAACGGAGGAGCAATTGTTTTGAGGCGGTCAATGTCTTGAACGGACATCAAAATTTTTGTTTTCCGTTCGGGAGGATCAGTCACAGATTTCGTATTAAAACGTTGTAAAGGCCAATCACTTTTAGGTAATTGGGCAAAGACGGGGCCTTTAAACCATAACGGATGGTCGATTAGTTGAGCGGGCGTAAGACCCCGCGACAAGCAGTCGGCGGGATTGTCTTGTCCTTTTATATAATGGAAGCATTCAGCCCCCAGATGGTTTTGTATTTGTGAGACACGGTTGGCAACGAAAGTCTGCCATTTTGCGGGCGGTGAATTTATCCATGCTAGAGCAACCGTGCTGTCGCAAAAAGCTAAAGTCGTATGAGCTTTCGAATTTGATGTGTAGGTATTACTGACCGTATGCATTAATCGTGCAAGTACTAGCGCTCCACATAGTTCTAATCGCGCAAGTGAAATCGTCTTAGCCGGAGCGACCTTGGATTTAGCACATAATAAATTAATTGTGGTTTTATCAGTATTCGGACAGTAAACATGTAGGTAAATAACACCTCCAAATGCGCGTTCGCTCGCGTCTGAAAACCCGATAAGCGTTAATATACACTGGGGTTCGATTCCTAAAAAACGAGGAATTTTAATAGATTGCAGCAATGGCAGTTCCTTTTTAAACTGTCGCCAAAGTGTGACAACTGTTTCAGGAGGAGTATCATCCCAATCCAGGTTATACTCCCATAGAGATTTAATTATCAGCTTAGCCAATAATACAACTGGTGCGGCGAAACCCATCAAATCCCAAAGACGAGCAATCGTCGAGAGAATATTTCGTTTAGTACAAGTTCTTTCGTCGGTGTGTACGACAAATACGAAATGATCAGAAGCGGGTATCCAATGAAGTCCTAGTATTTTCAGGTTTTCATCGGGATTAAATTCCACATGTTCCTTAACACGACGAGCTGTAGGAATCGTGGATAAAAACTTTGGAGAGTTAGAAGAGAATTTTACAAGATCGAATCCTCCCGCGGCGAATAGTTGAATCAATTCCGTAGACAACTCGGAAGCCTCCTCGACCGACGAGCAACTGGTGACGAAATCGTCCATGTAGAATGAGCCCTTTTCCACCAGATTTGCAGCAAGTGGGAAACGAGGTTTTTCATGCGACGCAAGTTGACGCAATGTACGCATTGCGAGGAATGGACTGCAAGACATGCCGAATGTGACGCGATTAAATTCAAACAATTGCAAAGGGTCACTATCGTTAAATCTGTACAGCATGCGCTGATAACGTCGGCATTCTTTTTGCACCACAATTTGCAAATACATTTGTTTTATGTCAGCGGTTATAGCTATGGCGAATAATCGGAAATTGAGGATAATGCGAAACAAATCACCTTGTAAATTCTTTCCGGTATGTAGGATGTCATTAAGCGAGTAACCCGAATCGGATTTCATACTCGCGTCTAGCACCATGCGAATTTTGGTGGTCAATTTATCTTCGCGAACTACGATTTGATGCGGGATTACGTAATGCGGTAAATCGGAATTGTCAACTGGGGAAATGTAACCTTTCTGAAGGTATTCGCACAATATTTTGTCGTATTCTAACTTTATTGCGGGTTGAGATATTAAGCGGCGTTCGAGAGCCCGAAACCTGCGTTCGGCGGCGGGTAACGATTCACCGAGAACAGAGGGACTGTTTCGAAACGGCAACGCGACGATATAACGACCTGCCGTGTCACGAGAAGTAGTGAGTTTAAACATATCCTCACACTCTTGTTCATCAGGCGTTAAAAATTTCTCATCTGGAATGTCTTCCAATTCGAAGAAGCGCGAAAGGCAAAATTCATCATTTTGCGTGAAAGTACAAAATGATTGCGTGGTGTTTATACTTGGGTTTTCAATCATCGTTGGGGCAGTACCCAAGATGAGATATCCCAAAGTAGTTTCGATAGCAAATGGCTGTCCGAGAGAACCTGATATTTTGTTTGCCTTTAGAATGCGAGCAAACATGTCACATCCTAAGATGATATCAATCTCGCCGGGCGTACAGAATGTTGTGTCTGCTAAAGGCAAATTGTCAAGATACGACAAAGAGGAGCGGTTAATGTTAACAGTAGGCAACTCACTGGTTATGGTTTCTACTACATATGGTTTAATCGTATACGACTGAGTGATGTCATAGCGAGAGAGTAATTTTAAGCAAGTTACGCCATTTGTCACATTTCTTACGTCACCTATTCCCGTGACGTAAGTACTTGGAGATGACCGCACCGTAAGATTCAAGCGTGAACAGCATTTGCGCGTAATTATGTCCCTTTGGGAGCCGCTATCTATTAGAGCCCGTATCGTCTGTACCTGGCCCTTAGCGTCTCGGGTAGTGCAAACAGCCGTTCCTAATAGTGCAGTAGTATTTGCACTTGGGCATGAATTTGTCACACATAACGAAACCGGATTCGAAGAATTTAAGTTATCATTATCGGCATCCGTTTGTGACGCGGGAGATGGTATTGGGTCCGTTTGTGACTTCGGCCCATCAGTTTGTTTGAAATGCAACAAACTATGATGGTTGAGCGCGCATGTTTTGCATGTAGTCTTCGATTTACAAGCTTTCGTGGTGTGCCTAGTACTGAGGCAGTTCACACAAACTCGAATCTTTGATGACTTAATACAGTTAAATCGCTCGCGTGGTTCTAGACTTGTGAATTTAGAACATTGGTATAAAGGGTGCGATCCCTTTTGACCGCAAAAACAAATTTCGATGGAGTGATTATCGATTTTTTCGACATTAATAAATGCCTTTGCGGAATTAGTTTTTTGCGGTTTAGCGGTATAATTATTATTTGAGCCAAGACGGCTCGATGTCGGTTGCGTGATTTGTGCGCGATTAAGAATTCGTTGCTGTACTCTTACGAAGTCGATTAGTTCCGCGCTGGACGGTAGATTTTCATTATTTTTAATAGAAGATTCAAAAGCCTTTACAGTCTCTATGTCAAGACGTTTAAGACCCAGTTGCAACAATATGAATTCTGCGAGGTCTTTTATTTTCAATTGCTTCAGCGCGGCGATGTTCGCGGAGTATGCATCTGCAAAATTCTCTAAAGAAGCGGGCGTGGCCGAGTTAACTGGAGGTAATTTCAGCAATCGGTCAAAGTATAATTCAGCAAGAACGCGTTGATCATTATACTTAGTACACAATGCGTCCCAGATAACTTGATAATTTGTACCTGTAGGCGTAATAGCTTTGCAAATACTTAATGCTTTTCCGGTTAATTTAGACATCAGATACTGCATTTTTTCCGTATCATCCAGAGAATCATTCAAATGTATAACTGAATTATATGTTTCATAAAAGAGAGACCAACTATCCAGATTCCCGTTAAAGCACGCTATCTCCAATGCAGGTAGCTTAATTTGACGGCGAGGTTTTGCAACCGGATTCGACAGCATATTTGCTTCTGTATATTTAATAACACCGAAGAGTTCTTCAAATGCATTTAATTGAGTATATTCAGCGATTGCTTCCGGATTCAATTCCAGTTCGCAATCCACCTTTTCATCTAAGATTGTTATAAATTCAGAACGAATTTTTTCAACAGTAGTTGCGCCTGATAAAAAAGATTGGCGATCGTAAATGCTTTCCGAAGCTTTCCTTATCTTGTCATACACCGACTGTAGGCTCGCAAAACTAGCGGCTAGTTTAGCATTTAAACGTTTGAGACGTCTTTCATCCCGAGACAATCCGGATGATGCGCTCGTAGCCATTTTCTTTATTCCGGTTATATTTACAAAATATGAAACGTAAAACAACTAAAAAGCGGTTAAAAGGTATGCGGTATGTGGAATGCGGTATGATGAGTCTGTATTATTTATGCGGAATTAATTAATTAATATATTAATTAATATATTAAATTAATTCACTGTAATCCGTGCACTGGGTTAAATTGATTGTTCGGCGGTGTAAAGGTTAACAGATACGCCATGAACTGTGCAGGTAATGACAGTTATTTATTGCGTTTATTATCATTAACAAATCATAAATACTGCGATCATAATATTATTCTGTTTTGTAATGATATCCAATAATAAAACAATACAAATATTAAGAAATAATCGTACTATTTATAAGGTAGGTAAATGCGATTTTATCGGCAAAATACAACTACATAAGTTATCAGAAATAAATATCAAAAGGATGCCTCGTATTTATTTATTCTAACAGCGGGTAAATATGTTATTTCCAACCATAATAAAATGATATAGGAAACAGAATTACTCATGTAGGTATATCAAACCGTTAATGCGGATAATTATTTTTGTGCGATGTTATAAAACGTAATCTCACTCTGCTGTTTAAATATTGTGGTTCAAATATCCGGCTCGCTAGGATCAAAATGTATGGTTATTTATGTGGTGAGAGTGGATTATGTGTTTTTTGTAAAATGACTGGCGAAGGACCTTGAATTTTGTGTTACTAATCACTGCCTAAAAATGGTAAAAATACATGTTGCAAAGAAAAGGAGAGGACTCACCGGAAAAAGGTAAAGATCTTGTATTCTGGCAATGCTGCGTTCGTTCATCCATCCAATTGGCACAAACAGTGATAGTCGGGAGTTGGTTTAATTTATAGTACGTATACGGCGCAACTATTTTGATAGCGGATTTTTCGTGAGCAGAGCACAGTGATGGCTATATCCAGCGGGAGTTTATTGCAGACTGATTAAGATTGTGGGTAAGCGAGGGGGGAAAAGGTAGGACAAAAGGACTTGCAACAATAATTAATACCAAGTCCAAGCAGTGATAGTATGTATGCGTGCTGTGTAGGTATGTGTATGTGCAGGTATTAGTATGTGCGTAACCAACCTGCGTTATGCAGATGATACAGTACTTCTAACAAGTAACATTGAGGATTTACAACTTCTGCTGAATCGAAGACTTGTGATAATTTTGGGCTAGAACTGGATATAAATAAAACAAAATACATGCTCATAAGCAAAAATAACGCATTTAATGAAAATCTTTATATTGCTCGAACAAAACTAGAGAAGGTACTGAGTATTGTTTACTTGGGCTGCAGTGTAAATTATAGATGGGATTTTTCAGTTGAAATCAAATGCCGCATTGAGCAAGCTTGTGCAACCTTTATGCGCATGAAAAAGATATTCTGCAGTCATGATCTCAACCTTGGATTACGAATGCGAATGGTCAGATGCTACGTGTTTTCGATATTATTTTATGGAATGGAAGCATGGACGCTTACTGAAGAACTAATTAGGCGACTTAAGGCATCCGAGATGTGAATTTACAGAAGAATACGTAAAATAAGCGGGAGGGCAGGGTTACAAATGAAGATGTTATGGTTCGGATGCATAAAGAAAAAGAAGTTATTTAAACTATAAAAATCTGAAAACTCAAATATCTTGGACGTGTGATGAGGCATCCAGAGAAGTATGAGATCTTGCGTCTCATAAAGCAGGGAAAGATTGCCGGAAGACGGGGCCCTGGAAGAAGGAGAACCTCATGGCTGAAAAACCCGAATCAGTGGTTTGGCCAGTCTACCGTGGAGCTGTTTCGGGCCGCAGTAAACAAAGTCTGCAAAGCCAACATGACAGCCAACGTCCGTTGAACGGACAAGGCACAAGAAGAAGAAGATATAAAATATTGTACGTACAAATTATAACAAAATTGAATGGTAAAATGAAGTATAGATATGGTATTTCTTAGTCCTCCTCACTAGGAGATCCTTTGTCGCAACGGACTAGTTATTTCGTCAATTTGGGAGACGGGAATGGTTACCGCCGCCCCGGGAACCTTTATTGGATAACCAACACCTCTGCCATAGGTCACCCCAAGTGGTTCGCTACGTTTGGTGATTTAGCAGGGGTGACCGGGTTCATGGGGTGAGGTTTGTCTTGGAGGAAAAGGACAGACGCGGTGGAGGACTTTAATTAATAATATGTAGAGATGTCGTTATGAGTGTCTTTTTTAGCGTTTCGTAGGCGTAGATTATAACGTACGTTCCGTTTAACCTAAATACGAACTACATAGTGCTGATTTAAACAGTTAGATATACGTGGCTTTATTATTACGAAAGGTGAGCATTTATGTCAAAGGAGACAAAAAAATATGCATTTTATATTTTAACTAGCAGACCCGGTAACACCTTGCTGTCGCTAACGAAACCTTTATAATCAACGCCATCTGTTATATCAAATCCACACCACACTGCCCGCTGCCGCTTGGCCAGATATATTATATATTTCAATCAATTTTCACAAAACTTCACAAATTATATATCTGAAAACCTTCCCCATGAATCCCTTTATCTATTGGTGAAAACCGCATGAAAATCCGTTGCGTAGTTTAAAATATCTAAGCGCACAGACAGCGGGAGCGACTTCATTTTATACTATGTAAAGATTTTGTTAAAATTAATTCACTTGCGTAAGTGTTGGACGCCAAGTCAAGCGAAAAACGACAACTTTACCAAAATTTTTAATAATCATATAGAAATCTAATATATAAAATTCTCGTGTCACGGTGTTTGTTACCATACTCCTCCGAAACGGCTGGACCAATTTTGATGAAATTTTGTGTGCTTATCTGGTAGGTCTGAGAATCGACCAACATCTATTTTTTATACCCCTAAAAGTAAAGGGTGTTCCACTACGAAGAAAATTATTTTCCCCATACATTTTGTATGGAACGAATTCTCCTATTTTGAAAGAACTGCAGCAATATTGTAAGGGGTATAATATTCAACTGGGGGAGGGGGGAGGGGGGAGGGGGGAAAGGAACTCAGGAAGGGGGGTTAGCGGGACGGGGGAAGGGGAGAAGTGGAGTGGGGAGAGGGAGAGGGAACGCGAGAGGGGAAAGGATACACAGGGAGAAACAATTTAGATCAAGGTATGGTATACGCAGGGAGAAACAATTTAGATCAATTCAGCTAATAAGTTGACAACAGTTTTTGATTCTGAGGCGGTACGAAGTTCGCCGGATCAGCTAGTAATCATATAGAAATAATCATATAAATTTTTAATAATCATATAGAAAGATGAAAGAAAAGAAAAACAACCACTAGAGCGATTACGGTCGAAAATGGACCACTTTTATATTTCTGCGATTGATAACGGTCCAAAATTGGACTACATTTTCCTACAATTCGTAAAACATTTATTGTAATTATTTAAAACATTTCCCCGGCCAGCCATTTATTTAAAAACAAAGCTATTGAAATATTTTATCTATTTTTACCAAAGATGTCGCAAATCTGAACTTAGTAGACTATTTTAGCACGATGTTAAAAATAATTAAAAAAAATAATTTCACTCACGTCCAATTTTTGATCAGCTGTTTACAGTTAAAATTAAGTACTTTTTCCATAGATATGCGCCTTTCATTATCAAGTATACCACAGATAACATACAGAAATCGAAAATATTCTATGAGTAGTCGAATAAGTACCCCTCACGGCAGTTTCAAACTAACAACACGCAGGATTCGCGCGGTTACAAACTTTACGATTTTTTAATATATTTTTTTATAAATCCTACAAATATGAGATAAACGGTAAAATGTTGGTGGATTCATTGGCTATATAGCACTATAATAAGTTTTTATGTTTCCATGTTAAAATTGGAAGGTATGGTTTCTTTAATGTTGGCGAAAAATTAAAAAAAAACAATTATCTTCTGGGAAATCGCGAGCAATCGAGTCAAATTTATTTATATTTTGGTAGAAAGCAGTCACTTTGTGGTTTGACATATTAATTAAAGTAAAACAATCACTTCGTTTGTAACCACGATTTATTGATTTAATTTTTATTTACCGACCGGTTTCGCTTAATACAAGCATCTTCAGAATAATTTAGGGAAGTTTTTAATTAATTCGAAATATAAGGACGAAAAACTAAGTCATTCCGGAATATATAAATTAGATTGTAATAATTGTTCATCATTTTATGTAGGTAAAACGACGCGTAATGTCAATATTAGAATCAAAGAGCATCTTAGATGCTTAAATAATAATGGATTTTCGGAATTCGCTAATCAACTTATTGATAAAGATCATACCTTCAATCAAAACACCGGTGTTAAGATTTTACACAGAAATGGTCATGGTAACAGGATTAATAATTTAGAAGCACTCGAAATAAAGAAAGCCGTTAAAACAAAAACCCAAATCCTTAATAATCAGTTAAATGTGTCCAACAGTCCGATATTAGGAATATTTCCCATAAACTAAAAAAACCCGTAGCCACTCTTTATTCCTTAATCACCTGTTCAAATGACGTTTTGTCCCGGTAGATATAATGTAATTATTCATTAGATATACCCGTCTCTTTCTCTCTATCACTATGTAGGATGTTAATTACACTCTCTCACTCTTACTTTATATTATGTTTTGTCTCTGTCTGTATGTATATATAAGCTCACACAATGTATTTTTTCATCAGTTTTAATTTATACCCTGAAGATGCTTGTATTAAGCGAAACCGGTCGGTAAATAAAAATTAAATCAATAAATCGTGGTTACAAACAAAGTGATTGTTTTACTTTAATCAAATTTATTTATTTCGAGTGGTCACTCCAGTGGGATTACAAACAAAAAAACACGAATGTACATTAGTATAAAGTTAATGAAAACAGTTAAGAAGAACCAAAAGCAAAAACATAAACCAGTTGTATTCTAAATTTGACTGTTACGAACTCCTGCAACTCATAAACTTACGAATACCGACAGTAACTACACGACAAAATACACTATTCTACTATAGCATTCATATGTCACTTATCTAATAATGAGATACTGGCCCAATTAAATTTTTTTGTACCAGAGTCTCACTCTCGAGGACGTCATCAGAACCTCCTATATAGTAGAGCAAACCGCACTAATTTATTTATGAACTCACCTGTGGAGAGAGCTACGTGCTTTTTGAATGCGGTGAATAAAAAAATATATTTATTTTTTGTGTCCTATAGCGCATTTGTAAGATTTTTGGCATTGCATATACACTGCAGAAATGGTACAATTATAACGTCTTAGGCTATATTGCCTATAATTGTTATAAATAAATGTACAAATTATATATATAAATAAATAAATAAGCGGAACTACATTGCCCACTCTCCGATACAACGATTTCACACTATGAAAAATCAGTACTTAGGTGATATTGACATATTTAATATAAACTTGGCGAATTTTGTTGATCTTCTTAAAAACTTTTTCGAAAACTATTCCTAAATATATATTAAACCTGTGAAATCGCTGTATTTTTGTATTTTTATGACTAGTGTGCTTTTTTATATAAAATACTAGCAGACCCGGCCACACGTTGCTGTGGCTAACGAAACACAACGCCATTACCCAACCTTTATAAAATCCACACCACCCGCTTGCCAGCTGCCCGCTGCCCGCTGCCCGCTGCCTGAATTGAATATTTGAATTTATCGGCTTTTCTCTACTATAATAAGCATGTATTATACATATAAACTAATTAACTCGCCACTATTATACAATGCTTGCAATGCAACACTGGATATTTGAAAAGGGAAAATCAAATACCTACTTACTCTAGGACATCTATTTTCCAATTTCTTCCGTAGAACGAATTTCAAAAGTGATTATCGCAGTGAAATCGCACAAAAATATGTTTTCTTTGAATTTCTCGGCTTTTCTCTAATATAATTTACATGTATTATACATATAAACATTCCTCTTCAATCACTCTATCTATTGGTGAAAACCGTACGAAAATCCGTTGCGTAGTTTAAAAGATTAACGCGCACATACATTTTGAGCGACTTCATTTTATACTATGTAATGATAATGATGATAGTGAATATGAAATATTATAATCAATTAGAAATTTGTAAACTTAAATGTACAAATTTACGCACCAGATTTAAATGTCCGGGTTAAATTTTCCTCACAGGAAAAACTAAACCCTTTCACACACTTCCCAAATGATCATCTAGTCAACCCACGCTATGCAATTGCACTGTATAAGTATTATAAATACAAAACAATACAAGAACAACATGTCAACCTACTAGAGACCAAATGGGAATATAATTCACCGACTCCAGATATTTTCATATCAGAGGGTTCGGCTCTGTGGCATTTCTAATTGAACCTATAAATCCTACTGATCCCTCAATATAAATATTTAAAAAATCTAACAATTTTTTTTCTTTTATCTAAAATAAAAATTATTATTATTATTATTTATCTAATTTTATTTTTATTATTTCTTTATCTGTTTAAAAATCATCTGTCATGAATTAATAGTACTACCATACATGTAAAAGCCCTTTGGGCGTTAAATAAATAAATATAGTGTACGCACAGCCAAAGTGATTTATTTCAGTTCTAAGAAATGTTGAAGTTCCCGCGTAGTTCGAAGGTCTATTGATATAACATAATTCTCGCTTGCTTTGTTCGAAAGGATTAGGTGTTAAGTGTGTGTATAACTCGGTGCATTATTACGTTTGTTATGCAATTGTAAAAATTGTACAAAGTACAATTGCATTTACTCTTGCACTGGGAACATCTTGGTTGAGTGATCATAAAGTATTAGCGCATAACAGTGTGATTCTAAAAAGCGTTTGGACGGAAATCTCTGATTGAACTCCCAATGAGATAGGCCGTGTTGCTATCTTGACTGATTTCCTCAAAACTGGGCGTACTGTACAGGGCCCACAGATACTTTAACCCGTCTGCTTGTTCAGGAATAAATACATCCCAAAACACGTATTCGCGTTATACTTTCATAAGACCAAAAAAGTCCCAGAGCGACGATACATTTTAAAAGCTATATATTTATTTATTTATTACATAAAATTTATAATACATTACTCCCAATGAGTTTAATAAAACTCATTTCGGGAAGGACAACAAGAAATGGATTATAAGTATTGGACGTCACACTACTGCTAACATCTGTAAAATAGATTACAAATAGACAGAATTACCATCTCACGTAAGTCCTTACCCTTATTAAAGAAATTAAAATAGTAAAATCCTATATGTATAATATAACTCCCTATATATGTAGATTCGACAGGATTTACTACTTTATTCATCTCTTCCTTCACCTATATAATGCTCTCTTTATGGTGTTAACCCTCAATTTAAATCATCTTTCTGTTTGAATTGTATAAATCAGTATGTATCTTGCCTTAAATATTCTTATGTATGATACTCATTTATGAACCTCTACGCCTGTCTCAACACAGGTATACCCTAGTGAGACAGGCATCGAATTATGTAATGTAAACATACCTTATATAGATAAATAAATACATCTAAAGGAAAATTATTTTTTCATAAGAATAGGAAATCAATGAACAATACATAAATTTTTAAATGGACTAGACACACTTGATACAGGTAATTGAAGAATATACAAGAGTTACAAAGGAAGACAGCAAAATTCGTCACTGGTTTATGAAGTTGCTGATTCTGGTAGTTTTAGGACATTAGGTAATGCGTTATACTGCGTGTATGCGTTGTATTGTAAGGAGTTAAAGCCAAAATTAGTTGTGTGTGTAGATGACGATAGGTGTATTTGATTTTGTGATCGTGTTTTGTGCTGGTGTATATCGGAATTAAAGGCTGGTTTAGTGTTGGTGTGTGACGAGTGTTGAATTATTTGTAGAATAACTACAAATATATCTCTCTTCTTCTCATGCAAACATATGTGTTTTCTTTTAACCAGAAAGAGGACGAAAGAGAACGAAATAATACTTCTTATTGTCTTTGAAATATGAAAGCTATCTTCCATAGATATTTTACAATCTCGAACTAAAGTGACGGTTTCAAAATTTACGCGCGAAACCGAGGCTTCCGGATTGTGAGGTGCGAATATATTGAACCAAGCCGATGGGTTAATAGTACACAACACAATAGTTTAAACACGCGATTGTCAAACATGCGAAGTTAAATTTAGTCTTTAAGTTTTCTGAAAATATCCAATTCTTCTTTCCGTAAGAACCTTCTACGACTCCAGATACTAATATCTACAGCCTGTATGTCTGACGAATATCTACAGCTCACATGTTGAACTAATATCTACGAACTTCAGAGTGTTGACTAATATCTACAGAGCGTAGGTTGAACTAATCAGCTAAATGTGTCCAATAGTCCGATATTTCGAATTTTTACATACACACTTACATAAATTAAGTTTTTTAAACTGCATACGCAATATTACATTATTCCAATATGCTACACATAATTGCAAATCCAACCTCTGCCAGTGCTGTAGATATTCGTCAACACTTTGATTCTCATACATATTAGTCAACAGTTTGTGCTGTAGATATTCGTCAACACTTTGGTTTCCATAGATATTAGTTCGATTTTTTCAGTTTTTGGAATTCCTGTAGATATTAGTAGACGCCTCCCCTTCTACAAGTATTAGAAAACTTAAAAAAAAAGATGAATGAAATAGGTAAAGTCGTTTTGAAGTTTGGCGTGACCAACGGAAACAGGGATTAATTTTTATATATCTGTACCCGAGAAGCATAGGGATGCAAGTCCAAAATTTGAAGAAATGAGTTTTTGATGCAGACTTAAAGTAAATCATCATGTTTATCAGTGGCAGAAAGATACAAGTCCTATCATGACGAAAAAATAAAATTTTCAAAAATGTATACGGATGCAACTACCATGATGCAACAACTATCTTAGAAGCAGAAGGATGTACCTACCATGGACTTGCTTCTTTATGATTTAGTTGCATTTGGAGTATTATCAATCAAAACCTATGAATTATGTAGTATTATGACTCAAATTATACATTACTACGCCTTCTACGGAAGTAAACAATTTTTATTTTTATACATGTAAAAGGAAAAACGTCGCAAAATTTATAAAATTGGGAAGACTTCGGTGGCTGGGTCATGTGGAGAGAATGACCGAGCATCAAGCACCAAAGTCCCTGCTGAACTCAAGACCAATAGGGCGAAGGAGCCTGGGAAGGCCAAGACTAAGATGGAGCGACAACGTCCTCAAAGACATATCTATCTTGGAGCTTCCAAACTGGAGAGAGCTGGCACAAAACCGAGATGAGTGGAGGAAGACTCTTGAGGAGGCCAAGACCCACCAGGGGTTGTAGAGCCAATAGTGATATGACATGTAAAGGAAATATATTACATAGTTTTGAAAAAAATACAGGGATAAATATTCTTCATATTAATCATAAAGGAAAACGTTTAGATAACTTAGAAGCCTTGGAAATTAAAAAATCCCTTAAAAATAATGAATCTATTATCAACAAACAAAAAATATTGTCATATAGCCCAATCATGGATTTGTTCCCCTACCCACCCACTCTACACTAATACCTACCTACCCAATCTACATTATTATCTAGAAACAGCTCCACCCCTACCATAATAAAACATTGTTCGAAACTGTCAAATTAGTATAAGCTTTCCCTGACGAAGGAACGTTTGTTCCGAAACCGGTCGGATTTGCACATCAAATAAGTGGTTTATACAAAGTAAAATTATTTCATTATTCTAAAAATAGAAATATATTCCCTTTAAATTTGAATCCTGTAGAGTCAGTTAGAATGCAATCATCAGTTGTCATTTGTTTTGTTATTCTATTATTTGATTGTAAAATATGAGATTTTATTAGAAGGAACCATTCGAAGGAAAGTGATGTAAATAAACATAAATATCGTTTCTTTGTTAAAAAACTTTGCAACACAAGTGTTTTATTTATAATTTTTTAGAAAGGAATTAAACCTCTCAAATATATATATATATTTTTTTATTGTTTTTATTTCTTGCTATAGCAATCCCGATGAGTTACAGAACTCATTTTAGGACAGGAGGAACATACAAATCATGGGTGGGAGGAAATAGTTAAAATTTTACATAGGAATTTGGATATTAAAATATAAGATTCACATACAATATGGAAGAAAAATAAAAGACAGGTTGAGTAGAATAAACAGCAATGGAAAACAATTAAAGAAAAAGGGAACAAGGTTATACAGATATGGATGATTACAACTTAATGGAAAAGAAAAGAAGAGAAAAGAAACAAGACAATTGAACATGACAAGAAAATTACAAAGTTTCATCCTTATACATACTTAAAAAAATATTCTTTTAAAGCATTACTCTGATTTTTTTTATTTTGCTGAATTCCCTTGTACATATCTGGTAGCGAATTATATAGTGTATAGGCAACATAGTTCAGAGATTTTATCCCATATTTTGTAGTGTGTGTTTGAGGTATGCGGATTTTATTGCTATTTCGAGTATTGTGAGTGTGAATGTCTTGATTGTAAAGTGGCTTGATGTTAGTGTGAGTTGATTGTTGCGTAATTTGTAGGATGGTGCTTGTGATTTCATGTTTAGGAAGGACTGTGATTGGAAGAATACCGGAAACTGAATAGATGTCTCTGACATGGGTGTCCCATGGAAGTCCAAAAACATATTATATACATAACAAAATATTCCACTTCCTTTTGAAGCAGAAGGACTCAAGTCCAAGTTTTTTCAAGTTTTTTCTTAAGCAATATTTTTAAAGGCTTTACAAATAAAATATTACTATTTTTTATATATCAGCATGGATATCCGAAGAAGTTATGAGACCATAGTTAGAGAAAAAACAGTTTTTTGACTCTCCTGAAAATTTACCTTTTTGGACTTGCATCCGTATGCTTTTCAGGTACAGATATACAGATGTGGAAAATTAATATTTTTAGATAACGATCTTAAATATTTAACGTATTTAAATATTTGTGTATAAGCTTCGCAAAATAATAAAACACCTTTAGGCGATGTTTTTTCGTGAATAAATTAAAAAAGGCGGCTGGTGTAAACAAGAATTAAAATTTTACAGAAGGCGTATTATTGTTAAAGGCCTTGTCCCCTAGCACGGTCGATCGATAAGGATTGGTAGGACATCTTTCGATAACCTCTCATCGTTCTCTAGGGCAACTGCACATCGCTAATGTACAAACAACAATTGTCGTAGAATATACTAAGAACACTTAGTCATTGTAAACTGTTACTTATTTTAATGAATATTGAAATTATATTTCAAATGCAAAAAATCTAAAAGATAATTTTATCTAATTTCTAAAAAGGTTTTCGTTTTTACGACATCTTCAAAAACAAGAAATATATATTTTTTATGTGAATACCTTATAAGAATCCCTCTGGAGCCAGTGAGACTATGGCTTCCCCAATTGGATTATTATTTTTTTTTGTGCATTACAGATTAATATAATCCTATTACAATACACATATAATATTAGATTGGATTATGTACATGTAGGTTAGCGTGTGTCAATTATTTCAACTTTTGAATTCAGAAACGCCCGGGGTCTCAAAAGTTGCGTTTTGCAAAGAAAATGAGAACTGCATTTAAAATTATTTTTTTAAAAATGGTTATTAGTCCGCTAAAGTGCATTGAAAATCAGAAAATAAACCTAAAACCATTTTTTTTAAATTTTTAATATTTTTTTTTTCAGTAATCTAACCTTTTAACGTTTGTTTATTATTAAAAAATGCGTATAACTGACAAAAATGAAAAAAAGTTCAACTTTATGAATACAAGTAAGTCAACAAGAATTCTGATTTTATCCAGAAAAAGTGTTATTTTCCCCTTTTATTTTTTTAACCAACACATCACATATGTTTAAAATTTTTTTTTTTGGTTCTTTGTAGTGCAGTTATGTAATGAAAAATAAGTTTGGTACAAAATATAAAATATGAACCCTTTGTTTTATTTTTTTTCCAAATCACGAAATCTATTTTTTCGAAACTTCCGGCCATTTTAGCGGGCTAATAGTGAACAATAATTTCATTTATTTTTACGTTTTCGAATAGCTACAGATCATACGAAACTTTTGAGACCCCGGGCGTTTAAATATAAGGCCATTTGTTTTCTCTCTATGGAGAGCGACACACGCTAATGTAGGTACATTGCACATACAACATAAATACATTATTGTGTATCACATCATCTGATTGCATAAATAAAATTACAATAATACCTACATATTTTAGAGTTCTTGCCTAAAATTACTCTTGAAACGTGCAAGACTAATGTTGAAAACGTCAAGAGACCTAGAGATATCATTTAGCAGTACCATACCTCTTGTCATGCTGTGCTGGGCCAGAACATCTGTTCTGCCATGAGGGATACAGAGCAAGTCGTGGTGGCGACCCTGGCAGTAGTTGGTCGGTACGAACAATTTATAACATTCTAAGAGGTATGGCTGTCAATGTAATAGTTTATAATTTTGAAAGCTGTGACTGTTAGGGTCCCATTCCTTCTACATTGGAGCACGTTTCAGATAGCAAATACATATGATGCATAAATCGCGGATAATTTTGTGAGGCTGAAGGTAGTAGAAAGAGATGAGGTAGACGGGAAAGCGCCTACCTGGCTAATCAGATCTGCTCACCAAAAATGACTAAAGCCATTTCAATTTTCATATTGGGAGGCGAGAATGTGTACCGCCGCTCGGGAACGTTTATTGGATAACCAACACCTCTACCACAGGTTACTCCAAGTGGTTCGCTACGTTTTGTGACTTAGCGAGGGTGCCAGGGTTCATGGGGGTAAGTTTTGTTCAGGTCTTGGCGGCGTATGACCTGGACGCACCGAACCCCAGATTCTTACCCACCCCTCATACCTTTGTCCTTAAAATGACCCTCCACGCAGCATCCCCAAAGATGACACAGGCCACGAGGGAAATTATTTTTCTCAAAAAGAAGCAACTTTTCTATTCTGAATAGTGATCTTACTCCAGGGAGATACTGAGAGCATCTTCCACTCTGAAACGTGCCGCAAATATACTGCTGTATTATTTTTTAAATTAATTCATTGTGAAAAAACACAAATCAATTAAATAAAAATTATTTACCCATGCCCCTCGACCACGGAGGCCCACTTTCAAAATATATTGGAAATATTCCGAAATTCTATGAGAATCATATTTTCAAGTTTACATATATATATATATCAAATAAATTACACTCTTTCCCTCTATAAACAATGTTTATATATCTATTTTTTTAATTTATTTATTTGTTTTATAAAATATTATAATAAAACAAATATAAAACTTTGTTCGTTTTATATATTCAATAATATTACTATTCAATTTCTAAACATGTTCTGCTATATAATTATTATTATTAAACGTGACAGCTGTTTCGCCTTCTGAAGGCATTATCAAACTGTGGTCGTACCACTTACAGACGATGTATTTATATCACTTCTAAAAAAGTAAAATTTGTAAGCATACCTATGCGTACCTATCTAGAAATAATATAAATACATCGTCTGTAAGTAGTACGATTACAGTTTGATAATGCCTTCAGAAGGCGAAACAGTTGTCACGCGTAATAATAATTACATAGCAGACCTTGTTTATCTATATAAACTGCTTTTATAAATTAAAAAATAATATTATTGATTATAAAAAAAAAAAAAAATTAACATGGAGTTCTACAAATAAAATTTTAATTTAATAACTTTAGTTTGACGTTGCAAGCATACAGAAAATCTATACTAAAAACATTCTAGTACATCACCACAAAAATGATTCAGAGGCAGACACCTCACATGATCATAATTCCAGAGCCAAACAAACAGACATACTTCTTAAACCAAAGTGTAACTCTTCATTTGATCAAAGAAGTTCTGAATTTTGAGCAGTAAAGTTATATAACAAACTCCCACTTAGTACCAAACAAATTAAAACAAAAAATGACTACATTAAGGACATTAAATGTTGGCTGAAGGATCTATCGGAAAATGAACTTACTTGTATACTTAAAACAACGTCATAGAAGTTTCTGGAAAACCTTATCCAAACAATGAAGTTAAACCATAAAAGACCCTGAAAAACTTATCCAAAGCATAGTCCCCCTCAGCACAGGATCTCCTAGTGAGGAGGACTACGAATATATTTTCTATTTTATATATACGTTACTGTAAAAGCTCGAACTTCGGTAAATCCTAAGATTTTCCGGTAAATCCTAACATTTACCAACTCTTAATGGTAAAAGTCCGAACCGTTCAATAATCATCGGTCACCAACCTAACCTAACCTAACCTAACCTAACCTAACATGTACTAAATTCTAATGGTAAAAGCCCGAAAAAATCGTTTATAATATTTAAATAAGAAACGATTTTTTCGGGCTTTTACCATTAGAATTTAGTACATGTTAGGTTAGGTTAGGTTAGGTTAGGTTAGGTTAGGTTATTTTAGGTTAGGTTAGGTTAGGTCGGACTTTTACCATTAAGAGTTGGTAAATCTTAGGATTTACCAATATTCGGGCTTTTACGGTAACATATACATCTAACTATTAACATGTTTCATATAAAAATGTTAAAAATATTATACAGGGTGTTAAGGGACGTACTTGACTTACTTCAACCCGTGATTCCTGACATTATTTGGAGTAAAAAATTTAAATGAAATTTTGGTCTCCGGTGACTTTTTTGACGACTTTTTTTTTTTCAAAAATTTTTTTCTTCAAAATCAAACAAAAAAAAAATTCTTCCGCATGTCGTCACTGGTCACTCAGCCGGGTGTCCGACGAACCCCTTACCCCACCTCCAACTGTTCAACAACTACCATTTTTTTATGTTTTTAGAGAAAAAAAAATCAAAAATGTCACCGGAGACCAAAATTTCATTTACATTTTTTACTCCAAATAATGTCAGGAATCACTGGTTAAAGTAAGTAAAGTACGTCCCTTAACACCCTGTATACATAGTTACTAAATAAAAAAACAAAATAACAAAAATAAATGTGTATAACTTTTTAACGCTGTTAAATATCAGTTAAGTCAATTTAAGTTTATTAGTTAGATTTTTACATACTTGGTTGTTTATCAGTTGTATAAAATTAACATCACGTTTATTTTTAGTATGGCTGAAAATGTTTTATTATTATTGTTTTAAATATACGTACGAGTATATATATATATTTTTAAATGTTCGGCACAATTTCGCAAACTTTCAAATGTTTCACTATTTCACTTCTGCGGGAACTCTTACGGTTTGAACTCAGTAAGAAGAACTAAGACTGTCTTTGAAATAATAAAGCCAACAGGTAATGAAAATATAAAAAACCTGCTCAATGAACAGAAATGGGGGAGCTTGGTATGCCTCGGACCTACTTCCGCACTATAAGAATAATGTTAGACTGATTCAGAGGCGGCTCTAGACCTCTAGAGGTCCAGAAGTAGAAGTTCATTTAAAAAAAATTGATATTATGGTACAATATCAGATTGAATAAGTTAATATTTATTTAACGTGGGTACCTCACGAGGTAGAGGGTCACATTAAATCATTTAATATAGTTTTTTTTTTTTAAATTTTTAACTTTATGAGTAAAATCTCATATTATAATATTTAATTAAATGAAGACAATATTAACGAAACTCAGACGAAAATCTGGAGACAGAGAAATCAGAAAAAAGATATTGGCTCCACTGGGACTCGAATCCAGGACCCTTTGCTTATATGGCAAGAGCTCTACCAATAGCCTAACCTATAACCAATAGGAACCTATATCCAATTCAGTCACTTTTAACTATATCATACTTCGACTGAGAACTACCAACATTATCTTCAATTTTCTTAACGCACATATTATTGGTTGCTATCTTTATACAGGGTGTCTTGGGGTAAAGTGCATTAATTTCGGGAGGTGATTCTACACGAAAGTACAAGTAAAAAAGAAAAATAACTTTTTTCGAAATTCAAACTTTTAGGGGTAGTTTTGAGGTAAAAAGATAAAATTAGTCCGGCGTGTGCGGCCAGATAGTGACCGCACACTAAAGATTTTTAGTAGGTACGTCTTTTTGTATGGGAAAAAAATGTTGGAATTTCGGAAAAAGTTGTTAATCTTTTTTACTCCTACCATCATGTAGAATCACCTCTCGAAGTTAATGCACTTTACACCCGGACACCCTGTATATGATTGTAAGATTCAAGTCGAACTAAATGCTATCTAGACAGTCTGGATAAATTTTTATCCATTTTATTTTTAATGCGCGACATCTATTGACTTTTCTGCTAGTCGAGGGTGAATATTTATTTTTAATTTTTAATTTTATGAGTAAAATCTTATATTATAATATTTAATTAAATGAAGACAATATTAGCGAAACTCAATCGAAAATATAGAGACAGACAAATCAGAAAAAGATATTGGCTCCACTGGGACTCGAATCCAGGACCCTTTGCTTACATGGCAAATGCTCTACCAACTGAACTACGGAACTTATATCCAATTCGGTCACTTTTAACTGTATCATACTTCGACTAAGAATTCCCAGTGGAGCCAATATCTTTTTCTAATTTTTCTGTCTCCAGATTTTCGATTGAGTTTCGCTTATATTGTCTTCATTTAATTAAATAGTAAATTCTTTCATGCGATAAGCATACAATATGCAAAATCAACACATGTTAAACAAACCATCTCTTTCAGAAGCATAATTTCATCGTGCTCTCTCTCTCTCACGGCCATGACCCAAACTTTCTTCAGAATCTAAAAACATTTTTATTAGGCGACATAGTGCCATCTCGTTTATTGTATGGCGCGTAAAGAGACAGAAACATGATATTGGGACATTTCGTAAATTGACCCAGCCAATCATAGTACGTGGAAAAAAAAGCTTCCATTTAAGACGTGGATTTAAAATACATTAGAATAATACCAGTTGTTTTGATTTGCATAATATTATGTTTTACTATCATCTTATAATTTTGGGTGGTCTTAGACCAATTGACCTGCGGGAAGGACCGCCACTGAATTGATTGCTTTATAAATGCGATCCATTGGAAAACCTTGTATTACTTGGGTGAAAACTTGGAGATCGAAAAGAATAAGAGGCTGGTGTTAGAAATAAGTAAGCAATAAGTAATAAGTAAGAGAAAGGGTCTCTGGATAGTTTGGGCATGTAGGATAAACGAAGAAAGGAGTGTAATGGGAATATAAGATGCAAATGTGAATAGTAGAAGTCAGGGACGCCTATGAAAGACATGGCAAGATGAAGTGAACCAATTTTAAACCAATCGTAACCATTTCCGCTATGGGCGTAGGCATCGTGGGGCAAGGCCGAGCGTTTGCCCCAACCTGGCTGGCTGATGCGTGACCTCTAATATTGTCGACCGAGTCGCGTTTTCAAATTTAAAGCCCGTCACAGTATGGTTTTTCCTTCTTCCGTTCATATATATATATTTTTTTTACATTAACTCCACACAGGAGGCCCTGAGGAAAATAATTTCCCTCAGGGCCTAAGTCATCTGTGATGCTGTGTGGAGGATCTTTTTGAGGAGAGGAAGGAATGAACATTGGTCTTGAAGAGACCCATGTTGTAGGAAGGAGGAAACACAGAGGCCGGCAAATCATTCCACAGCCGAGCTGTTGAACACAAGAACGATCGAAGAAACGACACGTTCTCATGTGACAAATGTCAACCGTGTACAAATGTTGGGCACGCGTTTGGCGTGTTTCCCGACTATGCACCGGTGCCGAAGGGATCAATGATGCTAGTTCCTCGGAGCATCTTCCATTGTAATACCGGTAGAACAAGGATAGCATTCCCACCCGACGCCTGTGCTCTAAAGATTGCAATCCGTCTGTTAAGATGGGAGAATCTATCAAACGGACCGCCCGTTTCTGCACAGAGTCGAGGGTATTTTTCAGGTATTTTGGAGCTCCAGACCAGAGATGGCTGCCAAATTCAACCGTGGGGCGTACTTGTGATTTGTACAAGGTTAGCAGTTGTGTACTATTAAAGTATCTGCGGGCCCTGTACAGTACGCCCAGTTTTTGGGAGGCTAGCTTTACTCTGGCTTCGATGGAGCCCCCATACCTCAGCTGGTCACTTAGGGTTACACCAAGCATATCAATGGAGGGCCTGTTCGGAAGATTGCTTCCGTTGAAAGAGACTAGATTTTCATTTCGATCCCTTTTGGACGTAATCAGACAAGATTGGGTCTTTGAAACATTAAATTCAACGAGATTATTTTTACCCCAAGAGAAAACACTCTCGAGGTAGCCGTCCATTCTTTGCTTCAAAGCCCTACGAGCTGTTGGAGTTTGTGAGCCCTTTGGGGGCTTGTCAAACAAAAAGCTATCATGAACTGTACTGTCATCCGCATAACAGTGAATTGGTGCACATGACAAAAGGTCGTTGATGTGCAACAAAAACAAAGTTGGAGACAGAACCGATCCCTGCGGGATGCCAGCATTTATTGAGTGTGAGGAAGAGGTGAAACCATCGACTACCGTCTGAATCGACCTCCCCCTCAAGAAGTTGGCAATCCACGTACACAAGAATGCGGGAAGTCCGTAAGAATGCAGTTTGTTGACAAGTCCTCGGTGCCAAACCCGGTCAAAGGCTTTGGAGATGTCCAGTGCAACCGTTTGGGTCTCACCGAAACGTTCCAGGCTTCGCCCCCAAACATGCGTCACATACGCGAGAAGATCACCGCACGAGCGGTTCCGACGGAATCCGTATTGACGGTCGTTAATAATTTTGTTCTTCTCGAGGTATGTGAGCAGTTTGTCGTTGATCACACGTTCCATCACCTTAGACAGAACTGATGTGATCGCTATGGGGCGGTAGTTGGCCGGGTTGGAGCGGTCACCCTTCTTTGGAATAGGATGGATAACCACTTTTTTCCAACCAGAGGGCACAGAGCCAGTCTTCAGGGACAGTTTAAAAAGCTTCGTCAAAATTGGAGCTAATTCTGCCGCGCACTTCTGCAGTACCAGGGCAGGTATTCCGTCGGGCCCACTAGCTTTATTAACATCAAGCCCTCGTAAAACATGGAGTACTTCCCGATGCCGGATCCTCAGCTTTTTCATATGAAAACCGCAGTGAGGAACCGACGTCGGGACAGCACCTTGGTCATCGAGGGTTGAGTTATCCGCAAACATTTTACCTAGTAAGTTAGCCTTTTCGGTGGCGGTGTTTGCTAGTGAGCCGTCAGGTCTGGTAAGAGGTGGCAGACTGGATTTGCAGAAATTGCGACCTATTGAGCCCGCAAGCGACTAGAATTGCCTGCTGCCATGCGGGCATACAGTCAGCTTTCTGCTGATCGAATTTTGACCTATTTATGATTCTCTTGGTTTCCTTTGCCATTTTGTTGTAAGCTGTTCTGTCTTCGGATGTTTTAGATGTGTTGTAGGCTCGGTAAGCCGCGTTTTTTCGTCGCACTGCTTCAGCGCATTGTCGACTGAACCACGGCTTTGAGCCTACACCAGTTTCCTTAACAGTAGATTGGATGAAGCCATCCATCGCGGATGTGATGACTTCACCAATTTCCTGGGCACATCTTGAGGGATCCGAAGTCCGAAAACAGACAGCTGACCACGGAAAAGCATTAAAATGTGCCCGCAGACCGACCCAATCTGCTGACCTATAGTGCCACACTTTTCTCTTCAGCCTCTCGTTTGGTGGTCTGAAGTTTACAGGGATTGATGTCGTCACCAGGCAGTGGTCGGACGATCCTAAAGGCGCTGTGACTTCAATCCTGTAACCGTGTGGCACAGTAGTTAAAAATAGGTCTAACAGATTGGAACGGTGAGTCTGGACATCAGGAACCCTTGTAGGCTCCATTGGGAGCCCTTGTTGGCTCATATTGAGGGAGTGGACTGCGGATCGGCAGAGACGGGTCGTGAAATAAAAGGCGTCAGTCGATGTAGTGAGTCAGTCTTTATTGGGCTACTTAGCGAAGGTCGAAGCGGAGCGGAGTGACAGAGGTGCAGTGAGTGTTGCTGCTGCGTGATGATGGTCAGGAAGCTGCGGCGGTGAAGATCACTGGTCTTCAGGTAGCCGGCGTGTTGCTCTAAACCGTGGCGGTATATATAGAAGTGACCTTGGTCCAGGCGGTCGATCGACGTCGTGTTGACGGGATATGGCGGCTAGGTGTCCTTTGAGTTGGAGCACATACGTGACGTAGGAAGAAACCTTGAAAGGCGATGAGGATGACCTCTGGCAGCGGAACGCGATGGGTTTCGAATGCCAGAGAACGGGTTGCACCTATATGAACAGCAAGCGCGTGCTTGGTAGTTGATAGGTCGGGTGACATCTCATGTCGAGGCATGAAGGGCCGGACAGGGAGATGATGGTTGCAGATGGAGACCTCGAAGGTGCTGGACATGTTCCTGGAGTCACACTGGATATGCGTAAATTACTTGTTGCGAGAGCGGCAGCCCGCGTGGGCTAATACTGCGTTGCAGCACTGTACAGTTGTAATCGCTTCCATGTGACTCGACCGCTGAATGGAGACTGGATTGGACTGACTGAGCTAGTGCAGCGTTGAGTCGCTTTATTTATACTGTTGCCGGCCGGGCAAGTAGTTTCGAGAACGGCGTGTGAAATTCGACCGCCGCGCCAAGTTGAGAAAGTTCGCGAACACTCCCGTCGCTAGTGCTGATATATTATTATTGAGACGGGAACTTTCCAGTAGGTTGCCGCACTAATTGTTACCAGGTGATAGATGTACTATCGGCCGTAGGTAGATGCCAATGACGGCTTGCACCTACGTATTTTTTTTTTTTTTAAAGAAAGACAAACATTCCCGGGTTACGAATAACCCAACAATGTTCTAAAATCTCCTACTACCACCACAGAAAGCCGAAAATGTTGCTTGTGTTGTGATGGAGGACTTAGCCAGCCGAGGAATCGAACACGCGACGCTCGGGTGGGACCCAAGCGCTATGCCCACTCAAACACTGACCAGTCAACTTGTTTCTGGTGTGTTCCTTAACCAGTGGCGCTGCGATGGATTTTACATTAGGGCGACGTTGCGGCAGTTTTATACGTGGCGAAGATTTATTCTGGTTGCCACAATATTATTCGTATTCATATAGAGCCTAAAGCATGAATATGTTATAAAAGGCTACTTTTTTCGGTAACTACTCTTTTTGGGATTTCTTGCGGCCTTTTCCATTTTTGGATTTTGGTATTCATGAAAAAAAGAAAAAAGTTTCCTCAAATTTATCACACTTATATCGTATTTTGTGAAATAAGAACTTTCTTGTTATTAGACCTCGGAATCTCGACGCGGGTTTTGATATATTGCCAGGCTCACTCACCCAGGAGATTGGTTGAGGAATACCTAATTTAGACCTATCCAGCCAGACTCCCTCCACCCATCGACTTGTAGCGCGGTGGGAGGAATGAATTCGGACGTCCGCCACTACTAAACGCATTGATCCCCAAATTTCTACCCACCCCCTTTCCTTCCCAGAACACAGCATCCCTAAAGAAGACTCAGGCCTGAGGGATTTTTTTTCTGGATGGAGTTAATGTTAAATAAGTACCCAAATTTATTCAAACTATTTCGAATTGTGTCCATTTAAAACTGACGAGATTGTTTTAAAAACGAGGGATTTGTATTTGAGGTAATATGGTTGGGTTAGGTTAGGTTAGGTTAGGTTAGGATATTTTGTCGGAGGATGTTTTGTCCGTAGGATAATTTGTCGGGGATATTTTGTCGAACGATGTTTTATCCGTGGGGTAATTTGTCGGGGATGTTTTGTCGGACGATGTTTTGTCCGTGATCTAATTTGTCGGAGATGTTTTGTCGGACGATGTTTTGTCCATAGGGTAATTTGTCGGTGATATTTTGCCCGTAGGATATTTTGTCGGGGATATTTTGTCGGAGGATGTTTTGTCCGTAGGATAATTGTCGGGAATAATTTGTCAGGATATTTTGTCAGAGGATGTTTTTTGTCTGTAGGATAATTTGTCGGGGATATTTTGTCGGAGGATGTTTTGTTCATAGGATAATTTGTCGGGGATATTTTGTCGGTGAATGTTTTATCTGTAGGATAATTTGTCGGGGATAATTTGTCGGGGATATTTTGTCGGAGGATGTTTTGTTCATAGGATAATTTGTCGGGGATATTTTGCGGAGGATGTTTTGTTCATAGGATAATTTGTAGGGGATATTTTGTGGGGGATGTTTTGTCCGTAGGATAATTTGTCGGGGATAATTTGTCGGGGATATTTTGTCGGTGGATGTTTTATCTGTAGGATAATTTGTCGGGGATAATTTGTCGGGGATATTTTGTCGGAGGATGTTTTGTTCATAGGATAATTTGTCGGGGATATTTTGTCGGTGGATGTTTTATCTGTAGGATAATTTGTCGGGGATAATTTGTCGGGGATATTTTGTCGGAGGATGTTTTGTTCATAGGATAATTTGTAGGGGATATTTTGCGGAGGATGTTTTGTTCATAGGATAATTTGTAGGGGATATTTTGTGGGGGATGTTTTGTCCGTAGGATAATTTGTCGGGGATATTTTGTCGGGGATATTTTGTCGGAGGATGTTTTATCCGTAGGATAATTTGTCGGGGATAATTTGTCGGGGATATTTTGTCGGTGGATGTTTTATCTGTAGGATAATTTGTCGGGGATAATTTGTCGGGGATATTTTGTCGGAGGATGTTTTGTTCATAGGATAATTTGTCGGGGATATTTTGTCGGTGGATGTTTTGTTCATAGGATAATTTGTAGGGGATATTTTGTGGGGGATGTTTTGTCCGTAGGATAATTTGTCGGGGATATTTTGTCGGAGGATGTTTTGTTCATAGGATAATTTGTAGGGGATATTTTGCGGAGGATGTTTTGTTCATAGGATAATTTGTAGGGGATATTTTGTGGGGGATGTTTTGTCCGTAGGATAATTTGTCGGGGATAATTTGTCGGGGATATTTTGTCGGAGGATGTTTTATCCGTAGGATAATTTGTCGGGGATAATTTGTCAAAAAATAATTTGATGAAAAGTCGCGGAATCGTAATACTGGGCCATCGATATATTGGCCTTTGTTCAAGTTTAACAGTGTTCAACGCATAACAGGTTCCCCCGCGAACTTCGTTAAAGACTGCTAACAATAATGCGGCTTTGAATTGGAGTGGTTTTTCCTAACTTTCTAGTTATGCAAAAAGACTAGGTAGCAGGGGCGTGCACAGAAATTTTAGTGAGCTAGAGGGTTAAGACTGGAAAATACAACATTATTGATGTTGTTGTAGCTGAAAATGATTTTTTTTTTTTCGAAATTTCAATTTTTTGTACGAAAATTTTTAACTATAGGTATGCCTACCCTGAATAAAAAATCTTCATACAAAAAATTGAAATTTCGAAAAAAAAATAAAAATCATTTTCAGCTACAACAACATCAATAATGTTGTATTTTCCAGTCTTAGCCCTCTAGCTCACTAAAATTTCTGTGCACGCCCCTGCTAGGTAGGTAGACGTTGGTCTACATACGAATTTTTAATTTTATAAAAATTGTTAAATCAAATCATTTGTAACAAGGTGGTTGCACCGGTTCCGCGCGTATCCATCCCGCGACAAAATATCCCCGACAAAATTTCATATAGACAAAACATCTACCAACAAAATATCTACTAAAACCCAATCTAACCTAACCTAACCAAACATAACAAAAAAATTGGACACAATTAATACAGACACCCTCTAAAGGCAATAAATTATTGTTATCTGTATTATTTTTGTCCCATTTCACTATTTTTGAACAATAATTTATTATCTTTACAGGATGTCTGTATCATTTTTGTCACATTTTTTGTTAGGTTAGGTTAAGTTTTAATATATATTTTGTCGGATATTTTTTGTTTGTCCGTAGGCTATTTTGTCGGGGATATTTTGTCGCGGGATGAAAACGCGCATTACCGTGTGCACCCTGCCAAACACACTATATTTATGGTCTCGGTGTGTGGCATACTTGCACTTTGATAGTTGCCAGCTCTGGAATATTTTGGAGTTGCATTGTTGTCAAATCAATTTTGTCAATCATTGTTGTCAATCAAAACCCTCAATTTGGGAGGCGGGAATGGGTACCGCCGCCCCGGGAACCTTTATTGGATAACCAACACCTCTGCCACAGGTCACCCCAAGTGGTTCGCTACGTTTGGTGATTTAGCAGGGGTGCCCGGGTCCATGGGATGAGGTTTGTCTTGGTCTTGGAGGCGGATGACCTGGACACACTGAACCCCATATTCCTACCCACCCTTTAAACCCTTTTCCTTCCCAGAACTCTCCTCTCCTTCTCTTCCTTAAAAAAAACCCTCCACACAGCATCCCCAATAATGACATAGGCCCTGAGGGAAATTATTTTCTTCTGGGCCTCCTGTGTGGAGCTCATGTAACAAAAAATAAAATCGGCAGATTTTTTGAAGTGAAACTTCTTTAGCGCCGTTACTTGAAATTTGGGAATGCGTCACAACTCAGTTCTACGCAAATACTCGGTTCTTATATAATGCGGTAATAATAATAATAATTCTTTATTCCAGGATGCGGGGAGGATAGTGCAATCCCATACGTCCCATATATATATTTAAACAGTAAAGAAACAAAAACATAAATAGAAAAAAAATATAATTAATATTAACAAAAATAACAAATCCATTATTATGCAGGGCGTGTTCTTGAGTGCGCTCGAGCCCATCGCTCACTCAGGAGTGGCGCTTGGTGCTGGAAGGCTGCGGTCACAAAAATAAATAAATAAATTCGCACCTCGGCTCGTGCCTTCCACAGCGTAGTTGGCAAGGAGTCTGACAAGCCTCAGCGGCCAGAGAGACAGACATCAAGCAAACGGGGGTTCGAATCCTACAAAATCCGCAAAAAAAATATTTTGTAAAATCAATATCTAATCTATAATCCACTTTAGCGACTTTTTAGTTTCACTTCTTCCGCTTGTGAATTACATACTCTGATTTAAAAAAAAAAAACTATTTGTCTATAAAAGCAGGGGTAGGGAACATTTTCGGCGTCGAGGGCCATTTGGATGTTTGTAGATTCACCCATGGGCCGAACATAGAAAAGAAAAGAAACAGAAAAGAAAAACAAACGTTTAGAACGCGAGGCAGATTTTAACTTACTATTGATTCTGCGTGAGAGTCCACAAGCTTAAATAATAGTTTCTGGCCTCTGTGTTTCCTCCTTCCTACAACATGTCAGTAAATTGAGTGTTGTGTGAAAATTTCAATTAAATCGGAGCAAAACTAAAGAAGATACAGCGTTTAAAGCGACCGGCCCTCATACTCGATTCGAGTATAAAAAAATTTAAATCGGTTTTCTCGCAAACAACATTTTTGAAGTTCGTGAACATCATAACTCAAAATCTTAACTTGACTTGACCGATACTTTTGAAAATTTGTACACTATTTCTACACATAAATCAACAGGTAGTCAGAGGGAGTTTTTTTACCATTTTATAAAAAGAAGTTCACCGAAATTTTTTTAGCAAAAATCGCGTTTTTCACTTCAAAATGCTGTCAAAAATAAAAAAAAAAAATTGAAAAAAAAAACTCCCTCTTACTACCTAGGAAAACCTATTACGTTTGGCAATTAAGTCTAGAAATTTATTAAATTGGAACTAAATTTTTTCATTACTATGGCAACACCGAATTACTCGCTTTGTCCATGACGTTTCGTATGGCTCCGATTTACTGCCTTAAATCCCTGTAGAACACAGTGAAGGTCGCTCATTTAATAATTATTTTTTTCATTATTTGCCTGTGCATTGTTTTAATTGAATAAAAATAAACCAAGCAATACGTAGTCTTGCAAGAGAAGTTATATACTGCGTTTTTTGACGCTGCCTAGCCGATTATCGCGCGAAGAAGCTCCTGTGTAATTTGGAAGTTTGTTTACAAACGAAATACAGAAATGACTGGTAGGTGGTATAGTTTTTTAATATATTTGATTAGTATTACAAGATTTATGCAAATTTTTGAGCGATTATAACCATTACAATCTGTTTTGAGGTTAGGCTTATGCAAATTTGACACTTCCATTTGACAGTTCATATGCGGCCACAGAAAAAACGGAATAACCATAGACATATGAATCGCAAAAAATAACGGCTTCAAGGGTAGAGACATTGATAAAATAATTAGTCATAAAAAACACAAAATTACCTACAAACATCCAAATGGCCCTCGACGCCGAAAATGTTCCCTACCCCTGCTTTTATAGACAAATAGTTTTATTTTTTTTAAATCAGAGTATGTAATTCACAAGCGGAAGAAGTGAAACTAAAAAGTCGCTAAAGTGGATTGAAGATTAGATATTGATTTTACAAAATATTTTTTTTGCGGATTTTGTAGGATTCGAACCCCCGTTTGCTTGATGTCTGTCTCTCTGGCCGCTGAGGCTTGTCAGACTCCTTGCCAACTACGCTGTGGAAGGCACGAGCCGAGGTGCGAATTTATTTATTTATTTTTGTGACCGCAGCCTTCCAGCACCAAGCGCCACTCCTGAGTGAGCGATGGGCTCGAGCGCACTCAAGACCACGCCCTGCATAATAATGGATTTGTTATTTTTGTTAATATTAATTATATTTTTTTTTCTATCTATGTTTTTGTTTCTTTACTGTTTAAATATATATATGGGACGTATGGGATTGCACTATCCTCCCCGCATCCTGGAATAAAGAATTATTATTATTATTACCGCATTATATAAGAACCGAGTATTTGCGTAGAACTGAGTTGTGACGCATTCCCAAATTTCAAGTAACGGCGCTAAAGAAGTTTCACTTCAAAAAATCTGCCGATTTTATTTTTTGTTACATGAGCTCCACACAGGAGGCCCAGAAGAAAATAATTTCCCTCAGGGCCTATGTCATTATTGGGGATGCTGTGTGGAGGGTTTTTTTTAAGGAAAAGAAGGAGAGGAGAGTTCTGGGAAGGAAAAGCGTTTAAAGGGTGGGTAGGAATATGAGGTTCAGTGTGTCCAGGTCATCCGCCTCCAAGACCAAGACAAACCTCACCCCATGGACCCGGGCACCCCTGCTAAATCACCAAACGTAGCGAACCACTTGGGGTGACCTGTGGCAGAGGTGTTGGTTATCCAATAAAGGTTCCCGGGGCGGCGGTACCCATTCCCGCCTCCCAAATTGAGGGTTTTGATTGACAACAATGATTGACAAAATTGATTTGACAACAATGCAACTCCAAAATATTCCAGAGCTGGCAACTATCAAAGTGCAAGTATGCCACACACCGAGACCATAAATATAGTGTGTTTGGCAGGGTGCACACGGTAATGCGCGTTTTCATCCCGCGACAAAATATCCCCGACAAAATAGCCTACGGACAAACAAAAAATATCCGACAAAATATATATTAAAACTTAACCTAACCTAACAAAAAATGTGACAAAAATGATACAGACATCCTGTAAAGATAATAAATTATTGTTCAAAAATAGTGAAATGGGACAAAAATAATACAGATAACAATAATTTATTGCCTTTAGAGGGTGTCTGTATTAATTGTGTCCAATTTTTTTTGTTATGTTTGGTTAGGTTAGGTTAGATTGGGTTTTAGTAGATATTTTGTTGGTAGATGTTTTGTCTATATGAAATTTTGTCGGGGATATTTTGTCGCGGGATGGATACGCGCGGAACCGGTGCAACCACCTTGTTACAAATGATTTGATTTAACAATTTTTATAAAATTAAAAATTCGTATGTAGACCAACGTCTACCTACCTAGCAGGGGCGTGCACAGAAATTTTAGTGAGCTAGAGGGCTAAGACTGGAAAATACAACATTATTGATGTTGTTGTAGCTGAAAATGATTTTTATTTTTTTTTCGAAATTTCAATTTTTTGTATGAAGATTTTTTATTCAGGGTAGGCATACCTATAGTTAAAAATTTTCGTACAAAAAATTGAAATTTCGAAAAAAAAAAAATCATTTTCAGCTACAACAACATCAATAATGTTGTATTTTCCAGTCTTAACCCTCTAGCTCACTAAAATTTCTGTGCACGCCCCTGCTACCTAGTCTTTTTGCATAACTAGAAAGTTAGGAAAAACCACTCCAATTCAAAGCCGCATTATTGTTAGCAGTCTTTAACGAAGTTCGCGGGGGAACCTGTTATGCGTTGAACACTGTTAAACTTGAACAAAGGCCAATATATCGATGGCCCAGTATTACGATTCCGCGACTTTTCATCAAATTATTTTTTGACAAATTATCCCCGACAAATTATCCTACGGATAAAACATCCTCCGACAAAATATCCCCGACAAATTATCCCCGACAAATTATCCTACGGACAAAACATCCCCCACAAAATATCCCCTACAAATTATCCTATGAACAAAACATCCTCCGCAAAATATCCCCTACAAATTATCCTATGAACAAAACATCCTCCGACAAAATATCCCCGACAAATTATCCTACGGACAAAACATCCCCCACAAAATATCCCCTACAAATTATCCTATGAACAAAACATCCTCCGCAAAATATCCCCTACAAATTATCCTATGAACAAAACATCCTCCGACAAAATATCCCCGACAAATTATCCTACGGACAAAACATCCCCCACAAAATATCCCCTACAAATTATCCTATGAACAAAACATCCTCCGCAAAATATCCCCGACAAATTATCCTATGAACAAAACATCCTCCGACAAAATATCCCCGACAAATTATCCCCGACAAATTATCCTACAGATAAAACATCCACCGACAAAATATCCCCGACAAATTATCCCCGACAAATTATCCTACGGATAAAACATCCTCCGACAAAATATCCCCGACAAAATATCCCCGACAAATTATCCTACGGACAAAACATCCCCCACAAAATATCCCCTACAAATTATCCTATGAACAAAACATCCTCCGCAAAATATCCCCTACAAATTATCCTATGAACAAAACATCCTCCGACAAAATATCCCCGACAAATTATCCCCGACAAATTATCCTACAGATAAAACATCCACCGACAAAATATCCCCGACAAATTATCCCCGACAAATTATCCTACGGATAAAACATCCTCCGACAAAATATCCCCGACAAAATATCCCCGACAAATTATCCTACGGACAAAACATCCCCCACAAAATATCCCCTACAAATTATCCTATGAACAAAACATCCTCCGCAAAATATCCCCTACAAATTATCCTATGAACAAAACATCCTCCGACAAAATATCCCCGACAAATTATCCCCGACAAATTATCCTACAGATAAAACATCCACCGACAAAATATCCCCGACAAATTATCCCCGACAAATTATCCTACGGATAAAACATCCTCCGACAAAATATCCCCGACAAAATATCCCCGACAAATTATCCTACGGACAAAACATCCCCCACAAAATATCCCCTACAAATTATCCTATGAACAAAACATCCTCCGCAAAATATCCCCTACAAATTATCCTATGAACAAAACATCCTCCGACAAAATATCCCCGACAAATTATCCCCGACAAATTATCCTACAGATAAAACATCCACCGACAAAATATCCCCGACAAATTATCCCCGACAAATTATCCTACGGACAAAACATCCCCCACAAAATATCCCCTACAAATTATCCTATGAACAAAACATCCTCCGCAAAATATCCCCGACAAATTATCCTATGAACAAAACATCCTCCGACAAAATATCCCCGACAAATTATCCCCGACAAATTATCCTACAGATAAAACATTCACCGACAAAATATCCCCGACAAATTATCCTATGAACAAAACATCCTCCGACAAAATATCCCCGACAAATTATCCTATGAACAAAACATCCTCCGACAAAATATCCCCGACAAATTATCCTATGAACAAAACATCCTCCGACAAAATATCCCCGACAAATTATCCCCGACAAATTATCCCCGACAAATTAAACATTCACCGACAAAATATCCCCGACAAATTATCCTATGAACAAAACATCCTCCGACAAAATATCCCCGACAAATTATCCCCGACAAATTATCCTACAGATAAAACATTCACCGACAAAATATCCCCGACAAATTATCCTATGAACAAAACATCCTCCGACAAAATATCCCCGACAAATTATCCCCGACAAATTATCCTACAGATAAAACATTCACCGACAAAATATCCCCGACAAATTATCCTATGAACAAAACATCCTCCGACAAAATATCCCCGACAAATTATAAAATCCTACGGAGATGGGGAAGAGGAAGCGAGGAATTACTTGGCTATTCAGATCTGGTCACCAAACACGGCCAAAGTCATTTTTAGCAACGTTTCAATTCTGAATGGTGGTCTTACACCAGGGCGATACTAAAGTATCTTCCACTCTGGAACGTGACGCAAATATATTATTTTTATATGAAATAATTGTGAAATAACCCAAATTAGTCAAATAAAATTTATTTGCCCACGCCGGGATTCGATCCCACGACCTTCGGATTGCGAGTCAAGAGCCTTACCTCTTGACCACGCCGGCCGTCAATAAATAGTATCAGTAATTTGGAAGGCGGGTATGGGTACCGCCGTCCCGGGAACCATGTATTGGATTATCAACACCTCTGCCATAGGTACGGGTAGCCCGGGTTCATGGGGCGAGGTTTGTCAGGATCTCGGCGGCGGTGGCATCTGCCCACCAACTACGTAGAAGGCCGGATCGGGAGAGACCTTTTTTTTACAATCGCTCGACACATTGCCTATCTCTTCTTTGGGGATGCTGTGTGAAGGTTCGTTTCAGGGAAAGGGAGGAGAGGATCTTCTGAGAAGGAAAGGGTATTAGGGATGGGTAGAAATGTGGGGGTCAGCGTGTCCAGGAGAGCGGATGTATGAATCCATCCCTCCCACTGCGATGCAAAGCGATGTTCCGAAAGAGTAAGGCTGGAGAAGTCAAAGGGACTCCCTCAACCACTTTCTCTAGATCCAACCTGCCATGCAGCTGGTGCGCAGACGCATCCGCCGCCAAGACCTGAAAAAACCTCACCCCATGAACCCAGGCACCCCTGCTAGTCACCAAATGTTGCGAACTACTAAGGATGACCTACGGCAGACGTGTTGGTTATCTAAAAAATGGTTCCCGGGGCGGTGGTACCCATACCCGATTCTCATGTTTGTTATTTTTGTAATACGAAAAATGGATATAAAAAAGCCTACCCCCCACCCCTCTCAACCCCCTCCCCCTCTCACCCCACAACCTCTAACCACCCTCCACCCCCCGCCTCCTTTACCCGCCCCCCCCCCTCAGCCTACCCCCTTCACCTCATCCAAACTCTTCTTCAACCTCCCTCCCTTGGGAGCTGTTGGACTCTGTTGGTATTTACATAACAATTATCTATCTATATCTTATATATAAAAATCAATTGCTGTTCGTTAGTTTCACTAAAACTCGAGAACGGCTGGTCCGATTTAGCTGATTTTGGTTTTGAAATGTTTGTCGTAGTCCAGGGAAGGTTTAAACGTTGAGAAAATATGGAAAAGTTGCGAGGAAGATAGTAAAAACAACAATTTAATTCTCCCATATAAACTGTTCTACATACTCCTGTGAATTGCTAACCGTTTATCCGATTGCGATGAAACTTTGGTGAGTTGTTGTGAGCACGCCCGCAAAGTAGTCCAGTCAATAAATGCTCCAAAAGGAGGTGTAGAGTGCGTGAGCAGGGACCTAAGCGATTCCTTCAGAAACTTGTTTAGGGTGCTTAGGGTGTGAACATACTAAAAGTCCTGACGTCTAGGTGATGAGCTAGGGGGGGGGGGGGAGGGGTAGGTCCCAATTTTCGGGTTTCTGCTTATATCTCAAAAACGGTGCGTCACATAGGAAAATTTCCTAAGGATAAGTAAAAGCTCATAAAATTATCTACAAAATTATCTACAACTTTTATTCTTTACGTAATTTTCGAAATCCCGTCCATTTTTGACTTACACGCTCCACAAATGTAGATATTTTTGAAAAAAAATCATTTTACCTCACATTTTTCACCAAACATTCCTTCATATCGTCTAAAATATTCATTAAAGAAAGAAATTTACTTATAAGAAGTTGTAAAGAATTTAATTCCCTAGAATATACATATGCAAATAAGTCTCCAACCAGTAAATATTTACAGCAATTTTAAGGTTTTTCGTAAAATGTCGTCATTTTCAGAAAAAGCTGTTTTTATCTTATTACTGACACACCGACGTGCAACGACGATTATGCGACGCTCTTTTAGTAAGGCGTATGATCAGATATGACCATGGAAACCACATTGATGCTATCATTCAAAAGCCGAGAAGGCATAACAGGAGGCAGAGGTATTTCGCACAATGTACTAGAAAGTGGTTAGTTGGTATGAGCGCAACTCATGAGATCTGCACTTCCCTTGAAGAGTATTGTGGAGTCTTTTTCACGTCCAGTGAACAACACAAGGACCTCGGACAAGCCCACCGAAGTAGAGATGCAGCAGACATTTTCAAACTCAGTCAGTGGTTTGATGCACATCCTCCCTTCCCACAAGCCAATGAAATAATGTCAATTCCCAATGTCTTCTGTCAGCTCGTCGATAAAAATTCACGATGAAAAGGTTGCAGTTGTCCCAACATTTCTGTTTCACCGGATGTATATAAGCAAACGATCAGATGAGGATTTGAAGAAATTCTTTGAGTATGAGTTGGCCCCATTTCCCTTGGCACTGTTCAATGAAGGTGGGATGTGGAAGACAACTAAAACTGTCCTGTACAGCTTATTCGAGCCTACCAAAAAACTGGTCTACTGTCTCAGATGAACATAGTTGTGGACGGAAAATTTCTACTACAAAGAGTAATTTGGCAAAAAGATGCCTTCCTTGCCACAATTTGTGATCATTACATCAACTACGTCAACCACCACTATCCTGGATGACTCACACTGTGGTATTTGACTGGTACCCAAACCCAGCCAACGGTACGAAATCACAAGAACAGATGCGATGATACAGACTGAGAAGGTCAGCTGACATCAATTCGACTTGGAACACTTCAATACCCGTTAAAAAGGAAGATTTTTTATCCAATCCTACCAACAAAAGTAACTTCATCTCTTTACTACAGACGAAGCTTCGGGAGAATGGGATACAGACTCTTCAGGACATGATGCTGACTTCCTTGTTGTGAAGATTGCCGTGGAACATTCCTCTCACAGTTCTGTGAGAAGCTTTCACTTCCTTTTGATTTCTTCCACTCCTCCCACCCAAGATATTCTGCTGCTGAAAACGGACGAGGGAAAACCAAAACAATGCCACTGTCCATCCAAAAGATGCAGCACCGTGCATTTGAACACATCCTGTTCTTACATTCATTTACCGGCTGCGACACAACATCTGCAACTTTCAGGAGAAGCAAGGTGGGCTTCTCAAAATTGTACTTGGAGTCAGAATTCATCAAGCAAGCGGCAATGATCTTTATAACCCCTCCTCTACTCACGGCGAGGTTGAAGAGGCTGGAAATAAATGTTTCCTGAAATGGTATGCGGCGCCAAAAAGACAGACCAAGTACCGCTTTTAGTCGTTCACAAGGTTGGTGGCAAATATGAAGCCTGATATCAGCTCCCTCCCTCCAACAGAGAACGCAGTTAAACAGCATTCCCAGTGCACCGATTGAGCTGCCCCCTGAATAATGGGGGTGGAAACATGAAGGAGAGACCCTGATGCCAATTACAACATAAGATCCACCAGCGCCGGAGGTCCTTCTAAATATGATATTTTGCCGCTGCACCAGGGATTGTGGAATTGGCAAATGTGGATGCCGAAAAGCAATGCTGACCTGTTCTGCAGCGTGTCTCCGAGTCTCCTGCCAAGGGAGATGCCTCAATAGCGTGCCTGTTGCCGAGGACGACGATGACGACGACATAGAGCCCATTCAGCAAGAACCATCCAATACTGAGGATGAATATGCCATGGATGAATAACGCTTGCCAGGACCCCCACGTCCAAGGAGGATGAGAATGTAACATGATGTTATTGAGAACAGTGATAACAATGAGATCTATAATTTTATGTGCTTAATGTAACGAAATAGAATAAAATTATAGTGAGATAATTATCATTATGATTATAAAATACAATTCTGCATTTTTCAAGTAATACGAATTTTACCTATTTTATTTAATAACTGGTTTTAAAGTGTGGTCACACATATTATTAGGCGAACGAACAAGTGTTGTGTGTCAGTAATAAGATAAAAACAGCTCTTTCTGAAAATGACAACATTTTACGAAAAAACTTAAAATTGCTGTAAATGTTGAACGGTTGAAGATAGATTTACATATGTCTGTATATTCTAAAAGAAAATTAAATTCTTTACAACTTCTTTCAAATAAATTTCTTTCTTTGATGAATATTTTAGACGATGTGAAGGAATGTTTGATGAAAAATGTAAGGTAAAATGATTTTTTTCGAAAATATCTACATTTGTGGAGCGAATAACTCGAAAATGGCTGGGATTTCGAAAATTACTTATATAATAAAAGTTGTAGATAATTTTATCAGCTTTTACTTATTTTCAGAAAATTTTCCTCTGCGGCGCACAGTTTTTGAGATATAAGCGGAAACCCGAAAATTGGGACCTCCCCCTCCCCCTCCCCCCCTTACCTCACCACCTAGACGTCAGGATTTTTAGTATGTTCACATCCTGAGCACCCTAAACAAGTTTCTGAAGGAATCGCTTAGGTCCCTGCTCACGCACTCTACACCCCCTTCCTTGACTGGACTAAAGGTTTCTGTATATACTGGTGAGCTCTGGCATTATGAAATTTGTATTTAAAATTGCAATTGCAACGCGAACTGTTTAAAAACTGAATGTACCGGGAGTGAATGTATGGAATGCGGGAGGGGGTGGCGGATGGGAGAGGGGTGAAGGATGAGGGAGGGGAGAGGAGGGGAACAAGGGAGGGGAACCTCGGGAGAGGGGGCCCGCGGGATGGTTTAAGGAGGGGAACTCGGGAGGGGGGAGAGGAAAACGGGTGGGGGTTTAAGGGATAGGGGAAGCGGGCGTGGGGAGTGAGGAAAGGGGAAGGGGACGTGGGAGAGGAAGGGGAGGCAGAAGGGGAACGGGACGAATGGGAAAGGACACGAGCACTGGCATCATGAAATTTGAATAATAAAATTGCAATAAGTGGCACACGAGCTGTATGAGAACTGAATGTATCGGGAATGAATGTATGGAATGCAGGAGGGGGGAGGGGAACCCGGGAGGGTGGAAGGGAACTCGGGAGGGGAGAGGGGAGCTCGAGAGGGGGATCCGCGGGAGGGAGGAGGTGATTATGGGAGGGGGGAGGGGAACTCGGGAGGGGGGATCGCGGGACGGAAAAGGGGGGGAGTAGAGTGAGGAGAAGGAAGGTGGAGGAGGAGTGGGAACGCGAAAGGGGAAGGGGATGCGGGAGAGGAAGGGGAGGTGGAAGGTGAACGGGAAGAATGGGAAAGGACGCGCAGGGAGAAACAATTTCGTTATTAAATGGCAAAGCAACGCATGCCGGGTTGGTACCCGGCATATATATATATATAAATGCTAGTATATATATAAATGAAAATGAATCGCCGAAATGTATGTACGCGCATAACTTCCGAACGACTACACCAAATTGGATAATTCTTTTTTTATGGTTCATTATTGTCAGGACAAGATTTTGTATAAAACTACTGGTGAGCTCTGGCATAAAGAAATTTGTATCCAAAAAATTGCAATAGGTGGCACTCGAGCTGTTTGAAAACTGAATGTATCGGGACTGAATGTATGAAATGAGGGAGGGGGGAGGGGAACTCTGGTAAGGGGTTCACGGGAGGGGGGAGGGGAACCCGTGAGGGGAACCCTGGAGGGGAACCCGTGAGGGGAACCCGGGAGTAGAACCCGGGAGGGGAACCTGGGAGGGGAATCCGGGAGGGGAACTCGGGAGGGAGGTTCGCGGGACGGGTGAAGGGGGGAAGTGGGGTGGGGAGAGGGAATGTGGAGAAGGCGGAGTGGGAACGCGGGAGAGAAAGGGGAGCGGGAAGGGGTGGGGACGAATGGGAAAGGACACGCAGGTAGAATTTAAATGGCATAGCAACGCGTGCCGGGAACCGGCTAGTTGACAATAATTAAAACAAAAAAAATTGGAGCAGTTGTGACTCTTGTGCAACGTAGCAATAATTTACAATATATTTTTTTTAAATATATATTTTGGAACATTCGGGACTCTTGTTCAGTATTCACATAACAATAATATACAATAAAAAAATATTCGAAATTTCAAAATTTTTTGCATGAAAGTATTCGGTCAACCTATAGATTTTACCAATACGAAACAAGAAAGTCGTAGGTATTCAAAGTTCGTATTCAATTCATCATTTCAAACTGTTGTGATTTAGAGCGGCGCGGACACGTCCTCTTCTGGCCACTTGTCGGGCCGCATAAATAAACCAATCATTAGATTGATAACTTGGTGCTTTTTGTACTGGCGAAGTGTCAACGCTATTTGACCATAAATAAACCAATCATGACCATAGACACGTCAATATTTTTCACTTTTTTTTTTTAATGGGCGAACTTACGTCACACATACCATCGACAAGGATAGAGGAAACAATAAAAAAAAGGATCAACCATAGACAATATAATTATCTTTCGGTACCTACCCACTTCGATAGCCTAAAATATTATATTAAAAATAAAATGTCAAAATATTACCCAGGAGCATTAGAGCTACACCCGACAGAGTGCTGCCCTGAGAAAATTAGCTCATTTTCTCTAGACAGACCTCTGTCAGATGGAAACCCGTTGCTCTAAGAAATCAACTGTCGTAAAAAATAACCTAAAATTACTTGAAATTTCAATCCCTTCAAAACGGGAAGAACTACAAATAAGATTTAGCTTTCTCTTTCTTCTACGACAATATCGAATTTTGACATTTCTCTGGTGTAACAACAGAAAAATGAAAAACTCTGAATTACATGTTTTAGCTTTTTTATTCATGTGTGTAAGCAGATAAGACACAAACAGGATATACAATATAATATAAGCATACACATAATATATAATACAGAATCAGGAAAAAATATCTTGGTATATAGGTCAACATTTTAAATGGAAAACCCATATGGTTTGTAGTACAAACATCATTTAGAAGGTGTGTAATATAATACCCAGAAACAGAAAAAAATATCTTGGTATATATAGGTCAATATTTTAAACGGAAAACCCATATGGTTTGTAGCACAAACATCATTTAGAAGGTGTGTAATATAATACCCAGAAACAGAAAAAAAATATCTTGGTATATATAGGTCAATATTTTAAACGGAAAACCCATATGGTTTGTAGCACAAACATCATTTAGAAGGTGTGTAATATAATACCCAGAAACAGAAAAAAAATATCTTGGTATATATAGGTCAATATTTTAAATGGAAAATCCAAATGGTTTGTAGCACAAACATCATTTAGAAGGTGTGTAATATAATACCCAGAAACAGAAAAAAATATCTTGGTATATATAGGTCAATATTTTAAATGGAAAATCCAAATGGTTTGTAGCACAAACATCATTTAGAAGGTGTGTAATATAATACCCAGAAACAGAAAAAAATATCTTGGTATATATAGGTCAATATTTTAAATGGAAAACCCATATGGTTTGTAGCACAAACATCATTTAGAAGGTGTGTAATATAATACATAGAAACAGGAAAAAATATCTTGGTATATATGGGTCAATATTTTACATGGAAAACCCACATGGTTTGTAGCACAAAAATCATTTAGAATGTTAATATAATAACAATGAAACAGGAAATATGAGAATAACATATTAAACATTTTTGAAGAAATATAATACAGAAACACGGTACACAAAAAATATGTTAAAGAAGATATTGAAAGACATTCATTATGATGTCGAGTATGTAATAAAAAGTACTACGACAAATAAAATACACTAAATTAGGACAACCATTTCTTCCTATATTTAGCATATTTTAAATGTCGTAGTATTGCCATTTTCCTCATAGAATCTGGTCCATTATATTCTCTGGTATCTCTACCAGATAATTTTTTATTGATGTCCGCACACCATATATTAATTATGAAAGGCACAGTGACTTTAACAATTTTTTTCATCAATTTGTTTTTATGTTCCTCACAATGAATCCAATCAAAACATACATATTGGGCAAGAGTTTTATTAATTATGCGTACAAGATTCAAATTTTCGCAATCATGATTTAGTACATACTCGATGACATGATGAATTTCCAGAAGATTGAGAGCAAACTTTTTTGATGGATAATTCAGACACAGTCTTTCCGCGATGCGGTACTCTCTAGATAAAATTAAGGAATTCATGGGATCATATGGATCACCGATGCAAGATGATTTGCATTCATCACACCCTCGGATATCTTTTGATATCTTCTTTAATGTAAATCCTGCCACATAAGCGTCGACACTCAATGTTTGTCTGGAAAATGAATCAAAAATTTTTCCAAATCGGGCATCAATGTCCGGTATAGTTAAAAAAGAACAATTTAAATTTAAAGTTGAAGAAGTGGAATTATTACTATATATAAAATCTGCCACATTGGAAAGAAGTACTGTAGAATCATCGGCTTCGCAATTGGTACCAGGTGATCGTGCGGATGCTAAATTGCAAATCATAAGTGACTTGTAAGCAGCCATAAAGAGAGTAGCGGATGGGTTTCGGACACCACGACTTCTAATTGTCCCAAAAAAATTTTCTAGAGGGTCTTGATTGAGGTACCGCAGTTTTAAAAAATTGAAGCCTTTGTTTTGCAGGAAGTGCCACAGTTGAATTATACCAGTTATTGAAAACATCCAATTTTTTAAGACTGGGGCTAAAGTTCTGATATTTTCGCCTGTTGTCTGATGGACATATTTCATCGTGCTCATTATCTTCAATGACTCGTTCCACAATTGAATGTGTGGGGAGACATTTGATAAAGCCACACGATATTTTTTTCCCCCTTGGGGATGAATTGTTGTACCATTGACACTATCGAATAATACATAAAAAAAATTTAAAATTCTTGCAGTGTCCAATGGATTTTTAGTAAATGAGTCTGGACGTAACATATTCAGTGCTTCCAGTGCGGCAGATACTCTATCACTAAAAACCTGAGAAGCAAATTTTACTTTCATTTTTTTAATTTTTTCTGGGACAATGTGGCTATCAGTAATCTTATACATCCTCTTGAATATTTCAGTCGGTAAGCCTGTAAATGTGTCCTGTAAATGTGGGTAAATGTGGGTAAGTATGTCCTGGTCATCCGCCTCCAAGACTTAGACAAACCTCACCCCATGAACCCGGGCACCCCTGCTAAATCACCAAATGTAGCGAACCACTTGGGGTGACCTATGGCAGAGGGGTTGGTTATCCAATAAAGGTTCCCGGGCAAAATTCCCAATAAAGGTTAAAGGGTGGCGGTACCCATTCCCGCCTCCCAAATTAAAAAGACAGACACAGCATTCCCAAATATGACATAGGGCACAAGGGATGTTATTTTCCTCAAGGTCTCTTGTGTGGAATTAATGGAAAAAAAACAACCTTACATGCAGGATTGCAATGGCCTGCGATAAAAGAAAATAGGCAAATGTGAATTAGCAAGACGTTATCAAAAAAAATAAAAAAAAGTTTTTTGTTGATTTATTTATTTGCTGGCAACATTATCGATAACCTTGGGTAGTATTTTTCTCGCAGATGAATAAAAATTCGGTATAATCACAAGTTACAGTATTCAGTTTGAAGAGTTCCGATTTCTTGTGGAGGACCCCGCAGGGACTATGCGATGGAGTGGGTATCCCGGGGTGCCAGTCACTATAGCCCGCCTCTGAGAGGGTTTTACCTGTAAGTTCAAAGAAAATACTTTCAAGAGTGAGATGCGAAAAACACATTTCCATTTCTGTACCTTAAAATATAAACCACACATACCTATAGACTTAGTTATGGACTTAAAATATAAACCACACATAACTATAGACTTAGTTATGGACTTAAAATATAAACCACACATAACTATAGACTTAGTTATGGACTTAAAATATAAACCACACATAACTATAGACTTAGTTATGGACTTAACATATAAACCACACATAACTATAGACTTAGTTATGGACTTACATGGTTTATCCTTTAGGGCTTTAGGGTATAGATTTAATAAAATGCTATCATGCCAATCTGACTTTAGAAATAATCAACAAATAATTACTAACAAGAACAAAAAGTGCGGGGTGAATTTATTTTATATATAACTAGCTGACCCGGCCAGGCGTTGCTGTGGCTAATAAAACACAAAGTCATCAACGGGATGGTTATCCAACCTTTATAACCCCCGCCGTCTTTGAGTTTATCGCGAAGAGACAGACAGATGCCGCGGAGGACTTTAATTTATAATACGTAGAGATGGTGTGAAAGATTATAATAATGTGCATGAAATGCTTAAGGTAACTAACGTATTTATGTTAATAAGGATTAATACTGTATCCGTTTAAATAACTTTTTAATTACCGCAATGTACGTGACCATTTTTTATAAGATAGAATTGGTATAGTAAGCTATCCGTAAAATACAGATATATGCCGTCACGGACTTTTTTGTAGATCTATAAAAGAGGAATATCCCGCCATGCATTGTTTTGTTATATCTCAAAAGGATTAGGCAGCGTTTATTAAACGATTAAAGCTACCAGGCGGCTTGACTTTTTCCGACACTTCTAACAATTATCGTTATGTTTCAACCAATTTACACAAATCCTTGACAAATTACATACCTAAACCTTCTTCACGAAACACTCTATCTATTGTTATTGTAGTTTTCAGTGGTTTTCGAGTTTATCGCGAACAAACAGACAGACAGACGACGCGGGGACTTTAATTTATAACATGTAGAGATTAAGCATTTAGATTTTCATGGCAAGAGAATTAACGTAATTTACTTATGGGGTAGTATGCCGTGTTTCGAAATAGGTTGGTTCTACTCTAAATAAGAGGGTAGTGCAATACAGCATAATACCCCGAAACACCAAATATAAATCACAATAATAATAAACATATGGTATGTTTCTAGTACTTGAGCTGCACAGGAATCATGTTTTGAGTAGTATTGTGATAATAATTGCTGAATCGTATACATATGGTAAGTCTGAGCCCGAATTCAAAACTGCTTGTTAAACTTATTTGTACAACTTACTTATTCCATACTTATACCTACTGCACAGTGTGATCGTGTGCAGCACAGGTAAGTTATATCGCCTAAAATACTTAAGAATATCTTACCGAAAAATATAAAATCTATGAATCTCATTACAAATATCACCTACCAATATAATGCCTAATATGAATGTTTATCAGGGAGAGCAAAATCTAAAAGTTTCGAGCAAAGTTGCCCACGCAGACTGATTGCAAAGCGGAACGAAATATGTTTTTGTATCGAATATTCCAAACATCGCTGGCACACAACGCCGGCCATATGTATGAAATATTGAGTTATCGGCGTGTGCTTCACAGATGACTGGGCGGCCTTTATCATACAAAACTTAAATATGGATTTGAGTTTTTTTGCAAAAATACTTAACAAAACTGAAATAAATTATTTTTAATCAAAAGGTATAGCAAATACCTAAATATTACATATGTTTGCTGTTTTATTGATTTGTGTTATCATTATTACATTACATAGTATAAAATGAAGTCGCTCAAAATGTATGTGCGCGTTAATCTTTCAAACTACGTAACGGATTTTCATACGGTTTTCACCAATAGATAGAGTGATTGAAGAGGAATGTTTATATGTATAATACATGTAAATTATATTAGAGAAAAGCCGAGAAATTTAAAAAAAAAACACATTTTTGTGCGATTTAAAACGGCTGGCGGGCCGTACTATAGTCACTTTTGAAATTCGTTCTACGGAAGAAATTGGAAAATAGATGTCCTAGAGTAAGTAGGTATTTGACTTTCCCTTTTCAAATATCCAGTGTTGCATTGCAAGTATTGTATAATTAGTGGCGAGTTAATTAGTTTATATGTATAATACATGCTTATTATAGTAGAGAAAAGCCGACAAATTCAAATATTCAATTCAGGCAGCGGGCAGCGGGTAGCTGGCAAGCGGGTGGTGTGGATTTTATAAAGATTGGGTAATGGCGTTGTGTTTCGTTAGCCACAGCAACTTGTGGCCGGGTCTGCTAGTAGGTAATAAACTACTGTACACGTACTGTTTATACATTGTTTAATGTTTAAAATGAAATATAAAATAAAATATATATTGTATATTGTTTAAAATGAAATATAAAATAAAATATATATTGTATATTGTTTAAAATGAAATATAAAATAAAATAAATCAAACATTGTAGAAAAGGAGAATTTTTTGGGTTGAAATTTAACATTTATATATGTAAAGGAATACATTCCATTTAAATTTGAATCCTGTAGTGTCACTCAAGTGTCAGTTAGAATGCAATTATCAATTGTCACTTGTTTTGTTTTTGCTGTTATTTGATTGTTAGAAGAAACCATTCAAAGAAAAGTGATATAAATAAACATAAATGTCGTTTCTTTGTTAAAAAACTTTGCAACACAAGTGTTTTATTTATAAATTAATAGAAAGGAATTAAACCTTTCAACTTATTATATATATACAAAAAAAATGTGTTATTTTTATTTTCTTAGTACTGAAAAAATATCTGTATAAAAAAATTAAAATTTTAGTTAAAAAGCGACGTTTAGAAGTTTTCGCCCTTCGAAAACAGCTTAGAATAGACCTTCTCTCCAGATAAGATTAGTGGAATTATTTTTACCTATTGTTGCTTCGTAATCGTTATCTCATAGGTACGGATTACCAGTGAACCACCACATTTTCAGGGCAGCGGCCGCCACTGGCTGCTTATGTCTTTCATGCTCAGTTTTTTAAATTTTATTTATGTACTATATACTTGTTATAATGCTACTATACAACTTACCAATGTTACATGTAAAAGTCATCAAGGCGTTAATAAATAAATAACTACAAACAATATTGATGAGCGTTTCTTCGGCTTAACATATCTGGAGATATTTATTTTCCCGAAAACTGATCAGTCGAAATGATGAAACTACCTTCTGTATGAAATGCATTATTTTGCATTAGTAGAATACTTTCACAATGACTTAAAATTAAAATTAAGTATTGTTTTTACCATAGATTGTCCTATATTCTCCTTTAGTCACTAATTTAGTAACGCCCACCAAGAATCCGTCTTTACGAAAGTTGTCTGACGTTGAACCAGCATACTGATTGAATATATCCGCGCAGAGTTGGGCTTCCTTTGCGCTGTTTAAAATAATGAGGTGCGCTTGTTCCGCCGCACACACTTTGTACGCTTCAATCCAGCTGGTCTTGGTGGTGTGCAGTTTGTAACAGCTGTCTGGCATTGCTGGGTAATGTTTGTATCCTGCAACAGATAATTCACACATGGTATTAAAATATCAAATTTGTAAATGACGTTGAGGAGGGGAATTAAATTTTCATTAAGATCTTAACTTATTAAGGGAGTTAGTTGGACTTAACCTAGAACCTGCCTCCGTGGGAATAGCTTACTCAGCTATTGGGAGTAAAGTCGTGGATGCTCATTGCACATGCCATTGATTAATGGCAAGCTGATTATTCGTGTGCTTTTAGGTCAGTACACACACGCATGCTAGCTACTAACATCTCTAGTTTCAGGCAAAGAAATAAGAAATGAACTGCAATTTTATTTTTGGAAGGCGGCGAACCTGTATTCCACGAGCACAAGTAGCTGCGAGAGTGCAAAAAAAAAACTTCCCACCGAACTATTTGAATTACAAAAATACCAACTTGCAAGAAAACAAAAAAAAAACATGCACGCACATGTTTCATTTATAGTATTCTTGGATTTCGACGTGATGATTATATTGGCAGCCCTGTAAATAATGTCTATGTTTCTGATGTTAATGATGTTTTTATGATATGATTTTGAATTTTCGACCACATTTTCTTTGAAATTGCTGCGGATATATTACTCAAAACCAAAACCCACGGAAAAGAAATGTAATGCTGTCAACACCTGCAAAACTTAATTCAACATATCAATCAGGAAGTTAATTTCGTTGTAAGTAAGTTGTCAGAAGCATACGAGTCACTAGCAGAGATACGGTACATGTGTCACTGGCACGCTAAAGACTGCCATAGCATGTCAGGCATGCTTTTGAGTGAGTTACTAGCACGTGTGTGTATGTATGTACGGCTTAAGAAACCCCTATAAATAGCTGTCTGGATGTGAAGAGTAAGAAGGAACGCCGATTGTCTTTTGTGCGAATATTCCCTTTCCTTGATAAGGATTAGAATTATATCTGTATCCGAGGACCAACCACTTTGTGGAACCGGGAGACATCGCAAAATACCCAATTATATTTTTGTAGTTGAACATCGGAAAAGCGACTGGGCTAGAGTGTATATTTCAACGCAACATGGGAGGTTCCACAATGGCCCATGATAAATGATGTAGGTACTTTTAAATATAATTTAAAACAAACGTTTATTCGTACCTGTACACGCTTTCGGAGCTTTTGGGTCCTCCTTAGGATTAAAAATGTTCTGCTCGCACATGAACAAGAGTTTGGTTGAAGAACATGGTACATCGTTCAGCTGAAAGGACCCGCGCGGGGTGTTTTCGAGCCGCGAGAGCGCCCCACATTGATCCGTGCCATTGGACGGGCTCCCGGGGCCCCAGTCGCTATAGCCTGCTTCCAAGAGAGTCCTTCCTGAAAAATACAGATATTGGCACACACATTAAAGATGAAATCAAGTTGGGTAGAGGAAAAACTTGGACATTATTTAGTTTTGGTCACAATATGTTCCATTCGTCAATGAGGGACATAAATATAATAATATGTTGTTTAATAAACATTAATCAATTTTGTTTAAATTAAGTTAATATCCTTCAGGTGATGGCCGGCGTGGTATAGGGGTATAGAATGAGGGGGCGGGATAGAATCCGGCTAGGGAAAATAAATTTTATTTGATTAATTTGTGTTACTTCACAATTAATTCATTAAAAATAATTAAATAAACGTTCCAGAGTGGTAGATACTCTCAGTATCACCTTGGTTTAAGACCACCATTCAGAATTGAAACGTCGCTTGAAATAGATTTAGTCGTGTTTGGTGACCAGATCTGAATAGCCAAGTACTTCCCCAACTTCCTCTTCCCCATCTCCTTCCTCTCCCCAATATCTTCAACCCCACAACATACCCCAATTGGAGATGCCATAATCTCACTGGCTCCAGACGGGAGCAGCTGGGACTCTTGTGAGGAGCTCATATAAAAAAAATTTTATAAGATTTTTTTTTAATTCTTTGACTTTATTTTTGGTCCTTCCATCATCGGTACTCCACTGAGTATCATTGGAAAGGTACCTGACCATTCATTCATTAAATTCCAAAAATAAGTTTTATCCTCACCATCGATTGTCCTGTATTCCTTCTGAGTAATTAAATTACTGATGCCCACCATGAAGCTTTCTTTGTGACAGTCGCATTGCTGTGACGTAGCTGTAAATTCCATAAATATGTCTGCACTAAGTTTGGCTTCATCAGCGCTGTTTAAGATGATAAGATGCGCTCGTTCGGCCACACACACTTTGTACGCGTCGATCCAGGACATAGCGGTGATGTGAAGTTTATAACAGCTGCGTGGCATTGTTGAATACTTTTTATATCCTGTAACGAAAAGTTAAAATGAAAAACGGTATTTTAACAGCTCAGGTACGACTGCTGCAATAAAGAGATTTTCTTAATTTAAGTTTCAAAACCACCTACAAAACATTAAGTACTCCAAGATACGTGAGCATAAAAGCAATACGTAGCAAAACACACATTGTCTTCTTCAGAGAAGATGGAAAATTGATATTTTTCTGTTCTAATAAATAGGTCACCTGCTTGAGGTATAGTGGCAGAATAAAGTGATTACTGTTCAAATACAAGTTTCCGGCAAGAAAAATTCATATTTAATATTTAAGTGCAAGTTATAATTTGGTATGCATACCTGAAGGACACTTATCATAAACTGGATTGCTGAGACCGGTCTTATTGTGTGCAATCTTCCTCTGACAAATAAACAACAGCCGTGACTCACAGGATTTTTCCTTCAGCTTTCTACCAAAGCCTACCATCATAGTGCCACAGTGTCCATCATTATTGAGGTTATCAGGCTGACCATCCTGCCATTCGTTGAATCCTGTTTTCTCTAGCTCCTGGCCTACAAAACCAACAAGAAACTTGAGATGCAAGCGCATTAAAAATAACTCTTACGTTCAATTTACAGCTGCTCCCCTTTGGAGTTCGATAGCCAATATCAATTTCATGGCGTTTAGAAAGAACTCCAAGAATTTGAAACAATGAAAAATTATATAGGTGCAAACGTCTCCCAGCTCATATCCTCATACTTTCAACCCAAGTGTCGTAAAGTTTTACTCTTTATTCTTTGAAAAACACAACACTCCCACAAATGACAGGGCATCCTTTCTGGCGTTTGTAATGCTGATCAAAATTTTAAAATACCTAGTAAAGATAAAGATTGTTTTTGATTTTGAACAATCTTTGAATATGTAGTTGTATGCTAATGCGGTTGTATGCCTACTGAACAAACAAAAAATTGGAAGAGTCGCCTTTAACAAACCAAGTGATTTTCTCAACAGGTGACTTAGAAAAAAAATCATCGATGGGCGACTTTGACAGAACTGAAAGCGACATCTAATGGGTGAGCATGTAATTGTTAGAATATTACAGAATATTATATTACTAATAGCGCCATCTTTGCTATTATTGATAATAAAAGTCAGTTTATCGCAAAACGCTCTGCTGTTTCATTAGGTTATGGGCCCAGCTAATTTGACGTGAATACTAAATCGGCATTAGTAATAAAATTAATGAAGGTCTATGTCAACATCTAGAAGACTCAAGAACTAATGAAGATTATTCATACCGACAATAACTACCAAAACCACGGCTTTATAAATTTAAATGCATTTACTGAGGTTTGATAAGTAGTCTTTGAAGCATACCCTCGATTGTCTCATATTGCTCTGGGAGAATCAAGTTATGAAACCCAAGCCAAATATTATTCCTGTCGAAGTTGGTATCAAGCGAGCTGCCAGCATATTCATTGAACACGTCCAAACAGTGTTGAGCCTCCTCGGCGCTGTGGAGGACCACGAGATGAGCTTGTTCGGCCGAACAGACTTTATATGCATCCATCCAGGTCCTCGGCTTACGGTGCAATTTAAAACAACGATCGTCCAGCTTTGTTAACTGTTTGTACTCTGGAAAAAATTAATCGAATTTAGTATATAAAGATTATGTAATATTATAAAGAAGTGTGAAACGATAACAAATTCAATTTAATCTCTATTCAATTAAATTTATTTATTATAAAAACATTACAAAAGTACAATTTCAAATCGTTTTTAAAAGATAATTTTTTTACAGATAAAAAGATTTAGACTAACAACAAGAAAGCTTGTCATTTGAATTGTGCTTCATTGATGTTAAGCATATTGATAGTCGAAGTGATTCTATTTAACAAGACAGCTCTCCCGACTGGCATTACCATTGGCAAGTTATTTCTACAAGCTGGGGGATAAAAGAGTCTATGCTGTCGGTGACGGAGATAATCATCGGGAACATAGAAACTAATGCTCTCCATTATAGCCGAGTATTCGAACCTTCGACGAATCAGTCTGAAGAAATGTGTAACAATGAGCACATTCCTTCTGACTCGTATGTGGTTCATACCAAGCTTGCCCAAGAGAAAGTGTTAAATTAGAGCCACGGGTAGTAGCCATTTTCCTTCAGGTAAAGAAATACTACAAATTCCCATAACGCATACCACTTAAGGTAGTAATTATAATTATAAATGTTCACCTCTTGAAACCAAAGTTTTCAACCGCAATTTGAAAAAGAATATGAAACTTTGGGAATTATTTGTTAATTATTTTTTCACAACTCGACGAAAAAGTGAGTTTACGATAACGTTCATAATATATTTACCTAGTAAAATATACGCGTGTTTTAAATTTATTTTTCGTTATCAGAAATTTTAGTTAGAATAACGTAAGGTGAGCCATTTTTATAACTTTTTTATGTTTGCATTCGAAATTTATCCATTTCAAGAATTATATTTTTATTTCCAGTCTTAAATTTAAAGGCGCATTTTATCGCCTTTCCAGTTTTAAGGTTTCGGATGCGTTCACAAATATACCATTTATTTGGCTTTTATTCCAAAGCGGAAATATTTTGACCTTCCGACAAAATATGTCCGAGGCCTGAAAGGTTCAATGAAATACTCATTGCTTTATTGAATGATATGATGGGTTTCTATTATTTATGCAAAGTTCAGACAAAATCTTAAATTCACATGTAATACGAGAAAATCATGTGCTTATAGTGTCGAATGCAATTCTTCTAGTTGTGTGTTCGCCATAAAATTAAATTAGTGGCTTTTTCCATACCTATGTCGTAGGTTCCGCAATCCACATTTTCCGTCAGAGTGCTGAGGGTTTTCTTACAGATAAACCGGCTGGCTGCTTCACAGGGCCCATCAGAATAACGGCCGTTTCGAAGCATCCTTACGCAGTCTCCCGTGCCCGGGTCAGGATCTGGGTGGTTTATGTATAATTCTGACGTTGGAATACCTACAAAGATTTTATAAAGAAAATAATTATAAGTTATAAAAACGTGACAAAAATTTCATTTGAATAATTTTGAAATCACATAATAATATTTTTCAGGGTTTGAATATTATTTCATACACCCTCTTTGTCTTTTTTAATATTAGCTTCACACAGGAGGATAATATTAAAAATACATACTGGATGCCTGAAATAATATTCAAAACCCGAGGAAGTAAAAAGTTAATTCCTTCAGAACCTCTTTGGGGATGCTATGTAGAGGGTCATGTCAGGGAATGGAATAAGAGAAAGTTCTGGGAAGGAAAAAGGATAAGGGGTGGGTAAGAATATGGAGGTCAATGTGTCCATGAGTGACGGTCGTATGAATTCATTCCACTTATGGTGCAAGGCGATGGATCGAGAGAATTCCACTGGAGAGGTCAAAAGGTTTCCATCAACCAGTCTCTCCTGATCTGGCCCACCAAACACAAAGAGGGTAAACGCCTCCACTGCTTAGACCTAGACGAACCTCAGCCCGTGAACCCTGGCACCCCTGCTATATCACCAAACATAACCACTTGGGTGCATACGGCAGGAGTGTTGGTTATCGATCAAGTGTTGGGGGCGGTGGTACCCATTGTAACATAATGATTTTTTAGAAATATAAATACGAACACAATTTAAAAAAAATAATTCGGAGAAAAGAAAGTTATTATACAATTTTTATCTCTATATCCTATTAGGGATCTCTTTTTTAAATGAATTGTTCCCAATTATTTTCGGCACTCCCCGTATTATCATCGGGGCACACAATATTGAGAAAGAAATATTTAAATAACAAAATTAGAATAAAACAACGTAAGCTGAATACCACTTTATTATACATATTTTTAATATATAAAACCTATCGGTTATATATAGAAAATTATGTATGTTCACAAAGTGTGTTCCACATGTGAAATTTCTATAAATTCGTTAAGGGACGCACTAGATTTACTTTAAACAGTGATTCCCGACATTATTTGTAGTAAAAAAAAATATATGAAATTTTGGTCTCCAGTGAATTTTATTGATGTTTGACCAATTTTTTTTTCTTCAAAACCTAACTAAATTCTTTCACCTGTCGATACTCAGTCGAATAACTAAACAAACTCTCATCCCGACTCTTATTGACAAAATAACTATTTATATTTATGTTTTTAGAGAACGTTCGGTATTTTATCAAAATGTCGCTCTTACTCCCTAGAATGCTGAGTGAAAGAGACAACTGCATCTCAGGCTGATAATACCTAAATCAAGGTTTTGTATTACCCATTCTTCTCCTTCAAAACTGGACCGTTTTTATAAATTTGTTTCACTAATGTATAAGAAGAAAATACACTACGTCCCTACGTTTTGATTAAAAAAAAAACAATATGAGGTTTGTATTCTGAACGTCTGTTAATGGCGTTCAAACCGGACAATTTTAACGATTTTTGAGGTCCTGACTCCCATATGATGTATTTTATTAAAAAAATTAAAACGTACCAAAATGCTAGTAGTTGATTTTGATATCTATATTATATTAAAAAAAATATTTGCCGTCGTATCAAAATCAGAAAGGAAACTGAGTAATACGTTTAAACATGAACAAAACGCGGCACGGTTTTTTTTAAGTTGAACAAAAAAACATAAAAAATATCACTGGAGACCAAATTTCGATTACATTTTTATTCCAAAATTAGTCAAGAATCACTGGTCAAACACAATAAGGTAAGCAAGGTCTGGATAATAGCCGAAAGTGTTGCTTATCCGAAATCTTCAACACAAGACGTAAAGCTGTTTTAGGGGAATTCCATAAAAAGACGCTACAAAAACAAAAATAAATATTCGAAACATAATAAATAAAAATGTTAAATACCGTTGATTGCTACGTAGTTCTGTAGTTTGAATAAGTTATGTAGTCCGATCCACACAAGGCTGGTGGAACTGGCCATGTAGGTTAGCAATGACTTCATTTCCTCCTCAGAGGTTGGCACCACGAGCTCAGCGCCTTCCAAGGAACACATGGACACCGCCTGCCTCCAGCTCAATGCTACTAAATGTTCTTTAAAGAACGCTTTAAAGGCAGTGGAGTAAAAGTAGTCATCCCTGAAGAATGGCTCAGGATCTTCTGCCGACACGACTAGAATAAAAATCAATGTTGAAAATATTTGCAAAAAACCGAGAAATTGCAAGAGGTTTAAAAAAATATCAATTGGTATTAGGGGCTAGTGCGTGATAGCACAGAAAATCACAACCAAGTGGTTACTCAGTGGAAACAACTGGCGATAAACTGCAGAAGAGGCAAGCTGAAAGCGGAAGTCAATTGGACATAGATGGGAAGGCTGGAGAACTTGAAAAAAAATGATATGAGACGACAAATCAATGATTAATATGTACGGAGGAGGTCAAACTCCATCTTGAAATGTGGCGCGGTGATTTATTTAAAAAAATATCAATTAGCACTTGGTGTTAATGCCAGATGGCAGAGAAAATCATAACCACGTGGTTACCCGGTGGAAGTGACAAGTGGCAAAAATAAAAGAGGCAGGTTGACTGCATGGAAGTCAATTGAAACAGAATGGGAAGGCTGGAGGACTGGCAAATAATGATAGGATAGGACAAATCAATGAATAATATGTACAGAGGAGATCAATATCAATCTTGAAATGTAGCACGACGATGATGGCTAAATGTGATTTTATTAAGCTTCATTACTTAAGTATTACAAGAAAGTAGAAGTGTTTAAAGGTTACTTACTTTCTATACAAGATGTGCATAGAAATCCCAGTAGAAACAATGCGATAGGAAACATTTTACAATATACCAATGCGGTTGTGTTGCGCCAACAAGGACACATCTCCGACATGGCGGGATAGTGGCGCAAAGGAGACTGATTTATTTCTGGAAAGAACTCTATTTATACTCGCAGCGTACTTTAAATGTTGTGATAAACTTAAACCCGTGGCGGATGAACATATAACTTGCGTTATGAATCTATTTAATTATGTGAGACTTCTTATCATTTTGACCAATTAATTTTATTTTATCACATGCTTGTGTTGTTACATTTTATTCATTGTATTATATTTTTCTTTATTGTTTTAATTTTGAAATATTTAGAATAACTGTGACACTCAACTTATAAACTAAAATATAATAGCCCATTAGGGCGTGTAATAAGTAAATATATATGTGAAGTGGTTTTCCATCCCATTAGTACCATATTTCGTTAACACAGTTTTAAGTGTGAAATTTAAGGTCCAATGTCTTTGCATACATTGATTAAAGACAACGTCATTAACCCCTCAGACCTCGGGCCTTTTTTTACTGTTTTCGAAAAAAAATTATTTCAAAGAGAATGAGATAAAATATGTTTTCTTGTTATTTTGTAAGAGATAATTAAGGTCGATCCATGTATTGATTATGTTTATATTGATATTTGCTTTACTCGTTGCTTCTTCCCATGATTTCACTCTAGTGATAACCACAGTGTCGTCTTCATATGATATAATATCTCCATCTATAGGAAGAGTGAACATTTGGTTTGCATATATTATAAAAAGGATTGGACCTATGACAGCTCCTCGTGGAATACCGAAAAATGATGTTTTGGGTTCACTTAGTGTATTATTTATTTTGACATATTGATACAAATTCGTATCTACTAAAACCTAACCTAAAATCAAAAAAATGGGACAAAAATAATTCAGGCATCCAGTAAATATAATAAATAATAATTGTTATCTGTTTTATTTTTGTTCCATTTTTCCATTTTTGAACAATAATTTAATGTCTTTGCAGGATGTCTGTATTATTTTCGTCCCATTTTTGTTAAGATAGGTTAGATTAAGTTTTAGTAGATATTTTGTTCGAGGATATTTTGTCGGGGACATTTTTTCATGCGCATTAATGCGAAAATGCGCATTACCAGATAAAAGTGTTGATTTCAGATTTTAATTTCATTCAGATTACATTTCTAAGATTTAAAATAAATAAATATTTAGGTGTTCCTTCAAATTGATGTGTATATTAATTTAATAGTCATTGAAGAAGAAGAAAACACTAAAAATCTAACCGAAAATATGAAAAAGAACACGACACAGAAAAATATAATGATAACAGTTGCAACTAGAACCGAAATCCAGAACCTCTCGTCTTACCGGGACTTACTTTGGTTCCGGTAATATGAGTGGTTCTGGGTCTGTGTCCCAGTTGCGATCGTTATCTTTTGAGTTTTCTCAGTCTTGATCTTTTTCATATTTTGTTTAGAATAATAGTGTTCAATGATATTTTAAAAATTAAAAGCGAGTTCTAATTAATAAGTTGATTTTTTGGTCGTTTTGAGTAAACAAATGGCCTCCGTGGCAGAGGAATAAGTCACTTAACTACAAATCTAGAGGTCACGGGTTCAGATTCGTGTTATTACACAATTAATTCTTTAAAATAATATATTATGTAGAATATTTGCAGAACACAGTGAAAAATACTCTCGGTATCGCCTTTGTGAAAGACATTCGGAAAACGTTATTTGTAATGGCTTTAGCCTGCACGCTTCATGGTCAAAATAGGAGGAAAATAATTACTCTCTACTTTCTACTTTCAAAAATCTATGTGAAAAAACGGTATATAAAGGAAAGAGACTCAGAAAGGTTAACATTTATTAGTCTAATTTTAATAATACAACAGAAAATAATGAAGTAATCACAGCGATAATAATTATTATGACCATTTGACCGGCGAATTTCCAGAATACTGATAAGGGAAATAACGTTTTTATTAATAAATGGTATCTTTCATTAACATCCGTCACCCGCCCAGATAAATTAATAGGTCCAAATCGCAACTGCATCCGTCCAAATATGATTGCGGAAATGAAGTGATATAATATTTATTTACGTAGTGAGTTTCAACATCATTAATAAGCGGTAGATAACACTTAAGACGGTACAATACTCTCATAATGAAGGCTTCCTCAAAATTCACATTTTAATCATTTCCGGCGAATGCGTAGCTAAAATTACTTTTTTTTCTAACAGACCTCTGGAATGTAAGTTTTTTTAAATTTCAGAATAAAAGTAAAACCTAACCTTTAATATATTTTACGTAAAACGATTTTTAAATTTTCTAACCCGTTTTCCACTATAACGTTGGCGGTGAGCACCAGATTTTATTTTTCTAGACGATGAATTAATAACTTCGGAAGGGAACGTTTAGAAATATCTTAATTAATTAAAATGAACCCGGCGGAAAAGTCGAATCGCAAATTCAACCATTCCTCCGTCCAATACGCCGTACCGCAGGCGCATATTTTTTCACTCGCTTTCTTCACTTACGGCGTTAAGCCGCCGCTATCTGAATTTCTACAAATTTCTTACATATTGACGACCTCCGTAGTCCAGTGGCTAAGACTCTTGACTCACATTCCGAAGGTCGCGGGTTCGAACCCGGCATGCGCAAATAAATTTTATTTGATTAATTTGTGTTAATTCACAATTAATTCATTTAAAATAATATATAGTATATTTGCGGCATGTTCCAGAGTGGAAGATACTATTAGTATCGCCCTGGTGTAAGACCACCATTCAGAATTGAAACGTTGCTTGAAAATGGCTTTAGCCGTGTTTAGTGACCAGATCTGAATAGCCAGGTACTTCCCAACCTTCCTCTTCCCCACCTCCTTCCCCTCCCCACTACCTTCAGCCTCACAACATACCCCAATTGGGGATGCCATAGTCTCACTGGCTCCACACGGGAGCAGTTGAGATTCTTGTGCGGTATTCACTGTAAAAAAAAAAAAAAAACTATTTTAATTTTTTAAGCTCTTGAAAAAAGGTGTGTCACATATTTTTTAAGATAATATTTAGACGCGTTTCACGCCGAAACGCAAATTATATGAAATTATCTCGATTGAAAAAAACACGAAGTACCTATGCTCTGAAAATTATTGTAAAAATTTACCATGTTTCTTTAAATGATACTTAAGACCCTTCCACGAGATTAATGCTATTATTATTTGTTGGAGAGAGCTCGCTAATATTTAAAAAAAAAAAATCGTTTTAAATATTAGCGAGCTCTCTCCAACAAATATTACATATCTCTCCAACTTCTATTTGAGCGCGGATGCGGCGAATTGAGATTCAAAAATTATTTTTAAGTGTTTGGTAAGGCAAATTCGACAATAGGTTCGTCCAATACGCTGGGTCGCGAGTCGCAATTGGTGCGCAAGATTCTGAATATATTTTAGGGTATTTTGTCGTCAGTATTTCTATACTGTGTGGAAACATGGACACTTAGAGCCAGCGAAAGAAATCGGATAGATGCCCTCGAAATATGGTGCTGGAGAAATATGCTCAGGATTCCATGGACAGCCAGACGCACAAATGTATCCATTCTGGAAGAGCTGGGCATTCACAATAGGCTTTCAACTATCTGCCTACAACGGATCTTAAGAAATTTCGGACCCGTTGCTTGCAAAACTGAGGACTCCAACTTGGTGAAAATCATCGTCACTGATAAAGTGTTTGTCAGAAGAAGCAGAGAAAGGTCGGTAAAGCGCTAGAGTGCTCAAGTATTAGGCCAGTGCAATTAGCACCAAAAAGGGGGTCGCGGTCGGAATTTTTCCGGAAGTTCCAATTTTTTGTTTTTTTTTGTTTTTATTTAAAAAAATACATACATTTACAGATTTAAAGTAAAACATATGGTTCTTTAAACTAATTACAATATATAAATTTCTTTTTAACGAAGCTACCCAATTCAAAAGAGAAAAACATTTCTCGTGCTTGAATTTTGGAGAGTGCCATTGTAAAATGCGAGTAGGTACAGAGAGTATGTTTATTACAAGTACTTAGAGTAAGTAAAAAGTCGGGTTTGAAAGCGCCCTACTCTGTATTCACTCTTATGGCAGCTCGTACGAGAATGCTGTGGAAGCCTTCGTTCATGATGATGACAAGGAATTTGTGACCCAGTCACCACAAATTCGGCTGAAGAGCCATAGGAAGACCATATTGAAGCTGTTCGGGGCCCGTAAGTGGCAGTAAGAAAATAAAGTCAATAGTCAGATATGATTTTAGATTTTCACGGCCAAAAATTTTATGGTTATTTCCTTTTGGGGTATTATGCCGTGTTGCACTACCTCCTCCTTTAGCCAACGTTTCGGACAGCGTTACAGTGTCCAGTGTGAAAAGGGCCAAAGTACCCCGCCCAAACATCACAAAAGGAGAGTTTGTGGCCTTAAAAGAATTGCGCGCCAATGAGGAAATCTTAGTTCTGCCTGCCGACAAAGGTAATGCCACTGTGGTGATTAATACTGTAGACTACATCAAAAAGATGGAAGACCCCCTGTGCGATGCCGGCACTTACAAGAAGATTAAAAACAACCCCACCAATAAGATTGACTTGAAGACAAGAGAGCTAGTTAAAGCTTCCAGTATTAGGAAAGAGGATCGATCTGGGCTTTTCGTAAAAGCCTCCAGAACTCCTGCCCTATACGGTCTTCCAAAAATTCACAAAAAGGATATACCAATGAGACCATTTGTCAGTGCTATTGGTGCACCTACTTACAAACTGTCCCAATACCTATCTAGACTACTGCAGATGCAAACCGGAAAAACTGAATCGTGGATTAAGGATTCCACACATCTGATCAGTAAACTTAAGAAGGTTAAGACTGATGAAAGGGATATTCTTGTCAGTTTTGACGTAGTTTCTCTTTTTACGAATGTGCCTCTAGAAGACTCCATGACAATGCTTAGGGAGATATATGAGGAAGACATTTGCAAACTTTTTGATCACTGTCTCAAAACAGGATATTTTGCATTTCAGGGTGAGCTTTTTGAGCAAGTGGAAGGAGTTGCGATGGGCAGTCCGTTGTCGCCAGTTCTAGCTCACTTCTTTATGGAGAAGTTTGAAGAAGTGGCACTTGACACAGCTTCGGCTGTTCCAAAGGTATGGTGGCGTTATGTCGATGATGCTTTCGCCATTTGGCCTCATGGAATAGAGAAACTGAATGAATTCCTAGACCATCTTAACTCACTTCACAGTAAAATTAAGTTCACAATGGAGTTGGAAAATAACCACAAAATCCTGCCTTTTCTAGATGTGGAAGTGATGCGAAAAGAAGATGGTAGCCTAGGACACACAATGTATAGGAAACCAACTCATACGAATCGGTATCTACACCACCCAGCGCAGAAGAGAGGACTTATCCATACGCTGATAACCCGAGCGACCAGAATATGTGAAGAAACAAAAATCGGAGCGGAACTTACTAAGCTCACCGATGCACTGGAGCGTAACGGTTACCCGGCAAGGTAGACAAGGTAAATAATAAGAGCCAAATCTACACCAAACGAAGACAGAATTGAACAAGAGTCTAAAGGCTGTGCTTTCCTATCTTATGTTCACAATGTGACAGACAGAATTGCCAGACTGTTGAGGAAAGAAAGCATCAAGACTGTCTTCGGAACCACGACCAAAATACAAGACCTACTGAGGTCTGCAAAGACCAAGTTTCCTCTGGAAACAGATGGAGTATATAAACTCAGCTGTTCCGGATGTGATAAGGTCTATGTTGGCCAGACAGAGCGGACGATCTCCAAAAGGATATCGGAACACTTTCGAGCATGTAAACTTGGCCACCCTGACAAATCGGCAATCGCCGAGCATTTAATTGAAACCGGCCATTACTTCGGATTTGTTCCTGAAGTCCTGGGAAGACCCAAAACCTATAGAGCACGCTTAATTACAGAGGCAATTGAAATTCATAAAAATCCTATTAACATTAATAGAGACGCAGGAGCTAAGCTCAATAGTTCTTGGTATCCGGTAATTGACGGCTACACCAAAGCTAAATGCAAAAAACCATCTTGAAGTATACTGTAATGCCAGCCCGCAGTGGATTGGTGCTGGCAACACGGTATTGCTTCGAAGTACTTAAGCACACATTTCATCTCTAACATTTACACATCTGCCCTGATGATGGACACTGTAACGCTGTCCGAAACGTTGGCTAAAGGAGGAGGTAGCGCATCACGGCATAATACTCCAAAAGGAAATAACCACAAAGTCAATAGTCGTTTATTTTAAGAAAATACATTTTTTTTACCACATGTATATATCTTAATAATTAATTTTATTTATATGTTTGTATTAAGTCGGGTCCAAAGCGCCAGACTTTTGCTTTGACAGTCAAGGTCAAAACATTCAAGGTCATAAATATTTGTAATGTTTGAGCTTCCCGTATTCGGCGGAAAACAAAACAAAAACAAAACTTAAACATCCCATCCCGGGTGAAGCGGGAAGGCAGGCGGGGGCCGGCGAGGGGGGAGATTTCATTTTTTGACAGAAGATGCGCGATGCCGCGCAATGCGGTCGTGTGTGAAGAATTAACGGAACGGCCTTTTATTTGTGGTTATGTGCAATGAGCGGGCGTAATCATGAGTTAAAAATATTATTATACCTAAATATAATATAATAATCAAAATATTTGATAATAAAATTGTAATATAATATCAAATATTTATAATTATTCTGTTTTTGACGCAAATGTTTACGCACTCTAAATTCTAGTAACTTTAGGTCGTGCAATATAATGACGTTATTATATAATATTATTGGTGCAATAATCGATAATTGTCGGAAATTTTTCCTGATAAATAAATATCTGTGTTTTCTTCCTGGTGTAGCATCTTTTCCACATCGAACGCATTTTAACATTTACGTAAACGATAAACGTCAAACGTCAAGTTTTTTGGTTATCAACTGCGCGGATCTAATAATTATTAAGGATTTTAAATAAACACACTGTCGTAATGGATGATTATTTCTTTCGTGAACTCACTTTTAAATAAAGTCTATTAATTTATTAATCTGTTTCCGAGACACGGGAGAAATTGACCAATTTAAATTTATTCTATTTTTGATGCTACGTAGTTATTCACGCACTCTAAATTCAATAGTAATCGATATTAGTTGGAAATCTTTCCTGATAAATAAATATCTATTAAAATATCTGTGCATCTTAAATTCAATAGTAACTTAGGACATGCAATAAACGCCAAACGTCAAGTATTGCGTAAGCGTGGACGTCCGTATTCCAGACCAGTTGTCAAATTGTGTGAACTGCGCGAACTTCACCCTAATTAATTGTTTGAAAGTCCTACAAACGCCGAAATGACCTTCAAACTCTGAACACGGGAAGCTCAAACACTACAAAAATTTTCAAACATTTAACGCATCAAACATTTATTTACGCGTTTGCCCGCGCAATGGACCCGTCTTTACATTGATGGTTAATGTTGCTGTTTTGTACGTTACATGTTATTTCAACAGTAATTGTTTAAAAGAAACAATAATCACATTATGCCATCACTATTCTTGTGATTCGGTTTTAGACCTAATTTTTGTGAAAATTTTGTATTAGAACCTGGATACCTAATTTGCTGTAAAAGCATTAAATATATCTACGTCTTTTATGAAATTTTATTCTCTACAAAATTTATATCAATAATTTTTTCACAAAATTGTACTGGAAAAGAGATACGCACAAAAAACCAAACCAAGTCGGGCAATTTATCTGTTTTTGTAAACTTATACACGTTTTTACGACTTCATATTTTTATATTTATTAGAGATTAGGTAGTAGGTAATTTTAAGTTCTACTAAACTTGTAAAGTTTCTTTATCCGAATTATTATATTGGAAACGAGATATTTGAGAAAAACTTGATTTTGGCGCGATTTCGACTGGTTTTTTCAAAATGGCGGCGAAAGCTCAAGTGATACAAGGTCGAAAACTCAGATTTTACATCAAGAGATGAGTATATAGGATGAGTATGAGTATAAAGTTCTACATATAAAGCAAATATAGAAAGAGTTCAGAAAAAGTTTATGAAATATGTCTCTTATCGCGTGCGAAATGATGAAAACTATGTCCCCGTAAACCTTAAATCTCTTGATCAACGCCGAGATATCAGAGACCTATTAATGCTCTATAAGATTATTCATAACTTCATTGATAGCCCGTACTTACTACAAAATATTTATTTCAGATGTCCATTAAGAGTTACTCGATCTCCAGACACCTTTTATATCCCTAAGAGCAAGACAAATTATCTTGAAAATGTATTTGTAAGAAGAAGCTGTAGCACATTTAACAGATTATGCCCAAATATCGATGTGTTTAATACAAACCTTGATAAATTCACAGCATGCATAAAAAAATAACACAATTGAATGCCACATGTTTAACTAATAACTTAATATTTCATTGATTTCTGTATTTCTCTTTTTAATTTTTAGTATCACCATATTTTCTCTCCTACTTTTAGCAGTTCGAATTCAAATAAAATCACTTCCTGAAATATATTATTGATATCCATCAAAATTTAAATGTAAACCCTTGAAAAATTTCAGTTAATTACTTTTTGTAGATTTACGTAAGAAGATACACTTTATCAGAATTTTTTATATCAGGTATAGGTGTGATGACCGTGGCCGGTATCAACATTACTTTACTGGACTCCGGGTGTGGATCCAGCTTCCTCTATATGTGATCTCAGTTTAGGGAGATTGACACAATAATAAGTCGTAGGTAGACTAGGCGAGTTTATTCCGAGATATGTTACAGGTCGTGCTTCCTACGAAGCGATAATGCAAAGAGGACGGTAGACAGCAATCACACCCTTTTATACGTTCCTCATGCTGTCTCACTCATACACGCATGTCTCTTTCATACCGCAAGACATACGTTCACCACATCCCTCCACACTTAAATCCGAAGACAGTTACACAACATGAACTGATAATTATTTACAATACATATAATATTCCAATATTTACAATGTAAGTAATTCATGTTGAGTCGAGAGCTGAGTGCTGTCTTCATTGACTCATCTGTGTGTTCGTGGTCGTAGTCGGTCCTTCCAATTTCCCGACGTTGACGCCACTGGATCACTGGAGCTGGAAGGAGAAGGAGAAAAACCCATTAGACTGTCATCCAGGCCAAAGCTGGAGACATCGTATTCGTCATACGACAGTCTCTTCGTCTCAGACGCGATATAAGGATTGCTGTGTTTCTTTTCCCATGACACACATAATTTAGACAACTGATCAAAATGCCTTTTCCAATACATAATTTTACCATTTAAATTTACCTCAATTATATAAAGTTTTTTTCCTAATTGTTTATACACTTTCCCTGGTACCCATTTATCATTGTTTTGGTCTCTGAAATCTCTAACCATTACCTTTTGATTTATCGAAAAACCCACCGATTCTTTATTATTTCTCTTATAATAATATCTTTGATTTTCCTGACATTTTGACATTTTAAATTTTGTTTCTTTCTTAATTATATTATTCTTATCTCTCCCCCCTCTCGGTACAAAACTGTTCAAGTTTGACCTTAGTTTCCTTCCAAACATTACAACTGCAGGTTCTAAACCAGTTGTACAGTGTGGTGCATTTCTGTAATCAATTAAAAAATTTCCTAATTTTTCCTCATAACCTGATTGAAACTTATTTCTTATCATCATTTTTTTTTTTAAATTTTTACACGTTCGAACCGCGTTTTCTGCTAGACCATTTGATTGTGGATGATTTACCGGAGTAGTTAAATGTTTGATGTTATTCATCTCACAAAACTCTTTGAAGTCCGCTGACATGAAAGCGGCTCCATTATCTGAAACTATTGTCTGAACACTCCCGAAATAACTAAATAAACCCTTTAATATTTTAATAGTGTAATACGAATTTGGAGAATTTACTTCCACACAGTCTAACCATTTTGAGGTTGAGTCAATAATCACAAGAAAATATTTATTTGCAATTGGGCCCGCATAATTAATATGCACCCTACTCCATATTTCTTCCGTTATAGGTAAATCTCTGTTATTTTTAAATAAACTTAGAATTTGAGTATCCAAGTCATTCTCTACGTGAACTGGTTCCTCATTCCCAATTAATTCTAATTGCACTTTACTTTTATTAAAACTACCCGCTTTCTCCGAAAAAACCTCCTGGAATTTTCGAATTTTTTTATTCACTTTACTTCTACCACTCTCAAATACACTATGAGAAAAAATTTCACTACCCTCCTGGGATGAAATTGATTGTAAATCACTTCTATCATTCTCAAAACCACTATGAGAAAAAATTTCACTACCCTCCTGGGATGAAATTGATTGTAAATCACTTCTATCATTCTCAAATACTCTGTCAGAAAAAATTTCACTACTGGGCTGAAATTGATTGTTCATTTATTTCCCCATTACTTTTTACTATGGGAACGATTGGTGACGCAAACTTACTATAGTTTACCGGAACTGAAATACCTTCCGATTGTAAACGGCCCAATTCCGATTCAACCTTTGCTTTTAAAGCAAACGGTATATTTCTCGGATTGCAGAATTTCGGTTCCACATTCTCTTTTAATTTCAAATGTACTTTATATTTATTGAATCTACCCAGTTTCTCCGAAAAAACCTCCGGGAATTTCCGAATTAAATTATCTACTACACTAGTATTATTCTCAACCATATTGTGAGAAAATTTTTCACTTCCCTCCTGGGATAAAGTAGATTGTAAGCCCGTAAATCCAATATTAAACTTTTTAATGAAATCGCGCCCTAGAACCGTAATTGTTCCATGTTTTACTACGCAAAATTCTAACATTTCCCTATAACCGTTAAAATCAACTGTTAATAAGATACAACCCAATAAATTTAACTTACAGTTAGCGTAACCCTTTAAGGTTAAATCCTTTGGTTTTAAATTCAAATGTTTGAAATGTTTAACATAATCTTTGTCAGTCAAAATCGAGATCGCCGCTCCTGTGTCCAATAACCCGTTTAGTTCCACATTATTCACTAAAACTTTGCACAATATTGGTTCACAATATACTGCGTTTATCCGCAACATTTTTTTATGTTCCTGCGTATTGACGAACACTGAAGAAATGTTATTATTATTTAAACCGCGACATATCTTCCCAATATGCCCTTTTACTCTGCATTTATAACAAAACACGTCTTTCAATTTACAATTTACTGAATCGTGATAACTCCCGCAATGTTTACATTTCGTTCGATCCGCTGACCTCGCTCTGTACGATGTAACATTCTTGTCCGAAATTCTAGAAAAATGTTTACCCACCGAATTTTGTTTTTGTGACAAATTGTTCGATGTATTTTTAAATTTATTTACTAAATCAACACTTTCCGTTTTAATTTGCTTATTCATTACCTCGAATGAATCCATAGCAATAGCACATTCTAAAACCTTTTTTAATGAAAAGTTTTCAGCTTCTACAAATAATTTCTCCTTAATTCGCCCCACTCGAAGACCGGTGACAAAAATATCTTTTAAATTATATTCAAGTCTGTCCTCGAATTTACAAAATCTAACGAGATTCCTTAACCGTGCTATATAATCAGTAACCGATTCTGAACTTTTTTGTTTCGTAGCAAAAAAAATTTCGCGCTCTTTGAACACATTTCGTTTGATACCTACATGATTCTCTAGTAATAACAATAAATTTTCGACCGTAATATCTGTAATTTTTTTAGGAAAACACAAATCAATCAATAAATCTATTGTCTCTGTGTGTAAATGAGATATTAAAAACGCTCTCTTTTTCTCTACCGAATTAATTTTGTCATCATTTACGAGGATGAACTGTTCGTATTGCAATACGAACGTCTCCAGTTTGTCCCTCAAATGACAGAACCTGGGTAGTTCTCCCCCTTCCATCTTCACACAGATACAATCAATAAGCAGAAAATTTTACAAACAACACTCAACTCACGACTCTGTTGACTTGCTGCTGCTCCGATCTCGCCCTTCCGCGGACCGTCTCTTGGCTCCTGTACCCTGGTCGTCTTTCTAATGCCCGGCACGCCTTCCGTGAGGTCTGCACCTGGTCTCTGGTCTTTTCCTGAAGACCCGGACTTCTCCATCCACGCCTTACGTGTATGCTCCTGGTTCTCGGCACTGAATAAACCAATCCAGCGCCTTGCTGTTCCTCGGATACCAATTTCTGCTGCTCTTGCCTGTTGCCCCTGTAGCCTCAATCTCGGATTCCTCTATAGGCTGCACCAAATGTGATTTTGGCTGCCCGTGATTCCTTTTTCGACTGCCAAATGTGACAATTTGGCTGCCCGTGGTTCTTTTTCAAACCGCGCCAAATGTGATATGATTTGGCTGCTTCTCGTTCCTTTATCGGCTGCGCCAAATGTGATTTTGGCTGCCGCTAGTTCCTTTATCGGCTGCGCCAAATGTGATGACCGTGGCCGGTATCAACATTACTTTACTGGACTCCGGGTGTGGATCCAGCTTCCTCTATATGTGATCTCAGTTTAGGGATATTGACACAATAATAAGTCGTAGGTAGACTAGGCGAGTTTATTCCGAGATATGTTACAGGTCGTGCTTCCTACGAAGCGATAATGCAAAGTGGACGGTAGACAGCAATCACACCCTTTTATACGTTCCTCATGCTGTCTCACTCATACACGCATGTCTCTTTCATACCGCAAGACATACGTTCACCACAATAGGTATTGTGTATTTTTGCATTATGGTTCTAAATTTAAATTTGACGTTATTTTATTGGTCTATGTCATACTTATTTTCATCACTGTCATTTATAAATTACATTGTACAGAATGTTTATAACGCTAATAAATAAAATATAAAACATATAAAAAAATTGGGACTACCGGAATAATTAAGACCGGTCAGTGGTTGAGTGGGCATAGCGCTTGGGTTCCGCTCGAGCGTCGCGTGTTCGATTCCTCGGCTGGCTAAGTCCACCATCACAACACAAGCCACATTTTCGGCTTTCTGTTGTGGTAGTAGGAGATTGTCAAACACTGTTGGTTTCGCAACCGGGAATGTTTGTCTTTCTTTTTAAAAAAATAAGAAATTAAATAAATAATTCCGATCGCGGATCGCAAATTACACTGGCATATAATGTATCACTGGCATTGGTAAGTCCGCAGTTCCCACGCAGCGCAAGCTCGCAAGGAGTGGAAGGGTCTTGTCCACCATAGAAATTGGAGTAAGGGTCACAATACTCAGCGATGAGGAACTGACTTGATTAGAACCTATTTTGAAAATCACCTGCCACACCCATTCCAGTGTATTCGAAAACAAAATTATTATTTTCCATTTTGAAATATGTATTACATAGGTACTTCGCACACCTGTGAAAAATCTCAGATAGTCTGAATTCTCGACAAATAATTTTTAATTTTGAAAAGGTTAGATTAGATTAGAATTGGTTAGCTGGTATTGGCACACGGGTGGGTACGACATTTCCACTCATTGAACAAATTTTGATCTTCTAAGTTGTGACTAAAACAGTGACACAACTCCTCAGGCCTCGTGCCTATTCTATCGGGGAATCAAAATATTTCCGCTTTGCAATAAAATGAAAATTAATGGAATATTTCTGAAGACATCAAACTAAAAACTTTTTTTGAAAGGTATTGAAATACTGTTTCAAATTTTATAATTCTAAATAAAAATGTAATTTTTTAAATAAAATTTTTTTTTTAAGCAAACAAAAAATTGGTCATTTTAAGTTTTTTCAAAGTAAAACTACTGATAACGAGAAAAAAAAACATCCTCATATTTTATGTATTTCAAATTCAATTCAAAGTATTATAAACGTTATCGTCAACTCACTTTTTGTTATTCCATATAAAAATAATTTATAAAAAATTCCTAAATTTCTGTTTTTTTTTCAAATTGCGGTCGGAAACTTTGGTTTCATAAAGGTGTACATTTTAATTTATTTCTCGTAACTTTTTGATTTGAATATAAAGCGAGATGTTTTTGTTTACCACATCCTATAGATATATTTCTAACCATGATAGTAAGGAAGACACAACGATTTCTGTGAGACCTATATGAGTTATTCCAAAAACCGAACAAATTAGCCCGGGGGGGTTAAGTGGTTAAGCCTGGTGTAACACCATCAATCAGATTTGAATCATTACTTGAAATGGCTTGTGCCGTATTTGGTGACTAGATCTGAATAGCCAGGTATATTTTCCACATCTTCTTCCCCTCCCCACAACCTTCAGCCTCACAACATACCAACATTGGGGATGTCATAGTTGCACTGTCTCCAGATGGTTGGGAGCAGTTGGGACTCTTGTGTGATATTCAGATAAAATAATTTATATTATAAGCAAGTAGGAACCTTTAGCGGTTTTTTGTTTAGCCGAATACACGAATAAGTATGTCGTATTTTGTTATTACCGCATGCTCCTTCGGGGAGTCGGAATTATTGTTAGTAAAAATATTTGTATATCAGATTTTCACTTAAGACGCCTGCAGATAATATATGAATGTCGACTTTGGTTGTACGGTCGTTTTATCCTCTTTGCATACTTTCTTGAAGAAATAATATTTTATGGGATCAATTGTCCGAGGGATCAACTGTTAGGGGGATCAACTGTGGGGGGGGGGGGCAAATGTAGCCGGATCAATTGTCATGGAACCGGTAGAAATAGTTGGCTCATACGGCGTTTGAAGTTAGCCAAGTACAAATTGTTATCAAATACAAAAAAAATAACATGTGTATTTTGCTTCTGAACTCTCGGACACTATGACTCCTTTACTTTTATTGCTTGGATTATTTATTGTATTTTATTGTTTTGTTTTTATCGTTTTTTGTTTATTTTATATTTGTGTTTATTGTTAATTTGTTTTGTGATTATTTGTTTTGTGTTTATTGTATGTTTGTGTCTATTGTGTTATTTGTATATTATGAAATATTTTATTTATATTTATTATGTTAACTTTATTTTCAAAATTTACAGATTTGCTTTGCGAATTGTTTTGATACATTGAGGTATACAAATAGAGAAGCAAACTTCATTACCACTCATCGAAAACAGCGTAACCACTCTACAACCGCGACGACGTAGCTTTAAATCACTTAACATTTAATCATATTTGTCTCACTTGCACAAGTCACGAGAACATTACCGCCGCTAGGATTAGACAAAGACAGAAACACAAACCTGCAATTGCGGTTTGGTGTTGCCTACCATTTGAAATTTTACCCAAAATATACAATGATTTTTTTAAAGTTAGTTTTTAATGAAAATTAATTAAAATTATTTAAATATGTATTTTTTTATTATACAACTTAAATAATGCATAACTAATGAAATAATTAAATCATTATTTGTTCCAATATTTTTTATTGTACCAATAGTATATAATACTTATTATTTCCACCCACTTCTCACGGCGTGCTGCAGCTTTATGGTACCCTGCAAAATTATTAATATAAAATACTTAAAAAAATATAATTTCTTCCTAGATTATTCATTAATAAACTAAAATAAGTTTTAATGAATTATTTTGTATGAAGATTAAAACATAATTTTTGTTAAGTATTTTAGTATGGTTACCTTCATAGTAACTTATTCCATAAATTATGTATTCTCCCATTAATGTGGGAAAACCAAAACGACTTTTTAGTGGTAATACTGAACCTTTATTAGAGGATTTGACATTTTATTTCATTTTCTGCTTTTTTTAATTAAATACAAATACGTAAACAATAAATTTACGTGTGCAAAGTAATTCCGCTTGCTTTATTATGTTTTTTTCTGACCGTGAATCGCATTTTTTCGCGATGCATTTAACCATTTTGGAGATAGTATTGATCTCGTATCGTCCGGCACAAGTCGGTCGGCGTCACAATGAGCACTGAACTGACGTTAGCGGGGCATATGCTTTTGGACATATGTGCAGTCGCAGTGCTTTGATGCGGTCTTTAGTAATCTATTGTGTATAATATATATTTATTTCATAAAGTAGACATAATCAATCATATTTTTCAGGTCAGCATTGCTTTTCGGCATCCACATTTGCCAATAAATTGCACAATCCTTGGTACAGCGGCTAAATATCATATTCAGAAGGACCTCCGGTGGTGGATCTTATGTTGCAATTGGCACCAGGGTCTCTTCATCATGTTTCCACCCCCATTATTTAGGGGAAGCTCAATCGGTGCACTGGGAATGCTGTTTAGCTACGCTCTCTGTTGGAGCAAGGGAGCTGATGTCAGGTTTCATATTTGCCACCGACCTTGTGATCGACTGGAAGCGGTGCTGGTTAAGGGAGGTCTGTCTTTTTTGCGCCGCAAACCATTTCAGGAAATATTTATTTCCAGCCTCTTTGACCTCGCCGTGAGTAGAGGAGGGGTTATAAAGATCATTGCCGCTTGCTTGATGATTTCTGACTCAAAGTACAATTTTGAGAAGCCCACCTTGTTTCTCTTGAAAGTTGGAGATATTGTGTCGCAGTTGGTAAATGAATGTAAGAACAGGATATGTTCAAATCCACGGTACTGCATCTCTTGGGTGGTCAGTGCCATTAATTTGGTTTTCCCTCGTCCGGGTTACAGCAGCAGAATATCTTGGGTGGAAGGATTGGAAGCAATCAAAACGACTCACTGGTCCACATGCTCACCAATGACATCCACAGAATAGTGAGAGGATTGTTCCACAGCAGTCTTAACGACAAGGACGTCAGCATCATCGGTGGCCTGAATAGCCTATATTCCATTCTCCCGAAGCTTCTTCTTTAGTAAGAAGATGAAGTTACTTTTGTTGGTAGGATTGGATAAAAAATCTTCCTGTTTAACGGGTATTGATGTGTTACAAGTCAAATTAATCGCCCCTCCCTCGCCCCCCCGAGCAGACCACCTAGACGTCAGAACTTTTTGTATGTTTACACCCTAAGCATTCTTAACAAGTTTCTGAAGGAATCGCTTAAGTCCCTGCTCACGTACTCTACATCTTCTTTTAGAGCATTCATTGACTGGACTATTTGTGTTCAATTTTTTGTAAGAAAAAATCTGTTTTTTTTTAACTTTTGAAGGTTATTCCCATCAAAGTAATATATCATTGAAGAAGAAGATAACAATAATAACCTAAAGGAATATATAAAAGACAGAAAAATAGAAAAAGATAATGGTCGCAACTGGGTCTTGAACCCAGAAACTCTCTCTTTTATGTTATTTATTAACAACTAGCTTTTCTCACGGCTTCGCTCGCATGGTATATGGGGGTTCCTACTCCGCCTCCTCCAACTCCCACCTCCCCCCTCTCTCCCCCCTCCATCCCCCCTCCTTCACATCCTTCCCTATAATTTTCCCTAGATGCATTGGTATTTAATTTGAATTATTAAGTTAAGGTATGACATTCTAATGTGGGCGGAAAATATTCAAAATGATGACCAAAAATCACCAGCAATCCGAGGAAAAGTTATAAATTAGTCTGTCACTCGAGTGGATATATTTACACATGGAATTGGCGTTTTTGATCTCAAATATCTTCTCTTTAGTTAAGAATTCCAAATTCAAATTTATACAGATATTTACTTATGTATTTCTGTTTTGAAAATTATAATCCATTTGTTTTTTCCTAAATTGTTTTTTTTCTTTGCGTCACTTAGTTTACAAAATGGAAAACTTGAAATATTGAAACTATCGGGGCATGGTTTGGCTTGTTCGGCAGGGTTTAGCTATTGCGATGAGCGCTTCCGATTATCGTACAGAATCTACTTTTTATCACAGGTAATGATTCGATTTAAAATCCCTTCATTATTGTGCCGGTTGAGTAATGCAACGCAGCAGTCAACGCGCGTTTGTTGATTTGCTTCACTCAATTCGTGAGATACCCACCTTTCAAGCTTTTTCACCTTCCCAATTTGCTTCAAGTGGATTAAAACAGTTTTATCACTAACACCGCAGCCTGCAGCTAACTCGGACGTGGTGTGCGATGGATCCGCTTCCACAATTGCCTTCAATTCTTCATTATCTATTCGGGCTTGTTCTGCAGGTCAAAATTTCCAGAACGAAAACGTTGGAACCAAAAACGCATTGTGTTTTCTTTTGCGGCACCATCGCCATATACATCATTAATCCTTCGAGCCGTTTCTGCAGCACTGGTGCCACGGTGGAACTCGTACTCGTAAGTAATGCTGAAGTCACACGGTTCACTCGGATGAAGGTTTACTAATAATAATAATAATTAGGTGTAAAACAAAAATTAGGTGTAAAAGCTAGTAGATTAAAAAGATATAATTATACGTATAATAAAAGAAATAATAATAGATTATTTCAGAAAAATGAGAAAATATTTTATTCCAAACTTGATGATAAACAAAATATTATTTCGAATAATAATATTCCGTTGCCATCTGAATCAGATATGCGCGATTTTTGGACAAAAATTTGGAGTAAAGATATAATACATAATGAGGCAGGTTCCTGGATAGAAAATGAAGAACTCAATTGTTCAGATATTGAACAAATGAGTTTTTCTGATATATCGGTTGAATTGTTAGCCAAAATTATAAAAAATACTCATAATTGGAAAGCCACGGGTTGCGATTGGATACATAATTTTTGGTACAAACGTCTAACTACTTTACATCCTTTGTTTGCAAAAACTCTTTCAAAGCTTGTCAAACAACCTCAAAATTTTCCTAATTTTCTAACTAAGGGCATTACTTATATGTTACCTAAAAGCGAAAATATTAATAATCCCTCTCAATATAGACCCATTACATGTCTACCGACAATATACAAAATTTTAACCTCTTGCTTGACAGATTTAATATATACTCATTTGGATGAAAAAAATATTTTATCTGAACAACAAAAAGGTTGTCGCAGAAAACATATGGGATGTAAAGAACAATTAGTTATTGATTCTGTAATTTTAAAACAAATTCAAAATCAAAAGCGTAATTTACATACTTGCTATATAGATTATCAAAAAGGTTTTGATAGTGTCCCGCACTCGTGGCTGATCAAAATATTAAAAATTTATAAAGTTAACCCAATTATAATAAGCTTTTTGAAAAATATTATGTCCTTTTGGAATACAGATTTACTAGTAAATTTAAAAGGTAAGAAAATAGTAGTACCGGGCATTTCAATAAAAAGGGGGATTTTTTAAGGAGACTCATTGAGTCCTCTTTGGTTTTGCTTAGCATTGAATCCTCTATCTAAAATGTTAATTAAAAGCAAGTTTGGAATAAAAATTAAGGGTAGTACAAGAGAGAGTAGTATAGTTTCACATCTATTATATATGGATGATATAAAAGAGTAGAGTAGAGTACTTGAGCTGGCTCAAAACCGAGATGAGTGGAGGAAGACTCTTGAGGAGGCCAAGACCCACCAGGGGTTGTAGAGCCAATAATGATGATGATATAAAATTATTTTCAAATTCTGAATCAAATTTAGATAAAATGATTAAGGTAGTTAAAATTTTTTCAGATGATATTAAAATGACTTTTGGTTTAGATAAATGTAAAACGATCCATATAGAGAAAGGCAAAATTGTAGATGGAGACGAGGGTATATTTAGAAATTTCAAAATTAAAAGTATGAAAGGGGATGAGGTTTATAAATATTTAGGATACCCGCAATCGAATAGATTAGATCACACTAGTATTAAAAATGATATTAGGATTAAATTTCAAAGTAGGATCAGAAATTTTTTAAAATGCAATCTATCTGCTAAAAATTTAGTAAAAGCAATAAATACTTGGGCAATACCTCTATTAACGTACTCATTTGGAATAATTAAATGGTCCAATACAGATTAAGATAATTTAGAACGATTAATTAGAACTACTTTAACAAAGTTTAATTGCCATCATCCAAATTCAGCTATAGAACGAATTAATTTACCTAGAAATTTAGGAGGTAGAGGTGTAGTCAAAATAACATCTTTGAAACACAATCAGGTAGAAATGCTTAGAATTTTTTTCCATAGGAAAGCTAATAGCTCAGATACGCACAAAATAATTTGCAAGGCAGATATAAACATTACACCATTAAATTTATGTGACGAGAATGCCAACATTCTTATAAATACTAACCAGGAATTATTAGATTCCTGGTCAAATAAAATTATTCATGCAAAACACTTCAATTATCTCAACCAAACGTATGTTGACAAACTTTCGTCAAATAAATGGTTGAGTATTGGAGAGTTGAGCGCAGAAATAGAAGGATTTATGCTTACCATTCAAGATAGAGTCATTAATACTAAAAATTATAGGAAGCATATAATCAAAGATATAAATCAAATTGATGATTTATGTAGAAAATGTTTGGCTTTTCCGGAAACTATAGAACATATTATATCGGGATGTTCTATATTAGCGCTGTCCGAGTATACATTTAGGCACAATCAGGTTTTAAAAATAATCCACCAAAGTTTGGTAATTAAACATAACTTGATTGACTGCCGTAATATAGTACCATATTATGAATATGAACCAAATTCATTTTTAGAAAATGAATTTTATAAAATATATTATGATAAAACTATACTAACAGACAGAACAATTAGTCATAATAGACCTGATATAGTTTTACATGACAAAATTAAAAAAATAACTTATATCATTGATGTAGCTATTCCAAATTCCTGTAATATTCAAAAAAACTGTTTCTGAAAAAATTAGAAAATACACAGATTTAGGAAATGAGATTAAATGAATTTGGCATTCTCGTACTATAAAAATATTACCATTTGTTATTTCGGCCACTGACATAATACCTAGGAATCTGATTCAAAATTTAAGCATATTAGATTTGTCAAAGAATTTGTATGTAAAAATGCAAAAATCAGTAATTTTAAATACACGTAGGATTACAAAAGATTTTTTAAATATTTATATTGAGGGATCAGTAGAAAGGTTCACTTAGAAATGCCACAGAGCCGAACCCTCTGATATGAAAATATCTGGAGTCGGTGAATTATATTCCCATTTGGTCTCTAGTAGGTTGACATGTTGTTCTTGCATTGTTTTGTATTTATAATACTTGTATAGTGCAATTGCATAGCGTGGGTTGACTAGATGATCATTTGGGGAAGTGTATGAAAGGGTTTAGTTTTTCCTTCTTTTTTTTTTTTTTGGGGGGAAAATTTAACCCGGACATTTAAATCTGGTGTATAAATTAAAATCTTTATTAAATGAAATTTTCAAGATTATAACTAAAAAGTACATATTCAGTGTTATGTTTACAGTGGTTTAAAATTACATAAGTACAAAAGGATATCAACAGAAAAAAATATAAATATGAACAGTAGATAAATGAAGAATAGAAAATAGTTATAAATTTTGGTTTTTCAGTATACTGCCTCACTAGGCTAGCCTGTGTTGAGGCAGTAATTTTTAAATCAATTTATAATACTTATAAACATACCTACACTTTTATTAAAAAACTTATCACATAATAGATTGGTTTAATGTTCCATTCTCGTTTCACCGCGTGTTCAGACGTTTCCTTCGAAGGAAGAGTTCACTCGACATTCTCGCTACGAAGTCGTCGAGCGTAGTCGCGGCGCGCATTGAAATTCGTCTGGCGCTGACGGCTAAGTTCGCGAATATTTACGATTTCAATTGACATTTCCGATAACGTCGAACTAAATTACGAGAAATAGGCGATTTTTAGTTTAGTTTGGCGACAATAAATAAATTTCAGCACCATAAAATTAACATATGGTTATATAATAACCTGAAAACTGATATCTACCAGTATTTTTGCACCATGAAAATTTTTTTATTCCAAAATAGACCTCGGCTTGCAATAAAATCCATATAAATGGAATATTTATTAACGAATCCAAAAAAATAAAAACTGTTTTAAAAAAGTGATGAAATATGTTTCCAAAATGTATTATTAGAAAAAACCACGTAATTTTTTAAATAGAATTATTTTTAATGTAAACTTTTAAAAGTTAAAAAAATGGCTCTCCTTGCTTTTATTCTAACTAAAATTACTGGTAACAAAAAAATATATAAAAACACACACTTATTTTGTTAGACAAATAAATTATAAACGTTTCTGTCACGTCACTTTTTTGTCTTTCATATAAAAATAATTCAAAAAAAATTCACAATGTTTCATAATTTTTTTTCAAATTCGATCAGAAACTTTGGTTCCATAGAAGTTACATTCGTATTTTTTGTGTTTAATTGTTATATTAAATATATAGAACATTATTTTTTCTTTCCAACACCGTTTAGATCATATTTTTCACTATGATAGTAAGGGAGAAACAACGATTTCTATAAGACGTGTAGGAGTTATTTCGAAAAGCGAACTAAACGGAGCATTTTGACGTTTAAGCCGCTCCGGCTACTCGTCCTCACGCCAGAAAATTCTCGGCCGACTAATTCGCGAGTGAAAGACTGTTCACTTGAGTGTTCACACACATCATTCGCGTCACGTGATGTTAAATTCCGGTTGCGAGTGAACAGTGCCGGAGGAAGCATTCCAACATTGTTGGAATGCTTCATTCGGCACTGTCTCTCTTCACTTTCGTGTTCACATGGTTCATTTCGAGGGAAAGAGGCGGAATGAAATCACGAAATGAAAGATAAATGAACCATGTGAATGGGCTATAAATAACGCGATATTAAGTGACGCAAAGAAAAAAAACAATTAAGGAAAAAAACAAATGAATTATTATTAAAGAAACACAAATATATGAGTAAATAGCTGTATAAATTTGAATTTGGAATTCCTAACCAAAGAGAAGATATTTGAGATCAAAGTTGCCAGTACGGCAAAACGCCAATTTCATATGTAAGGACCTAATATATACATTACCCGACAATATTTGAAAATCTCCCACTACCACCACAGTAAGCCGAAAATGTTGCTTGAGTTGTGATGGAGGACTTAACCAGCTGAGGAATCGAACACGGAATGCCTGGATGGGACCCAAACGCGATGCCCACTCAACCACTGATCGGTATAAATAAATAAATATCATTGCTAGGCGCGTAATACCTCCACTGCAAAATAAATTTGGGAGGCGGTTACGGGTACCACCACCCCGGTAACCATTTATTGGATAACCAACGTCTCTGCCACATGTCACCCCAAGTGTTTCGCTACGTTTGGTGAATTAGCAGGCGTGCCCTGGTTCGTAGGGGTGAGGTTTGTCCTGGTGTTAGCGGCGGATGAGTCGGCACACCAACTGCGTGGCAGGCCAGATCAGGAGATACTGGTTGAGGAAGACGTTTTGACCTCTCCAGCAGGACTCTTTCGGAAAATTACCTTGCACCGCAATGGGTGGGATGGATTCGTACGTCCGTCATTCTTAGACAAACTGATCCCCGAATTCCTACCCATCTCATCTCTCATACCTTCTTACTTCGAAGAATTTCCTCTAATTTCATTCTGAAAAGATCCTCCACACAGTATCCCCAATGATGACATTGGCTGTCAGGGGAATTATTTTTCTCCTGGCCTCCCGTGTGGATGAGAAAAAAGACATTTTATCCCAGGAACACGAAGGGAGGTTTTCATTTATTTTTATTTATTGCTTTCATTAATAATAATCATTACAGCGATCCAATAGTCCAGGAAAAAATCGAAATCGGAATTCACGCCCCTTTACAGTTTAAAAATACTTGAGAAAAAGCTTTTAGAAAGGTTGAAAAAGGTATTTGAGATTTTTTTTTACAGGTTGATTTCGTAAATACCTGTAAAAACATTTTCCTTCTTTTTTACGCATTGTTTATTGTAATAAAACGGAAATTTAAAATTGATTTCACGGAACCAAGCGATGCAGAGCCTACCGTCTATTTCCCGCTCCATCCGGGGCCAGACTGACAGAAAATGGGTGTGGTAAGTCAGTAGTTCTTGGGTGGACGGCATAAGGTTCACTTTGAAAATCCATATTCGTCCACTGCCGTATTGTCAATTTGGGAGGAGGGAATGGGTATCGCCGCCCCGGGAACCTTTATTGGATAACCAACACCTCTGCCATAGATCACTCCAAGAGATTCGCTACGTTTGGTGATTTAGCAGGGGTGCCCGGGTTCATGGGGTGAGGTTTGTCTAAGTCTTGGATGACCAGGATATACTGAACCCCTGAAACCCTTTTCCTTCCCATAAATCTCCTCTCCTTCCTTTCCTTAAAAAACCCTCCACACAGCATCCCCAAAGATGACATAGGCCCTGAGGGAAATTATTTTCTTCAGGGCCTCCTGTGTGGAGCTCATGTAAAAAAAAAAATTGTCGCCGTAATGTCCAAAATAACAAAGCGAAAATGCATACCTGTTGTATTTTAATTTGTGAAGTTCGGGCGTAAATGTCAATTTTTTGGCGATTATTATAAAAGAAACTGAATTCGATACATTAAACAATAAAACCATATCCGAAAAGGGGTTTATAAGTAGGAGAGTTTGGACTTCAAAGTGATTTTTATTGACCTAATATTTTATATTTTACTTGGCTTACTATAAAATGACCGATATTTTAAGGGCTGAGGTATGTTCAACACGTTCTACAAGCATCTATAATACTTCTAAGTGATCAAATTTTCAAAAAAAAACATACGATTTTGTATTATTTAGTTATTGACTTCATCTTAACATAAATGTAAATTATTTGGAGGTCCACCTTCATTTTCTTGCTACGAAATTGGTTTCTTCTCTCTCGTCTAAATATTATTTTTTCACATAATTAATTATTCGTAATCCAATCCCGAAAAAAATGGCATCCCCTCTCTTCACCCACGCCGCATAACGCATTCCCGCCCGTCTTTACTTAAATTCGTTTACGGAGACACGTTTTGTATTGTCGTTAGTTCGGATTTCCTCCTAATTAAACCAAATGTTTTTTTTATGTGAATACCTCAAGAGTCCCAGCTACTCCCATTTGGAGCCAGTGAGACTATGGCCTTCACAGTCGGGGTATGTTGTGAGACTAAGGGTAGTAAGGATAAGAAGGAGGTGGGGAAAAAGAAGGTGGGGAAGTACCTGGCTCTTCAGATCTGGTCACCAAACAGGGCTGAAGCCGTTTCAAGTAACGTTTCAATTCTAAATGTTGGTTTTACACCAGGGCGCTACTGAGAGTATCTTCCACTCTGGAACGTGTCGCAAATATACTATCCTATATTTTTTAAATGCATTAATTGTGAAATAACACAAATTTATTATTTAAATTTGATTAGATTTTGTGTATTTTGATATTTGCGCACTCCTGAAATCGATCTTGCCACCTTCGGATTGCGAATCAAGAGCCTCACCCCAAGACCAAGGAGGCCGTCTCTAGTATTAGTTAGCAAATAATTATCAGTTTCTTTATTTGGTTTCTGTGCCTTGCGTTTTGTCTGAAATAACCAGCTAACCCTATAAACCAGTGTACCAAATAAGCGGAATCGACTGTATATATCTACTATGAAATTGTGATTAATATTACACGACGAATGAGAAGAAGGGAAAAATGTTCGTTGCTATGCAATCCACATTATCTACGTTTGGTGACTTAGCAGGGGTACCCGGATTCATCGAGTGAGGTATGTTCAGGTCTTAAAGGCGGTTGCGCCTGCCCAACAGATGTATGGCAGGCCGGATCGAGAGATGCCGGTTTCGGGAGACCTTTTGACTTCTCCATAGCAGGAGGGATGGTTTCACACGTCTGTCACTCTTGGTCACGCTGACACCTATAGTCCTTATCACCCCTCATAGCTTTTTATTTCCCATAACTTCCTTTCTGTCCTTTCCATAAAAAGACCCTCCACACAGCATCCTCATATATATGACAGATGCCCTGAAGGAAATTATTTTCCGCAGGAACTTCTGTTTTTTTATAATTATTTTTTTTAACTTTTTCATTTTCAATATTTATGTAATTATTTATTTATATATATAATTTGTACATTTATTTATAACAATTGCAGGCAATATAGCCTAAGACGTTATAATTGTACCATTTATGCAGTGTATATGCAATGCCAAAAATCTTACAAATGCGCTATAGGACACAAAAAATATATATTTTTTTTTTATCCACCGCATTCAAAAAGCACGTAGCTCTCCCCACAGGTGAGTTTGTGATGACGTCCTCGAGAGTGAGACTCTGGTACAAAAAAAATTAATTGGGCCAGTATCTCATTATTAGATAAGTGACCGAAGTGAACGTGATAAGTGAACGTCCGTAGAGCCGCGAGAATAAAAACCTTAAAAAATTCTTATGGACTCTTTCAATGCGAAAAGTGTATTCGTGTGGGGCCCAGATGATCGAATTTGACTCAAGTACACTCATTACTAGTGTGTTATATAATAACGTCAAATTATATGAATTTTTTTTTATTCATTATTATATTTCGTTATGGTTATAGTGATGATTCTTATTATAGGTGAGCACAACATACATCTCAACATTCTTGGTGAGTCTATAAGTTATTTATTTATTTATTTAATTTCAACGGTATACATATACCATCAGAACTGATTTCATGTCACAAAATGAAAAATAATAATACAGAAATAATAATAAAAATTGTTTAACAGATGATTGTGATACGTAATCATATATTAAATTACGTAAAGGTACATAAAACAAGGAGTTTGTGTGGTTATGGTTCCTGTATGGGGTTAATGTAAATAAACAACTTCACATGCACGCTTGTAATGGTCTGCAAGATTAGGAAAATGAAATAAATAGATGCTATCATAATAAAAAACGCTGTTTTTGTTGATTTATTTATTTGCTGGTAATATCATCGATAACCTTGATTAGTATTTTTCTCGCACATGAATAAAAAACCGGTATAATTACAAGTTACAGTATTCAGTTTGAAGAGTCCAGGCGTTGTGATCTGGTAGAGTAACCCGCAGGGACTACTTGATGTTGTGGGTACCCCGGGGTGCCAGTCGCTGTAGCCCGCCTCTGAGAGGGTTTTACCTGGAAAGGTCCAAGAAAATGCTTTCAAGAGTGAGATGCGAAAAACGCATTTCCAATAAAATGCTATCATACCAATCCGACTTCAGAAATAATCAACAATATTATTAATAACTCCCAAGAACACGAAGAGCGAGGCGAACTAGCGGTGTCACCAATGGTGACCAGCCAACTCAGAATGAAACCAACCCAGAATCACCTCAGAAAAGTCATTAAGAGTGATGACAAAGAATAGGTTAAGGCGGTACACAATCCTAATAATTTTTGTACGCTCAAAACTCACATTTTAATCATTTCCGGCGAATCCGTAACTATAATAACTTTTTTATTTCCATGCCGCACAAGAAATGCGTGTTATTTATATATTAGATTAATAAAAACAGTACCTTACCATTTAGGTATATATTTTACGAACAACGATTTCAAAACTTTATAACCCGTTTTTCAACTATAAAGTTAGCGGTAAACACCAGATTTTATTTTTCTAGGCGATGAATTAATAATTTCGGGAGGACAACATGGAGACACATTTTAAATATTTGTAGCACGTTCTTCAGAATTAATTAAAATGAACGCGGCCGAAAGGACGAATCTCCAGGCCTGCTTGGGTGAATTCGACCGTACGTTCGTACAATACGCCGTGCCGCGGCGTATATTTGTTTACACGCTTTCTTCACTTACGTCGTTAAGATTCCCACATTATTTGTCTTCTTCTTTTCTTTGATACGGCAAATTCCGTAGTAGGTCCGTCCAGTGCACGGGTCGCGAGTAGCAATTTGTATACACGGTTTCTTTACTTACGTCGTTAAGGTTTTAAGTATATTTTAGGGTATATTGTCATCTTAAATAGATTAAGTTAAGTTAGGCTTACCAAATATTTTAAAATTATTTTTCAAAGCTTTTAATGACCTTTTTGAGAAGTTCTGAGTTGGTTTCATTCTGAGTTGGCATGGAACCGTCACCAATATATCTAATATAGGTAGATATAATTATGGATTTAGATTTTCCAGGCAAAAGAATTAACGTGATTTATTTTTGGGGTATTAGGCCGTGTTGCGAGGTACGTAAAGAAGGAGGTAGCGAAACACGGCATAATATCACAAAACACCAAAAATAAATCAGATTAAATTACGCATTTAATTTATTTATTAATTTTGTAACCAGTGTTGTTATTATTTATTAGTGTTGTCAACTCTATTTTTAAATAAGATGTGTCCCAGCGTTGTAAGAAACCGATTTTATATTTTTTAGATACAAACATTTTCTTTCCCACGATTTGAAATTAAACATTTAAAAAAAATCTTGCTTTATCAGTTTTCAATAAATTGTCAATCTACCTCCAAATGTTGATCAACTGTGGTTGGTATTAAAAAAATACCGTATTTAAACCATAGATATTGAAATATAAGCAGATGGGCTATCGGCAGTATTTAGTGTGTGGAACTGTGCTTCCTGGTGAGGCCGATATTTTTAACCGATACTACTGTACATCTTCCAAAAATCAACTAAATTAACCAATTATTTCCATGTTCAAAATATATTGATAACCAATACTTAGTACATCTTAAAAAATAAACTAACAATTATTTACGAATTCAAACTATAATGTAAACCAATACTACTGCACATCTTCGAAAAATCTATAAATTCCATTTTCAAACTAGGACCATGACCGTAGTTCCGCCAACAGTCGGGCGGACATCATAGCATATCTCCTTATATTTTAATATATTTGATTTAATCTCTGTTAATAAAAAAATAATTATTATTAGCAGAGTTTATATGATTTTTTTGTGATATTCAATTTCCATTATTAAACAGATAAAAACAATTGCTTAAAAGTCTTATTTTTTAAAGAAAGGCTCACATTTCACATTCCCGGGTTACGAATAACCTGACAATAAACCTTGTAGAATCGGTTCTTTATAGACATTTATCTTTCAAATGTGGATTTTACATGAACATCTTAGATCATACGACGTGCGACTTGAATACTTTAAATTTAATTCATTTAAAATTAGAAGGCAATTTGATCCAATATGTTTACATAAAATAATTCACGGCCATCTTAATACTGCATTATATCTTAGCAATATTCAAATAAATGTTTCCCAATTCCCATTATTTAAGATGCCTTTAAGAATAATACATTTAAAAATAATATCGCCTATTTAAGCCCTCTGACTCAGATGTATATAATAAGATAGGGTGTGCTGAAGTACATATTTTTGTCAATAATCTATATGGATTCAGAAAAAATGTTCTGCGATTTCTGAAAAATATGTTGTGCTAATTATTATGTATCATTAGTATCTCTAATTGTGTCTCTTGTGTTTCTTGCCTCTCTTTGTATTATTTGTCATTTGTGTGAACTTTGCTTTTTTACGAATAAAGCAATAATTGCTTTATTCCCAAAAAAACAATTTGGAATAATGCAATTATTCCCAATTGTTTTTTTAATTAATTTTTATTCAAACAATTCCAAAATTTACCAATATGTAATTTGACTGATTGATTTATATAAATTTTTAACCTATTTGCGTATGAACTGAGTTTTTATAACTGGATTGTTCTTAGGTGAGTGAGAACATCTGCAAAAACGCGGAAAACGTTGAATTTGTCGCGATGGAGGACTTAGCCAGAAGAATTGAACCCGGGATGCCTGGATGGGACCCAAAGGTGATGCCAAGTCAGCCACCGACCGGTCATGTTAACTGTTTTAAATACATATATGTATATACATACATATATTTTTTTTTACCAAATAGGGAATATTAAGTGAAATTTCCCACGTTAAAAGAAAAAATTGAAATCCAGCACCCAATAAAATGACCAAGATCGAATTGCCATTTTTAATTTGTATTCGGGAATGTTCCTTATAACTTCGGGATCTACGAGCAGATACGCTAGTAACAAAGTACTATATTTTTTTTAGTGAAATGGTCCCCAAAATGCGACGAGGGCGACACACGCGACCAAAATTTTGATTATCTTAGCAAATCTTGACAAAATCATTTTCTTCGTGCTCTCTTAAACTTAATAATAGTTGGCTTATTTTGTACTGCTCGGTCCATTCCTTCATCTACATTCTTCGTCTAATGTCCACGTTAAGTTAATTTTATCGAGCATTAACAATTGATAATAATTGACCGGTCAGTGATTAAGTGGGCATAGCGCTTGGGTCCCACCTGAGCCGCGCGTGTTCGGTTCTTCGACTGGCTAAGTCCTTCATCACGACACAAGCAATATTTTCGGCTTTCTGTGGGGTTAGTAGGGAATTTTAAAACATTGTTAGGTTATTCGTAACCCGGGAATGTTTGTCTTTCTTAAAAAAAATGATTTTATTAATAAAAATAATGATGAGCGTTAATTTGACATCTGGCAACCGAAAATAATGAGATTAGAAAGTATTACTTTTACCATCGATTGTCCTGTATTCTCCTTTGGTCATAAATCGAGTGACGCCCACCAATACTCCGTCCTTACGAAAGTCGCCTGACGTTGAACCAGCGTATTCAGTAAATATATCAGCGCAGAGTTGGGCTTCCTCTGCGCTGTTTAAGATGATGAGGTGTGCTTGTTCGTCTACACATACTTTGTACGCTTCAGTCCAGTTGACGTTGGTGGTGTGGAGTTTGTAACAGCTGTCTGGCATTGCTGGGTAATGTTTGTATCCTGCAACAGATAAACCACGTCTGCTATTTAAATATCAAATTTGGAAAGTTAATAATTGGGATGGGAAATTAATTATTCCGGAAAAAGCAATCACTTTGTGGTTTGATATACATATTTAATGAAATAAAACAATAACTTTGTTTATAACCATGATGTTGGACCGAAAGCATCTGCTTCAGTTTGCTTTACATTATGTATTGCAACCAACATCGCCGACAAATCAGTCATTATATGGAACTTTAAAATACTGCCCTACAAACAGCGTGCGGGAAACGATCTTTGGTTAGGATCCATTGTACTAGATTTTGAGAGTTTTGTCAGTGTCGACTGGTTTGGCATCTAACTTTGTATCTTTGACAAGTCTCGGGATTAACAAATGTATGTACTTTCTACGGCGATTGCGAGCGTCCTTGATTGGAGAAATGAGCCCCAGACAAGCTGCGCGTTCATCACCACTCTCCCCACCTCACATATACAGAAATCCAATTTTGTTCGATTGTATGGCATACGAATTACTAGCAACGATACGATACATGTGATACTAGCACGCTAAACACTGCCACAGGTATGGTTTTTTTGCGAGTTACTAGCATGTTTGTGTATCTACGGCTTAAGAGGCCCTTATGAATAGCTGTTTGGATGTGAAGAGTGCGAAGGAATGCCGAATTGTCTTTCATGCGAATACTCCCTTTCCTTGATGGGAATTAGAAATATATATGTATCCGAGGTACCAACCACGTTGTGGCACCAGGAGATATCGCCAAACACCCAATTACATTGTAGTTTAACATCAGTAAAGCGACCGGGCTAGGGTGTATACTATATATCAACGTAACATGGGAGGATGCACAATGGGCCATAATAAATGATGAAGGTACTTTTAATTGTAATATAAAATAGACGTTTATTCGTACCTGAGCACGCTTTCGGAGCGATTGGGTCCTCCTTCGGATTAAACATATTCTGCTCGCACATGAACATGAGTTTGTTTGAAGAACATGGTACATCGTTAAGCTTGAAGGACCCGCGTGGGGTGCCGTCGCGTCGTGAGAGAGCCCCACATTGATCCGTGCCATTGGTGGGGCTCCCGGGGCCCCAGTGGCTGTAGCCTGCCTCCAAGAGAGTCCTTCCTGAAAAATACAGATATTGGCACATATATTAAAGATGAAATGAAGTAGGTCAGAGGAAATACATGGACATTATTTAGTTTTGGTCACAACACGCACACCTACATATGTTCCATTCCTCAATGACGGGCATTAATAATGGATAAAACATCAAACAAATCTGTTTAAATCTTGTCAATATCCGTCAGGTGTCAGCCGGCGTGGTCTAGGGATATCGCTCTTGACTCGCAATCCGACGGCCGCGGGATAGAATCCCGGCGTGGGAAAATTAATTTTATTCGATTAATTTGTATTATTTCACAATTAATTCTTAAAAAATAATATGTAGTATATTTGCGGCACGTTCCAAAGTGGAAGATTCTCTCAGTATCACCCAGGTTTAAGACCAGCATTCTGAAATTAAAACGTCGCCTGAAATGGCTTTAGCCGTGTACGGTGACCAGATCTGAATAGCCAAGTTCTTTCCCAGCTTCCTCTACCCATCTCCTTCTCCTCCCCACTACCTTCAGCCTCACAACGTACCCTCAATTAAGGATGCCATAGTCTGACTGGCTCTAGACGGGAGCAGCTGGGACTCTTGTGAGATTTTCATAAAAAAAGTTTTTTTCATCCTTCGGCCTTATTTTTGGTCCGTTTACCTTCGGTACTCCACTGAATATCATTGGAATGGTACCTGAGCATTCATCTATTAATTACCAAAAATAAGTTTCATCCTCACCATCGACTGTCCTGTATTCCTTCTGAGTAATTACATTACTCATGCCCACCATAAAGCTTTCCTTGTGAAAGTCACATAGCTGTGACGTAGTACCAGTAACTTCCATGAATATGTCTGCGCTGAGTTTGGCTTCTTCAGCGCTGTTTAAGATGATAAGATGCGCTTGTTCGGCCGCACACACTTTGTACGCGTCGATCCAAGACATAGCGGTGATGTGAAGTTTATAACAGCTGCGTGGCATTGCTGGATACTTTTTATATCCTGTAACGAAAATTTAAAATGAAAAACGGTAGCTCATGCAGGACCGTTGCAATAAATTGAATTCCTCAATTTTAGTTAAAAAATCACCTACAAAACATTTAAGTACTCCAAGATATGTGAGCATAAAAGCAATCCGTTACAAACCAACATTGTCTGGTTCAGGAATGAAGGAAAATTGATATTTTCTATTCTAATGAATAGATCACCTGCTTGGGGTTCAGTGGCATAATAAAATGATTACTGTTCAGATAAAAGATTACGGCATGAAAAATTCATAAATTAAGTGCAATTTGTTTTAATTTGGTATACATACCTGAAGGACACTTATTATAAACTGGATTGCTGAGACCGGTCTTACTTTGTGCAATCTTCCTCTGACAAATAAACAACAGCCGTGACTCACAGGATTTTTCCTTCAGCTTTCTACCAAAGCCAACCATCATAGTGCCACAGTGTCCATCGAGGTTGTCAGGCTGCCCGTCTTGCCATTCGTTGAATCCCGCATTCTCTAACTCCTGGCCTACAATACCAACAAGAAACTTGAGATACAAACTAGTCTAAAATAACTCTTACGTTCAGTTTACGGCTGCTCCCCTTTGGAGTTCAATAGCCAATATCAATTTCATGACGTTCAGAAAGGACTCCAAGAAATTGGAACAAGAAAAAAAGTATATAGGTGCAGTCAATCTAGATCTTCGATGGGTGAAAAACGTCTCCCAGCTCATACCCTCCTTCAATTCAACCCGAGTCTTGCCAAGTTTTACACTATCGTTTTCTTTGAAAAACACTCCATTCAGTGTTCCCACAAATGACAGGGCATCACTTTTGGCGTTTTTAATGCTGATCAAAATATAAAAATAGTAAGGATTAATTTTGATTTTGAACAATCTTTGAATATGAAGTTGTATGCTATTGCGGTTGTATGCCTACTGAACAACCGAAAAAATTGTAAGAGTCGCCTTTAGCCAACCAAGTGACCTTCTTAAAAGATAACTTGAAAAGAAAAAAAAACATCGATGGGCGACTCTGACAGAACTGAAAGCGACTTCTAATGGGTGAGCATGTAATTGTTAGAATATTAAAAAATTGTTACTACTAGCGCCATCTTTGCTTTTATTGATAATAAGAGCCAGTCTATTGAAAAACGCTGTTTCATTAGGTTATGGGCCCAGTTAATTTTACGTGAATACAGAATCGGCAAACTACTAAAATGAATGGAGGTCTATGTCATTTAGAAGATTCAAGACATCTAGAAGATTCAAGATCTAATGATTATTCATGCCGCAATAACTACCAAAAGCAGGCTTTACAAACATAAAATAAATGTGCTAAGGTTTGATAAGTGGACTTTGAAGCATACCCTCGATTGTCAGATATTGCTCATAGAGAATCAAGTTATGAAACCCAAGCCAAATATTATTCCTGTCGAAGTTGGTATCAAGCGAGCTGCCAGCATATTCATTGAACACGTCCAAACAGTGTTGAGCCTCCTCGGCGCTGTGGAGGACCACGAGATGAGCTTGTTCGGCCGAACAGACTTTATATGCATCCATCCAGGTTCTCGGCTTACGGTGCAATTTATAACAACGATCATCGAACTTTGCAAACTTTTTGTACTCTGGAAAAAATGATGAGTGATAAAGAAGCATGTCGAATTAAATACATAAAGATTAATTCTCTCTCTCTGGTTTCAATCCTGAGATTGGTTTGCAGCAATGTCATCTATTCATCGATTAATTATTATTTTTTAATTTATAAACTAATGTTTAGACAAGATTTTTATGCATAGCACAAAGGGTAACAATTATTATAAGCAATAATTGTCAGCCTGAAACACTCATTTACATTGAAAAATCTTCCGAGAAAAGATACTTGCCGCCGACCGGCAATCGGAAGGACACCGGTTCAAGTCCCGTTGGCGGCAAGTATCTTTTCTCGGAAGATTTTTCAATGTAAATGAGTGTTTCAGGCTGACAATTATTGCTTATAATAATTGTTACATAAAGATTACATTAAATACACACGACATTATTGAGGTAGTGGCTAAAAATAAATATAAATGTTCACCTCTTAAAACCAAAGTTTCAAACGGCAATTTGAAAAAAATTAAACTGGAAATTATTTTCGAGTTCTAAAATTTAAAGGCGTATTTTATCGCCTTTAAAAAAGGTTTTTAGGTTTCGGATGCGTTCACAAATATTTCCATATAAATTGTTTCCGCTTTGCAATAAAATACAAATGGATTTTATTGCAAAGCGAGAATTTAAGGCCTAAGGGGTTCAATTAAATACTAAGCATTGTATGATATGTTTGGTTCCTATTATATGCAAAGTTCTGACTAAATCTTAAATTCTCATGGAATACGAGAAAATCAGATGCTTAGATTGTCGATTGCAATTCTTCTAGTTGTGTGTTCGCACTAAAATTAAATTAGTGGGTTTTTCCATACCTGTGTCGTAGTTTCCACAATCCACATTAACTGTCAGAGTGCTGAGAGCCTTCTTACAGATAAACCGGCTGGCTGCTTCACAGGGCCCGTCAGAATAATCACCATTTTGAAGCATCCGCACGCAGTTTCCCTTGCCCGGGTTAGGATCTGGGTGGTTTAAGTATAATTCTGACGTTGGAATGCCTACAAATATTTTACAAATAAAATAATTAGTAGTTATCAAAAGTCGACAACAATTTCATCTGAATAATTTTGAAATCACATATTAATATTTTTCAGGTTTTGAATATTATTTAATGCATCCGCTTTGTCTTTTTTAATATTAGTTTCACACTGGAGGTTAACATTAAAAAAGACAAGGCGGATACATGAAATCATATTCAAGTACTGAGGAGGTAAAAATTTTTTGGGGATGCTATGCAGAAGGTCAGTTCAGGGAAAGGAAGGAGAGGAAGGTCTGGAAAGGAAAAAGGTATAAGGGGTGGGTAAGAATCTGGAGGTTAATGTGTCCAGGAGTGACGGATGTTTGAATGCATCCCTCCCATGGTGCAAGGCGATAGATTGAGAGAATTCGGCTGGAGAGGTCAAAAGCTTTCCATCAACCAGTCTCTCCTGAGTTAGCCCACTAAACACAAAGAGTGCGACATACAGCAGGAGTGTTGGTTTTCGAAATGGGTGTGGGCGGCGGTATTCATTGTAAGACTAGTGAGGTTTTCGAAAACTAAATATGTACCTACATATTAAAAAAATAATTCGGATAAAAGAAAGTTATAATATGTTTTTATCAGTACATATATCCTATTATGCATCTCTTTTTAAAATTAATTATTCCCAATCATTTTCAGAACTCTCCGTATTATCATTTTGGCACACAATATTGAGAATGAAATATTTATGTAAAGGAAATATATTCCCTTTATATTTGAATCCTGTAGTGTCAGTTAGAATGCAATCATCAGTTGTCATTTGTTTTGTTATTCTATTATTTGATTGTAAAATTTGAGATTTTATTAGACGAAACCATTCAAAGGAAAGTGATATAAATAAACATAAATGTCGTAACTTTGTTAAAAAACTTTGCAACACAAGTGTTTTAATTATAAATTAATAGAAAGGAATTAAACCTCCCAACATATTAAATAAAAGATTAAATCAATCGCTGGGTAATAAAATTAGATGCAAAATCAATGAAATTGACTCAAAAGTGGCTTTGACTACTAAAGCGCGTAATTGTGTAAAAAACTATAATGAAACGGAGCACACCGTCACTGGATATGAGCCTCAGTACCTACTTAACGGCACAGATGTTACGATTTTGCCAAATGAGTTAAAACTTAAGAAGACCGACATCAATTTGATTCAAGACAGAAAAAAGCTCTGGAAAATACTATAAAGTCACATAATTACAACAAGATAATTTACGATAAAACCAGGAGACATATTAACTTCAAAGTTGGTGATACTGTTTTTGTGGAGAATGGAAACAAACTTAACAGGAAGAAGCTCGACGAATTGAGAATCAGACCCTACAAAATCATAGAAAAATTATCAAACTCAATTAACAATATAAATACTGGTCGAAAAAAATTTTAATCAAATTTTTTCCACATCTCGAAGTTAATTCCAGCACCTGCATTGATGAACCATGAAGAGGATATCGAAGATGAATGAGAAAATATTGCAATAATTATCTTACCCGGAGGGGGGGGGGGGGGGGGAGATGTACAGTTAGAATGCAATCATCAGTTGTCATTTGTTTTGTTATTCTATTATAAAATAAGAACATGCAAAGAAATCAGGTCTCAAAAAAGGATTAGGCGAATACGCAGAACAGTTTGCTGTACAAGGGGATGAAGTTGTATAACAAGCTACCAGAGACTTTGAAGTCCACACCAATTGGAAAGTTCAAGACGTATTGTAGGAGCTACATAAAATTTAGTTTGCAATATGAAATATTATATTTAATTAGAAATTTGTAAACTTAAATGTACAAATTACTAAAATAAAATTAATAAATAAATAAATTATTTAAGTGTTTTATTTATAAATTAACTAGCAGACCCGGCCACACATTGCTGTGGCTAACGAAAAACAACGCCATTTCCCAACCTTTATAAAATCAATGCAATGCATTACTGGATATCTGAAAAGGGAAAATCAAATACTTACTTTCTCTAGGACATCTATTTTCCAATTTCTTCCGTAGAACGAATTTCAAAAGTGACTATAGTACGGCCCGCCAGCCGTTTTAAATCGCACAAAAATATGTTTTCATTGAATTTCTCGGCTTTTCTCTAATATAATTTACATGCAATATACATATAAACATTCCTCTTCACTCTATCATTTGGTGAAAACCGTATGAAAATCCGTAGCATAGTTTAAACGATTAACGCGCACATACGTTTTGAGCGACTTCATTTTATACTATGTAATGATAATGATAGAAAGGAATTAAACCTCTCAACATATTATATTTATATAATTTAATAAGAATAAAACAACTTAAGCTGAATACCGCATTATTGTATGTATATGTACAATTAAATATAAAAACCAAACGGTTTAGTTTCAATCTGAACCTACATCAGGATTAAATAAAAACGTGTTAAGTAAATTAATATGGTTTTATATAACCCTGACGAAGGTTCAGCTTGAATCGAATCCGTTTGGTTGTGTATATTAAAGATATATTAAATAAATTGAAATTAAACTAAAGTAATTTTATTTAAATTTTTTATGCCCACGAAGAGTGTTAAGGGACGTACTAGATTTACTTTAAACAGTGATTCCAGACATTATTTAGAGTGAAAAAATTTTCATGAAATTTTGATCTCCGGTGACTTTTATGGTGTTTTTTCCAAAAAAAAATTTCTTCAAAACCCAAGCAAAAAATTCTTCCACCTGTCGATATTCAGTCGAATAACCAAAAAAACCCTCACCCCGACCCTTATTGACCGAAAACTATTGATGATTTAAGTTTTAAGAGGAAAACAGGTCGCCAAAATTTTTTTAAATTCGGTATTTTATCAAAATATCACTCTTACTCCCCAGAATGATGAGTGAAAGAGACAACTGCACCTCGGGCTGATAATACCTAAATCGAGGTTTTGTATTCCCCATTTTTCTCCTACAAAACTGGACCGATTTTTTAAATTTGTTTTAGTAACTGTTTAAGAAGAAAATACACTACGTCTCTACGTTTTGATTTTACAAAATACAATGTCTAGTTTTATTCTAAACGTCTGATGATGGCGTTCACACCGGGTAATTTTAACGATTTTTGAGGGCCCTAACTCCTTTAAGAGGTAACCTATCAAAAAAGAAAAACGTACCAAAATGATAGTAGTTGATATCTATACACGGTGTCCGGAAACTCGTAGTACAAGCGGAAAATTGGTGAACCTACATCACATAGAGAACCCAAATAAACATAAAGATTTTCAATTTAAGCATTTTTAAATTTAAAATTAAGAAAAAAAAATATTTTAAAAAAATTTCGGCTTTTTTAGGGTTGAAATTTTCGAAACGCAGAAATGTCATGATGACAGATGGAAGATGTTATTATAAAATTATCTTTTTCGTGTCCATAGTTTATTTATTTTCATCTTAATAATTTATTCTCCCACCTATTCTAGGCATTACAATATGGTTAATTAGTGTACCTATTTATTTTGTTGTGTAGCAGCTCCGCATCTTGTTGCAATGTTTTCAAATCCAAAAACACATCACAAACATTTATCACCAATTGTTCAAATTTATCAAAATTATCATCAACGACACTGGAGGGTGTCCACCGCTTTCCCGCCCTGGTATAAATAACAGATTGTTACTCCTTCAAGGCTCTCGCAAGGACTCTAATTTTTTTGAAAGAACGAATCTACATTTAAGTTTGAACGAATCTAGACCTCCAGTGTCCCTGATTATTAGCACAGATATTTCACACATTTAATATTAGCACAGGTAGTTGAAACACTTGCACAGTCATATTATTTACACAGGTACGTTGAACGAATCTACTTAATTTCATTCACAATTAATCACACAAGATAATACCTAACAATACCATACTAGCATACTAGTCACAAAAACACCTTGTTTTAAAGTTTGTTAAACGCTATAATTAATAACGCACTATTATTTACGAAACACACATTTGATTTTGAAATAAATTAGTTTAATTTAATTAGTTAATAAGTTAGTTAGTTTGCGTAAGCGCGACGGCGTTTACGCTGTTCAAATAAAATAAATTACAAGAACAATACACGTCGAAGCGCGTAAACAAACTGAGTTAGTTTCTAATTAAGGGCAGTAAAAGGGAACTTAACTGCATGCGAACTAGAGTGAACTAGCGCTGTTTCGTTTTTTCAAACGCCGTTAGAATGAGATGCATGCGTGAACTCTGCGGCACATTCCTTGCTTTTGTTGAATGAATCGCGACGCGAAATATTAAGACATCCGGTCAGTACAATAAAATGATTGTTGAACACGAATATTATTTAATTTCTAATTAAATAATATTAATGAGTTAAATTAGTTCATTATTGCGGACATCATACAAAAAGAGATATACGAGTACCTAACAATTTTCGATCGTATCATATCATTACGATATCATTATGTAATTTTAAATTCTCAGGACCAAACGTATTTTCATGGTTGATTTTTGAAGTTGTTGCGTTTTCTTCTTCTTCAACCAACGTTTCAGACAGCGTTGTAGCGTGAAAATATTTAATAAAACACGACTCATTTAAAATAGAGCAAAAATCTCATGGAAGGCGTCTTAAATATCATTTAAAGTAACATTGTGAATTTTTTCACAACTATGGCTTGTAAAATAACGGACAAAAACGTATTTATAATAATTTTCGGAGCATACCTTGCGATTTTTTTTCTATCGAGGGAATTTTATAATAAGCGTTTCAGCATGGAATGCGTCTAGATATTATCTTCAAAAAAACTTCAAATGTTTAAGGGAGATATGTAAGAAATCAGCAGAAATACGGGTAGCGGCGGCTTAATGTAGTATTAGATGTGTTCAAAATCATTTTTTTATTTTATTTTATTTTTATATGAGCTCCACACCGGAGGCCCTGAGGAAAATAATTCCCCTCAGGGTCTTTGTCATCTTTGGGGCTGCTGTGTGGGGGGGTATTTTAAGAAAAGGAAGAAGAGGAAGTTCTGGGAAGGAAAAGGGTATGAGGGTGGGAAGGAATCTGGTGTATCCAAGAGTGACGGACGTATGAATTCATTCCTCCCATCGCGGTGGAATATGATTAATGTATTTATAAGAAGAAGCTGTAGCACATTTAACAGATTATGCCCAAATATCGATGTGTTTAACACGAACTTTGATAAATTCACAGCATGCATAAAAAATAACACTCCATTGAATGCCACATGTTTAACCAATAACTTAATAGTTCATTGATTTCTGTATTTCTCTTTTTTATTTTTAGTTCACAACATTTTCTCTCAGCAGTTCGAATTCAAATAAAATCACTTCCTAATATCGAACTATTGGACACATTTAGCTGATTATTAAGGATTTAGGTTTTTGTTTTAACAGCTTTCTTTATTTCGAGTGCTTCTAAATTATGTAGTATGTTACCATAACTATTTCTATTTGAGTTAGGTTAGGTTAGTTTAGGTTGAGGTGCCGTGTATTTCGAAATAAATAATTATCTTTGTATTATGACCTCAATTCAAGTTTGTTCAATAAATTATTGTCCTCGTAAACAGCAAAATACGTAATATTATGCAAAAACTTCATGTACTTTAAACAATTAAGCCTTTACGTAATTAGTAATTACGTAATTGAAGTAATTTAAGCTTCTCCGTACAACCTCTTGCTCAGCTGCCCTCTGTAGATATTAGTCCAACCTACGCTCTGTAGATATTAGTCAACACTAGGACCGTCAAAGATATTCGTCCGATCTTAGCTCTGTAGATATTAGTCAACACTCTGAAGTTCGTAGATATTAGTCCAACATATGTTGAGCTGTAGATATTCGTCCGACATACAGGCTGTAGATATTAGTATCTGGAGTCACCTACGGCAGAGGTGTTGGTTATCCAATAAATGGTTCCCGCGGTGGCGGTACCCATACCCGCCTTCTAAATTGATAAATTTTATTACATTATAAAAAAAATAATAAAAAAACCTTGTTCAAATTGGTTCGAACACGACTGTAGCTAATGTGGCGGCTGGTGGCGGCCATTGATGTCAACAGCAACCATTTTTATTTCCGTTCCAAGGATAAAAGGAATCAAGTCCGAAATTTGAAGATATGAGTTTTTGATGCAGACTTGAAGTAAATTATCATGTTTATCAGTGGCAGAAAGATAGAAGAATTTTTGTTTTTTTTTTATGAGCTCCACACAGGAGGCCCTGAGGAAAATAATTTCCCTCGGGGCCTATGTCATCTTTGGGGATACTATGTGGAGGGTTTTTTTAAGGAAGGGAAGGAGAGGAGAGTTCTGGGAAGGAAAAGGGTTTAAGGGGTGGGTAGGAATCTAGGGTTCAGCATGTCCTGGTCATCCGCCTGCAAGACCTAGACAAACCTCACCCCATGAACCCGACACCCCTGCTAAATCACCAAACGTAGCGAACCACTTGGGGTGACCTATGGCAGAGGTGTTGGTTATCCAATAAAGGTTCCCGGGGCGGCGGTACCCATTCCCGCCTCCCAAATTGAAAAGTTGACTCAAGTCAGCGTTTTTTTTTTAAACAATTATTTTATAAAAATTTAATAAACTATAAAAATTTCGTTTCATTTGCTCCTTTTTAAAACAAAACTAATTGATTTAATAATTAGTTTTTTGGTTATCTATCATACAACATCTCCTGAACATTTACCTTTTTGGACCTGCTTCTTTATGCTTTGGGTACAGAATTTGGTTCGCAAGTTCACAGTTCAAGGCCAAGCTATTCGGCTGAGTGTTGCTTATCTCTTCTTTTGTGTTGATCGAACCGAGCGCAGAAAGGGACAGCAAATTTCGCATTGTACTTTGTTTGACCTGGAAACGCGAAAATAATGAACAGCTGATTTTAACCGTGAAACGACTGTAAAACACAGAATAAAATTGTGGATAATTTCAAAATAATGCTTTAAATCCGGATTTCTTTGTTTGTTTTCTTTTAAATAGTTTTTACTAATTATGTACTATGATCGTCAGTAATAATTTATAAGAATTTGACCAAAAAAAAAATCAACTTCTGACTCGATTTACTCGAAAACGAAATCTCAAATAAAAAAAAATTATACCACAAAATCGACTCCAAATGTGATGAGGATTCCCCAGTTTCCCGCTTGTACTACGAGTTTTCGGAAACCTTGTATTATATCCAAAAATTATTTGAAATCGTTTCAAAATCCAGAGAGGAACTTGAGGAATACGTTTGAACATACAAAACTCCGCACGGATTTTTCTGAAGTTGAAAAACAAACATAACAAGTATCACTGGAAACCAAAATTTTGAGTACATTTTTAACTCAAGAAATAGTCTACCGCCCCATAGCGATCACATCAGTTCTGTCTAAGGTGATGGAACGTGTGATCAACGACAAACTGCTCACATACCTCGAGAAGAACAAAATTATTAACGACCGTCAATACGAATTCCGGCGAAACCGCTCGTGCGGTGATCTTCTCGCGTATGTGACGCATGTTTGGGGGCGATGCCTGGAACGTTTCGGTGAGACCCAAACGGTTGCACTGGATATCTCCAAGGCCTTTGACCGGGTTTGGCACCGAGGACTTGTCAACAAACTGCATTCTTACGGACTTCCCGCATCCTTGTGTACGTGGATTGCCGACTTCTTGAGGGAGAGGTCGATTCAGACGGTAGTCGATGGTTTCACCACTTCCTCACACTCGATAAATGCTGGCGTCCCACAGGGATCGGTTCTGTCTCCGACTTTGTATTTGTTGTACATCAACGACCTTTTGTCATGTGTACCAATTCATTGTTACGCGGATGACAGTACAGTTAATGATAGCTTTTTGTTTGAAAAGCCCCCAAAGGGCTCACAAACTCCAACAGCTCGTAAGGCTTTGAAGCAAAGAATGGACGGTTACCTCGAGAGTGTTTTCTCTTGGGGTAAAAATAATCTCGTTGAATTTAATGTTTCAAAGACCCAATCTTGTCTGATTACGTCTAAAAGGGATCGAAATGAAAATCTAGTCTCTTTCAACGGAAGCAATCTTCCGAACAGGCCCTCCATTGATATGCTTGGTGTAACCCTAAGTTACCAGCTCAGGTATGGGGGCTCCATCGAAGCCAGAGTAAAGTTAGCCTCCCAAAAACTGGGCGTACTGTACAGGGCCCGCAGATACTTTAATAGTACACAACTTCTAACCCTGTACAAATCGCAAGTGCGCCCCACGGTTGAATTTGGCAGCCACCTCTGGTCTGGAGCTCCAAAATACCTGAAAAATACCCTCGACTCTGTGCAGAAACGGGCGGTCCGTTTGATAGATTCTCCCATCTTAACAGACGGATTGCAATCTTTAGAGCACAGGCGTCGGGTGGGAATGCTATCCTTGTTCTACCGGTATTACAATGGAAGATGCTCCGAGGAACTAGCATCATTGATCCCTTCGGCACCGGTGCATAGTTGGGAAACACGCCAAACGCGTGCCCAACATTTGTACACAGTTGACATTTGTCACATGAGAACGGGTCGTTTCTTCGACTCGTTCTTGTGTTCAACAGCTCGGCTGTGGAATGATTTGCCGGCCTCTGTGTTTCCTCCTTCCTACAACATGGGTCTCTTCAAGACCAATGTTCATTCCTTCCTCTCCTCAAAAAGACCCTCCACACAGCATCCCAGATGACATAGACCCTGAGGGAAATTATTTTCCTCAGGGCCTTCTGTGTGGAGTTAATGTAAAAAAAAAAAAGTCAAGAATCACTTATAAGACACAATAAAGTAAGTAATATCTGGACAATAACTTAAAGTGCTGCTTATCCAAAATCTCCAACACGAGACATAAAGCTATTTTAGAGGAATTACATTAAAAGACGCTACAAAAATAAATATTTGAAACATAAGAAAATAAAAATGATGAAATACCATTGATTGCTACGTAGTTCTGTAGTTTTAATAAGTCATGTAGTCCGATCCACACAAGGCTGGTGGAACTGGCCATGTAGGTTAGCAATGACTTCATTTCCTCCTCAGAGGTTGGCACCACGAGCTCAGCGCCTTCCAAGGAACACATGGATACCGCCTGTCTCCAGCTCAACGCTGCTAAATGTTCTTTAAAGAACGCTTTAAAGGCGGTGGAGTAAAAGTAGTCATCCCTGAAGAATGGCTCAGTATCTTCTGCCGACACGACTAGAATAAAACTCAATATTTAAAATATTTGCAGGAAACAGAGAAATCGCAAGAGGTTTAATAAAAAATATCAATGGGTATTAGGTGTTAATGTCGGATAGCACAGAATAACACAACCAAGTGGTTTCCCAGCGGAAACAACTAGCGATAAACTGTAGAAGAGGCAGACTGAAAGCGGAAGTTAATTGGAAGGATGGGAAGGCTAGAGAAATGGAAAAGAACGCCATGAGACGACAAATCAATGATTAATATATACGGAGGAGGTCAAACTCTATCCTGAAATGTAGTATGGTGATTAATTAAAAAAAATGTCAATTAGCACTTGGTGTTAATGCCAGATGGCAGAGAAAATCACAACCATGTGGTTACCTAGTGGAAGTGACATGCGGCTAAAAGTAAAAGAGGCAGGTTGACTGTATGGAAGTCAATTGGACCAGAATGCGAAGGCTGGAGGGCTGGCAAATAATGATAGGATAGGACAAATCAATGAATAATATGTATAGATGAGTTCAAAATCAATCCTGAAATGTAATTGTAGCACGATGATGATGGCTAAACTTGATTTAATTAAGCTTCTCGTATTTCAAAAAAGTAAAATGTTTAAAGGTTTCTTACCTTCTATACAAGATGTGCATAGCAATCCCAGTAGAAACAATGCGATAGGAAACATTTTACAATAAACCAATACGGTTGTGTTGCGCCAACAAGGACAAATCTGCGACAGGGCGAGATAGTGGCACAAATGAGACTGATTTATTTCTTCCGCAGCGTACTTTAAATGTTGTGATAAACTTAAACCCGTGGCGGATGAAGATATAACTTGCGTTATGAATCTATTTAAGAATATGAGACTTCTTATCATTTTGACCAATTAATTTTATTTTATTATGCCGGATACGGATTGCTGTAACGTAACATGCAATAAAACACCCAATGAAAGAATTTGCCATTCACATTGTCGCAATGTATCATACAATGTAACTGAATTCTCATAGTGTGGACGCCTTGCGCGCACGAACAGAGCATTTCAACTCGTGCGAGCCGCAATCTACAAAGTGTCGGTTTTTCCACCGAACACAAAGGGGCGCGCAGTATGCACGGAGCATCAGTGTGGACGGCTTGTTCGTGTCTATTCTGCAGAACGCACGCAAACAATGGGGGACTTGTTCTCGACAGACTGAGCTATATTCGCCGCGCGCATGCCAGAAACATGCTCGGTTCGTGCGCGCGCTGCGTCCACACTTATGAAATGTTCCTTTCATGTTACGTTACAGTAATCTGTACCCGGCTTTATATGCTTTTGTTGTTACATTTTTTTATTGTATTATATTTTTCGTTATTCTATAAATTTTTAAATATTTAGAATAGTTGTGATACTCTACTTATAAACTAAAGTGTAAAAGCCCATTAGGGCGTGTAATAAGTAAATATATATGTAAAGTGGAATTCTATCCCATTTTACCATATTTCGTTAACACAGTTTTATGTGTGATATTTAAGGTCCAGTTTCTTAGCAAAAATTAATTAAAGACAATGCAATTAACCCCTCAGACCTCGGGCCTTTTTTGTCGGAAAGTCAAAATATTTGCGCTTTGCAATAAAATCCAAAAAATTGGAATATTTTTCAACGTATCAGAAAACAAGGCAAATGTATTATTTACAAACGTTATCTCACTTTTTTGTCATTTCACGTAAAAATAATAAATAAAAAATTTTAACACTTATATTTTTTTTTCAAATTGCGGTCAAAACTTTGGTTTCATAAAGCTGTAAATTTTAATTATTTTGTGGTTAACTTTTAGATTTGAATAAAAATACATGGTGTTTTGTCTTTATAACATGGATCATATTTCTAACAAAGATAATAAGGGAGACAAAACCATTTTCATGAGACCTATATAAGGTGTTCCGAAATGCGAACGCCGATTCTAGGTGCGTTTCAACTCTCCATCAAATTGTAATAAGCCGACAAACTTAACTATGATAGTTGTCCTCTTCTGCTGAACACAATTATAATAAGCCGACAAGCTTAACTATGATAGTTGTCCCCTTCTGCTGAACACAATTGTAATAAGCCGACAAGCTTAACTATGATAGTTGTCCTCTTCTGCTGAACACAATTATAATAAGCCGACAAGCTTAACTACGATAGTTGTCCTCTTCTGCTGAACACAATTGGTTCAAAAGCTGAAATGGACTTCGAATCAGCATTTAACGGGGACTTTAAAACTGTCAGAAATACAAAATGGCACTAAATAGCCATTAGTTGATAATGTTTCATTTGAATTTCTGTGAAACAACCCGTCCTAATCCTAAATATTTGCACTACGAGACACGTCCATAAGGCACTTCTTGGCTTGGGGTGGGCGATGGCTTAGAGTAACTATATAATATGTTAGTAACCATATTATGTTACTTTTGTTTTTGAACTGATTTTTTCAACTTATTTTTATTGAGGAAGATCCACGAAAAATGCAAGGCTGATGTAAGCGTACCTAACGAGAAAAATTTAGAAAGGGACAAACTCATATCTACTAAAACCTAACCTAAAACCAAAAAATGGGACAAAGATAATTCAGGCATCCAGTAAAGACAATAAATAATTATTGTCATCTGTATTATTTTTGTTCCATTTTACTATTTTTAAACAATAATTAAATGTCTTTGCGGGATGTCTGTATTATTTTCGTCCCATTTTTTGTTAGTTTAGGTTGAGTTAAGTTTTAGAAGATATTTTGTTGGGGGATGTTTTTACCGTACTATAATTGGTCGGAGGATATTTTATCGTGGATATTTTTACGCGGGATGAAAACACTCATTACCAGATTTAAGTATTGATTTCAGTTTTAATTTCATTCAGATTCTTCTTTTAAGATTTAAAATAACTACAAATCTAGAGATCACGGATTCAAATTCGTGTTATTTCACATTTGATTCTTTAAAATTACATTGGTAGAATATTTGCAGCACAGAGTTAATAATACTCTCAGTGTCGCCCTGTTGAAAGATCGTTAATTGAAATGGCTTTAGCCTGCACGCTTCATGGTCAAAATAAGAGGAAAATAATTACTCTCTACTTCCTATTTTCTCAAATCTGTGTGAAAAACCGGAATTTGAAGGAAACAGTCCCAGAAAAGTTATCATTTATTTAAAACAGAAAATAATGGTGTTATCACAGCGATAATAAGTATTATGACCATTTGACCAGCGAATTCCCAGAACACGGATAATACAAGGGAAATAACATTTTTTATTATATGATATCTTTCATTAACATCCGTCACTCGCCCAGATAAATTGCATCCGTCCAAATATGATTGCGGAAATGAAGTGATATTATGTTTATTTACGTAGTGAGTTTCAACATCATTAATAAGCAGTAGATAACTCTTAAGGCGGTACAATACCCTAGGGATAAGGGTTTCCTCAAAATTCACATTTTAATCATTTCCGGCGAATTCTTAACAATATTTGCATTTTTTTTTCAAATAGACCCCTGGGAAGGTAAGTTCTTTATATTTCAGAATCGTAAAAGTAATACCTAACCATCAATATATTTTACATATAACGATTTAAAAAAAATTTAACCCGTTATTCAACTATAAAGTTAGCGGTCAGCACCAGATTTTTTTAAACGATGAATTAATAACTTCGGAAGGGAAACGTTTAGAAACATCTTAATTAATTAAAATTAACCTGGCAAAAAGGTCGAATCTCCAGGCCTGCTAGGGCGAGTTCAACAATACCTCCATCCAATACGCCATACTGCAAGTGTTTTTTTGTTTACACGCTTTCTTCACTTTCGTCGTTAAGCCGCAGCTATCCGAATTTCTACCGATTTCTTACAAATCTAAATTAACTTTTTTAAGTTCTTTCGCTCTTGAAAATAGGTGTGTTAGATATGTAGCAGCCAGCCTCTGCTACCTCATGCTCTGGATTGTTTACGATAAATATTGATCTTTCCAGAAGCGTCGCCCATATTAAAATGTTCGAATGCCGAACCATCAAGAACGTTCCGGCCACCGCTCGTAGGTACCTATCACATCAATACTGAGCTGCATTTCTACCTACCTCTTACGCGTTCTAGAAAAGGTTTGAACCATTGCGTGCCTGAAGTGCACAGTTCGGGCGCTTTCTAGAAATTCATCGATTGAAGAATTACTGCCTCACAAATCAATATTCTGACTTGTCCGGCTATATAAAGGCGCCCGGCAGAACACACAGAGTTCAGTGTTACGGTGTTTTCATAGCGTTTAGCAAGCTCGCCTCAAGCAACTGCAGTTAACCTTGACCCAGTGAGAAACTACGTTAGTTTTGTTTACCTAAGTGCCAGTAGTGTAGAAAATCTATTTCGCTATCCATTTCAAATAAATTCAAATTCCGAAGTATGCTCCGAAAATTATTATAAACACGTTTATTTCAGTTATTTTACAAGTTATAGTTGTGAAAAAATTCACAATGTTTTGTTATAGTAGAAAAAGAGGATGTTGGGTGTCATGTTATAAAGCGATTTAATGTAGGGTTTTGTAAGTTATTATGATTAAATGTAGGGTAATTTATTAAACAGGGTTTTAATATATCAGGGTATTGGCACTGGAAGTGTTGTGTTGTGTTTGTACCTACTATGTGATCATATACACCTCTTATTAAGTGGGTGCATTAAATGTTAATTATTCAGGGTTATATATATGAAAGTACACAGTTATCAGCTTTAATCCCATAGGATCTTGGACGCCAAATCTCGTAGGTACGAGATATGCTGACTGTGTCGGTAGGCATGAATACTCCCGTCAGAGCGTGGGCACTGTTATTTTAATCATTGTTGTGAAGCTTGGAAAATAAGAAATAAAAGAGTGGATGTAAAACAAGATTATTATATTGGAATATTAACATACCTGTGGACCATACTAAGAAGAGCTAGCTAAAACCTATTATTTTTATGCGACGATTCCGGATGCCTCAAATTGCACCGTGAGGGGCCCCTTTTCTCCCTCACGTTGCCTCCGCGCCAGGTTTGCAAGCTTCTCCATCCATCTGGGTGATTATTACGTTTGAGATCACCATGGTGTCCTCCATCATGTGGTTGCAGTAATGGAAATGTCCTCCATCAGGTTGTGAAAAGAATCGGCGGGGACTACACGGACGGTCGTGTCCCTTTGTATTAATGAGAATCCATCTCGTCGAATGACGGATGATAAATATAATCGCAGATTACAGTAAAACTGGGTCGGTCAAGCCGCCATTATCGCACCACGGGATTCTATACTGGAATAACCGTAAATAAGAATTCTCCAGTCGCGATAACCTTGTATCGGCTGGGAATAAAAGGAAACTCGTTCACATTTTAATTAAACTTGAAACAACCCGCCGATTGAATATTTAACATATTATATAAATTTAAATCCACATTTTCGACTGTCGGGTTCACGTCCTGCCCTGGAAACCCAAAAAAGTGAGGGGAAATCGATTATTATCCCCCTATCGACCGAAAGTAAAACCACTCGGAGAAAAAGTGTAATTATAAGTGGCCAGTAAAATAATTGAATCCACTACTATAGACAAATATCAACAACCCTGGGGCAATTTTGAACATTATTCAATTATTTTCAAAACAGTTTCATTGAATGATACTTTCACGAGATTTTTGCTCTATTTGAAACGAGTCGTGTTTTATTAAAAAAAAATCACAATTTTCGCATCGATGTTATCGTTTTAAATATTAGCGCGCTCCTCTAACATTCATAATTATATATCTCTTCATCTTCTCCCTTTTGAGCGCGGATGATGCGCCTTAATATTCCCACATTATTTTAGAGTGTTTGGTAGGGCAAATTCGACGGTAGGTTCACAAGTCGCAATTTGTGCGCCAGATTCTGAATATATTTTAGGGTATTTTGTCGTCTTAAGTATTTCTGTATTACCTGGAAACATGTACACTTAGAGCCAGCGAAATAAATCGGATAGATGCCCTCGAAATATGGTGCTGGAGAAATATGCTCAGGATTCCATGGACAGCCAGACGTACAAATGTGTCCATTCTGGAAGAGCTGGGCATTCACAATAGGCTTTTAACTATCTGCCTACAACATATCTTCAGAAATTTTGGACCCATTGCTCGCAAAACTCAGGACTCCAACTTCGTGAAAATCATCATCACTGGCAAAGTGTTTGTCAGAAGAAGCAGAGGAAGGTCACCAATGCGTTGGAGTGAACAAGTATCACTGGCGTGTGGTAAGTCCGCAGTTCCCACGCAGCGCAAGCTCGCAAGGAGTGGAAGGGTCTTGTCCACCATAGAAATTGGAGTAAGGGTCACAATACTCAGCGATGAGGAACCGACTTGAGTAGAACCTATCTTGAAAAACACCTACCACATCCATTCCAGTGAATTCGAAAACGAAAATTATTATTTTCCAATTTAAATATTGTTACGTAACCACGGGCTCGACCCGCCTGATTACGAAGTTATAACAAATTAATAATCACAATGATTAGGACACAACAACAATGGTTCAATTTAAATACTTACAAAAACCAAATTATAATACAAACCTCCGGCTGGCTTCTTCAGGGGAAATTGTGTTCTCAGTTCGTTCAGATCTGAATTCAAAACGACTGTCGCTTTATTGTTAAAATATTATAGATAGGGTTTTAACAAATTAAAAAGATCTCTTGTCGCTTTTAAATAATTGGTGAATTTATTAATGACTCGACGCTTCTAGGAAAAGCTTTTAATCTCTTTGTGAACTCAAGATTAATGATTCTAACATATAATAAAAGGGTTGAATGATAACACACAATTATATAAGTTTTACGTACGTTACACTGTCACGGGGCAGCATCTGGGCAGAGGACCTGATCCGGGAACACCACTGAGTTGATTTATATATCAAATTTAACTATATTTTAAATTACGTGTCCCAACCAAATGTTGGAACCAAAAAAAGGGTCTAGGCGGCCCCGGCCGAGAAGCCAAGGACCGACCCATAGCACAGTTAAAACCAGAAGAAAGCGCCAGGGCTCTCGGCCCCGTCGGAAGGGCTGCTCGGCCCCCTCCCGTAATCCGGGCCAATCAAGACGTCTCGCAAATGTTGCCAACTTTTGACAACTAATAGTAAATATTTAGTTCCTGATGAAGGAAATATTCATTTAGGGGTAGGAAGTTATAATTCAATAAAGTACTTCATAACAATATGTATTACATGGGTACTTTGCACATCCTTGAAATATCTCAGATAGTCTGAATTCTCGACAAATCATTTTCAATTTTGAAAAGGTTAGACTAGATTAGAATTGGTTAGCTGGTTTTGGCATAGGGGTGGGTACTGCGACCCCTTTCCAGTCATTAAACAAATTGTAATGTTGTAACTAAAACAGTGTTATCCCCTCAGGCCTCGTGTTTTTTTTTCGGAAGGTCAAAATATTTTCGCTTTGCAACAAAATCAAAATAAATGGAAAATTTCTGAACACATCCGAAAACTAAAACTGTTTTTTTGAGGCTTTGAGGAAAATAATTTCCCTCAGGGCCTATGTCATCTTTGTAGATGCTGTGTGGAGGGTCTTTTTGAGGAAAGGAAAGAGTGAACATGGGTCTTGAAGAGACCCATATTGTAGGAGGGAGGAAACACAGAGGCCGGCAAATCGTTCCACAGCCGAGCCGTTGAACTCTAGAACGAGTCATTGAAACAACCTATTGAAAGGTAAATTTTATAGGTAATTCTTAATAAAAATGTAATTTTTTAGATAATGTAATTTTTTTTTTAAAGCAAACATAAAAATAGCTCACCTTAATTTTTTTCTACTTAAAATGACTGATAACGAGAAAAACAAAAACACGCTCATATTTTTTAGGCAAAAGTATTATAAATGTAATCGTCAACTCACTTTTTTGTTATTCCATGTAAAAATTATTAATAAAAAATTCTCAAAGTTTTTGTTTTTCAATTTGCGGTCGGAAACTTTGGTTTCATAAAGGTGTACATTTTAATTTATTTCTCGTTACTTTTAGATTTTAATATAAAGCGAGGTGTTTTTTCTTTGAAACACCGTTTAGATCATATTTCAAAACGTAATAGTAAGGGAGACACAACGATTTCAATGAGACCTACATATATGAGTTATTTTAAAAACCGAACAAATTAGCCAGAGAGGTTAAGTGGTTAACCCTGGTGTAACACCATCATTCAGAATTGAATCCTTACTTGAAATGGCTTTAGCCATATTTGGTGACTAGATCTGAATAGCCAGGTATATTTTCCACATCTTCTTCCCCTCCCCACTACCTTCAGCCTCACAACATACTAAAATTGCGGATGTCATAGTCGCACTGGCTCCAGATGGTTGGGAGCAGTTGGGACTCTTGTGTGATATTCGGATAAAATAATTTATATTATAAGCAAGTAGGAACCTTTAGCGGTTTTTTGCTCAGTATGCTTACCGAATGCGCGTATAAGTATGTCGTATTTTTTTATTACCGCATCCTCCTTCGGGGAGTCGGAATTATTATTAGGTAGTAAAAATATAAATTTGTATATCAGATTTTCACTTAACACTGCAGATATATGTATTTCGACTTGTGTGCTATACATATGTATGTGGTTGTGCGGCCGTTTATCCTCTTTGCATACTTTCTTGAAGAAATAATATTTTTGGGGATCATCTGTTCGAGGGATCAACTGTTGGGGGGATCAACTGTCAGCGGGCCAATTGTGGCCGAATAAAATGCCATAGAACCGGTAGAAATAGTTCGCACATATTGCACATAAGTTAGCCAAGTTCAAATTGTTGTCAAGCACATCCACATTGTTGAAGTATTTGCTGACACGACTATGTAAACTTTGTATTGAGTAATGCAAACTATAGTTGGAATGATATGTATGTACATAAAATGATAATGTTTGTCTGGTTGTTGTGTAGGTTCTTGTAGGTTTATTTATTGCAGGAGTTCAACAATAGATTTTAGAGTTCAAAAATTTTTAATAAAAAGGTAAGGTCGTTTATTTAGTTATAAAATATTAAATTTTTAACTTGAAAGCTGAGGTCCGGGACTGTCATAGTGCCCGTGTTGCTAGTGTTCTAGGTTTAACCATAACCATTGTTGATCATTGAAAGATAGTAGATACGTTTTTCAATATGTACATATCTTTGGATTTATTGAGCGAATGCAAATTTTGTAAGTCGAAAATTAATTCACTTCCCCATATCCAATCGAGCTGAAACTCGACTTGTCGTCGACGACAATGCATTATACTACTGTTGTTACTAATGTTGGCACTCAGGCAGACACACGCGCGCAGATACGGGGCATGTTATCTTTTTCGGATGTACCTACAAAAACATTTTCAAATAACTTGATGATTTCAACGTGTTACGACGTTTTCTGTTTGTAGCATTCATAGACGAATAAATATGGTTAAGTTAGGAACATACTGGATTGACATACGCTACGTAGGCGATACATTTCTATATCTGGACTACTCACAATCCATACTTTATCCATAGAAATAGAATCACACTTGTTGCGATGCATGTAGCCACTGTCATTCTGAAGCATCTATTTCCGTAGAAAATGTGTAGATTGTAAGTAGTACAGATATCATACTGGGCCGCTTACTTAGCGCACCCAGCATATTCTTACCATTATACTTTTAGTGTGTAACTCAAAAATGCTGATTTCGAATTTACCTAGTTGTTGTTATTACTTCACGATATGTTCAGTTGATTCCGCTTAATTGGGACACATCGGGATCCAAACACTTTGTCCCGAATAAGCGGCTGTCCCAAATAAGCGGCTGTCCAATAAGCAAAGTATAAGGGAGGGAAAAAAATAATGTTTCTTGCTTTTTTTTAAATGTATACATATTACATTTTTTCGAATTTTCTTGAATGCGTTTTTAAGGTTTATAAAATAAACTAGCAGACCCGGTACCTGTTGCTGTGGCTAACGCCATCTACTGACAAGGCCAAAACCCAACATTTATAACCAACGCCATCCTTTAATTTGCATGAAAATCCGCTGCGTAGTTGTGCGCAAGCGCGTAAGCGCACAGGCAGCGGGAGCGACTTCATTTTATACTATGAAAAGATTATGATTTTGTACAGAAAAAAAATATTTTGTATTAACTGTAGGCACAAATTTCGCGTAACACCTCCTTTGTTAAATAAATAAAATTTAACAGGGAGTGAAAAAAGACATTTTAACGCAGTAGCATGAAGGGAGACTACCGTTTATTTTTATTTATTGTTTATATTAATAATCATTATTTATATAATTAAATATTATTTGAAAGTCCACCTTCATTTTCCTGCTTCAAAATTATTTCCTTTCTCTCTCCTCTAAAATATATATTTTTGTCACATTATTAATTTACTTGTAACCCCATCTTGAAAAAAATGCACCTACTCTTTTTACCTAAGCCGCATTCCGCACGCCCTTCTTAACTTAAATTCGTCTACTGAGACGGTTTTGCAAAGACATCAGAATGGAACTTGTCCCAATTAAACGGAATTATGTCCCAGATAACCGAATTAAATTAATATTAGTTTCTTTATTTGTGTTCTGTTCCTTGGGTTTTGTCCCAAATAACTAGCTAACCCAAATAAACAGGTGCACCGATTAAGCGGAGTCCACTATAAAAATATGATCAATATTACAAGAAGGAGGAGGAAAGGAAGGAAAAAATGTACATTGTTTAACAATACGCTTTAGCCATTTTTGATGACTTAGCAGGGGTGCCGGGTTCATCGGGTGAGGTACATATTATGTTGGTACGTTGGATGAGGTATGTTGTCATCGTATGACATCGGGTGAGGTAAGTGGGATTTGCCTGCCCACCAGCTGGGCGGGTTGATTGATAGAGAGGTCGATTTAAGGAGACCCTGTGACCACTCCAGCTGGTCTTTTTCGGGGTAACTGGACAACTCAGAATGAAATCAACTCAACACCTCCTTTGAAAAGTCAGTAAAAGTGAAGAAATTTTTTTTTTAGAAATTGGTTAAATATGTTACGCTAGGTTAAGGTTATGGGCTATTTTTCAACAAAAATTTTTTCATAGCTTCTAATGACTTTTCAAAGAGGTGTTGAGTTGACTTGATTCTGAGTTGGCATTGAACCCTTTTTCGATCCATCGTCTTGTACAGTAGCGGGAGGGATGGATGGACACACTGACCTCTGGATTCTTACCCACCCTACATACCCGCTTCCTTCCCTGATCATCCTCTCCTTTTTTTACAAGAATACCGCACAAGATTCCCAACTGGTCCCGTCTGAGCCAGTGGGACTATGGCATCCCCAATTGGGGTATGTTGTGAGGCTGAAGGCAGTGGGAAGGCGAAGGAGATAGGGAAGAGGAAGGTGGAGAATTACCTGTCTATTCAGATCTGGTCACCAAACACGGTAGAATCCATTTCAAGCAACGTTTCAATTCTGAATGTTGGTCATACATCAGGGCGATACTGAGAGTATCTTACACTCTGGAATGTGCCGCAAATATACTATATATTATTTGAAATAAATAAATTGTGAAATACACAAATTAATCAAATAAAATTTATTTGTCACGCCGGGATTCAATCCCGCGACCTTCGGAATGCGAGTCAAGCGCCTTACCGCTGCACTACGCCGGCCGTCCTGCGTTCCCTTAAAAAAACCACTACACGTCATCCCCAAAGATGTCATTGGCCCTGATTTTAAAACACCCCTCTTACCCTTTTCATTCCCAAAACTTCCTACCTTTCCTTTCCATAAATAGACACACAAAGCATCCACAAATCCAAGCATCCACACAGCATCCCCAAGTATGACAAAAGCGCTGAGGAAAATTATTTTGCTTTACGGACTTAATTTAAAAAAAAAACTTTTCAAGCACAATTGTAATCGCATGGGAGATGAGGAAAATGGCAAAATGTGAAATAGCAAGCCCAAAATAAAATTAAAAAAAGGTTTTTATGTTAATTTATTTATTTGCTTGCAACATTATCGATAACCTTGGGAGGTATTTTTCTCGCACATGAATAAATACCCTTTTCCGTTACAACTTATAGTTCCCAGCTTGAAGTTTCCGTGCGGTGTTGTCTGGAAGAGGACCACGCAGGGACTGTTTTCTGGGGTGGGTAACCAATGCCAATCGTTGTAGCCCGCCTCCGAGAGGGTTTTACCTGGAAAGGTCAAACAAAATACTTTAAATAGAATGCTATCATGCCAATCCGACTTTATAAATAATCTACAATAAATTAACAACCAGCAAGAACACATTATAAGCAAGAATACATATTATGCTGTATTGCGCTACCTCCTTCCTTAGTCTAGAATCTATCTACCTCGCAACACGGCGTAATACCCCAAAAATAAATTACGTTAATTCTTTTGCCTTGAAATATTAAATACATAATTATATAAGTATTAGATACTCTCAGTATCGCCCTGGTGTAAGACCACCATTCAGAGTTGAAACGTTGCTTAAAATGGCTTTAGCCGTGTTTGGTGACCAGATCTGAATAGCCAGGTACTTCCCCACCTTCCTCTTCCCTTTCTCCTTCCCCTCCCCACTGACTTCAGCCTCACAACATACTCCAATTGGGGATCCCATAGTCCCACTGGCTCCAGACGGGAGCAGTTGGGACTCTTGTGCGGTATTAATGTAAAAAAAAATGGCGACACTCTTAGTTCACCCCGCTCTTTGGGGTAAACAAAACGAAACATAACATAATACCACAAAACACCAAAAATAAATCACCATTATTGCTACATTTAATTTAATTATTAATTTTGTAAGCAGTGTTGTAATTATTTATTAGTGTTGTCAACTCTATTTTTAAATTAGATGTGTCCCAGCATCGTAAGAAACCGATATAAAAAAATGATTACATGAATTTTCTTCCCCGCGATTTGAAATTAAATACATATTAAAAAAAAATCTTACTTTATCAGTTTTCAATAAATCGGCAATCTACCACCAAATGTTAATCAACTATGATTGGTATTCATACATATATGATACAAAAAGAAAAAGAAAAAATATAAAAAAAATGTTAAAGAACACATTTAACCTGTACCTACCTACCACCCAACTTATATTTCTTTATAAAATAAAAACAAAAAAAACACCAAGTAAAGTAGAAAAATGAAATAAAGAAAATCAACACAAAAACGCTCGATGGTTTGCCCACGCGAGAACATGATGCCGAATGAATTATCAAAATGACGCGTCGCTTCTCGTGAATGTCTTGCGCATGTGTGGATGAAAGTTCGATGAGGCGGACGTAACCCCATCAGTCATTCAACAACATAATCGTTCTGTTTGAAATACAAAAGACGGTTAAATTTCTTCATACGAAAATTCTAAAAACACGATTAAGAAATGGGAGGGGGGGGGGGGAGCGTGTAGGAGGGTTAAAATTTGGGGTTATAGGTATTTTTTGATGCCAAATAAAAGAATACAAAAATTAAATTTTGTCAAAAAAATAGATTTTTTTTCTGGACCCTAATCACCTAACGGTATGAATTTCCCATACCTACCAAATAAACATTAAAAAAAATCATAAAAATCGGTCAAGAATTTTCGGAGGAGGGTGACCACATACAACGTGACACGAGATTTTTTATATATAAGAAGACGAAAAAGTATTTGAAAAAAAAAATTACTGTATTTAAACCAATGATATTGAAATGTAAGCAGATGGGCTATCGGCAGTTTTTACTGGGTGGAACAACTGTACTTCCTGGTGAGGCCAATATTTTTAATCAATACTACTGTACACCTTCAAAAAATCAACTAAATGAACGAATTCTTTCCGTATTCAAACTATATTGACAATCAATGCTTCTGCACATCTTAAAAAATCAACTAAATGAACGAATTCTTTCCGTATTCAAACTATATTGATAATCAATACTTCTGCACATTTTAAAAACTCAACTAAAGGAACGAATTCTTTCCGTATTCAAACTATATTGATAATCAATACTTCTGCACATCTTAAAAACTCAACTAAAGGAACGAATTCTTTCCGTATTTAAACTATATTGACAATCAATGCTTCTGCACATCTTAAAAAATCAACTAAATGAACGAATTCTTTCCGTATTCAAACTATATTGATAATCAATATTTCTGCACATCTTAAAAACTAAACTAAGGGAACGAATTCTTACCGTATTCAAACTATATTGATAATCAATACTTCTGCACATCTTAAAAACTCAACTAAAGGAACGAATTCTTTCCGTATTCAAACTATATTAATAATCAATACTTCTGCAAATCTTAAAAAATCAACTAAATGAACGAATTCTTTCCGTATTCAAACCATATTTATAATCAATACTACTGCACATCTTCGAAAACAAAAATTTTAACAAAACAAAAAAACGACTTCGAAAAATGCACTAAAAAGTAAAAAAATAATTTCGTATTCTTCTATAACTTCATAATCAACTTACTTTTTCTAATCATCAATATGTAGGTACGATTGTTACTTTTGGAGCCGGTGTCAGTCAAGGTAGGTTTGTAACTACATACATAGTTATAGGTGAGATGTGCTTGTGTCACACAAGCGACTGGCTGACACCGACTCCAAAAATAACAATCTTACCTACATATTGATGATTAGAAAAAGTAAGTTGATTATGAAGTTGTAGAAGAATACGAAATTATTTTTTTACTTTTTAGTGCATTTTTTGAAGTCGTTTTTTTGTTTTGTTAAAATTTTTGTTTATTTTTTGATTTTTAGTGAATCTGAAGTACACTAACTAATTTGTCTGAATATGGGTAAACCCACTAAACGTGCTGCTCATATGAGACAGACATAATTTGACCATAACGACGTTAGGGTCTGTTATGGTACGCCACACAAACGTCAGAGAATTCATTCCTAAAATCAGCGCGGCAGTTTCAACAACACCCCGCTCCCCCCTGCTTCCCTGCTTCCTACTTCCTCTCCTTGAACGCACGTCGCGCTCCTCGGGCCGAACCGCCGAGTTCGCGGCTAAACTTCTGTCGATCGAATTAAACGCAATTACATCTGCGATGTTAATTGAAGTACATACGGGTTTTAGTGCTGGTATTCTGCCATGCCTGTGTGAACTTCGGGTCCTGTCCTAGACTTGGGGAAGTGCCCTGCTGAACCCGGAAGACGAAGGTCCCCGACCACCATGTAAGCTGCACAATTGATCCCTCTTTTGTTTGTGTCCGTAACGATAGACTGTAAACTCACGCGCAAAGCCATCACTCAGAGAGTTTCGTTTTTTAGAGATCATGAGGTATAAACACGATAGCTAGGTTTGTGTAATATGCATTTCCTGTATTGAATTGTACTGTAATGACCTATGTACTGTGTTTTGAATTTGCAATACATGAATCTATTTAACTCAATCCTGTTGTTAATCTGCCTCGGCAGGAGTATTTCCTAGAGTGCACTTCCCAGACGCCCGTGGGAGAGAGAGAGAATTCTGAAGCATTCGTGCGACCTGCCCCTGGAATAGAGGGTACTTTTGTCTCTGCTGTGAGCTGGCCTGGGACATGTTAGGGACCCATCATAACAGGTCAAACTAAGAGATTCGGTCGAGTTTCGTTAATTTGTCATGGATCCGATAATCAAAATCTGACCAAACTCAAATCAAATTACCCTTGAAGTACATACTTTCCAATAAAAAAAGAATCATCGAAATCGGTTGGCGTGATATTGAGTTATTCGTCCATTTGTCGCGCACATACTTAATGCAAATTTAAGACTTATATGGTTTTCTCATGGATGCCATTATTGGAACTGGACCAAATTAAAATGGGACCACATGGAAAGCACCAGCTTTCAAATAAAAAAAGAATCATCAATATCGGTTCACCCAGTCAAAAGTTCTGAGGTAACAAACATAAAAAAAAAACAGTCGAATTGAGAACCTCCTCCTTTTTGAAGTCGTTTAAAAAAGCAACTAAATTCTGTTTTCAACTAGGACCATTCTAGAGTCATTCAATTTCAATCCGCTATACCAACTTTCACTGATTCGGAGAAAACCGCAAAAAACTGTCATATCTCTGGCGTAAATAAAAAATTGCATTTTAATTTTTATATAATGAATTTCAGTAATATGCAATCGAAAAATCTTCATTTTTCATTGTTTGTCTAAAAATATTTACGTAATTTGGATAAATAAAATGGATAAAGCGGATTTTGATACTCACTTCGTGATTTATTTGGAATATAGAGGCTTTTGTAACTCAACCGACCGGAGGGGCGTGTTCTCACACCCGCCATCTTGGCAAAATATCTGCTCGTGATTGGTTGATTTCCGATAAAGCGGGTTTTGATAGTAACTTTTTGAATGATATAGCGGGTTTTGTTTCTCACTCGCCATTTTAAAATGGTTTTTGGTCGTGATAAGGGAGGTTTTGAAACTTTATTTTAGGTTAGTCTTGTTCCTCGCAAAAATGTGAACAAGGTGTCATACTCAGATCATTTTGTCAAAAAAATCGGATATAGCGGGTATGGAAAATATAAAAAAATTGTATAAAATATATTATCCCGCTGACAGTCGGGCGGACATAGTAGCATATCTCCTTGTATTTCAATATAATTGATATAAACTATGCTAATAAAAAAAATCAATGATTTATTTGGCTATATTCAATTTCCATCATTAAACAGATAAAAACAATTGCATATTTGGTAGTATTCTTTTTTTTTAAAGAAAGACGAACATTCCCGGGTTACGAATAACCTGACAATATATGAAAACATTGTAGAATCGGTTCAAAAAAATTTGCTAAGACCTTTATCTTTCAAATGTGGATTACATGAACATCTTAGATCATACGACGTGCGACTTGAATACTTTAAAATTAATTCTCTTAAAATTAGAAGGCAATTGACTGATCTAATATGTTTACATAAAATAATTTACGGCCATATTAATATTGCATTATGTTTTAGCAATATTCAAATAAATGTTCCCAATGATGCCATAGTTAAAATCAATACATTTAAAAATAATATCGCCTATTTTTGCCCTCTGACCCAGATGTATAATATAATAAGATAGGGTGTGCTGATGTACAAATTTTTGTCAATAATCTATATGGATTCAGAAAAATATGTTGTGCTTATTATTATTTTTCATTAGCATCTTTAATTATGTCTATTGTGTTTCTTGCCTCTCTTTGTATTATTTGTCATTTGAGTAAATTTTGTATTTTTATAATTTTCTCTTCGTAATTTTTTATTTTTTATTTAATTGTTATTTAAACAATTTAAAAATATACCAAGGTTTAATTTGACAGTTTGATTTATGTTATTTTTTGCCTATTTGTATATGAACTGAATTTTTATTACAATCTCGTTAACTAACTATAACTCTCGCGTCTCGTACTACCATCCCAAAAAGCGGAAAATGTTGATTATGTCGTGATGGAAGACTTAGCCAGTCGAGAAATTGAACGCCTGGATTGGACCCAAAGGTGATGCCAATTCAGCCATCGACCGGTCATGTTTTAAAATTGTTATATTTTATATATATATAATGATTTTTTATATATGATTGTTATAAACATATTAAATGTTGTTTTATAATGATTTTTTATATTCTTGAATAAAACAAAGGCGTAATTGCGTTTCTCTATAAAAACAAAAGATTTATTAACAATACGTATTTACAACTCTTAAAAATTATATTATCGGTTAACAAAAAAATTCACTTACCTATAAAAACAAAAGAAACAACATTTAAAGCCCTTATTTCAGGTTTCTTTAATAAATAAAATAAGATAATATTTTCAGGAATTGTTAATCCAATAATTCTGACAGTTATATTTTCCTAACTCGATTCATTTGTTTGATATGTAGTGGGCCACCAACTAGCTCAGTACTTACTCAGTACTTACTCAGTGAATACAATCTTAAGGAAAGCACTCATAAGTGGTTTTCTTTACATATATTTAAAAAAAAATAGGGAATATCAAGACAAATTCCCCACATCATAGGGAAAAACCAAAATCCAGCACTAGATAGCACTCTAGCAGAAGATTGAATGTTCCTTATAACTTCGGGATCTATGAGCAGATAAGCTAGTCACAATGTACAATAATTTTTTAGTGGAATTGTCTCCAAAATGCGATGACGGGACACAAGCGAACAAAATTTTAATTAATTTGGCAAACCTCCAAAAAATCATACTCTTCGGTTGGTTGGCTTATTTTACACGCTCCCTGGTCCAATATTTCATCTAAATTCGTCTAATGTCCACATTAACTTAATTTGCTCCAGCTAGGGAATGCTCGACTCGAGATCGCAAATTTGAGATCTCGCGAGATTAGAAATTACAATCTCGCGAGAGTGCGGAATTTTCGGGATCTCGTTAATTAAAAGAAAATATTATTTGAAGACCCGGATGTGGTTTTGAGCTTTACATAACTTGCATCGAACATTCAAATTATTAACTGCTCTCTTGAAGTATCTCCATTCCGGTAAACGACTGCTAAACTCAACATACAATAGATCTGGATTATTTTTCGACATTTTAAGGTATTAACAACGTAAGAATCCAAAAATTATGTTTATATAACTCACATAAACAATAAAAAATGCGTAATTTAAGAAAAAGTAATGACCATAACTGCACAACTAAAACAAACAAATGGCTGGCTGCACGCACGCAAGTATCTCTTTCTCACTCACTCGACACAGTTTTATTTTATCTGTCCCGCTCGTCATCGGTCGCCAATATTCGTAAATAGTTGGGATAGTTTTCTTTCTTCGGTCGACACTCCCGCGCGACCGTTAGTCAGTCAGCGCACCACACGCGCCCCGAGCCCCCGAGTGGACGTGTATAGCGTTGCTGACTACTGCCGCCCAATCCCGTTGATCTCGAACGGGATCTCGTCATATTATGCTTCGGGTTTGATCCCGAAAAATGACACGAGATCGAGATCCCGCGAGATCGGGATTGCATTCCCTAGCTCTAGCATTATTGACAAAAATAATGATGAGCGTTGCATTATTAGGTATACATTAGTAGAATACTTTCACATTGAGTTCAAATTAAAATAAGAAAGTATTGCTTTTACCATCGATTGTCCTAAATTATCCTTTGGTCATTAATCGAGTGACGCCCACCAATACTCCGTCCTTACGAAAGTCGCCTGACGTTGAACCAGTGTATTCAGTGAATATATCAGCGCAGAGTTGGGCTTCCTCTGCGCTATTTAAGATGATGAGGTGCGCTTGTTCCCCCGCACACACTTTGTACGCTTCGGGCCAGCTCGCGTTGGTAGTGTGGAGTTTGTAATAGCTGTCTGGTATGACTGGGTAATGTTTGTATCCTGCAACAGATAATCCACATCCGCTATTTAAATACCAATTTTGTAAATGAACAATTGGGATGGCAAATTAATTATTCCGGTAGATAGCAGTCACATTTTTAATGAAAGAAAACAATTACTTTGTTTATTATTGATTTATGTAAATCGTAGTTAGAAACAATGTTTTTTTACATATCCTCAACACAGTAGGCCCTGAGGAAATTATTTCCCTCAGGGTCTATGTCATCTTAGAGGATGCAGTGTGGAGGTTTTTTTAAGGAAAGAACGGAGAGGAAGTTCAGAAAAAGGTAGAGGGTAAGGTGAGGGGTGGGTAGGATCTGTGTTGTGTGTGTGTAATGACGGAATGAATCCAGTCCTCCCAGTAAGGCCATGGGTCGAGAGAGTTCAGCAGGAGAAATAAAAAGTCTCCCTCAACCAGTCTCATCTGATCCGGCCTGCCACGCAATAGGTGGGTAAATGCATCCGCCATCAAGATCTAAACAAACCTCAGCCCATGAACTTGGGCACCCCTGCTAAGTCACCAAACGTAGCCAACCACTTGGAGTAACCTATGGTCATAGGAGTTAGTTAAGCAGTAAATAGTTCTCGAGGCGGCTATACCCCTACCCGCCACCCAATAATTGTTTTATTTAAATAAATTATTCATTAAAATCTTAACCCGTTAACGAAATTAGTCGGACTTAACAAGGAAACTGCCTCCGTGGAAGACTCTTACGCTCAACTGTTGGGAGTAAAGTCGCGGATTCTCATGTCAGTGAAAAAGCATGGTTTGGTTGAGTTTCTGGTAAGCTAAGTACTCTACTCGTTTGCTCGTTGGTCAGCAAACACACGCTAGGTATATGCCAGCAACGAACTAGTTACTCACGTCTCTAGTTTCGAGCAAAGAAATAAGAATAGCAATTTGATTTTGGTGAAGCTGACTTTACTCGTTTGCTTGTACGTCAGTATACATACGCTAGATCAGGGATGGCGAACCAATGGCACGCGTGCCATTAATGGCACGCGACACAATATTTTGGGCACGTCACTGATCAGTGATCACAAAATTTATTATGCACTACGAAAAAAAGTGTAAAGTGTATAGTAGGTGAACTAGCAAACCCGAGTGATCTCTACGCTACAGAATGGATTCAAAAATTTGTTGAAACAAGGAGAGATTTAGAAATACAGAAAGATAGACAGTTAATACAAGTAAAAATGCTAAGAACAAAATTTTGGAAACATGGAATGTGTTACCAGACACATTTAATTGTTTGAAGCTGAGAGCTGATACGCTGGCTCATGCTATTTTAACAATATTATCATCAAACTATGCCTGCGAGTCATTATTTTCAGATATGAGTAACATTAAAGAGTCGGTTTGACACCGTTGTTTAGATGACTTCAGTTCAGCATGCAGTCTGCTAAAAGTAACATCTTACAACACTAACATTTGTTATTTGTCATCTAACCAACAACAACCGAAGTCACACTAATTTTACTTTAATTAAAATTACGCGTATAATGCTAAATGTTCCTATTTAGTACTAGTAAACAAAGAGTTTTTAATTGATAGTAAATATTTATTATTATTATTTTCCCAAAAATCACAAAGTCTAAATTATTTGATGGCACGTCTGTGACCTCATTAAACATTTCTTTAGAAAAATGGAACGTTGATACGTAAAGGTTCGCCATCCCTGCGCTAGATACACGCCAGCAACATGTTAGCTGCTCACGTCTTTAGTTTCAAGCAAAGTAATAAGAACAGAAATATTATTTTAGTAAAGCAGCGATCCTGTATTCCACAAGCACATATAGCTGCGAGAATGCACAATAAAGTTCCTCTCCACTGAGCTATTTGGATCGTAAAAAGACCAAATTGCAAAAAAGCAAAAAAACGCACTCACGTTTTCACTCCGCTAGTTACTGGCAGAGCACGTTCAGGGGCTGAATTCTCCAATAGCGATCTAGAATTATAAGTTATGTGCCATCTGCAAATGAAAACTTACCCTTCATCAAAATGATTGAATGTCGAAGGATTGAAATAATGATTATATTGGCAGCGCTATGAATATTGTCTATCTTTCTGATGTTAGACGTTTCTAAGGAGTGAATTTGAAATTACTAAAATTCAAACAAAAAAAACAGTTGGTTACCCACGGTAAAGAAATTTAATGCTACTAACACTTTGCAATAGATTATTCAAAAATATAATTTTCGTATGAAAGTTATCTACTATCCGGCGAAACGTTCTTGTTGGTCTCAAGGCAACAGTTTGCCTTACATTATGTATTGCAAACATCGCCGGCAAATCAGCCATTATACGGAACCTTAAAATACTGCCCTTCGAATAGCGCGCGGGAAACGATCTTTGGTTAGGAACCATTGTACTAGATTTTGAGAGTTTTGTCAGTGTCGCTGGTTCGACCCACTCGTCGTTTGGTATCTAATTTTGTACCTTTGACGAGTCTCGGGATTAACAAATGTATGTACTTTTGACGGCGATTGCGAGCTGCCTCGATTAGAGATATGGGCCCCAGACAAACTGCGCGTCCATCACCACTCTCCCCACCTCACACCGCGTACCACCACAAGCCACTATGAATAACATAGCTGTTTTGGTGTGAAGAGCGCGAAGGAACGCCGAATTGTCTTTCGTGCGAATACTCCCTTTCATTGATGGGGATTAGAATTATATTTGTATCCGAGGTACCAACCACGTTGTGGCACCATCAGATATCGCCAAACACCCAATTACATTGTAGTTTAAGGGCCATGATAAATGATGTAGGTACTTTTAATTATAATATGAAATAGACGTTTATTCGTACCTGTACACGCATTGGGAGCGATTGGGTCCTCCTTCGGATTAAAAATGTTCTGCTCACACATGAATAAGAGACGGTTTGAAGAACATGGCACATCGTTCAGCTGAAACGACCCGCGCGGGGTGTTATCGAGCCGCGAGAGCGCCCCACATTGATCCGTGCCATTGGAGGGGCTCCCGGGGCTCCAGTCGCTGTAGCCTGCCTCCAAGAGAGTCCTTCCTGAAAAATACAGATATTGGCACACATATTAAAGATGAAATCAAGTTGGTCACAACACGCACACTTATGTTCCATTCCTTAACGAGGGACGTAAAAAAAATATGTAGATTAAACGTTTATCAATTTTGTTTAAATTAAGTCAATATTCTTCAGGTGACGGACGGCGTGGTCTAGGGGTAACCTCTTCTTCGCATTCGATAAATGCTGGCGTCCCACAGGGATCGGTTCTGACACCGACTTTGTTTCTGTTGCACATCAATGACCTCTTGTCATGTGCACCGATTCATTGTTACGCGGATGACAGTACAGTCCATGATAGCTTTTTGTTTGACAAGCCCCCAAAGGGCACACAAACTCCAATAGCTCGGAGGGCTTTGAAGCAAAGAATGGACGGTTACCTCGAGAGTATTTTCTCTTGGGGTAAGAATAACCTCGTCGAATTTAATGTTTCAAAGACCCAATCATGTTTGATAACGTCTAAAAGGGATCGAAATGAAAATCTAGTCTCCTTCAACGGAAGCAACCTTCCGAATAGGACCTCCATTGATATGCTTGGTGTAACTCTAAGTGACCAGCTCAGGTACGGGGGCTCCATCGAAACCAGAGTTAAGTTAGCCTCTCAGAAACTGGGCGTACTGTACAGGGCCCGCAGATACTTTAATAGTACCCAACTGCTAATCCTGTACAAATCGCAAGTGCGCCCCACGGTTGAATTTGGCAGCCACCTCTGGTCTGGATCTCTAAAATACCTAAAAAAAACCCTTGACTCTGTGCAGAAACGGGCGGTCCGTTTGATAGATTCTCCCATCTTAACAGACGGACTGCAATCGGAAATTGTAAAATAAATAGGAAATAAGTTTTACATTTGTTTTATTATAATAATATTATAATGGTATTCCACCGTGAATTATCAGTCTCAAAAATAGAAAGGTTAACATTTATCAGTTTAATTTAAATAATAAAGAGAATACAACGGTGATAATAATTATGACCTTTTGACCAGCTCAGCGAATTCTCAGAAAACATATAGTACAAGGAAAAAACATTTTTTATTAAATGATATCATTCCTTTTTATTAAATTATATAATATATGCGTCACCCGCCCAGAGGAGTGAATTCTGTATCTTTTGTGGATACGGAAAAAACCCATACGGAATCGGCTGTGCAAATTTGTATGATTTTCTATGAATTTCATTCCTTTTTTTTTTACTAAAAAGCAATTACTGCTTTTTCAATGGGTGTGTCGTGGGCCGATGACCGCTGCCACCAATTTATTTTATTTAAACGCCATAAAATGGCTTTTACATTCAAGTACATGATACAGTGGTAAACAGGAGGGTATCAGTATTATAATAATTACAAAAATAAAATAGTTAAGCTATATTAAAATAATATACTAGGTTTATATAAGACCTGACATAAAACAATGTGATGTATTTTTGTTATTGGTTTTTGGGGTATTATGCCGTGTTGCGCTATCTCCTTCTTTAGCCAACGTTTCGGACAGCGTTGCAGTGTCCATCATCAGGGCAGATCGCGCAACACGGCAACACGGCATAATTACCAAAAACCAATATACTTTTGGCCGTGAAAATCTTAAATCGTATCCAATATGATGTATGTATGATAAAAGCTATTATATAGGTAAATGATGCAAAATCGTATATTCCCGCTCAAAAATAAGAAGGTGGAGAGATATGAAATTACGAATGTTGGAGAGAGCGCGCCAATATTTAATTGAAGCGAAAATTGTGAAAATGTTTAGTAAAATACTCGTTTAAAATCAAGAAAAAAATCGCGGGGTTTTCTTAAACAGTTAAAGAAACACTGTGATTTTTTTCGTACATATAACTTGTAAAATAACTGAAACAAACTTGTTTATAATAATTTTTGGAGCATACTTTGCGATTTTTTTCTACCGAGGAAATTTCATATAATTTTCGTTTCGGCGCAGGGAGTATCTAGATATTATCTTCAAGAATAACATATATTTTTAATGAGCTTAAAAATTAAAGTGTTTGTGGTACATATGTAATAATTCGGTAGAAATGGGGTATGCAGCGGCTTAAGGAATGTAATGTCTTAATATTATGGTAAAATAACAGAACATTATATTTACGCAGAATAAAAATATGTAAATAAAGATGACCTGATAGCAAGTGGAATCGGAGAATCGAGCAAAGTCAAGTATATCTATTCATACATTCGCAATTATTTGCAAATCGTTCAATTCTAGGAATTGGTCATAAATAGAATAGTTTAGTATAGAGTTATAAGCTGGTTTAAAACAAGAAATAAACTAGTTTAAAAGACAGATTATTAAAATTGCACTTCATTTCAACAATTACTACAAGAAACCGTTATTCCTTTCTTTATTTCTTTATGCATAAAAAAGGTAGTTAATTAGGTTCCTAGTTTGGGCAAAGTAAGTTTTTCATGCGTAGGTATTTAGATTGAAACGAAACATCGAAAATTTCAAATCCATTGTATACAACTTTAAACATTACATTAAATGAATATACATACATTGAAGAAGAAGATAACAATAATAACCTAAACGAAAATATGAAAGAGAACAAGACTCAGAAAAATAGAAAAAGATAATGGTCGCAACTGGGCCTCGAACCCAGAACCTCCTGTCTAACCGGGACGTGCGCGTTTACCGATTCCGCCATTGCCACCTTCTGTCAAAACATCATATTTGTCAATCTCATCTTTCAAATTTTAGAATTAACAATGTTATCTTCAACATTTTTTTGTGGCGACCATTATCTTTTTCTATTTTTCTGTGTCTTGTTCTTTTTCATATTTTCGTTTAGATTATTATTGTTAACTTTTCAATGCTATATTACTTTTTCAATGATATATTACTTTGATGGGAATAACCTTCAAAAGTTATAAAAGAGAGTTTTCTTATAAAAAAAAAAAAATAATTGAGTAAACTCACAGTATTTCGTGTTTTAAACTAGTTAAAACTGGCGGCAGTCATCGGCCCACAACACCCATTGAAAAAGCAATAGAAAGTCATAGAAAATCATACAAATTTGACAGCCGATTACGTATGTGATTTTTTTCCGTATCTACAAAAAATACAGAATCGCTCCTCAGACAATTAATACATCCAAATCGCAACCATATCCGGCCAAATGTTTTGAAAATGCTTCACCATGCTTTTTTTTCTAACTAAATTAACTGATTACGATAAAAATAAAAACACTCACATATTTTATTAGGACAATGTTTTCTAAATATAAAGGTTATCGTCAACTCACTTTTTGTCGTTTCATGTAAAAATAATTAATGAATATTTCCCAAAGTTTCTTGCTATACGGCCCAAGAGATAACCACAAAATACAAAACACGTGTCCGGACAGGCCAAATGTTACAAAATAAATTCAGGATTATTATATCTATATACAAAAAAAATCTCGTGTCACGGTGTTTGTGGTCACATTCGAAACGGCTAGACCAATTTGGGAGGAGGAAATGGGTCCCGCCCCCCCGGGAACCAACACCTCTACCATAGGTCACCCCAAGTGGTTCGCTACGTTTGGTGATTTAGCAGGGGTGTCCGGGTTCACGGGGTGAGTTTTGTCTAGGTCTTGGAGGCGGATGACCAGGATACACTGAACCCCAGATTCCTTCCCACTCTTTTAACCCTTTTCCTTCCCTCAACTCACCTCTCTTTCCTTTCCTTAAAAAAACCTCCACACAGCATCCCCAAAGATAACATAGGCCCTGAGAGAAATTATTTTCTTAGGTCGATTTTTATGAAATTTTTATGTATATTTGGTAGGTATGAGAATAGGTCGTAAAGTATATGTATTTCATACCGCTTGGTGATTAGGGTGTCCCTATCCAGAATTTTTTTGCACCAAAAATAACTATAAACCCAAATTTTCATATTACTACCCCCTCTCCCATTTTTTAATCGCGATTTTAGTTTTTTTTTTTAACAAATTTAAGCGTTGGCCGTATTTATTTATTAATTTAATTTTATTTTATTTATTTATTGTTTGTTTGTAAATATTACATAATACAATATAATGAACTTAAAATGTCCAGCTAAGCAATTGCCCGTTTTAGGAAATTCCAATATGATAATGTTTTTACTTGTAAATTATAGTAAGTTATAGTGTTGACTATTCTGTTGGTAAAATAATACATATGTATATTCATATTCTAGAATACTTTCAGTTATACCACGACATTTTTTACTTTTGTTTAGCTGACATAATAAACTAAAGAAATATTTATAGATAAAACAAGAAAAATGAATTTGAAAATGAAAATGAATAAAGAAATTCTGTTGGTAAAATAATACATATATATATTCATAAACTAGTATACTTTCAGTTATACCACGACATTTTTTTACTACTGTTTAGTTGACATACTAAACTAAAGAAATGTTAATAGATAAAACAAGAAAATGAAAAATAAAAACTGAAAGTAAAGAAGGAACTTTTCCTTTAAGGAAAAATATCACGAAGAATTGAGCAATTTTCGAACTTACTTTATGTAAAAAAACAGTTACTTTAATGCTTATATAATACCAATACAAATTAAAATGTAAAGAAAAACAAAAATAACAAATCAATTACTGTTGTTTAGCATATTCTCGAATTCAGCTCTCCCCAAGACCAGAAGCCAATTATTTACCTGCATACGCAGAATATTAGTACTCTTTGCCTTTTCAAAAATTTCAAACAGAACTAAATTATTTATGTTGTTGAGTGACAGATGGTGCTGCGTCCACCTCATCGAACTTTCATCCACACATGCGCAAGTCATTCACGAGAAGCGTTGCGTCATTTTGACATTTCATTCGGCATTTGTTATGTATTACAAGGCATTTCGTGCAAAATTTTGTACGAATTATCTTAATTTATCTATTTGTTTGCGTGTATTACAGTGAACAATGCCAGCAGGACGCCATTTGGGCTGTCAAATGAATAAAGCAACAAACATGCAAAATAGTAGAGCAGAAAGATCAAATAATGATGTGTCCCTTACTTTAATGAAATACATTGAATTGAGAAAATGAATGGTTAGTGTTTTTTTGTTTTTATCGGCGGTCATCGTCTACAGCGCTCCATTCCTCTTTCTATCATAGGTTCCATCCCCACACACTTACAATACATTCGTTATTTTTATTTAATAACCAAATTCACTAGAAATAATTTATATGGCAGAACAAGTTTTCCAGGTCAGCTAGTGTATTTGAAAACATTAACTACACACGATTTAGGACAATGAGGAAAATATTTCTGTTGTGCTTGTTTCTTCTTTGGCGATGCTGAGTGGGGGGGATGTATAATATGGTCGCTGTCAGTGGATTTCTTTTTCTCCTCTTAATAATTGCAAAGTTTTATATAATTATTACCTCTTACAATTACCTTCACAGCTGTTGTAAGTAGCAATGGTGCATGTATAATAAACTAGCAGACCCGGCCACACGTCGCTGTGGCTAACGATACCTTTATAACCAACGCCATCTGTGAAATCAAATCCACACCTGGTCAGATATATTATGTATTTCAACCAATTTACGCAAAACCTTTACAAATTATAAACAAACCTTTCTCATGAATCACTCTATTGGTAAAAAACCGCACGAAAATCCGTTGCGTAGTTTAAAAGATGTATGTATAGAAGGACTTCATTTTATACTTAGTTATTAAGAGTAAAGATAAAGATAAAGACGATTACAATTAAAGAAACAGTCAACAAAATATTTTATTTATTTATTTACATAATATCAGAACAAATCCCTTTCTACACAGTTGAATTTATATTAAAATAAATAATTATTTCTAACTATTTAAACGGTTCCATGCCAACTCAGAATCAACTCAACTAAACACCTCTTTGAAAAATCATTAAAAGCTACGGGGGCATACATTAATTACGTGAGCAGTTTTTCTTCCAATCTAGACCCCCCCCCCACCTGGGTGAGATAAATTTGGGCCACTTCGTATATATATTCTTTTCAAGTAACGTGAGGTTTTGCTGGACCCCCCCTCCCTTTGACATCACGTAATTAATGTTTGCCCCCTATGAAACATAATCCATTACCTAACTCAACGTTACCTATTTAACCAGTGTTTTTGCATTTTTTTTTTCATCACTAAATGAGTTTTCAAAGGAGGTGATGAGTTGAGTTCATTCCGAGTTGTCCGGTCATCACTACACACTTGTATACAATACCCATGTGGAAACCTGTAAATGGTTCAATAATTGTACTAAATTATTATATACTTTGTTGATAATGTAAACTGTTGGTCTCCCAAATAAATAAAAAAAAAAAAAAAAAAAAAAAAAAAATCATTTAAAGACCTCATTAGAGTTTCTATAATAGTATTATGTGGGTAATACACACACATAAATTTATTTCATCACAATTTCGTATTTTCCTCGGTTACCTCGAGCGTCTGAAAAATAAAAATCAGTCGTTATTCATCTATAATTAAACGAAAGAGAAAACAGGCCAATGGCTTATCAGGAGTCGGGCGAGCATCTCGATTGTGTCCAGGTTTTCCACAGTGAGAACAAGTAGGCGTGTCTGCGTTACATTTCGGCGCAGTGTGGCCGTAAAGTTAACAGTGTTCACATTTTAGACTGTCGATCCAATCCCTTACGGTATATATTAGCCAGTCCATAACCAGTTTAGAGAAGCGAATGAGGGAGTGACGAACAGAAGGAAGAACTCTGAAGATATCAGTACACAATCCAGTACGAGGTCCTACTTTGTGAGAGAACTGCAACTTATCTTTCAATTCATTCAGTTATAGACCGGTTCTTCATGAGTTTGCTGGTTTATAGCGAAGGTGGTTTTCTCGAGGGGCACAACTTGAGGTAGACCATGGATAGGCTATACGAGAAAGTATATAGAAAGAAACTGCCGCTTTCAGACCGGCATCGGATAGTGTCGGTGCATTGGCAAGTTTGATGGCCTCTGCATCGGTACTCGGATGCACAACTACACCTCCGTTCCTTATTTCACGTCCTCTCATGATTGTGATTCCCAAAGATGATGGGTTTGTTGAAGTTTTGAGAGTTTCGAGGGTACTGCTGGAAGGAAGTAACTTGTCATAGTTGGGGAAGATAAGTACCGCGGGTCTTGCAGGAAGTACAGGGGTATTGTTTCTAGTGTTCGGTGCATATTTAGAGTGGGCTTGGTTGGACGTAATCAAATTCCATGTTCTGTTCCCATTTTCCAGTGTTTGATCAGAAGACATATATTTGTTGGTCTGTAGTTCTCCTTCGAGGTTACCTAGTTTTACACCTATTTGACCGGCATTTCCCAAAAGATCGGCAAATTTGGGGGCGAGTTTTAATATTTGATGTTTCCATTATAATGATGTTTAATAGATTTAAAATAGAAGTTTCCTTTGCCAGGAATTGCTGGGCCGAGATTTCTTGATCCATTTTATATTATGTACTATTATTTTGTCGGTGGCGCCTGTTGGCAGGCAACAGTAATAGCACAATCGGTGGCGCCTGTTTGCAGGCAAAAACAACATCACAGGCAATGTTTTGGTTCGAGTCCGCGACGGCAGTTAGTTTGTATTTTGACAATAACAGCGGCACGGCGCGCGGTCGGCGTCGAAGTGTTTGTGTTCAGATCAGATCTAAAATTAGAGACAAGATCTAAAATTTAAAGCAATGCTCGGTGTTAAAGCTAGTATTAAATAAATGTGAGCAATTTCTAAATTATGCTTTATATTTTATTACAATATCATTATTCTTCATTATGTTAACATACTTTACTGATGACATCAAAGTTTGATGTCATCGGCAAAGTATGTTAACATACTTTGCTGATGACATCAAACTTTGATGTCATCAGCAAAGTATGTTAAGTAAGTCAGCAAAAAAAATTCTGTGTTTTATAAACTTTAAGTTAAATATCCCATTCGAGGACTTAAAATATAATTTATTATTAAATATTCTAAAAATACACACTTCCACCATGAGTTATATGTTTAGTATTGCCATTTGAACAAAAGTAGTGCCCTCATATGTTTTCTACTCTCATTTGACAAACTGTATTTATTTATTTTTTGTGGTAAGATTCGTTCTAATCGATTGTTCGGTGTAATTATTTCCTAATATAATCATCATCATCATCTCTCTTGGCTCTACAACCCCTGTTGGGTATTGACCTCCTCAATAATCTTTCTCCACTCATCTCGATTCTGCGCTAACTCTCTCCAGTTTAGAAGCAAAATCGAGGTTTTGTATTCCCCGTTTTTCTCCTCCAAAACTGCATCTTTTTTTAAAATTTCTTTTACTAACTGTATTGGAAGAAAACAATCTGTGTCTGTACGTTTTGCTTTTTATAAAAATACATTGTCTAGTTTGTATACTGAACGTCTGTAGATTGCGTTAATATCAGGCAACGGTGACGATTTTTAGAGGGTCCTAACTTCTATACGAAGCATCTTATGAAAAAAGCAAAACGTAACGACACGCTAGTGATCGATATTTATATTGTATTAAAAAAATATTTTCACTAGTGTCCAAATCCATAGAGTAATTTACATTTGGTCTCAATTTGACGGTACCACAGTTAAACACAAACAGCCTTACTAAAACAGTAAAAATTCTTCTCAGTAAAATCAGGGGTTTGTCTAGGTCTTGGCAGCAGATGCCTCTACCCACCTACTGTTTGGCGAGCCCAGATTTGGACGGACTGGTTCAGGAAGCTTTTTACCTCTCCAGCAGGACTTTCTCGACACATCGCCTAACACTGCAATTGGAGGGATAGATTCATACGTCCGTCATTCCTGGACATATTGGTCCTCAGATTCCTTTCTACCCCTAATGTCTATTTCCTTCCCATTTTTTTTTCTTTTCAATTTGGGAGGCGGGTATGGGTACTGCCGAACCGGGAACCATTTATTGGATAACCAACACCTCTGCCATAGGTCACCCCAAGTGGTTCGCTACGTTAGGGGTACCCGGGTTCATGGGATGAGATTTGTCCGGGTCTTGGCGGTGGACGTGTCTGCCCACCAGCTGCGTGGCAGGCCGGATCGGGAGAGCCTGGTTGGGGGAGACCTTGTTACCTCTCAAGCAGAACTTTTTTGTAATATCGCCTTGCACCGCAGTGGGAGGGATGGATTCATACGTCCATCATTCCTGAATTCACTGACCCCCAGTTTCTACCCACCCCTCACACATATTTCCTTCCCAGAACTTCCTCTACTTCCTTTGCTTTAAAAATATTTTCCTCGGGGCCTCCTTTTTGGAGCTATTGTAAAAAAGGTCTTTCTTCACAAGCAACATTTTCCGCTTACTGTGATGGTAGTAGGAGATTTTCAAATATTGTCATGTTATTTGTAACCCGAAAATGTTTGCTTTCTTCAAAAAAATATTAAAAAGGTGTGGAGCCAAAGTATTTGTTTTTTTTTTAACATACCTTCTAAATCTTTTAAATAATGTCTTCAGATAGAGTTCAGTCAGCCTTGCCGCCGTGTGGTTTGCTTCATCTATCAGATCCTTCGATTTCCGCAGACTATTTGCCATCAAAAAAACCTTTGAAAGTATTTGGCAAGTTATTATAGTCACATATTAGTGTACTTTTCTGCAATTAATGGCTTGATCGCATTGGGCAAGTTGAGTAACGAGTATCCTCGCTACTTCACTGACCAAAATGCTACTACTAACTACTAAATGTATGGTGTTCGGACAATTTTAGTTACTTAAATACTCGATAAATAAATAAATAAATAAATAAATAAATAAATAAATAAATAAATAAATAAATATAAATAAATAAATAAAAATACTAGCCTGGTCTGTACGGGTCATAAGATCGAAAATTAACCTATCAAATTATCACGAAATTTTGTCATTTATTATAATATGCAAAAAACTAAATGCTTTGAGCGGTTGTTTAAAAACTTTACGCTTTAGGAGAGTATGGCCGCACCGTAAAATATATGCGTAAAAGCATTGATATATATACATAGATGACTAATGACCGCCTCAAAGCGTTGCCACCGTACATATGTCCAAAAGCAGATGCTCAGCTAATGTCAGTTTAGTGCTCACTGAGACGCCGACCAAGTTAAACCGGACGGTACGCGATCAAAACTATCTTTAAAATGGTTAAATGCGTCAGAATTCAAGGTCAGAAAAACATAATAAATCAAGCGGAATTACTTTCCACGCATAACTTTATTGTTTACATATTCATATTTACTTAAAAAGCACAGAAATTGAAATAAAATGTCAAATTCCATAATATAGGTTCAGTGTTGCTACTAAAAAGTCATTTTGGTTTTCCCATATTAATGGGAGATAATAAGTGACTATGGAGGTAACCTTTGATTTTAAATATTTCGTGTATTTCACATTTTTAGAAAACTGAAATTTGCGTGCACTAGTCCCTTGATGAATATATTTAACTTTGGTTAAGTAAATTTTAATATTGTATTATAATATTTATTTTATGTTACATAATTTTATAATTATATAAATTGCTGATGTAAACTGTCATGGCTTATTCAGAGTCAAATAATTCGCACCGCGCGAAGAAATGATTCTTGAAAAAAAATTCTTGTCATTTAAAATTTAATTTATTGGTTGTTTTGTTTATTTACACCAGTGATTCCCAAGTGGGGCGACATCGCACCACTGACTGGGACATTGATGAGCTTCCCCTTGCAAATGTAATAAAACTTTCACATTAAAAAAATTTCGCCTGCGGCGATTTTTCTATGCGTATTGTCTCGCATTTCATAATGAAGGGGGGAGGGGCGTTATAAAGAATACTATATTTGGATAGTGCGCAGAGAGCCAGATAAGGCTAGGAACCTCTGATATACACTGTACATTAGTATATAAACGTTTGAATAGATATGGATACAGCATGCATTTTATGTTTTGTAACCCCCCCCCCCCCGAATGTTTTTTCTGTGTGCGCCAGTGTTCTCCGCATAGGTTTCAGATACTGTTGGTTTTGTAATGTCTATTGGTAAAATACACAATATTTAAACAAAAAATGTCTTAATTATTTCATTAGTTATGCTTAGTTTTAGTCATATAATAAAAAAACACATATTTAAAATAATTTAAATTAGTTTATCTTATTACAAACTAACGTTAAAAAACCCCTCTATTTTATTGCTTATTTTGGGTAAAATTTCATAAGGTATGCAACACTACCGCGCCATCACAGGTTTGGGTTTCTGTCTTTATCTAATCCTGGCGGCGGTGTTATTCTCGTGACTTGTGTAAGTGAGACAAATGTATTTTTGTTAAAATGTTTCGTGTTCTCAGAGCTACGTTGGCGCGGTTTTAGAATCGTTACGCTTTTTTCGAAGCGCGGTAATGAAGTTTGCTTCTCTATTTATTATACCTCAATGGTGGGTGGTTTGCATATTTATGCCTCAATGCGTAAAAGAGTATGGACGCATACGGTGTGGCGGTATTCGTAGATTTTTTTTTTTTTTTACATTAACTCCACACAGGAGGCCCTGAGGAAAATAATTTCCCTCAGGGCCTATGTCATCTGGGATGCTGTGTGGGGGGTTTTTTTGAGGAGAGGAAGGAATGAACATTGGTCTTGAAGAGACCCATGTTGTAGGAAGGAGGAAACACAGAGGCCGGCAAATCATTCCACAGCCGAAATATCTATAATATAAAAATGAATCGCTGAATGTGTTGCTAAGCGCATAACTTTTGAACGACTACACCAAATTGGATAATTTTTTTTTGTGTGTTCGTTTATTGTCAGAAAAAGGTTATTATAAAACTTTAGTTGAGCTCTGGCATTATGAAATTTGTATAAAAAATTGCTATTGGTGGCACGCGAGGAAGCGGCTGTTGCTATGGAAAGTGGGAGTTAGGGAAAGATGGGGGAGGGGAACCAGGGAGGGGGAGGGGAACCTGGAGGGGAGAGGGGGACCTGAGAGGGGGAGGGGAACTCGGGGGGTTCGTGGAACGGGGGAAGGGGGGGAGTGGAGTGGGGGGAGGGAAGGTGGAGGTAATATTGGTCGCGTTTCAATTTTTTGCTATAAAAAACACGCCATTGAGTTATTAATTGTGTACTAGACGTTTGTACATAAACTAAATATAATAGGGAGCTGGCCACAATGACACGACAATGGAGTTTGGTACGCCAGTGGTCTTTTAAATGAATTTACTACTTTGACAAATGCTTCTAGGTATAATGGCAAAAAACTGATTTGAGTACTGGATTAAAACACTTGAAAATAGGTTTGAACTGGAAGACTTTGGTTGTAGAAGACTGTTACTCGTTGGTGGTAGATTTTTAACTGACTTGTGGCGGGATAAAGGGCCCTATTTATAGGACCGACCCGTGTTGAACTTTTGTTCTAAGAAAACTCCCTGTTTTTTTGCAGGGTGTATAAGTTAGGCAGTTTTCCTGGTCGCTATATTCGGCGATCAGATGTTGCACAATTATACGCAATAGTTCTCACCAAGTCGGATCAGTCCGTCCAAACCATCGTCTCCCATTATTTTTATTATATTTATAAGAAAATGTACAATGTTTACATATTAGAACCAAATCACAATATTTTGGAAAAACATTTTTTCAAAGTGCGGAAAACACAGATAGGTTTCAGTTTTTAGGTTATTATTTTAGCACATACTTATTTTTTGGCGCTGATATTTATATATTGGTCGTAAATGTGACCATTTTCTCGTAATTTAGTTCATCGTTTTCGAGAAGGTGAATTTGGTTACGTAATTATTTACGACTCGGAGATTTCCTTTATTCAGCGTTGACCAATTAGAGCTCGGCAAGTCGCGTGGTGGGGGACATGTAAATAGCGGAACATTTCCTTGGTTGTGTCTATTGCTTCGCGTAGCCTCCGGCAGAAGAGTTACGTGGTTGTTTAGATGTGTTTAGGAGTCCAATTTTGATGCTGCACGTATTCATTACCAATTGCGTCTATGTTTTCAATTGATAAGTTAATTGAAGAACGTAATGGTGTTGTAGACATCGTTTGGAAGATTGACAAAGCAGCTCTCCCATTCTTTAGTGAAAGCGCTGGCGGCATGGTATTGTGTGATTGTGTGCGTTGGCGGCATGGTACTATGTGGGGACGTAAATTTCAATGTCGATGTTTTTACTTGTCTCATTAGCTTATGTGCAATCATTCGTTACACACCTATTTCCTTGACACGTTCCATACAAATTGTATGTATTCTATGTAGCTATACTAATTACTTACGTGTTCCTTTTTTTTGAACAAATATATATTACAAAATCGAAAGAGGTTCAAACCCTTTTTATTAACAACTAGCTGGTGCACGTCGTGCGTTGCTATGCCATTTAATAAAGAAATTATTTTCTCTGCGTATCTTTTCCCATTCGTCTCATTCCCCTTCCGCCTCCCCTTCCTCTCCCGCGTACCCTTCCCCTCTCGCGTTCCCACTCCGCCTCCTCCACCTTCCCTCTCTCAACTCCACTCCCTCCCTTTCCTCAACCCGCGAACCCCCTTCACGAATTCCCCTCCCCCCTCCCGGGTTCCCCTCCCCCCTCTCCCTCGATGACTTAGCAGAGGTGCCCGGATTCAAGGGGTGAAGTTTGTCGAAGTCTTGGCGGCCAATGTGTTTGCCCACCTGGTGCGTGGCGGGCGGGGTGAGGTATGTTCAGATCTGCTCACCTGCTGCGTGGAGGGCCGGATCGAAAGACGCCGATTTAAGGAGTATCTACTATCTTTCAATGATCAACAATGGTTATGGTTAAACCTAGAACACTAGCAACACTGGCACAATGACAGTCCCGAACCCCAGCTTTCAAGTTAAAAATTTAATATTTTAAATAAACGACCTAACCTTTTTATTTTAAATTATTAAACTCTAAAATCTATCGTTGTGAACTCCTGCAATCAATAAACCTACAAGTACCTACACGAACAACAAGACAAACAATATCATTTTATATACATACACTAGCAGACCCGGCCACACGTTGCTGTGGCTAACGAAACACAACGCCATTACCCAACCTTGTAAAATCCTTACCACCCGCTTGCCAGCTGCTCGCTGCCTGAATTGAATATTTGAATTTCTCGGCCTTTCTCTACTATAATAAGCACGTATTATATATATAAACATTCCTCTTGAATCACTCTGTCTATTGGTGAAAACTGCATGAAAATCGTACGCGCACATACATTTTGAGCGACTTCATTTTATACTATGTAATTTTTCGATCAATTGTTTTGGTAGCGGGAGGGATGGATTCACTCCTAGACACACTTAAAAAAAACCCCACCTCACATCATCCTCAAAAACATCTTTGGCCCTGATTCCTAACCACCCCTCTTACCTTTTTTCTTCCCAAATCTTTCTTTTTTTCTTTCCTGAAAAAGACGTACACAGTATCGAAGGAAATTATTTTCCTCAAGGCCTCCTGTGTGGGGCTAATGTAAAAAAACACCACACTTGTAATGGCCTGGCTATATGAAGAAAAAGGACAAACATTTATTAATTTATTTATTTTTTATTCCAGTAAAAAGAAAATTACATTTTCACTCTTTTAACTAGAAATAATAACATATTTTTATTTTTATTTTATTTATATTTGTTTGGGAGACCAACAGTTTACATTAATAACAGAGTATATAATAATTGAGTAGAATAATTGAACCATTTACAGGTTTCCACATGGGTACTGTATACAAGTAGTGTACATTAAACAAAACTAAATATTGAAAAACATCCTTTGTTTATCAAGAATAAAAAATAACATATATATTTTTGAAATTACAAAGCTTTTTTCTGTGAAGTGTCGGAAATAATAAAAAATAAATTTCTTCTTCAAATTTAGCAAATTCACTTTGTGGCACCATTTTATTAATGAAATAATTAAAAACACTTTGTTTTTACCACAATAAACTTTATTTAAAAGTCTACTGACTTTTACACTACTGACTACTACTACTGACTTTTAAATAAAATATTCACTACTGACTTTCAAATAAAGTTTATTGTGGTAAAAACAAAGTGTTTTTAATTATTTCATTAAAAAATAAATTTTTAATAAAAGTTTTTTTTGTTGATTTATTTATTTGCTTGCAACATTATCGATAACCTTGGTTAGTATTTTTCTCACAAATGAATAAATAAACGTAATTACAAGTTACAGGACGCAGCTTGAAGAGTCCGCGCTTTGCATCCGATAACTGGTAGAAGACCACGCACAGTTTATCCGTTGGGTAAGTTGTCCCGGGCTCCCAGTCGCTGTAGCCCGCCTCTGAGAGGGTTTTACCTGGAAAGGTCAAAGAAAATACTTTCAAGAGTGAGATTCGATAAGCGCATTTCCATTGAATCTGACTTTAGAAATATTCTACAATTAATAACCAGCAAGAACACAAAGCGCGGGGAGAAGTAACAGTGTCACCAATGTATCCTATTATCCTATCCTGCCTATTAATATTATAAAGGTGAAAGTTTGTATGGATATATGTATGGACGTATGTATGTTACTCTTTCACGCAAAAAATACTGTCCAAAACTGCTCCTGTGCAAAAAAAACTTACGAAACTTTGGCTAAAGAATGAGGTAGCACAACACGGCCTAACACCTCAAAAACAAATAAAGAAAATACGTTTGGCCGTGAAAATCTAAAAACGTATCTTTATAGTCATTATCTAAATTTTGTATACGGCAAATGGGGGCATACAATTGTGATTCTGTGTTGGAGTTTTTATAGAGGCAAACGAATTAACGTGATTTATTTTTGGAGTGTTATGCCGTGTTGCGAGATAGATTGGTTCTAAACTAAGGAAGTAGGTAGTGAAACACAGCATAATACCCCAAAACACCAAAAATAAATCAGGATTTCGTTAGACATTTTAAATTTATAATAGTTGATTTGCTAGCTGCTTTGGTTAAGTCAAACAATCTCATCATGATAAGTAATTTTTTTGTTCTATTAACTTTTCTTTCTGCATATTAATAAACTTTTATTTCAGCTACATCGAGTGGCGGAGATGAGACGTGATACTGTGAAATAAATAACTAACAACATGTACGCACTCGCATACTGCCTGCTAACAATGTATGCCCAGACATTGGAGGTCCAGTGGCAACCTCCAACACGAATTCATGTAGGTATGCATGATTATTAATTCATTTAACAGCAATAGATAATCACACATATCTGAAAAGAGATCTCTCCCGATATCTATCTCGGTCGAGACGGATTATAATTAGAAATTTGACAGTCTTAGATGGCTTAGTAACAATTTTAATAAATATAATTGATTAAAATCCTTTGTAGACCACCCCTCTCCCCCTCCCCATATGTTATGTATATAAACCGTAAGCTAAGAATTATTCGAGAAAGAAAGAAACAATTCAAAACAGAAAGAAAGAATGGTGGTCGAAAAATCCACAATTGATGTAACCTTTAATGTAATGATGTAATCTTTCCTGTAAAACAAAAGTTAATCATATTCAATCAGTTCAAAATTCATTAGTTAAATTATTATATCATAAAAGTTTATACAAACAAAGGTATAATGTTCCGTACTTTTACCAGAATCCCAAAATTCTCTCACTAAGAGCAATTTTTTGGCATAAAATTATTTTTCAGCATATGAATAGCCCTATATACGTAAACAGACATCACACTTACAATACTCGTTTTACGTTAAATGAAGGACTAATCGTACCCAAGCACTTAAAACAAATATGGACAAAGAACGCTGGACTACATAATACCTACGTGCTTTAATATGTTACCTGCTTAAATAAAAAAATTACAAATAATGTATAAAAAACATATTTTATTAAAAAATTGGCTCGCCGAAAGAAATACTTTGTATTAGACTCTAACACAAAAAATCTCTAACTGCATAGTAAGTTTTATTTTTTAAATTTCAATGTAAAAGCACCCATTGACAAACTACTTAAAAGTAGTTTATTGGGACTTTTCATTTTTTCTGTAATATTTTATTTAATTTTATTTCCTGTAATATTGTATGACTTTTTTATTTATAATAAAAAAAACATAATATACGATGAATAAAGAAAAAAAAATTGTACTAGTTTGAAGATAGTTTTAACGAGCTGAAACCGGTTGCAGTCAAATAATTAAGGTGGAAATTTGTTTTATTATAATGTAGAATAGCGTTTGTTTGGCACTATTTATCTGGGGATATTTATTTTCCTGAAAACTGTCAGTCGAAAAAAATGAAGCTGTCTTTTGTTTATAATGCATTATTAGAATACTTTCACAATTAGTTAAAATTAAAATTAGAAAGTGTTGTTTTTACCATCGATTGTCCTAAATTCTCCTTTGGTCAATAATTTAGTGACGCCCACATAAACTCCGTCCTTAAACGTGGTTCCAATTGAATCGGCATACTCGGTGAATATATCAGCGCAGAGTTGGGCTTCCTCTGCGCTGTTTAAGATAATGAGGTGCGCTTGTTCCGCCGCACACACTTTGTACGCCTCAATCCAGTTGACGTTAGTGGTGTGCAGTTTGTAACAGCTGTCTGGCATTGCTGGGTAATGTTTGTATCCTGCAACAGATAATCCACAACTGCTATTTAAATACCAAATTTGTAATTGAACAATTGGGATGGGAAATTAATTATTCTGGTAGATAGGAGTCACTTCGGGGTTTGATATTTTTAATGAAATAAAACAATTACTTTGTTTATTATTGATTTATGTACTTAAGTTGTAGTTATAAACAAAGTTTTTTTTTAGATTACCTCAACACAGGAGGCCCTGAGGAAAATAATTTCCTTCAGGGCCTGTCATCTTAGAGGATGCAGTGTGGATGTTTTTTTAAAGAAAGAAAGGAGAGGAAGTTCAGAAAAAGGTAGAGGGTAAGGTGAGGGGTGGGTAGGATCTGTGTGTTGTGTGTGTGTAGAGACGGAATTAATCCAGTCCTCCTACTGCGGTGCAATGCGATGGGTCTAGTCTAGAGAGTTCGGCTGGTGAAATCAAAAGTCTACCTCAACCAGTCTCATCCGATCCTGCCCGCCAAGCAATAGGTGGGCGAATGCATCCGCTACCAAGATCTTAACAAACCCCACCCCATGAACCCGGGCACCCCTGCTAAGTCACCAAACGTAGTCAACCACTTGGAGTAACCTATGGCAGATGGTTAAGCGGTAAATAGTTCCTGAAGCGGTGGTACCCCTGCCCGCCACCCAATAATTGTTTTATTAAAATTAATTATTAATTATAATCTTACCCCATTAAGGGAGTTAGTCGGACTAAACAAGGAAACTGCTTCCGGGGAAGATACTTACGCTCAATTGTTGGAAGTAAAGTCGCGGATTCTGATGCTAATAAAAAAGCATGGTTTGGTTGAGTTTCTGGTAAGCTAACGACTCTACTCGTTTGCTTGTAGGTCAGTATACACACGCTAAGTGGCATCTAAGTTTGTACTTTTGACAAGTCTCGGGATTAACAAATGTATGTACTTTCTACGGCGATTGCGAGCGTCCTTGATTGGAGAAATGAGCCCCAGACAAGCTGCGCGTTCAACACCACTCTCCCCACCTCACACATATGAAAATCAAATCCGTTCGATTGTATGGCGTAAGAGTTACTAGCAACGATACGATACACGTGTCACTAGCACGCTAAACACTACCACAGGCATGGTTTTTTTGCGAGTTACTAGCATGTTTGTGTGTCTACCATGTTTGTGTGTCTACGGCTTAACGGCCGGCCGGCGTAGTTCAGCGGTAAGGCTCTTGACTAGCACTCCCAGTTATTTCACAATTAATAATATATAGTGTATTTGCGGCACGTTCCAGAGTGAAAGATACTCTCAGTATCGCCCTGGTGTAAGACCACCATTCAGAATTGAAACGTTGCTTGAAATGGCATTAGCCGTGTTTGGTGACCAAATCTGAATAGCCAGGTACTTCCCCAATTTTCTCTTCCCTATCTCCTTCCCCTCTCCACTACCTTCAGCCTCACAACATACCCCAATTGGGGATACTATAGTCCCACTGGCTCCAGACGGGAGCAGTTGGGACTCTTGTGCGATATTCATGTAAAAAAAAGGCCCTTGTGAATAGCTGTTTGGATGTGAAAAGTGCGAAGGAACGCCGAATTGTCTTTAATGTGAATACTCCCTTTCCTTGATGGGGATTGGAATTATATCTGTATCCGAGGTACCAACCACGTTGTGGCACCAGGAGATATCGCCAGACACCCAATTACATTGTAGTTTAACATCAGTAAAGCGACCGGGCTAGCGTGTATACTTATGTCAACGTTACACGGGAGGTTGCATAATGGGCCATGAATCATGGGCCATGATTCATGGCCCATGATAAATTTAATGATGTAGGTACTTTTAATTATAATATGAAATAGACGTTTATTCGTACCTGTACACGCTTTCGGAGCAATTGGGTCCTCTTTCGAATTAAAAATGTTCTTCTCGCACATGAACATGAGTTTGTTTGAAGAACATGATACATTGTTCAGCTGGAAGGACCCGCGTGGGGTGTTATCGAGCCGCGAGAGCGCCCCACATTGATCCGTGCCATTGGAAGGGGTCCCGGAGCCCCAGTCACTGTAGCCTGCCTCCAAGAGAGTCCTTCCTGAAAATTACAAATATTGGCACAAAAGTTGGTCAGAGGAAATACTTGGACATTATTTAGCTTTGATCACAACACGCACACCTGTGATCCATTCAAAATAGAAGAAATCGAACTACAAGACGCAAACTGTTTGAAAATAAAACTCGATCAAGATATATGCATCTTCGCTATCTACAGATCGCCTTCAACTACAATTTTATCACCATTTCTTGGATCACTAGACTCCATACTACTTCAAGAACGAAACATCAGGAACCTGTTCATTATTGGGGACATCAACATTAATATACTGGATACTGGAAGGCAACATCCACAAACACAGGAGTACCAATTACTCCTCCTCTCCCACGGGATGTCTGCCGCCATAAGGGAACCAACAAGAGTGGAACACAAAATGAATAAATCAATCCCCTCGCAAACTTGCATTGACCACATAATGACAAAAACAAATAAAAACTACTCCACAATCATACATCAATCCACCATCACTGATCACTACACTTTAATTCTTAACATTCATGCAAAGAAAAATCGACCATCGACTCAAAATTTAACGTGGAATAGACTTGTTATAGACTACATAAAACTAAAAAAATCACTACAAACTGAAACCTGGGAGTCAATATATAATGCTGAAGACCTAGAAGTTGCTTGGAAAATATTTATTGAACACTTGCAATTAAAAATACAAAACCACACTTCAATAAAAACTTACACATATTCACACAATAAAATTATCAAAAAAGCTTGGATCACACCGGGCCTACTTAAATGTATAAGAAAAAGAGACAAGATCCATCAGCAAGTAAAAAACAATCCTTATGACCTTTCCCTTAAACTATTTTACAAAAACTATAGAAACATCTGCTCCAATCTTACTAAATCGGCTAAACAAAATTACTACAGATCTAAAATAGATCAATCCAATAATAATCCAAAACTTATCTGGCAAATAATTAAAGAAATCACCTACACAGATCAAAACAAAACAAACCCATTGGAAGAAATCAACACAGATAACGGTACACTCTCGCTCAACAAAAACGTACATAAACTAATTAACTACACTAACAACTTTTTTGCAAACATAGGCTCGAATTTAGCCAACAAAATAACCAAACCTCAACACTTTAACCCGAACATAAACAAACACCCAAATCCACAAAGGATTAAATTTGCTCTAAAACAAATCACTAAACAAGAACTAACTCTAATGTTATCTAAATTCAAACCAACATCTTCATCTGGTAGTGATGAAATCACAATGAAAACAATAAAATTCTTACAAGATGAAATTACCGAACCGATACTCTTTCTAATAAACAAATCTATCACGGAAAGCAGATTTCCATCTCAACTCAAAATAGGGACTATTACACCAATCTTTAAATCAGGAAATCGTAAAGATTTCAATAATTACAGACCAATCACAATTCTAAACACACTATCTAAAATCTTAGAAATAACAGTTAAAACTCAACTCGTCGACTACCTAGAATCAAATAAACTATTATCACCAAAACAATTTGGTTTCAGAAAAAAATCTAGGAACATCTAACGCCATAGCCTTAGTAATTGAATATATTAAAAATTCTCTAGACTCACATAAAAAATGCATTGGCATATTTCTCGACCTTTCTAAAGCCTTCGATACAATAAATCACTCACATCTTTTTGAAAAACTAGAGAACATAGGGATTACTGATAATGAACTGATATTTTTTAAAAGTTACATGGGAAATAGAAAGCAAACTGTGAAACTTAATAACATAATCAGTGAGTGTGTTGATGTCAAATTCGGGGTGCCACAAGGAAGTATTCTGGGTCCGATTCTGTTCCTTATTTACATTAATGATCTATGCCACATAGAATGTGAAGGAGAAATCATCAGTTTTGCGGATGATACTGTTCTCCTAATAAATGGGAATAATTGGACAGAAACATTTAAGAAAGCAGAAGATACACTTAATAGGATTAAAAAATGGCTAGACTACTATTCACTTACACTTAATGCTAATAAAACCAAATTCATCACTTTTAAAATAAAAAATAAGAAAAACTCTGAAGAAAACCTGAACTTGAAAATCCATAGCTCGCATCACTTAAATGAGAATTGTGATGGTCCCTCATTAGAAAACGTTGACCATATAACGTATCTGGGTCTAAAAATTGACCAAAACTTAAAATGGACCGAACACATTACGTATTTAAATAATAAAATTAAAAAACTAAGTTATTTTTTCAAAACTATCAGGAATGTCCTCACTAAAAAAAGACTTAATCAAGATTTACATGGCTCTCTGCCAATCACTGTTAGAATACGGTATTATCGGATGGGGCAGTGCAAATAAAAACATACTAAACCCACTAATTAAAACTCAAAAAGCCATAATGAAAATTATACTGAAAGTTCCTGTAAGAACTAGCACTAACGAAATCTTCAACAATCTTAACATCATGTCAATTAAACAACTATATTCTAAAACTATACTCATTTACATTCATAAGTACAAAACCCAAGAAATACCAACTAATACGTACATTAGAAACACTAGATCTCATGGTAAAAAACTTATCCAACAAGCAACTACTAACACAACATTTGGGCAAAAAAGCTTCTTATATTATGGCATTAAACTCTACAATAAAATACCACTCTCACTCAAAAACCTCAACATTATAACATTTAAATTTCAAATAAAAAGCTGGATACTAAATATAGGGAGATCAGAAATAGAAAATATACTGATATCAAATACAGACTAAAACCAAATCTAGTAATCTGAATTATAAAAAAAACCACTATCTTACTTACTTTATAATTATTTTTAAAAAAATACTACATGATATATGTTATGTCTAATTCATATCAATTTCTTATAATTAAATTATAATATGTAAATGAAATCCTCAGCACGGGAGATCCCAGTGAGGATATCATTTTATTATTTTTTTTTTTTATTTATTTATTTCTATATATTACAGTATTTACCTATTTATTATAATTTTTACATAATATATTTTGAAAACATTTTTACATAATATATTTTGAAATTTAATTATGTTGGGTGTAAGGTAGGTTTGAGAAGGTGAAACTGTGGATGGGTAATTTTGTATGTTTCGTGAACACCTCACTAGGAGAACCTGTGCTGAGGTGTTTACGTGTTTGTGATTAAGTGTGACAAGTATTTATGTGTTGTAGTAGAAAGTTTTTAATTTTTGTTTTAAACTTTAAGAGAGATAATATTAAGATATATATATATATATATATTTATGTCATACCACATTTTGTGGCTCATCTTAGAAGAAGCCACTTAAGTTGCTCATTCTTTCGCATGTAATATATACTTACGTAGATGAAGTACCAACATGCTGTCTTTTAAATTTTGTTTAAAATATGGTCAGCTATAATATGTAATCAAAAATTATGTTTATTTATTAAAAAAATATATCTTAAAATAACGTGCATTCCTTGATCTATTTTAAGAACACACTTACCGCATCAAGCTACGTTGCCAAGTTTAATGTTACCAATATAGTCACATATGTAGGTAGGTTGACAGAACAGTTTGGATGTTGCTTGTTGATTATTCACACATATTTATCATTTCTAGCGGCCGTTTTTGATTATTGGCGCGTTTTTTTTAAATTGTAGTATGATTTGCTAATTAATATTGTTATTTATTTGGTGTTTACGGTTGTTTTTTTTTGTGTTAAGGTTTATTTTATTATTATCATAAATAAAATTAGGTATTTAAATACATATTGGTGTAGTTTCTTTTATGTGCTACATAATTATTTTATCTTAGTTTTACTAGTGTTTTCGAAAAATTATGAATAAACTTATTAGAAATATATTACATAATTTACTTTATTCATTGATTCGTACGTTTCTTTAAGTTGTCACCTCCGATCTATATGGATAAAATCGATCTAAAAGAAACTAACTAACTAACCATCACGCCGTTTCCCGCAGGGGTAGGCAGAGAGGACGGACCGCCAAACAACTCGGTCTTGGCACACACTCTTTGCCTCACTCACATTCATACATCGTATCATACATTCTCTTCTATTATTCTGACTTTTGACACGGCCCGACTCAAGTATCTGATTCACTTGATCGTGCCATGTCTTCCTCGGGCGTCCCCGACTTCTTCTACCATTCACATTTGCATCATATATTCTTTTTACACTACTTTCTTCGCTCATTCGCTCTACGTGCCCAAACCATCTGAGGGTCCCTTTCTTAATTTTGCTCATTATTAAATTATTATTATTATACTTAGTTGCTATCATATTTTACAATTTACAAATAGAGACGGACCGCCAAATAATATTAATTGGTTAAATTGTATTTTTTCTCGCATTAGCACCACACCTGATAAAAAATCCCTCAGTGTCTTTGTCATCTTTGGGGATGCTGTGTGGAGGGTTTTTTTTAGGGAAAGGAAGAAGAGGAAGTTCTGTAATGAAATAATTTGGTATCTTAACCGTAAATCCAGAACTAAATTTTGTATGAAATAGGCCGCGAAGAAGTTTCTCTTTTCAAGAGCAATTATAATACTCTTAGAAGAAGTCGAGGACGCCCGAGGAAGACATGGCACGATCAAGTGAATCAGATACTTGAGTCGGGTCATGTCAAAAGTCAGAATAATAGAAGAGAATGTTTGAGACGATGTATGAATGTGAGTGAGGCAAAGAGTGTGTGCCAAGACCGAGTTGTTTGGCGGTCCGTCCTCTCTGCCTACCCCTGCGGGGAAACGGCGTGATGGTCGTCTCATACATACTCTTCTATTATTCTGACTTTTGACATGGCCCGTCTCAAGTATCTGATTCACTTGATCGTGCCATGTCTTCCTCGGGCGTCCCCGACTTCTTCTACCATTCACATTTGCATCATATATTCTTTTTACACTACTTTCTTCGCTCATTCGCTCTACGTGCCCAAACCATCTGAGGGTCCCTTTCTTAATTTTGCTCATTATTAAATTATTATTATACTTAGTTGCTATCATATTTTACAATTTACAAATAGAGACGGACCGCCAAACAACTCGATCTTGGCACACACTCCTTGCCTCGTTCACATGCATACTTCGTCTCATACATGCTCTTATTATTCATTTCGGTCTACTTTCATCATTTCTCTACCAGTTCCGAGCCTCACAGCGAAGCATTAGGGTAGGTACCAGCACTCCATTATGGACGGCTAGCTTCGCTTCTTTCGATAGTTTTTTAGACCGGGGTAATATAATTACACTAAGAACAGTTTTACTCTGTATCTCAGTTGTCTTTTACACCATATACTCAATAATTTTGGTAATCATAGAAAAACTATTTGCTTATCGATCTGTTTTTAAAACTGTATATTGCATTGCTAGTTTTTTTAATATAAAATAATTTCTATCAAATTCCGGCAAAGTATCTGTAGCCCTCCCCCTCTCCGCCACGCATCGCATAGCGTTACCCCGTGCCTACAAACTGAAGATTCCACGGACTGGTAGCGGATCGGTAATAGTTGCATTTTAATAAAAAGGGAAGTGTCATAATAATTGAATCACGCTAGCTTCCTTAATATCGCTTTTACTTTTTTACTTTACTTAAGTTGAAAATGGGCGTCGGCGTAACTTGACAATTCAAGCAATAATAAGCAATTTCTAAGTTATTAATGGAAAGGACTACATCCCGTTCGCTTACACTTTGCATTTCCTATGATCTTTTTACAATGCTTAAATATTTGCGTGCCGGTACTAGATGATTCCGTCTGGGACATTTCCGGTAAAATATTGAATTTACCATTTTTAGAAACATCACTCCAATTATACCCGTCTCTGTTTGTCGTGTGAAATAAAAATATATCAGAAAGAGACAATCATTATTGTTTAATTGGTTGAAGGAATTTGTAAAAATGAACTCCAACATTGTACAGGTGGTTTAAGTCTACATTGTATAAATAGTCTTAAATTGGGTTTTCGGTTTTAATTGCTAACTTGTTTAGATTAGGTGGTAATATTCATCTGGGAGGCGGATATGTGTACCGCCGCCCCGAGAACCATTATTGGATAACCAACACCTTTGCCATAGAGGCAGGGCTGGGCAAAATACATGCATTACTGTAATTAAAATACAAATTACAAAATACTTTTTCGCATGTATTTAAAATACGAAATACAAAATACTTTCAAGTCGTGTATTTGAAATACAAAATACAGTATTTTAACCATTTTTAAATTTCAAATACAAAATACAAAATACAAATTACAAAATACATTTGGTTTAGGTAGATCCTTTGGTTGCAATAAATTGTCGTAAGTGCCCATATCTAAGAGTGCGTTTCCATTGAAGCAAAGCAGAGCATAGTGAAACAGAGACGTGCTAAAATTGACTAATCATATTGCTCAGGACACACATCTCGTCTCCGCTCCACTTGTAAAGATTTGTGGTATAGGACTTAGGTGTTAGATTATAATAATTATTATTATAATAACACTAGCTGGTTCCCGGTATGCGTTGCACTGCAATATTCAAAGAAATAAATTGTTTCTCCCTGCATGTCCTTTCCCGTGCGTCCCCGTTCCCCTACCGCTTCCCTTTACCCTCTTGCATTCCCCGTACACCTTCCCTGCCTACCCTCTCCCCTCTTCCGCTCCCCCATCCCGCCAACCCCTCCCGCGTTCCATATATTTAGTCCCAGAACATTTTTCTATATTATAAAAACAATCAATAAAATCTGGTACCTAACATAGGTACCTATTTAAAATATCTATAATTTTAAAAATCCAATGAAAATTCTTTGGTTACAAAAAAACAGCTGCCTGCTAAATTTATTTTCATCTAACGCGCGAACTGTCAAACGTGCGTAGTTAAAATAGTCGTTAAGTTTTCTGAAATTATCCCATTTTCTGCGTAATTTTCTTAATTTTTCTTTCCGTAAGAACCTTCTAAAAGTATAAGAAAACTTAAAAAAAATGAATGAAATAGGTAAAGTCATTTTGAAGTTATGGCGTGACCAAGGGAAACAAGGATTCATTTTTATATATAAATGGATGACATTTGTGTAGCGAAGTTTTGTGTTATTTCACTTCAAGTGCGCTCTACAGTAGTTAACTTAAAAACATTCTAGTATTCAGTCCAATATTTTATTTCTAGTATTCAGTCCATTATTTAATTATTCCAATAGTGCTCGATCAAAAACTGGGCGTACTGTACAAGGCCCGCAGATACTTTAATAGTACACAACTGCTAACCCTGTACAAATCACAAGTGCACCCCACGGTTGAATTTGGCAGCCACCTCTGGTCTGGAGCTCCAAAATACCTGAAAAATACCCTCGACTCTATGCAGAAACGGGCGGTCCGTTTAATAGATTCTCCCATCTTAAAAGACGGATTGCAATCTTTAGAGCACAGGCGTCGAGTTGGAATGCTATCCTGGTTCTACCGGTATTACAATGGAAGATGCTCCGAGGAACTAGCATCATTGATCCTTTCGGCACCGGTGCATAGTCGGGAAACACATTGTACACGGTTGACATTTGTCACATGAGAACGGGTCATTTCTTCGACTCGTTCTTGTGTTCAACAGCTCGGCTGTGGAATGATTGCCGGCCTCTGTGTTTCCTCCTTCCTACAACATGGGTCTCTTCAAGACCAATGTTCATTCCTTTCTCTCCTCAAAAAGACCCTCCACACAGCATCCCAGATGACATAGGCCCTGAGGGAAATTATTTTCCTCAGGGCCTCCTGTGTGGAGTTAATGAAAAAAAAATCTAATACTATGATACAAGAGTGTACCATACAAAGCAATGACAAGTATGATACAAAATGTACAATAACAGTGCTATTATAGCACAGGACAATAATAATAACTAGCATGAAGTAAAAAAAAATATAGTACAGTACATTATAAAGCAATTATAAGGGGGCATACATTAATTAGGTGAGCAGTTTTTCTTCCAAACTAGACTCCCCCCGCCCCTTGGTGAGATAATTTGGACCACTTCGTTTATTCTTTTCAAGTACCGTGAGATTTTGCTGGACCCCCCCCCCCCCCCCTCCTTTTTTGAGCTCACATAATTAATGTATGCCCCCTAAGAGAACTACAAATAATCATTAATAAAGAGTCCTATAGCAAAGGACAATAGTAGGTACAGGATTCTAGCGTTTTTAGTCTATGTATTATCTATGTGTGGTTATTTTTAATTATCATTATTAAAATCACTAAATGTATTTGAAAATGTATTTTGAAGCCTTAAGTATTTGAAATACAAATTACAAAATACCTCAGCAGCAGGTAATTGAAATACCAATTACCAAATACATTGTATTTGTATATTATTGTATTTCAAATACGTATTTCAATTACAAGTTTTTCAAATACTGCCCAGCCCTGGCCATAGGTCACTCCAAGTGGTAAGCTATGTTTGGTGACTTAGCAGGGGTGTCCGGGTTCATGGGATGAGGTTTGTCCGGGTCTTGTTGGCGGATGCGTCTACCCACCAGCTGCATGGCAGGACGGATCGGGATAGACTGTTTTTTTTACATTAGGTCAACACAGGAGGCCCTGAGGAAAATAATTTCCCACAGGGCCTATGTCATCTTTGGGGATGCTGTGTGAAGGGTCTTTTTAGGAAAGGAAGGAGAGCAAGTTCTGAAAAGGAAAAGGGATGAAGGGTAGGTAGGAATCTGGGAGTCAGTGTGTCCAGGAATCTATCCCTCCCACTGCGGTGAAAGGCTATGTTCCGAGAGAGTACGGCTGGAGAAATCAAAGGGACTCCCTCAACACTCTCTCCCAATCCATCCTGCCATGCAGCTGGTGGGCAGAGATGCATCCGCCGCCAAGACCCGGATAATCCTCACCCCATGAACCCGGGCACCCCTGCTAAGTCACCAAACGTAGCGAACGACTTGGGGTGACCTATCGCAGAGGTGATTTTAGATTTTCACGGCCATAAGTATTTTTGTTATTAGTTTTTGGGGTATTATGCCGTGTATACCTCCTTCTTTAGCCAAAGTTTCGGACAGCGTTGCAGTGTCCATCATCAGGGCAGATGTGTAATCTCTTTCAACCCATCGCCTTGCAATGCAGTGGGAGAGATGGATTCATATATCTCTCACCCGCGACCTCCGGATTCGTAGTCGAAGTTCGCAATCTCATTTTTTTTACAGTAGCTCCACATAGGAGGCCCTGAGAAAAATAATTTCCCTCAGGGCCTATGTCATCTAAGGGGATGCTGTGTGGAGGGTCTTTTTAAGGAAGGGAAGGATAGGAAGTTCTGGGAAGGAAAAAGGTATGTGGGGTGGATAGGAATCTGGGGTCAATGTGTCTAGGAGTGACGAACCTAAAATTCCATCCCTTCAAATGCGGTGCAAGGCGATGGGTCGAGAGAGTCCGGCTGGAAAGGACAAAAGGCCTCCCTCAACCAAACTCTCTTATCCGGCCCGCCACGCAGCAGGGCAGACCTATCCGCCGCCACGTCCTGGACAAACCTGATACCATGAACCCGGGCACCCCTGCTTAGTCACCAAACGTAGCAAACTGCTTGCAGAGGTGTTGGTTATACAGTAATGGTTCCCGGGGCGGCGGTACCCATACCCGCTTCCCAAATTGGAATACCTCGTTTACAATTAGTCCTTATTCAAGTCATCTTAGGTATGATTAGTCTATTGTATATTTATCGGCGTAGTCCAGCGGTAAGGCTCTTGACTCGCACTCCGAAGGTCGCGGGATTATAATTTGTGTTATTTGACAATTTATTTAGTAAAAATAATACATATATTTTATATTTGCAGCACTTTCCAGAGTGGAAGATACTCTCAGTATCGCCCTGGTGTAAGACCACCATTCAGAATTGAAATGTTGCGTGATATGGCTTTAGCCGTGTTTGGTGACCAGATCTGAATAGTCAGGAACTTCCCAACCTTCCTCTTCCCTATCTCCTTCCCCTATCCACTACGTTGTGCGATATTCATGTAAAAACAAAATAATCAAGATTTTTGAACCCTACCCTAAATCCAAAATCAAATCTAAAATCAAATTCAAAATCAAATTCAAAATCATGAGAACTGGTCGCTTCTTCGATTCGTTTTTGTGCTCAACAGCTCGGCTATGGAACGATTTGCCGGCCTCTGGGTTTTCCCCTTTCTACAACATGGGTCTCTTCAAGACCAATGTTGACTCCCTCTTCTCCTCAAAAAGACCCTCCACACAGCATATTAGATGACATAGGCCTTGAGGGAAATCGTTTTCTTAAGGGCCTCCTGTGTGGAGTTTTTTTTACAGTGAATACCGCACAAGAATCTCAACTGCTCCCGTCTGGAGCCAGTGACACCATGGAATCCCCAATTGGGGTATGTTGTGAGGCTGAAGGTAGTGGGGAGGGGAAGGAGGTGGGGAAGAGGAAGGTTGGGAAGTACCTGGCGATTCAGATCTGGACACCAAACACGGCCAAAGCCATTTTCAAGCAACGTTTCAATTTTGAATGGTGGTCTTACTTACACCAGGGCGATATTGATAGTATCTTCCACTCTGGAACGTGCCGCAAATATACTATTTATTATTTTAAATGAATTAATTGTGAAATAACACAAATTAATCAAATAAAATTTGAGACCTGCGGTTTGCGAGTCAAGGGTCTCACTCCTGGACTATGTAGGCCGTATATTGTAATTTATTTTTAAATTATTGTTTATTTTTGTTCATAACTTTTTTTTATAAAATACACCAAAACAACAATAAAACATATTTTAATTACTTCAATACAACTAGAGACAATGCTTTTGAAAAATTGTCACGCGTAAAGTAATTACCTAGGTACAGAACATTTTTTAAAATGAAAAACTTGTTAGATTTCTTAAATATGATAATATAATCCATTATAAAAATTACGTTCTACTAAAAAAACATTTTAAAAAAATAATATAACTGTATGAAAAAACATATTACATGAGTACCTAATATATTTCTGAAATTTTTAGAAAACCCTGTATAGATATCATTACATTACAACTGACTATGCTTTCAGAACGCAAAAGACAAATACAGAATGACGTAGCAAATATTTTATTTATTAAAGAAAAAACTACATAAATGTGTATTAAAATACGTAATAATATCAACCTTGTAATAAACACAAAAACAATTAACACAAAATTAATAACGATATTATAAAAGCAATTCGTAAATCAATCTTCAATTTTAAAAAAGCGCGCGAATAGCCGCTAAATATTACTCGTATAATATAATGTCTGTTCTTCTAAAACAACTAACAGTCCACAGCGAGCGCTTGACAGTAGCTACCTATGTAGATAGAATACAACATAACATACCGGCAAACATATAACATATCGCAAAAGATTCAATCTGACATAGCAATGTCATGCGATAATAGATTTTGAGGAATTTAACCATTGAGTTCAATATCGCAAAGCATTGATAAACGACTTGGAGTTTGAATGATATTGTATGACGAGAACATCCGGCAACGTCGCATGCCGTGATGGTTATAGATGCGATAAAAAGTGTACCCAGTTGATGTTCTAAGTATTGATGAATATTTACTGATAAAAAACGCATTCCGGAGCATTAACGGTCCACGTAAAAATGTCATTTATTCACTCAAAAATTTTTTTTACACCGTTCGACTCGTCTCATCGAGTTTGATATGATGGACTTAAAAAAAAAAAAACGATGAGCCACTAAGTGCCCAAATGAGCCAGTAAGTCGAAATGATCAAGAAGTTCCGGTAATTAAAGGACGCTTTGAGCCACTAAATGCCGTAACATAAACTTATATATATATATATATATATATATATATATATATTTGAAAAAATAAGAAAAATATGTATATACATAAACATACATATACATACACGTACATGCATATATACATATAGATATATATATATATATATATATATATACATACATTACAATACACACATATACAAGTTGTAAGTCTATGTATAGTTGGTGAATACTTGAAAACTATTTAATTATTTAGTTTATTTCATTTTATAATTTTGGTAGTTTTGTTATGTTTGGTTGGGGATTATAATGTTTTCTATAAAGTTAATATCTTGATTTTTAATCCAGGCAGTGATATGTTTTTTGTGAATATTTGTAGATGTATTAGCAGATAGTATTTGTTTCAAAGTAGTGGGCATACAATTAAAAAGTTTGGTAGCATAATACTCAAAGTGTCTTTGTCCGTGTGTGGTGTGTGTTATCGGTATGTTTAGTATTTTATTTGTTGTGGACCTGGTTTTTATTGTGGTTTTTGGTTGAATGGGAATATGCAGTTTGTTTTGGAGTAGGTGGAGTATAACAGATTTGGCATAAAGTTGTCTGATTGACATGACTTCTAATGTTTTATAGATTTCGCTAGAATCTGTTTGAAATGGTACTTACTATCAAATTATCTCTACTGTTACTAAGAAATGAAGACAATAAATCATTATTATTATTATTATTATTATTATTCCTCAATGAACGACATAGAAAATAGATTAAGCATTTATCAATTCTGTTTAAATTTAGTCAATATCCTTCAAGTGACGGCCGGCGGGGTAAAGGGGTATGGCTCTTGACTCGCAATCCGAAGGCCGCGGGATAGAATCCCGGCGTGGGCAAATAAATTTTATTTGATTAATTTGTGATATTTCACAATTAATTCATTAAAAATAATATATAGTATATTTGCGGCACGTTAAAGAGTGGAAGATACTCTCAGTATCGCGGTGGTTTAAGACCATCATTCAGAATTGAAACGTTGCTTGAAATGGCTTTATCCGTGTTTGGAGACCAGTTCTGAATAGCCAAGTACCTCCCCACCTTCCTCTTCCCCATCTCCTTCCCCTCACTACTATCTACATCCTTACAACATACCCCAATTGGAGATGCCATAATATCACTGGCTCCAGACGGGAGCAGCTGGGATTCTTGTAAGGATTTCATACAATTTTTTTCATACAAGATTTTAGTTCATTCTTCGCCTTTATTTTTGGACCATCCACCATCGGTATTCCACTGAATTTCATTGGAATGGTACCTGAACATTCATTTATTAAATACCAAAAATAAGTTTCATCCTCACCATCGACTGTCCTGTGTTCCTTCTGAGTAATTAAATTACTGATGCCCACCATAAAGCTTTCCTTGTGAAAGTCACATTGCTGTGACGTAGTACCAGTAACTTCCATGAATATGTCTGCGCTGAGTTTGGCTTCATCAGCGCTGTTTAAGATGATTAGATGCGCTTGTTCGGCCGCACACACTTTGTACGCGTCGATCCAGGACATAGCGGTGATGTGAAGTTTATAACAGCTGCGTGGCATTGCTGAATACTTTTTATATCCTGTAATAAAAATTTAAAATGATAAGCGGTAGTAACAGCGCAAGCAGGACCGTTGCAACAAAATGAATTTCTCAATTTAAGTTTAAAAATCACGTACAAAACATTTAAGTACTCCAAGAAATGTGAGCATAAAAGCAATCAGTTACAAACCAACCACATTGTCTTCTTCAGGGAAGAAGGAAAATCGAAATTTTTATGTTCTAATGAATAGATCATCTGCTTGGAGTTTAGTGGCAGAATAAAATCATTCCTTTTCAGATACTTACTTTTATACTTTTCTTATACATATATATTAAATATTAATCTATATTTTATACTTGTCAGAGGCAAATTAACGGCATAAAAAATTCATATTTAAAAATAAAGTGCAATTTGTTTTAATTTGGTATACATACCTGAAGGACACTTATTATAAACTGGGTTGCTGAGACCGGTCTTATTGTGTGCAATCTTCCTCTGACAAATAAACAACAGCCGTGACTCACAAGATTTTTCCTTCAGCTTTCTACCAAAGCCTACCATCATAGTGCCACAGCGTCCATCGAGGTTGTCAGGCTGCCCGTCCTGCCATTCGTTGAATCCCGAATTCTCTAATTCCTGGCCTAAAATACAAATAAGAAACTTGAGATACAAACTCCTCTATAATAACTCTTACGTTCATTATTATTTTTTAATTTATAAAATTACGTTAAGACAAGATTTTTATGCATAGCACAAAGGGTAACAATTATTATAAGCAATAATTGTCATTCTGAAACACTCATTTACTTTGAAAAATCTTCCGAGAAAAGATACTTGCCGCCAACGGGACTTGAACCCGTGTCCTTCCGATTGCCGGTCGAATGCTCTGACCATTCGAGGCATTTAACACTCACAATATCTCTCTCGCAAAAATAAAGTTGATTGTTTTCAGGTGGAAAAAATATAATAAGCAGTAATTGTTGAATGAAACACTAGTATATATTGAATTATTTGGCGGGTATTTGATAAGCCCCCTTAGCTCAGTGGTCAGAGCATTCTTACGTTCAGTTTACGGCTGCTCCCCTTTGGATTTCAATAGCCAATATCAATTTCATGGCATTCAGAAAGGACTCCAAGAATTTGAATAAGGAAAAACTTATATAGGTGCAGTCAATCTAGGACTTCGATGGGTGAAAAACGTCTCCCAGCTCATATACTCCTTCTTTCAATCCGAGTCTTGCCAAGTTTTACACTATCGTTTTCTTTAAAAATCACTCCATTCAGTGTTCCCATAAATGACATGACATCCCTTTTGGCGTTTGTAATACTGATCAAAATATAAAAATGGAAAAGATTAATTATGATTTTGAACAATCTTTTAATATGAAGTTATATGTTAATGCGTAGTAGCTATGCTACTAGCGCGTTCTTTGCTATTATAGGTAATAAAAGTCAGTCTATTGCAAAAAGCTCTGCTGTTTCATTAAGTTATGGGCCCAGTTAATTTAACGTGAATACAGAATCGGAAACACTGTAATAAAATGAATCGAGGTCTATGTCATCTAGAAGATCCAAGAACTAATGAAGATTATTCATGCCGATATAACTACCAAAACGCAGGCTTTACAAACATAAGATAAATGTACTGAGGTTTGATAAGTAGACTTTGAAGCATACCCTCGATTGTCTCATATTGCTCTGGGAGAATCAAGTTATGAAACCCAAGCCAAATATTATTCCTGTCGAAGTTGGTATCAAGCGAGCTGCCAGCATATTCATTAAACACGTCCAAACAGTGTTGAGCCTCATCGGCGCTGTGGAGGACCACGAGATGAGCTTGTTCGGCCGAACAGACTTTATATGCATCCATCCAGGTCCTCGGTTTACGGTGCAATTTATAACAACGATCGTCCAGCTTTGTAAACTTTTTGTACTCTGGAAAAAATTAAGAGTGATAAAGAAGCATATCGAATTAAATACATAAAGATTACATAAAATTATAAAGTACGGTTGTTATCTTCTATAGATTATATAGAAGATTAAATACTCGCTGAACTTACTAGAAATCCCGATAGCGCACACGATATTATTTAGATAGTGGCTAAAAATAAATATAAATGTTAACCTCTTAAAACCAAAGTTTCAAACCGCAATTTGAAAAAAAAATTAAACTTGAAATTATTTTCGAGTTCTAAAATTAAAAGGCGTATTATTTTATCGCCTTTCAAAAAGGTTTTTAGGTTTCGGATGCGTTCACAAATATTTCATTTAAATAATTTCCGCTTTGCAATTTTGAGAAGAGCCGACCCCAACAGCCTACCTAGGCAATGAGTTGGGACAGCGCAAGGAAGAAGAAAGAAGAATTTCCGCTTTGCAATAAAATGCAAATGGATTTTATTGCAAAGCGAGAATATAAGGCCTAAGGGGTTCAATTAAATACTAAGCATTGTATGATATGTTTGGTTCCTGTTATATATACACAGTTCTGACTGAATCTTAAATTCTCATGGAATACAGAAAATCAGATGCTTATAGTGTCGATTGCAATTCTTCTAGTGGTGTGTTCGCCATAAAATTAAATAAGTAGCTTTTTCCATACCTGTGTCGTAGGTTCCACAATCCGCATTATCTGTCAGAGTGTTGAGAGCCTTCTTACAGATAAACCGGCTGGCTGCTTCACAGGGCCCGTCAGAATAATCGCCATTCTGAAGCATCCGCACGCAGTTTCCGTTGCCCGGGTTAGGCTCTGGGTGGTTTAAGTATAATTCTGACGTTGGAATGCCTACAAATATTTTACAAAGAAAATAATTAGAAGTTATTAAAAGTCGACAACCGTTTCATCTGAATAATATTGAAATCACATATTAATATTTTGCAGGTTGTGAATATTAATTAATGCATCCACTTTATATTTTTTAATATTAGCTTCACACTGGAGGCTAGTATTAAAAAATACAAGGCGGATACATGAAATAATATTCAAATGCTGAGGAGGTAAACAGTTTTTGGGGATGCTATGCAGAAGGTCATTTCAGGGAAAGGAAGGAGAGAAAGGACTGGAATGGGAAAAGATATAAGGGGTGGGTAGGAATCTGGAGGTCCAGGAGTGACGGACGTATGAATTCATTCGTCCCATGGTGCAAGGCGATGGATCGAGAGGAAATGGTTGTGGGCGGCGGTGTTCAATGTAAGATTAGTGATGTTTTCGAAATATAAATATGTACCTATATTATTAAAAAAATAATTCGGTGAAAAAAAAGTTACAATATGTTTTTATCAGTATGTCCTATTATGCAGCTCTTTTTAAAATGAATTTTTCCCAATCATTTTCAGAGCACTCCGTATTCTCATTGTGGCACACAATATTAAGAATGTAATATTTATATAATACAATAAGAATAAAACAACTTAAGATGAATACCACTTTATTGTATGTATATGGTATATTTAATATAAAAACCAACCGGTTTAGTTTCAAACCGAACTTACATCAGGATTAAATAAAAACGTGTTAAATTAATATGGTTTTATATAACCCTGACGAAGGTTCAGCTTGAATCGAATCCGGTTGGTTGTGCATATTAAAGATATATTAAATAAATTGAAATTAAAATAAAGTTATTTTAGTATGATTATTTAAATTATGTATGCCCACGATGTGTGTTCTACGTGTTGAATTTCTATACAGAGTGTCAAGGGACGTACTAGATTTACTACAGTGATTGACATTATTAAGAGTGAAAAAATTTACATTTACATTACATTTACATATGAAATTATTAAGAGTGAAAAAATTTACTTGAAATTTTGGTCTCCGGTGACTTTTTTGGAGTTTTTTTTATATTTTTTTCTTAAAAACCTTAGCAACAAATTCTTCCACCTGCCGAATTATCATATTATTTCAGTCGAATATCCAAACAAACCCTCACCCCGACTCTTATTGAGCAAAAATTATTGATATTTATGTTTTAAGAGGAAAACAGGTCGCCGAAAATTATTTAATTTCGGTATTTTTTCAAAATGTCACTTTTACTTCCTAGAATGCTGAGCGAAAGTGACAACTGCACCTCGGGCTGATAATACCTAAATCGAGGTTTTGTATTCCCCATTTTTCTACTCCAAAACCGGACCGACTTTTTAAATTTGTTTTACAAACTGCTCAAGAAGAAAATACACTACGTCTCTACATTTTGATTTAAAAAAAACACTGACTAGTTTTTATCTGAACGTCAGTTGATGGCGTTCAAACCGGGTAATTTTGACGATTTTGGGAAGGCCCTAACTCCTTTAACAAGTAACCTATCAAAAAAGGCAAAACGTATAAAAATGCCAATAGGTAGTTGATATCTATATTATATTAAAAAATTATTTGCAGTTGTATCAGAATCCTGTGAGGAACTTGAGGAATACGTTTGAACATGAACAAAACTCCGCACGTTTTTTTCAGAAGTTGAAAAAAAAACATCAAAAATATCACTGGAGACCAAAATTTCGAGTACACTTTTTACACAAAAATTAGTCAAGAACCACTCATAAGACATAATAAAGTAAGTAATGTCTGGACAATAACTGAAAGTGTTGGTTATTCCAAATCTCCAACACGAAACATAAAGCCATTTAAGAGGAATTCCATAAAAAGACGCTACAAAAATAAATATTTGAAACATAAGAAAATAAAAATGATGAAATACCATTGATTGCTACGTAGTTTTGTAGTTTTAATAAGTCATGTAGTCCGATCCACACAAGGCTGGTGGAACTGGCCATGTAGGTTAGCAATGACTTCATTTCCTCCTCAGAGGTTGGCACCACGAGCTCAGCGCCTTCCAAGGAACACATGTACTTCGCCTGTCTCCAACTCAACGCAGCTAAATGTTCTTTAAAGAACGCTTTAAAGGCGGTGGAGTAAAAGTAGTCATCCCTGAAGAATGGCTCAGTATCTTCTGCCGACACGACTAGAATAAAACTCAATGTTTAAAATGTTTGCAGGAAACAGAGAAATCGCAAGAGGTTTAATAAAAAATATCAATGGGTATTAAGTATTAATGTCGGATAGTACAGAATAACATTACCAAGTGGTTTCCCAGTGGAAACAACTAGCGATAAACTGCAGAAGAGGCAGACTGAAAATGGAAGTTAATTGGAAGGATCGGAAGACTAGAGAAATGGAAAAAAACGCCATGAGACGACAAACCAATGATTAATATATACGGAGGAGGTCAAACTCTATCCTGAAATTTAGTGCGGTGATTTATTTAAAAAATATCAATTAGCACTTGGTGTTAATGCCAGATGGCTGAGAAAATCACAACCTTCTGGTTACCCAGTGGAAGTGACAAGTGGCAAAACGTAAAAGAGGCAGGTTGACTGCATGGAAGTCAATTGGACCAGAATGGGAAGGCTGGAGGACTGGCAAATAATGAAAGGATACGACAAATCAATGAATAATATATGTACAGAGGAATTTAATATCAATCCTGATATATATCACAATGATGATGGCTAAAGGTGATTTAATTAAGCTTCATTACTTAAGTATTACAAAAAAGGAGAAATGTTTATAGGTTACTTACCTTCTATACAAGATGTGCATAGAAATCCCAGTAGAAACAATGCGATAGGAAACATTTTACAATAAAGTAGTGCAGTTGTGTTGCGCCAACAAGGACAAATCTGCGACAGGGCGAGATAGTGGCGCAAATGAGACTGATTTATTTCTGTAAAGAACTCTATTTATACCCGCAGCGTACTTTAAATTTTGTGATAAAACTCAAACCCGTGGCGGATGAAGATATAACTCGCGTTATGAATCTATTTAGGTATTTGAGACTTCTTATCATTTTGACCAATTAATTTTATTTTATTATGCCGGGTACAGATTGCTGTAACAGAGCATTTCAACTCGTGCGCGCCGCAATCCACAAAGTGTCGGTTTTTACACCGAATACAAAAGGGCGAGCAGTGTGCACGGAGCGTCAGTGTGGACGGCTTGTTCGTGTCTATACTGCAGAACGCGCGCAAACAATGGAGGACTTGTTCTCGACAGACTGAGCTATATTCACCGCGCGCATGCCGGAAACATGCTCGGTTCGTACGCGCGCTGCGTCCACACTTATGAAATATTCCTTTCATGTTACGTCACAGCAATCTGTACCCGGCTTTATATGCTTGTGTTGTTACATTTTTTTATTATATTATATTTTTCTTTATTGAATAAATTTTGAAATATTTAGAATAGTGGTGATACTAAAATTATACAATAAAATGTAAAAGTCCATTAGGGCGTGTAATAAGTAAATATATATGTAAAATGGTATTCTATCCCATTTTTACCATATTTCGTTAACACAGTTTTTTGTGTGAAATTTAAGGTCCAGTGTCTTCGCAAAAATTAATTAAAGAAAATGCCATTAACCCCTCAGACCTCGGGCCTTTTTTGTTAGAAGTTCAAAATATTTCCGCTTTGCAATAAAATCCAAAAAACTGGAATATTTTTCAACGTATCAGAAAACAAGGCAAATGTATTATCTACAAACGTTATCTCACTTTTTTGGCATTTCAAGTAAAAATAATAAATAAAAAATTGTCACACTTATATATTTTTTTCAAATTGCGGTCGAAACTTTGGTTTCATAAAGCTGTACATTTTAATTATTTTGTGATTAACTTTTAGATTTGAATAAAAAACATAAAATTTTGTCTTTATAACTGAGATCATATTTCTAACAATGATAATAAGAGAGACAAAACCATTTCCATGAGACCTATATGAGGGGTTCCAAAAAACGAACAAATTTGCGTAAGTAATTTTGAAAAATCCCCGTTAAACGCCGATTCTAGGTGCTTTTCAACTTTTCATCTAATTGTAATAAGCCGACAAGCTTAACTATGATTGTTGTCCTCTTCTGCTGAACACAATTGTAATAAGACGACAAGCTTAACTATGATAGTTTTCCTCTTCTGCTGAACACAATTGTAATAAGCCGAAAAGCTTAACTATGATAGTTGTCCTCTTCTGCTGAACACAATTGTAATAAGCTGACAAGCTTATCTATGATAGTTGTCCTCTTCTGCTGAACACAATTGGTTCAAAAGCTGAAATGGACTTGTAATCAGCATTTAACGGGGACTTTAGAACTGTCAGAACAACAAAATGGCACTAAATGGCCATTTGTTGATAATATTTCATTTGAATTTCTGTGAAACAACTCGTCCTAATCCTAAATATTTGCACCACGAGACACTCTTATAAGGCGCTTCTAGGCTTGGGACGGGCGGTGGCTTAGAGTAACTATAAATATTAGAAACCATATTATATTACTTTTGTTTTTAAACTAATTTTTATTGAGGAAGATCCGCGAAGAATGCAAGTCTAATGTAAGCGTACCTAACGAGTAAAATTAAGAAAGGATCAAACTCGTATCTACTAAACCTAACCTAAAACCAGAAAATGGGACATAGAAAATTCAGGCATCCAGTAAAGACAATAAATAATTATTGTCATCTGTATTATTTTTGTTCCATTTTACTATTTTTAAACAATACTTGAATGCCTTTGCGGGATGTCTGTATTATTTTAGTCCCATTTTTTGTTAATTTAGGTTGAGTTAAGTTTTAGAAGATTTTTTTTTATTGGGGGATGTTTTTTCCGTAGGATATTTGGTCGGAGGATATTTTGTCAGGGATATTTTTTCGCAGGATGAAAACACTCATTACCAGATTTAAGTATTGATTTCACTTTTTAATTTCATTGAGATTCTACTTTAAGATTTAAAATAACTACAACTCTAGAGATCACGGGTTCAGATTCTTGTTATTTCACATTTGATTCTTTAAAATGACATTTGTAGAATATTTTCAGCACAAAGTTAATAATACTCTCAGTATCGCCCTGTTGAAAGATCGTTAATTGAAATGGCTTTAGCCTGCACGCTTCATGGTCAAAATAAGAGGAACATAATTACTCTCTACATCCTATTTTCTAAAATCTGTGTGAAAAACCAGAATTTAAAGGATACAGTCCCAGAAATGTTATCATTTATTAGTCTTATTTAAATAATAAAACAGAAAATAATGGTGTTATCACAGCGATAATTATTATTATGACCATTTGACCAGCGAATTCCCAGAACACGGATAGTACAAGGGAAATAACATTTTTTATTAAATGATATCTTTCATTTACATCCGTCACCCGCCCAGATAAATTAAAAGGTCCAAATCGCAACTGCATCCGTCCAAATATGATTGCGGAAATGAAGTGATATAATATTTATTTACATTGTGAGTTTCAACATCATTAATAAGCGGTAGATAACACTTAAGGTGGTACAATACTCTCAAAAAGTAGGTTTCCTCAAAATTCACATTTTAATCATTTCCGGCGAATTCTTAACTGTAATTCCTTTTTTTTAAAACAGACCCCTGGAAAGGTAAGTTTTTTACATTTCAGAATCATAAAAGTAATACCTAACCGTTAATATATTTTACATACAACGATTTAAAAAAATATTACCCGTTATTCAACTATAAAGTTAGCGGTAAGCACCAGATTTTATTTTTCTAGACGATGTACTAATAACTTCCGCAGGGAAACGTTTAGAAACATCTTAATTAATTCAAATGAAGCTGGCGGAAAGTTCGAATCTCCAGGCCTGCTAGGGCAAATTCGACCACACCTCCATCCAATACGCCGTATCGCAGACGTATATTTGTTTACACGCTTTCTTCACTTACGTCGTTAAGCCGCCGCTATCCTAATTTCTATCGATTTATTACATATCTCCCTTAACTATTTTAAGTTTTTAAACTTTTGAAAAAGTTGTGTCACATATTTTTGAAGATAATATCTAGACGCGTTCTATACCGAAACAAAAAAAATATATGAAATTCCCTCAATGGAAAAAAAAACACGAAGTATGCTCCAAAAAATATTAAAAAAACGAAAAATATTGAAACAAATTTACCATATTTCTTTAAATGATATTTAAGGTACTATTTTAATCGAGTCGTGTTTTATTAAACATTTTCACAAGTTTCGCTTCAATAAATTTAATATCGTTTTAAATATTAGCGAGCTCTCTCCAACAAATATTACATATCTCACCAACTTCTTTTTTTTTGAGCGCGGATGCGGCGCTTTAAGATTCAAAATTATTTTAAAGTTTTTGGTAAGGCAAATTCGACTGTAGGACCGTCCAATACACCGGGTCGGATTCTGAATATATTTAGGGTATTTTGTCGTCTTAAGTTTTTCTGTACTTTGTGGAAACATGGACACTAAGAGCCAGCGAAAGAAATCGGATAGATGCCCTCGAAATATGGTGCTGGAGAAGTTTGCTCAGAATTCCATGGACCGACAGACGTACTAATATGTGCATTCTGGAAGAGCTGGGCATTCACAATAGGGTTTCAACTAGTTGGTTTTTCAGTTCCCACGCAGCGCAAGCTCACAAGGAGTGGAAGGGTCTTGTCCACCATAGAAATTGAAGTAAGGGTCACAATCAGGGTTGCCAGGTTTTTTCCAAATATATACCGAACACTGAGCAAAAAAAATTTAGAAGAGAATTTCCCTAGATTTCGGTGGTACCTTGGCAAAGCAAAACCCGTGTCGGGAGGGCGGGGTGGGGGGGGGGGGGGATTGTCGGACTTTGAAACATTGTAAGCAGTCAATTTATTTGAATAATCACATTTACGCAAGTACGTAGTCATCTGATGTATAACACTAATCCGCAAAATGACTCGAAAATAGTGAGCGCGTGCACAAAGCGGCGACACCGCACAAACTAAGTAGGGATGCTACGCAACATCGATTGCCGATTGCGTCAAATCTGACAGTTGAATCGTTTATTAGGGAGAAAAATTAATCAGAAAAAATACCGAACCGCCAATACTTCATCATTTTCAATTTTGAAAAGTTTAGATTAGATTAGAATTGGTTAGCTGGTTTTGGCATACGGGTGGGTACTGCGACCCCTTTCAACTCATTGAACAAATTTTGATGTTGTAACTAAAAACAGTGGTTACTCCTCAGGCCTCGTGCCTATTTTTTCGGAAGGTCAAAATATTTTCGCTTTGTAATAAAATCAAAATAAATGGAATATTTCTGAACACATCCGAAAACCAAAAACTGTTTTTGAAAGGTATTGTAATGCTCTTTCAAATTTTATATTTCTTAATTAAAATGTAATTTTTTAATTAATATAATTTTATTTAAAGCAAACATGAAAATAGCTCATCTTACATTTTTTCTAACAAAAATTACTGATAACGAGAAAAATAAAAACACGGTCGTATTATTTTAGGCAAAAGTATTATAAATGTAATCGTCAACTCACTTTTTGTTATTCCATGTAAAAATGATTAATAAAAAATTCCCAAATTTCCGTTTTTTTTTCAAATCGCGGTCGGAAACTTTGGTTTCATAAAGGTGTACATTTTAATTTATTTCTCGTAACTTTTAGATTTGAATATAAAGCGAGATGTTTTTAACATACCCTTTAGATCATATTTCTAAACGTGATAGTAAGGGAGACACAACGATTTCTGTAAGACCTATATGAGTTGTTCCAAAAGCGGAACAATTTAGCCCGGGGGGTTAAGTGGTTAACCCTGGTGTAACACCATCATTCAGAATTGAATCGTTACTTGAAATGGCTTGTGCCGTATTTGCTGACTAGATCTGAATAGCCAGCTATATTTTCCACATCTTCTCCCCCTCCCCACTACCTTCAGCCTCACAACATACCAAAATTGGGTATGTCATAGTCGCACTGGCTCCAGATGGTTGGGAGCAGTTGGGACTCTTGTGTGATATTCAGATAACATAATTTATATTATAAGCAAGTAAAAACCTTTAGTGGTTTTTTGCTTAGCCGAATGCACGTATAACTATGTCTATTTTGTTATTACCGCATGCTCCTTCGGGGAGTCGGGATTGTTGTTAGTAAAAATATTTGTATATCAGATTTTCACTTAAGACGCCTGCAGATATATGAATGTCGACTTTGGTTGTACGGCCGTTTTATCTAATTTGCATACTTATTTGAAGAAATAATATTCTATGGGATCAACTGTTGGGGGCATCAACTGTTAGGGGGGCAATTGTAGCCGGATCATTTGTCGTTGAACTGAATTTGAAATTCTGAATTTTGAATTGAATTGTCATTTATAAATAAAAATGAAACTCTGAAATGTACGTATGCGCATAACTTCCGAACGACTGCACCAAATTGGATAATTCTTTTTTTGTGTTCGTTATTGTCAAGACAAGGTTTGTTTAAAGTGCTGGTGCTCTACTGGTGAGCTCTGGCATTATGAAATTTGTGTTAAAAAATTGTAATAGGTGGCACGCAGGCTGTTTAAAAACTTAATGTACAAGGACTGAATGTATGGAATGCGAGAGTGGGGAGGGGAATCTAGGAGGGGGAGGAGAACTTAGGAGGGGGCTTCACGGTACGGGGGGAAGGGGGAGTGGAGTGGGGAGAATGAAGGTGGAGGAGGCGGAGTGGGAACGCAAGAGGAGAAGGGGACGCGGGAGAGGAAGGGGAGGCGGAAGGGGAGCGGGACGAATGGGAAAGGACACGCAGGGAGAAATAATTTCTTTATTAAATGGCATAGCAACGCATGCCGGGTACCAGCTAGTTTATAATAAAATTGGTATAACTGAGATTTGTAATTATAATCAGTGACTTACATCTAAGACTTATAGCGAATGGCTTATATCTATGACTTATGGCTAGTGACTTATGACTAAGACTTATAATAGTTCACTTAAAACTAGTAATACATGTACAATGCATTTGACCAATAACCGTGATGCTGCGATAAATTATAAAAAATATACAGGACCATACTTACCTGGCAGGCCACTTTTGAGATTAACACTGTTTATTGTTAATTAGAGAAATTTAGATCCAATTTGCACGCACAGGCCATAAATGGGAACAATGAGAACACGTGTTATTGGAAACACTAATATATTATCCCGGTATATCTTATCTATAATATAAAAATGAATCGCTAAATTTGTTGGTAAGCGCAAATCTCGAGAGCGGCTGAACCGATTTCGCTAATTCTTTTTTTAGAATATTCCTTGAAGTTCGAGGATCTTTCTTACGGAGAGAAAAATTAAGAAAATTTCGCAGAAAATTGGATAATTTCAGAAAACCCGCACGTTTGACATTTCGCGTGTTTGAGAATGACATTTTGCAAAACAATAATTGTTAAATCAGGATTCTATTTTTGAAAATATTTAAGTTGATAAATGTATTTAAAGTAGGTACTCCTCTAATAGTTTGAATCAAATCAAGAATTTTAGAAATTTTAAATGGGTACCTATGTTAGGTAACAAATTTAATATACATGAAAAATGGAAATTTGAATAAAAATTGTAAAAGGTGGCACGCGGACTGTTTAAAAACTGAATGTACTGGGATTGAATATATGGAACGAGGGAGGAGGATTGGCGGGACGAGGGAGCAAGAAAGGGAAGAAGGAAGGCGGGGAAGGTGGAAGGGGAAAGCGGGAGGGGAATGGGAGGGGAACTCGAAAGGGTGGTTAGCGGTACGGAGGAAGGGGGGGGGGGGGGGGGAAAGTGGAGTGGGGAGATGGAAGGTGGAGATGAAGGAGTGGGAACGCGAGAGGGGAAGATGATGCAGGAGAAGAAGGGGAGGCGGAAGGGGAACGGGACGAACGGGAAAGGACACTCAACAGAAACAATTTTTTATTAAATGGCATAGCAACGCATGCCGGGACCAGCTAGTATTTTAATAATTATATATAATATGTTATTTAAACACTGGAGCACAGCGCACTTTAAAACATTTTTCTCCGTTTACTCGAGATTTTCAGAAGATTATTTTATAAAAATTTCGCCAACATTAAAAAAATCATACCTTCGAATTTAAAAATTGGAGATATTGTTATGGTACGCCCTAAACGACAGAATTCGAGTCCATAAGAACACCGCCGCAGACAGCAACACCCCGCTCCCCCCTGTTTCCTGTTACCTACTTCCTCTCCCCTCTGCATTCCCGGGCAGTCGAGAATTGCAAGCCGCTTCGGGAACACGTTACGCTCCTCGGATCGAACACCGAGTTCGCGGCTAATTTCTGTCGATCAATTTGAACGCAATTACATCTGCGATGTTAATTGAAGTACATACGGGTTTTAGCGCTGGTATTCTGCCATGCCTGTGTGAACTTCGGGTCCTGTCCTAGACTCGGGAAGTGCCCCTGCTGAACCCGGAAGGCGTAGATCCCCGAACATCATGTAAGCTGTACAATTATTCCCTCTTCTGTTTGTGTCCTATAACGATAGACTGTAAACCCTCGCGAAAAGCCATAACTCAGAGAGTTTCGTTTTAGAGATCATGAGGTATAAACACGATAGCTAGGTTTGTGTAATATGCATTTCTTGTGTTGAATTGTACTGTAATAACCTATGTACTGTGTTTTGAATTTGCAATACATGAATCTATTTAACTCTATCCTGTTGTTAATCTGCCTCGGCAGGAGCATTTCCTAGAGTGTATTTCCCGGACGACCGTGGGGAAGAGAGAGAGTTCCGAAGCATTCATGCGACCTGCCCCTGGAATAGAGGGTACTTTTGTCTCTGCTGTGAGCTGGCCTGGGACATGTTAGGGCCCATCATAACAACTGTCGCCATAGCGTGGGGCCTCGGAATTTTTTTTCTCTCTATCACGATCGCTTTGCGGAGTGCAACTTGTCGAAATCCTCCCTGTACAGGAATTGTTTTGTGAACATTAATTATGCCTTGATATTCTACACCCAGTGTACAGTGAATTCTGTGGAAAAACCACAGAAACCTATGTGTAAATTGGATCCATTATACAGATCTGATTGTAACCATGAATCACGCCGCAATTGAAAACACGGCCATTTTGGAAGCTACTAGAAGGACGCCAACATTTAAACCGCGAATCTGACTGCGCAGGCGTGACCCTTTTGTTCACCAAGCTACGGTCAATTTCGCGCCAATCTCAACGGCAAATGTTCACGCGGTAAATACCTATTCTCTGGATTGCGCGCGCAAGTGCTTTGTCTCGCGCCAAAATTCCAACGGAAAAAACCCGTCGGAACGAAATAATTAACTGTTGCTATGCAGCGTTTATAATCAAATCGCCTTTTATGACTGAACCGGATAGCAACGGAAATTATTATAAATTTGATTCTGGAACCCTAGTTATTTTGCGAATTCTTTAATCAAAAATTTCGGACTTACGTTTTTTTGTTGTTTCTGCACAATATACCAATTGGCCCACTTGTGTCTGTTAAATTAGTATAATTTATATTTCACCAAATGGACAAAATAATGACTTTTTTTCCCATTCTACATTATAGGTACCACTTTTTTTTCAGCATAAGTGTAAAGTGAATTGTGTTTTTTCCCTACATAAAGAAAAGTGAAATAATAATAAAACAAATGATTGATTCCATGAATAAATAAAATAATTTTAATGTGGTTGTCGTAACGAATCCCATATTCAGTTTTTTTCATCCGGAAGTTTGTTCTTATTTGACAGAAGAGTGCCTTTTGTGAATTTTAGTGCCTTTCTCAGTGCAAAGTGAAGTGAAAAAAAATAAAAAAGCCGTTTTCTAAAGGTCAGTCCTGGCAATTTTTTTTGAAAATAAATAAATACTTGTGAATTTCACAGTTTTCTCAAAAGTGGTCAGTGAAACACAGAAACCTTTACTACTAAGGTCTTTCCACGCAAAATTTTTTTTTCGTATGCCTTCCTTTGACAAAGATTCTGGTGTCATTTATACCAAATTGTAGTATGAAATACAGTTTTCTATAACTATTTTAGAAGTGCCAACCAGTGGTTACCAAGTGAAAAGTGCCTCACAAAATTAATTTTGCGTTTGCTAAAGGAAACCCCTGGCAAAATTTTTTTCACCACCCGGGAAACTCACAATGGAAAACAATCAAGCTATGGCATCATCCAATTTGGGTATCATTCCCAACGTGCACAACTTATCCAAAACTCACTTACAAACTGCTTTAAGGGATAGAGGACTCTCGCCATCAAGCAAATCTAAATCTACATTAAAGGCTTATGCACTTCTATTTAACAAAAAGTACATTAAGAGAATAAACCTCGCCCCCTCAAGCGAAAATAATTCACGCTCGGCTACGCAAGTTTTGGATAATCTTGTTCCTAACAAAGAACCTATGCTGCAAGTAATGATAAAACAGGACATCGCACCCACCTTGACACAAGATAAAACTTACGATTTATCCTCTTGGAAAGTCAAATATAATGGCGTCTCCGATGTGCTGGATTTCATCGACCGTATCGAAGAAACGGCTACAATCAAAAATATCCCATTCGAGATTCTACGAAAAAACTTCATAGAACTCATCTCCCCAGAATTGATACCCTGGCACCGCATTCAAAAAACTAAATGCAAAGATTGGAATAAACTCAGATCTGCCCTAATCTCGAGCTTCGGAAAAACAGAAGCCCAGCACAGGATCAAATTATCTTTACTATCTATTAAACAGCTGGTAAATGAACCTGTAGCAACATTCATAGAAAGGGCTGAATCCATTAACATCAAGCTTTCACATCCCGTTTCGGAAGCTGAACTATTACCAGTCATAACTGATGGCCTTTTAAGCAGATACGAGAACATCATCACCTCGCAGAAAATTGCATCCCTGGCCCAGTTAAACGAGGTCTGTCTCCTTCTGGAATCATACCAGGATAGGAAGAACATAAAGAATGTGTCAAATAATGTAGTTGTGCCAAGTCGTCCGTCTGGTTTAAAACCAGAATTCGACAACAAAAAAGTGTGCTCTTTTTGCAAAAAAGTAGGCCATCTGGCCACTACTTGTTTCAAGCAAGCGAGGTTTCTGGAATCCAAGGAACCCCGAACTTTCAAGAGGCATCACTCTAGGGACCGCTCTCCTCCACGCGACGAACTGCGCAATATTTTCAAGAAATCAAGGCACAACATGGAAAGGTTACAAAACCCAAGCGATGTCAGACCTCAGGTGGATTTCTCCAAGCCCCCACCAAATTTCTACATGAAGAGGCCAAAAAACTAAATAATAACCTCTCAGGCACCCATTCTGAACCAAGGTCTAAAGAATAGACTGATTGGTTAGCACACATTAAGTATTTTAACCAGACCTTAAATGTTTCTTCGGTTTGTTGCAAACAAGCTAAAGATGGGAGACCCTATGCTTCTTTCTCTGTTAACAATGTGACCTTTTCCGGATTACTTGATAGTGGGGCATCCATCAGCTGTCTTGGCAACAATGCTCACTTGCCTTTTGTTAACAGTGATTTTAGAATTTCGCCCCAATCGACACACCTGACGACTGCAGATAATGTTTCTCAGCCGGTCATCGGTGCCCTTGCCCTGCCAATTAATTGTAACAATAAAATAGTTACAATCAATTTTCTAATAGTGCCCTCTATATCCCAGAATTTCATCCTTGGCGTTGACTTCTGGAAGGCATTCAATGTTGCTCCCCAAGTATTTAATACTCTTGGCGAAACCTCCACTGCCGCTCAAATTAGTGAGATCCGCACAATAATACCTCACGAAAATTTAAGCACGGACCAGGCTCTCCAACTAAAGGAAATGGTCAATAAATTCGAATCAATATCCTTCGAAAAATGTGGACTAGGTTTGACAAATTTGGTGGAACACCATATCAAAACCAATGGCCCACCCATCAAGCAACGTTATTACAACTTAGCCCCCCAAAAACTTAAACTTTTAGAAAACGAACTTGACGAAATGTTAAAAATGGGTGTGGTGGTTCCCAGCAGAAGTGCATGGACCAACCCAACTCTTTTGGTTTCTAAAAAAGACGGCTCTGCACGTTTCTGTCTCGACAGTAGACGTTTAAACTCTTGCACGGAAGCTGATGCGTATCCCTTACCTCACGTTCACGCAACCTTAGACAAGCTGCGTAACGCCAAGTTCATCTCTTCTGTCGATCTCAGCAAAGCGTTTTGGCAAATACCCTTGGACGCAGAATCGTGCGAAAAAACTGCTTTCGTTGTACCTGGTAGGGGAATGTTCCATTTTAAAAGATTACCCTTTGGTCTAAAAAACAGCCCCGCCGAGTTGCAAAGACTGATGGACAAACTTTTCGGTCCTGAAGTCGATAATAGCCTGTTTTGTTACCTTGACGACCTCATCATCGTCAGCGATACCTTTGAAAAACACCTATTAATGCTGGAAAAAGTTTTCCAACAACTCAAGTTCGCTGGTTTAACCATCAACTTGAAGAAGTCTGAATTCTGTAAGTCCCGTCTACGTTATTTGGGATTCATTGTCGACGAAAAAGGTCTAAGAACAGACCCCGCTAAGGTGGAAGCCATGGCAAATTTTCCCCGACCCAAAAACGCGAAGGAAGTCAAAGGTTTCCTTGGACTTGCAGGTTACTACAGGAGATTCATCAAAGACTTTTCCACTATTGCAGCCCCCTTAAATAAAATTACCGGCATTCGTAAAGGTGTCAGCAATTTCCGATGGTCTGTCGAAACTGAAGAAGCGTTCACAACTTTAAAAAATGCCCTTCAAAAAGCTCCCGTTCTGAATTGCCCGGATTTTGCACTCTCTTTTACCCTCCACACGGATGCCTCCAATGTAGGAATCGGTGGAGTCCTTACTCAAGAATTCCCAGATGGCGAACACCCTGTAGCGTATTTTTCCCGTACACTAAACAAACACGAGAAAAACTACGGAATTACCGAGAAAGAATTATTGGCTGTATTGGATTCTGTTCACCATTTCCGCGGTTACATAGACGGTAGCAAATTTACTGTAGTCACAGACCATAGTAGTTTGAAATGGTTGATCTCTTTAAGTAATCCCTCCGGTAGGCTCGCTCGCTGGTCCTCCCGTTTGTCTCAATACAATTTTGATGTTGTTCACCGTAAAGACGCGGACAATATTGTTCCCGACGCCCTTTCAAGAATTGAACTAGCTTCATTAAATGTTGACACAATTGCCCCCCCTCCATCTACAAAAGATGAATGGTACTTGAAAATCTTCGAAGGTTGCAAAAATAACCAACAAAAGTTTCCTAATTTTATCATAAAAGAAGGACAACTATACCGTAATTGCAAGGCACCACTATCCATCCTCGAAGATTACTCGTGGAAACTTGTCGTTCCCCTCGAAGGTAGAGAACAAATAATCATTGACAATCATAGTGCTCCCGACTCCATACACCCAGGAAATTTCAAGACGTATAAAAAAATCGCCTTGAAGTATTATTGGCCTGGTCTCTTTAAGCAAATTCGCAATTACATCTCTAAATGTGAAACTTGTAAAGCTTATAAACATAGCACGGCAGCACCTGCTGGCCTAATGGGTAATCCCAAACGTGCCGACAGACCCCTACAATCATTGTCAATGGACCTCGTCGGACCCTTTCCTCGAAGTTATGCCGGACACATGCACATACTTAGTGTAGTGGATGTTTTCACTAAATTCTGTTGGATCTTCCCTTTAAAAAGAGCCAACGCGTCCGCCATCATCAAACTCCTGGAAAAACACATTTTTATACCTTACGGAACACCCAGAACCATAATAGTTGATAACGGAAAACAATTTATTGCCCAAGAATTCAAAGATTTTCTTGCCAAATACGGAATCAAGGACATTTACTATAACACCTTGTATACTCCACAAAATAACACTGTCGAACGTTATAACCAGACAATCAACACAGCTCTAGCTATTCTAGTTGATAAAGATCAACGTACTTGGTGTAAAAACCTAGATAAAATTCAGGCTGCTATGAACAACACGGTTAACCTGGCCACTGGTTACACACCTTTCTTCTTAAAACACGGTATGGAACAAGTTGTTCACGGTTCTCTACATAGGGACACAAACTTTCCTACGTCAATTGCCGCCACAAGCAACCCTACCGCGGACTATGCCCATCGTCTGGAAGAACTGTCGGCCATCTACAGTGAAGTCACTGATGCTTTACTCCTGGCTCATCAAAAGAGCGCGGACAGATACAACCTACGTAGGAAACATGTCACCTTCAATACTGGAGACATAGTTTGGAGAAAGAACAACACACTTTCCCAAGGAGCCATGTATTTCTCTGCCAAGCTGGCACCACGTTTCGTGAAGGCCAAAGTTCTAAGAAAGATATCAGATCTAGTGTACTCTTTGTCTGACTCCTCGGGAAAACACATTGATAATTACCATATTAAGGATATTGCAAAGACTGGAAGTGAGGAGTCAAGTAAAACTGCCCCCACTATCTCAGCAAACTCAAAATGATCCAGTGTGTATCACCACAACCCTTTGGTAAGCACATCAAGTCTTACAATGACTGGCGTGTAAAGTGTCAATTACATGTCCACCCTTTCGTTGATGAAACGAATATTGTTAAAAAATCATTTTTGTAAATTTATGTACACTCCACGGCGTAGTTTGCCCCGTTCATGTTTATGAATTGGCAACCACCGTAATTTTTGTTCCACACGTTTTTGTTTTGTTTTTTTATTTTTTTCTCACCTGTTCCAAAATTGATCACTTTAGAGCAGAGACACCCCTCGAGTCACAGTGTTTGGGAAGTCATGAACCCAAATCATTGCCTCTCAACCCCTCACACTACGCAACGTTCATGCCATGGCACGCTTTGCTATGTAATGCAATATTGTAATTTTCACCATTTTTGTTTGTTGTTTTTTCATCATATCGGAAGGAATCTCTTCAAAAAATTTTTTTCTTTTATGTTCTGTAAGTACTGGAGCGTCGTTCTAAAGTCGGATTTGGTAAACTCCAAAGCGTTAAATCACGACCCAGGACTAGTAAACCATCTTAACATGCTCCATATTTTACTCATCATGGTAAAAATAAGTGGTTACTCACATAATCACATTCCTTGTGTACAGTAGTTTTCAATTTTTCTCAAATGTTAAAAAAATTGATGGCGTCCTACCCGAGCTCTTTGCTAACAAATTGGATTTTGACACGTCCATTTTGAAATCATACGTATACAAATAAAGGAAAAGCCTTTAAATTGGTCTTTCCACCCTTATACAAATCTTCTTGGGCCCGTTTCAACTAAAGTACGTAAAACCAAATACTCGGTCTTTTGTTGTTATAAGAAGTCCTCGATTTGTCCCTCTTCACAACATTTATGTCTTGTATTACAAGCCTCAACCCTGACGGAAAAGGTTAATAAAACCTAACGGCAGCCCTGTTTTCCGTATTATAAATAACCGCAGTTTAACGTAAATCATCAATGTTTTGTTTGATCATCGTTTTGCAAACATAGGCATTCAACTCTTGTTTCGCCATTTAACCAAGTATTTGCAACCTAAATTGCACATAACCCGGTATGATGTAACTGCACAAAAGGTATGTAAAACCACAATTGGTCCCTTTTGTTTGTCCCCACTGAAGTTGCTACAATAGACAGTATGTAAAACCATATAGGTCTGTCTTTGTTTGTCACATGGTGTAAACAGAAATGTACTCTGTCATCACCCCGCCTTTATAACATACGAAGTGACATTAAATTGTTTACCTCCTTGTTATTCTATCGTACGCTCCTGGGCTACGGAGTTAGTTAATCTAACAAATCTTCATATTCTGTGTTAAAACAAGCATTGTTAACGTTTATTGTGTTGTATTTAAACGCAACCCTGTTACATTATAGGAGGGATCCTTAAAATACCTGCCACAATACGAGAAGTTCGTCATAATCACTTTTGCTCATAGCTAAATGTTATTGAGTTGGTCGTGTGACATATTTGTCATGAGTACCGTTTTGTACATTCTATTTTGGTCGTGTGACATATTTGTCATGAGTACCGTTTCGTACATTCTATTTTGGTCGTGTGACATATTTGCCATGAGTACCACCCTTTTGTATAACCTGTTCTGGTCGTGCGTCATTTATTTGCCGTGAGCACCGCTTTTATGTATAATTGTGTATAAACTCTGTACACTATACGTGGAGACGTTAAAACACTTACCGTGATTCGTGCGAACGACATAATATCGGCTTTGCCATCTTCTTTAAGTTGCATTGTATAAACTCTTTGACTTCTGTCTATAATTGAGTTATATCTTGTATGTACTTACATATTTTGTACACTATACGTGGAGACGTTAAAACACTTACCATGAGTCGTGCGAACGAAATAATATCAAACCTTTTGTGTGCGATCTACGAAATGTAGTCCACAACCCTTTGTTGTCATTCAACGCCGATGCCCGTGGACTTCCTGTTTTTTACTTCTTTGCAAAAGGAAAGAAGCCCAGGAATATCTACTATCCCAAAAGGACTAGTTTTCAGCTTCACTGTCAATTATGGGGCATAGTGCTGTGGGAGTTAATCGATTGAGCACAAAACCACCTAACTCGTTGTCTGGAGAACGAATAAGAAAACCCCCAGGTTTGTGAAATTGGAGCAAGGGTCTGTCTTTTCTCACAATCATGTAGAAGTTTTAAAACGACCCCTAATCTTTTGCCCAATACACGCGAAAGATTAGCCTCTTTGTTATAATGTGTATTCAAATTTCTCCTCACCCTTTTCTGATAAATGTAAAGAGTCAGGAAATCTGCTGGTTGATTATGTTTCATTTTCACATAGAGTTTGAATTGGAAATTAGTCCAGTCTCTAGCAAATTTCGTAACTCGTCTCCCTTCTCCCCTCCTCCCCCCATTCCCCCATGTTCTCAGATTATGTTTTGAAGTGAAAAATCTGTCGTTGACCATATTTCGCCCTCACTTGCAGTTCGAATAGGTAACTGTCCGGTTATCTACAGGTTTTCCCCCTCAATCTCTGCATATGTCTCACCTTTTTTCTCTTTCTCAATTCTACGAAACACATTCATGAATGTTGGATATGTACGATATGCACTTGGCGTAACGTCTGTCTCCTTTTTGACAACCTTTATTCATGAATTGGTTTCCCTTTGCCGTGACTAGTTCACGATTCTTTGTCTTGTTCTTTGAAATTCTACGAAAATGTTACCATCTTATGTTAACATAGGCCATAGAGGGCCGGTTGTTTTTTAACCAAGACATATTGTCACTCGGCAAGCGCCAAGTCATCCTGGAAAAAGAAAATGTTCATGTAATCACAATTTAGTTAGGAATCTCTCTTCGTCACTCTCTGAGTCGGTGGTTAAAATTTCGTTAATTTCATTTTCTGGACACATTTTGTTTCTCTCCAAACCTTTTCTTCATTGGTCCCTAGGCAGGTAAACTTCAAGAATTTTGCTCTAATAATAATTTCTCCCGGATTTAAAAAGAAGCCCAGGCGGATGTCATCACCAACAGCCAAGCTGAGCTTCACTTCCTGACAGCACGCGCTGTGGTTACAAGGTCCCTCCTGCTGCCATTTTCTACGTATTTGTTCCTGAAAGCACAGACCATACCGCTCATATGTATGTTGTCTTGTCGTGCCACAGCAAGCTGAGTTGTCCCACCATACATTATGACACTCTAAACTACCTTTTGGGCACGCTAGCTCCTAGGTTTGTTCTTACTCTTGCTATCAATGCCAACCTTGCCGTCTCTTGCTCTGTCATGCAGTGACGCATATATCGTCATGTGTAAACCATCATTACCTTGACCCACCAGTATTCGCTGAATGCGTACCAATACAAGTTATCTTGAGCTACATTATGCTTCAATAACCATTATATACGATCCGTGTTTACCATAATAACATTTAGGATTCGTACTGGCATGTCTGCAGATACTGGATTCTTCTCTTCAATGGCCTCTGTAACCATAGTCGCGGCACAGCAACCACAGTCTCCACTTCGTGAACTTCAACGTCTTCGACCAAACCAGGTGTTTTCTAAGGCCTAAGTGTACTCTTGAGTGTTATCTCAAATGGGTCTGATTGCAGTGATAATGTAATCCTTAGAATCTGTGAAACCACGTCCTTTTCTTCGAAATTCTCCGAAACCAATCAAATCCACGCTTCGCAAACTTAGCTCCCAGACCAATGAAACCTTAGAATCACACTTTTTCTCTTCTCTTGTACAAATGTATTGTCATTCTTTCAATTGCATAACCATGTGTATTGTCATTTTTTCAATTGCATAACCATGTGTATTGTTATTTTCAATTGCATAACCTTGTATGTTGTCTTACACCATGTACTCTCCCCAAAGTTGTCTTTTCCAAACATTCTATGTACCCCCATCCATTCCCTACAAACATTGTTGACCTAAACTATAGCATAAACTGTATGTTCTAGCTAGGCAATCTCTCAAGCAACAAATCTCTCAAAAAACCCCGATGGAAGCATAAGAGGATTTTTTTTTCCTACAGCTCCATTACCACGTCGCTTTTTTTCCAAGCGCGGGGGGAAGTGTTATGGTACGCCCTAAACGACAGAATTCGAGTCCATAAGAACACCGCCGCAGACAGCAACACCCCGCTCCCCCCTGTTTCCTGTTACCTACTTCCTCTCCCCTCTGCATTCCCGGGCAGTCGAGAATTGCAAGCCGCTTCGGGAACACGTTACGCTCCTCGGATCGAACACCGAGTTCGCGGCTAATTTCTGTCGATCAATTTGAACGCAATTACATCTGCGATGTTAATTGAAGTACATACGGGTTTTAGCGCTGGTATTCTGCCATGCCTGTGTGAACTTCGGGTCCTGTCCTAGACTCGGGAAGTGCCCCTGCTGAACCCGGAAGGCGTAGATCCCCGAACATCATGTAAGCTGTACAATTATTCCCTCTTCTGTTTGTGTCCTATAACGATAGACTGTAAACCCTCGCGAAAAGCCATAACTCAGAGAGTTTCGTTTTAGAGATCATGAGGTATAAACACGATAGCTAGGTTTGTGTAATATGCATTTCTTGTGTTGAATTGTACTGTAATAACCTATGTACTGTGTTTTGAATTTGCAATACATGAATCTATTTAACTCAATCCTGTTGTTAATCTGCCTCGGCAGGAGCATTTCCTAGAGTGTATTTCCCGGACGACCGTGGGGAAGAGAGAGAGTTCCGAAGCATTCATGCGACCTGCCCCTGGAATAGAGGGTACTTTTGTCTCTGCTGTGAGCTGGCCTGGGACATGTTAGGGCCCATCATAACAATATAAAAACCTATTATAGTGCTATATACATATCCAATGAATTAACCAGTATTATGGTAGATGTAGACTTGTAAGGTGCGACGTGACGTGATGTTCTCTGCCGTGATGGCTAGCGTTTACATCTTTAAGTTGTCCCCTGACGCCTTATGACGATATTTTAAATCAATACGGTCGTAGTTCTCGGGGAGTTCACACGTTCCCAATGTTTTCTCACGAATCATCCGGTTCTGATTCAGATTTTGAAGAAGATATTCAATTTATGGTACATTTCGTATCATAAATCGCTTTATGTTGTCGTACTATTTCGATCAAGTCGTCCATAACGATATATTCAATTAAATTTTATATGATACGAGTGGTAGCGTATGTATGGATACTGTTTTAATAATGTAATGATACTGTTTTAATTTTTTTAAATCCAAATGTCATACGATTTCCGGACACAAGAAATAAAAAGTGGCCCGCGCGTCAATACACAAGCACGTGGTACATACACACTAGCAGAGACAAGGCCGTCCCCGCGGACTCCAGTTACTAATATCTACAGCCTGTATGTCGGACGAATATCTACAGCTCATGTGTTGAACTAATATCTACGAACTTCAGAGTGTTGACTAATATCTACAGAGCGTAGGTTGAACTAATTTCTACAGAGCGTAGGTTGGACTAATCAGCTAAATGTGTCCAATAGTCCGATATCAGGGATTTTTACATACATACTTACATAAATTAAGTTTTTTAAACTGCATACGCAATATTACGTTATTCCAATATGCTATACATAATTGCAAATCCAACCTCTGCCAGTACTGTAGATATTCGTCAACACTTTGGTTCTCATAGATATTAGTCAACAGTTTGAGCTGTAGATATTCGTCAACACTTTGATTCTTATACATATTAGTTCGATTTTTTCAGTTTTTGGAATTCCTGTAGATATTAGTAGAGGCCTCCGAGACGAGGCCGTCCCCGCGCCCTTCACCTTCACCTCTCTGTCGAAATTCGAGATAGTTTCTGTCGAGTCACGTCAGACCGCATCATGCCACAACGGAACGTACAAATGTAATCGCCTCCATACTAAATGTATGAAACCGATACCGCTGTATGGCGTCACGTCACGTCACATCTTACAAGTCTAAATCTACCATTACACCGTTTATCTTATATTTATAGGATTTATAAAAAAAAAGTTATGTTTACAACCATTCGAATCTTGCGTGTTTGTTAGAGGTACTTATTCGAGTCAACATACAATATTTTCGTTTTCTGTATATTGTCTGTGGTATACTTGATAATGAAAGGTGGATATCTATGGAAAAGCGGCTTAACTTTAACCGTCAACAGCTGATCAGAAATTCTGCGTGAAAAAAAAATTTAACATCGTTATAAAATCGTCTACGAAGTTCTCATTTGCGACGGGTAATCCTACTAATATTATAAAGGCGAAAGTTTGTATGGATGTATGTTTGTTACTCTTTCACGCAAAAACTACTAAATGGATTTTAATGAAACTTTGCAATAATATAGCTCATACATCAGAATAGGCTATAGGCTATAGCTTAGAGCTCTGGCATTATGAAATTTATATACAAAAATTACTTTAGGTGGCACGCGAGCTGTTTGAAAAATGAATGTAGCGGGCATGGAGGGGAGGGGGAGGGTGGATTGGGGAGGGTGCTTGGGGAGGGTGGGGGAGGGGGGGGGAGAGGGGTGACAGAGGGCGGGGGAGAGGAGGAGGGGGGGGGATTGGAGTGGGGATTGGGAAGATGGAGGAGGCGCTGTGGGTACCCCCTAATACTATGCGAGCGAAGCCGGGGGCAAAAGCTAGTCTGGTCATAATGAATAATAGATAAAGCATTTCAATATCTTCGTTTTAAGATAATTGAAGAAATAATTGCCGTTTTTATCCGAAAAGCAATCGGAGTCATTTAAAGTGGTGCCAATATATGGCAAAAATCTCTCCAGTGGTTAATAGGTGTGTTTGGGAAAGCAAAAACCAAATTTTATGTTGGGCGGTACAATAGTACGAGGCTTTGATTCTTCTTCTTGGTGTGCCCAATCAGGGTATCTAGCATGGTCGATCGATATAAGTTTTATCGAAAATGTCGGTAACTTGTCATCGCTCCCGAGCACAACTGCAGGCCGTTAATGAACAAACAACAGTTTACAACGACTAAGGGTTCCTAATTTATTTGACGTGAACTGTTATTTCTTCGTTAGCGGCCTGCAGTCGTTCTCGGAAGCAACGACAAGTTACCGACATTTTCGATAACACCTATATCGATCGACCATGCTAGGTACCCAGGTCCCCCCGAACCTTCGCGATCACTCTGGAAAATGTCTCTCTTTCTGGCGCTGCCCGGAATATCTCCTCCACACTTCACTTCTAAGGCTTTGATTAGAAAATTTATTTTCCTAAGCAGGTATTTCACCATTCTTCTCACATTTCAGCGGTTTTCAATCTGTGGTACGCGTACCGCTTGGGGTACGCGAAGCAAACATTGGGGAAAGGTACTAGGTACGCAGCGTAGGTTTTAAAACTTAGCTCAACGTTTTTAGTTGGTTTGGCAGCCTACCGCGTAAATAAAAAGATGTGTAACAAAATTTGTTCAATTTTGCCTGCAGAATCGCTGGTTAAAAATACATGAAGTCGTGTTACACTCTGGGTAAAATTGCGTTAATTATATTTTTGTTACTTGATTGCTAAATTCTTTTAATTCGCCTGTCTCGACACAGGTATATCCTAGTGAGGCAGGCATAAAAAAAGTTTTTAATTTAATTTTATCATACGTAACAAACATAATTAACTAATTTAATTCCCGGTTAGTGGAGAATTATCCTCCAAATTAACTGGTGTAGTTAGTCTATTTTTTTTTCATTACTATTAATTTTTTTTAATTTCTCCCATAATAAGCAAATGCTTTTGTTTATGGGAGGAGGTATTGTTTGTTTAGTTATTTTTTTTATTATTTTTTTAATGGTTGTTTTTATTTCGAAGTTTTTTTTTTAAATTTATTTTATACAAAGAATAAGAGATATTTTTTATTATTTTTTTATTTATTTATTTTCTGTAATGTAAATATACTTTTTATGGATAAATAATTAATAACAAGAGCTTTTAAAAATTCGATTTTTTTACGTTAATTCCACACATGAGGCCTTTGGCGATGCTGGGTGGAGGGTTTTTTTTTTAAGTAAATGAATGACATAAGGGTTCTGGGAAGGAAACAAGTATGAGGGGTGAGTAGGAATCTGGGGTTCAGTGTATCCAGGTCATCTGCCGCAAAGATTTAGATAAACCTCATCCCCATGAACCCGGGAACCCTTGATAAGTCACCAAACGTAGCGAACCACTTGAGCGGATCAACTGGCCGTCATGAATTTGTGACCCATCTATTATAGAAGTTTAAATATACTTTCACCCTTTTCACTAAGAAATCGATTTACTAATTTGACGAAAACACCCTTATGCGGTCCGGTAGTTGAATTATGAGATTACAATACGACCAATACAATACCTACAATCTCTTCTAGAGAGATCAGTGTCCGAGTGTATGTATCTTCTTAATGGTTTTGAATTTCCTCACAACAAACAACCTTGAGACTGATATATGACGTCATAATACGTACCATGAAACCAAATAAGTCATGCAAAAAACAGAAACACGTGCATTGGCTATAAAAAGCTCAAAATATACTTTGAACTTTTTATTCTAAGCTCAAAACTAACCTAACTTGACCTAATCTAACGTTACATAACCTAACCTAATATAAACTAACCAAAACTAACCTAACCTAACCATCAGATAAGAAGGAAGAATCGGCAACCTTCATTGGATAACCAACACCTCCGCCATAGGTCACCCCAAGTGGTTCGTAATGTTTGGTGATTTAGCAGGAGTGCCCGGGTTCATGGGGTGAGGTTTGTCTAGGTCTTGGAGGCGGATGGCAAGGAAACACTGAACCCCAGATTCCTACCCACCCCTTAAACCCCTTTCTTTCCCAGAACTCTCCCCTGCTTCCTTTCCTTAAAAAAACTCTCCATACAACATCCCCAAAGATCACATAAGATGTGTGGAGTTCATGCAAAAAAACAAATGACTCGAAACTCAGAATCAGGTCTTGGCAAAAACACCTCGCTTCAGTCACATTTATACATCGTCTGACACATATTCAAGTATTCACTTGATCATGCCATGTCTTCGTCAACATGGCCTGACTCAAGTATCTGATTCATTTAATCGTGCCATGTCTTTCTCGAGCGCCCCGACTTCTTCTACCATTCAAATTTGCGTCATATATTCTTCTTGCACTACTTTCAAAGTCCATTCGCTCTACGTGCCCAAAGCATCTGAGGGTCCCTTTCTTAATCTTGAATTAATAATTTTTGGATAACATTGGTTGAGTATTTTTTTTTAACTCAAACACAAAGTTAAGATTTGTATGAAACGGGCCGCGCAAACAGTCTTTTGCGATTCTGAAAATATTCAAGTATTTGCGATCCTTTACTGGTAATATTTATATTTATACCGGTCCCGATCCTCATCACGATGGCTCCAGGACGATCGGCCTACGTCCCAGATCAAACACTAAAAAATGAGTCGGTGCTATTAATTGCTACTTGATTTATATCTGCAGATCACATGTTTTTGATTTTTACTATTTGATGGCTGCTTAGTATATAATTAACTTTCTCACAAATTAACCTATCCAAAATTCTACCTACAAAACTGCTTATTACGAGAAAATTAACTCATACTGATGGCTTTATTCTGTTCTATTTTAGACATCTGCTCTTATTGTTTTTATACTCGGTTGAGGTAAATTGAATTATTCTTCTCAACCTTATAACATCATCTCTATAACATAACCTAACATATCTTACTTAATTATGTGCCTGATGTGACTATCGTTTATATTCTTATATATGTATGTACCTACATTACCTATTTGTTGTGCACAATAATACTAAACCATAAATCATCCTTATAGCTTAACCTAATGAATTTATACATTATTATTATGTCCACATGAACATAATCTATATAAGTACTTACCACTGTTCTATCAGGCATAATAGTGATACTAAACCAATAGCATACCTATGTACTATTGAGTACTTAGGTACTCAACTTGTAATATAAAATCACGCACTGCACCTTCAGATTTTAAATTTATGCGGCGTCTAGGTACCTACATTTCGATTATAATATGTGGGTGGATATACGTTTATTTACATGTGTACGCATGTGTATGCGTGTATATATTTTAAACACGATTTCAAAGTTAACCATCATGATATATGCCATTTTTAGTCTATAATTGCTTTGTCTGTAGCTAACAATGCACATAATCAAAAATTTTATCACTATACTTCCTCCATTGTGTCTTTATACCAACGATGTCACTTAAACGTGTAGGTACTATAGAATTAATTATATAAGTACCTCATAAATAATTTGCCGATTCCAGCTTTATCTCTTGTTAACTTAAAACTATAATAGATCATCGCGCACTGCTTGAATTTTCTATCTTTTTTTTTATTTATTATTATATATTATTATGCGCTTGTATCCATAATCTATTTACTTAACTGTTAATTATTTTCTGTGCACAATAGAGACACAAAGCTTATATTAATGTATCTACTTTTCTAAATACTTATGCACTATAATAACACCGCGCATAATACTCGCAGACTTCAGGCTAGGGACTCACGGAGCGATTTTTACCCGCGCCCGCCGCGGTTGCGGGCCCGCAGCCTTTGTAGAATGCAGATATTTATGTAAAAAATTAAAGCACATTTCACGACGCGTTTTACGCCCGCGGCGTGTACGATTATTTGCGGGTCCCGCTGCACCGGCGGTCATCTTGTACCAGCGCACATAGGAGTATTTTCATTAAAACTCCGGTTAAAAGTCGATTTTACGAAGTTAAATAAAAACCTATTAAAGTCGCTCTTTTTTGTAGCTTAATAACCAGGTCAATAAATGAGTGATACATTAGTTACTCAGTTAGCCGTCCTTTCTCGCGCAGGCAGTTGGAACCCAGTCGTTGTGCAGACCGCACGTCTTTGTCCTCGGCATTCGTTATTTTCATTATTTTGTAGTCGCAGTTGTGATTTGGTGTGCTAAATTGTGGAAAAAAATTATTACGAATATGGAAGTAGAAGGTACGTAGAATATTTTATCATGCCAATTTTCTACTTTATGTAGAATTAAAGTGTTTTAAAAAATTAAGCAAAATTAACCGAAAACATTAAAAGAATTGTATAAAAATATTAAGATAATCACGTTTTTGATTATGTGTCGAGGCTTGTCAAACTTTTATTTTATGATTAATATGTTAACTAGGATATTCTCTAATGAATACAAAAAAAAAATTCTGCTTATATTTGCACCATTTTTGTTTTCGTTCATTTGAAAGTGGTAAAGTAGAATTTGGGTAAATTTCGTTTAATGAATTTTATTTTATATTTTCAGATAATATTGGATCGTTAATGAAGATAATGAAGATGACGTTAGCCTTGAAAATATGGAGGAAGAGGATGAAGATGACGAGTACGATTAAATATTTTTAATTTGAGTTTTTGAAACTGAAGAAAATAATCAAAAATTGCTTTATAGTAAATATTTGTACTTTTTTATTTAATTAAAGACTGTATTATATAATAATACGTTGTTTTATTATAAAAACGACCATAAAATAGTTTTGACCGGATTTCACATCGAAATACTCCTATGGGCGCGGTCCCGCAACCGCGGCGGGTTGCTCCCGCGCGCTCTGCGATCGGTTGGCGGAAAATCGGTTGAAAATAATTAAAGAACTTTTCTTCATCCTTCTTTAACTCATTAATGAGAGTAACAAATAATCCATAACGATCTCTTTCCGCAATCAGTGGATGTATCCAGAACCTTTTAGGCCTTCTTTTTTTAATTCTTCTGTGAAGTAAGTATAACGCTTGTAACGTAATTATTTTCATGGTAGTTATTCAGTAGGTACCTACTTGCTCGGAAGGAGTATTATTAATTTCGGGTGCCGTTGAAACGATTGATAACAAATTCAAATTGCCGGAACGTTGTTCGATTGTTTTTTGTTTTAGAAAAAAAAAAACTGTTAGAAGGGCCGCGTCATGACAGAACAAGGAATTTGTCTGAAGTTTTGATTTGTAAGGAGTTTTGATACTCCTAAATGATTGTGTAAATTTGCAATATTATGCGTGTAACAGACGTGATGCCTTTACGAGACTGTTAAATAGTACCGGGTCGCGGTACACGCAGGATGTTGATTGTTTTTTCGAGGCGAGGAAAACTTTTATTGTGATGATCCGAGATATCGAGTTACCTATGTAATATTACAATCTAATGGAAGTGTTTATGATGTCTGTGTGCCTGGTACCTAAGGTTGGTGTTCTTGTGCTTAGAACTGAGATTCTTGTGCCACGTACAATCCAATATCACCGAGGACAACTTTGGTGAAGACTGCAGGCACTTCTTAAATCACATTTACAGTCTAGAACTGCGGTTTATATCCTTTCAATGCTCAGAGATGGCCATCGGACGCATTGTGACGCCTTTGTGGATGGATTGGAATCTCGGCTCCTTCACTGTGTCATGGACATGCGAAGCGGCAGCTCTGGGGCTCTTCTCCAGCTATCTGGAGCCCTTGTCGCTGAGGTTAGAAGAGGTGCGCCATTTTAACTATGGCAAGCTACGAATGATCATTTGGAGTGGATTCTACTAAAATAACTGAATTATCTCTCTCTCTCTCTCTCTCTCTCTCTACATTTTTTTGAGTTTACAAAGGTATTTATATAGATTATGTTTTTGCTTGTCAATAATAACAAGTACATTTTGTTTAATGTGAGTTCTTTTATTTACATCAGATAGTAGCTTTCTTTTTATCCCACGCAGGACCCTGAGATGATGATGAGAGCTCATGCAAACGGAATTTCTCTGCTAACTGATAAGTTGCGTGTCATTTTTGACGCCCAACGTGTCACGCTACAGCTCGTTTCTGGTGTGTGTCCATGGCGGTCTGGAACTCAACTGATCGTTTAACTGCCCGTCTTGCAACCGCCCGTCTTGCGGTAATCAACCGCCAAGATTGCGATCGATAACCGCAACCGCGGCGGCTGCGGGCCCGCAAAAAACTCCGGTCTCGTGAGTTTTGAAAATAAAACTCCATCCCGCAACCGCGGCGGGCGCGGGTAAAAATCGCTCCGTGAGTCCTTAGCCTCAAACTTGGCGTCTTGGTACCTACATTTCGTTTATATTATGATATTTATTTTATTTATTTATTTCAAAACATACGGCACAACATGTGCCATTGACATAATTATGTTTATATATATTATAATACAATAACATAAGAAAGTGACATATAAATGTAAAGTTAAATATAAAAACAAAAGGTAAAAATAAGAAGTTAAGGTAATGAGTAGTAAATAGAATTATGATGCATAAAATGAAAGTATAAAGTAAAAGTGTAAACTATAAAATATAAAGTATAATGTAAAAGTAAAAGGTTAAGATAAAAAGTTGAAAGGCAGGAAATAATATAGACTATAAGTTACCTTTGTAAATAATATAAAGTACAAAAGTTATGAATAAAAAAAAAGTATGACAAGTAAACAGTAAGAAATGCTCTTAGAAGCCAAATATTGAAGATAACCAAAAATTTAAAAAATATATATAATAAATAAAAGCAATACATTCAATATGGAGACATACAATATGGAGATATACATTCATATATTGATGTTATAATAATATTATATGTTAATAAAAATCTATCTTTCTACTGTGTTTTACATACTTTAACAGTTTTTATTGATACATTAGTATTTGGTTTGCCTTTTCTGCTCTGACTACTTTCTTGTTTTAAAGTTTTACAAATATACCTATACAATTATATATTTTTTAAACATATTGTTACCTTCAATTAACTTCATAGATGCCTTTATAATTTGTATTTGCTTTAAACATTTTATTTGGGTATGTGATGTATTGAACATTGCTCGTAATATACACCTATATATATGTTAAACATAATGCCACCTTTAATTAACTTGATAGACGTATTTGACATTATTTGTAATTTGTTATTACTTCAAACAATGCATGTATGTACCTACCTAGGTAATGTGTTGAACATTGAGCATAATCATAATATGTACTTATATGTCTCCATATTCTTAAAATATTATCATAAAGTTTATATCACTCGACATAAAATCCCACCAGTTACTCACAATGCACGCATACGAATTATTCACTTACCTATGTACTTTTAGACTTAATTACATACTTTATAAATATTTTGTTATTACTAGCTATATTTTTTGTCAACTTACAACCACACAAATAAGATCATCGCGCACTGCTTGCATTTTGTATTTGTATTTTTATTTCTTTAATTCTTTTTTATTTAACCTTCCGTTGAATATTATCATTTTATACAATATATGTACAAATTATTTTTTTATTTATTATTATTTCTTTATTCTTATATCATTTTTACCAAATTATCTTTTTGATACTGTTTATAATCATCTGCCTGTTTTTAATATGGATTGTATAATTAGTCGAATAACTAACCTATTCATTTTCCATAACATTGCGCCCATCCCCCACTCCCCTGTCATTCCCCCCTTTATCCTAAAATGCTCCTCCTCCGTACTTGCTGCTCGCCTTTCGACCACACTGTTTTATTTATGTAATATCGCACATGTCATTCATAAAACTTTTTATTTTATCTCATCTTTTCCAATACAATTTACGAATCTCCTACATAATTATCAATGATTAATATTTTGTACCAAAACTGTAGAGGACTACGTACTAAAACTGAAATATTTTAGAATAATATTTTATTGAATGACGAGTGTTGCATATTCGGTATTTCTGAATGTGGCTTATCAATTCTATTTTTGATACGGAGCTAGCACCATCAGAATTTTATAGCGTTTTAAGGCGGGACAGATCAAATAGCACTACAATGAATAGCACCAACAACCAAGAAGATTCTCGTCGGGGCGGTGGAGTAACGATCATAACACATAACAACCTTAACGCTTACCCTCGTGAAGACTTGGTCTGCAACGCTGAATGCATTTGGGTCACTATTCCTCCCTCTAACTATACCTCCAAACGTACTATCCATGTGGCTTGTGTATATCTCCCGCAAGGTCAAGGGTACGAAACCGCTCTCAGTTCATTCCTTTACTTGCTTGCTAATGTAAAAGATCAACATCCCGATGACATTCTACTTGTGCTTGGAGACTTTAATATGCCCTCCATATTATGGGAAATGCATGATTCACATTTAACACCGGGAAACTTAAATACAATTAGTTCCTCACTTACTGACACAATTTATTACTCCGAATTAAAACAATATAATCACATAAAAAATTCCAATAACCGAATCCTAGATTTAGTCATCTGTAGTGTGGAATGCCATGTGTCTCGTGCATGCAATGTGTCTCTTGTCAGTGAAGACTCACACCACCCATCGCTTCAAATTATGTTACAAATCGACACACTCCCAATTATCAACGCTCCTAGTAAAGTAGTATGCCTATTTGAAAAAGCTAACTATGAACTAATCAACCGACATTTATCGATGATAGACTGGTCATTTACTCAGAAAAATGCGGACGTTGACGAAATAGTTGATTCCTTTTATAACATATTAAACAATACCATCAACCAATTTGTCCCTAAACACAACGTCAAAAAAAAAAAAAATCCAAACTGGTATTCAGCTCCTCTAACCAAAATCATTAAAGAAAAACAAAAACTTCATAAGAAATGGAAATCCTATAATAATCCGTTAGATTACATACAGTTCACTATCAAACGTACACAACAAAAACACCTACAGAAGCACTGCTATAATCAATACATATGCTCAGTTGAATCTAACATTCAGAATAATAATAAACACCTCTGGAATTACGCTAAAAGCAAAAGTAAAACAACTGGCATCCCACAAATCATGCACCTTAAGAGCGTTTAATCAGCCAGCGGACGAAAATCCACATTTCGTCGAAAGTTGTTCTTCCGATCGTGCAGGGCGGTTACAATGAGAAAGATTAATTATTCTCCGTACCAGCTTTTTAAAATTATAACTCAATATCGAATTTATTTCAATCCAAATTAGCTTTTATTTATACCTTCATCCAAAAATTCTGAAAGGTGTGATGATAAAACTATTAAAACAGTGTACTTTTTGCAGTCATTTTTTGATTATAAGTATTTATCATTTTTAAATAATGTCGAAATTTAATAAGAATGTTAAAAAAAATCTGAAATATATTAGTTTGTAAGTGCGCAAATAAATACACAAATCACACAAATGGACCTAATTACGCCAAGTAAGACAAGTAAGTACATATTTTTTAATGATTTTATTGAAACTAAAATTAACATTCTAATACATACGTTTACTAGATAATGTATTTATTTATTTTACTGCATGATTATATTACTTGAAATGGGTGTGGTATAATACAAAAACTTTTTTGAAAATTTAACAAATCTGCCAACGACCTATGGAATAACCTTATTATAATAAAAAATTTAAAAATTTATTACCTACGAATGCCAGATAAAAGAATAATCTTTCGAAATCCATTTATAATTTTTTGTGGAAAAGAGTCAATACGTCTAAAAACTTTTTTTTGAAAATGACGTATTTCCGGTTTTCTCTGGTAATGCCCTCTTAAAGACCAGTCAGGCACCGGCGCTCATCAAGTGTGTCAATTATTCTCTAAACACTTTCAGTCCACCTACGTAAGCGATATGGGGCGGGATGGGGGGGGGGGGGGGGGAAGTGGGTCGGGAAGCGGGTCGGGACGGGGGGGGGGACGGGGGACGGGACGGGGGACGGGGGGGGGACGGGGGGGACCGGGGACGGGGGGGGGGGCGGGACGAGGGGACGACGGATCGTGGGTTGGGGGGGGAGAGGGTGACGGGGGAGGGAGGGGTGACTGTGGAGGGGGGGGGGAGGGTGACGGGGAAAGACGGGGAAGTGACAGGGGGGGGACCAGGGGGAGGGGGGGACACGACGGGACACGGGACGGATTGCAGGAGGGCGGAGCGGGGCGAGGAAAAGGGGACGGGAGGGGATGGTCAGAATAACGGGGCAGGGGCGAGTCGGGGGCGCGAGGGGATGAGGGCGGGGCGGTAAAGAGGTGCGTGGGAGGAGACGGGTGCAGAAAAGCGGGGTATGGCCGGAAAGAAAGACGGGAAGCAAGGGAGACCACAACGGGCCGACTGGCGCGCAGCCGTCGACAGTGGCTTAGTAAAGGGTAGAATCCAGGGTCGAGGAACAGTCGACAAGACCAGTCCCCACCGGACATTGGAGACCAGCCTTGACGCCTGCCGATTTGACACTCAATAAAATAGTGTGATAACTTAAAAGCGAAGAATGTTAAGACAGAACCTTAATAAATAAAACACCAAAATCACCAAGTTTTATTACGGGTAATAAATACAAAAGTAATTGAATTTTGCTAAGGAAGGGTTGCTTCACAAAATTTGAACAACTCGTTAAACTTAAAATAAAATCCCCAAAATGTTGAAATTCTATGAAACCACCCATACTAAATATTTTAAGACCAATATATATGAAAACAGATTTTAAGATATCTTCTATCAACAGTGATCGCACAGTTCAGGGAAGAAAACGAGGTGTTGGAAGATAAGGCAAGGCGAAGCGAAGCGAGGCTAGACGAGACTTTCAGGCGGAAGATGAGCTGAAATATCAGAAAAAATGATATACTAAAGCAGATAACGCAAAATATCCATAGTAAAAATGAAAAAAGGATAAAAATGAAGAAAATACACATTTTCTATTAAATTTGTAGATCACTGCTTCAAATCGCTTGCTAACAAAATCAGAACCATCATTTTAAGGTCACCCACCTATTTTAACAACGAAAATTGGAAATAATAAAACATTAGTTTACATTAGGGGTCGTCCATTAATCCCGTGATGTTTTTTTTAGCAACTTTTTAACCCCACCAAAAATCACGTGATTTTTTTTTAGTACAAAGTATTGTGAAATTTTCGGAATATTATCACGAAAAATAAATACACGTGATACCTCATTATACCCCCCCGTCGTGATATTTTGTGATTTTTTCCGAACCCACCCCCCTTTCGAGCCTCACGTGATTAATGGTAGCTCTACACGGCCCTGAGGAAAATAATTCCTCTCAGGGCCTATGTCATCTTTGGGGATGCTGTGTGGAGGGTCTTTTTAGGAAAGGAAGGAGAGGAAGTTCTAGGAAGGAAAAGGGCATTAGGGGTGGGTAGATATCTGTGGGTAGAAATCTGGGGGTCGTCGGGAGTGACTGACATGAATCCATCCCTCCAATCGTAGTGTAAGGCGATTAGTCGTGAGATTCCGGCTGGAGAGGATAAAAGACCTCCCTCAACCAGTCTCTTTCGATCCTGCAACTACGCGGCAGGCGAACAGACACATCGGTCACCAAGACCTGAACAAACCTCACGCCATGAAGCCGGGCACCCCTGCTAAGTCACCAAACGTAGAGAACCACTTAGGACCTATGGCAGAGGTGTTGGTTATCCAATAAATAGTTCCCGGGCGGCGGTACCCATACCCGCCTACCAGATCTTAAAACATTAATTCGATCTGACGGAAGATCGCTGTACAATTAAGTGGGAAACTGATGAATCTACATAATGTTAGATTATAACAAAATAATGTTAAACCTACCGCCATCTAGGATCTGTTATGGGAAGCTCAGTGTACCTACATGTTTTACTTTGCGAGAATAAATTCTTCTGTTCAAGTCTAATTACCGTGTTTCATTACATAACACAAATAACCCAATAAAATTAACATGTGTGTACAGTTCACACGCGGTAGAAGTGAAACCTTCAGAAAACTAAACTTCGAGAGAATGAGACGAATGCAGAGCATCAGGTTCGCTACGTTTTGTGAATTAGCAGGGGTGGTTCATGGGGTGAGGTTTGTCCGGATTTTGGCGGTGAATGCATCTGCTCACCGGCTGCGTGGCAGGCCAGATCGCGAGAATGTGGTTGAGGGAGTCCCTTTGACACCTACAGTCGTACTCTCTCGGAACATCGCCTTGCACCGCAGTGGGACCACTCATGCCATTTTCCTTCCCAGAACTTCCTATCCTTCCTTCCCTAAAAGACCCTCCACACAGCATCTATAAAGATGACGTAGGCCTTGAGGGGAATAATTTTCCTCAGGGCCTCCGGTGTGGGAGCTACCGTTAAAAAATATTATTATTCAATTTATTAAAACAGTTTATTTATAAAAATATGTTGTGCCATTTAATTGGTAATATTACGCATGACGGCTGTTTAGCCTTCTGAAGGCATTATCAAGTGTCCGGTAATAATAATTACACCGGAGAACTTTTTTTTGTAAATTTGTTTAAATTTTTTTTTAATAAAATTATTTTACTAACTGACCCGGCCACGCGTTGCTGTGGCTAACGAAGCACAACGACATCTATTGGATGGTTCCCCAACCTTTATAACCACCGCCATCTGTCAATTTGCATACAAATCAAATCCATACTGCACGCTTGACAGCCGGCTCGTCCACCGCTTACAGACATTCTTCTTTATATATTACATATTTTAATCTATAAGCCGTCCCCATGAATCACTCTCTATTGGTGAAAACCGCATGAAAATACGTTCAGTAGCTTTTGAGTTTATCGCGAACAGACAGACGCGGCGGAGGACTTTAAATTATAATACGTAGAAGTTATATCTAAAAACTTATGTGAAAACTGCCCTAAGCCGGTGGGACTATGGCACCTCCAACGAGGTCATCCAATGTGCAATACACACGCGGTAGAATAAAACCTTCAGAAAACTAAAGTAGGAGTGGAGAGGCTACGAAGAACCGCATAAACAGGAGACCGATAGGCTACGAAGCACCGCACAAAGAGGAGATCGATAGGCTACGAAGCACAGCACACAGAGGAAACCGATTATACCTTTTTTTTTCAGCCACTGATCGGTCGTTACTATCTCATTCTCGCGCAGGCTAAATCCTGTACATATGTATGTCTCTTTTTAGTGTCGCTTTTTCGTTTCATAGATGTTCAAATTACAACAGTGTTAAAGAAGTTTTCACATCAAAATGACTGAATTTTCACGAAGTAAAACGTGCAAAATATAATGATAATACAAGTACGTAGTTCACACGTGGTAGAAGTGAAAACTTCAGAAAGAGCGGGGAGGCTAAGAAGCACCGCACAAAGAAGAGAACGATTTTTCTATGCTCATTATCTCACAGGCTAAATCCTACAGATGTATGCGTTTTGTCGCTTTTTCGTTTCATCGAGTTGAAATCACAACGGTCCTGAAGAAGTTTCAACGTCAAAAATATTATTGGCAATGCAAAATTATGTGGTTTTTCCTTTGAAAATTATATCGCCCAGAAATATTTTAGATTATTTTAAGTAAATTCTGCGAGTAGAACACATATTTGCCTTTGAAATAATAAACTATTTTTTTATTAGTATTTTTATAGGCTCAGAAAAATAAAGTAGCAGGATTATAAAAAATGCTTAAAATTTCAAAATCTCTTACTTACGAACCCCTTTTCGGTTATGGTTTTATTGTACAATGTGGAAAATTAAATTCTTTAGAAAATACGGTATTCACACAAAATATAACTAAATGTTCCGAAGGCGTATGCAGAGAGGATGTACTGCCGAATAACAAAATTATAAAACACCGAGTTTTCTTCTTGTTTTAAAGGTCACATGTTCAAAATTTCATCAATCTCGGCATAAATCTGTAGATTTGCTAACAAATCAAATCCACACAGCCCGCTTGCCAGCCCGCTCTTCCACCACATACAGACATATCAACCAATTTACACAAAACCTTGACAAATTATATACCTAAATCTTTTTTTTTGTTTTTTGTTTTTGGGGTGTTATGCCGTGTTGCGCTACCTCCTCCTTTAGCCAACGTTTCGGACAGCGTTACAGTGTCCATCATCAGTGCAGATGTGTGATGGTAGAGCCACACGGCATAACACCCCAAAATCAAAAAACAAAAACACTTTTGGCCGTGAAAATGTAAAATCATATCTACCGAAACCTTTTTCATGAATCACTCTATTGGTGAAAACCGCATGAAAATCCTTTCAGTAGTTTGTGATTTTTTCGCAAACAGACGACAGATAGAAAGACGCGACGGAGGACTCTATATTATAAAATGTAGAGATATTTTCATTTACGAAATGTCGAAAATATTAATAAAATATAGTTTGATATTCCGGAGGTATTTTTGACGTTGATTTTATTTGAAGTTTGAAATTGATGAATAATGCACAAAAGATAATAATTTTACAATAAACATTTCGGGGACCAGGTCGGGGGGATAAAGTTTCGAGGGATCAAGGCTCGGGATCAAGTTTCGGGATCGGGGGAGGGGCGGCAAATGTCGGGGGGCCAAATGTCGGGGGGACAAATGTCGGGTGGCCAAATGTCGGGGGGGCAAATGTCGGGGGGGCAAATGTCGGGGGGGCAAATGTCGGGGGGGAGGGCAAATGTCGGGGGGGAGGGCAAATGTCGGGGGGGGAATGTCGGGGGGGGGGGGGCAAATGTCGGGGGGGGAAATGTCGGGGGGGGGGGAAATGTCGGGGGGGGGGAAATGTCGGGGGATGAACTGTCGGGGGACGAACTATCGGGGGACGAACTGTCGGGGGACGAACTGTCGGGGGACGAACTGTCGGGGGACGAACTGTCGGGGGACGAACTGTCGGGGGACGAACTGTCGGGGGACGAACTGTCGGGGGACGAACTGTAGGGGGACGAACTGTAGGGGGACGAACTGTAGGGGGACGAACTGTTGAGTCACCAAATTTCGTCATACTATTTTCTTTATTAAAAATGTCGACAATAAGCTAATTAATCCCAGCGAGAGCTCGTACGTTTCTTTTCGATATTCGTCCTCTTCCTTCTCAAGCGCTTTACGAAAACGGAAAAAGATGTTACTAGAAAGATGACGTCATGCACGATCTCTCACTGGGATTATTGCGCTTGGGTTATTATAATTGCACAAGACTTTGAAATCACAGAGTGCGATTGGCAACAAAATTATGATGAACCCGTCACATTTAAAATAAATTAAATAAATTAAAATAATGCTTTGTGCAATTTTGAAGGAGAGCCCCGAAAGTAAGAAATTCTACCACAATACTGTAAACATGGTTACTTGATATCACAACAAATGATCGTCACACTTTCAATTAAGTACTAAAAACCCGTTCACGTAAGCTACAATGCTGCGTATACATGCACGAACATGAACGCGAGCCGAACCACGAATCATGGGAAAAGAACGAAGCAATTACAAACGGCGCGGTTGCTTTTTTTACGTTAGCTCCACACAGGAGGCTTCGAGGAAAATTCCTTCAGGGCCTGTGTCATCTTAGGGGATGCTGTGTGGAGGGTTTTTTTAAGGAAAGGGAGAGGAGAGGAGAGGAAGTTTTGGGAAGGAAATAGGTATAAGAGTGGGTAGGAATCTGGGGCTTAGTGTGTCCAGGAGTGACGTACATATGAATCCATCCCTCCAACTGCTGTGTTCGGTTCGCGGAAATACCTAACGCATACGTAACGTGACGTTAATAAATTCCAAAAAATGAAAAAAAAAAACTTCGAAATTTTAGAATAATCCCGAAACCAAAAGACATTTACTAACTCCCCAAATACTTCAAAAAGTTACTTTATATCACAACAAATTATTGCGCAACTTTTTGAAATTCTAAAAATACAACAAAAAGAAAATGAAATTCACTAAGAAATTAAATTGTTTGGAAATAAAATGATTTAAGTACATGAAATATTATTGAGATGATTTTGTACAGTATTGCAATACAAAATTTTATATTGCATAACATTTCAGGCGGCCCCCAGACGATCAATTATATTGCTCATTATTACGAATTGTGCAATATTATGACGGTTTAGGGTTAATATTGAAGATTGCTCACTGATTGAACAAAGTTTGGTAAATTTTCGGGATTGGTGGCCGAGGCTATTACGAATAATTTTTAGAAAAAAACTTTAGATTTGCCTTAATCACTATAAAAGGAAACTTATTGCATCACGGCTGGCGGAAAATAATGCATTTTAATTTTCAATGTCGTTAAATAAAATTTCACTTCCGAACTACGACAGCCCGCCCGCTGCCGCCCGCCGTTTGTCACATACACAAGAGCGCCATTTGTCACATACACAAGCCCGCTACACAAACCCTGCGTAGCCAAACAAACCATTCAAAAACGTAGGCTGTTTTTTAAAGTAAAGATAACATACACAAGCCCGCTACACAAACCCTGCGTAGCCAAACAAACCATTCAAAAACGTATTTTGACAGCGACAAAATGGCGGGCGGGCGTAAATAGTTTCGTTTCGCGAAGTAATTTTAATTAACGACATTAAAAATTAAAATGCATTATTTTCCGCCAGCCGTGATGCAATAAATTTCCTTTTATAGTGATTAAGGCGAATCTAAAGTTTTTTTCTAAAAATTATTCGTAATAGCCTTGGCCACCAATCCCGAAAATTTACCAAAAGTTTGAGTGAGTTTAATTTTTATTACACCATATTTTTCCATTGCATCGTGTAGGGTCAGTATTGCACAATATTTTTTCAATTTTTCGTAAATTATCGACAAGCCGCCGCATGCCGCTACACTTTAAATAGGCATACAATTTACAAGAACCATCGGTTTCAGTCGAGATAGACGGAAAAATATGCATTAAAATTCGATTTTTATTAAAAATTTAAAAATCACCATCTCCATTACGGTCATGTTTTTTGTATGGATTTGACATTTGTGAAGTTTCGTTTTAAACTAAAAACGCATGAATTACTTAATTTACCCAAACTAAAGCCGGCGCCAGACATGTGTTCAAAGATGTGTTCAAATATGTGTTCACATGTGTGGCACGGGCAAATGATACTGTGTTCACTTATTTGGGCACATATGTGCGCTTTGCCGTTCCGTGTCGGTTTCTTTAGCGCACATCAAAGGGATCAGCGTCGAAATGTTTGCATGCCTGCCACACTGCGCGAAGCTCAGTTGCGCGAGCGTCGCCGTGGAGAGTAGTCGTGCGTGGACAGCCAAACGAACTAACGATGGAGTGGAATAATGAGAGCGTTTTCGAGTTTATAGAGTTGATGCAAGTAGAGCCAGATATATGGGATCCGAAACGTAAAGGGCATAAAAATCGAAATAACATCAATGACGCCTGGAACTCAATTAAACACCACTCTTCAATACCTTGCTCTATCGAAGAATTAATTAGATAGATATATTTAGATAAATATATTTAGATAAATATATAATTAGATAGATATATTTAGATAAATATATTTAGATAAATATATTTAGATAAATATATTTAGATAAATATAATTCGATAAATTAATTAGATAATATAAATAATTAGACGCACATAAATAATAGAAGCAAACTGTGTCGACCAAATCGTCGACCATGTTGTGTGAAGTCTATTTGAAAACTGTGAGCTCAAAGGAGTGATCAAATCTTTGAACACATATCTGGCAGAGACACACATAAGTGAACAAAGGTGTGCGCAAAGTCTTCAAATGTGTGAACACATCTTTGAACACATGTCTGGCGCCGGCATAAGAACCTAAAAACCTATTTTGTGTTCGTAAATAGTTGTTTCTTGTAATAATTGTTGAAATTTAGGGTAAATATGCAGTTAGTCCACCTCACGGATAATACGGAACGTTCGTGTTGTCGAAGTTTGATGCACGGATAATACAGAATGTTCCTTTTTTAACTAATAGACAATCAAATATGACATTTGTCGGAAGTACCAATCTTATAAAATAAATTCTCTAAAATAAACTCGCATTTCATCGCGGGCTTGTGTAGGTATGTTATCTTTACTTTAAAAAACAGCTTACGTTTTTGAATGGTTTGTTTGGCTACGCAGGGTTTGTGTAGCGGGCTTGTGTAATTATTTGAATACATTTCTTTCCATGTTCTACTGTTATAATTACAGGTACAAACTTGTCAATAATGCATTCAGTGTATGAAATGTTAAAATAAAAACGATGAATAAACAATGGCGTTACAGCGCGAATGAATTAGTTTTTACAAAATTAAAATGTTAAATGCATATTAAGCATGTTTTTTGGTCTCCCCCGACTTAAATACTCATTTTTCGTGATAATAAAGTTAAATATAACCGTTTGGATAAAAAGTTTTCCGTATTAACGAGTAAGCGGTTTAATGCATAAATAATAAATTTAGCATAATTTCGGTAATCTGTGCATAAAAATGCGGCGGCTTATCCATAAATTAATTATCGTTTTATTGTGCAATATAATCGATCGTTTGGATTCAAAGCGCCTTTCAATCTTATTGAACAATAAAATATATTGTACAATGTTATTGTAGCGTCTAGGGGCCGCCTTAGATAGGTACTTAAAATATTGTGAAATAAAATCAAACTCACTTGAATTAGCTTTAGCCATGTTTGGTGACCAGATACGAACGTTAGAAATTCCAACCTTCCTCCTCAGCGTCTCCTTCCATCCCCTATGTCCTTCAGCTTCAAGATACCAGGGGAGCCATAGATACATAGGGGAGCCATAGATCCACTAGCTCCGGTCCTTGGCGCAGTAGAAAACTTGTCTGAAATGAAATTTACAAAAGTTATGAAAGTTTTTTTTTTCGTTATTTGTTTTTGGGGTGTTATGCCGTGTTGCGCTACCTCCTTCTTTAGCCAGCGTTTCGGACATCGTTGCAGTGTCCATCATCAGGGCAGATCCGGCAGATCCGGTAGATGTGTGCACACATCTACCGGATCTGCCGGATCTGCCCTGATGATGGACACTGCAACGATGTCCGAAACGCTGGCTAAAGAAGGAGGTAGCGCAACACGGCATAACACCCCAAAAACAAATAACGAAAATGCTTTTGGCCGTGAAAATCTTAAAACTTATCTCGTTATGAAAGTTAGTTACTAATGTAAAATAAACAATTTGATTCATTGGCGTTTGTTGCAGAACACACGAATATAAAATTCTTTACAAAAGCAGCAAATAAACTAAAGAGACATTAAAAGAATGAATTAGTAATTAGAAAAATGAAATAATTTAACTTTGTATAAACCACTTATTTGATGCGCAAATCCGACCGGTTTCGGAACAAACGTTAATAAAAATAATAAAACCTACCATAATAAAACATTGTTCGAAACTGTCAAATTAGTATAAGCTTTCCCTGACGAAGGAACGTTTGTTCCGAAACCGGTCGGATTTGCGCATCAAATAAGTGGTTTATACAAAGTTAAATTATTTCATTTTTCTATAATGGATAACCACAAAGTAATAGCTACATTCAAAAATATATAATTAGTAATTAAGTTGTTATAATCGTAAACGCATTACAATAATATATCAAACAAATATTTAAACAATTTATTACGAACGCACTTACTGAACCGACCGCGAAGGAATCAAAAATATAAAAGAAATATTTTTGGCGCAGGTGGGCACGGGACTCAGTTACCCCTTCCAAATTTCCAAACAATAATTGTTGTAATAGCGGCATATTCACAGGCGAGCGTGTTCGCCGCGAGCAGTCCGAGCATTACGTCACACGAGCATTTCTGTTCGTGTCGATTGATTTAACCGGTGGACATCCATACAAAAATGCTCGTCGTTCGCCTACGTGACGATATGCTCGCCGGTGAATGGGCCGCTAGTGCTTGTTGATGCATTATTTGGATATTGGGCTGGTCGTTTGCGTGTGCCTCTCCCTCATTTTTGGAAACAAAGCATGTAAAAGAAAGAGAGGTTAAACATGAGCTCTCAATGGCAGATCCAAACAAAGTACCTATAAAATTTTGTCGGTAGCACAAAAATCAAATATTTAAGATAAAAAATCTTTAAAAAAAATCATGATACGACTTTAGAGGCCTTTTTAGATATTTTCAAAGATGAAATTCATAGAAAACTACAAATTTTTACGAAGTGAACAAAATCTTCATCATCATCATCATTTCATTACATAGTATAAAATTAAGTCGCTCAAAATGTATGTGCGCATACATCTTTTAAACTACGCAACGGATTTTCATGCGGTTTTTCACCAATAGATAGAGTGATTCAAGAGGAAGGTTGTATGTATAAAATATGCTTATTATAGTAGAGAAAAGCCGAGAAATTCAAATATTCAATTCAGGCAGCTGGTAGCTGGCAAGCCGGTGGTATGGATTTTATAAATGTTGGGTAATGGCGTTGTGTTTCGTTAGCCACAGCAACGTGTGGCTAGTACTACTGGTTATATTTATATTTTTATATTATATTTATTGCTTGGCTGTATATGAGTTGCCTAAGCGCTGCTAAACCATTCATCCGATTGCGATGACATTTTGGGGATTGATGTGCGCATGCCAGCGATGGTTTTAATTTGTGATAATAAGCTCTGGCAATATGAAATTTTAATAAAAAATTGAAATAGGTGGTAAAACTGAATGTGTCGGGACTGAATGTATGGAATGCGGGAGGGGGGAGGTGAACTCGGGGGGGCGGTCGTGCGTGGGACAAGGAACGCGGGAAAGGGGAGTGGGGATAGGAAAGGCAGAGAAGGCGGAGTGGAAACGTGTGTGAGGAAGGGGACGCGGGAGAGGAAAGGAAGGCAGGGGGAAAGGGAAAGAGACGAATGGGAATTTTTATTAAGAAGCATAGCAACGCATGCCAGGAACTCGCTAATTATATTATAATAATTTCACACGAAGGCCGCCCGCAGACAACCTTTTCTTTACCTTTTTTATTTGAAGTTTCCCGTTGTGGGAACTGTACAGATATCCGTAGCCCGCCCCCACGATGTAAGGGCCAATTTTCATCCACGGAGGGTAGAACACCAACGGAGCTTTCAAGTAAAACGTGACGAGTCTGAAAGAGAAAACAACATACAGTCCATTCCGCTTATTTGGTACGCATCGCGACCCTAACATATTGTCCTAAATAATCGGTTGTCCCAAATAAGTGAAGTTTGAAACCAGTTTAATCACAGGAGGCCGTATTATTTGTCCCAGCTCACATAGGTCTCAAATTGTTGTGTCTGCCTTACTGTCATAGTGAGAAATATGATCTAAGCCGGAGGTTCCCAAACTTTTTTTTTCGTAGACCACTTTCGAAATTGTACTGGTTTAGGTGGACCTCCTGCTGCTACATTTCTACCATAAGTTTTGGGAATATTATTCCCAAGACTCGTCAAAAAATTTGAAGATTAGATCTAACGATGAAAATTTGCGTCGCGGCTGAGTTCCAACCCTAAATTCGGAGTAGTAAAATGAAAATATTATATTTTCTTGTTTTTTTGTCGTTAGATGTGGGAAAAGCTATCAAAAGTTATCTCACTTTCCCACGGCCCAGCCAAAATGTTTGATAGCCTTTTTTTAAATGTCACCTTCAGCTCCTCATTAGTGCTAAGCTCGAGTAGCTCCGCTTGTAATAACACATTCGCCACTTCCGTTTCATCAAATGGATTTATGATCCATGGTGGTTTTTCAATCGTCAGAATATCTTCAAATCTATTTTTGAAGTCATTATGGAGGGCATATATTGGGTATTTAAATAAAAGTTATTCTGCCCATGACAATTTTGTTCTTTACTATCGAAACCAGATAAATTTTCGTGAACCCCCACATACAACTTGTGAGACTCCCGGGGCCCCTGGGGGTCCACCTGGACCACTTTGGGAATCACTTATTCAAACGAAAGAGAAAACAAGCTGGTGACTTATCAGGAGTCGGGCAAGCATCTCGATTGTGTCCAGGTTTTCCACAGTGAGAACAAGTAGGCGTGTCTGCGTTACATTTCGACGCAGTGTGGCCGTAAAGGTAACAGAGTCCACATTTTAGAGTGTCAATCCAGTCCCTTACGGTATGTATTTGCCAGTCCATAGCCAGTTTAGAGAAGCGAATGATGGAGTGATGAACAGAAGGAAGAACTCTGAAGACATGAGTATACAATCCAGTACGAGGTCCTACTTTATGAGAGAACTGCAACTTATCTTTCAATTCATTCAGGTGTAGACCGGTTTCTTCAAGAGTTTGCTGGTTTATAGCCAAGGTGGTTTTCTCGAGGGGCACAACACGAGATATACCATGGATAGCTATCGAAGGAAGTTTATGGAAAGAAACTGCCACTTCCAGACCAGCATCGGATAGGGTCAGTGCATTGGCAAGTTTGATGGCCTCTGCATCGGTACTCGGATGCACAACTATACCTCCGTTCCATATTTCACGTACTCTCATAATTTGTGATTCCCAAAGATGGTGGGTTTGTTACAGTATTGAAAGTTTAGACTGTTTAGAGGGGAGTTTGCTAGAAATAAGTAACTTGTCATATTTGGGGAAAGTAAGTACCGCGTGTCTTCAGGAAGTATAGGGGCATTGTTTCTAGTGTTCGGTGGATATAATCGAACGATATATGATGGACGTAATCGAACTCCATGTTCTGTTCCCATTTTCTAGTGTTTGATTAGAAGACATATATTTGTAGGTCTTTAGTTCTCCTTCGAGGTTACCTAGTTTTACATCTATTTGACCGACATTTCCCAAAAGATCGGCAAATTTGGGGGCGAGTTTTAATATTTGATCTTTCCATTATATTGATGTTTAATAGGTTTAAAATAGAAGTTTCCTTTGCCAGGAATTGCTGGGCTGAGATTTCTCGATCCATTTTATATTATGAACTATTATTTTGTCGATGGCGCCTGTTGGCAGGCAGCAGCCATAGCACAATCGGTGGCGCCTGTTTGCAGGCAAAAATAATAGCACAGGTAATGTTTTGGTTCGAGTCCGCGATGGAAGTTAATTTGTATTTTGACAATGACAGCAGCGATTAGCGTCGAAGTGTAGTGATATCGCCACTGTTTTTACTAAAATAGTTCCACTAAAGTGGAATATCCATTACAATGCTGAACTTGATTATTGTTTAACTTTGTTTGGGAGACCCACAAGATTTGTTTGGTGATTGAATGTTTATTTTTTTGGAGGCAGATATTGCTGGAATGTGATAATATTTAGGAATGAGTAAGACTAGGCACAGATCTTCAATCTTCACTTTAAGGAGCGCGATGTTCACTTTATTGAATTTAAGCACTTTTCCCTCGGATCTTAATGTTTTTATCGTTAGTAAACAAAGAGATTTTTTAAAAATTAATTTCTATACATACACATGTAACATATTCATGAGTTATTACATTTTCAGGTTACAATCGGATTATACTCAAATCATTAAAATATTAACATGCAAATTGTTAAAAATTGGAAATACTATTAGAGACATCTATGGTATGGCCACTGTAGTTAATTAATTTATGTCATGGATTGTAATTACTTATTGGCATCTTAATGTTCAGCGCTGCCGTTAGAGGTCTCCAAAGTACTGATCCTGCTTACCGACACCTTGTGTTGTTGTTTCTTTGCAAGGTCATTTTCATGTTTTATTGGTATAAAAAGTCTGGCTCCCTAAAAACTCTCTATCTCGCATTAAACAAGCCCTAGTGGAAAGTTCGTTTAAACCCAAAGCGGGTACCGGGCCAAAATTATTTATAAAGTGTTGATCAAATGTTGTTATAAAAAATTATTGTAAATAAAACGACTCAAGCTTCAAAGGTTATTATTTTATTTTTAAAACGCGACATTTATTATCTTTTCTGCAAGTCTAGGATGAATATATATTTTTTTAACTTTATGAGTAAAATCTCAAATTATAATATTTAATTAAATGAAGACAACATTAACGAAACTCTATTGAAAATCTGAGACAGAAAAATCAGAAAAGATATTGGCTCCGCTGGGACTCGAACCCAAAAAATAAAATGAATAAAAAATTTATCCAGACGCTATCTAAATTGCATTTTGTTAGAATTGAATCTTGCAATCATATTTATTTATTTATTTATCTATATAAGGTATGTTTACATTACATTATTCGATGTCTGTCTCACTAGGGTATAACTGTGTTGAGACAGGCGTAGAGGTACATAAATGAGTATCATACATAAGAATATTTAATTATAACATAAGAATATTTAAGGTAAGATACATACTGATTTATACAATTCAAACAGAAAGATGATTTAAATTGAGGGTTAATACCATAAAGAGAGCATTATATAGGTGAAGGAAGAGATGAATAAAGTAGTAAATCCTGTCGAATCTATATAGGGAGTTATATTATACATATAGGATTTTACTATTTTAATTTCTCTAATAAGGGTAAGGACATACGTGAGATGGAATTCTGTCTATTTGTAATCTATTTTACAGACGTTAGCAGTAGTGTGACGTCGTATAAAGATAGCAGCCAATAATATGTGCGTTAAGAAAATGAAGATAATGTTGGTAGTTCTTAGTCGAAGTATGATACAGTTAAAAGTGTCCGAATTTCATATGGGTTCCGTAGCTCAATCGGTAGAGCTCTTGCCATGTAAGCAAAGGGTCCTGGGTTCGTCCCAGCGGAGCCAATATCTTTTCTGATTTTTCTCTCAGATTTTCGATTAAGTTTCGCTAATGTTGTCTTCATTTAATTAAATAAACAATTTAGCAGTACATATTTTAACAAGGTCACTGTATACATGTATTTTCTGTTTGTTTCTTCTTCACTGCTTTCATTAACTTTGTGTTAATATGTATTTTTTTTTGGTTTATTTATAATTAATATGTATTATTTTTCTTATGTTTTATTTTTCTTTTGGTAATATGTATTATTTCTCTTTTGGTTTATTTACAAGTAATCTTATAATTTTACATTTCTTTCTTCTTTCTATACTGAAAACAAAACATGTACGTAAAGGACACTTGAGTAAAATTATAAATAATTAATAAGTATTAAATTAGTAAATAATTAAATTATTCATACATAAGAAATAATTAAATATGTTTGCCTAAGCTTCAGTAAGTAAGATAAAGTTTTTTGGCGATGATTTGTTGATTTGTGTTCCAAATCGGTCATTTGTAATTTAAATCTACGACTATCACAATGTTTCTGTCATTTTGTTTGAGGTGTGGGGGATGGGGTTAAGGGAGGGGGGAGGGGGGAAATGGGGTGGGGGAAGGGTGGTGAGGGGGGAAGGGTGGGGGGAGGTGGAGGAGGCGGAGTGGGACCCCCCTTATAACATGCGAGCGAAGCCGTGGGAAAAAGCTAGTTATTAATAAACCAGTACTAGCGAGAGCTCTTACTGACGACATCAATTTTCGTCCTCTTCCTTCTCACGTGTCTTGTTTGAAATCAAAAAGGACCGAAGAGACGGGAATGGGTACCGCCGCCCCAGTTGTTTTTGATAACCTATGTTACCGTAAAAGTCCGAATATTGGTAAATCCTAAGATTTTTCCAGTAAATCCTAAGATTTACCAACTCTTAATGGTAAAAGTCCGAACCGTTCTATAATCATCGTTCACCAATCTAACCTAACCTAATCTAATCTAACCTAACCTAACATGTACTAAATTCTAATTGTAAATGACCGAAAAAATTAAATTAAATATTATAAACTACTAATTTAAATATTATAAACGATTTTCTCGGGCTTTTACCATTTGAATTTAGTAACTGTTAGGTTAGGTTAGGTTAGGTTGGTGAACGATGATTATAGAACGGTTCGGACTTTTACCATTAAGAGTTGGTAAATCTTAGGATTTACCGGAAAATCTTAGGATTTACCGTAGTTCGGGCTTTTACAGTAACACCAACACCTCTGCCATAGGTCACCCCAAGTGACGTTTCGCTACGTTTGGTAACTTAGCGGGGGTGCCCTGGTTCATGGGGGTAAGGTTTGTCTGAATCTTTCAATGGATGACCTGGACGATGGATGACCCACCTCTCTTACCTTGTTCCTTCCCGGAACTTCCTCTCCTGCCTTTCCTAAAAAATACCCTGATCACACAGCATCCCCAAAGATGACATAGGCCCAGTAATTTTTTTCAGGGCTTGGTTGGACGTAATCGAACTCCACGTTCGGTTCTCATTTTCGGGTGTTTGATCAGAAGACATACACATATTTGTATTTATATGTATTTACACCTATTTGACCGACATTTCCCAAGTGATCGGCAAATTCGGGGGCGAGTTTTAATGTTTGATGTGTCCATTATAATGATGTTTAATAGGTTGATAAAATAGAGGTTGCCTTTGCCAGGAATTGCTGGGTCGGGATTTCTTGATTCATTTTGTATTATGAGCTATTATTTGGTCGGTAGCGCCTGTTGGCAGGCATCAGCCATAGCACAAACGGTGGCGCCTGTTTGCAGGCAAATACAATAGCACATACAATGTTTTATTTATTTACTAGCTGACCCGCCAACCTTCGTACCGCCTCAGAATCAATGACTGTAGATTTAAATTCAGTTTTTTTATTAAATTTAAAATTACACAATGAAGCAATTATCGATGAGCAGCTGTCCGTGTTTTGTTTTTGTCAGTATCAGAGATACGGATACGGTACGGATTTTTTTGTTTGTGATTTTCTTACTTTTCCACTTAATTACGGGAATTTGGGAGGCGGGTACGGGTGCCGCCGCCCCGGGAACCATTTATTGGATAACCAACCCCTCTTCTGTAGGTCACCCCAAGTGGTTCGCTACGTTTGGTGATTTAGCAGGGGTGTCCGAGTTCATTGGGTGAAGTTTGTCCGGGTCACCTGCTGCGTAGCGGGACGGATTGAGAGATACTGGTTGAGGAAGGCCTTTTGACCTTTCCAGCCGGACTCTCTCGACCCATTGCCTTGCTCCGCAGTTGGAGGATTGGATTCATAAGTCCGTCACTCTCGGACACACTAACCCCCAGATTCCTACCCACCCCTCATTCCTTTTTCCTTCCCAGAACTTCCTATCCTCCCCTTCCTTAAAAAGACCCTCCACATAGCATCACCTAACATAGGTCACATAGGTCACATGACATAGGTCCTGAGCGAAATTATTTTCTTCAGGGCCTCCTGTGTGGAACTTATGTAAAACAAAATGCGTTTTATTTCAGAGATTTATTATTATTGTATTTTTCCTTTGGAGGGGTTGCAGACATACGTTCACCGTTTTTCTCCTTTTCGACTATTGACATTTAGTGTGTAAGAAAGAGGGGCAGCATTATATGATTAAGAACAAATGCAAAACAATCAGCGCATTGACATTTGACGTTTTCGAATTTTTGAAATTCACGCGCAATTCAATATTATACCTAACACAATATTGCTGCAGTTTTATCAAAATGTGAGAATTCGTTCTATACAAAATGTATGAAGAAATGAATTTTCGTCATAACTTTCTTTTTCGTGAATTCTTGCGATGTTTCATTAATTATTCTGTTATCCGGAGCGGAGACAAATCCAACAAATCAAAGATCATCAAAATCGGTACAGCCTTTCTCGACTTATAAATAGTGTAACTAACCCGACTTTGTTTTATATATTAAGATTTACGCCCTAGTGGGCTTTTACAAAGATAGATAATAATGGTTAGGCAGGTATGTAGTACACAATATACATTGATTAAAATAATAGTGAAAAATAAAATTAATTAAAATTAGAATCATACATTTCATTAAAGTAATTATAAATATTTCGTTTTATAACTAATATGGAATCTGCAAACATGTCTACAATATTCCCAAATTTATTGCCAAAATAATGTAATCTTTTTATAGGTGTATGAGCTTCATAGTTTGTTTTAAAATTGTCACAGAAGAAGCTAGCTCTTTGCCTCGTATTTCTGGTCGGTACGTAAAATTTTATTTTGGCGCGAATTTCAGTATTGTCAAAACAATTATTAATGATTTTATTTAATAGAACAAGGTCAGAGATGATCCGCCTATCTGACAGCGTAATTAAGTTGAGTTGTTTCATCAAAAGGACATTGTTAATATTTTTAATTGGAATATTCAGCTTAAAGATAATAAATCTTAGAAATTTGTGCTGTACCCTTTCTATATGGTCAGATTGTATTTTATACAATGGGGACCAAATGGGCAAATTATACTCTACGTGGCTTCTTACTAAAGAAGTGTATAATATTTTCAAACACTCTAGTGACTTAAAATCACTTTTGTTTTGGTTGGAGTCCGCGATGGTAGGTAGTTTATATTTTGACAATAACAGTGGCGGCCAGTGTCGAAGTGTGTGTTTAAAATAAGTCAAGTGATAACACTTTTTTACTAAAATAGTTTCACTAAAGTGGAATATCCACTACTTTGCTGAACTCGATAATTGTTAACTTTGTTTGGGAGGCCCACAAATTTGTTTGGTGATTGAATGTTTTTTTTTGAGGCAGATATTGTTGATAATATTTAGGAGCAAGACTAGGCACGATCTTCACATTAAAGAATTTAAGCACTTTTCTATAAACTTTTAAGGTTTTTGTCGTTAGTAAACAGGGAGAATAAAAAAAAATTATATACATACTTTTATACATGTAATACATTCATGAGTAATTACATTTTTAGGTTACAATCGGATTAAACTTAAATCATTAAAATATTAACATGCATTGATCAGAAACTGTATAAACCTATAAATGTATATTATATATAACCTTTACGAGGGTGTAACTAACACCACGTGTGTAAAGAGAAAAAAAATTAAAAAATTATAATTAAAAAGAAAATTATGACTCATAATACGTCCAAAAATCAAATGTATAAAAAAATCTATAAAGTTCAAAAAAATAATAAAATTGTTGATTAAGTATTGTTAATTAATTGATAATGTGATACTTGGTAGCTCAATAATTTAAATTATTATTGTTTAATTTATTGTAGTCAAGTTCTAATCTCAGCTCTATTGCTAGTTGATTAAACCACATCACTTTATTGTACGTGTAGTAGTGTTGTGCAAAATTGATATGTATCCATGGGTCGACAAGTACGCCATTAATGCATAAGCAATGTGTTTTCCATATTGGTCTCAACGCGTACCATGGCATGGTGCGGCTATACCACTTCTACTTATAGAATAATCTTTGTGTATTTCAGCGAGATGACGGCCAAATGCTAGATTCAGACAATCTTTAGAAAAATCATATTTAAATTACTCATAATAATGAGTATATAAAAAAAGATTAATTATTAATTAAGCTTTTTTTTCGTAATTACAATTTACATTTATTTGAGTTGAAAAAGATCCCAGAACTTCCACTCCTTCCTTTTTTTTTTTTTTTTTTTTTTTTTTTTTTTTTTTTTTTTTTTTATTTTATACAATTTTTGAAAGTACACTTTTATGTTTTTTTCTTGATTACCATACTAGGCTAATGCCCGTGTTAAGGTAATCATACATGATATAAGTTATGAAGTGTGAAAACTAGAACAAAATATAGGTTTGAAACAGAAATTATAAGATATTAGAAACAAGAGAAATAAAAAAGATAAAGTATTTAAGGTAAAATATAACAAGATATATGTATACGTAAGCACATACACATACATATGCATACACATACACAAATACATACATACATATATACACACATAAATACATACAAACACACATATGTATATATATATATATATATATATACATACATGTATATAAAGGATTATAAAGAAGAAGATGTTTTAAAGAAGTTAAAAATAAAATACTATAAAATATAAAATACTAAGAAGTAAGATTTAAATATGTGTTTTTTTTATTTATATGGTATTTTTTTATGAAAGCTAAAATTTTTACTGGAGATTTGTCAAGGTAGGTAAATAATCGTCTAGAAGAGTATATATTTAGGTTAGATTAGATTTCAGTGAAGTCAGGTTGGGAAAAGATGTGAAGTATGATATTTTATTTAGTTAATTTAATTATTTTCTTTTCTTTTATAATGGTTAGGAAGTCATATATTCTTTAAAGAAATCTCGTCCCCTTTCGAATATCCAATTTTGAACACGAGTAGTAAAAAGAGGTATGGTAATATTTGATTTTATATCGGTGCTCAATGCATTGTATATTTTGGGGGCAATGAACCAAAATTGTCGGTGAGCGAATGTGGTTCTAGTTTTTGGGACCACGCATCCCAGGTTTGATGAAAAGCGGGTTTGGGCTTGATGTTGTGGAGCCACCAGTAGGTTATTTTTCCGTATGTAGGATAGGCTTGTCTTGGTGAATAGTTGGCGAATATCTAAGACCCTAAATTTAGTAAATAGCACATTAGAGGGGTGGGTAGGTTGGCATTTAAATATGATTCTCAGTATTAGTTTTTGAACTGTAATTATTGGATTAATGACGGATTCTGTGCAACCACCCCATCCCAAAATACCGTATGTTGCAATGGATTGAAAAAGGGCAAAATATACGCTTCTAAGGGTTTTTAGGTCTAAGATGGGTCTAAGAGAGCAGAATATATGGCAGAGCTTACGGAGTCTTTTCACTGTGTCACTTATGTGTGCTTCCCAACGTAGTTGGTCATCTATGATTATGCCCAGATATTTAACTTCCTTAGATGATTTAAGGGCAGGACACGTGCAATTTGTAATAGGTGGGGTTCCGGGTGGGTGTGGGTGCATGTTTAGTGAACACGAGTGAATTATTGGTTTAGGGCAGTTGTTGGGAAAATTATGTTTGCGTATGGAAAACGTCATATATTGTGTTTTGTCAATATTGAGTGTAAGGAGATTTGTGTCAAGCCAATGCCTCACTTTTATTAGGCCATTATTAGTTTTATTAATAACTGCTTGCCATGTTTCATCTTCGAATATTAAGACTGTATCGTCGGCAAATGATAAAATCTTACCTCCAATATCCATGGTACATAGTGTGTTGATGTATAAAAGAAATAAGAGTGGTCCTAGTACACTGCCTTGCGGTACACCGTAAGACATGGATAATTTTTTGCTTTTATTTATTTTGTCAGAGTGGATAAGAGTTTGTTGAGTTCGGTTTGTTAGGTAGTTTTCGAACCATGTGTAGGGTATCCCAGTTATTCCGATCTGTTGAAGTTTTTAAGCAGTAAGGGATGGGAGACCGTATCAAATGCTTTTGAGAGATCGAGGAAAACAGCAAGCGGTTTTCGACCAAGGTCAAGATTAAAAGAAACTATTTTTGTGAGGGCGGCTATTGCATCTGAGGTACTCCTACCTTTGCGGAAACCATATTGGTTGTCCGATAATATTTTGTTATCTTCAAGGAACTTGTAGAGTCTATTCTTCACCGCTTTTTCTATGATTTTAGATATTGTGCTAAGTAAAGATATCGGCCGATAGTTATTTACAGATAGTTTGTCTCCTGATTTGAATATTGGGATTATTGTGGCCTGTTTTAAGGAGTTAGGAAATACACCAGTTTTAAAGCTTAGATTGATTATATGTTTCAGAGGTGAGGCTATATATTTTTGGATATGTTTGATGATTTTTGTTGAAATGTGATCTATACCTACAGAGTTACTGTTTTTAAGGGATGAGATTAGTTCTAAAATTTCTGTGTCAGTAGTGGGAGTGAAGTGGGTTATAGCTCAGATTAGTGAGGGGTATATTGTTTGCAAGATCTTTGTCCGAGACGTTGTGTCTGTCTAAAATATTTTTTGCTAAGTTAGATCCAATATTGGAGAAAAATTGATTGAAATGGTCGGAAATTTTTTCGGGGTCGGAATTGACATGTAATATTTGGTCTTCGATGTTAATCTTAACAATGGGTGTATTGGTTTTATTAATATTGGCTATATCTTTAACGATATTCCAAATTTTTTTATTATCACCGGTAGCTTCACTGATTTGTTTATGGTAGTAATCTCTTTTAACACTGTCAATTATTTTTTTGCAGTTATTTCTATACCGTTTGTAGAATAAGAGAGATTCATAATCGTTGGGATTTTTTCTACAGAAGTTATGAATCTTATCGCGCTTTCTGATACAGTGGAGAATTCCTGCAGTGATCCATGGTTTGAGTTTTGTGTCAGATCGTTTTTTTTTACTTTTTGTGTATGATGTAGCATCGGTTAAGTGGTTACGTAAGGTATTAATAAATAATTCACATGCAGAGGTGACATCGGTACAAGAATAGATAAGTTCCCAGTTTTCTTTAGAGACACTGTTTAGGAGAGTTTCATATGAGATCTTTTCTTGAGGGGAAGTATTTTGTGGTGATTTTTGATTTTTATGCGAGATAGAAGTGATGATTGAATAGTGATCTGTAACAGTTGATTGATAGACAATGGATTTGGTGTCTAATTCACTCTTAACAAATACATGATCTATACAACTGCTAGTGTTTGAGTCTGATTCTCTAGTTGGTGCTGTAACGGCTGGAAAATATCCTAATAAAGTTAGTGCGTTTAGGTATTCATTTGCTTGAGGGTGCATTTTATTAATTATATTTATGTTAAGATCACCTATTATAAACGTGTTTTGGCGGTGTTCAATGTTTGATAAAATTTCTTGCAGTGAATGTATGAATGGGGCTATGTTATGTGTATTCGGAGATCTGTACATTGTAAGAAGTGTTATATGTTTATCAATTTGAATTTGTAGACAGTTTGCATTTTTAATTTTGATCTCTTTTACTGAGTGAGAGATATGATTTTTAATGTATACAATGACTCCGTCGTTCTGAGTTTGGTTGTGTAGAGTATTATAGTGATCGTAGTTTCTTATCGTTTTAGGGATGAAATTTCCTTGAATCCAGCATTCACTCAAGACAATTATATCAAAATCTGAGACAAGATCAGTGAGGAGAATAAGAAGTTCATCAAAATTTTTGTTTATACTTCTTATGTTCATAGAGAATATAGTAAGGGTTGAATTAGTTAATAATAATTGACGTACTACTTCGGAATTATTGGTAGATATACATGGGATTGGTGTTGTGTTATCTATTAAATCTGCTATGTCTTCCATTTTCTGGTTTTTTGTTTTGCATAAATTATTAACAACCAAGTTGTAGTGACATTGGTACGTTTATGAGATAGAGATTTAGTTGTTATAAATATATAAAATATACATAAATATATAAAGTGTAAATATAGTTGTTGTGAATATATAATATAAGCACATAATGAATATATGACATAAGCATAGGTGTATAAAATGTACTTATAGTTGCTGCGAATGTGTAACATAAGCATATAAATTTTAAGCATAAGCATATAAAGAAAATAAAATACAAGCTTGAAAAGAAAATAAAAGATAAGCTTAAAAAGATTATAAAACATAAGCATATAAATAAAATAAAATATAAAGTATTGTGGCATACATAAAATAAAAAATAAAAGACATACATCCATAAGCTTGCTAAAAATAAGAAGAAAGAAGTATCTACCATTTTTACTGTTTGTATAAAGCATAGTAAGTGGCAATGGTTTTGATGTAATCACAATAACACATTTTTTACATAATAAGAAAACTAGATTACCGGAAAGAGGTGATTGTATTAAGTTATTTGATCGATTAAAAACAATGATGGGGTATATGCTTTTGTTAAATGTCTTTGGGCTAGTAAAATTCAATAATATGTTTTTTGTAACAGAGAGTATCAAGTAATATATAAATGAATATACAACAATATACAAGAGAATCAAGTAAAATAAAAGTATACCAAAGGACGAAAATTGATTATAAGTTATTTGGTGAGGGAGATAAAAGGTTTTTTGTTTTTTCATTGATAAGTATAACGGGTGTCCCAACGTCCTTGCGAACATATATTTGACCCCCTCTGATCCAGGCAAACTTAAAAATATTGTCACGTGCGGCCTTACGTGCAAGAAACCAATGATGTTTAGCTCGAAATGTCAAGTGTTCACTGATATAAATCTGGGAGCTCTTTCCTGCCATTCCTATGATATTTGTGTTAAGTTTATCTTCCCGATTTGCAGATCGCTTGTTAAATGTTTTTATGTCATTCAAGAAGATGTCACGGTCATCGTTTGTTTTGAATCTGAGGATTATCGGCCGTTGTAAATCCTTGTTGGTTTTTTGTCCAGTACGGTAGGCTGCTTCCACGTTTTTCAGTTCTGTTCCGGCATTTGTAATTTTTTGGATATTGAAAACAACATTTTTTAAGTCTTCTCCGCTTACTTCCGGAATTCCGCGTATTTCCGCGTTTTTCGACCTGTTTTCCCTGTCTAAATTTTCAAATTGTCCTTCTATTTGCTCTAAGCGCGCTTCAAGATCACAGTTTTTTTTTTCAAGTTTTTTGTTTATATTCTCAAGTTCGTGGACTCGAAGTAGGATATCCTCGTATTGTTTACTCATTGTTGTAATTGTGGCGAGAATTTGGGTGTTTTGTTCGAATATTGCGTTTTGTTTTAGTAGTAGTTCGTTGTCCAAAGTTGAGGCACCGCTGGCAGTGACGTTGAAAGCCGGAGTGTCAGATAGGCATTTCTTGCATTTAATTTGGGAGCGTCGCTCCTTAGTGAGTCGACGGTATGAGCTCTCTGCCACTCCGCTGCAGTGCAGATGGAATATTCCCTTGCACACGGCGCAGGTAAATACGGACTCTTCGGAGAGAGTGGGTTCTGAACAGGTTTTGCAATTATTCATGTTGTGGAATATTATTATGTTAGTTAGGTATTAGAGTTGTCCTTGCGCTTGTTGGTAGGCAAGATTCGTAACACGAGTGATAAATTTTATTTCTGATGTTTTTGTCAGGCGATCTGTTTCAGAATAATTGACGAACCTACAACGGTTCACCAATTCAACTGGTTTATTGGTCCGCTATGAGATGGCGCTATTGTTGTTTCTTAACACCTTAAGTGGTTTATAAAGAAAAAAATAAAAATCTTTGGCGGCAATAGGGATCGTACCCGCGTCCTCCAGATATCGGTGCGAGCAGACTAGGCTAGCTTGCTCGGCGTTCTTACCACTACACCACGAACGAGTTATGGGCACTCGTCAAATAACAGTGATATTAAATGATCCACGGTTCTTGTATATTAATTACTCGGTGTGTGAAGATTTTTACTTTTGTTAACAACACTGTCTGACACAAAACACTTTGTTAATCCACTTGAAATAAGAATAAATCTGATTGTTTACAGTTCACTAAGTAGAAAATTCACTTTCCTGATTTTCAGGAACACGTTTACCGATGAATTGCTTGGTTATTGTGTACTGTAAGCCACTGTAAGTAACAAATTTAGGTGATTTCTGAGGAGCGATATTTTGGCGTGCGGTCTGATTGAGGGGTCTTGGTACTTGGTGTTAAAAAGACCATGCACACACAGCATCCCCAAAGATGACATAGGCCCTGAGGGAAGTTATTTTTTTCAGGGCCTCCTGTGTGGAGCTAATGTAAAAAAAAGATCGATAACACTCACGTACGATTTCTCGCTGGGAATAGTTTATGACTACTCATTGTTCGAAATTGGTAAGCCCACCTCTATTTACTACAATTCTATACTAAGACACGTTTCTCATCGGCTTCAGATTAGAATTTGTCCCAATTAAAATTAATAGTGTCCCAGATATCCGAATTTATTTATTATTCTTTATTTGGTTACCGTTCCTAGTTTTTTTTTCAAATAACTGTGTATGAGACCACTTTTCTGTTCCATACAAATACTATAAACAATAGGGCGCTGGACTCCAATCGTCACTTTAGTTTCGGGAGATGGTTTATAAATAACGACTCAAAGACCTTTCGGGTAATGACATGAAATATTTATTTTCAGACGGTTTTTATACTAAATTTTGCGTACACCTGCTTTGAAGAAAAACGTTAACATGTTTTCATTTCTGCATCTGTTGTTTATCTTAATTACTCCAGGTGTTTGAGGCAGGTGTCCTGTGTGCTCTATTTCGTTTGAATAACAAACTGGTTTGGACATGCGTATTGTTTTCTTGCCTGAGTTGACCTGATTTCTCCAGGTGGATGAACGCACCTGCTTAAAATGCAGGATTTATCATCAATATAATGTAAGGCGTTTTCGTTGCTAAGTGCTTAGTTCTTGAATAACACGTGCGGCGGCCAGCTGTGATTTTTCACGTAAACAGACTAGTTTAGACACGAAGTGTTTTTCTTGCGTGGGTTGACCTCATTTAACACCTGTTGTTTGTGATAATGCGAGGTATTTTGGTTTTTAAATAACACTTGCAGTTTTCATGTAACATTTCGCAAGAATTGACTTGTCAATAAGTTGATTACTGTTCTCTGATAGAAAATAATACAGGTGTGGCGACCAGCTGCAAAAGTTTCACGTAAACAAGATCTCATGCATCAAGGCGTCTGTTACAAATTGTTTGTCCCTATAAAGCGGTGTAACAATTAAGCGGAATCGACTAAGATATTTCGCACATCCCGTAGAAAAGGATTTTAAGTCAACGTTTTCTGTTTTACGTTTTATGCCTGAATAGTAAAGCGATTGTGATTGTCTACGCCCTATGAAAACCGTATTTACGTTAGGTCACCCTCACATTCCATATCTTTATTTATTAAACAAAGTCGGGTTAGTTACACCATTTATAATTCAAGAACGGATGAACCGATGTTTATGATTCTGATTATTTGGATTTTTTTCCGCGCCGAATAGCAGAATAACTATTAAAGAATCGGAAAAATTCACGTAAAAAAATACATTTCCTCTTACATTTTGTATGAAACGAATTCTCATATTTTGAAAGAGCTGCAGCAATATTGTGATAAGTATAATTGTAACCGACGTGTTCATACCCTCGAAATCTTTTTCATCAATGTTCATCGTTCGCCTGGTCCTCTGCAGTTTTGTGGTCATTTCTTGGAAATTTGTAAAAAATGACCTGGCCACAAAATGCAAAAATACCGTGCCGCCGGCGATAATGTTCATGAAAATGATTTCTCTTGTCAAATTTTTATTCTTGTACATTTTATGCTATATCTTAATTAAATAAAATATTTTAAGGCTTTTTTATTAACAATGTACATTTTCCCAGTGTAACAAATAAACGATTGTTTCAGGTTGCCACTGGGGAGATTGTAAACTCATTATTTTTAACTTTTTAATTTTTATATTGTACTATTAATTTTTTACTTTTCAATTTAAATTATCTGAGAGCCTTGCAGGACAATGAAATAATCAGTTTTCATTGTATGACCTGCAAGGCCTCCAGGGAAACATAAAAACTTTGCCTCTAGGTAAAAACCTACAGAAGTAGAATCACATTTTGTTCTTGTCAAAACACTTAGAAAATTTCGCAGATGAAATTTTTACATTTTTTCCATTTTAAAAATCCCGGGACCTCGTGGGATATTGAAATAAACAGATTTCGATAGAGTATCTCACGGGGAACCGGGGAAAAATAATATAATTGCATTTCATTGTGAAATCAATTAATCAAAATCATCTAACTAAATTTAAAATCAAAAAATCTCAAAATGCTTCAAATTTCACCAAACAAAAATTCTTCTTATACATTGTACTTCTCTTTATTTGTTTTCAATTATAAATTTATGTATTTTGCAGTAGTTTAGGCTACAAAATACTGCAAAGTTCTAAATTTAAGCGAGCGCTTTTCGAACTTAAACAGGCAAAATAGATAATGAGCATTTTTCCGCCCATTATATACTAGTGGTGGCGCGAAATGACTCCCCCCACCACTTTTCTGTGGTTTCTTCCGGCCCCAAATCGGGTTCGCCGAATCGAATAAATACTGCGACCTTTTTGAAAATAAATCAGTTCAACGTTCAACTCGACAAAGTGTTTTATTAAATACTTCCTCTGGGAAACCTCTCTCCGACAGCCTCCTGCTGAAGCTCTGCCTGATTACCAAGCCTGGTGCCTACCTTCTCCAGACTAGCCAGCCCCACTTGAGGACACCGCAAGGCGCCAGGTTCAGGCAGAGAGCAGGACATCCAGAGTCGCCATCATCAAGCTCTGGGTGCAGGGAGGCAGATCAAGGGTTGCCACCCTACACAATTCAGGGTTATCACCCTCATAATTTGGAAGACGTCCGGATCATCGTGCACGAGACGCCGGTGCCCTATTACAGTCTTGTAGGGACAACAACACGTCCGCTACAAGTAGTCCTTCGAGCCGGATCAGCTGCACGCCGAGATGTCTCCACCCTCACTACGTTCAAAGAAGACGAACCAAGAAGACGGGCCACCGCCGCCGCCACCGGCGGAGCCACCTACTGCCCCGGATGCCGGAGCTGCGCAACGGCCCTTCTCAGGGCCCTCAGCCGGAGCTGCGCAACGGCCCTTCCCAGGGCCCTCAGCCGGAGCTGCGCAATGGCCCCTGCCAGGGCCCGGAGCTGCCTCACCTGATGCCACGCCGCAGCCCTCACCCAGCACTGCTCCTGAGGCGAGCTCCGCAGACGAAAGCGATGCGTCACAGCCCTCCACATCTACCGAGGACACGGTGCGATTGCTGCGGCGACAGCTGCGGAGCCAGAAAAAGCAGATTGACCGGCCGATGACAGCTCTTCAATTACAAGCTGGTGCGAGGGAGCAGGAGCAGCCGATCCAGGCGGGACCGAAGCCACCCATTGCGACGGAGCAGGAGCAGCCGATCCAGGCGGGACCGATGCCAGCCATTGCGACGGAGCAGGAGCAGCCAATCCAGGCGGGACCGAAGCCACCCATTGCGACGGAGGAGGAGCAGCCGATCCAGGCGGGACCGATGCCAGCCAGTGCGACAGGGCCATTACATCCGAGCGGATTATGGCCGGCACAACCCAGTGCGACAGGGTCATCACATCCAAGCGGATTATGGCCGGCACAACCCAGTGCGACAGGGTCATCACATCCAAGTGGATTATGGCCGGCACAACCCAGTGCGACAGGGTCATCACATCCAAGCGGATTATGGCCGGCACAACCCAGTGCGACAGGGCCATCCCATCCGAGCGGATTATGGCCGGCACAACCCGATGCGACAGGGCCTGCACATCCCAGCGGAGCAGGACCTGCACAACATCAAGGCGCAGCAGGACTTTCACATCCAAATGGGATGGGGCTTGCACAACAACACCAAGGCGCAGCAGGACCTTCACATCCCAGCGGGACAGGGCCTGCGCAGTGGCACGCATCGGTGGCGCAACCCGGCATACCCGGTGGGTACCCGGCGCTACCACCCCTTCACAACAATGGGGACTCAGCATGGATGCAGCCTGGAGAACCTGCTGGACCTGTGCCTCTGGTGGACCAGAGGTACGCATCATCAACGCAACCCGGCCCAGCGGGCCCGGTGCCGCTGCCCTCCCACTACAATGGGGGCTCAACCTGGATGCAGCCCGGACCTGCTGGCCCTGTACCGCCCGTGCCTCTGCTCAACCCGAGTTAACGCAATGGCGTTCATGGAGAACCTGCTGGACCTGTGCCTCTGGTGGACCAGAGGTACGCATCATCAACGCAACCCGGCCCAGCGGGCCCGGTGCCGCTGCCCTCTCACTACAATGGGGGCTCAACCTGGATGTAGCCCGGACCTGCTGGCCCTGTACCGCCCGTGCCTCTGCTCAACCTGAGGCAGCCAGATGACCAGTTGCCGCCTGCTGCTAGCCCGAGCTCCAGCCTGCCGGTGTTTCCGCCACAACCAAGTGCGGACGAGACAGCCCAACATACCAGGGCTTGGATCCAACATGCAGACAACCCGATGGCTCAGCTGACAAGTGCACTCACAGAAGCCATCAGAGCTTCAAGGGCTCAAGACAGCCCCCCATCCAACGATCGAGGAAGACCCCCGGATGGCTGCACTCATCGCCAGGCAGTCAATGGCTAAGGATCTGCCTCCCTTCTCGGGTGACCCGCTGGAGTGGCCCACCTGGAAGGCCCAGTTCGCCCAATCGACTTCAACCTGCCGGTTGACATCAAGCGAAAACCTCATCCGACTGCAGCGGGCCCTCAAAGGGAAGGCCCGGGAAGCCGTGGGTCCCCTCCTTATGGACCCCGCTCAAGTGCAGGAGATACTTGCAGTACTGGAGCAGCGCTACGGTGGAACAACTTCGCTGGCTGCCCTGATGTTGGACAAGGCCAAGAAGCTACCACACTTGACGGCGGAGGCATCACTGGAGGACATTGCTGATTTTTCCGGAACCGTGCAGAACTTGGTGGCTTCACTTCGCTCGCTGAACAACGAGGGATACCTTACCAACCCGGCGCTCCTCAGCTACATCGCGGGGAAGATGCCATGCACGATGCGGTTGGCGTGGCTAATGGAAGTGCGGTACTACGAAGCGCCTGCCACCATCTGCCAGTTTGCAGCCTTCTTGAAGACCGTCGCGAACGCCATCTCCAAATCGGGTATGGTCGACCCCGCGAGGTCTAGACCACGTCGCGAGCAAACATTTGCTACTACGGAACAGTTCGGGCCGCGCAAAAGTGACAGTCCGCGAAAGTTACCGAATGAAAGTGCGCGGAATTTTACAAGTGACAGTTCGCAAAAGTTGCCAGTTAACAGTTCGCGAAATGTGGGTCGAAGTGACCAAGGGCCGCCCTCGAGTGAGTTTAACAATCGCGACGGGTGCATACAGTGCGGTGAAAGAGGTCACTTGCTACGTGACTGTCGTGAGTTCGCCGCGAAAGACGTAAAGTTACGTTACGAAACAGTAAAAAGTTCCGGTTTGTGCCGTTTGTGTATGGAAGGCAGACATGCCACAAAGTTTTGCAAGTTCCGTGACTGGTGCGGTGTCGGTGAGTGTCGCTTCCCTCATCATAAGTTGCTCCACGACCCATCGTTCGGGAGACACACCACCACAGCTGAGATACATCACATGTGACGCCAAGCCGACGGCGCCATGCTAAAGGTGGTACCAGTGGTTTTGACGGGCCCCGCGCAGCAGATCTCCACATTTGCGCTGCTGGACGAGGGATCAACAATCACACTAATCGACGCCACCACAGCAGAGCAAATCGGCGCTACAGGACCTGTACATGGACTACGGCTGCATGGGGCCAAGGACATGTGCTCTTCAGACAACTTATCGCGCCGCGTACACATCACACTACGCGGCGCCGGGATAAGTACCAGCTACAATATCAAAGCAAGCACCGTGAAGGGCCTCAAACTCCCAGAACAAAGGGTTCCTGGCAGATATGTCACTCCTACACTTCTCATCGGGCAGGACAATGCGCACCTCATTGTCTCGAGGGAAGTGCATGAAGCCCGTGACTGTTCACGAATAATATCACGGACTGCCCTGGGATGGATTGCTCACGGAGGAGGGACGGCCGCCAGTGAAGACCCCGTCACCACTCTAGCCCTTCATGCTGAGAACCACAAAGAAGCACTACCTGAGATCGGCCGATTCTCTTCTTGGCGCCGCCTAATCAGAACCACCGCCTGGGTCCACCGCTTCATAAATCGATGCCGGGAGGGACACACAAAACTACCAGGCGGACACCTACGGCTCGAAGAGACCCGCGAAGCGGAGACCCGGTGGATCAAAGCAGCCCAAGAAGATGCATTCAGGCCGGAGATGAATGCCCTTCGCCAAGGAACGCCATTACCAAGTGGCTGTCGGCTGCGAGCGCTGAACCCCTTCCTGGGACCTGATGGACTGCTGAGGATGAACTCACGAATACGGGCCCTCAACAGAATATCCCGAGATGCACGGACACCAATAATACTGGATGGAGACCACGCATACACACGCCAACTGGTGAGCCATCACCACCAGAAGGCCGACCACTCGACTACGGAGAGGACATTGGCGGAGGTACGGGGGAGCTACTTTGTGCTGCGATTGCGCGCAAATATCCGAAAAATCGCCCACAACTGCCCCACCTGCAAGATGAGGAAAAGCAAGCCGGCCCCACTACTGATGAGACCCTCGCCACCATCACGGCTCGCCCACCATGTCCCTCCCTTTACAAACTGCGGGTTGGACTACTTCGGGCCTATGGAGATCACTGTCGGAAGACGTCATGAGAAGCGTTACGGAGTTCTCTTCACCTGCCTGTCCACATGCGCCATCCACCTTGAGCTGGCCAACTCCCCGTCCGCCAACTCCGCCATCATGGCCCTCCAACGCATGACGGCGCGCCGAGGCCAACCGAAGACAATGTACTCGGACAATGGTACCAAAGTTCGCGGAGCGGACAGCGAGATAAAGGACGCCCTGAATTCACTCAAGGATGACGCCCGGATGAGGGATCATCTCACCACAGAAGGGATTGACTGGAAATCCACCCCGCCTATGGCTCCTCATATGGGGGGAGCCTGGGAGCGCTTGGTGCGTTCAGTAAAACACGCCCTGCAAGCCACTCTGAAGGGGAAGGCCCCAAGAGAGGAGACCCTACGGACAGCCCTGGCCGAAGCGGAGTGGACCGTAAACAACCGTCCCCTCACACACATCGCAGCGGATCCAAGAGACGAAGAGCCCCTCACTCCCAATCACTTTCTACTGGAAGCAGCAGGCAGCCGGCCCCAGTTGTCACTATATGACCAACAGGATGAGGAGGTATGCCTCCGCCGCCAGTGGCGCATCAGTCAGAGACTAGCTGACATGTTCTGGAGGCGGTGGCTCCGCGAATACCTCCCCACCTTGGCGGCTCGTCAAGAATGGCACCAGACCGTCGACCCCATCAAGAAGGATGACCTGGTGATCATCATGGACCCTGCGATGCCCCGCAACACCTGGCCGCGCGAACGAGTACTCGACGCCACCCCTGCTGCAGACGGACAAGTGAGGACTGCCCGGATCCAGACCAGCACCGGAGTCTACGTCAGACCTGCCGGGAAGCTCGCTGTGTTCCTGCCAGCCCCGCCCACCGACGCAACTTCACCTACTCGTCCTTCGTAAACACGTCGAGATGATTAGTGCAGCAAGCTACACGAGGGGAGTGTAACCGACGTGTTCATACCCTCGAAATCTTTTTCATCAATGTTCATCGTTGGCCCGGTCCTCTGCAGTTTTGTGGTCATTTCTTGGAAATTTGTAAAAAATGACCTGGCCACAAAATGCAAAAATACCGTGCCGCCGGCGATAATGTTGATGAAAATGATTTCTCTTGTCAAATTTTTATTCTTGTACATTTTATGCTATATCTTAATTAAATAAAATATTTTAAGGCTTTTTTATTAACAATGTACATTTTCCCAGTGCAACAAATAAACGATTACTTTCAGGTTGCCACTGGGGAGATTGTAAACTCATTATTTTTAACTTTTTAATTTTTATATTGTACTATTAATTTTTTACTTTTCAATTTAAATTATCTGAGAGCCTTGCAGGACAATGAAATAATCAGTTTTCATTGTATGACCTGCAAGGCCTCCAGGGAAACATAAAAACTTTGCCTCTAGGTAAAAACCTACAGAAGTAGAATCACATTTTGTTCTTGTCAAAACACTTAGAAAATTTCGCAGATGAAATTTTTACATTTTTTCCATTTTAAAAATCCCGGGACCTCGTGGGATATTGAAATAAACAGATTTCGATAGAGTATCTCACGGGGAACCGGGGAAAAATAATATAATTGCACTTCATTGTGAAATCAATTAATCAAAATCATCTAACTAAATTTAAAATCAAAAAATCTCAAAATGCTTCAAATTTCACCAAACAAAAATTCTTCTTATACATTGTACTAATAATTGTCGTATTTTTCCTTTGGAGGGGTGCAGATATACATTCACCGTTTATCTCATTTTCGACTGTTGACATTTAGTGTGTAAGAAAGAGAGGCAGCATTATATTTTTAAGAACAAAAGCAAAACAATCAGCGCATTGAAATTTGACGTTTTTGAATTTTGTAATTCATCCACTACTCAATATTATTGTAGCGGACGTGTTGTTGTCCCTACAAGACTGTAAGAGGGCACCGGCGTCTCGTACACGATGATCCGGACGTCTTCCAAATTATGAGGGTGGTAACCCTGAATTGTGTAGGGTGGCAACCCTTGATCTGCCTCCCTGCACCCAGAGCTTGATGATGGCGGCTCTGGATGTCCTGCTCTCTGCCTGAACCTGGCGCCTTGCGGTGTCCTCGAGTGGGGCCGGCTAGTCTGGAGAAGGTAGGCACCAGGCTTGGTAATCAGGCAGAGCTTCAGCAGGAGGCAGTCGGAGAGAGGTTTTCCAGAGGAAGTATTTAATAAAACACTTTGTCGAGTTGAACGTTGAACTGGTTTATTTTCAAAAAGTCGCTGTATTTATTCAATCCGGTGAACCCGATTTGGGGCCGGAAGAAACCACAGAAAAGTGGTGGGGGGAGTCATTCCGCGCCACCACTAGTATATAATGGGCGGAAAAATGCTCATTATCTATTTTGCCTGTTTAAGTTCGAAAAGCGCTCGCTTAAATTTAGAACTTTGCAGAATTTTGTAGCCTAAACTACTGCAAAATACATACATTTATAATTGAAAACAAATAAAGAAAGGTACAATGTATAAGAAGAATTTTTGTTTGGTGAAATTTGAAGCATTTTGAGATTTTTTGATTTTAAATTTAGTTAGATGATTTTGATTAATTGATTTCACAATGAAATGCAATTATATTATTTTTCCCCGGTTTCCCGTGAGATACTCTATCGAAATCTGTTTATTTCAATATCCCACGAGGTCCCGGGATTTTTAAAATGGAAAAAATGTAAAAATTTCATCTGCGAAATTTTCTAAGTGTTTTGAGAAGAACAAAATGTGATTCTACTTCTGTAGGTTTTTACCTAGAGGCAAAGTTTTTATGTTTCCCTGGAGGCCTTGCAGGTCATACAATGAAAACTGATTATTTCATTGTCCTGCAAGGCTCTCAGATAATTTAAATTGAAAAGTAAAAAATTAATAGTACAATATAAAAATTAAAAAGTTAAAAATAATGAGTTTACAATCTCCCCAGTGGCAACCTGAAAGTAATCGTTTATTTGTTGCACTGGGAAAATGTACATTGTTAATAAAAAAGCCTTAAAATATTTTATTTAATTAAGATATAGCATAAAATGTACAAGAATAAAAATTTGACAAGAGAAATCATTTTCATGAACATTATCGCCGGCGGCACGGTATTTTTGCATTTTGTGGCCAGGTCATTTTTTACAAATTTCCAAGAAATGACCACAAAACTGCAGAGGACCAGGCCAACGATGAACATTGATGAAAAAGATTTCGAGGGTATGAACACGTCGGTTACAATTATACTTATCACAATATTGCTGCAGCTCTTTCAAAATATGAGAATTCGTTTCATACAAAATGTAAGAGGAAATGTATTTTTTTACGTGAATTTTTCCGATTCTTTAATAGTTATTCTGCTATTCGGCGCGGAAAAAAATCCAAATAATCAGAATCATAAACATCGGTTCATCCGTTCTTGAATTATAAATGGTGTAACTAACCCGACTTTGTTTAATAAATAAAGATATGGAATGTGAGGGTGACCTAACGTAAATACGGTTTTCATAGGGCGTAGACAATCACAATCGCTTTACTATTCAGGCATAAAACGTAAAACAGAAAACGTTGACTTAAAATCCTTTTCTACGGGATGTGCGAAATATCTTAGTCGATTCCGCTTAATTGTTACACCGCTTTATAGGGACAAACAATTTGTAACAGACGCCTTGATGCATGAGATCTTGTTTACGTGAAACTTTTGCAGCTGGTCGCCACACCTGTATTATTTTCTATCAGAGAACAGTAATCAACTTATTGACAAGTCAATTCTTGCGAAATGTTACATGAAAACTGCAAGTGTTATTTAAAAACCAAAATACCTCGCATTATCACAAACAACAGGTGTTAAATGAGGTCAACCCACGCAAGAAAAACACTTCGTGTCTAAACTAGTCTGTTTACGTGAAAAATCACAGCTGGCCGCCGCACGTGTTATTCAAGAACTAAGCACTTAGCAACGAAAACGCCTTACATTATATTGATGATAAATCCTGCATTTTAAGCAGGTGCGTTCATCCACCTGGAGAAATCAGGTCAACTCAGGCAAGAAAACAATACGCATGTCCAAACCAGTTTGTTATTCAAACGAAATAGAGCACACAGGACACCTGCCTCAAACACCTGGAGTAATTAAGATAAACAACAGATGCAGAAATGAAAACATGTTAACGTTTTTCTTCAAAGCAGGTGTACGCAAAATTTAGTATAAAAACCGTCTGAAAATAAATATTTCATGTCATTACCCGAAAGGTCTTTGAGTCGTTATTTATAAACCATCTCCCGAAACTGAAGTGACGATTGGAGTCCAGCGCCCTATTGTTTATAGTATTTGTATGGAACAGAAAAGTGGTCTCATACACAGTTATTTGAAAAAAAAACTAGGAACGGTAACCAAATAAAGAATAATAAATAAATTCGGATATCTGGGACACTATTAATTTTAATTGGGACAAATTCTAATCTGAAGCCGATGAGAAACGTGTCTTAGTATAGAATTGTAGTAAATAGAGGTGGGCTTACCAATTTCGAACAATGAGTAGTCATAAACTATTCCCAGCGAGAAATCGTACGTGAGTGTTATCGATCTTTTTTTTACATTAGCTCCACACAGGAGGCCCTGAAAAAAATAACTTCCCTCAGGGCCTATGTCATCTTTGGGGATGCTGTGTGTGCATGGTCTTTTTAACACCAAGTACCAAGACCCCTCAATCAGACCGCACGCCAAAATATCGCTCCTCAGAAATCACCTAAATTTGTTACTTACAGTGGCTTACAGTACACAATAACCAAGCAATTCATCGGTAAACGTGTTCCTGAAAATCAGGAAAGTGAATTTTCTACTTAGTGAACTGTAAACAATCAGATTTATTCTTATTTCAAGTGGATTAACAAAGTGTTTTGTGTCAGACAGTGTTGTTAACAAAAGTAAAAATCTTCACACACCGAGTAATTAATATACAAGAACCGTGGATCATTTAATATCACTGTTATTTGACGAGTGCCCATAACTCGTTCGTGGTGTAGTGGTAAGAACGCCGAGCAAGCTAGCCTAGTCTGCTCGCACCGATATCTGGAGGACGCGGGTACGATCCCTATTGCCGCCAAAGATTTTTATTTTTTTCTTTATAAACCACTTAAGGTGTTAAGAAACAACAATAGCGCCATCTCATAGCGGACCAATAAACCAGTTGAATTGGTGAACCGTTGTAGGTTCGTCAATTATTCTGAAACAGATCGCCTGACAAAAACATCAGAAATAAAATTTATCACTCGTGTTACGAATCTTGCCTACCAACAAGCGCAAGGACAACTCTAATACCTAACTAACATAATAATATTCCACAACATGAATAATTGCAAAACCTGTTCAGAACCCACTCTCTCCGAAGAGTCCGTATTTACCTGCGCCGTGTGCAAGGGAATATTCCATCTGCACTGCAGCGGAGTGGCAGAGAGCTCATACCGTCGACTCACTAAGGAGCGACGCTCCCAAATTAAATGCAAGAAATGCCTATCTGACACTCCGGCTTTCAACGTCACTGCCAGCGGTGCCTCAACTTTGGACAACGAACTACTACTAAAACAAAACGCAATATTCGAACAAAACACCCAAATTCTCGCCACAATTACAACAATGAGTAAACAATACGAGGATATCCTACTTCGAGTCCACGAACTTGAGAATATAAACAAAAAACTTGAAAAAAAAAACTGTGATCTTGAAGCGCGCTTAGAGCAAATAGAAGGACAATTTGAAAATTTAGACAGGGAAAACAGGTCGAAAAACGCGGAAATACGCGGAATTCCGGAAGTAAGCGGAGAAGACTTAAAAAATGTTGTTTTCAATATCCAAAAAATTACAAATGCCGGAACAGAACTGAAAAACGTGGAAGCAGCCTACCGTACTGGACAAAAAACCAACAAGGATTTACACTCCCCTCGTGTAGCTTGCTGCACTAATCATCTCGACGTGTTTACGAAGGACGAGTAGGTGAAGTTGCGTCGGTGGGCGGGGCTGGCAGGAACACAGCGAGCTTCCCGGCAGGTCTGACGTAGACTCCGGTGCTGGTCTGGATCCGGGCAGTCCTCACTTGTCCGTCTGCAGCAGGGGTGGCGTCGAGTACTCGTTCGCGCGGCCAGGTGTTGCGGGGCATCGCAGGGTCCATGATGATCACCAGGTCATCCTTCTTGATGGGGTCGACGGTCTGGTGCCATTCTTGACGAGCCGCCAAGGTGGGGAGGTATTCGCGGAGCCACCGCCTCCAGAACATGTCAGCTAGTCTCTGACTGATGCGCCACTGGCGGCGGAGGCATACCTCCTCATCCTGTTGGTCATATAGTGACAACTGGGGCCGGCTGCCTGCTGCTTCCAGTAGAAAGTGATTGGGAGTGAGGGGCTCTTCGTCTCTTGGATCCGCTGCGATGTGTGTGAGGGGACGGTTGTTTACGGTCCACTCCGCTTCGGCCAGGGCTGTCCGTAGGGTCTCCTCTCTTGGGGCCTTCCCCTTCAGAGTGGCTTGCAGGGCGTGTTTTACTGAACGCACCAAGCGCTCCCAGGCTCCCCCCATATGAGGAGCCATAGGCGGGGTGGATTTCCAGTCAATCCCTTCTGTGGTGAGATGATCCCTCATCCGGGCGTCATCCTTGAGTGAATTCAGGGCGTCCTTTATCTCGCTGTCCGCTCCGCGAACTTTGGTACCATTGTCCGAGTACATTGTCTTCGGTTGGCCTCGGCGCGCCGTCATGCGTTGGAGGGCCATGATGGCGGAGTTGGCGGACGGGGAGTTGGCCAGCTCAAGGTGGATGGCGCATGTGGACAGGCAGGTGAAGAGAACTCCGTAACGCTTCTCATGACGTCTTCCGACAGTGATCTCCATAGGCCCGAAGTAGTCCAACCCGCAGTTTGTAAAGGGAGGGACATGGTGGGCGAGCCGTGATGGTGGCGAGGGTCTCATCAGTAGTGGGGCCGGCTTGCTTTTCCTCATCTTGCAGGTGGGGCAGTTGTGGGCGATTTTTCGGATATTTGCGCGCAATCGCAGCACAAAGTAGCTCCCCCGTACCTCCGCCAATGTCCTCTCCGTAGTCGAGTGGTCGGCCTTCTGGTGGTGATGGCTCACCAGTTGGCGTGTGTATGCGTGGTCTCCATCCAGTATTATTGGTGTCCGTGCATCTCGGGATATTCTGTTGAGGGCCCGTATTCGTGAGTTCATCCTCAGCAGTCCATCAGGTCCCAGGAAGGGGTTCAGCGCTCGCAGCCGACAGCCACTTGGTAATGGCGTTCCTTGGCGAAGGGCATTCATCTCCGGCCTGAATGCATCTTCTTGGGCTGCTTTGATCCACCGGGTCTCCGCTTCGCGGGTCTCTTCGAGCCGTAGGTGTCCGCCTGGTAGTTTTGTGTGTCCCTCCCGGCATCGATTTATGAAGCGGTGGACCCAGGCGGTGGTTCTGATTAGGCGGCGCCAAGAAGAGAATCGGCCGATCTCAGGTAGTGCTTCTTTGTGGTTCTCAGCATGAAGGGCTAGAGTGGTGACGGGGTCTTCACTGGCGGCCGTCCCTCCTCCGTGAGCAATCCATCCCAGGGCAGTCCGTGATATTATTCGTGAACAGTCACGGGCTTCATGCACTTCCCTCGAGACAATGAGGTGCGCATTGTCCTGCCCGATGAGAAGTGTAGGAGTGACATATCTGCCAGGAACCCTTTGTTCTGGGAGTTTGAGGCCCTTCACGGTGCTTGCTTTGATATTGTAGCTGGTACTTATCCCGGCGCCGCGTAGTGTGATGTGTACGCGGCGCGATAAGTTGTCTGAAGAGCACATGTCCTTGGCCCCATGCAGCCGTAGTCCATGTACAGGTCCTGTAGCGCCGATTTGCTCTGCTGTGGTGGCGTCGATTAGTGTGATTGTTGATCCCTCGTCCAGCAGCGCAAATGTGGAGATCTGCTGCGTGGGGCCCGTCAAAACCACTGGTACCACCTTTAGCATGGCGCCGTCGGCTTGGCGTCACATGTGATGTATCTCAGCTGTGGTGGTGTGTCTCCCGAACGATGGGTCGTGGAGCAACTTATGATGAGGGAAGCGACACTCACCGACACCGCACCAGTCACGGAACTTGCAAAACTTTGTGGCATGTCTGCCTTCCATACACAAACGGCACAAACCGGAACTTTTTACTGTTTCGTAACGTAACTTTACGTCTTTCGCGGCGAACTCACGACAGTCACGTAGCAAGTGACCTCTTTCACCGCACTGTATGCACCCGTCGCGATTGTTAAACTCACTCGAGGGCGGCCCTTGGTCACTTCGACCCACATTTCGCGAACTGTTAACTGGCAACTTTTGCGAACTGTCACTTGTAAAATTCCGCGCACTTTCATTCGGTAACTTTCGCGGACTGTCACTTTTGCGCGGCCCGAACTGTTCCGTAGTAGCAAATGTTTGCTCGCGACGTGGTCTAGACCTCGCGGGGTCGACCATACCCGATTTGGAGATGGCGTTCGCGACGGTCTTCAAGAAGGCTGCAAACTGGCAGATGGTGGCAGGCGCTTCGTAGTACCGCACTTCCATTAGCCACGCCAACCGCATCGTGCATGGCATCTTCCCCGCGATGTAGCTGAGGAGTGCCGGGTTGGTAAGGTATCCCTCGTTGTTCAGCGAGCGAAGTGAAGCCACCAAGTTCTGCACGGTTCCGGAAAAATCAGCAATGTCCTCCAGTGATGCCTCCGCCGTCAAGTGTGGTAGCTTCTTGGCCTTGTCCAACATCAGGGCAGCCAGCGAAGTTGTTCCACCGTAGCGCTGCTCCAGTACTGCAAGTATCTCCTGCACTTGAGCGGGGTCCATAAGGAGGGGACCCACGGCTTCCCGGGCCTTCCCTTTGAGGGCCCGCTGCAGTCGGATGAGGTTTTCGCTTGATGTCATCCGGCAGGTTGAAGTCGATTGGGCGAACTGGGCCTTCCAGGTGGGCCACTCCAGCGGGTCACCCGAGAAGGGAGGCAGATCCTTAGCCATTGACTGCCTGGCGATGAGTGCAGCCATCCGGGGGTCTTCCTCGATCGTTGGATGGGGGGCTGTCTTGAGCCCTTGAAGCTCTGATGGCTTCTGTGAGTGCACTTGTCAGCTGAGCCATCGGGTTGTCTGCATGTTGGATCCAAGCCCTGGTATGTTGGGCTGTCTCGTCCGCACTTGGTTGTGGCGGAAACACCGGCAAGCTGGAGCTCGGGCTAGCAGCAGGCGGCAACTGGTCATCTGGCTGCCTCAGGTTGAGCAGAGGCACGGGCGGTACAGGGCCAGCAGGTCCGGGCTACATCCAGGTTGAGCCCCCATTGTAGTGAGAGGGCAGCGGCACCGGGCCCGCTGGGCCGGGTTGCGTTGATGATGCGTACCTCTGGTCCACCAGAGGCACAGGTCCAGCAGGTTCTCCATGAACGCCATTGCGTTGCCTCGGGTTGAGCAGAGGCACGGGCGGTACAGGGCCAGCAGGTCCGGGCTGCATCCAGGTTGAGCCCCCATTGTAGTGAGAGGGCTGCGGCACCGGGCCCGCTGGGCCGGGTTGCGTTGATGATGCGTACCTCTGGTCCACCAGAGGCACAGGTCCAGCAGGTTCTCCAGGCTGCATCCATGCTGAGTCCCCATCGTTGTGAAGGGGTGGTAGCGCCGGGTACCCACCGGGTATGCCGGGTTGCGCCACCGATGCGTGCCACTGCGCAGGCCCTGTCTCGCTGGGATGTGAAGGTCCTGCTGCGCCTTGGTGTTGTTGTGCAAGCCCCATCCCATTTGGATGTGAAAGTCCTGCTGCGCCTTGATGTTGTGCAGGTCCTGCTCCGCTGGGATGTGCAGGCCCTGTCGCATCGGGTTGTGCCGGCCATAATCCGCTCGGATGGGATGGCCCTGTCGCACTGGGTTGTGCCGGCCATAATCCGCTTGGATGTGATGACCCTGTCGCACTGGGTTGTGCCGGCCATAATCCGCTTGGATGTGATGACCCTGTCGCACTGGGTTGTGCCGGCCATAATCCGCTTGGATGTGATGACCCTGTCGCACTGGGTTGTGCCGGCCATAATCCGCTCGGATGTAATGGCCCTGTCCCACTGGCTGGCATCGGTCCCGCCTGGATCGGCTGCTCCTCCTCCGTCGCAATGGGTGGCTTCGGTCCCGCCTGGATCGGCTGCTCCTGCTCCCTCGCACCAGCTTGTAATTGAAGAGCTGTCATCAGCCGGTCAATCTGCTTTTTCTGGCTCCGCAGCTGTCGCCGCAGCAATCGCACCGTGTCCTCGGTAGATGTGGAGGGCTGTGACGCATCGCTTTCGTCTGCGGAGCTCGCCTCAGGAGTAGTGCTGGGTGAGGGCTGCGGCGTGGCATCAGGTGAGGCAGCTCCGGGCCCTGGCAGGGGCCATTGCGCAGCTCCGGCTGAGGGTCCTGGGAAGGGCCGTTGCGCAGCTCCGGCATCCGGGGCAGTAGGTGGCTCCGCCGGTGGCGGCGGCGGTGGCCCGTCTTCTTGGTTCGTCTTCTTTGAACGTAGTGAGGGTGGAGACATCTCGGCGTGCAGCTGATCCGGCTCGAAGGACCACTTGTAGCGGCGGACGTGTTGTTGTCCCTACAAGACTGTAAGAGGGCACCGGCGTCTCGTACACGATGATCCGGACGTCTTCCAAATTATGAGGGTGGTAACCCTGAATTGTGTAGGGTGGCAACCCTTGATCTGCCTCCCTGCACCCAGAGCTTGATGATGGCGGCTCTGGATGTCCTGCTCTCTGCCTGAACCTGGCGCCTTGCGGTGTCCTCGAGTGGGGCCGGCTAGTCTGGAGAAGGTAGGCACCAGGCTTGGTAATCAGGCAGAGCTTCAGCAGGAGGCAGTCGGAGAGAGGTTTCCCAGAGGAAGTATTTAATAAAACACTTTGTCGAGTTGAACGTTGAACTGGTTTATTTTTGACTTTTGACTTTTGATTGATTTATTTTACAGAGTTCCTAAACATGAGTTTACTGACTCTAACATAATTATATAATGGATTATCTATTGATACTTTACGGTTATTTTATTTTTAGGTTGGTTTGAAAGTGAGACTAAAACTATACTGCGACTGTATGCAGGTTTATTTATTCCTTCCGGAGGACTATCTTTGGTTTTTTATATTTAAAATTATCATTTTCGCTATATTTCGCGAGCGTATTAATCGTAAGATTAGAGTGGCCGGGTAGGCCGGCGAAGAATTTAGTTGCTTGTGAGAAAATGAAGTCCTTTATCAACGGAATGTTGGAGTCTTTGTGGAGACTAGAAATTCTACTCCATTTAGGCGCCCCAAGCGCAAGTCTAATGGCTTTGTTTTGAAATATTTGGATCTTCTCTAAGAGACTGGGGGCCGCGTGCCCCCAAACGGGGCAAGCATAGGTGAAGCCAGGCCTTATGGTTGTTTTATATAAAAGTAATTTGTTGCCCGTTGATAAACGACTTTTTTTCCCCATCATTGGATACAGTGAAGATAGACATTTATTAGCTGCTTTAATTTTTTCAGTTATGTGTTTCTTCCAGGTGAGCTTGGAGTCTAGCGTTACACCTAGGTATTTAATTGACTTTTCCCATGGAACATTTGCCCCATTCATGATACTTAATAGTACAATATAAAAATTAAAAAGTTAAAAATAATGAGTTTACAATCTCCCCAGTGGCAACCTGAAAGTAATCGTTTATTTGTTGCACTGGGGAAATGTACATTGTTAATAAAAAAGCCTTAAAATATTTTATTTAATTAAGATATAGCATAAAATGTACAAGAATAAAAATTTGACAAGAAATTTGACAAGAGAAATCATTTTCATCAACATTATCGCTGGCGGCACGGTATTTTTGCATTTTGTGGCCAGGTCATTTTTTTTACAAATTTCCAAGAAATGACCACAAAACTGCAGAGGACCGGGCCAACGATGAACATTGATGAAAAAGATTTCGAGGGTATGAACACGTCGGTTACAGTAATTATTTGAAACTTGTAAAATCCTTGGCCATTCGCTTATTTTAACACAAAGATATTGAAATGTTTTATCTATTATGACCATAGATGTCGCAAATGTAGACTATTTTAGAACGATACATAAAATATTATTTTTTTTATTTTTTCTCGCCGAATTGTTGATCATAAAATTCAGTCCTTTTTCCATAAATATGCACATTTCATTATCAAGTATACAGTAGAAAACATACAGAATTCTAAAATATTTTATGTCGACTCGAATAAGTATCCCTCACGGCAGTTTCTAGTAAAAAATTATAAACTTTACGATTTTTTTAATATTTTTTTTTATAAATCTTATAAATATAAAATAAACGGTAAAATACAGATAAATTCATTGACCATTTATTACTATAATAAGATTTTATATTTCGATGTCAAAAATTATTATTTTTTTTTTTTTTTTTTTTTTTTTTATGCGAAAAATTTAAAAATGACCTTCTGGGAAATCTCGAGCAATCGAGGCACATTTATTGATCGCTCCTGGGTAGAGATCTGGGTGTCAATGTGTCCATGATTGACGGGCGTATTAATTCATCCCCCCCACTGCGGTTCAAGACGATGGGTCGAGAAAGTCCTGCTGGAGAGGTCTCCTTTAACCAGTATTTCTTACGTTTATTTTTATTTATTATTTACATTAATAATCATTATTTAAATAATTAAATATTATTTGAAAGTCCACCTTCATTTTCCTGTTTCAAAATTATTTCATTTCTCTCTCCTCTAAAATATTATTTTTTTCACATTATTAATTAACTTGTAATCCCATCCTGAACAAATTGCATCTTCTCTCTTTACCTAAGCCGCATTTCGCAAGCTCGACCTTCTTAACCTATATTTCGTCTACTGAGTCCCGTTTTACTTTGACATCGGGTCGGAATTTGGCCCAATTAAACGGATTAATTTCCCAGATAACCAAAGTAAATTAGTATTAGTGTCTTTGGGTTTTGCCCCAAATAACTGGCTGTCGCAATAAACCGGTGTACAAAGGAATCCACTGAGGCTATGCGATCATTTTGCAAGGAGGAGGGGGAGGAGAAGTGACAATGTATATTGCTTTACAATATACATTCGCTACGTTTGGTGACTGAGCAGGGGTGTCCAGGTTCATCGGATGAGGTATGTTCAGGTCTGCTCACACAAGCTGCGTGGCGGGCGGGATCGACAGAGGCCAATTTAAAGAGACCCTTTGACCACACCAGCTTGTCTTTTTCGACTAATTGTCTTGATAGCGGGAGGGATGGATTCACTCCTAGACACTGACAACTAGATTCCCAACCTCTCCTCGTACCTTTTTCGTTCCCAGATCTTCCTCTCCTTCCTTCCCTTAAAAACTCCAATACACATCATCCAATACACAGCATGCAATCCTCTTGTCAGTGAAGACTCACACCACCCATCGCTTCAAATTATATTACAAACCGATACACTCCCAATTATCAACGCTCCTCCTAAAGTACTATGCCTGTTTGAAAAAGCCGACTATGAATTAATCAACCGACATCTGTTAATGATAGACTGGTCATTTACTCAGGAAAATGCGAACATTGACGAAGTAGTTGATTCATTTTATAATATCTTAAATAATACCATCAACCAATTTGTCCCCAAACGCCACGTCAAAAAGAAAAAATTTCCAAACATTCAGCTCCTCTAATCAAAATCATTAAAGAAAAACAAAAACTTCATAAAAAATGGAAATCCTATAATAATCCAATAGATTACATAGAGTTCACTATCAAACGTACACAACAAAAACACCTACAGAAGCATTGCTATAATCAATATATAAGTTCGGTTGAATCTAATATTCAGAATAATAATAAACAACTCTGGAATTACGCTAAAAACAAAAGTAAAACAACTGGCATCCCACAAATCATGCACCTTAAAGAGGAGTCAGGTACCGGTGCTCATCAAGTATGTGAATTATTCTCTAAACACTTTCAGTCCACCTACGTAAGCGATATGGAGATGAACAATACCAGCACATTTGATAGTTCTACTTATGTAAATAATCATTCCTCGATTGGTAACGTAAATATTGACAATCTAATGATCAATAAATACCTGAATAATTTAGATGTTAGTAAGGGTGCTGGTAGTGACGGTATCTCGCCGTATTTCATCAATAAATGTGCCAAAAATCTTTCTTACCCTTTAACTAATATATTTATAATGTCGCTAAAAGAAGGTAAATTTCCCACAAAGTTTAAAGAAGCAATTATAATCCCTATTCATAAAAAAGGCTCAAAAATGAACATTGAAAATTACCGCCCAATCCCAATACTCACGGCAGTGGCGTAGCGTGGGTTTCGGCCGCCCGGGGCGGAGGAAAATTTTGCCGCCCCCCCCCCCCTAACTTCTACAGGTACTTTTTCCGCAGATTTTCAAGCGCTGACCAGGGGGGGGGGTTATTTTTAATGACGATTTTTATAATTCTATGTGCCGAGTACTCTTCCAATAAAATCATGCTTATAAATAAATTCTACTACAAAATTTATATATAACTGCTCTCAGAAATCAAGAATAGTATGCCTGTAATGGAATTTCGCATCTTTATCACGCATTCGTATGCAATGTAAAGCTTCACTCGGTACACGATGAATCGGAAACTTATTGATATATTGATAACACAAAACTGGTTTAAATTAAAATAAATATGCGGTTTATCAAACTACACTCAGAACATAAAAATAATTTTAATTACAACTGTATGTGGTGAATTAAAGCTACACTCAGAATATGAAAATGGTTTTTCTTTAATTCTGCCGGCAATTACATTCTGAACATAAAACTGGTTTTAATTAAATCTGTACGCGGTGAATTAAAACTACACTCAAAAAATGAAAAGGGTTTTTCTTTGACTCTGCCGGCATTTACATTCTGAACACAAAACTGGTTTTAATTAAATCTGTTTGTGGTGAATTAAAACTACACTCAGAACATCGGGGCGGAAGAAAATTTCGCCACCCCCTTATTTGGGTACTTCAAGCGGTGGGGGGGGGGGGGTTGTATATGGTAATCCTATTTTTTTATTACGACCTATTTATATACGAGCCGGATTTTTTTAATAATCACATTTGACGAGTATTCTTTCAACGAAAATCATGTATATAAATTCTACTCCAAAGTTGATTGATTGATACTGCGTTAGTGTCCCCAAACAATAGTAACACACACAACAATCAATTTCTCAGAATTTTACAGCATTATGTAACTCAAATGTAAATCTTCATTCGATGCAGGATGAATCTGCAACTCGTTATTTAATTTATCGCTGTGTTCTGAACACAAAACCAGTTTGTACGCGGTGAATTAAAACTACATTCAGAACAAGAAAATGGTTTTTCATTGATTGTGGCTGCATATACATAGTCTGCAAATAGAATATTATAACTGAAGTTCGAATAAGAGGATGTTTTCCTTCGAAATGTGTCTACAGATGAATCAACTGGAAATTTACATTCTCAACACAAAATTGGTTTGAATTAAGTCTGTATGCGGCGAATTAAAAGTACACTCAGAACACGAATATGGTTTTTCTTTGATTCAGGCGCACATACAGAGTCTTCAACTAGAATTTAATAACTGAACTTCGAAAAAGATAATGTTTTCCTTTGAATTGTGTCAGCAGATGAATTCTCAAATGGAATTTTACATCCTGAAAACTTGTTTAACCCTTCAAATAATAAGAAAAAAATGTCCACAAACTTTTGCCTGTCAATGTTTGCGCACAAAATTTCCGGTTCTTCCCATGCAATGTTCCTTTTTATTAAAACAAAACTGTTCTAAAATCTAGATAAAGTAATTTTTCCGAAGTGCTTATTAGAACATTATTGTTTCTAAACATTAAAATTTTCAAATTGGAAATGTGAATTGGCTCAAAAATACATGCCTGGCAATATTTGAATTAAAGTACCTAAAATAGAATAAACTTAAAATTTTAAATACAGATTCCTTTTCTTAAAAAAACATGTTATAAAACTGTATCTTAACTTTTTATCGCAATCACAAATTTATTTTAAATTAAATGTGTGGGAATTTAATAAATTTCACAATTTTATTTTAAAATTAAATGTGTGGGATAATTTGCGTCTCCTGTGATTAGACGGGTCAAACTAAATCTGTATTTGCCGAATTAAAACTGCACTCAGAAAATGAAAATGGTTTCTCTTTGATTCTGGCAGCACATACATAGTCTACAACTAGAATTTTATAACTGCACTTCGAATAAAATAATGGTCTCTTTCGAAATGTATCAGCAGATGAATACACAACTAAAATTCATTCGTACACAAGTACAAATACATTCTGAACACAATTTTGGTTTTAATTAAGAGTGAATCTTTTTGAGAGTTATCAGCTTTAATTAGTATTACTCTCATAATATGCGTAGGGTTTTCCCACGAATTGCGAAATTTGCAGCTTGAAAAAATATAGTTAATGATATTTTTAATGAATTAAAAAAAAATAGTTGGATTCGTAAACGAAAGGATCGTAGAACATGTTCAAGTAATGATTTGAAATGGTTTAAATTTTTCCAAGATAATGTTATTATATATTGTGAAAATTTGCCGCCCCCCTTAAAAGTGCCGCCCGGGGCGGGCCGCCCCCCCCCGCCCCCCCACGCTACGCCACTGACTCACGGTATTTAGTAAACTTTTTGAACGTATCGTCTATGATCAAATCTACACAACAATTGTTCGCAATATACAAAACCAACAACACGGATTTCTTCAAAAAAGATCAGAACTAACAAACTTGGTAAATTTTACGGAATATTTAACGAGCAATATGGACAATAGAAACCAAGTAGATGTAATCTACACTGATTACTCCAAGGCCTTCGATAAGGTTAATCATTTCATCCTAATTCAAAAATTAAAACAATTAGGTATCCATGGTAACTTACTCCGGTGGCTCACTTCATACCTTTTGAGTAGACTTCAAAGTGTCTCAATTGAGGGAACAAAGTCCAGCTTCTTTTATGTGCCCTCCGGTGTACCCCAAGGTTCTCATTTAGGCCCATTATTATTTAATGTATATATATATATGATATTCACAAATGCTTTTTACATGCTAATTACCTAGCATATGCAGATGATAAAAAAATATAGCTTGTTATTAAATCAATTAATGACTGCATTAAACTCCAAGAAGACCTCAATCGTCTTTTTGTCTATTGCGAATTAAACAGACTTATTATTAACATCTCAAAATGCAATAAATTAACATTTACACGTAATAAAAATAAAATTTCCTTTGTATACACATTGAACGGCATACATATCAATGAAGTAGAATATATCAGGGATCTTGGGGTTACACTTGATGTTAAATTAAACTTTATTAAACACACTGATGAAGTCATTAACAAAGCCAATAAAATGCTAGGATTTATAATTCGTATAGCAAAACCCTTCCACAACATTAACACTCTATATTCCCTTTACACCTCATATATTCACCCGCACTTGGAACACTGTACACCGATCTGGACTCCTTTATACCAAGCCCGCATTGAAAGAATAGAAAGGATTAAAAAAAAAAATTTTAAACACATAAATTATAATATTTAATTAAATGAAGACAATATTAGCGAAACTCAATCGAAATCTGGATACAGAAAAATCAGAAAAGATATTGGCTCCGCTGGGACTCGAACCCAGAACCCTTTTCTTACATGGAAACAGCTCTACCGATTAGGCTACGGAGCCCATATTAATTCGGTCACTTTTAACTGTATCATACTTCGACTAAGAACTACCAACATTATCTTCACTTACTTAACGCACATATTATTGGCTGCTATCTTTATATATGATTACAAGATTCAACTCGAACTAAATGCAATCTAGATAGTGTCTGGATAAATGTTTAATAAACATAAATTATAAACTAAACTTACTCTTCTCAAATTATACGGAATCCATTAAATTTCACAATTTCAAATCCCTCCAAACACGACGTCTAATTTTTGATCAAATCCTATTGTTTAAAATTCTAAATAATGGCCTGGACTCACCAGAACTTACCAATTTAATAAATTTTCATATTCCGTCAAGATCAACCCGACAATCCGACTTATTTTATTTACCGTCATGTTGATCTTCAACTTCATTTCATCCATTCATCCATTCATCCTCAACTTCATTTCCGATGTACTCTAGCATAAGAAACTTCTGTGGCTTTACTTCAGTTCATTTGTATATTTATCACTGTATATTATGTAAAAGCTGTTTGTTTCTTACAAATAAATAAATAAATCCTCAAAGACATCATTGGCCCTGATTCCTAACCACCCCTCTTATTTTTTTTCTTCTCAAAACTTTCTTATTTTCTTTCCAAAAGACACACAGCATGGAAGGAAATTATTTTCCCCAGGGCCTCCTGTGAGGGGATAATGTAAAAAAACACCACGCTTGTAATTGGCCTGGCTACATGAAGAAAATAGACAAATGTGAAATTATTTTTTTTATTTTTTATTCCAGTAAAAGAAAATGACATTTTCACTCTTTTAACTACAAATAATTTAACTGATTAAACTAAACCGAATATTACAATACAGCACTTTTCTATTTCATTGCTTTGTTTATCAAGATTAAAAAATAATATATATTTTTTAAAATTCCAAAACCTTTTTTCGTTTTCAAAGTCGCTCGGAAGGCAATTATATAAGTTGGCCTCTCGTAAACAATGATGGGACGTTTACCATAGTTAGTGTGGGTGGTATTTAAATGTATGCTATCGTGTTATCATGTAAAGTTTGTTGTTTATTTTGTATAATTATTTATTTATTTATTACACGCTCTAATGGGCATTTACATTATTTGTTTATAAGTTGAGACTCACAGTACTTTTAAGTACTTTAAAAATAAAACAATAACCACTGGAGCGATCACACGAAATAAATAAATTTGCTTCGATTGCTTGAGATTTTCCAGATGGTCATTTTTTAAATTTTTCGTCAACATTAAAAAAATCATACCTTCGAATTTTGACACAGAGACATAAAATTTTTTTATAGTGCTATATAGCCAATAAAATAACCTGTATTTTAACGTTTATTTCATATTTGAAGGATTTATGAAAAAAATATTAAAAAATCGTAAAGTTCATAATTGCGCGAATCCTGTGTGTTTTTACTTGAAACTGCCGTGAGGGATACTTGTTCGGGTCAAAATGGAATATTTTCGGTTTCTGTATGTTGTCTGTAGTATACTTGATAATTAAAGGTGCATATCTAAGGAAAAAGGACTTAATTTTATCCGTAAACAGCTCATCAAAAATTCGGCGGGAAAAAAATATTTAAAAAAATTATTTTTAACATTGTTCTAAAATAGTCTACGAAGTTCGGATTTGCAACATCAATGGTCATAATAGATAAAGCATTTCAATAGCTTCGTTTTAAAATAAACGGCTGGCCCAGGAATTGTTTGAAATAATTACAATAAATGTTTTACGAATGGTAGGAAAATGTGGTCCATTTTTGGACCGAAATCAATCGCAGAAAAATAAAAGTGGTCCATTTTTCGACCGAAATCGCTCCAGTGGTAGAAAATATAATACAATGAAAAAAAATGTAATAACAAAAGCCTATTATATAAAATTATATGCATTTTAAAAATGGTAAAAAGTCTCACAAAAAAAGATATTTAATGTTAAAAAAAATGCAGAGTATTTGTGTCCAGATTTATAAAAGGATTGGAATAAACGATGTTTAAACTGATATGATTTTAGATTTTCACGGCCAAAAGTATTTTTGTTATTTGTTTTTCGGGATTTATGTCATCTCATCATATCATCGTACGTCATATCATCAGGGCAGATGTGTGGACATGATGATGGACACTATAACGCTTTCCGAAACGTTGGCTAAAGGAGGAGGTAGCGCAACACGGCATAACACCCCAAAAACAAATAACAAATATGTTTAAATACTGGTAATTCTTAAGGTGAAATATATATCCTAGATCAGAATTTCAGAGATTGTGAAGTCGCGGAAATAATAAAAAAAAAATTGCTGAAAAAGTTTTTTTTGTTGATTTATTTATTTGCTTGTAACATTATCGATAACCTTGTTTAGTATTTTTCTCACACATGAATAAATATATGTATTCGTTCTTTTCTACAGGACGCAGCTTGAAGAGTCCGCGCCGTGCGCCCGATAACTGGAAGAACACCACGTAGGGATTACTCGATGGAGTGGGGTGCCCCGGGTACCAGTCGCTGTAGCCCGCCTCTGAGAGGGTTTTACCTGGAAAGATCAAAGAAAAAACTTTCAAGAGCGAGAAACGAAAAAACGCATTTCCATTAAATAAAATGTTATCATGCCAATCAGACTAGAAATAATCAACAATTATTAACCAGCAAGAACATAAAGCGCGGGGAGAAGTAACAGTGTCACCAATGTATCCTATTATGGTATTATCCTATCCTTCCTATTAATATTATAAAGGCAAAAGATTGTATGGATGTATGTATGGATGTAGGTTTGTTACTCTTTCACGCAAAAAATACTGAATGGACTTTATAAATTCTTGGGGGCAGGGGGAGGGGGTCAGTCCGTGGGGCAATGGAAGGGGCGGGGGGGGGGGTGGGGGGGGGGAGCGGGGATAAGGAAGGCTGAGAAGGTGGAGTGGGAAACCCCCTAATACTATGCGAGCGAAGCCGGTGGCAAAAGTTAGTCTAATATATAATTATGTGTTTAGATTTTATTTGTTTATATTGAATTTCACGCCCGTCTGGGCTTTTTTACATGTATTTTTTTTTCTACAAAGAACATCAAAATGTGCATAACAAAATAAAAAAAAAAATCATAAACAAAAACAAAATCAAAAACCGAAATCAATATCGAAATTGAAATCAAAATCAGAACCAAATCTAAAACAAAAATACAATAAAAAACGAATTGAAATAAAAATAAATTACTCCACAATGCAAGATGGAAAAAACTATAGACTGGGAAAAGCACAATACATGTGAAATAAGTCTAAGCCAGAGGTTCCCAAACTTATTTTTCTCGTAGACCCCTTTCAAAATTTTACTGATTTCGGTGGACCCCCTGCTGCTACATTTCTACCACATTCCCAAAACTCGTCAAAAAATGTGAAGATTAAATCTAACGATGGAAATTTGCATCGCGGCTGAGTTCCAACCCTAAATTCGGAGTGGTATAAATAAAAAAGAAAAATAGCGTATTTTCTTGTGTTCTATTTATTAAAATAATGTGATTACAGATTTAGGTGGAATATATGTAGACGACTCAAAAAAGGTTTTAATTTTTTAATTATTTCATAAATTCTTAACTATTTAAAAATATGTGCCCAAAGTTTGCTAGCATTGGCGCTACTTGCGGCCAACGCCAAACCCAAAACCTGGAAAGGACATGCAATAAACAGGCCAGCGGAACTAGCTCGGAGCCGGCACAAGCAAGGTTCCTCTTAAAACCAAGGCGAGTGTTGTGGTTCGCTTGTGAATTCCTCCTTCTCTTCCTTTCCTCAAAATCTCCAGGTCTCCTTCCTCAATCAGAACACAGTTGTTATGCACGTAAAAGGGTTTATTCATTTAAAGGTGAACAGGATTATACACAAGCCAGCCTCGGCACTAAAACACATGGGTATTTGGCTATCTAAAATGCTATCATAACGGGGGAGCTCTCTCTCAACTCTTTACACGTGTTTAGTGAATTTAAAGGTCAGTTCTTAGCACACAGAGGGGTAGCAAGGTTCATTGGTACTCACAAGCAGGAGATAGGCGGTCGGCAGACAGGATACTGGGTAGGCGTAAACCTCTTTAAGCACAATACACAATTAAAGTAAAACATCGTGAGTTCTTAGGTCCTCGACACAGCGCGGCGGCGCTGTGTCTGTGGACACTCGGGGACACTGTTGCCGAGCCCAAGAGCAGCTGGGGAATGAATGCGGGGAGCTGCTCGGCGCTTGGCTACCGGCGCCGCGCGGTGTGGGGAGAGGGGGGGCGGAGGGCCTGTGCAAGGGGTCAATTCGCTATTAGCTCGCACGGGAAACAATTCCGTAACGTAACAAGTTATTAGTAAAAATTTTAGTGACCGACCGAAGATTCGGTTTCGGCAAGTTTCGGCAAAAAAATCCAGTTTCTGCAGAAAATTTGCCGAACCTTCGGCCGCACTGAAACTCTGCGTTCGTGAATTATCGCGCGTCGTTCGGCTGACTTCAGGTGAGTTCGTGGCTCGTATGTCACCCGCCACCATCAACTGAGTTTGCTGGCCGGTATGGCGTGATTGTGTTGTGAGTTTATGTTTGTAATATAAATATAATTTTTGTTTGTTTTATAGCAGCTATATAAGAAAATAAAAATAATTATTATTTTTTCACATACCTACTTAACGTACCTATCGTTATTTAATTCATTTCATTTCACACGTGTAATACGAATTTTGTGATTGTAAACGCTATTAAAATAAAAATACACAATTAATGAGGTCCTTCCTTTGAAACTGAGACAGACACCGAAGATTCGGTTTCGGTAGAAAGTCCTGTTTTGGTCGGACACTAAAAATGTTAATTCGTTCCGGTGTTATGAGGGTGTTTGTGCCGAACCGCGTTGTAAACTTGAAACGCATTTTTCCCCAAACCAACTTTTGTTGAATTTGTGTACACTTTAGCTCAGAAGGATTTAACCAAACATTTTAAAAATGTGTAAATACCTTTTTTATATCATTAGATCATTACGCTCTTTCTATGTGAACTAACATTCATAGCAATATCATTATCAAAAGTATTTTTTAATTGCAAAAAAATGTAAAATAATGGCAGAAAAACAAGGATTCCCGTTTACACACCTGTAAAAAAAATATTTCCTTTTTTTGGGAAAAGTAAGATTTACATAGAACAGACACATGTTCTTAAATTAAATTTAAAACCCTATTGATTTGAGATGAAAACTATGTCCTCCAAAATGCACACAAATGCTACGTCTGATGGTGACGTTCGATATATAACAGCCGATAATTTTCATATTTTCCGAGGGAATGCTTCAAAAAATTCATAATATTTTCTTAAATAGATTAATAAATGACCTCAAAGTTTCAATAAATTATACACATTTCTTCCAGGCCAAAAAAATCAAGAAAATCATTAAAAAAAGCCTAGTCCTCTATTTCCCACCTTGATATAATTAATTATCGAAACGCAATTTTTTACAAGTAACAGTCGCTGACCTTCTTAAAATACACTACCCAAAAAATGAAGGGAGGTTTTAAAAAATAATATTGTATCTAAATATTAAGGCACTATCTGATCCATGAGCTGGCCTAACTGAAAAAAAATTTCAAGCCCGTGAACCAAAAAAAAAACATCATTTTTTTTTCGTGCTATCTTTAGGATTGCATGAGAACCGTAGCCACTAAAAATATGACAAAATTTGAAAATTTCAAAAATTTGAATCTTAAAGCTTCAATATGCTTTTTTTAAAGTCTCAATACGACCATTTTTACGCAAAAATGAAAAAAAAATCAGGTAAAAAATCACTGAAAAAATTGGATTTTATTTTACTCCCCTAATTTTTTTTAATAATGTATTATCTGCCTACATTGATAGGTAAAGCTAAGCCAACATTTTTGTTCTTTACTATCGAAACCAGATAAATTTTCGTGGATCCCCATTTTTTTATCACGCCAACGTAGACCCCCGTCGAGGCTCCCGTGGACCCCTGGGGGTCCACCTGGACCACTTTGGGAATCACTGATCTAAGCAGAGCTACGAGGATGTGTATGCAGTTGGTTTAATTAAATTTGTTGTTCTTCTTTCCGATATAAATTTTACTTGTTTATATTTAGTGAATGATATTGGAGGTTGCCCACCACTTTCCCACGACGTTCTAAGGAAATGATATTGGAGGGGACCCCACCACTTTCCCAACGGCGTTATAAGGAAACATATGGTTTCCTCCTTCACCGCACACGTCAAGACTCTATTTTTTTTTGAACGAAGCTACATTTATTTGAACGACTCTAGACCCTCCAATGTCCATGCATACGGGGTTAGTAAGCAGTATGCAAGTACTTACATTAACATTATACAAAAGATAAATAAAAGTAGCAGCCCGTGGAATGATTCTTCTGAAATCTATAGAGAAAAATATATACAGATAAAGGTGTTAGTAAATAAAGAAAAATAAGAGCTGCGCCCGGTTGAGGAGACCTGGATAAGATAAATAACGAAAAAGTAACAATAATTTAATAATGCAAGTATTTGCAAAAATAACTGAGAGAAGAAAAGGCATAAAAATAAAATATGTATACAGAGAAGGTATTCCACAAACCACCAGGCATTCCCAATGACAATGTGTATGGCTATCGGCCCAACCGCAGACGAAACCCGGAGTCCGCGCCCTTTAGCCGACTCACCGATTTTGCCACGAAGAAATATATGTGGGAAAGAAGAGGAAGTTTTTGAAGACTCTGGGGAAAAGATCAGCGTCGGATTGTCGGAGGGGGGGCGGAAGGACGTCGAGACCACGCGGCTGTTCCTCAGGCCTACCCATATCATTGGGGGAGGCGCGGGAGGATCGCAGAAAAACCGCTCCAGTATGGGTTCGCCTGGCTGTACGCACGGACGGGGTCTATCCCACCCCATTTTATGGGGTGACGACGATACATAAATATGTACAGTTCAGCTGCACCACCAAAATATGGAACTAAAGCTAATGTAAAGTAAAAAAAAAAAAAAAATGAAAAAAGCAATTATATATTAGAAACATAATTGTTGTATGATTACAGAAGTCATAATATATTGGGCGATGGCGTCATCACCACCATCGCCCTCCAAGATAGAACATGGCCTGTTGAAGTAAAGCATAAATCAGTTTTAGCAGAAACGTTAGGAGATCATGGATGCCTGTAAACGATGTGAAATTAGAGCTAAAAGAAAATAATTAAAACAAGAAAAGAAAATGTTTCAGTACATACATAAGTCAAAACGAAACCAGTAATTTACAGGTCACAAAAGTAATTTTATAAACAGTTCGAAGCGTATACACTAGTGAAGAGTAATGGAGGATATACCAAGGGAGACAGGAGCAATACGTGTAGCACCTGAAACAAAGATGAATTTAGTCTAGATCGGCGACTCTAAGTACAGACCATCTCTCCACCCAGGACTTGACAAACTTTTTCAGGCACTCGAAATTCTCTTTATTCGACACAAGGTCAGCGTTCCACGCTGGTCTTGTTGTTCCGCGCAAGCCATCCAACATTTCCTCTCGTGCTTCTTTCATCAACTCGCAGTGCCACAGAATGTGCCTGGCATCCTGGATAGTATCACCACATGCACAGTTTGGATGGGGAGAAAGGGTCAAGCTATGTAGCCGACCCCTGAATTCCCCATGTCCGGAGAGCATCTGTGTCATGTAGTGATTCAGTTTAATGTGTGCCCCTTCCATTCTGAATTTAACTGAAGGGAAGAAGGAGAAAGTCCATCTGCCCTTCGTCGACCTATCCCATCGCTCTTGCCATACACTCAGAGTCCTTTCGCGCATCGCTTTGAGCAAGCCGGGGAGGGCCACGTCTCCTCCCGGTGTCAGTTCGACTCCAAGGTGGACAGCAGCCCTGCCTCTAATAAGTTCCTTTTTTGTCAATATTTCCCTAATTGCAAGGTCAATCGGCAAAACGCCGGCCAGAACCGGTAATGCATCTGAAGCTACAGTCCTATAAGCGCCCGAGAGCGCCAACAGGGGAGTCCGCTGGCCTCGTTTAAGAGCCGAGTTTATCAAGACATTATCCAGGCGATGCTCCCACACGGAGGCAGCATACGAGACTTGCGTCACATATACCCCCTCGTACAACAGGCGAATCGCCGGAGAACGCAATTCCCACTCGGCTGTTGAGATTCTTCTCAGTTTCTGAAACAAGGCCTGGGCCCTATCGGAGACGTTCTTGACGTGGGCTAGGAACGAAGAAGATCTATCCATAATGACGCCTAAATACCTGGTGTTTTCTGCAAATCGAATGGATGAGTCTCCCATTCTAATGAAGGGGTTCCTGCCTCGGCTAGGAAAGGAAATGATATGTTAAATGGGTCAACAACATCTTCATAGTCTTTTTCTTTATTTGTTTTTGGGGTTTTATGTCGTATTGCGCTACCTCCTTCTTTAGCCAACGTTTCGGACAGCGTTACAGTGTCCATCATCAAGGCAGATCCGATCCACACACCTATCAGATCTGCCGGATCTGCCCTAACGATGGACTTTGCAACGCTGTCCGAAACGTTGGCTAAAGAAGGAGGTAGCACAACACGGTCTAATACCTCAAAAAAAATAACGAAAATACTTTTGGTCGTGATATTCTAAAAACGTATCTTTATAGTCATTACCCAAATTTTATATACGGCAAATGGGGGTATACAATTGTGATTTTGGGTTGGAGTTTTTTTAAAGGCAAACGAATTAACGTGATTTATTTTTGGAGTGTTATGCCGTGTTGCGAGATGGATTGGTTCTAGACTAAGGAAGTAGGTAGTGAAACACAGCATAATACCCCAAAACACCAAAAATAAATCAGGATTACGTTATACATTTAAAAAGTTTATTAGTTGATTTACTAGCTGCTTTAGTTAAGTCAAACAATTCAATCATGATATGTAATTTTCTTTTATTCTATTAACTTTTCTTCCTACATATTAATAAACTTTTATTTCAGCTACATCAAGTGGCGGAGATGAGACGTGAATCTTTGAAATACGCACTCGCACACTGCCTGCTAACAACGTACTCCCGGATATTGGAGGTCTACTCATTTTAAATATAAGGTAGATTCAAATTTTTATATCCAAAAATTAGAGTCCTGACATGTACAGAAAAGGAGGAAACCATCTGTTTCCTTAGAACGCCGCGGGAAAGTGGTGGGTAACCTCTAATGTCACGTATTTTAGTTTGGGTAGTTTTAAACACAAATTCATGCAAGTATGCATGATTATTAAATCATTTAACAGCATTAGATAATTACACAAATCTGAAAAGGGATCTCTCCCGATATCTATCTCGATCGAGATGGATTATAATTAGAAATTTGACAGACTAAAATGGCTTAGTAACAAATGTAATTATAATTTATTAAAATCTTTGTAGACCACCGCTCTCCCCCTCCCCGACATGTTATGTATATAAACCGTTAGCTAAGAATAATTCGAGTAAGAAAGAAAAAATTCGACCACCATAACACGGGCATCAGCTTAGCATGGTGGTCGAAAAATCCACAAATGATAACCTTTAATGTAATGATGTAAACTTTCCTGTAAAACAAACGTAAATAATGTTCAATCAGTTCAAAATTCATTAGTTATATTATTATCTCATAAAAGTTTATACAAACAAAGGCATAGTGTTCCGTACTTTTACCAGAATCTCCAAATTCTCTCAGAAAGAGCAATTTTGTGGCATAAAATTATTTTTCAGCATATGAATAGCCCTATATACATAAATAGATTTGAGTACACTTTTAATACTTGTTTTACGTTAAATGAAAGACTAATCGTACCCAAGCACTTAAACAAATATGGAAAAAGAATGCTGGACTACATGATACCTCCTTCTTTAAATATGTTACCCGCTAAAATTACAAAATGTACAAATTATGTAAGAACAAATATTTTATTGAAAAATTGGCTCGCCGAAAGAAATAATTTGTATTAGACTCTAACACAAAAAAAATCTAACTGCATAGTAAGTTTTATTTTTTAAACTTCAAAGTAAAAGCACCCATCGACAAACTACTTAAAATAGTTTATTGGGACTTTTAATTTTTTTCTGTGATATTTTATTTTATTTCCTGTAATACAGTATAACTTCTTTTTATATAAAAAAAACATAATATACGATGAATAAAGAAAACCAAAAATATAACAATAACTTGTACTAGTCTGAAGATAGCTTTCACGAGCTGAAACCGGTTACGGTCAAAAAATTAAAATAGAAATTCAATAGCGTTTTTTTGAACAATTTATCTGGGGATATTTATTTTCCCGAAAACTGTCAGTCGAAAATAATGAAGCTATATTTTGTTTGTAATGCATTTTTATAAAATAATAGAATACTTTCACAATTAGTTAAAATTAAAATTAGTAAGTGTTGTTTTTACCGTCGATTGTCCTAAATTCTCCTTTGGTAAATAATTTAGTGACGCCCACATAAAGTCCGCTCTTATCATAGGTTCCAATTGAATCGGCATACTCGGTGAATATATCAGCGCAGAGTTGAGCTTCCTCTGCACTGTTTAAAATAATGAGGTGCGCTTGTTTCGCCGCACACACTTTGTACGCTTCAGTCCAGTTGACGCTGGTGGTGTGCAGTTTGTAACAGCTGTCTGGCATGGCTGGGTAATGTTTGTATCCTGCAACAGATAATCCACATCTGCTATAACCAAATTTGTAATTGAACAATTGGGATGGGAAAATAATTATTCTGGTAGATAGCAGTCACTTCGGGGTTTGATATTTTTAATGAAATAAAACAATTACTTTGTTTATTATTGATTTATGTAAGTTGTAGTTATAAACAAAGTTTTTTTTTAGATTACCTCAACACAGGAGGTCCTGAGGAAAATAATTTCCCTCAGGGCCTGTCATCTTAGAGAGGAAGTTCAGAAAAAGGAAGAGGGTAAGGTGAGGGGTGGGTAGGATCTATGTGTTGTGTGTGTGTAGAGACGGTATTAATCCAGTCCTCCCACTGCGGTGGAAGGCGATGGGTCTAGAGAGTTCGGCTGGTGAAATCAAAAGTCTACCTCAACCAGTCTCATCCGATCCGGCCCGCCAAGCAATAGGTGGGCAAATGCATCCGCTACCAAGATCTTAAAAAAACCCACCCCATGAACCCGGGCACCCCTGCTAAGTCACCAAACGTAGTCAACCACTTGGAGTAACCTATGGCAGATGGTTAAGCAGTAAATAGTTCCCGAGACGGCGGTACCCCTACCCGCCAACCAATAATTGTTTTATTTGAATTAATTAGTCATTAAAATCTTAACCCATTAAGGGAGTTAGTCGTATTTAACAAGGAAACTGCCTCCGTGGAAGATACGCTCAACTGTTGGGAGTAAAATCGCGGATTCTCATTCCAGTGAAAAAGCATGGTTTGGTTGAGGTTCTGGTAAGCTAAAAACTCCACTCGTTTGCTTGTAGGTCAGTGTACACATGCTAAGTGGCATCTAAGTTTGTACATTTGACAAGTCTCGGGATTAACAAATGTATGTACTTTCTACGGCGATTGGGAGGGGCCTTGATTGGGGAAATGAGCCCCAGACAAGCTGCGCGTCCATCACCATTCTCCCCACCTCACACATACGAAAATCAAATTCCGTACGATTGTATGGCGGACGAGTTACTGGCAACGATACGATACATGTGTCACTTGCACGCTAAATACTGCCACAGGCATGGTTTTTGCTAGTTACTAGCATGTTTGTGTATCTACGGCTTAACGGCCGGCCGGCGTAGGTTCAGTAGGCGTAGTTCAGCGGTAAGGCTCTTGACTAGCACTCCCAAGGTCGCGGGATCGAATCCCGACGTGGCAAATAAATTTTATTTTAATGATTTGTGTAGTTTCACAATTAATAATATATAGTGTATTTGCGGCACGTTCCAGAGTGAAAGATACTCTCAGTATCGCCCTGGTGTAAGACCACCATTCAGAATTGAAACGTTGCTTGAAATGGCATTAGCCGTGCTTGGTGACCAGATCTGAATAGCCAGGTACTTCCCCACTTTTCTATTCCCTATCTCCTTCCCCTCCCCACTACCTTCAGCCTCACAACATACCTCAATTGGGGATACCATAGTCCCACTGGCTCCAGACGGGAGCAGTTGGGACTCTTGTGCGATATTCATGTAAAAAAAGGCCCTTGTGAATAGTTGTTTGGATGTGAAAAGTGCGAAGGAACGCCAAATTGTCTTTAATGTGAATACTCCCTTTCCTTGATGGGGATTATAATTATATCTGTATCCGAGGTACCAACCACGTTGTGGCACCAGAAGATATCGCCAAACACCCAATTACATTGTAGTTTAACATCAGTAAAGCGACCTGGCTAGGGTGTATACTATATGTCAACGTTACACGGGAGGTTGCATAATGGGCCATGAATCGTGGGCCATGATTCATGGCCCATGATAAATTTAATGATGTAGGTACTTTTAATTATAATATGAAATAGACGTTTATTCGTACCTGTACACGCATTGGGAGCGATTGGGTCCTCCTTCGAATTAAAAATGTTCTGCTCGCACATGAACATGAGTTTGTTTGAAGAGCATGGTACATCGTTCAGTTGGAAGGACCCGCGAGGGGTGTCGTCGCGCCGCGAGAGCGCCCCACATTGATCCGCGCTGTTGGAGGGGCTCCCGGAGCCCCAGTCGCTGTAGCCTGCCTCCAAGAGAGTCCTTCCTAAAAAATACAGATATTGGTACACATATTAAAGATGAAATGATGTTGGTCAGAGGAAATACTTGGACGTTATTTAGTTTTGGTCACAACATTCACACCTATGCTCCATTCCTCAATGAACGACATAAATAATGGATTAAACATTTATCAATTCTATTTAAATTTATTCAATATCCTTCAGGTGACGGCCGGCGTGGTCTAGGGATAAGGCTCTTGACTAACAATCACAATAACAAGGCCACGGGATGGAATCCCGGGGTGGGAAAATAAATTTTATTTGATTAATTTGTATTATTTCACAATTAATTCATTAAAAATAATATATAGCATATTTGCGGCACGTTCCTGAGTGGAAGATACTCTCAGTATCGCCCAGGTTTAAGACCACCATTCTGAAATTAAAACGTCGCTTGAATGGCTTTAGCCGTGTTTGGTGACCAGATCTGAATAGCAAACTACTTCCCCACCTTCCTCTTATTTTAATTTCCATCTCTTTCTCCTCCCCACTACCTCCAGCCTCACAACATTCCCGCAATTAGGGATGCCATAGTCTCACTGGCTCCAGACGGGAGCAGCTGGGACTCTAGTGAGACATTCATACAAAAAAAGTTTATTTTAATTAAACGACCTTATTTTTGGTCCGTGCACCGTCGATACTCCACTGAATATCATTGGAATGATACCTGAACATTCATTTATTAAATACCAAAAAATGGTATTATCCTCACCATCGACTGTCCTGTATTCCTTCTGAGTAATTAAATTACTGATGCCCACCATAAAGCTTTCCTTGTAAAAGTCACATTGCTGTGACGTAGCACCAGTGATTTCCATGAATATGTCTGCGCTGAGTTTCGCTTCATCAGCACTGTTTAAGATGATAAGATGCGCTTGTTCGGCCGCACACACTTTGTACGCATCGATCCAGGACATAGCGGTGATGTGAAGTTTATAACAGCTGCGTGGCATTGCTAGATACTTTTTATATCCTGCAACGAAAATTTTAAATGAAAAACGGTAGTAACAGCGCAAGCAGGATCGTTGCAATAAAATGAATTTTTCAATTTTATTTTAAAAATCACCTACAAAATATTTAAGTACTCTAAGATATGCGAGCAGAAAAGCAATCAGTTACAAATCAATTATATTGTCTTCTTCAGGGAAGAAGGAAAATAGATATTTTTCTGTTCTAATGTATAAATCACCTGCTTGGGGTTCAGTGGCAGAATAAAATGATAATTTTTCAGATACTTAATTTAATACTTTTCTTATACTATATATTATATATTTTACTATATATTACACTTTTCAGATCAAAGTTTACGTCATGAAAAATTCATATTTAAAAATTAAGTGCAATTTGTTTTAATTTGGTATGCATACCTGAAGGACACTTATTAACTGGATTGCTGAGACCGGTCTTATTGTGTGCAATCATCCTCTGACAAATAAACAACAGCCGTGACTCACAGGATTTTTCTTTCAGCTTTCTACCAAAGCCTACCATCATAGTGCCACAGTGTCCATCGAGTTTGTCAGGCTGCCCGTCCTGCCATTCATTGAACCCTGTTTTTTCTAGCTCCTGGCCTACAAAGCCAACAAAAAACTTGAGATTCAAACGCATTTAAAATAACTCTTACGTTCAATTCACAGCTGCTCCCCTTTGGAGTTCAATAGCCAATATCAATTTCATGGCGTTTAGAAAGGACTCCAAGAATTTGGAACTAGTCTTAGGAAAAAATTATACAGGTGATATTAATCTAGTAATAAGATGGTTGAAAAACGTCTCCAAACTCATATACTCTTTCAACCCGAGTTTCGCCAGGTTGTACACATTCGTTTTCTTTGAAAAACCCTCCATTTAATTTTTCCCATAAATGACAATAATCCCTAGTAACATTTATAATACTGATCAAAATATTAAAATAGTAAGGATAAAGAATGTTTTCGTTTTTAAACAATCTTTGATTTTGTAAAAACTTGCTAATGTGTTTGTATGTATACTAAACAAACAAAAAATTGGATAGGCCGCCTTCAACACACCAAGCCATATTCTTAACAGTTGACTTGGAATGAAAAAAATCCTTGATGGGCGACTTTGTTTGGGAGATATCGCCCGCAGACGAAATGGACTAAATACTTTTCAGGAAAGAACTGAAAGCGGAATCTAATGAGTGAGCATGTAAAAAGATAATATAACGTGAATACAGAATCGGCAACACTGTAATAAAATTAAGGGATATCTATGTCTATAGATCTAGAAGATTCAAGAACTAATAAGGATTATTTCTGCCAACATAACTACCAAAACGCAGGCTTAATAAACATAAAACAAATGTACTGAGGTTTTATAAATAGACTCTGAAGCATACCCTCGATTGTCAGATATTGCTCTGGGAGAATCAAGTTATGAAACCCAACCCAAATATTATTCCTGTCGAAGTTGGTATCAAGCGAGCTGCCAGCATATTCATTGAACACGTCCAAACAGTGTTGAGCCTCCTCGGCGCTGTGGAGGACCACGAGATGAGCTTGTTCGGCCGAACAGACTTTATATGCATCCATCCAGGTCCTCGGCTTACGGTGCAATTTGAAACAACGATCGTTCAGCTTTGTAAACTTTTTGTACTCTGGAAAAAATTAAGAGTAATAAAGAAATATATCGAATTTAGTATACAAAGAATATATAATATTACTAGCTTTTGCCCCCGGCTTCGCTCGCATAGTATTAGGGGGTACCCACAGCGCCTCCTCCACATTCCCTATCCCCACTCCAATCCCCCCCCCCTCCTCCTCTCCCCCGCCCCCTCCCCGCCCCTTACCCCCTCAATTCCCCCCTCACCCCTTCCCCTCCACCCTCCACCCTCCCCCATCCACCTTCCCGCCTCCGTTCTGCCCCCACATCCTATCCCCCCTCACCACCCCTCCATACCCGTTACATTCATTTTTCAAACAGCTCGCGTGCCACCTGTTGCAAGTTTTGTATATAAATTTCATAATGCCAGAGCTCTAAGCTATAGCTTATAGCCTATTCTGATGTATGAGCTATTTTATTGTAAAATTTCCTTAAAATCCATTCAGTAGTTTTTGCGTGAAAGAGTAACAAACATACATCCATACAAACTTTCGCCTTTATAATATTAGAAGGATAAAGTAGGTTTGTAATCTTTTATAGATTATATAGAAGACTGAATACTCGCTGAAACGATAAGAAATTCAATTCAATTTATTTATTTTAAAAATATTACAAAATTACAATTTCAAATCGTTTTTAAAAGAAAAAATATTTACAGACAAAAAGATTTAGAATAACAACAACAAAGCTTGTCATTTGAATTGTGCTTCATCGATGTTAAACTAATTGATATTCGGAGTGATTCTATTTTACAACAAGAAAGCCCTCCCGTCTGGCATAACCATTGGCAAATTAGTTCTACAAGCCAGGAGATAAAACAGTATATACTATCGGTGACGGAGATATCCATAGGGAACATAAAAAATGTATAATAATGTTCGCTATTTTAGCCGAGTTTTAGAACCTTTTACGAATCACAGAAATATGTAACAATGAGCACATCCCTCCTGACTCGTATATGGTTCATACCAAGCATGCCCAAGAGAAAGTGGGTAAGGTAGAGCCACGGGTAGTAGCCATTCTCCCTCAGGTAAAGAAATACTACAAATTCTTATAACGCCACTTTAGGTAGTGGTTAAAAATAATTGTAAATATTCACCTCTAGAAACAAAAGCTTATAACCGCAATTTGGAAAAAATGATACTTTGGGAATTATTTGTTAATTATTTTTTATATAAATCGACAAAAAAGTGAGTTGACGATAACGTTTGTAATATATTTGTCTAATAAAATATATCCGTGTTTTTATTTAATTTTTTTCGTTTTGAGTAATTTTGTTAAGAATAACGTAAGGGGAGCCATTTTTATAACTTTTTTATGTTTGCACTCGAAATTTTTACATTTTAACAATTATAATATATTTATTTCGAATTATAAAATTCAAAGGCGTATTTTATCAGCGTTCAAAAAAGGTTTTTCGGTTTCGGATGTGTTCAGAAATATACCATTTATTTGGATTTTATTGCAAATCGGAAATATTTTGACCTTCCGATAAAATATGTCCGAGGCCTGAGGGGTTCAATTAAATACTTGATTGCATTATTTAATGATATGATGGGTTTCTGTTATTTATGCAAAGTTCAGACAAAATCTTAAATTAGCATGAAATACGAAAAAATCAGATGTTTTTAGTGTCGAATGCAATTTTTCTGGTCGAGTGTTCGCCATAAATTAAATTAGTGGCTTTTTCCATACCTGTGTCGTAGGTTCCACAATCCGGATTATCTGTTAGAGTGCTGAGGGTTTTCTTACAGATAAACCGGCTGGCTGCTTCACAGGGCCCGTTAGAATAATGGCCGTTTCTAAGCATCCGTACACAGTCTCCCTTGCCCGGGTTAGGCTCTGGGTGGTTTAAGTATAATTCTGACGTTGGAATGCCTACAAATATTTTATAAAGAAAATAATAATAAGATATAAAACTTTCATCTGAATAATTTTGAAATCACATATTTATATTTTTCAGGGTTTGAATATTATTTCATGCGCCCTCTTTGTCTTTTTTTTAATATTAGCTTCACACAAAAAGATAATAAAAAAAAAAAAAACCGGAAGCCTGAAATAATATTCAAAACCCGAGGAGGTAAAACGCTAATTCCTTCAGAAACTATCTTTGGGGATGCTATGTAGAGGGTCATTTTAGCGAATGGAAGGAGAGGAAGTTCTTGGAAAGAAAAAGGTATAAGGGGTGGGTAAGAATCTGGAGATCAATGTGTACATGAGTGACGGACGTATGAATCCATCCCTCCCATGGTGCAAGGCTGTGGATCGAGGGAATTCGACTGGAGAGGTAAAAACGTTTCCATCAACCAGTCTCTCCTGATCTGGCCCATCAAACACAAAGAGGGTAAACGCCTCCACTGCTAAGACCTAGACAAACCTCACCCCGTGAACCCAGGCACCCCTGCTATATCACCAAACATAACCATTTGGGTGGCATACGGCAGGAGTGTTGGTTATCGAACAAGTGGTTGAGGGCGGTGGTACCCATTGTAAGAGTAATAATTTTTTAATAATTTTTTATTACAATAAAAAAATAATTCGCAGAAAAGAAAGTTTCATTATGTTTTATCAGTATATAAACTTTAACTTTAGGGCTATTCATCTCGTTTTTAAATTATTTTCGGCAATCCCCGTATTATCATCGGGGCACACAATATTGAGAATGAAATATTTATATAGTAAAATTAGAAAAAAACAACGTTAAGTGGATACCACTTTATTGTATGTATCTTTAATATATAAAACCAACCGGTTTAGTTTTAAACAGGATATAATATAATCCTATATCAGGATTAAATAAAAACGTGTTAATATGATTTTATATAACCCTGATGAAGGTTAAGCTTGAATCGAATCCAGTCGGTTCTGTGTATTAAAGATGTATAAAACATTAATTTACTTTATTATAATTATTAAAATTATGTATGCCCTCAAAGTGTGTTCCACATTTGGAATTTTATACAGAATGTTAAGGGAGGTACGAGATTTACTTTAAACAGTGATTCTCGAAATTATTTGCAGTATCAAAATGTATATAAAATTTTGATCTCCGGTGAATTTTTTTAATGTTTTTACAAAAAAAAATTTCTTCAAAACCTAACCAAAAAATTCTTCCACCGTCGATACTCAATCGAATAACCAAACAAAGCCTCACCCCGACTCTTATTGAACAAAAACTATTGATATTTATGTTTTAAGAGAAAAACAGGTCGCCGGAAAATTTTTACATTCGGTATTTTATCAAAATGTCATTCTTACTGAATGCTGAGCGAAAGAGACAACTGCACCTCGGGCTGATAATACCTATCACTGGTAAGACACAATAAAGTAAGTAAAGTCTGGATATAGCGGGGTATTTAAATAAAATCCACACTTTTCTTCTATAAACACAATTAATCTTTTATTGGGGTGGGTACAATCAATTTCACAAGTAGCCAGTTCAATAATCGTAAAAACAGTGGTAACTTTCACGTACCAACTACAACAGTAGCTTTATGGTTATTATCACTATAATAACTCCAAAGGACACTTGTTATCCTTAATTACCTACTCGTCACTTTATACAAAAGATTCACGAGTTCCTTGAAGCCGCGCGAGCTGATCTCGGTAGGCAGACTTCGACTTTTACTATTTTCCTGGAGCTTAGCGCGGGACTCCCCGGCAGGCTAAAACACAAAACACTAAGGTTTCGCTTGTCTTTATATACCTATGGACCGCTGCCCTAACGGCAGCGGTAGTAAGGGACAACCAATGCAAGACAGAGAAAGTATTCGAGCGTGAACACTTCTCAAAATGCGCTCGAAATAACTATACTTGTTACACACTCCTCCTAAATGTAACATAATCGCCTCGATTAGTTACGTTTACATAAACAAAATCATTTTATTCTTAAAATTAAACATTAAACAAAATTAAACATTAAAATTAGTAGTAAAAGATGGTTTTTTCAGTCTGCGGCGTGTCGGTCGCTGGTTGGGCTATCCTGCACGTGGGGTCCCTCAGAAGTGTGCAGCTATCGATTGATTTATGGTGGTCCTCTGTTGTCTTCTAATGGCCCGAGTTGCGTTACAAGACATGTTTGGGTAGGTCTTAATTACTTTTAAGACCCTATTTAAATTTATGGTTTTTCTTGTGGTTCGCTTTGACTTTTGAAGACTGGATAAAAATCTGCAGCGTGTGGGGCGATGATGGTCACACGTGGCCAGTTGACTCCGGTTGCAATGATTGAAGATGTCTTTCTTGAAAAATGGTCCGGTGGCAATGATTTACGACTGTTTATCTTGGCTGTGCCTGTTCCTTTGTTTATGTCGTAAGTACTTTTTGGTCTGTACAATTTAGTAGGTCGTATTACGGCTGGTCGTAAAAGTATGCCCCTTGTTTCAGCACACATGTCATCCCTGCATATTGTACAATTTAGCAGTTTATTATTATTTCGAGAGACTCTGGCAATTGCACTTTGATTTATGGTTTTTCCAGGTTTTGTCTTGTCGTTCGGTTGCTTGTAAAATCGGGTCATTTGATATTGCCTCTTTGGTATTATTCTTTTGGAGCCCACCTCTCCGATTACATTGCGGTTTTTTGTTACATTTTGCACTTGCTGAATAGAAGAGATATTGACTGCGGAATTCATATATAATGGTCGTTGAGGAGTCAGGTGACAAACTTTTTCCTTTTCGTATAATGCATCCACGTGTTCAGCGGAATATTCCATCGGGTAGGTAGAAGAGTCTTCGAAGTTCATCGTTTTCTCGGAAGCTTTGGTAAATGGGCCCCTGGCCCCAATCGTGGTGGGAGGTCCGTAACCCCTCACAGAGCTTTCTACGTCTATATCGGAGGTCTCGGATTCTTGACACTGATTCTCTGCGAAACTTATGATCGTCTTGCGTGTTCCTCTTGGCGCCTCATCGATTAAGAAGGGGTAGGGTGATTTCATGTCATCCCTGAAGTACCATGTTTGATTGGCGATGTCTAAAACCAGGGATGCATCGTGCATAAAATCAACACCCAATAGAATTTCGTTGGCGTCGGGCAGCACGACAAACGAAGTATGGATGATTTTGTGTTCTAATTTCACCGGTATCGTAACGCAAAGTATTTCTTGCACTCGCGGCACGCCGTCAGCTAGAATGACTCGGCTGCGTACCTGCCTAAATTTATGGCCGCGTTTCAAAAGGATTTCGTAAAGGTTTCTACTAGCAACGCTCACCCGAGCGCCCGTATCCAAAATTGCAGTTTCCACTGAATTTTCCACAGTTATTTTTACTTTCGGACGGTTTATGATCAGTGGTTCTGAACCAAAAGATGAGAATGTTACTTCTTCATGCTCGTCCTTGTGAGGATTACAGATAGGACATTTTGCTCTTATTACGTTGGGGCGATTGCACCCGTAACACGCAATCTTAGCGCGCTTTCTGTTATCTGCGTAGTCCCGTACATTTCGGCGGGTCGATTGTTCTCGTATTTTGCTATAACATTGGTCTTGAGTGTAACCGGTCTTTTTGCAATGTTCACAAAATTCATGACTTCTAGGCCCCAATCGTGGTCTGGCAAAGTTCTCTTTGGCTTTGACTGATTTAAAGTGTTGAGCCTTTTCCGCGGCGCTCTCCTCAATTAATCTCGCCCTTCGTAGGAGCTCATCGAATGATTTAACAGAGTCTCGAGGTATTTTTTCCCTTAGAACTGGTCTGAGACACATATACACCATATCGAGCTGCACGACTGGATCATTGTATGTTTCCTGGGGTAATTCAGCCAACAATGCCCTTTTTGTCACAACGAACAAGTCCGTCGGCATTTGCTCGTCTTGGTCGTATCTTGTAATATCGCGCAATACGTAATCAGTTGCTCTTTTGGGCGCAAAGGCATCTCTGAGCATCGTCATGGCAACGTCCCATGACGAAGCTTCCCTTTTTACTCCTTCCCACCAGATACTGCCGGTTTCTTCCAAAAGCAAGGGGAGACCTTCCAATGCTCGCGCATCCGATATCCCCTCATACTGTTTAAATATCGTCGCGGTTCTGATAAATTCTTCCACTTTCTGTGGATTCCGCGAACCGTTAAACCGCGACGTACAGTAACGAAAATTTTTCCGGTCGTCCATTGTTGCTTGGGGAGTGGAAAATTTCGCCAATATCAGCTCAAGCTGTTCCGTAGTAAGCGACATGTTTGTTGTTTTAAACCTTGGACTACGGCGAGGGTGGATAAATTTTCCTGACTCCTGTTTCCTGGACGCCACTTTGCGCTCGTTGACAAATATCACTTTCTACCGGTGCGTCTTTAGGCACTGACTTTACTCTGGTACACAAACTGTACCTACACAACAAAACACTTTTATAGTGAGAGTTTTCTCCCCCTAAACTAGACTTTATCTCGAATTTTCACAACTTTCGTGACTTTACTTCACTTTTTCGTAGTTTCACAATTTTCACAACTTTCACTGAATTTACTGATTCTATGAACAATACTCGCGAATTAATTGGCCGTGGGTTGGGCGCCAGTTGGCGCGGGGTATTTAAATAAAATCCACACTTTTCTTCTATAAACACAATTAATCTTTTATTGGGGTGGGTACAATCAATTTCACAAGTAGCCAGTTCAATAATCGTAAAAACAGTGGTAACTTTCACGTACCAACTACAACAGTAGCTTTATGGTTATTATCACTATAATAACTCCAAAGGACACTTGTTATCCTTAATTACCTACTCGTCACTTTATACAAAAGATTCACGAGTTCCTTGAAGCCGCGCGAGCAGATCCCGGAAGGCGGTCTTCGACTTTTACTATTTTCCTGGAGCTTAGCGCGGGACTCCCCGGCAGGCTAAAACACAAAACACTAAGGTTTCGCTTGTCTTTATATACCTATATTTGCTACGCTTGTCTTTACAACCAATGCAAGACAGAGAAAGTATTCGAGCGTGAACACTTCTCAAAATGCGCTCGAAATAACTATACTTGTTACATGGACAATAACTGAAAGTGATGCTTATCCAAAATCTCCAATACGAGAAAAAAAGCTATTTTAGAGGAATTCCATAAAAAGACGCTACAAAAATAAATATTTGAAGCATAAGAAAATAAAAATGATTAAATACCATTGATTGCTACGTAGTTCTGTAGTTTGAATAAGTCATGTATTCCGATCCACACAAGGCTGGTGGAACTGGCCATGTAGGTTAGCAATAACCTCATTTCCTCCTCAGAGGTTGGCACCACGAGCTCAGCGCCTTCCAAGGAACACATGGACACTGCCTGTCTCCAGCTCAACGCTGCTAAATGTTCTTTAAAGAACGCTTTAAAGGCGGTGGAGTAAAAGTAGTCATCCCTGAAGAATGGCTCAGTATCTTCTGCGGACACGACTAGAATAAAACTCAATGTTTAAAATATTTGCAGGAAACAGAGAAATCGTAAGAGGTTTTAAAAAATATATCAATGGGTATTAAGCGTTTATATCGGATAACACAGAATATCACAACCAAGTGGTAACCCAGCGGAAACAACTAGCGATAAACCGCAGAGGAGGCAGACTGAAAGCGGAAATCAATTGAATAAGAATGGGAAGGCTGGAGGACTGAAAAAGACTGTCATGAGATGACAAATCAATGATTAAAATTGGCGCGGTGATTTATTTAAATAATGTCAATTAGCACTTGGTGTTAATGCCAGATGGCAGAGAAAATCACAACCAAGTGGTTACCCAGTGGAAGTGACAAGCGGCAAAAAGTAAAAGAGGCAGGTTGACTGCATGGAAGTCAATTGAACCAGAATGGGAAGGCTGGGGTATTGGCAAATAATGACAGGATGAGATAAATCAATGAATAATATCGACGGCAGAAAGGCTAATTGACATAACCAACATTTTGTCGATTTTCACTTTTTGATGCCATTTTACTTGAAAAAAAAGTGCGTCGATCTGTATACTCGAAGTTTATATATTATGAAAATTTGAAAGTTTACCCTCTTAAAATACCTACTGTTTTTCCCGTCCGACCAAAAATTGATGTAAGCGATGGAAAATCGGTCGTTTTTTTAATAAAATGCGGGTTTCTCCCTTTAACCCGGGCGTATCCAATGTTTTAGTTGTTAATTACAATGAAAAATTATATGGTTACGTCAAATAGCCTTTCCGTATTTTAGGAAATATTTTCGCTTACGGTAAACGGCTGACTAAAGTTTTAATTCGTAACATTAATTCTATAAGTTGTGCCGTATCGAAAGTTTTTAGTAACATCATTTGTAAGTTTAAAAACTTTATTAAAAGTTGAATTCTACCACAGATTTGAAGACTTTTATTTTGTGGAGAACGTTACACTGTTTTAATCGAAAATGCGTCACGCTCAAACATCGTGTTATTGCATCCTGCTTCGGCGTTCAGTGCGCATCCGACCGATTTTTTTTTTACTTGAGCTCCACACAAGAGGCCCTGATGAAAATAGTTTCTCTCAAGGCCTGCTGTGTGGAGGTTTTTTTTAAGGAAAGGAAGGAGAGGAGAGTTTTGGGAAGGAAAAGGTTTTAAGGGGTGGGTAGGAATCTGGGGTTCAGTAAGACCTAGACAAACCTCACCCCATGAGCCCGGGCACCCTGCTAAATCACCAAACGTAGCGAAGCACTTGGGGTGACCTATGGCAGAGGTGTTGGTTATCCAATAAAGGTTCCCGGGGTGGTGGTACCCATTCCAGCCATGGGGCGGTATCCATTCCCATGCAGGGTGAACGTGAATACGTAAAATCGTGGGTGAATATTTGTGCTCATGGTCATTCAGAATGGTCTCATACGATAGGTGTCGATTAGTAAATGAGAAAAATGCAGGTCTGCCGACCGGCAGCCTGGAAAACGACGGAATCTTCCGAAACCCGTCCGTTCCACAGTGCTTTCGCGTGCCCCGCTAGCAACGACTAAATCAAATACATGAATGAAACCAACGAATTACTGTAGTCTAGATCATACTCCATTGAGGAGTTCTTTGATCAGCCGGCCACCAGCCTGGACGTTATTGGAGTACAATTTTTTAAATTTTTAGAAAAAAAATTTCGATATGTTTTTTAAAAAATTTTCTTGTATATTTTTTATTATTTTTATTTAATTATGTTTTTAAAAACTTCTATTCTATAATAATAAAAAAAAATAAGTGATGCATGTACAAAAAGTAATGATAAACATATAATTATATAATGACGACGTTATTTAAATAGAGCTTAAGAAAATAAAAAAAATGATGTGCATAATTCTATTTCTGAAAAAAATGTCCGTTGCGAGCTATCAACTTATTGCCTTCGATATGAAAAAAAACGGTTGTTAAAAAGAATATTTCGCCGTACCTCCCATTACAAAAATATTTTTTTATTTAAATTTGGTTCCATCAACTAATTGTAAATCTGATTCCCTTCGAAGAGGGTTACATCATGGTCTTAGGAGCTACAAATAACACAAAAGAGGTTACGCCCTTTTTGCCTTTCCGTAAATTAATCGCACACCGAGCTTCTCATACTAGATATTGTTGGTTACAGCCAAGCAGTCGTCAAATTTTCACAAAAAGAATGGATGTAACCACCAAAATCATCATTTTTTAAAATAATTTCATAGATCTAATTATATTGGTAGAAACCTAAACATTATTCTGTTATTCATTGTAAAAATCAACGAGATAGGGGTTATCATTACTATTTTCTGAATTTTTTGTTTTGTTTTTTCGACTTTCCCGAAAGTAGAGGATTTGCTGGTTACGTCAATTAGCCTTTCTGAAGACGATATGTACAGAGATGATCAAAATCAATCCTGAAATGTAGCACGATGATGAAGGCTAAACGTGATTTAATTAAGCTTCATTACTTAAGTATTACAAGAAAATAGAAATGTTTAAAGGTTACTTACCTTCTATACAAGATGTGCATAGAAATCCCAGTAGAAACAATGCGATAGGAAACATTTTACAACAAACCAATGCGGTTGTGTTGCGCCAACAAGGACAAACCTGCGACAGGGCGAGATAGTGGCGCAAATGAGACTGATTTATTTCTGGAAAGAACTCTATTTATACCCGCAGCGTACTTTAAATATTGTGATAAACTTAAACCCGTGGCGGATGAACATATATGTTGCGTTATGAATCAATTTAAGTATATGAGACTTCTTATCATTTTGACCAATTAATTTTATTTTATCAAACCGGGTACAGATTAGTGTGCCTGAATTCCCATAGTGTGGACGCCTTGCGAACAAACATAGCATTTCAACTCGTGCACGCCGCAATCCACAACGTGGATCCATCCGTGTGGCAGTGGCGGCGTAAGGGGGGGGGCGGAGGGGGCGGTCCGCCCCGGGTACCAAGCACCTAGGGGTGACAACGACAACCCACTCGTACAGCCAAATAATGCACAAAATCTTCCTCTATAAAGACATATCAATAAATAACTACCTACTATTGTACCTAGCTTCCTGCATAGATACTAATACATATTTTGAAACGCATCGCAACTATATTTTCTTTTTTTTTTTCGAATATAATTTCTAATTCCCTAAAGCTAAAGAATGAATTCATGTTGCATTCATTCCCTAAAATTACATAGTCCCCGAGGAAAATAATTTCCCTCAGGGCCTATGTCATCTTTGGGGATGCTGTGTGGAGGGTGTTTTTTAAGGAAAGGGAGGATAGGAGAGTTCTGGGAAGGAAAAGGGTTTAAGGGGTAGGTAGGAATTTGGGGTTCAGTGTGTCCTGGTCAACCGCCTCCAAGACCTAGTCAAACCTCACCCCATCAACCCGGGCAACCCTGCTAAATCACAAAAGGTAGCGAACCACTTGGAGTGACCTATGGCAGAGGTTTCGGTTATCCAATAAGGGTTCCCAGGGTGGCGGTACCCATTCCCGCCTCCCAAATTGTCTGATCTTATACCGCGCGTACCTAATATCGAGCGCGGTGTGAAATACTAATGAAAAATATAGGCGTGTCCTTTAAACGACTATCAAAGATAATATGGAGTGCTCATCACGACGCTGTTAAAATACTGGAGAATAATTTTGAGATGGTTGTATCAACACTCGAAGAGATGTGTAATCCCAGCACAGCAAAGAAAGCGTCGAAGCAAGAGAAGCAGCATTAATACTCATACCAGCTTTGTGTGACTTCAGTTTTCTATACTATTTTTCCTTTTAGTGTGAAGTCCTAGAAGAAGCTAATCAGCCAAAAAAGTATATATAAAAATCTGAACTAACATTAGAAAAGTGTGTAATAAAAATTAAAGCTGTTAAAAATTTTCTTCAAATTCAACGTAACCAAATGATGGAAAAGGCTATTTGCTACGCAATAAAAAAAATGTGAGGAAGAAATTTTGATTGAAGGAAAAAGAGAAAGGAGGATATTTCTAAAACGTATGCCTGCTGAAATGGCCCGAGATGATAGAATTACATTACCAGAGAAGGTGCAGAAAGCAATGTTAGAATGTCACGATAGATTTTATGAAGAATTAAACCATCGTTACAGGGCAACGGATTTTATGCTGGTTACATTTAATGTTATTCAGCCTAAAACGTTGGTAACATCACCAGAAGAAGTGGAATGGTTCCAAATGGAAAGTTAAAATCTGCTAGATAGCTAATAATATGATTACACCGAGCGAGTTCACTAGAAGATAGTGAATACGCCGGCTAGTAGCTTGTAAACTCGCTCAATGTAATCGAGGCTTGAGATTTTTTTTAACAATATGTGTTTTGGTGGCTGCGTGTGAAAGAAGCTTTTCAAAGTAAAAATTATTAAAATCGTATTTAGGTCCACAATGAGCCAAGCGCGACTAACGAATCTTTCGATTTTATCAACTGAAAGAGACAGGTAATAAATTAGTATAATGTGATAGAATATATTAGTAAAATTAAGTCTCGTAAGCATGTTTAGTATTTGGTGTTTTATTTTAAGTAGGGGGTGCTCAATACAAAACCGCCCCGGGTGCCGTTCTACCCTACGCCGCCACTGCCGTGTGGATGGCTTCTTCGTGTCTATACTGCAGAACGCGCGTGAAAAATGGAGGACTTGTTCTCGACAGACTGAGCTATGTTCACCGCTCGCATGCCTGAAACAGATGCGAGTAGGTACATGCTCGGTTCGTGCGCGCACTGAGTCCAAACTTATGAAATGTTCCTTCCATGTTTCAGCAATCTGTACCCGGCTTAATATGCTTGTGGTGTTACATTTATTTCATTGTATTATATTTATCTATTTTGTTTTAATTTTGAAATATTTAGAATAACTGAATAACTCAACTTATAAACTGTAATGTAAAATTCCATATGGGTGTGTAATAAGTAAATATTATGTAAAGTGATTTTCCATTCCATTTTTACCATATTTCGTTAACACAGTTTTTTGTGTGAAATTTAAGGTCCAGTTTCTTTGCAGAAATTGATTAAAGACAACGTCATTAACCTCTCAGACCTCGGGCCTTTTTTGTCGAAAGGTCAAAATATTTCCGCTTTGCAATAAAATCCAAATAATTGGAATATTTTTCAACGTATCCAAAAACAAGGCAAATATTTTATTTACAAACGTTATCTCACTTTTTTGTCGATTTATGTAAAAATAATTAATAAAAAATACCCACACTTGCTTTTTTTTTCAAATTGCGGACGAAACTTTGGTTTCAAAAAGCTGTACATTTTAATTATTTTGTGGTTAAGTTTTAAATTTTAACAAAAAAACGTGGTGTTTTGTCTTTATAACAGAGATCATATTTCTAACAATGATAATAAGGTAGAATAAACCATTTCCATGAGACCTATATGAGCTGTTCAGAAAAGCGAATAAATTAACGTAAGAGGTAAAGTAGCCATTCGGCGCCATTTTATTTTTGACATTTGAAAGGTTTCCGTTAAACGCCGATTCCAGGTGCGTTTCAACTTTCCATCAAATTGTAATAAGCCGACAAGCTTTACTATGATACGAGTAGTTGTCCTCTTCTGCTGAACACAATTGGTTCAAAAGCTGAAATGGACTTAGCATTTAACGGGGACTTAAGAACTGTCAGAACAACAAAATGGAGCTAAGTGGCCATTAGTTGATAATGTTTCATTTGAATTTTTGTGAAACGACTCGTTCTAATCCTAAATATTTGCACTGTGAGACACGCCCTTCTACTGTAAGGCACTTCTGTGCAGGCTTCTATTCTATTCTATTCAGGCTTGGGATGGATGGTAGCTTAGAGGAACTATATATATATAAGTAACCATATTATTTTACTTTTGTTTTTAACTAATTTTTATTGAGGAAGATCCGCGAAGAATGCAAATCTGATGTAAGCGTACCTAACGAGTTAAATTAAGAAAGGGACAAACTCGTACTCGTACAAACTCTTTTTTCCGTAGGATATTTGGTCGGAGGATATTTTGTCGGGGATATTTTGTCGGGGATATTTTTTCGCGGGATGAAAACACTCATTACCAGATTTAAGTATTGATTTCAGTTTTTAATTTCATTCAGATTCTACTTTTAAGATTTAAAATAAATTAATATTTAGGTATATAACACGAATAATCTAAACGAAAATATGAAAAAGAACAAGATACAGAAAATCAAAAGATAACAGTCGCAATTGGGACCAAAATCCAAATCAAAATGGAGTCCCGGTAAGACGAGAGATTCTGGGTCTGTGTCCTAGTTGCGACCGTTATCGTTTGAGTTTTCTGAGTCTTGTTCTTTTTCATATTTTCGTTTAGAATATTAGTGTTATCTTCTTCTTCAATGGTATTTTACATTGACAGAAATAACCTTCCAAAGTTATAAAAAGCGAGTTCTAATTAAAGTTGAATTTTATGGTCGTTTTGTAGTAAACAAACGACCTCCGTGGCAGAGGGACGAGTCTCTCAACTACAAAGCTAGAGATCACGGGTTCAGATTCGTGTTATTTCCCATTTGATTATTTAAAATAATATTAGTAGAATATTTGCAGCACAGAGTTAATAATACTCTCTGTATCGCCCTGTTGAAAGATCGTTAATAGAAATGGCTTAAGAAAGAGTGAAAAACCGGAAATTAAAGAAACAGTCTCAGAAACGTTATCATTTATTAGTCTAATTTTAATAATAAAACAGAAAATAATGGAGTAATCACAGCAATAATAATTATTATGTCCATTTGACCTTAGAATTCCCAGAACACGGATAGTACAAGGGAAATAACATTTTTTATTAATTGATATCTATCATTAACATCCGTCACCCGCCCAGATAAATTAAAAGGTCCAAATCGCAACTGCATCCGTCCAAATATGATTGCGGAAATGAAGTGATATAATATTTATTTACTTTGTGAGTTTCAACCGCATTAAGAAGCGGTAGATAACACTTAAGGTATTACAATACCCTCATAATGAAAGTTTCCTCAAAATTCACATTTGTATAATTTCCGGTGTATTCGTATATATAATTACTTTTTTGTCAAACAAACCCCTGGGAATGTAAGTTCTTTATATTTCAGATTCATAAAAGCAATACCTAACCATTTATATATTTTACGTACAACGATTTTAAAATTTTATAACCCGTTTTTCAGCTATAAAGTTAGCGGTAAACACCAGCTTTTATTTTTCTAGACGATGAATTAATAACTTCAGACGATGAATTAATAACGTTTAGGATCATTTTAATGATTTGTACCCGTTCTTCATATTTAATTAAAATGAACCCGGCGGAAAGAACGAATCTCCAGGCTTGCTATGGCGAATTCGACCATACGTCAGTCCAATACGCCATGCCGTAGGCGTATATTTGTTTACACGCTTTCTTCACTTACGTCGTTAAGCCGCTGCTATCCGAATTTCTACCGATTTCTTACTTATCTCCCGTAACTATTTTAAGTTTTTAAGCTGTTGAAAAAAAGTGCGTTACATATATTTGAAAATAATATCTAGAGGTGTTCCATGCCGCAACGCAAATTATACGAAATTCCCCCGTTAAAAACAAATCCCGAAATATACTCCGAAAATTATTATAAACACGTTTGTTTCAGTTATTTTACAAGTAATAGTTGTGAAAAAATTCACAGTGTTTCTTTAAATGATACTTAAGAACCCTTCTACGAGATTTTTGCTCTATTTTAAACGAGTCAAGTTGTATATTTTCACAATTTTGGATCGATTTTATCGCTTAATATATTAGCGCGCACCTCTAACATTCGTAATTACATATCTCTCCAACTTCTTCTTTGAGAGCTTGGATGCGGCGCAAAGATTCCCACAATATTTTAAAGTGTTTGGTAGGGCAAATTCGAGAGTTGGTTCGACTAATACACTGGGTCGCGAGTCGCAATTTTGCACAAGATTTTGAATATATGTATTTTAGGGTATTTTGTCGTCTTAAGTATTTCTGTACTGTGTGGAAACATGGACACTTAGAGCCAGAGAAAGAAATCGGATAGACGCCCTCGAAATATGGTGCTGAAGAAATATGCTCAGGATTCCATGGACAGCCAGACGTACAAATGTGTTCATTCTGGAAGAGCTGGGCATTCACAATAGGCTTTCAACCATCTGCCAACAACATTTCTTAAGAAATTTTGGACACGTTGTTCGCAAAACTTAGGACTCCAACTTGGTGAAAATCATCGTCACTGGCAAAGTGTTTGTTAGAAGAAGCAGAGGAAGGTCACCAATGCGCTGAAGTGAACAAGGTATCTCTGGTGTGTGGTAAGTCCGCAGTTCCCACGCAGCGCAAGCTCGCAAGGAGTGGAAGGGTCTTGTCCACCATAGAAATTGGAGTAAGGGTCACAATACTCAGCGATGAGGAACCGACTTGAGTAGAACCTATCTTGAAAAACACCTACCACATCCATTCCAGTGAATTCGAAAACGAAAATTATTATTTTCCAATTTAAATATGTATTACATGGGTACTTCGCACACCCTTGAAATATCTCAGATAGTCTGAATTCTCGACAAATCATTATCAATTTTGAAAAGGTTAGATTAGATTAGAATTGGTTAGGTGGTTTTGGCATACGGGTGGGTACTGCGAACTGCGTCCCCTTTCCATTAAATAAACAAATTTTGATGTTGTAACTTCAAACAGTGTTAACCCCTCAGGACTCGTGTTTTTTTTTCGGAAGGTCAAAATATTTTCGCTTTGCAACAAAATCAAAATAAATGGAAAATTTCTGAACACATCCGAAAACTAAAACTGTTTTTTTGAGGCTTTGAGGAAAATAATTTCCCTCAGGGCCTATGTCATCTTTGTAGATGCTGTGTGGAGGGTCTTTTTGAGGAAAGGAAAGAGTGAACATGGGTCTTGAAGAGACCCATATTGTAGGAGGAAGGAAACACAGAGGCCGGCAAATCGTTCCACAGCCGAACCTTTGAACTCAAGAACGAGTCATAGAAACAACCTATTGAAAGGTATTGAAATACTCTTTCAAATTTTATAATAAAAATGTAATTTTTTAGATAATATAATTTTTTTTTAAAGCAAACATAAAAATAGCTCACTTTAAATTTTTTCTACTTAAAATGACTGATAACGAGAAAAATAAAAACACGCTCATATTTTTTAGGCAAAAGTATTATAAATGTAATCGTCAACTCACTTTTTTGTTATTCCATGTAAAAATTATTAATAAAAAATTCTCAAAGTTTCTGTTTTTCAATTTGCGGTCGGAAACTTTGGTTTCATAAAGGCGTACATTTTAATTTATTTCTCGTTACTTTTAAATATTAATATAAAGCGAGGTGTTTTTTCTTTGAAACACCGTTTAGATAATATTTCAAAACGTAATAGTAAGGGAGACACAACGATTTCAATGAGACCTACTTATTTGAGTTATTTTAAAAACCGAACAAATTAGCCAGAGAGGTTAAGTGGTTAACCTTGGTGTAACACCATCATTCAGAATTGAATCCTTACTTGAAATGGCTTTAGCCATATTTGGTGACTAGATCTGAATACCCAGGTATATTTTCCACATCTTCTTCCCCTCCCCACTACCTTCAGCCTCACAACATACCAAAATTGCGGATGTCATAGTCGCACTGGCTCCAGATGGTTGGGAGCAGTTGAGACTCTTGTGTGATATTCAGATAAAATAATTTATATTATAAGCAAGTAGGAACCTTTGGCGGTTTTTTGCTCAGTATGCTTACCGAATGCGCGTATAAGTATGTCGTATTTTGTTATTATCGCATCCTCCTTCGGGGAGTCGGAATTATTATTAGGTAGTAAAAATATAAATTTGTATATCAGATTTTCACTTAACACTGCAGATATATGTATGTGCTATACATATGTATGTGGTTGTGCGGCCGTTTATCCTGTTTGCATACTTTCTTGAAGAAATAATATTTTTGGGAATCATCTGTTCGAGGGATTAACTGTTGGGGGGATCAACTGTCAGCGGGCCAATTGTCGCCGAATAAAATGCCATAGAACCGGTAGAAATAGTTCGCACATATGGCACATAAGTTAGCCAAGTTCAAATTGTTGTCAAGCACATCCACATTGTTGAAGTATTTGCTGACACGACTATGTAAACTTTGTATTGAGTAATGCAAACTATAGTTGGAATGATATGTATGTACATAAAATGATAATGTTTGTCTTGTTGTTCGTGTATGTACTTGTAGGTTTATTTATTGCAGGAGTTCAACAATAGATTTTAGAGTTCAATAATTTTTAATAAAAAGGTAAGGTCGTTTATTTAGTTATAAAATATTAAATTTTTTACTTGAAAGCTGAGGTTCGGGACTCTCATTGTGCCCGTGTTGCTAGTGTTCTAGGTTTAACCATAACCATTGTTGATCATTGAAAGATAGTACATACGTTTTTCAATATGTACATATCTTTGGATTTATTGAGCGAATGCAAATTTTGTAAGTAGAAAATTAATTCACTTACCCATATCCAATCGAGCTGAAACTAGACTTGTCGTCGACGACAATGCATTATACTACTGTTGTTACTAATGTTGGCACTCAGGCAGACACACGCGCGCAGATACGGGGCATGTTATCTTTTTTGGATGTACCTACAAAAACATTTTTAAATAACTTGACGATTTCAACGTGTTACGACGTTTTCTGTTTGTAGCATTCATAGACGAATAAATAGGGTTAAGGTAGGAACATACTAAATTGACATACGCTACGTAGGCGATATATTTATATATCTGGACTACTTACAATCCATACTTTATCCATGGGAATAGATGCCCTAGAATCACACTTGTTGCGATGCATGTGGCCACTGTCATTCTGAAGCATCTATTTCCGTAGAAAATGTATGGATTGTAAGTAGTACAGATATCTTTCATACTGGGTCGCTTACTTAGCGTACGTCGTCCCAGCATATTCTTACCATCATACTTTTAGTGTGTAACTCCAAAATGCTGATTTCGAATTTACCTAGTTGTTATTACTCCACGATATGTTCAGTTGATTCCGTATAATTGGGACACATTGGGATCCAAACATTTTGTCCCGAATAAGCGGCTGTCCCAAATAAGCGGCTGTCCAATAAACGAAGTATAAGGGAGGGAAAAAATTAATGTTTCTTGCTTTTTTTTAAATGTATACATATTAAATTTTTTCGAATTTTCTCGAATGCGTTTTTAAGGTTTATAAAATAAATTAGCAGACCCGGTACCTGTTGATGTGGCTAACGCCATCTACTGACAAGGCCAAAACCCAACATTTATAACCATCGCCATCTGTTAATTTTCATACATATCAACTCCACACCGCCCGCAAGCCAGCCCGCTCCCTTTATTTATACAGGGTGTAACAGGACGTATCCGAGGGATTTTACCGTACCGAGCATTTTTGGAGTAAAAAATGTAGTTGTCATTTTGATGTCCGACGATATATTTTTCTATTAAAAACAAAAAATAAGTTTTTCAATTACTCCGCGCTACTGTTCCCATCGTTATGCGAATTATCGCGTTCCGTCCATGTGTGAGCGATACGCGCTGTCTCGTGTGGTAAATACGCTGTTAGAACGAGACGCAACGTCCGTTAGACTATAAACGCATTACTATTTAACTATTCAGTAGCGACATGTGATAGAAAAATATTTTTATTGTTTTTAATAGAAAAAAAATGTCATCGGAGACCAAAATGATGTGTACATTTTTTATTCCAAACATGCTCAGGAATCGATGGTTAAAATCCCTCGGGTACGACCTGTTACATCCTGTATATTTCAAGCAATTTACACAAAACCTTGACAAATTATATACCTAAAAACCTTCCTCATGAATCACTCTATCTATTGGTGAAAACCGAATGAAAATCCGCTGCATAGTTGTGCGCAAGCGCGTAAGCGCAGAGACAGCGGGAGCGACTTCATTTTATACTATATAAAAATTATGATACAGAAAAACATATTTTGTATTAACTGTAGACACAAATTTCGCGTAATACCTCCTTTGTGAAATAAATAAAATTTTACACGGGAGTGAAAAAAGACATTTTAACGTGGTGGTATGAACGGAGACTTCCGTTTATTTTTATTTATTGTTTACATTAATAATCATTATTCATATAATTAAATATTATTTGAAAGTCCACCTTCATTTTCCTGCTTCAAAATTATTTCCTTTATCTTTCCTCAAAAATATATATTTTTGTCACATTAATAATTTACTTGTAACCCCATCCTGAAAAAAAATGCGTCTTCTCTCTTTACCTAAGCCGCATTCCTTACATCCTTCTTATCTCAAATTCGTCTACTGAGACAGGTTTTGTAAAGACATCAGATTGGAATTTGTCCCAATTAAACGGAATTGTGTCCCAGATAACCGAATTAAATTAGTATTAGTTTCTTTATTTGTGTTCTGTTCCATGGGCTTTGTCCCAAATAACTAGCTAACCAAATAAACAGGTGCACCAATTAAGCGGAGTCTATTATAAAAATATGATCAATGTTACAAGAAGAAGGAGGAAAGAAAGGAAAAAATGTACATTGATTAACAATACGCATTAGCCACGTTTTGATGACTTAGCAGGGGTGCCGGGTTCATCGGGTGAGGTATATATTATGTTGGTACGTTGGATAAGGTATGTTGTCATCGTATGACATCGGGTGAGGTATGTTGGTACGTTGGATGAGGTATGTTGTCATCGTATGACATCGGGTGAGGTATATATGTTGGTACGTTGGATGAGGTATGTTGCCATCGTATGACATCGGGTGAGGTATGTGGGATTTGCCTGCCCACCAGCTGCACGGGTCGATTGATAGAGAGGCCGATTTAAGGAGACCCTGTGACCACTTCAGCTGGTCTTTTTCGGGGTAAGTGGACAACTCAGAATGAAATCAACTCATCATCTCCTTTGAAAAGTCAGTAAAAGTGAAGAATTTTTTTTTTAGAAATTGGCTAAATATGTTACGCTAGGTTAAGGTTATGGGGTATTTTTCAACAATTTTTTTTCATAGCTTCTAATGACTTTTCAAAGAGGTGTTGAGTTGACTTGATTCTGAGTTGGCGTTGAACCCTTTTTCGATCCATCGTCTTGTTACAGTAGCGGGAGGGATGGATGGACACACTGACCCCCGGATTCCTACCGACCCTACATACCCGTTTCCTTCCCTGATCATCCTCTCTTTTTTTTACATGAATACCGCACAAGAGTCCCAACTGCTCCCGTCTGAGCCAGTGGGACTCTGGCTTCCCCAATTGGGGTATGTTGTGAGGCTGAAGGCAGTGGGGAGGCGAAGGAGATAGGGAAGAGGAAGATATTCAGATCTGGTCACCAAACACGGCAGAAGCCATTTCAAGCAACATTTCAATTCTGAATGTTGGTCATACATCAGGGCGATACTGAGAGTCTTACACTCTGGAATGTGCCGCAAATATCACATCCACACATCCAAGCATCCACACAGCATCCCCAAATAAGACCAAAGCGCTTAGGGAAATTATTTTCCTTTGCGGGCTTAATTAAAAAAAAAACTTTTCATGCACGATTGTAATGGCCTGCGAGATGAGGAAAATGGCAAAATGTGAAATAGCAAGCCAAAAATAAAATTAAAAAAGGTTGTTATGTTATATTTAATTATTTTCTTGTAACATTATCGATAACCTTGGGAGGTATTTTTCTCGCACATGAATAAAAACTCTTTTCCGTTACAACTTATATTTGCCAGCTTGAACTTTCCGTGCGATGTTTTCTGGTAGAGGATCACGCAGGGACTATTTTCTGGGGTGGGTGACCAATGCCAATCGCTGTAGCCCGCCTCCGAGAGGGTTTTACCTGGAAAGGTCAAACAAAATACTTTGAATAAAATGCTATAATGCCAATCCGACTTTAGAAATAATCTACAATAAATTAACAACCAGCAAGAACACATTATAAGCAAGAATACATATTACGCTGTGTCGCGCTACCTCCTTCCTTAGTCTAGAACCTATCTACCTCGCAACACGGCGTTATACCCCAAACATAAATCACGTTAATTCTTTTGCCTTCAAATACTAAATACATAATTATATAAGTATTAGATATTCTCAGTATTGCCCTAGTGTGAGACCACCATTCAGAATTGAAACGTTGCTTGAAATGGCATTAGCCGGGATTAATAACCAGGTTCTTCCCCACCTTCCTCTTTTCTATCTCCTTCCATCCCCACTACCTTTAGCCTCACAACATACCTCAATTGGGGATGCCATAATCCCACTGGCTCCAGACGGGAGCAGTTGGGACTCTTGTGTGGTATTCATGTAAAAAAAAAGAAAATGTTGACACTGTTAGTTCACTCCACTCTTTGGGGTAAACAAAACGAAACACAGCAAAATACCAAAAACCACCAAAAATAAATCACGATTATTCCTATATTTAATTTATTTATTAATTACATTCGACATAAACTATGCAAATAATAAAAAAAATTATGATTAATTTGGCGAAATTCAATTTCCATCATTAAACAGATAAAAACAATCGCATATCTGGTAGTCTTCTTTTTTAAACAAACAAAGAAAAAACTTTCGTAAACAGAAGATACAGCAGCGCATCTTCAATGTTTACGGAGCTAGGACTACACGGATTCGCCGGTCTGATGAGACACCGGGTCACTGGAGCCAGGATGCGGCTAATGGCTTCCAGCAATAAGCGCCACTCGTTTTTATATTTGTTTGTTTTTTTCTTTTTTTTTCTATTTATTTTTTTTACTTTATCTGTTGTGTAAATATGTACAACTTTATGGGACGTGTGGGATTGCACTATCCTCCCCACATCCTGGAATAAACATTATTATTATTATTATTATTAAATAAAGACAAACATTCCCGGGTTACGAATAACCTGACAATATATGAAAACATTGTAGAATCGGTTCAAAAAAATTTGCTAAGACCTTTAGCTTTCAAATGTGGATAACATGAACATCTTAAATCATACGACGTGTGACGTGATACTTTAAAATTAATTCGCTTAAAATTAGAATGCAATTGACTGATATAATATGTTTACATAAAATAATTTACGGCCATATTAATATTGCATTATGTCTTAGCAATATTCAAATAAATGTTCCCAATGATGCCATAGTTAAAAATAATATCGCCTATTTTATACCTCTGACTCAGATGTATATAATAAGATAGGGTGTGCTGAAGTACATATTTTTGTCAATAATCTAAATGGATTCAGAAAAATATGTTGTGCTAATTATTATTTTTCATTAGCATCTTTAATTATGTCTCTTGTGTTTCTTGCCTCTCTTTGTATTATTTGTCATTTGAGTAAATTTTGTATTTTTATAATTTACACTTCGTAATTATTCTTTTTTTTTAATTTTTATTTAAACAATTAAAAAATTTACTAAGGTATAATTTGATCGTTTGATTTATGAAATGTTTTGCCTATTTGTGTATAAACTGAGTTTTTATAACTATCGCGTTAACTAACTATAACTCTCACGCGTCAGTGAGAACATCTGCAAAAACTCAGTATAAATAAATATGAAAATCTCCTACTACCATCACAAAAAGCGGAAAATATTGATTGTGTCGTGATGGAGGACTTAACCAGTCGAGAAATCGAACGCCTGAATTGGACCCAAAGGCGATGCTAATTTAGCCACCCACCGGTCATGTTTTAAAATTGTTTAATATTTTATATTTATTTATTTTTTTAAATAGGGAATATTAATACAAATTCCCCACATCACAGGGAAAAACCGAAATTCAGCACTAGATAGCACTCTAGCAGAAGATTGAATGATCCTTATAACTTCGGGATCTACGAGCAAATACGCTAGTAACAATGTACAATAAATTTTTAGTGGAATTGTCTCAAAAATGCTATGACGGGACACAAGCGAAAAAAATTATACTCTTCGGTTAGTTGGCTTATTTTACACGCTTCCCGGTCCAATCTTTCATCTACATTCGTCTAATGTCCACATTAAGTTAATTTGCTCCATCATTATTGAGCATTATTAAATAATGATGAGCGTTGCATTATTAGGAATACATTAGTAGAATACTTTCACATTGAGTTCAAATTAAAATAAGAAAGTATTGCTTTTACCATCGATTGTCGTAAATTCTCCTTTGGTCATAAATCGAGCGACGCCCACCAATACTCCGTCCTTACGAAAGTAGCCTGACGTTGAACCAGCGTATTCAGTGAATATATCAGCGCAGAGTTGGGCTTCCTCTGCGCTGTTTAAGATGATGAGGTGCGCTTGTTCCCCCGCACACACTTTGTACGCTTCGGGCCAGCTGGCGTTGGTGGTGTGGAGTTTGTAATAGCTGTTTGGCATTGCTGGGTAATTTTTGTATCCTGCAACAGATAAACCACATCCGCAATTTAAATACCGATTTTGTAAATGAACAATTGGGATAGTAAATTAATTATTCCTGTAGATAGCAGTCACTTCGTGGTTTGACATTTTTAATCAAACAAATCAATTACTTTGTTTGTTATTGATTTATGTAAATCGTAGTTATAAACAAAGTTTTTTTTTACATTACCTCAACACAGGAGACCCTGAGGAAAGTTAATTCCCTCAGGGCCTATTTCATCTTAGTGGATGCAGTGTGGAGATTTTTTTAAGGAAAGAACGGAGAGGAAGTTCAGAAAAAGGTAGAGGGTAAGGTGAGGGGTGGGTAGGATCTGTGTGTTGTGTGTGTATAGTGACGGAATGAATCCAGCCCTCCCACTGCCGTGCGAGGCGATGGGTCGCAAGATTTCAGCTGGAGAAATAAAAAATCACCCTCAACCAGTCTCATCCGATCCGGCCCGCCACGCAATAGGTGGGTAAATGCATCCGCCATCAAGATCTATACAAACCTCACCCCGTGAACCCAGGCACCCCTGCTAAGTCACGTCACCAAACGTAGCCAACCACTTGGATTAACCTATGGTTATAGGAGTTGGTTAGGCAGTAAATAGTTCCCGAGGCGGCGGTACCCCTACCTGCCACCCAATTATTGTTTTATTTTAATAAATTATTCATTAAAATCTTAACCCGTTAAGGAAATTAGTCGAACTTAACAAGGAAACTGCCTCCGTGGAAGATACTTACGCTCAACTGTTGGGAGAAAGTCGCGGATTCTCATGCCATTGAAAAAGCATGGTTTGGTTGAGTTACTGGTAAGCTCACTACTCTGCTCGTTTGCTTGTAGGTCAGTATACACACACTAGATACACGCCAGCAACATGCTAGCTGCTCACGTCTCTAGTTTCGAGCAAAGTAATATGAATAGAAACATTATTTTAGTAAAGCAGCGAACCTGTATTCCACAAGCACAGGTAGCTGCGAGAGTGCAGAATAAAGTTCAGTCTTCATCTTTCCACTGAGCTATTTGGATCGTAAAAAGACCAACTTGCAAAAAAGCAACAAAACGCACGTTCGTTTTTACTCCGCTAATTACTGGCAGAGCAGGTTCAGGGGCTGAATTCTTCAATAGCGATCTAGTATTATACGTTATGTGCCATCTACAAACGAAAACTTATCCTTCATATAAACGATTGAATGTCAAAGGATTGAAGTAATGATTATATTGGCATTTATGTTTCTGATGTTAAAGACGTTTCTATGGAGTAAATTTGAAATTACTAAAATTGAACAAAAAAAAAACGGTTGGTAACCCACGGTAAAGAAATTTAATGCTACTAACACTTTGCAAAAGGTTATTCAAAAATATAATTTTCGTATGAAAGTTATCTACTGTTCGGCGAAACGTCCGTGTTGGTCTCAAGGCATCAGTTTGGTATACATTATGTCTTGGAAACATCGCCGAAAAATCCGCCATTATACGGAACCTTAAAATACTGCCCTTTGAATAGCGTCCGGGAGACGATCTTTGGTTAGAACTATTGTTCTAGATTTAAAGAGTTTTGACAGTGTTGACTGATTCGACCCACTCGTGGTTTGGCATCTAAATTTGTACCTTTGACAAGTCTCGGGATTAACAAATGTATGTACTTTTGACGGCGATTGCGAGCGGCCTCGATTGGAGATATGGGCTCCAGACAAGCTGCGCGTCCATCACCACTCTCCCCACCTCACACCGCGTGCCATCACAAGTCACTGTGAATAACAGCTGTTTTGGTGTGAAGAGTGCGAAGGAACGCCGAATTGTCTTTTGTGCGAATACTCCCTTTATGGGATACTCCCTCCTGGGATTAGAATTATATCTGTATCCGAGGTACCTACCACGTTGTGGCACCAGAAGATATCGCCAAACACCCAATTACATTGTAGTTTAAAATCAGTAAAGCGACTGGGCTTGAGTGTATACTATATATATCAACGTTACATGGGAGGTTGAACAATGGATAATGATAAATGAAGTAGGTACTTTTAATTATAATATAAAAAACGTTTATTCGTACCTGTACACGCTGTTGGAGCGATTGGGTCCTCCTTCGGATTAAAAATGTTCTGCTCGCACATGAACATGAGTTTGTTTGAAGAACATGGTACATTGTTCAGCTGGAAGGGCCCGCGCGTGGTGTCGTCGCGCCGCGAGAGCGCCGCACATTGATCTGTGCCATTGGAGGGGCTCCCGGGGCCCCAGTCGCTGAAGCCTGTCTCCAAGAGAGTCCTTCCTGAAAAATACAGATATCGGCACACATATTAAAGATGAAATCAAGTTGGTCAGAGGAAATACTTAGACATTATTTAGTTTTGGTCACAACACGCACACCTATGTTCCATTCCTCAATGGACATTTTTTTTTTTTTTTTTTACATGAGCTCCACACAGGAGGCCCCGAGGAAAATAATTTCCCTCAGGGCCTATGTCATCTTTGAGGATGCTGTGTGGAGGGTTTTTTATAGGAAAGGAAGGAGGGGAGAGTTCTGGGAAGGAAGATGGTTTAAGGGGTGGGTAGGAATCTGGGGTTCAGTGTGTCCTGGTCATCCGCCTCCAAGGCCTAGACACACCTCACCCCATAAACCCGGGCACCCCTGCTAAATCACCAAACGTAGCGAACCACTTGGGGTGACCTATGGCAGAGGTGTTGGTTATCCAATAAAGGTTCCCGGGTCGGCGATACCCATTCCCGCCTCCCAAATTGCAGACAATAAATAATAGATTAAACATTAAATAAATCTGTGTAAAATAATTTTGTCAATATTCTTCAGGTGATGGCTGGCGTGGTCTAGGGGTAAGGCTCTTGGGCAAATAAATTTTATTTGAATAATTTGTGTTTTTTCACAATTAATTAATTATAAACAAAATATAGTGTATTTAAGGCACGTTCCAGAGTGGTAGATACTCTCAGTAACGCCCTGGTTTAAAACCACCATTCAGAATTGAAACGTCACTAGAAATGGCTTTATCTCCATCTCCTTCCTCGCCCCACTATCTTCAGCCTCACAACATACCCCAATTGGAGATGCCATAAACTCACTGGCTCCAGACGGGACCAGCTGGGACTCTTGTGAGATATTCATACAAAAAAATTTAGAAAGATTTTATTTTTCGTCCGTCCACCATCGGTACTCCAATGAATATCATTGGAATGGTACCTGAATATTCATTAATTAAATACCAAACAACAGTTTTATCCTCACCATCCACTGTCCTGTAATCGTTCTGAGTAATTAAATTACTGATGCCCACCATAAAACTTTCCTTGTGACAGTAACATTGCTTTGACGTAGTACCGGTAATTTCCATGAATATGTCTGCGCTGAGTTTGGCTTCTTCAGCGCTGTTTAAGATGATAAGATGCGCTTGTTCGGCCGCACACATTTTATACGCGTCGATCCAGGACATGGTGGTGATATGAAGTTTATAGCAGCTGCGCGGCATCGATGGATACATTTTATACCCTGTAACAAAAAATTCAAATGAAAAACAGTATTAGCAGCGCAAGCAGGACCGTTGCAATAATGAGATTTTCTCAGTTTTTGTTTAAAAACAACCTACAAAATATTTAAGTAGTCTAAGATACGTGAGCAGAAAGGGAATCAGTTTCAAATCAACTCTTCAGGGAAGAAGGAAAATCGTTAGTATTACTAAAAAAACTTCATGATATTTTTCTTTTCTAGTGAATAGATCACCTGCTTGAGGTTTAGTAGCAGAGTAAAGTGATCATTGTTTTGGATTTGTTGATCATGAAGAAAGTCGTATTCAAAAAGTAAGTGCAATTTTTTTCAATTTGGTATACATACCTGAAGGACAATTATAAATTGTAAAGCTGAGACCGGTCTTATTGTGTGCAATCTTCCTTTCACAAATAAACAAGAGCCGTGACTCACAGGATTTTTCCTTCAGCTTTCTACCAAAGCCAACCATCATAGTTCCACAGCGTCCATCGAGGTTGTCAGGCTGCCCGTCCTGCCATTCATTGAAGCCTGTTTTTTCTAGCTCCTGGCCTACAAAAACAATAAAAAAACTTGAGATTCAAACGCGTTTAAAATAACTTTTACGTTCAGTTTACAGCTGCTCCCCTTTGGAGTTCAATAGCCAATATCAATTTCATGGCGTTTAGAAAGGAATTTGGAACAAGGAAAAATTATAAAGGTGCCGTCAATCTGATGAGATGGTGAAAAACGTCTCCCAGCCTATATATAAGGTATATCCATGTCGATTAATCTGGAAGACTCAAGAACTAATGAGGATTATTCATGCCGTCATAAGTATTAAAACGCAGGCTTTACAAACATAAAACAAATGTTTACAATTATTATAAGTAATAATTATTAGCCTGAAACACTCATCTACATTGAAAAAATCTCCCGAGAAATGATACATGCCGCCGACGGGACTCGAACCCGTGTCCAATGATATCCGGTCAGGTGCTATTTATCCACTGAGCTACGTAGCTACGTTTCAGGCTAATAATTATTACTTTTATAATAATAGTTACCCTTTGTGCTATGCATAGAAATTTTGTCATAAACATTATTTTAATAATTAAAAATAATAATAAAATAAATGTACTGAGGTTTGATAAGTAGACTTTGAAGCATACCCTCGATTGTCTCATATTGTTCTGGGAGAATCAAGTTATGAAACCCAAGCCAAATATTATTCCTGTCGAAGTTGGTATCAAGCGAGCTGCCAGCATATTCATTGAACACGTCCAAACAGTGTTGAGCCTCCTCGGCGCTGTGGAGGACCACGAGATGAGCTTGTTCGGCCGAACAGACTTTATATGCATCCATCCAGGTCCTCGGCTTACGGTGCAATTTATAACAACGATCATCGAACTTTGCAAACTTTTTGTACTCTGTAAAAAATTAATAGTAATAAAGAAACAGAAAAGTTTTAAGATTTTCGCATTTTCGTTATTTGTTTTTATGCCGTGTTGCGCTACCTCCTTCTTTAGCCAACGTTTCGGACATCGTTGCAGATCCGGTAGATGTGTGATCTACCGGATCTGCCGGATCTGCCCTGATGATGGACACTGCATGTCCGAAACGTTGGCTAAAGAAGGAGGTAGCGCAACACGGCATAACACCCCCAAAACAAATAACGAAAATAAAGAAACATATCGAATTTAGTATATTATGATTATATAATATTATAAAGTAGGTATGTAAACTTCTATAGATTATATAGTAGATTTAATACTCGCTGAAACGATAACAATTTCAATTGAATTTCAATTCAATTTAATTTAATCGTTTTAAAAACATTACAAAATTACAATTTCAAATCGTTTTTAAAAGATAAAATTTTTACAGATAAAAAGATTTAAGCGGTGTTCAGACATCTAATATAACCGCTAGCAGGTATCTGTTGAACCGCGAGCGCTTATGTTTCGTGCCGTTCACAAGGCGCAGATAAAATATTTCTTCCTATGGTAGGAGAGGGCGTCAGTTGAATTAGCGAGCGGCCACGGAGTGCGTATTTTTTGTACTGAATCTATGAACTTGACATCTGTCACCCACCGGTCTTGGCAGCTCCGTAATTAAAATGACCCCCTCTCCTGTTTTTGTCGGAGTGGTGGGCGCTATATCGCCTCAGGAGCGGTTACGGCGTAAGATGTACATTGTCTATGGTTGATGTGCGCATAAAGCGCTCAGGTGTGAACGGTCTGAAGGGATTGTATGGAAAGCGATATGTGGCGTGCTATGATCTTTTATATTTATATGCTCAATGTGAACGAGCTCTTAGACTAACAACAACAAAGCTTGTCATTTGAATTGTGCTTCATTGATGTTAAGCATATTGATGGTTGAAGTGATTCTATTTAACAAGACAGCTCTCCCGACTGGCATTACCATTGGCAAGTTAGTTCTACAAGCTGGGGGATAAAAGAGTCTATGCTGTCGGTGACGGAGATAATCATCGGGAACATAGAAACTAATGCTTTCCATGATAGTTTTCGAACCTTCCACGAATCAGTCTGAAGAAATGTGCTACAATGAGGACATCACTTCTGACCCGTAGATGGTTCACACCAAGCATACCCAAGAGAAAGTGAGTAGGGTAGAGCCACGGGTAGTAGCCATACTCCTTCAGGTAAAGAAATACTACAAATTCTCATAACGCATACCACTTTAGGTGGTGGTTAAAAATAATAATAAATGTTCACCTCTTGAAACCATATTTTCTAACCACAATTTGAAAAAAAATATGATACTTTGGGAATTATTTGTTAATTATTTTTACATAAATCGGCAAGAAGTGAGTTGACTATACCGTTCATAATATATTTGCCTGATAAAATATACGCGCGTTTATATTTTTCTTTCATTATCAGTAATTTTAGTTAGAATAACGTAAGGTGAGTCATTTATACAACTTTTTATGTTTGCTCAAATGCGATTTAAGATTTTCACGGCCGAAAGCATGTTCGTTATTTGTTTTTGAGTTATTATGCCGTGTTGCGCTAACTCCTTCTATAGCCAACGTTTTGGACATCGTTGCAGTGTCCATCATCACACATCTACCGGATCTGCCCTGATGATGGACACTGCAACGATGTCCGAAATGTTGGCTAAAGAAGGAGGTAGCGCAACACGGCATAACACCTCAAAAACAAATAACGAAATTTCTAATTTTCCAGAATTATATGTTTATTTCGAGTTCTAAAATTTAAAGGCTTATTTTATCGCATTTCAAAAAAGGTTTGTTGGTTTCGGATGCGTTCACAAATATACCAATTATTTGGATTTTATTATAAACTCAAATGTTAAGTGTTATAAATATTCGTGTCCCTGTTAAATCAACTCGACTCCACCACCTTTTCCACAGTGACAATCATAGCACTAACTATTCCTATCATTCACCGCTAGTGCGTTTTCACCGAACTGCCAATACGTATACAGACCTTTTCGATATTTTCAAAACCTCACCGTCTTGCATCAAAGCAAAAATAACCAGTTTTTTTTATTTTTTTTTTTATTTATTATTTTTTAGCATATAAAATATAATGTACATTTAGATGATGTATTAATTTGTTTACATGTTCATATTCAAGCGTTAGCTTGTGTCTGGAAGAGTAGTGTACATTTTTTAATGCTATATTTAAGTTCTTAAATTACAATGTGAATGTAAAAAACAATAAGTTGTAAGTTCGGTGATATGTGATTATAAGTATTTATCTACTATCAAAACAATTTTACTGTTTGGATAATGTGTCCAGAATTATTGTAATTAGTTGCTAAAAACAATACAAAATTTAACTTATTTGAAGAATGGAGTATCACTTGGAAACTGAGTTATAAGTAGATTAGATTAGTCGGAAACTGTTTTTTTTTTTTTTTTTGAGATTATCTTTGAAATATTTTTTTACAGTGTTTATTAATTGGATTTTATCATTAATTTTTCTAATTTCATCCGGTAATCGGTTGAAAATAAGTCTTCCTTGATAAGTATAATAATTTTGTGCAAAGGAAGTGTTTAATTTTGGGCATGAAAAAATATATTTATGTCTAGTACGGTTTTCAGTTATAAATTGATATTTTTCTTTTTCTTTTATAATTTGAATCAATGCATTTCTATTGTATAGATCTTTGAAAGATGGTACTTGGAATTCCTTAAATAATTGATCCGTTGGGTAGTCAGAAGGTTTTTTTAATATGATTTTAATTATTAGCCTCTGCACAACTTCAATCTATATGTAACTGATATGTTTGTAAAACGATAAATATTTGTTGTACTAATATGCATCGTATGTATGTACTGTATGTTATTCTATATATATATATATATATATAATGTTTGTAAATGTTCGATACACCTGTATTATGTACGTAATAGCCCTATGTACGGGCGTTTAAATAATAAATAAAAAAAAAAAAAATTTGAAATATTTTGACCTTCCGACAAATCCTGTCCGAGGCCTGAGGGGTTCAATTAAATACTAAGAATTGCATTAGTAAACGATATGATGGGTTTCTGTTATTTATGCAAAGTTCAGACTAAATCTTAAATTCGCATGGAATACGAGAAAATCGGATGCTTATGGTGTCAAATGCAATTCTTCAAGTCGTGTGTTCGCCATAAAATTAAATTAGTGGCTTTTTCCATACCTGTGTCGTAGGTTCCACAATCCACATTATCTGTCAGAGTGCTGAAGGCTTTCTTACAGATAAACCGGCTGGCTGCTTCACAGGGCCCGTCAGAATAATCACCGTTTCGAAGCATCCTTACGCAGTCTCCCGTGCCTGGGTTAGGATCTGGGTGGTTTAAGTATAATTCTGACGTTGGAATACCTACAAAGATTTTAGCAAGAAAACAATTATAAGTTATAAAAAGGCGACAAAAATTTCATCTGAATAAATTTGAAATCACATATTAATATTTTTCAGGCTTTGAATGTTATTTCATTCACCCTCTTTGTCTTTTTTAATATTAGCTTCACACAGGAGGATAATATTAAAAATACAAAGCGGATACCTGAAATAATATTCAAAACCCGATGAGGTAAAAATTAAATTCCTCAGAACCTCTTTGGGGATGCTATGGAGAGGGTCATTTCAGGGAATGGAATGAGTGGAAGTTCTGGGAAGGAAAAAGGTATAAGGGGTGGGTAAAAATCTGGAGGTCATTGTGTCCATGAGTGACGGACGTATGAATTCATCCCACCCATGGTGCAAGGCGATGGATCGAGAGAATTCGACTGGAGAGGTCAAAAGGTTTCCATTAACCAGTGTCTCCTGATCTGGCCCACCAAACACAAAGAGGGTAAATGCCTCCACTGCTTAGACCTAGACAAACATCACCCCGTGAACCCTGGCACCCCTGCTTTAACACCAAAAAAATCACTTGGATGACATACGGCAGGAGTGTTGGTTATCGATCAAGTGTTGGGGGCGGTGGTACCCAGTAAGATAATGATTTTTTTGAAATCTAAATATGAACACAATTTTAAAAAAATTATTCGGAGAAAAGAAAGTAATTATACAATTTTTATCACTATATCCTATTATGCATCTCTTTTTTAAATTAATTATTCCCAATTATTTACGGCACTCCCCGTATTATCATCGGGGCACGGAAAAAGAAATATTTAAATAACAAAATTAGAATAAAACAACGTTAGCTGAATGCCACTTTATTGTACATATTTTTAATATACAAAACCTACCGGTTATATATATAATAATTATGTATGTTCACAAAGTGTGTTCCACATGTGAAATTTCTATACAAAGTGTTAAGGGACGCACTAGATTTACTTTTAACAGTGATTCCCGACATTATTTGTAGTAAAAAAAATGTATATGAAATTTTGGTCTCCGGTGATTTTTTTTATGTTTTTCAATTTTTTTTTCTTCAAAACCTCACCAAAAAAATTCTTTAAAATGTCGATACTAAACAAACTCTCATCCCGACTCTTATTGATCAATAACTATTTATATTTATGTTTTTAGAGAAAAACAAGTCGCCGAAAAATTTGAACATTCGGTATTTTATCAAAATAACTCTTACTCCCTAGAATGCTGAGTGAAAGAGACAACTGCAGCTCAGGCTGATAATACCTAAATCGAGGTTTTGTATTCCCCATTTTTCTCCTTCAAAACTAAACCGATTTTATAAATTTGTTTTACTAATGTAATATCTATATTATATTCAAAAAATATTTGCAGTTGTATCAAAATCAGAGAGAAAATTGAGTAATACGTTTGAACATGAACGAAACGCCGCACGGTTTTTTCTTAAGTTGAAAAAAAAATTACTGGAGACTTAATTTCGATCACACTTTTTATTCCAAAATTAATCGAGAATTACTGGTCAGACACAATAAGGTAAGCAAAGTCTGGACAATAGCTGAAAGTGTTGCTTATCCGAAATCTCCAATACAAGACGTAAAGCTATCTTAGAGGAATTCCATAAAAAGACGCTACAAAAACAAAAATAAATATTCGAAACATAAGAAAATAAAAATGTTAAATACCATTAATTGCTACGTAGTTCTGTAGTTTGAATAAGTTATGTAGTGCGATCCACACAAGGTTGGTTGAACTGGCCATAAAGGTTAGCAATGACTTCATTTCCTCCTCAGAGGTTGGCACCACGAGCTCAGCGCCTTCCAAGGAACACGTGGACTTCGCCTGTCTCCAGCTCAACGCTGCTAAATGTTCTTTAAAGAACGCTTTAAAGGCGGTGGAGTAAAAGTAGTCATCCCTGTAGAATGGCTTAGGATCTTCTACCGACACGACTAGAATAAAACTCAATGTTGAAAATATTTGCAGGAATTAGAGAAATTGCAAGAGGTTTTAAAAATATATCAATTGGTATAAGGTGTTAATGTCGGATAACACATAAAATCACAACCAAGTGGTTAACCAGTGGAAACAACTAGCGATAAACTGTAGAAGAGGTAGGCTGAAAGCGGAAGTCAATTGGACAAGGATGGGAAGGTTGGAGGACTGGAAAAAAATTATATGAGGTGACAAATCAATGATTAATATGTACGGAGGAGGTCAAACTCCATCCTGAAATGTAGTGCGGTGATTTATTAAAAAAAATATCAATTAGCACTTGTTGTTAACGCCAGATGGCAGAGAAAATCACAACCATGTGGTTACCCAGTGGAAGTGACAAGCGGCAAAAAGTAAAAGAGGCAGGTTGACTGCATGGAAGTCAATTGGACCAGAATGGGAAGGCTGGAGGACTAGCACATAATGATAGGATGAGACAAATCAATAAATAATATGTACAGAGGAGATCAAAATCAATCCTGAAATGTAGCACGATGATGATGGCTAAACGTGATTTAATTAAGCTTCATTACTGAAGTATTACAAGAAAGTAGAAATGTTTATAGGTTACTTACCTTCTATACAAGATGTGCATAGAAACCCCAGTAGAAACAACGCGATAGGAAACATTTTACAAATAAACCAATGCAGTTGTGTTGCGCCAACAAGGACAAATCTGCGACAAGACAAGATAGAGGCGCAAATGAGACTGATTTATTTCTGGAAAGAACTCTATTTATACCCGCAGCGTACTTTAAATGTTGTGATAAACTTAAACCCGTGACGGATGAACATGTAACATGCGTTATGCATCTATTTAACCCAATAGCTGCCCAAACAAAAACATTGTTTCACTACCGTACGCCAGCCATTTCAGTGATTTTTAACTTGTCATTTAAATTAATCTTTATAGCATTGTCCTTGCCCTTGAGGGCTTTGTTTATATTAGACACTCATAACTGATATCTATACTACATACTTCATACAATATTTATCCTCAAATGTGTCCCGTAATCTACTTTTGAGATAAATAATAAACAGACAGATTATAATCGGAACCCGCTAGCCCGCCATAGCGGTGACGCACTAACACAAATAAACAAGCTGGTATATTATACACTTACGTCATCACATAATCATATCAATGGTGTTGGACAACGATACTTCAACTGTTTTTATATTTGAGATAGCACTACATTATTTTGAATTTTATTAATGGGGTCGCTTATTCCAGATGGAAATCATTAAATTGGATATGATTTTAGATTTTCACGGCCAAAAATATTTTTGTTATTTGTTTTTGGGGTGTTATGCCGTGTTGCGCTACCTCCTCCTTTAGCCAACGTTTCGGACAGCGTTACAGTGTCCATCATCAGGGCAGATGTGTCACACATTGGCTAAAGGAGGAGGTAGCGCAACATGGCATAACACCCCAAAAACAAATAACAAAAATGATGGATGATTGGTTTAAAATTTCACGGAATTCACAGTCCAATTTCCTGACGAAGTTCTTTGGGTAACTTCATTCTCCATAGGCTCATCTTCATTGTCACTAAGTTGCGTTATAAAATCCAAGTCATCATCACTTTCCTCAATTTCAGAGTCAATATCGAGGACGAATCCTCTTGTGTCTTCTTCACTGAGATCGCGTCTTGACATATTTAGGGATATTAAAAATCAAAAATGATTGTATAAAAGTACACACGAACTGAAATATCAAACTAAATTTAAAAAAAAAACACACTTAATTCTCAAATCGGGAATAAAAACTCAAGTCCACATTTCCGCCGAATATCAAAAAACTTTTAGAACCACACCACAGAGAACGTAATAAGACCCACGTGACATCCACACACACGACGCTGCGATGGCGGGAGAATCAAACGACTCCGCCAAGAAATCTGTTGACCTTTTTTGGATGCTGCTTTTCGTAGTATAAACAATTTAAATTATCATATTTTACAAGAGATGTCGCTAAGAAACAGTTCATAATATTTTACAAAATAATATTTAGCCCCATCTACCATTAGAACTTAGAAATATCATCCTCGAAACATTCATACTGGCGATTTACGTGATACGGCGTAGATGGCAGTTGTGGCACGGATCGTTCGTACGCCGATCCGCGTAAATGGCAGCGATTGGGTTAAGTATGTGAGACTTCTTATCATTTTGACCAATTAATTTTATTTTATCACATGCTTGTGTTGTTACATTTTATTCATTGTATTATATTTTTCTTTATTGTTTTAATTTTGAAATATTTAGAATAGCTGTAATACTCTACTTATAAACTCAAATGGAAAAGTCCACTAGGGCGTGTAATAAGTAAATATATATGTAAAGTTGTTTTCCATTCCATTTGTACCACAGTTATTTGTTTGAAATTTAAGGTCCAGTATCTTCGCAAAAATTAACTAAAGACAATGCCATTAACCCCTCAGACCTCGGGTCTTTTTTGTCGGAAGGTCAAAATATTTCCGCTTTGCAATAAAAATCCAAAAAATTGGAATATTTTCCAACGTCTCCGAAAACAAGGCAAATGTATTTTTTACAAACGTTATCTCACTTTTTTATCATTTCACGTAAAAATAATAAATAAAAAATTCCCACACTTATATTTTTTTTTCAAATTGCGGTCGAAACTGGTTTCATAAAGCTATACATTTTAATTATTTTGTGATTAACTTTTAGATTTGAATAAAAAACATGGTGTTTTGTCTTTATAACAGAGATCATATTTCTAACAATGATAATAAGAAAAACAAAACCATTTCCATGAGACCTATATGAGGGGTTCCAAAAAACGAACAAATTTAAGTAAGTAATTTTGAAAAATCCCCGTTAAACGCCGATTCTAGGTGCTTTTCAACTTTTCATCTAATTGTAATAAGCCGACAAGCTTAACTATGATAGTTGTCCTCTTCTGCTGAACACAATTGTAATAAGCCGACAAGCTTAACTATGATAGTTGTCCTCTTCTGCTGAACACAATTGTAATAAGCCGACAAGCTTAACTATGATAGTTGTCCTCTTCTCCTGAACACAATTATAATAAGCCGACAAGCTTAACTATGATAGTTGTCCTCTTCTGCTGAACACAATTATAATAAGCCAACAAGCTTAACTATGATAGTTGTCCTCTTCTGCTGAACACAATTGTAAGCCGACAAGCTTAACTATGATAGTTGTCCTCTTCTGCTGAACACAATTGTAATAAGCCGACAAGCTTAACTATGATAGTTGTCCTCTTCTGCTGAACACAATTATAATAAGCCGACAAGCTTAACTATGATAGTTGTCCTCTTCTGCTGAACACAATTGGTTCAAAAGCTGAAATGGACTTGTAATCAGCATTTAACGGGAACTTTAGAACTGTCAGAACAACAAAATGGCACTAAATGGCCATTTGTTGATAATGTTTCATTTGAATTTCTGTGAAACAACTCGTCCTAATCCTAAATATTTGCACCACGAGACACGCCCATGAGGCGCTTCTAGGCTTGGGATGGGTGGTGGCTTAGAGTACCTATAAATATTAGTAACCATATTATATTACTTTTGTTTTTAAACTAATTTTTATTGAGGAAGATCCGCGAAGAATGCAAGTCTGATGTAAGCGTACCTAACTAACTAACTAACTAAGGGAACGTACCCACACTACGTGACACGTTTAGGGGGGGGGGGGGGTCTTCAAAATGTCACGCTCCATACAAATGAGCGGCGGGTTGCTTAGGATTTTGGTCACCCGGGGGGGGGGGGGGGGGGTTAAAAATTGCAAAAAGTTGGTCACGTAGTATGGGTACGTTCCCTAACTAACTAACCATCACGCCTTTCCCTCGCAGGGGTAGGCAGAGAGGACGGACCGCCAAACAACTCGGTCTTGGCACACACTCTTTGCCTCACTCACATTCATACATCGTCTCATACATGCTCTTCTATTATTCTGACTTTTGACATGGCCCGTCTCAAGTATCTGATTCACTTGATCGTGCCATGTCTTCCTCGGGCGTCCCCGACTTCTTCTACCATTAACATTTGCATCATAAATTCTTTTTACACTACTTTCTTCGTTCATTCGCTCTACATGCCCAAACCATCTGAGGGTCCCTTTCTTAATTTTGCTCATTATACTTACATCAGCCTTACATTATTTGCGGATATCCACATTTCTAACACGATCATACATAGTTTTACCACACATATGTCTCAGGGATCTCATTTCAACAGCATTCAGTTTACTTTCATCCTTCCTCTGCCAGTTCCATTCCTCACTGCCATACATCAGCTGCATACGGCATTCAGTCCTCCATTAATGGAGTTACCGGCATTTACCCTTCTTTCAATATCTCTATCAGCCTTCCCATCTCTCGTAAACATACTACCCAGATAAACAAACGGATGAGTTTGTTTAAGCGTACCTAACGAGTAAAATTAAGAAAGGAACAAACTCGTATCTACCAAAACCTAACCTAAAACCATCCAGTAAAGACAATAAATAATTATTGTCATCTGTATTATTTTTGTTGCATTTTACTATTTTTAAACAATAATTGAATGCCTTTGCGGGATGTCTGTATTATTTTCGTCCCATTTTTTGTTAGTTTAGGTTGAGTTAAGTTTTAGAAGATATTTTGTTGGGGGATGTTTTTTCCGTAGGATATTTGGTCGGAGGATATTTTGTCGGGGATATTTTTTCGCAGGATGAAAACACTCATTACCAGATTTAAGTATTGATTTCACTTTTTAATTTCATTCAGATTCTACTTTTAAGATTTAAAATAACTACAAATCTAGAGATCACGGGTCACGGGTTGGGCATTTGATTCTTTAAAATGAAATTTGTAGAATATTTGCAGCACAGAGTTAATAATACTCTCAGTATCGCCCTGTTGAAAGATCGTTAATTGAAATGGCTTTAGCCTGCACGCTTCATGGTCAAAATAAGAGGAAAATAATTACTCTCTACATCCTATTTTCTAAAATCTGTATGAATAATCGGAATTTAAAGGAAACAGTCTCAGAATGGTTATCATTTATTAGTCTAATTTAAATAATAAAACAGAAAACAATGGTGTAATCACAGCGATAATAATTATTATGACCATTGACCAGCGAATTCCCAGAACACGGATAGTACAAGGGAAATAACATTTTTTATTAAATGATATCTTTATTAACATCCGTCACCCGCCCAGATAAATTAACTGGTCCAAATCGCAACTGCATCCGTCCAAATATGATTGCGGAAATGAAGTGATATAATATTTATTTACGTAGTGAGTTTCAACATCATTAATAAGCGCTAGATAACACTTAAGGCAGTACAATACCCTCATAATGAAGATTTCCTCAAAATTCTTATTTTAATAATTTCCGGCGAATTCGTAACTTTAATAACTTTTTTTTCAAACAGACCCCTGGGAAGGTAAGTTCTTTATATTTCAGAATCATAAAAGTAATACCTAACCATTAATATATTTTACACACAACGATTTAAAAAATTTATAACCCGTTATTCAACTAATAAGTTAGCGGTAAGCACCAGATTTTATTTTTCTAGACGCTAAATTAATAACTTCAGAAGTTAAATGTTTAGAAACATATTCATTAATTAAAATGAACCTGGCGGAAAGGTCGAATCTCCAAGCCTGCTAGGGCGAATTCGACCATACCTCCGTCTAATACGCCGTACCGTAGGCGTATATTTGTTTACACGCTTTCTTCACTTACGTCGTTAAGCCGCCGCTATCCGAATTTTTACCGATTTGTTACATATCTCTCTTAAGAGGGCATTACTAGAGAAAGCCGGAAATACGTCATTTTCAAAAAAGTTTTTAGACGTATTGACTCTTTTCCACAAAAAATTATAAATGGATTTCGAAAGATTGTTCTTTTATCTAGCATAGTTATGTAATAAATTTTTAGATTTTTTTTAAATTTTTAGTATAATAAGGTTATTCCATAGGTCGTTGGCAGATTTGTTAAATTTTCAAAAAAGTTTTTGTATTATACCACACCCATTTCAAATAATGTAATCATGCAGTAAAATAAATCAATACATTATCTAGCAAAGTTATGTATTAGAATTTTAATTTTAGTTTCAATAAAATCATTAAAAAATATGTACGTACATGTGTTTCTTGACGAAAATTGGTCCATTTGTGTATTTATTTGCGCACTTACAAACTAATATATTTCAGATTTTTTTAACATTCTTATTAAATTTAGACATTATTGAAAAATGATAAATACTTATAATCAAAAAATAATTACAAAAAGTACATTATTTTAATAGTTTTATCATCACGCCTTTCAGCATTTTTGGATGAAGGTATAAATTAAAGCTAATTTGGATTGAAATAAATTCGATATTGAGTTATAATTTAAAAAAGCTGGTACGGAGAATAATCAATCTTTCTCATTGTAACCGCCCTGCACGATCGGAAGAACAACTTTCGACGAAATGTGGATTTTCGTCCGCTGGCTGGTTAAACGCTCTTAAGGTTAAATGTTACGTACGTTATAATCTAAGCATTCACAGATGGCGCCAATTAAATTATTTTCGGTTTTTAATACCCTTTAATTAATTGTTTGCACCCGTACATATTTAATATGAATATAAATAAGTAGTTTTGTCCATAAACAAACCCAAATCTTTCAGGAGAGAAATTTGTGGCAATAACTCAATCCAATATTATATTTTTCAGCCTTTCTTGAAATATTTGTGTTTATTTATGGACAAAACTATTTATTTATATTCATATTAAATATGTACGGGCGTAAACTATTAATTCACCTCAATATTTAAAGCAAAACGTGTAAAAAGTATTAAAAACCGAAAATAATTATTTGGCGCCATCTGTGAATGCGTGGATTATAACGAACGTGACATTAAACTTAAACATTTTAAGTTTTTGATCTCTTGAAAAAAAGTGTGTGATATATTTTTGAAGATAATATCTAGACGCGTTTCACGCCGTAACAGAAATCATATGAATTTCCCTCGATAGAATAAAATCACGAAGTATTCTCCGAAAATTATTATAAAAACGAAATTTATAGAAAAAATTTACAAATTTTCTTTAAATTATACTTAAGATACTATTTTAAACGAGTCATGTTTTATTAAACATTTTCACAAGTTTCGCTTCAATTTTATCGTTTTAAATATTAGCGAGCTCTCGCCAACAAATATTACATATCTCTTCAACTTCTTCTTTTTGAGCGTGGATGCGGCGCCTTAAGATTCCAAAATTATTTTTAAGTGTTTGGTAAGGCAAATTTGACAGTAGGTCCGTCCAATACACCGGGTCGCGAGTCGCAATTTTGTGAGCAAGAATCTGAATATCTTTTAGGGTATTTTGTCGTCTTAAGTATTTCTGTACTGTGTGGAAACATGGACACTTAGAGCCAGAGAAAGAAATCGTATAGACGCCGTCGATATATGGTGCTGGAGAAATATGCTCAGGATTCCATGGACAGACAGACGTACAAATGTGTTCATTCTGGAAGAGCTGGGCATTCACAATAGGCTTTCAACTCTGCCTTCAACATATCTTAAGAAATTTTGGACACGTTGCTCGCAAAACTCAGGACTTCAACTTGGTGAAAATCATCGTCACTGGCAAAGTGTTAGTGAGAAAAAACAGAAGGAAGGGTCTTGGCCACCATAAAAATTGGAGTAAAGGTCACAATACTCAGCGATGAAGAACCGACTTGAGTAGAACCTATCTTGAAAAAACCTACCACACCCATTCCAGTGAATTCGACAACGAAAATTATTATTTTCCATTTTGAAATATGTATTACATGGGTACTTCTGTACACCTGTGAAAAATCTCAAGTCCAGATAGTCTGAATTCTCGACAAATCATTTTCAATTTTCAAAAGTTTAGATTAGTTTAGAATTGGTTAGCTGGTTTTGGCATACGGGTGGGTACTGCGACCCCTTTCAACTCATTGAACAAATTTTGATATTGTAACTAAAAACAGTGTTAACCCTTCAGGCCTCGTGCCTATTTTGTCGAAGGTCAAAATATTTTCGCTTTGCAATAAAATCCAAATAAACGGAATATTTCTGAACACATGCGAAATCTAAAAACTGTTTTTGAAAGGTATTGAAATACGCTCTCAAAATACATAATTCGAAATAAAAAAATTTAAATATAAAATTTTTGAAGGCAAACTTAAAAATAGCTCACCTTACATTTTTTCTAACTAAAATTACTGATAACGAGAGAAATAAAAACACGCTCATATTGTTTAAGGCAAAACTATTATAAACCCGTTGTGGGCCAGGTTTTTCCAGGAACAACACGGAAATTTCACGATCTTCAATTTGAATCGAATGTTTTGTGGATTAATTTTTACCTATCGTATATTTTATTGACCGAAACACATTCCTAGAACAATAAACTATTTACCAAAATAACATTACTTGCGTTAATTACGTAAATTGATAGGTTTTACGATGTTTTATTCGAGGTACACGCATAACGGCATAAACGTGACGCACAGATAAAAAATATTTTAAAATATTTTGTGGCTACAAAGTGAATGAAATCTTTACCCATACCATAGGGAATGCTTTCGCCAGCGATTCTGACACTTCCTTTACAGATTTTGTACATAGAAGGGTCAAAATGGTAGAAAAAACATATTTTTTTCGCGCATGCGCAGAATGTTTTTACATCCCGCGCTACGGAAAATTTAATATAAATTATTCGAAGTGACTTGACGCATTGCGGGTTTCTCTATGGTAAAGTATGATAATAGAGCAAGCGTTTCTGACAATGTTCTTCATACACCTTCTTTGTACATAAGGGTCAAAATTGCATTTCAAAATTGCATTTCACCTCGCGGCCACCGACCGGGTGACGAACGGCCCCCAACGAGTAAATGTTATCGTCAACTCACTTTTTGTTATTCCATTTAAATTAAATAATAAAGAAATCCCAAATTTCTATTTTTTTCAATTTGCGGTCGGAAACTTTGGTTTCATAAAGGTGTACATTTTAATTTATTTCTCGTATCTTTTAGATTTGAATATAAAGCGAGATGTTTTTTTAACACACCGTTTAGATCGTATTTCTAAACGTGATAGTAAGAGAGACACCACGATTTCTGTGAGACCTATGTGAGTTGTTCCAAAAACCGAACAAATTAGCCCAGGGGGTTGAGTGGTTAACGTAACACCATCATTCAGAATTGAATCATTACTTGAAACGGCTTGTGCCGTATTTGGTGACTAGATCTGAATAGCCAGGTATATTTTCCACATCTTCTTCCCTTATCTTCTTCCCTTCCCCACTACCTTCAGCCTCACAACATACCAAAATTAGGGATCTTACACCTTAACTTTAGGATTACTTGATTCAGTGGGGACGTTAGTAGGGTGGCTCCTCAGGTCGCTATTAGGGTTGAGAAGTTTATAGAAGTAATTTTTCCACACGGTTTTAATTCGTTCCTTATCGGATATAATTGAACCATCAACGTCTTTGCATGGTGTTGTATTCGGTTTGAAACCCTTCTTGAAGAAGTTTCCTCCCCTATATGCTTCTCTGGTATTATTATTAACAAAGTCCTGTTCCATTTTCAGCAGAATATCATTCAAGAATTTTCTTTTATTTGTTTCTTTTCTCGCTTGTCCGTATGTAATATGATTTAGCGTAGGGAGCATACTTTAGTCATCCGACAGCTTATCTTCTCAGAGTAACTAGAAGATCCATCTCAGGATAGAGGAGATAGGTCATGCATATTAATGGGGCACTTATTTTACTGTCCGAGGGGGGTTCGTGACGGGGGACGGGGGACGGGACGGGGGACGGGGGACGAGACGGAGGACGGGACGGGGGACGGGACGCGGGACGGGACGCGGGACGGGACGGGGGACGGGACGGGGGACGGGACGGGGGACGGGACGGGGGACGGGACGGGGGGTGGGACGGGGCGAGGGGGGGGGGGGGGGAGAGCGGGAGGGGGCGGGATGCGAGGGGGGGGTACGGCAAGACCGCTGACAGGGGGAGGGGGACGGGTCGGGGAAGGGACGAGGGGACGACGGGACCGTGGGTTGGGGGGAAGGGAGGGTGACGGGGGGGGGGGGGGAGTGTGACGGGAAAGACGGGAAAGACGGGGAGGTACAGGGGGGGGGCAGGGGGAGACACGGGGGGACCGGGGGGGGACACGATGGGACACGTGACGGGATGGCAGGAGGGCGGAGCGGGGTGAGGAAAAGGGGACGGGAGGGGATTGTCAGAATAACGGGGGAAGGGTGAGGCGGGGGCGTGAGGTGGGGGCGTGAGGGGATAAGGGCGGGGCGGTAAAGGGGTGCGTGGGAGGAGACGGGTGCGGAAAAGCGGGGTATGGCCGGAAAGAAAGACGGGAAGCAAGTGAGACCACAAGGGACTGACTGGCGCGCAGCCGGGAGCGTCGACAGTGGCTTAGTAAAGGGTAAGATCCAGGGTGGATGAACAGTCGAAAAGACCAGTCCCCACCGGACATTGGAGACCAGCCTTGACGCCTGCTAATGATCCTTCGCACTGGTCCTCACACTAATTCATCGATTTGACACTCAATAAAATAGTGTGATAACATAAAAGCGGAGAATGTTAAGACAGAACCTAAATAAATAAAACACCAAAATGACCAAGTTTTATTACGGGTAATAAATACAAAAGTAATTAAATTTTGCTAAGGAAGGGTTGCTTCACAAAATTTGAACAAGTCGTTAAACTTAAAATAAAATCCCCAAAATGTTGAAATTCTATGAAACCACCCATACTAAACATTTCTAGACCAATATATATGAAAACAGATTTTAAGATATCTTCTATCAACAGTGATCGCACGGTTCAGGTAAGAAGACGAGATGTTGGAAGATGAGGCAAGGCGAAGCGAAGCGAGGCTAGACGAGACTTTCAGGCGGAAGACGTGCTGAAAGATCAGAAAAAATTCCAAAGTAAAAATGAAAAAAGGATAAAAATAATTCGTGGATTGGAAAAATTACTAAGAAAATACACATTTTCTATTAAATTTGTAGATCACTGCTTCAAATCGCTTGCTAATAGCCCATTCACACCATTCATTTAGAAATCGTTGTTTCTCCCTTACTATCTGTAACGTAATTATTTTCATGGTAGTTACTCAATCGGTACCTACTTGCTCAGAAGGAGTTTTATTAATTTCGGGTGCCGTTGGAACGATTGATAACAAATTCAAATTGCCGGAACATTGTTCGATTGTTTTTTGTTTTAGAAAAAAAGAAACTGTTGTAAGGGCGACGTCATGACATAACGATGGATTGGTCGGAAGTTTTGAGTTGTAAGGAGTTTTGATACTCGTAAGTGATTGTGTAAATTTGTAATATTATGTATATATTATGCTAAAATGGTGCTGTGAAGAAATATTGCTTGACACTCGTAATGACGCAGCAAACAGCCCATCGAGAAATGGCCATTGGGATACTGAATGCAGCTTGATACATTGATGTTTTGGTCGGGCGTGTTAGCAGCCACGTACAATCCAATATCACCGAGGACAGCTTTGATGTAGATTGCAGGCGCTTCTTAAATGACGTCAACAGTCTAGAACTGCGGGTTATATCCTTTCAATGCTGAGAGATGGCCATCGGACCCATTGTGATCAACGGGCCTTTGTGGATGGACTGGAATCTTGGATGCTTCACGGTGTCATGGGCTTGCGAAGCGGCAGCTCTGGGGCTCTTCTCCAGCTATCTGGAGCCCTTGTCGCTGAGGTTAGAAGAGGTGCGCCATTTTAACTATGGCAAGCTACGAATGATCATTTGGAGTGGATTCTACTAAAATAACTGAATTATCTCTCTCTCTCTTTACACCTTTCTTTATGAGTTTACAAAGGTAATTTATGTAGTTTATGTTTTTGCTTGTCAATAATAACAAGTACATTTTGTTTAATGTGAGTTCTTTTATTTACATCAGATAGTAGCTTTCTTTTTATCCCACGCAGGACCCTGAGATGATGATGAGAGCTCATGCAAACGGAATTTCTTAGCTAACTGATAAGATGCGTGTCATTTTTGGCGCCCAGCGTGGCATTTTTGGCGCCCAACGTTTTTTTTCTTTTGTGTGACACTTTGCTCACGTGTCATTTTTGGCGCCCAACGTGTCATTTTTGACGCCCAACGTTTTAAAGAGGGTAGATTACTCTCTTGGTGCACGATAAGAGGCTACTATCTGTTATTTACTATCGTTACTATCTGTTATTTACTGTCGAATTACTGTTATTTACGTTGAATTTTATTAATTGTTTTTAAGCTATCATAATTAATGACTTTTCTTTGAATGCAGTGTGCTTGGGAACTTGTATTACAAGTTATAAAATAATTTATTTTTTTTAAATATTTCATTATTTTATTTTTTTTGAGAAAAAAAAAAAGATGGCGTTATATACAAAATTACATCGTGGTCCTCTGCATTCTGCGTGCGAGAATCGCAGAAGATCACCGTTCATCAAATTAAATACGGACGCGTATATTTTGATGACAGTTTTTGGTGAGAATATTAGCCCTCATGTGTTTATATTAATAAAAATCTTATGTTACTTGTACATATTTATAGGTAGACGTTTATATATAATTAGCTATATTTAGTTATAGGTATACTTATCTTTATAATTAGTAATATGCGAATATTGTTAGAATAATACTGGTTTTACATAATTAGGTTTATTTTTTCTTTTATGCGGTGGCATGAAGGAATACCAAGCCTTCATACTGCTTCATACTGCTTCATTTATTTTTTTTCTTTTGTGTGACACTTTGCTCACGTGTCTTGAAGCTTGGTACCTCCAAGGCATGTGCTCGGAGTGAGCACTACATTCTAGTGTACTGATGATAGACTTCATTTATTTATCCTCGTTGGACTAGAATAGGAACATCTCCACAAGAGATGTTTCTCTGATCTTAGTGATCAGTGGCGCCCAAAAAATTAATTTAGTTTATAATTAAATCTGTTTTATTGTTTAATATACCTAATTAAATGTTAAATCTGACAATCTGTTAATATTAAGTTAAGTAATTAAGTCATTATTCATTAGGAAAATTGGTTTTGTCACAAATAAAGGGAAGTACTGCTTCAGCGTGCACCACTATTAAATAATTCCGATCTGGAAATTGACAGTCTACCTTTAATACAGGAGAGTAGTTTTTCTTGTACAGTTTTTGTTAGTCATAAGTATAATTTGTTAATTTTAAACAGTAATATATGCCTAAGTATTTCACTGCTAATACCAGTGCTGTGCTAATACAGTGTTAATACTTTTAATAATACTTTTCCATGTTTTGTTTACAAGTTCCGAAGAGATGAGAGTAGTGTATGCCGTTACCTACTCGTAACGTTTCGAATTCTTCGATCGTTCATCTTCATTCCAGGAGACGGAGTAACTATGGACAGATTGATATGAGAGTCTGTGCCATAGCAGGGCCGTTGCCTGACGTTTCGGAACCGACCAGAGTGAAGACGGAGGATCTGTTGTCTGCGGATGTTTTCCCTGCAGAAGACAGAAGGGCCGTTGTTACGCTGATCATCATTGAACTTACTACAAGTGATAATTAAATCACTAGAACATTCTCAAAAAAAAAAAAAACAAGTCAAAACATACATAATCCAATCCTATACATTATATTATATTAGACTCATAAAAAGAGCCAATTATTTGTCAAGCCCATATAATCATTAACGAAATAATAAAAAATAATAATAGTCATATTTAAGTCTAGCTATATTGTTAGTTGTTGAGATGTATTGTTTTAGGTCTTTAGCTTAGTCAGACATTTAGTTTAATATAAATAAAGGGAGGAGAGAGAGAAAAAATTAGGTAATTTTTTATTTGGTTCTTTATTTTTCTCCATTAATAATATCCATGTGATTTTTTTTCTCATCTTCTTCAAAGATCTCAAAAGTGTAGTGTAAAGTACTCACAAGTGTTTCTGAGAGATTGACTCCTTTTGTGTGAGTAAGTGTTTTCCAATCTTATTTTGGAGATGAAAAAGTGGAGATTCCATTCTCATTAAAATAAAATTAAAATAAATATATGTAAAATAGTTATAATATAAATATAAAATTATAAAATAAAATATATAAACAAATAGGTTGTGTAATTCCATCTGCGTATTGGTTTTCTTTTTGGGGTGTCCTTGTTATTGTGAATATATATGTATAATTGTTTTGTTTTTTTTTGTTATTTTCTGTGTCATTTTCTTTGATGTTTTAATTATTTTTTGCTCCTTATGTACAAGTGCAGGAGAAGAGAAATATTTCATATTGTTTTGGTATAATTTTACTTCACTCTGCGGCGTAAAATTTCTGGGGGAAGCGGGGAATTGTAACGTAATTATTTTCATGGTAGTTACTCAATCGGTACCTACTTGCTCAGAAGGAGTTTTATTAATTTCGGGTGCCGTTGGAACGATTGATAACAAATTCAAATTGCCGGAACATTGTTCGATTGTTTTTTGTTTTAGAAAAAAAGAAACTGTTGTAAGGGCGACGTCATGACATAACGATGGATTGGTCGGAAGTTTTGAGTTGTAAGGAGTTTTGATACTCGTAAGTGATTGTGTAAATTTGTAATATTATGTATATATTATGCTAAAATGGTGCTGTGAAGAAATATTGCTTGACACTCGTAATGACGCAGCAAACAGCCCATCGAGAAATGGCCATTGGGATACTGAATGCAGCTTGATACATTGATGTTTTGGTCGGGCGTGTTAGCAGCCACGTACAATCCAATATCACCGAGGACAGCTTTGATGTAGATTGCAGGCGCTTCTTAAATGACGTCAACAGTCTAGAACTGCGGGTTATATCCTTTCAATGCTGAGAGATGGCCATCGGACCCATTGTGATCAACGGGCCTTTGTGGATGGACTGGAATCTTGGATGCTTCACGGTGTCATGGGCTTGCGAAGCGGCAGCTCTGGGGCTCTTCTCCAGCTATCTGGAGCCTTTGTCGCTGAGGTTAGAAGAGGTGCGCCATTTTAACTATGGCAAGCTACGAATGATCATTTGGAGTGGATTCTACTAAAATAACTGAATTATCTCTCTCTCTCTCTTTACACCTTTCTTTATGAGTTTACAAAGGTAATTTATGTAGTTTATGTTTTTGCTTGTCAATAATAACAAGTACATTTTGTTTAATGTGAGTTCTTTTATTTACATCAGATAGTAGCTTTCTTTTTATCCCACGCAGGACCCTGAGATGATGAGAGCTCATGCAAACGGAATTTCTCTGCTAACTGATAAGATGCGTGTCATATCATAGTGAAAAATATGATCTAAACGGTATTGGAAAGAGAAAATAATGTTCTATATATCCAATATAACAATTAACCACAAAAGAATACGAATGTTCATTTCTATGGAACCAAAGTTTCTGATCGAATTTGAAAAAGAAATTATGAAACATTGTGAATTTTTTATGAATTTTTTTTATATGAAACGACAAAAAAATGAGGTGACAGAAACGTTTATAATTTATTTGTCTAACAAAATAAGTGTGTTTTTATATTTCTTTTGTTAACCAGTAATTTTAGTTAGAATAAAAGCAAGTAGAGCTATTTTTTTAACTTTTAAAAGTTTACATTAAAAATGATTCTATTTAAAAAATTACGTGGTTTATTTATTTATTTATTTTTTTATTTATTTATTTATTATTTAAACGCCCGTACATAGGGCTATTACATACATAATACAGGTGTATCGAACATTTACAAACATTATATATATATAGAATAACATACAGTACATACATACGATGCATATTTGCTGACACCGACTTTTTTGAAGTCGTTTTTTTGTTTTGTTAATTTTTGTTTATTTTTTATTTTTAGTGAATCTGAAGTACACTAATTTGTCTGAATATGGGTAGACCTACTAAACGTGCTGCTTATATGAGACAGACATAATTTGACCATAATAACGTTAGGGTCAAATTAAGAGATTCGGCTGAGTTTCGTTAATTTGCTCCTAAGAATTGAAGATTTCCAACTTTGTCATGGATCCGATAATCAAAACCTAACCAAACTCTTATCAAACTATCCTTGAAGTACATCCTTTCCAATAAAAAAAGACACCATTGACATCGGTTGGCGTGATATTGAGTTATTGGTCCATTTGTCGCGCACATACTTTATGCAAATTTAAGACTTATATGGTTTTCTCATTGATGCCATTGTCAGAACTAGACCAAATTAAAATGGGATCACATAGGAAGCACCAGCTTTCAAATAAAAGAATCATCAATATCGGTTTACCCAGTCAAAAGTTCTGAGGTAACAAACATAAAAAAAAAATTTAAAAAAATACAGTCGAATTGAGAACCTCCTCCTTTTTGAAGTCGTTTAAATATACATAGTTTGATATCCAATTCCGAAGGTATTTTTGACGTTGATTTTATTTGAAGTTTTAAATTGATGAATAATGCACAAAAGATAATAATTTTACAATAAACATTTCGGGGACCAGGTCGTGGGGATAAAGTTTCGAGGGATCAAGGCTCGGGATCAAGTTTCGGAATCGGGGGAGGGGGGGCAAATGTCGGGTGGCCAAATGTCTGGTGGCCAAATGTCGGGGGGGGCCAAATGTCGGAGGGCAAATGTCGGGGGGCAAATGTCGGGGGGGGGGGCAAATGTCGGGGGGGGGGGGAGCAAATGTCGGGGGGCAAATGTCGGGGGGCAAGTGTCGGGGGGCAAATGTCGGGGGGCAAATGTCGGGGGGCAAGTGTCGGGGGGGGCAAATGTCGGGGGACGAACTGTTGGGTCACCAAATTTCGTCATATTATTTTATTTATTGAAAATGTCGACAATAAGCTAATTACGATGAACCCGTCACATTTAAAATAAATTAAATAAATTAAAATAATGCTTTGTGCAATTTCGAAGGAGAGCCCCGAAAGTAAGAAATTCTACCACAATACTGTAAACAATACTGTAACGGTTACTTGATATCACAACAAATGATCGTCACACTTTCAATTAAGTACTAAAAATCATATAAAAACCCGTTCACGTAAGCTACAATGCTGCGTATACATGCACGAACATGAACGCGAGCCGAACCACGAATCATGGGAAAAGAACGAAGCAACGACAAACGGCGCGGTTGCTTTTTTTACGTTAGCTCCACACAGGAGGCTTCGAGGAAAATTCCTTCAGGGCCTGTGTCATCTTAGGGGATGCTGTGTGGAGGGTTTTTTTAAGGAAAGGGAGAGGAGAGGAAGTTTCGGGAAGGAAATAGGTATAAGAGTGGGTAGGAATCTGGGGCTTAGTGTGTCCAGGAGCGACGTTCGTATGAATCCATCCCTCCAACTGCTGTGCAAGGCGATGCGTCGAGAGACACTGGCTGGAGGATAAAAGATCTCCCTCAACCAGTCTTTCTCGATCCTGCCCACCACGCAGCAGTTGGGCAGACGTATCGGCCACCAAGACCTGGACAAACCTCATGAGAGCGGGCACCCCTGCTACGTCACCAAACGTAGCGAAACACTTGGGGTGATCTATGGCAGAAGTGTTGGTTATCAAATAAATGGTTCCCGGGGCGGCGGTTACCCATACCCACCTTCCAAATTGAAAAATTGCTTAGTTTTTTTTCCATTAATTCACAGTTCGGTTCGCGGAAATACCTAACCCACACGTAACGTGACGTTAAGGCTCTGCAACCGGGCCCGAAAAGAAGAAGGAGAGATACGAAATTACGGATGTTAGAGGAGAGCGCTAACATTTACAGCGACAAAATCGACGTAAAAATTGCGAAAATGCTTAATAAAACACGACTCGTTTAAAATAGAGCAAAAAGCTCGCGGGCATCATCTTAAACAGCATTTAAAGAAACACTGTGAATTTTTCCATACATATAACTTGTAAAATAACTGAAACAAACATGTTAATAATAATTTTTGGAGCATACTTTGCGATTTTTTTCTATCGAGGGAATTTTATATAATTTGCGTTTCGGCGCGGGCAAAGTCTAGATATTATCTTCAAGAATAACATATTTTTTAAGAGCTTTAAAACTTACCGTGTTTAAGGGAAATATGTAATAAATCGGTACAAATCCGAGTTGCGGGCCCTTAATAAATTCCAAAAAATGAAAAAAAAAAAACTTCGAAATTTTAGAATAATCCCGAAACCAAAAGACATTTACTAACTCCCCAAACACTTCAAAAAGTTACTTTATATCACAACAAATTATTGCGCAACATTTTGAAATTCTAAAAATACAACAAAAAGAAAATGAAATTCACTAAGAAATTAAATTGTTTGGAAATAAAATGATTTAAGTAAATGAAATAATATTGAGATGATTTTGTACAGTATTGCAATACAAAATTTTATATTGCATAACATTTCAGGCGGCCCCCAGACGATCAATTATATTGCTCATTATTACGAATTGTGCAATATTATGACGGTTTAGGGTTAATATTGAAGATTGCTCAGTGATTGAACAAAAGTTTGAGTGAGTTTAATTTTTATTACACCATATTTTTCCATTGCATCGTGTAGGGTCAGTATTGCACAATATTTTTTCAATTTTTCGTAAATTATCGACAAGCCGCCGCATGCCGCTACACTTTAAACAGGCATACAATTTACAAGAACCATCGGTTTCAGTCGAGATAGACGGAAAAATATGCATTAAAATTCGATTTTTATTAAAAATTTAAAAATCACCATCTCCATTACGGTCATGTTTTTTTTAATGGATTTGACATTTGTGAAGTTTCGTTTCAAACTAAAAACGCATGAATTACTTAATTTACCCAAACTAAGAAACTAAGAAACTAAGAACCTAAAAACCTATTTTGTGTTCGTAAATAGTTGTCTCTTGTAATAATTATTGAAATTTACTATAATTTCCGTAATCTTTGCATAAAAATGCGGCGGCTTATCCATAAATTAATGATCGTTTTATTGTGCAATATAATCGATCGTTTGGATTCAAAGCGCCTTTCAATCTTATTGAACAATAAAATATATTGTACAATGTTATTATAGCGTCTAGGGTCTAACCTTCCTCCTCAGCGTCTCCTTCCATCCCCCATGTCCTTCAGCTTCAAGATACCAGGGGAGCCATAGATACATAGGGGAGCCATAGATCCACTAGCTCCGGTCCTTGGCGCAGTAGAAAACTTGTCTGAAATGAAATTTACAAAAGTTATGAAAGTTAGTTACTAATGTAAAATAAACAATTTGATTCATTGGCGTTTGTTGCAGAACACACAAATATAAAATTCTTTTAAAAAGCAGCAAATAAACTAAAGAGACATTAAAAGAATGAATTAGGAATTAAGTTGTTATAATCGTAAACGCATTACAATAATATATCAAACAAATATTTAAACAATTTATACGCACTTACCGAACCGACCGCGAAGGAATCAAAAATATAGAAGAAATATTTTTGGCGCAGGTGGGCACGGGACTCAGTTACCCCTTCCAAATTTCCAACATTTCACAATAATTGTTGTATTAGCGGCGTATTCACAGGTGAGCATGTCCGCCGCGAGCAGTCCGAGCATTACGTCACACGAGCATTTCTGTTCGTGTCGATTGATTTAACCGGTGGACATCCATACAAAAATGCTCGTCGTTCGCCTACGTGACGATATGCTCGCCGGTGAATGTGCCGCTAGTGCTTGTTGATGCATTATTTGGATATTGGGCTGGTCGTTTGCGTGTGCCTCTCCCTCATTTTTGGAAACAAAGCATGTAAAAGAAAGAGAGGTTAAACATGAGCTCTCAATGGCAGATCCAAATAAAGTACCTATAAAATTTTGTCGGTAGCACAAAAATCAAATATTTACGATTAATAAATCTTTTAAAAAAATCATGATACGACTTTAGAGACCTTTTTAGAGATTTTCAAAGATGAAGTTCATAGAAAACCACAAATTTTTACGAAGTGAACAAAATCTTCTTCATCATCATCATCATTTCATTACATAGTATAAAATGAAGTCACTCAAAATGTATGTGCGTATAAATCTTTTAAACTACGCAACGGATTTTCATGCGGTTTTCGCCAATAGATAGAGTGATTCAAGAGGAAGGTTGTATGTATAAAACATGCTTATTATAGTAGAGAAAAGCCGAGAAATTCAAATATTCATTTCAGGCAGCTGGTAGCTGGCAAGCGGTTGGTGTGGATTTTATAAATGTTGGGTAATGGCGTTGTGTTTCGTTAGCCACAGCAACGTGTGGCCGGGTCTGCTAGTAATATATAAAAAAAGAATGTTTCTCTGTTTTTCTCTTATGCATTCCTACGCCGTTAATTCGATTGCCATGAAACTTTTGTGATTCATTGTACGCGTGCTCACGAAGGTTTCTAAATATAATTTTGAGCTCAGGTGTTATGAAAATATTTCCTGTACCATTCATCCTATTGCGATTAAATTTTGGTAACTTATGGTGCGCATGCACGTGAAGGTTTCTATGTATAACGGTGAGCTCTGGCGTTATAAAATGAAAAAAAATTACAATAGGTGGCGCGCGAGTTTTTTGAAAAATGAGTTTATTTCAGATAGTTTAGCGGCAGGGAAGGAAGTGAGAGTAAAGGGGACTGGGACAGGAACGTGGACGCAACCTTTCCCATGCAGAGGATAAGCGATGGAGGGGTGGGGAACAAGGCCGGCATAGTCCGGCGGTAAGGCTCTTGACTAGCACTCCGAAGGTCGCGGGATCGAATCCCGGCGTGGCAAGTAAATTTTATTTGATTAATTTGTGTTATTTCTAATTAATTAATTAAAAATAATATATATTAGTATATTTGCGGCACGTTCCAGAGTGGAAGATATTCTCAGTATCACCTTGGTGTAAGACCACCATTCAGAATTTAAACGTTGCTTGAAATGGCTTTAGCCGTGTTTGGTGACCAGATCTGAATAGCCAGGTTCTTCCCCACCTTCCTCTTCCATATCTCCTTCCCCTCCCCACTACCTTCAGCCTCACAACATACCTCAATTGGGGATGCCATAGTCCCACTGGCTCCAGACGGGAGCAGTTGGGACTCTTGTGAGGTATTCATGTAAAAATAAAGGTAGGGGCAGAGGGAGGGATGCAAAGGGAAGGCGGTAGCGGTAGGGGATAGCAGGGGAAATTTATTAAATCCTTGCTTCCATGCCATGTACATATGTGACTTGCTCATGTGGCGGTAAACCTTTTGATTTATTAGTGTACGCACCAGACGGAAAAAAACAAAAAAACATTGTGTATCCAAAAACACGTCAATAAACAGAATTAAAAAACGAACACTTTCCTTCTTTGAGTGGCATTACAACGCATGCCGCGTACTCACTAGTCAAATTATAAATAACTAGCAGACCACACGGCCACACGTTGCTGTGGCTAACGAAACACAACGCCATTACCCAATCTTTATAAAATCCACACCACCCGCTTGCCAGCTGCCCGCTGCCAGCTGCCTGAATTGAATACTTTAATAATAAACTAATTAACTCGCCACTAATTATACAATGCTTGCAATGCAACACTGGATATTTGAAAAGGGAAAATCGAATACCTACTTACTCTAGGATAGGGTTTCTCAACCTTTATTTCGCCGAGCCTCCCGAACCAAAAAAAAATATTTTCATGCCCCCCTTAGGGGTCGTCCATTAATCACGTGAGGCTCAAAAGGGGGGGGGGGATTCGGAAAAAAAATCACGAAATATCACAAGGGGGGCGGGGGGGGTATAATAAGATATCATGTGTATTTATTTATTATACCTACATTTAAAGATATTCTGAAAATTTCAATACACTTTGTACTAAAAAAATACACGTAATTTTGGGTATGGAGGGGGGGGGGGGTAGTTTAAAATCTCACCACATATCACCAAGGGGAGGGGAGGGGGTTAAAAGTTGCTAAAAAACATCACCTGATTACTGGACGACCCCTTAAAACCCGTCTGCTTGTTTAGGAATAAATACATCCCAAAACACCTAAATGTGTTATACTTTCATAAGACCAAAAACGTCCCGAGCGACCTTACATTTTAAAAGCTATATATCTCTTTTGCTCTCGTGCAAACATATGTATTTTTTATCAGAACTTTTAAACAGAAAGAGAATGAAATAATGCTTCTTTATTGTCTTTGAAATATGAAACCTATCTTGCATAGATATTTTACAATCTTCATCCAAAGTGACGGTTTCAGAATTGTGAGGTGCGAATATATTGAACCAAGCAGACGGGTTAATTATGTTTTAACAAAATTAAGAACGAAATTATTTATTTGAATTTCAAAAAGGTACCTTGTAGGGCGTGTAAATAGCCCCATACACGAGGGAATTTTACCCTATGTAAATTAAGGAAAGTTGAACTCTTCCCTATGTGACACAAAACAGTCTACACAGCAATTCCAAAACCCTAAGTGAAAACAAAACAATACTCACCCAGAGAATGCAGCTCTTGCACGATGTCAAGCACAAAACGACACTAGTTTTCATTCAAAATATTGATTTTTGCCAAGGTGGTAAGTGCACAATCTCAACATGTGTTTAGCAGAGGAAGGAAGTTCAAACAATGAATATAAATTTGCATATTAATAATACGTGCCAAAAATATTAGGTACAACAATAATTCAATTATTGGGTGAATTATTTGATAATGACTGACTAGGAGTGACATCTCTTGGCTTTCACTGACACTCACGTCGGAAGTAATTGCCTGCTTCACAGAGGTAAGAAAATGCATGAATATACTGAATTTCAATGTCACATAGGTAAATTACAGTACATACCTACTATACAGATATAAAATATTTATTTACTATTGATCTTTAATAGAAGAGTAGGTACACTTTTAATCATTAATTACTTTCACATTTACATTTTTTAGTTTTCTTTTAATTTTACATATTATTCTATTATAATTTTTTTTTATTTAAATTATATTTTTATCTTAATATATAAAACAAAGTCGGGTTAGTTACACTATTTATAACTCGAGAACGGCTGGACAGATTTTGATGATCTTTGATTTGTTAGATTTGTCTCCGCCCCGGACAACAGAATAACTATTAAAACGTCGCAAAAATTCACGAAAAGAAAGTTATCAAAAAAATTCATTTCTTCATACATTTTGTATGGAACGAATTTTCATATTTTGAAAGAGCTGCAGCAATATTGTGTTAGGTATAATATTGAAGTTTGCGTGAATTCCAGTAATTCAAAAACGTCAAATGTCAATGCGATGATTGTTTTGCTTTTGTTTTTAAACATATAATGCCATCTCTCTTTCTTACACACTAAATATCAATAGTCGAAAATGAAACGAACGCTGAACGTTATGTCTGCACAACTCCAGGAAAAAAAGCCACTTCTTTCGAAAACATTCAAGGCGCATTACAACGTAGAGTATTGTAATTTGGTGAAGTCAATCAAATACATCTGAAAATTTGTCACAAAAGTCAGTGATATGGCGGTTTTTGGCATTCAAACTACACATTTCATCTAAAAAGTGACGAATACTTCTACTTTGGGTTGTTGTTGGTGAAATTCGTGGTCCGATATTGTTTGAATCACAAGTCAATGTTGTAGTGTGCCGTCATTTATATAATCAAAGAGTGTGTCCAACATTTTGTATTGGACGTCAGCAGGTCAATTTGCTTGAAAACGATATTTACTGGGACATGACAATCGCTGAAGCAATTGTGGCTAAAGTTCGGTTTAGGGGCGACGTTCCTAGATAATAAAACTAGTTATTTTTATACTAACTATGGGCTGGAAAATCCGAATCTGAAAGAATTAGTTGTCGGCAAGCAATATTAACTGAATTACACGACTTTAAAATTTTCTATAAACACAAAGGAGAAGAAGCCATTATTGACATTAAAAGTCATAGAAAAACAAGAAAGATGTTACACCAAATAAAATTAAGTATTAGCGAGGCTATATCTATATATTGGTAAGCTCTAGCGTTATGAATAATCTCTGGTGTTATGAAATTATTTATCATGCGTTTTCTGTCGCTAACAAAATTGATTTATTACAAGCGTCAGAAAAAAATCAAACCAATTGTCGCCTAGAAAACGATGTTTTTTTTTATTATTATGCAATTCACCCTAAAAAGAGTGCTTTGTTAGCGTCGTACTTAATAACTATCTCTAAAAATGAATCACCGAAATGTTTGTATGGCGCATAAACCCAAACGACTGCACTTAATTGGATAATTCTTTTTTTTTGTTCGTTTAGTGTACAAAACTACCGTTGAGTTCTGGCATTGTGAAATTTGTATAAAAAAACATGATAGGTGGCACGCGAGCAATTTGAAAACTGAATGTATCGGGAATGAATGTGTGGAATGTGTGAGGTCGGAGGGGGGAGTGGGGAGGGGAGGAGGGGGTGTTGGGAGGGTGTTGGGTTGGTGGAGGAGGAAAGAGGAGGGGGAAGAGTGTGGGGAGTGGGGTTCGGGGAGGGAGAAGGGGAGGAAAGGAAAGGGAAAGGAGAAGGATGGTGGAGGGTTTAGCGAGGTGTAGGGGGTGGGGGAAGGGTGTTGATGGGGGGAGTGGTTTGGGGAGAGGGAATGTGGAGGGATATGGGGTGAAGGGAGGGGTGGGTGTAGAGAGGGAAGGTGGTGGAGGTGGATTGGGGTGGGAGAGGTGGGTGGGAAGGAAGGGGAAGGGGGAGGGGTGGGGAAGGGGGGGGGGGTGGAGTGGAGAGGGTTATGGGGTGGGGGAGGGGTCGGTGGAGAAGGAGGGGGAGGGAGAGGGGGGTTGATGGATGAGTGGAGTGGGGTGAGGGAAGGTGGAGGGGGGAGGAGTGGAGGGAGGGGTTGATGGCGGGGGGAGAGGGGGAGGTGGGTTGATGGGGGAGTGGAGTGGGGAGAGAGAAGGTGGAGGAGGCGTAAGTGGGAAACCCCTAATACCATGCGAGTGAAGCCGCGGGAAAAGTTAGTATTCAAATAACTTGACAATTCCAACGTGTTACGACTTTTCTGTTTGTAGCATTCATAGAGGAATATATAGGGTTAAGGTAGGTGGGTACTGGGTTGACGTACGCTACGTAGGCGACACATTTATATATCTGGACTACTTACTATCCATACTTTGTCCATGGAAATAGATGCCTCAGAATCACACTTGTTGCGATGCATGTGGCCACTGTCATTTTGAAGCATCTATGTCCGTTGAAAAGGTGTGGATTGTATGTAGGTACTACAGATATCATACTGGGTCACTTACTTACCTTACGTCGTCCCAGCATATTCTTACCATTATACTTTTACAGCCTTACTAAAAAACCCAGTGAAAATTTTATTCAATTGACAAACGGCCGCGGATGTGAAAACATTACTAATTAAAAAATTGTTCATGGAAAAAAATACACTTGGTTTACACGGCCTGAGAGGGTAGTTTATCTCTGTTTTAGTAATGATATCCTAACGACATTTGAAATTTTTCCAAAGTATTTTGAATGTTCTATATATTTATTATTTTTGAAGGTGTTGTAAAAACAAATACCATTTATGAAAACTAGATAAAATTACCTTTTAGATTTGTGTATTTAAAATACACTTTAGTTTTCAAAAACTGCCATATTTTAAGATGCAAACTCGGAAAAAATGGAAAAAAATTTCTTACCCAAATATTTTTGACCAAAATGTAGAGAAATTAAAAAAAGTCAAAATTTAAAAAACACAGTCCTTTTATATAATAAATTTGGAAGTAAACTATCACCTCACTTTTTCCTCGTGCATACAATAAAAAAATAATAAAAAAATTCAAAGTTTTTTTAATTACCAAAAAAATAACTTAGAAATAATAACGGCATTTCAAACAGATTTCTTGCATCTCTAAAGACGTTACTTTCTTTGATAGGTTTACGAACACATGTATTAGATATTAATATTATAAAAAAATATCACTTTTAAGAAATTCTCTTAAAATAAAGATCTTAAAATCTAAATTTTATCATTCGTAACCTATAAAACAGTTTCCTGACAGTTCGACTTTCAAAGTACGATTACTTTGCTAATTTGATTGTAAAACTGATATAAAACCACTCAAATAACACCAAATATATTAATAATATGAATATAAAAGTGAATTGGTTATTATAATATAAATTATAATCACATATAAGTAAAATTAAAACACACATCCGCGGAGCCAGACTTTTTTCGCGGCTTTAATTTTTTCAACGCGAACGACAAATGCGCATGCGCACTAACCGTCGCCACCTACCGGCTGTGAATGAAAACAAACAATTTAATAAGTAAATTCTAAGAAATTACAACGTTGTCAAATCTAAAAATACATTGAATGTATTTTTACAACGTGATCACGCAAGGGTGTAATTAGTAATATATCTTGTTTTAGTGTATACGGGGTTTATTTATGTTATTGTAATAACACAGGTTATTGGTCGCGCTGTGGTTTTTTTTTAGTAAGGCTGTTAGTGTGTAACTCAAAATTACTGATTTCGAATTTACCTAGTTGTTGTTATTACTCCACGATATGTACAGTTGATTCCGCTTAATTGGGACACATCGGAATCCAAACATTTTGTCCCGAATAAGCGGCTGTCCCAAATAAGCGGCTGTCCAATAAGCGAAGTATAAGGGAGGTAAAAATATATGTTTCTTGCGTTTTTTTTAATGTATACATATTAATTTTTTTTCGAGTTTTTTCGAATGCGTTTTTAAGGTTTATAAAATAAACTAGCAGACCCGGTACCTGTTGCTGTGGCTAACGCCATCTACTGACAAGGCCAAAACCCAACATTTATAACCAACGCCATCTGTTAATTTGCATACATATCAACTCTACACCGCCCGCATGCCAGCCCGCTCTCTTTATTTATACAGGTGTAACAGGACGTATCCGAGGGATTTTACCATACCGAGCATATTTTTTTTCCATTAAAAATTAAAAAAAATAGTTTTTCAATTACTCCGCGCTACTGTTCCCATCGTTATGCGAATTATCGCGTTCCGTCCATGTGTGAGCGATACGCGCTGTCTCGTGTAGTAAATACGCTGTTAGAACGAGACGCAACGTCCGTTAGGCTATAAACGCGTTACTTTTTAACTAGTCAGTTGCGGCATGTGATCGAAAAATATTTTTATGGTTTTTAATAGAAAAAAATGTCATCGGACACCAAAATGACAAGTACATTTTTATTCCTAATATGCTCAGGAATCAATGGGTTAAATCCTTCGTGTACGACCTGTTACACCCTGTATATTTCAACCAATTTACACAAAACCTTGTCAAATTATATACCTAAAAACCTTCCTCATGAGTCACTCTATCTATTGGGGAAAACCGAATGAAAATCCGCTGCGTAGTAGTGCGCAAGCGCGTAAGCGCACAGACAGCGGGAGCGACTTCATTTTATACTATGTAAAGATTATGATTATGTACAGAAAAAAAATATTTTGTATCAACTGTAGGCACAAATTTCGCGTAATATCTCCTTTGTTAAATAAATAAGATTTTACACGGGAGTGAAAAAAGAGATTTTAACGCAGTAGCATGAAGGGAGACTACCGTTTATTTTTATTTATTCTTTACATTAATAATCATTATTTATATAATTAAATATTGTTTGAAAGTACACCTTCATTTTCCTGCTTCAAATTATTTCTTTTCTCTCTCCTCTAAAATATTATTTTTTTCACATTATTAATTTACTTGTAACCCCATCCTGAAAAAACTGCATCTTCGCTCTTTAATACCTAAGCCGCATTCCGCACGCCCTTCTTATCTCAAATTCGTCTTCTGAGACAGGTTTTGCAATTGTCCCAATTAAACGGAATTGTGTCCCAGATAACGGAATTAAATTAGTATTATTTTCTTTATTTGTGTTCTTTTCCTTGGGTTTTGTCCCAAATAACTAGCTAACCAAATAAACAGGTGCACCAATTAAGCGGAGTCTATTATAAAAATATGATCAATGTTACAAGAAGAAGGAGGAAAGAAAGGAAAAAATGTACATTGATTAACAATACGCATTAGCCACGTTTTGATGACTTAGCAGGGGTATATATGTTGGTACGTTGGATAAGGTATGTTGTCATCGTATGACATCGGGTGAGGTATGTTGGTACGTTGGATGAGGTATGTTGTCATCGTATGACATCGGGTGAGGTATATATGTTGGTACGTTGGATGAGGTATGTTGTCATCGTATGACATCGGGTGAGGTATGTTGGTACGTTGGATGAGGTATGTTGTCATCGTATGACATCGGGTGAGGTATGTGGGATTTGCCTGCCCACCAGCTGGGCGGGTTGATTGATGGAGAGGTCGATTTAAGGAGACCCTGTGACCACTCCAGCTGGTCTTTTTCGGGGTAACTGGACAACTCAGAATAAAATCAACTCAACACCTCCTTTGAAAAGTCAGTAAAAGTGAAGAATTTTTTTTTTTGAAATTGGTTAAATATGTTACGCTAGGTTAAGGTTATGGACTATTTTTCAACAATAAATTTTTCATAGCTTCTAATGACTTTTCAAAGAGGTGTTGAGTTGACTTGATTCTGAGTTGGCATTGAACCCTTTTTCGATCCATCGTCTTGTTACAGTAGCGGGAGGGATGGATGGATACACTGACCTCCGGATTCTTACCCACCCTACATACCCGCTTCCTTCCCTGATCATCCTCTCCTTTTTTACATGAATACCGCACAAGAGTCCCAACTGCTGCCGTCTGAGCCAGTGGGACTATGGCATCCCCAATTGGGGTATGTTGTGAGGCTGAAGGCAGTGGGGAGGCGTAGGAGATAGGGAAGAGGAAGGTGGAGAAGTACCTGACTATTCAGATCTGGTCACCAAACACGGTAGAAGCCATTTCAAGCAACGTCTCAATTCTGAATGTTGGTCATACATCAGGGCGATACTGAGAGTATCTCACACTCTGGAATGTGCCGCAAATATACTACATATTATTTGAAATAAATAAATTGTGAAATACACAAATTAATCAAATAAAATTTATTTGCCACGCCGGGATTCGATCCCGCGACGTTCGGAATGCGAGTCAAGCGCCTTACCGCTGCACTACGCCGGCCGTCCTGCCTTCCCTTAAAAAAACCCACTACACGTCATCCCCAAAGTCATTGACCCTGATTTTAAAACACCCATCTTACCCTTTTCATTCCCAAAACTTCCTCCGTTTCCTTTCCATAAATAGACACACATAGCATGCACAAATCCAAGCATCCACACAACTATGACAAAAGCGCCGAGAAAAATTATTTTGCTTTACGGACTTAATAAAAAAAAAGCTTTTCATGCACGATTGTAATGGCCTGCGAGATGAGGAAAATGGCAAAATGTGAAATAGAATAAAATTAAAAAAAGGTTTTAATGTAGATTTATTTATTTGCTTGCAACATTATCGATAACCTTGGGAGGTATTTTTCTCGCACATAAATAAAAACCCTTTTTCATCACAAGGTGTAGTTGCCAGCTTGAACTGTCCGCTCCGGTAGAGGGCCACGCAGGGACTATTTTCTGGGGTGAGTGTCCCATGCCAATCGCTGTAGCCCGCCTCCGAGAGGGTTTTACCTGGAAAGGTCAAAGAAAATACTGTCAAGAGCGTTTATTACATAAAATACTATCATGTCAATCCGACTTCAGAAATAATGTACAATAAATTAATAACCAGCAAGAACACATTATGTATAAGCAAGAATACATATTATGCTGTATTGCGCTATCTCCTTCCTTAGTCTAGAATCTATCTGCCTCGCAACACGGCCTAATACTCATACATATCGTAATAAATCACGTTAATTCTTTTGCCTTGAAATATTAAATACATAATTATGTAAGTATTAGATATATAGTTGATACTGATAGTTCACCCCGCTCTTTGGGGTAAACAAAACGAAACACAGCATAATACCACAAGACCTATATTAAATTTATTTATTAATTTTGTAAGCAGTGTTGTTATTATTTATTAGTCCTGTCAAGTCTATTTTTAAATTAGATGTGTACCAGCATCGTAAGAAACCGATATATATTTTTAAATTAGATGTGTACCAGCATCGTAAGAAACCGATATATATTTTTAAATTAGATGTGTACCAGCATCGTAAGAAACCGATATATATTTTTAAATTAGATGTGTACCAGCATCGTAAGAAACCGATATATATTTTTAAATTAGATGTGTACCAGCATCGTAAGAAACCGATATATATTTTTAAATTAGATGTGTACCAGCATCGTAAGAAACCGATATATATTTTTAAATTAGATGTGTACCAGCATTGTAAGAAACCGATATATATTTTTAAATTAGATGTGTACCAGCATCGTAAGAAACCGATATATATTTTTAAATTAGATGTGTACCAGCATCGTAAGAAACCGATATATATTTTTAAATTTGATGTGTACCAGCATCGTAAGAAACCGATATATATATTTTTAAATTAGATGTGTACCAGCATCGTAAGAAACCGATATATATTTTTAAATTAGATGTGTACCAGCATCGTAAGAAACCGATATATATTTTTAAATTAGATGTGTACCAGCATCGTAAGAAACCGATATATATTTTTAAATTAGATGTGTACCAGCATCGTAAGAAACCGATATATATTTTTAAATTAGATGTGTACCAGCATCGTAAGAAACCGATATATATTTTTAAATTAGATGTGTACCAGCATCGTAAGAAACCGATATATATTTTTAAATTAGATGTGTACCAGCATCGTAAGAAACCGATATATATTTTTAAATTAGATGTGTACCAGCATCGTAAGAAACCGATATATATTTTTAAATTAGATGTGTACCAGCATCGTAAGAAACCGATATATATTTTTTTAATTACATGAATGTTCTTCCCCGCGATTTGAAATGAAATATTTTTAAAAAATCTTACCGTATCAGTTTTCAATAAATCTTACCGTATCAGTTTTCAATAAATCGGCAATCTACCACCAAATATTAATCAACTGTTATTGGTATTCATATATGATACAAAAAGAAAAAATAATAATCTGTACCTACCTACCTCCCAACTTATATTTCTTTATAAAATAAAAACAACAAAAAAACACCAACTAAATAAAGTAGAAAAATGAAATGAAGAAAATCTACATGAATTTCGAAGAGCAATTGAGTGTACAATATATTTTGTCAGTCTGTCTTTAGCCAACACAAAAAAAACTCGATGGTTTGCCCACGCGATAACATAATGCCGAATAAAATATCAAAATGACGCGACGCTTCTCGTGAATGTCTTGCGCATGTGTGGATGAAAGTTCGATGAGGCGGACGTACCGCCATCTGTCATTTAACAACATTAGGGACACCCTAATCACCCAACGGTATGAAATATACTTTAAAACCTATTCTCATACCTACCAAATATACATTAAAAAAATCATAAAAATCGGTCAAGCCGTTTTGGAGGAGTGCGATCACAAACACCTTGACACTAGATTTTTATATATATGTAAGAAGACAAAGGGGTATTTGAAAAAAAATACTGTGTTTAAACCAAAGATATTGAAATATAAGAAGATGGGCTATCGGCAGTTCTTAATGGGTGGAACTGTGCTTCCTGGTGAGGCCGATATTTTTAACCAATACTACTGTACACCTTCAAAAAATAAACTAAATGAACGAATTCTTTCCGTATTCCAACTATATTGATAACCAATGCTTCTGCACATCTTAAAAAAATCAACTAAATGGACGAATTCTTTCCGAATTCAAACTATATTTTTAATCAATACTACAGCACATCTTCGAAAAATCAACTAAATTCTGTTTTCAAATAGGACCATTAAAGTCGTTAAATTTCAATCCACTATACCAACTTTCACTGATTCGGAGAAAACCGCAAAAAACTGTCACATCTCTAGCGTAAATAAAAAATTGAATTGGAGTAATATGCAATCGAAAAGTGTTAATTTTTCATTGTTTGTCTAAAAATATTTACGTAGTTTGGATAAATAAAATGGATAAAGCGGATTTTGATACTCACTTCGTGATTTATTTGGAATATAGAGGCTTTTGTAACTCAACCGATCGGAGGGGCGTTTTTGAACACCCGCCATCTTGGCAAAATATCTGCTCGTGATTGGTTGAATTCCGATAAAGCGGGTTTTGATAGTAACTTTTTGAATGATACAGCGGGTTTTGTTTCTCACTCGCCGTTTTAACATGGTTTTTGGTCGTGATAAGGGAGGTTTTGAAACTTAATTTCTTTTTTATGTCTTGTTCCTCGAAAAATGTGAACAAGATGTCATACTCAGATCATTTTGTCAAAAAATCGGATATAGCGGGTATTGAAATTATAAAGAAATTATATAAAATATATTATTCCGCTGACAGTCAGGCGGACATCAAAGCATATCTCCTTGTATTTCAATATATTTGATATAAACTATGCTAATCAAAAAAAAAATCAATGATTTATTTGGCTATATTCAATTTCCATCATTAAACAGATAAAAACAATCGCATATTTGGTAGTCTTCTTCTTTTTAAAGAAAGACGAACATTCCCGGGTTACGAATAACCTGACAATATATGAAAACATTGTAGAATCGGTTCAAAAAAATTTGCTAAGACTTTTATCTTTCAAATGTGAATTACATGAACATCTTAGATCATACGACGTGCGACTTGAATACTTAAAAATTAATTCATTTAAAATTAGTTGACTGATCTAATTTGTTTACATAAAATAATTCACGGCCACGGACATATGAATATATCTGGACCTGCCCTAAGTGATAAAAACGTATTATTTCCCCCTCGCCATGGAACCGGCTGGAGCTCCTCCTTGGCGCCAGTTCGCCCCATGTGGAGGGGATAGAGAATCGCTTGAATCTAAAATGTGTGACGTCATCATTCTTGCCGTGGGCAGCGCGAAGCTAACATCTATACATTTAACGAAAAAATAACACGCCAAAACAGTAGCTTGTGCTATACAACATACCTACATATCAGTGTGCACATAAATGTGGGCGGTTCCTTAGTGTGCTCGTCGCTGGTTACAGGGGTAAGTAAATTATGAAACATTTGTAAAAGTGTCTTAACTAAACACGGCAAAAAAATATTGCTATGTGAAAACGGGCGAATCTTTTTGGGGTGTACATTTGGCCTACGCAAATATTTTATTATCGTGGCAAGCAATTCGCGCTCCCATGTAAAAAGGTCTATTCATTCAAAGCAGATTTTGCTTTTAAGAACTAAATGATGATATTATAATGCGAGATGCCTATATACTGTCAGATTAATTTTTCAACCAATGACAGTCATCTTCCCCTCTTCGTACCGCCATAGTTGATTTTTCCCCTCACCTGTTATTTCTGGTCTATTGAATTTGGATGTCTATGTTCACGGCCATATTAACACTGAATTATGTCTTAGCAATGTTGAAATAAATGTTCTAAATTCCCATTGGCCATAATAACTTACATTTACAAATAATATCTCCCATTTTACCCCTCTGACCCAGGTGTATCGACGATAATATAATAACGTGGCGTGTGCTGAAGTAGATATTATTGTCGATAATCTATAAGGATTAACAAAAAATGTTCTGCGATTTCTGAAAAATGTGTTGGACTAATTATATTATGTAACTTTTGTATATCTAATTATGTCTCTTGTGTTTTTTGCCTCTCTTTGTATTATTTGTCATTTGTGTGAACTTTGTATTTTTATTATTCCTATACACCAATGTATAATTTGACTGATTGATTTATATCATTTTTAACCTATTTGCATATGAATATGAACTGAGTTTTTATAACTGGATTGTTCTTAGGTGAGTGAGAACATCTGCAAAAACGCGGAAAACTTGAATTTGTCGCGATGGAGGACTTAGCCAGAAGAATCGAACCCGGGACGCCTGGATGGGACCCAAAGGCGATGTCAACTCAGCCAGCGACCGGTCATGTTTTGAAACTCTTTTATATACATATATGTACACATATATATAGGTATATATTTTTTTTTACAAAATAGGGAATATCAAGAGAAATTTCCCACTTTACAGGAAAAAATTGAAATCCAGCACTCACTACAATGACTAAGATCGAATTGCCATTTTTAATTTGTATTCGGGAATGTTCCTTATAACTTCGGGATCTACGAGCAGATACGCTAGTTACAAACAATATTTTTTTTTGAAATTGTACCTAAAATGCGACGAGGGCGACACAGGCGACCAAAATTTTAATTATTTTAGAAAATCTCGACAAAATCGTAATCTTCGTGCTCTCTTAAACCTAGTTGGCTTATTTTGCACTCCCCGGTCCATTCCTTCATCTACATTCATCTAACGTTCACAGTAAGTTTATTTGTTCCAGCATTAATAATTGACCGGTCAGTGGTTGAGTGGGCATAGCGCTTGGGTCCCACCCGATCGTCGCGTGTTCGATTCCTCGGCTGGCTTAGTCCTCTATCACAACACAAGAAAATTTTTCACCTTTCTGTGGTGGTAGTAAGAGATTTTCAAACATTAATGGGTTATTTGTAACCCTGAAAAGTTTGTCTTTCTTTAAAAAAAAAAAAAATAATGGCAACCGAAAATAATGAAATTAGAAAGTGTTGTTTTTACCATCGATTGTCCTATATTCTCCTTTAGTCACTAATTTAGTAACGCCCACCAAGACTCCGTCCTTACGAAAGTTCCCTGATGTTGAACTGGCATACTCAGTGAATATATCAGCGCAGAGTTGGGCTTCCTCTGCGCTGTTTAAGATAATGAGGTTCGCTTGTTCCCCCGCACACACTTTGTACGCTTCAGTCCAGCTGGCGTTGGTGGTGTGGAGTTTGTAATAGCTGTCTGGCATTGCTGTATAATGTTTGTATCCTGCAACAGATAATCCACATCTGCAATTTAAATACCAAATTTGTAAATGAACAATTGGGATGGGAAATTAATTATTCTGGTATAAAGCAATCACTTTGTGGTTTGACATACTTAATATTTAATTAAATAAAACAATAAGGAGAAGGGAAAGGTGAGGGGTGGGTAGGATCTGTGTGTTGTGTGTGTGTAGTGACGGAATGAATCCAATCCTCCCTATGCGGTACAAGGCGATGGGTAGAGAGAGTTCGGCTGGAGAAATCAAAAGTCCCCCTCAACCAGTTTCATCCGATCCGGCCCGCCACGCAGTACGCAGTATGAGCAAATACATCCGCCACCAAGATCTAAACAAACCTCACCCCATGAACCCGGGCACCCCTGCTAAGTCATCGAGCGTATCGAACCACCTGGGGTAATCTATGGCAGAGGTGTTGGTTAAGCAGTAAATATTTTCCAAGGCAGCGGTACCCCTACCCGCCACCCAATAATTGTTTATTTAAATAAATTATTAATTAAAATCCCCATTAAGGAAATAAGTTGGACTTAAAAAGGAAACTGCCTTCGTGGAAGATACTTACGCTCAACTGTTGGGAGTAAAGTCGCGGATTCTCATACCATTGAAAAAGCATGGTTTGGTTGAGTTTCTGATAAGCTACCTACTCTACTCGTTTGCTTGTAGGTCAGTATACACACGCTAGATACACGCCAGCAACATGCTAACTGCTGACGTCTCTCGTTTCAAGCAAAGTAATAAGAACAGAAATATTATTTTTGTAAAGCATTGAACCTGTATTCCACAAGCACAGGTAGCTGCGAGAGTGCACAATAAAGTTCAATCTTCATCTTTCCACTGAGCTATTTGGATTGCAAAAAGACCAACTTGCAAAAATGCAATAAAACGCACGCACGTTTTCACTCCGCTAGTTACTGGCAGAGCACGTTCAGGGGATGAATTCTCCAATAGCAATCTAGAATTATACGTTATGCGTCATCTGCAAACGAAAACTTAACCTTCATCTAAACGATTGAATGTTGAAGGATTGAAGTAATGATTATATTGGCAACGCTATGAATATTGTCTATGTTTCTGATGTTAAAGACGTTTCTATGGAGTGAATTTGAAATTACTAAAACTAAAAACAAAAAAACAGTTGGTAGCCCACCGTAAAGAAATTTAATGCTACTAACACTTTGCAATAGATTATTCAAAAATATAATTTTCGTATGAAAGTTATCTACTATCCGGCGAAACGTTCATGTTGGTCTCAAGGCAACAGTTTGCTTTACATTATGTATTGCAAACATCGCCGGCAAATCAGCCATTATTATGAACCTTAAAATACTGCCCTTCTAATAGCGCGCGGGAAACGATCTTTGGTTAGGATCCATTTTACTAGATTTTGACAGTTATGTCAGTGTTGACTGGTTCGACCCACTCGTCGTTTGGCATCTAAGTTTATACCTTTGACGAGTCTTGGGATTAACAAATGTATGTACTTTTGACGGCGATTGCGAGCTGTCTCGATTGGAGATATGGGCCCAGACAAGCTGCGCGTCCATAACCACTCTCCCCATCTCGCACCTCGCGCCACCACAAGCCACTATGAATAACATAGCTGTTTTGGTGTGAAGAGCGCGAAGGAATTGTCTTTCGTGCGAATGCTCCCTTTCCTTGATGGGGATTAGAATTATATTTGTATCCGAGGTACCAACCACGTTGTGGCACCATCAGATATCGCCAAACACCCAATTACATTGTAGTTTAAGGGCCATGATAAATGATGTAGGTACTTTTAATTATAATATGAAATAGACGTTTATTCGTACCTGTACACGCATTGGGAGCGATTGGGTCCTCCTTCGGATTAAAAATGTTCTGCTCACACATGAATAAGAGACGGTTTGAAGAACATGGCACATCGTTCAGCTGAAACGACCCGCGCGGGGTGTTATCGAGCCGCGAGAGCGCCCCACATTGATCCGTGCCATTGGAGGGGCTCCCGGGGTCCCAGTCGCTGTAGCCTGCCTCCACGAGAGTCCTTCCTGAAAAATACAGATATTGGCACACATATTAAAGATGAAATCAAGTTGGTCACAACACGCACACCTATGTTCCATTCGTTAACGAGGGACGTAAAAAAATATGTAGATTAAACGTTTATCAATTTTGTTTAAATTAAGTCAATATTCTTCAGGTGATGGACGGCGTGGTCTAGGGGTAAGGCTCTTGACTCGCAATCCGTAGGCCGCGGGATTGAATTTCGGCGTGGGCAAATAAATTTTATTTGATTAATTTGTGTAAATTCACAATTAATTCCAGAGTGGAAGATACTCTTAGTAACGTCCTGGTTTAAGTCCACCTTTCGGAATTGAAACGTCGCTTGAAATGGCTTTAGCCGTGTTTGGTGATCAGATCTGAATAGCCTAGTATATCCCCACCTTCCTCTTCCCCATCTCCTTCCTATCCCCACTACCTTCAGCCTCACAACATACCTAAATTGGAGATGCCATAAACTCACTGGCTCTAGATGGGAGACGCTGGGACTCTTGTGAGATATTCATACAAAAAAAATTAGAAAGATTTTATTTTTGGTCCGTCCGCCATCGGTACTCCACTGAATATCATTGGAATGGTACCTAAACAGTAATTTATTAAATACCAAAAAACAATTTTATCCTCACCATCCACGGTCCTGTATTCGTTCTGAGTAATTAAATTACTGATGCCCACCATGAAACTTTCCTTGTGACAGTAACATTGCTTTGACGTAGTACCGGTAATTTCCATGAATATGTCTGCGCTGAGTTTGGCTTCTTCAGCGCTGTTTAAGATGATAAGATGCGCTTGTTCGGCCGCACACACTTTGTACGCGTCGATCCAGGACATAGCGGTGATGTGAAGTTTATAGCAGCTGCGTGGCATCGATGGATACATTTTATATCCTGTAACAAAAAATTCAAATGAAAAACAGTATTAGCAGCGCAAGCAGGACCGTTGCAATAAAGAGATTTTCTCAGTTTTAGTTTTAAAACAACCTACAAAATATTTAAGTAGTCTAAGATATGTGAGCAGAAAGGGAATCGGTTTCAAACCAACTCTTCAGGGAAGAAGGAAAATCGTTGGTATTACTAAAAAACTTCATGATATTTTTCTCTTCTAGTGAATATATCACCTGCTTGAGGTTTAGTAGCAGAATAAAGTGATCAGTGTTTCGGATTTGTGTCATGAAGAAAGTCGTATTCAAAAAGTAAGTGCAATTTTTTCCAATTTGGTATACATACCTGAAGGACAATTATAAATTGTATAGCTGAGACCGGTCTTATTGTGTGCAATCTTCCTTTCACAAATAAACAACAGCCGTGACTCACAGGATTTTTCCTTCAGCTTTCTACCAAAGCCAACCATCATAGTGCCACAGTGTCCATCAAGGTTGTCTGGCTGCCCGTCCTGCCATTCATTGAAGCCTGTTTTTTCTAGCTCCTGGCCTACAAAACCAATAAAAAACTTGAGATTCAAACACGTTTAAAATAACTTTTACGTTCAATTTACAGCTGCTCCCCTTTGGAGTTCAATAGCCAATATTAATTTCATGGCGTTTAGAAAAGACTTCAAGAATTTGGAACAAGGAAAAATTATAAAGGTGCCGTCAATCTGATGAGATGGGTGAAAAACGTCTCCCAGCTTATATCTTCATTCTTTCAACCCGAGTCTCGCCAAGTTTAACACTTTCGTTTTCTTTGAAAAACACCCCATCTAGTCTTTCCATAAATGACATGGCATCCCTTGTGGCATACTGATCAACATATTAAAATAGTAAAAGGATAAATAATGCTTTGGTTTTTGAACAATCTTTGATTATGTAAAAATTTGCTAATGTAGTTGTATTATGCCTACTTAGCAAACAAAAAATTGGAAAGGCCGCCTTTAGTAAACCAAGCCATCTTCTTAACCGATGACTTGGAAAGAAAAAATCATCGATTGGCGACTTTGTTTGGGTGATATGGCCCGCAGATGAAATGGACTAAATATTTTTCCGGAAAGAATTGAGCGGCGTCTAATGGGTGAGCATTTAAAATGATAATATAACGTGAATACTGAATCGGCAACACTGTAGTAAAATTAAGGGATATCCATGTCGATAGATCTAGAAGACTCAAGAACTAATGAGGATTATTCATGCCGTCATAACTATCAAAACGCAGTTACAATTATTTTAAGTAGTAATTATTAGCCTGAAACACTCATCTACATTGAAAAAATCTCCCGAGAAAAGATACATGCCGCCGACGGGACTCGAACCCGCGTCCTATGATATCCGGTCAGTTGCTATTTATCCACTGAGCTACGTAGCTACGTTTCAGGCTAATAATTATTACTTATAATAATAGTTACACTTTGTGTTATGCATAGTAATTTTGTCATAAACATGATTTTAATAATTAAAAATAATAATAAAATAAATGTACTGAGGTTTGATAAGTAGACTTTGAAGCATACCCTCGATTGTCTCATATTGTTCTGGGAGAATCAAGTTATGAAACCCAAGCCAAATATTATTCCTATCGAAGTTAGTATCAAGCGAGCTGCCAGCATATTCATTAAACACGTCCAAACAGTGTTGAGCCTCCTCGGCGCTGTGGAGGACCACGAGAAGAGCTTGTTCGGCCGAACAGACTTTATATGCATCCATCCAGGTCCTCGGCTTACGGTGCAATTTATAACAACGATCATCGAACTTTGCAAACTTTTTGTACTCTGGAAAAAATTAATAGTAATAAAGAAACAGAAAAGTTTTAAGGTTTTCACGGCCAAAAGCATTTTCGTTATTTATTTTTGGGGTGTTATGCCGTGTTGCGCTACCTCATTCTTTAGCCAACGTTTCGGACATCGTTGCAGATCCGGTAGATGTGTGATCTACCGGATCTGCCCTGATGATGGACACTGCATGTCCGAAAAGAAAGAAAATAAAGAAACATATCGAATTTAGTATTTAAAGATTACATAATATTATAAAGTAGGTTTGTAATATTCTATAGATTATATAGAAGATTTAATACTCGCTGAAACGATAACAATTTCAATTTAATTTCAATTCAATTTAATTTATTCATTTTAAAAACATGACAAAATTACAATTTCAATTCGCTTTTAAAAGATAAAATTTTTACAGATAAAACGATTTAGACTAACAACAACAAAGCTTGTCATTTGAATTGTGCTTCATTGATGTTAAGCATATTGATGGTCGAAGTGATTCTATTTAACAAGACAGCTCTCCCGACTGGCATTACCATTGGCAAGTTAGTTCTACAAGCTGGGGGATAAAAGAGTCTATGCTGTCGGTGACGGAGATAATCATCGGGAACATAGAAACTAATGCTCTCCATGATTGCCGAGTTTTCGAACCTTCCACGAATCAGTCTGAAGAAATGTACTACAATGAGGACGTCACTTCTGACCCGTAGATGGTTCACACCAAGCATACCCAAGAGAAAGTGGGTAGGGTAGAGCCACGGGTAGTAGCCATACTCCTTCAGGTAAAGAAATACTTCAAATTCTCATAACGCATTGTTACCGGAATAAATAACAGACGATAGACGTGATTAAAACATAATTAATGGATCACAGGTGTAATAATTGTTAAATAAAATATGATGTTTAAGGGTAAAAACATCTGCCAGCTTTATTTAAAGGGGCGCCACTGGTTGATTAACCAGGCTAGCAGATAGGAAAGCAATAATCCTCTCTCAGGGCCTTTGGTATGCAAACTTTACGGTTAAAATAGAAGAATTTTAAATAAAATAGACAGTATTGATAAGAAATAAGAAATAATAGATTTATTAAAACATAATAAAAAAATAATTTGGACATCAAAACATATTAATAGATCTTAAACTCACCTCCCTTGGATCGACCAAAAATTCAAGTAACTAACTATCTAAATTACCATCTTGAGCTTCTGGTTTTTCTCCTGAAGTATAGTATGACAAAATTCCTGGAACTGTAGTCGGCTGAAAACAGTTTTGTTCCATCATACACTCCAACCATGGAATATTTGAATATCCAGGCGAGATTATAATTCCATTATTAGACAGATTAGTCTCCTTGTGATTTATTTAAACTTCCATATTTTTTTTAAATGTATTGCCTTGATACTTGGCAAGAAAATTCAAATTATATCCTTTGATAATATTCTGTGTTTTTTACGATCTCAGAAATGTGAATAAAAAAAAAACACTTTATCGGCACCACGGTTTATATTGGTCGCGGCCTTTTAATATAGAACCATTTCAGTTAAATAAATAATCGTTTTACTTTTATATTATTAACGAAATAATAAGTAAATAAGAATCACGTAAGACTTTTTAGTAAAATAATCCACCACAACAAACTAAATACCGAGAAGTGAGCTCTAAGCAAATTTTTCGATTTTTATACCCTATTCAAAAAGAAATAATTGAATGATCTTACTTCCAAAATTCAAAAAATAAATTTATGTTGAAGTTTATTATTTTTTTAAATATTATTTAATCACTTCTTGAAATTAGGTACCTGCTTGCCTAAATCTATGATAAAATATACTGCGAGATATATTGACAAATATTTTATCATAACAGCATACCACTTTAGGTGGTGGTTAAAAATAAAAATAAATGTTCACCTCTTGAAACCATAGTTTCCAAACGCAATTTGAATAAAATATGAAACTTTGGGAATTATTTGTTAATTATTTTTACATAAATCGACAAGAAGTGAGTTGACTATAACGTTCATAATATATTTGCCTGATAAAATATACGCGTGTTTATATATAACGTAAGGTGAGACATTTTTACAACTTTTTATGTTTGCTCATTTGCGTTTTAAGATTTTCACGGCCGAAAGCATGTTCGTTATTTGTTTTTGAGTTATTATGGCGTGTTGCGCTAACTCCTTCTATAGCCAATGTTTTGGACATCGTTGCAGTGTCCATCATCACATATCTATCGGATCTGCCGGATCTGCCCTGATGATGGACACTGCAATGATGTCCGAAACGTTGGCTAAAGAAGGAGGAAAAAACAAATAACGAAATTTCTAATTTTCCAGAATTATATGTTTATTTCGAGTTCTAAAATTTAAAGGCGTATTTCATCGCATTTCAAAAAAGGTTTGTTGGTTTCGGGTGCGTTCACAAATATACCATTTATTTGGATTTTATTATAAACTTGAAATATTTTGACCTTCCGACAAAACCTGTCCGAGGCCTGAGGAGTTAAATTAAATATTAAGAATTGCATTAGTAAACGATATGATGGGTTTCTGTTATTTATGCAAAGTTCAGACTAAATCTTAAATTCGCATGGAATACGAGAAAATCGGATGCTTATGGTGTCAAATGCAATTCTTCAAGTCGTGTGTTCGCCATAAAATTAAATGAGTGGCTTTTTCCATACCTGTGTCGTAGGTTGCACAATCCACATTATCAGTCAGAGTGCTGAGGGCTTTCTTACAGATAAACCGGCTGGCTGCTTCACAGGGCCCATCAGAATAATCGCCGTTTCGATGCATCCTTACGCAGTCTCCCGTGCCCGGGTTAGGATCTGGGTGGTTTAAGTATAATTCTGACGTTGGAATACCTACAAAGATTTTAGCAAGAAAACAATTATAAGTTATAAAAAGGCAATAAAAATTTCATCTGAATAATTTTGAAATCACATATTAATATTTTTCAGGCTTTGAATGTTATTTCATTCACCCTCTTCGTCTTTTTTAATATTAGCTTCACACAGGAGGATAATATTAAAATACAAAGCGGATGCCTGAAATATTTCAAAACCCGAGGAGGTAAAAAGTAAATTCCTCAGAACCTCTTTGGGGATGATATGTAGAGGGTCATTTCAGGGAATGGAATGAGAGGAAGTTCTGGGAAGGAAAAAAAGGTATAAGGGGTGGGTAAGAATCTGGAGGTCAATGTGTCCATGAGTGACGGACGTAAGAATTCATCCCACCTAAGGTGCAAGGCGATGGATCGAGAGAATTCGACTGGAGAGGTCAAAAGGTTTCCATTAACCAGTGTCTCCTGATCTGGCCCACCAAACACAAAGAGTGTAAACGCCTCCACTGCTTAGACCTAGACAAACCTCACCCCGTGAGCCCTGGCACCCCTGCTTTAACACCAAACAAAATCACTTGGGTGGCATACGGCAGGAGTGTTTGTTATCGATCAAGTGTTGGGGGCGGTGGTACCCATTGTAAGATAATGATTTTTTTGAAATCTAAATATGAACACAATTTAAAAAAAATAATTCGGAGAAAAGAAAGTAATTATACAATTTTTATCACTATATCCTATTATGCATCTCTTTTTTAAATTAATTATTCCCAATTATTTACGGCACTCCCCGTATTATCATCGGGGCACGGAAAAAGAAATATTTAAATAACAAAATTAGAATAACGTAAACTGAATTACGTAAGCTGAATTACGTAAGCTGAATGCCACTTTATTGTACATATTTTTAATATACAAATCCTAACGGTTATATATATATAATTATGTATGTTCACAAAGTGTGTTCCACATGTGAAATTTCTATACAAAGTGTTAAGGGACGCACTAGATTTACTTTTAACAGTGATTCCCGACATCATTTGTAGTAAAAAAAATGTATATATAATTTTGGCCTCCGGTGACTTTTTGATGTTTTTCATTTTTTTTTCTTCAAAACCTAAGCAAAAAATTCAACCTGTCGATATTTAGTCGAATTACTAAAGATTGTATTATATTTTTCTTTATTGTTTTAATTTTGAAATATTTAGAATAGCTGTGATACTCTACTTATAAACTCAAATGGAAAAGTCCATTAGGGCGTGTAATAAGTAAATATATCTGTATAGTTGTTTTCCATTCCATTTGTACCACAGTTATTTGTGTGTGTAATTTAAGGTTCAGTATCTTCGCAAAAATTAATTAAAGACGATGCCATTAACCCCTCAGACCTCGGGCTTTTTTTGTCGGAAGGTCAAAATATTTCCGCTTTCACAAAAAATCCAAAAAATTGGAATATTTTTCAACGTATCCGAAAACAAGGCAAATGTATTATCTACAAACGTTGTCTCACTTTTTTGTAATTTCACGTAAAAATAATAAATAAAAAATTCCCACACTTATATTTTTTTTTTCAATTTGCATCATAAAAAACATGGTGTTTTGTCTTTATAACATAGATCATATTTCTAACAATGATAATAAGGGAGACAAAACCATTTCCATGAGACCTATATGAGGTGTTCCAAAAAACGAACAAATTAGCGTAAGTAATTTTGAAAAATCCCCGTTAAACGCCGATTCTCGGTGCTTTTAAAATTTCCATCTAATTGTAATAAGCCGACAAGCTTAACTATGATAGTTGTCCTCTTCCGCTGAACACAATTGGTTCAAAAGCTGAAATGGGACTTTAGAACTGTAAGAACAACAAAACGGCACTAAATGACCATTTGTTGATAATGTTTCATTTGAATTTCTGTGAAACAACTCATCCTTATCCTAAATATTTGCACTACTAGACACGCCCATAAGGCACTTCTAGACTTGGGGCGGGCGGTTGCTTAGAGTAACTATATATGTTAGTAACCATAGTATATTACTTTGGTTTTAAAAATAATTTTTTCAATTAATTTTTATTGAGATCCGCGAAGAATACAAGTCTGATGTAAGCGTACCTAACGAGTAAAATTAAGAATGGGACAAACTTGTATCTACTAAAACCTAACCTAAAACCGAAAAATAGGACAAAAATAATTCAGGCATCCAGTAAAGACAATAAATAATAATTATTATTATCTGTATTATTTTTGTTCCATTTTACTATTTTTGAACAAAAATTTAATGCCTTTGCGGCATGTCTGTATTATTTTCGTCCAATTTTTTGTTAGGTTGGGTTAAGTTAAGTTTTATGTTTTTTCCGTAGCATATTTGGTCGGAGGATATTTTGTCGGGGATATTTTTTCGTGGGATGAAAACGCTCATTACCAGATTTAACCCGTCTGCTTGGTTCAATATATTCGCACCTCACAATCCGAATGCCTCAGTCACAAAAAATCAGAAACCGTCACTTTGGATCAAGATTGTAAAATATCTATGTAAGCTTTCATATTTCAAAGACAAAAAGAAGCATTATTTTGTTTTCTTTCTTGTTAAAAGAAAAACACATATGTTTGCATCAGAGGAATAGAGATATATAGCTTTTAAAACGTAAGGTCGCTCGGGACGTTTTTGGTCTTATGAAAGTATAACGCTATTACGTGTTTTGGGATGTATAATTAATTGCAGTATTGATTTCAGCTTTTAATTTCATTCAGATAGCTTAAGACCAAATACGAATATGCTGGTTGTACTCCTTTGTAACAAAAAACTTATCGAATACTCATACCTACGTACTTGTGTTGTGCCAACTCATGTCTGTCATGTTCGTAATTGAAAGATCGTTAATTGAAATGGCTTTAGCCTGCACGCTTCATGGTCAAAATAAGAGGAAAATAATTACTCTCTACTTCCTATTTTCTAAAATCTGTGTGAAAAAATCGAAATTTACAGGAAACAGTCCCAGAAAGGTTATCATTTATTAGTATAATTTAAATAATAAAACAGAAAATAATGGTGTTATCACAGCGATAATAATTATTATGACCATTGTCCAGCGAATTCCCAGAATATGGGATATGGGTTGGGTGCTGCTTGCCCTAACCCTTTGCGCTCGCAATAAGTGGGGTCTCCAATATGTCGCTAACCGAAATTTTGGAGACGTTAAAGAGTGATGTATATAAGAACATCAAAGAAATAAAAATCAAAAATTTGATTGAAAAACAATTCTTACAACTTGAAAATACAATCAACAAAGAAAAAATATCGGACCAACAGGAAATAATCAAATTAAAAGACCAACTACTAACGAAAACTGAAGAATATGCCAAAGGACTAGAAAACAGAAACCGAAGTTATCCTGTAAGTTACGAAACCAAAACAACAAATAATTTACCTCAAGATACAAATAAATTTTCAATTATTATTTCTTCTGATGATAAAAACAAATCATCAGAAGACATTGAAAAAATAATCACAAAAAAAATTTCTGCTGCAAAACTGAAAATTGCAGTAAACGGAGTTAAAAAAATAAGCAAAAATAGACTGATTATACACTGCCCCAAAAAAAACGATGCTTTAGTATTGTCAAAAGAGATTAACGAAAATCTTCGTAACATCCAAGCTGAAGAAGTAAAGAAGAGAAAACCTAGGATCATTCTAAAAGGACTACATGAAGATATTCAAGATGATGATATTGTACCAAACCTAATTGCACAGAACCCGGACCTGGAGGAAATGTTAAAAATGAATCCTGACTTAGACTCCATTAAAATGTTAAAAACATTTAAAACTAAATATTCAAAAAATTGTGTCCTGGAAACTAGTGGCAGCATGAGACAATTACTACTGAATAAACAAAAAGTTAACATCAGCTACCAGCGGGTTAAGGTGGAGGAAGCCAAAGTACTCACGCAATGTTTCCATTGCTTTCGATTCGGTCACACTTCGCTCCGATGTCTGGATAAAACAAATGCTGCTACATGTAGCCACTGTTCTGGAAACCACAACTTTCAACAATGTACTAACAAGAACTCCGATCCTATATGTAATAATTGTTCTTTTCAAAACAAAAACTACAAACTAAGTTATGACACTAATCACAATGCATCCAGCATTAAATGTCTATATCGTGCTAAAATGCTTAGAATCGCTCAAGACAAAATCGATTATTCGTAAAGTAAGTAGAAGTATGATACATAAGTAACTATTCACGTACTACTCACGTACTAATTACCCTCATTATATATTTACACTGCATAAATGATTTCAAAATGCAAACTAAAATAAATATTATTGCTACGTACATTAAATACATCTTACTATTATTACGAAAATATTTGACCATGTCAAATACAACTGTTACAGGTCGTTCTATGAATATTTATTTCACTAACTGTAAATCTAAGATAAATATGTATTTTATATTGAGAGTTTTTGTTAATACTTTCTATTACTGTTTAATATGTATAACTCGACGAACACTTTTTCTCCTAAAATAATTTTTTCTCCTTCAATTACATTCTCAACAATACGATAATGTCAAAATCAATTTTTTTATTATTCTATACTTTTAAAATACTCTTATGTCTGACTCATTATTTGAAGATATAGATTCATCTTTCAAGATTTCGGAAGATATTTGTTTATCTAGTGTCGAATGTAATAACATACTATTAGAAATGAATCTCTCAAAATCTTTAACAATCCTTCATTTAAATATCAGAAGTGTCTGTAAAAATTTTGATCATTTTACAATCGCATTAAATGAACTTGCCCATAAACCGGATTGTATTGTGTTATCAGAAGCCAGAATTAGCGGCTACTCAGGTACCTATAATTTACCTGGATACAATAATTTTGTTACAACTTACAAAATTAATCAAAATAGCGGAATCATTGTTTTTATAAAATGTATTCATGACAATATTTCCGTTAATGAAATACATATCGATCTTGTAAACTGTCTTCATATTCAAATTAATATAAAAAACACTTTATTTGATATAATAGCGTTATATAGAACACATAACTCGAGCATTAGTAATTTCACCGAGAATCTGAAATCTATTTTAAATACAAATTGTTCTCGAAATGCATTTGTTGTGGGCGATATCAATATCGATATTTCTGATGAATTCGAAAACAATAGAAATAAAGAAAAAACTGATTATATCAACACATTAACGGAACTAAACTTTAAACCATGTGTAAAAAAATATACGAGAGAATGTCTTGGACAAAGGTCATCATGCATTGATCATATCTGGTGTAATACTAATGAAACTGAAAAAATAAAATCAATTATTTGGAAAAATAATATTACTGATCATCACACATGCATTGTAGCCTTTAAAACTGACAAAATAGATGTGAAAAATTACTCCCACAATAATTTTCCAAAAACCATTATTAATTACGAAAAATTACAACAAAACCTTAACACTGAAAATTGGGAAACTGTTTTATCCTCTAATAACACCGATTTATGTTCACTTAATTTTGAATCAATCTTAAATAAGCATATAAAATCCTCCTCTTCCATTATAAAATACTCTCCAAATACTAAATTTAAAAAATTAAAACCGTGGATCACCCAAGGAATCATATTCTCAATTAGACATAAAGAAAAAATTTATAAGGAACATAAAAAATTTCCAGAAAACTATAAACTATACGAATATTTTAAAAAATTCAGAAATAAACTGTGTTACATTATCCGGAAAACCAAAGAAGATTTCTATAAAGAAAAAATCAATATTGCTGGCAACAATAATAAAAAGGTATGGCTAACTATCAATGAAATTATCAATAAAAAACCTAAAAAATCTAACATAAACAAAATTACAGATATTGATAACAAAATTTATGATGTAAACACGGATCCAATGAAATGTGCAAATATTTTCAACAATTATTTTGGATCAGTTGGTGAAAAATTAGCACTTAAAATTAAAAACATCGAAAATAATGAACTATATACATCGCCTTCAAATCCTTTTAATACCTTAACACAATTCCAACGAACTGACGCTGATGAAATCAAACACACTATTAATCAATTAAAAAGTAATTCTTCCCCCGGTTATGACAATATTTCGGTAGAAATTCTTAAAAAAAATTCTGATTCACTTTGTAAACCATTGGCACACATCATAAATACAAGTTTCGAAAATGGCAACTTCCCAGTAAATTACAAAAAAACTATTATTACTCCTATTTTTAAATCCGGTGACCCCTTTCTTAGTAATAATTATAGGCCAATTTCTCTTACCTCAAATATTGCAAAAATATTTGAAAAAATTGTAAAAAAACAGATGTTCAAATTTATAAAAGAAAATAATATATTAAATTCACATCAATATGGTTTTAGAGAAAATTTGAGCACTCAAGATGCTATCGTAGACCTAACATCTGAAATATATAAATCTTTAGATAACAAAAAAAAATGTATTGGAATATTTGTCGACTTACGAAAAGCTTTTGACAGTATATCACATTCGAATCTTATCTCTAAACTAAAGAAAATTGGTATAACCAATAATGCCCTAACGTGGATCGAAAATTACCTATTTCATAGAGAGCAATTTGTCAAATTAAATGGTTTTCTTAGCGATTCTCAAATCAGTAAATTTGGAATCCCGCAGGGAACAGTATTGGGACCAATTCTCTTTATCATTTATGTTAATGATATTTTTAAACTCACCATTAAATCCAAAATAATATCTTACGCTGATGACACAGCAATTTTAGCTGAGGGATCAACGTGGAATGAAACTCAGAGAACGGCGGAATCAGATATAAATTTAATTAAAAAATGGTTTGATCAAAATTTACTATCTCTGAATACAGATAAAACTTTTGTAATTCCTTTCACTCTGACTAAAAAGGCTACCCCTGAAAATCTAAATATATGTATACACTCATATAATTGTAATTCAAATTCATATATATGTAAACCTGATTGCTCTGTACTCACTATTAAAACCAATGTTAAATACCTTGGGGTAACTATAGACAGTAACATAAAGTGGAAGATGCAAATCAGCACAACAGTTGAGAGACTAAGAAAATTAGTGTACATTTTCATTAGAATTCGAAACATTTTAAATATTAGTATGTTAAGAACTATTTACTTTTCCTTAATCCAATCAGTGCTACAGTATGGAATTGTTGGTTGGGGCGGTGCATTCAAAACTTCTCTTTTACCATTGGAAATCATTCAAAAATTAATTATAAAAATAATTTTAAAAAAGCCATATGATTACCCCACTATCAAATTATTTCAAGATTTTAAAGTACCTTCACTTCATGTTATTTATAAAAAAATTACAATTCTACAAATACACAAAGATTGCTTCAATAATGAGAGCTTCACTCCTTTTTCAAGCAGCATGAGAACAAATATCCTGGGCTCTATGACTGTCCCGCGTTGTAACACCACCACAGCTCAACAATACTATAAATATATTGGAGTTAAATGGTTTAACCAATTACCACTTAATTTAAGATTGGAAACAAATTATAAAAAATTCAAAAAATCAATTAAAGCTCTTTATATATAACTTATCACAATCACTACATCTTATAATATTTTATTTATAAACACAATTGTAACATCTGATATCCTTTTTCTTTCTTTAATTTTTACCTTTCTTTTTTATATCTTCTTCTTTCTGCTTATGTTTTATATATTATATAAAACTATAGATGCATATTATTATATATACGATTTTTTTTTCTTTGTATACTGTTAATTATCCATCAATTGATCTATATGTATATAAAAAAAAAATTATATATTATTTAAACTTACATAAAAATTAATATCTACATTCGTTGTCTCCGCCTTTTTAACACGAGCTTTGCTCTAAAAAAAGGTGTAAGACGTATTAAATAATGTATATTTTTTTTTTTCAAAAAACTTTATTTATACACAAAAACATGAAATTTTTGTAAAATTTATTAAATAAAAAAAAAAAAAAAAAAAATAGGTTCAAACCGCAACCGCATCCGTCCAAATATGATTGCAGAAATGAAGTAAAATAATATTTATTTACGTAGTGAGTTTCAAGATCATCAATAAGCGGTAGATAACACTTAAGGCGGTACGATACCCTCATAATGAAGGTGGATACGCGCCATAAATATATTTGGATCCATTTGAGCATTAATTTCTTTAAATTAATAATTTGGGCTATGAGACCATGAGGGCGCCGTCTATGGTTTTTGTATTATATTGAATTTACCTATGTGACATTGAAATTCAGTATATTTATGCATTTTCTTACCTCTGTGAAGCAGGCAATTACTTCCGACGGGAGTGTTAGTGAAAGCCAACAGATGTCACTCCTAGTCAGTCATTATCAAATAATTCACCCAATAATTGAATTATTGTTGTACCTAAGATTTGGCACGAATTATTAATAGGCAGTTCTATATTCATTGTTGAAACTTCCTTGCTGTGCAAAACATCTGTTGAGATTATGCGATACCGCCTTGGCAGAAATTGATATTTTTTAATGAAAAGAAGTGTCTTTTTGTGTTTGACATCGTGCAAGAGCTGCATTCTCTGAGTGAGTTTTGTTTTGTTTTCACTTTGGATTTTGGAATTGCTGGGGAAACTGTTTTGTGTCACATAGGGAAGAGTTCAGTTCCCCTTAATTTACATAGGGTAGTCATTCCCTCGTGTCAGGGGCTATTTACACGCCCCTACACGACCCTTAGTTTTGTGGTTTCACTGGATTCACGTAGAATAGAATGGTGAGGTAAGTAGAAATGATGATTAGTTGATGCATTGTTGTCGTTAATAGATATTTCAGACATGTGGTTTAGTTGAATATATTCATTCATAAAGTCAGAATATTGCAATTGTAAGGGTGGTGATTTTGAGAGTTTCCATTCAACGGAGTGCCATCGTTTTGTAGCTGTGTTGAGTGACGAACTCAAGTCTTGTGGGTTTTCTTTGAGCGGAAGCTCCACGACAAATCTACCATCTTCATTTCTGGAATATGTATTCATGAAGTGTGATTCGGCAGCCTTTTCTTCCAAAGACTGAAGTGGATGAGATAGGTTTTCTTCCAAATGCCAGAATTTAGTCATGAGATCATGCAAGGCATTGTTGTCTTTAATGGAAAATAATGAAATACCTTTGTTAGCTGGTGTGTCGGTGTGTGTAATTACCCAGCCAAAAGCGGTTTGTTGAAGTTGCGTTCCAAGTACATTTATTTGCTTGCGTTCTAGGCAACTCCAGAACATGTCGCAGCCAAGAAGGATGTCGACTGATGCAGGTTGATGATAGGTTGGGTCTGCTAGCTTCATATGTGATGGAAGCGTAACTGCGGCCTTGCTGATGATCTTGTGTGCTGGAATATTTGGAGTACTTTCATTTAAACAAATGCAAGATAAACTTTTTACAAAACGTTTGTTAATTCTAGAGGCAATGGTAATATTAGTTTTGAAATTGCTGTTAAATGAAGCACCGGTTATTCCAATGAAATTAGACTGACTCCCTTGGTCCAACAAGGCTCAAGCTTGAATGAAATGTCCTTACGCATTCTTCACATTGAGGACGACAGTAGATAGTAATGCATGAGATTCATTTACCATGGATGTAGCGGATATGATGGGACTTTGTTCAGATTCACTTTGAACTTCCTTGTGACACAGAGTGTGATGTTTTTTGTTGCAAATTTTGCAAAGTGTTTTGCTTTGACATTGTTCGTAAGTATGACCTCGTCCTAGACAGTTGTAACACAAATGTAAACTCTTAACCGTGTTTATTATATCTATCTTGAACAGTCATTTTTTGAAACTTAGGGCACTGATACATACTATGATTTCCAAAACAAATCTTACAACAATAATTTTGAGATGTTACAAATGTTAAATTTGGTTTTTTGCTATTATTATTATCAGATTTATGAGATGTTACAGATGACTTTGGAATAGATTGAAGCATATGAGATGTATCAGTTAAAAACTTTATAAATGTATCCATGGAATGTACATGAGAATTTGGTTCTGGAATAGGAATTCTTTCCCATTCTCGAGCTGTTATAAAATCAAGTTTTTTCGATAAATGGTAAATTAGTAAAGCGTCCCAATGTTCGGTAGGTAGATTTAAGTTTTTTAGGGCCCGTAAATTGATTAAAATTTTATCTAAGAAAGATTGAATTTCTTTGGCAGATTCAACTTTAATTGTTGCAATGTCAAATATAGATTGAATGTGATTTTGAATGATTAGACGTTTATTTGCGTATCGATCTGTTAATAATTTCCATGCAATGTTGTAATTGTTGGAAGAGATTTCAAGAGATGTTAGTAATTTGGAAGCCTCTCCAGTTAATGAAGATTTGAGATATTGAAATTTTTGTATTTCACATAATTCGTTGTTTGTTTCAATTAATGATTTGAAGGATTTTTCAAAGCAAGTCAAATCAGACAATGCACCTGAGAATGTAGGTAGCTTTAAAATCGGTAACTGCATTTTAGAATTAAGATTTAATTGAGATTGAATGACTGGGTTTTGAAATCGTTCGTCAGACGCGCTTTTGCTTGGGTGATTGCTTTGAAATACATTACTTCGAAGCGATCGGTTTCATCACCCGAAGCGAGATCTGAACCTTCGTCACACATACTTATTCGGAGTTGGATTTCCATAAATAAATCATGTAAAGGTTCGACTTTTTCTAATCGCGCTTGAATGATTGACGGATCTGTTTGATTGTCATCTAATACCGACTGAAACTTGGTAATGAGCGCTTTAATCTGGCCCCTTCTAGCAATGAGTGCTTTCAGATTATCAGCCATTATCAAAGATCCGCAAAGAGTACAGAGACTTAGAGAAAGGCAACAATTTTACACAGAAAAGGAAGGAAAATAATGGATGGCTTAACTTTTGGCTTGCTGTGATGATGCTGCTTCAATCCGGCGAAGGACCATGCGCAGGTCCAGGTGTGGTTCTCTCCAGATAATCTGCAGTCAGGTTGTAAGGCTGAGCTGCCTTTGTTGACTTCCTTCTGTTCCACACCGAGGAACCGTACAGTGAGATGATAGAGAGAGGTAGTTTGAGGTAATCCTTTTTGTAGTAAAAAACACTTGTGTTTGGTACTGGATATTTTTAACTGTTTATTCTGATGAATAATTTTACAGAGTGGTTTTGGTCTGAACACTTGACTGGCGACAATAATTTAGACTAATTAAGTTATAGAAGTGAAAGAGGGTTTGCTAAACAAGCAGAGTTTAGACAATCGAGGATAATAACAAGAGAGAATGTTAATAAGAATGACAAGACACGCCATTTATAGACACAAAAAGAGAAAGTTTGATGCGCCACAGACAAGAGATTTTAGACAGACATTTTATTGCGATATTTTAGTAAGAGGTGGCATAGACGCGAAAGTTTAAGATAAAAGGCTCTACACATCGAGATTAGAATAAATGATAAGTAAATGTTCAGTGCTAAATGAATTTAAATATAAAAAAGGGCAATCACAACACACAACATCCAACATTGCTAACACCTGCTGATAAATCTATTCGGAAGTAGCGTCCACGAATTTCACAATTTCTATCTGGATATGCATGAGTCACTCCAAGACGACCGGCGTGGTCTGGTGGTACGAATCTTGACTAACATCCTAAGGTCGCGGGATCGAATCCCGGCGTGGGCAATTGATTTTCTTTATTAATTTGTGTTATATATTTGTGGCACTTTTCAGTATCGCCCTGGTGAAAGACCACCACTTAGAATTGAAAAGTCGCTTGAAATGGCTTTAGCCGTGTTTGGCGACCAGATCAGAATAGCCAGGTACTTCCACACCTTCCTCTTCCCTATCTAGTTCGGTGACCAAACAACTCAGAATGAAACCAACTCAGAAGCACTTCAGAAAGGCCATTAAGAATGATGGTAAAAATATTAAAAAATTGGTTCAGTTAGGTTAGGGTTACCGGCTATTTTAAAATTATTTTTTCGTAGCTTTTAATGACCTTTCTGAGGTGTTTTTTCATTCTGAGTTGGCATGGAACCGTCTCGTTCCCCTCCCCACTACCTTCAACCTAACATACCCCAATTGGGGATGCCATAGTCTCACTGGCTCCAGACGGGAACAGCTGAGACTCTTGTGAGGTATTCACATTAAAAAAGTGGTTCACTACGTTTGGCGACATAGTCGGTGAGATTTTTCCGCGTGCCCACCTGCTGCGTGGCGGGCCGGATCGATAGAGACTGGTTGAGGGAGGCCTTTGAGCTCTCCAGCCAGACTCTCTGGACCCATCGCCTTGCACCGCAAAGGGAGGGTTGGATTCATACGTCCGTTACTCCTTGACAAACTGACACTCAGATTACTACCCACCCTCATACATTTTTCCTTCCCTGGACTTCCTTTCTTTTCTTGCCTTAAAAAGACCCTCTACACAGCACCTCCAAATGTGACTCTGGCCCAAATTATCATCCGATTGCAAATAACATTTAATAAATTGAACATTGCATGATAGCGCGTTGATTCTGTGTATGTTAATTGAAATAGTGTTAATCAACTGTTTTTAAATGGAACAATTTTTGATATGCTTTTTGAGTATTGGATTTTTTTTTATTTATTTTTAGTTTGGTCAAAGTTTTCCCTTGCGAGAAGATTCTTTGGTCCAATTCATTTTTAAAAACCATTTTATGTCTTTTAACATTGTAAATTAAAAAAAAAAACGAGTAAATTAAAACTTCTGCTCCACTGCTCCATCTGTATGTAGAGGGGGAGAAAATGTGCACGCGCACTGCTCTCTCTTGCTCCTACAACTACTGTGTAACATGACTGGCTGTGAGAGAAAGAGAGAAAGAAAATATGTGCTCGCACCTCTATCTCTTGCCCCTACCATAATATACGAAGGGTACCCCCTCTCAACTACCGTTCGCCTCGCTTTTCGCAATGCTCTCGTCACACATTCGCCAGCTTACTCCCCAAGTCAAGCGGGCGTAAAGAAGTTTTACTTAAAAAAAACGAGTGTGCTTTATTTAGCCCACACGACTGAAGTAAAACTTCACTAACTTATATCTCCCTCTCAACTTGCGTTCGCCTCGTCCGATCACACTTTTCATAACGCTCTCGTCACGCATTCACCATCTTACTCCCCAAGTCAAGCGTGCGTAAAGAAGTTTTACTTCAAAAATTGTCTGCGATAGAAATGAAACCTTCAGAAAACTCAAGTAGACAAGAGTGGGGAGACTACGAAGCACCGCACAAAGTGGAGAACGATTATATTCTATCTCATTCTTTTGCAGGCTAAATCCTATAGATGTACTTGTTTGTCTCTTTTTGTCGTGGCTTTTTCGTTTCGAAAGATGTTTTCACTTCTAAAACTAAATTAGAAAGGAGTGGGGAGACTAAATTCTATAGATGAATATGTTTGTCACTTTTTGGTGTCGTTTTTTCGAGAGTTTAAATCACAACGGTGCTAAAAAAGTCTTCACTGCGTGGGAAGCCATTGAATAAAATTGCAAGGACCTTTGATGAATATGTCTGTCCATTGATTAATATCAACAATTTAACGGATTAAATCCTTTAACCAGTTTACCTCCCACATGAACTTTGCGGATATAATTCTAAGAGAAAGTTCTAAAGACTTGTTCTTTGCCCACTAACAATAATACTTCTAGTTGAATGTATAGCTTATTGTAATAATTCAATGCATATGACACCCCAACTAGAGCAGGATAAAACCTTATGTCAATCCGATATCGGCCAATCGTCGACTATTGATATATTTTAGCCGGTGACATGACCGGACAACTCAGAAAGAAACCAACTCGGAAGCACCTCAGAAAGGTCATTAAAGTGATGGTAAGTGTTTCTCAGTTGGTTTCATTCTGAGTTGGCACGGATAGTTGTTATTAAGGCTCTTTGAGTAATCCTAGGACCGAATCCGGGCGTATGCAAACACTAGGCACCGCTGTAATAGAAACTCGATGAAACAACGAAAAGCAACATTCTCTAGAACCGTTGTTGGAAAACTGAACAGAAACGAGCAACAGGGTCGTCGGCCTAACTTTGGACGGAACGTGGGACGGGACGGAACGGGGGACGGGACGGAACGGGGGACGGGACGGAACGGGGGACGGGACGTAACGGAGGGGACGGAACGGGGGGACGGGACGGAGGGACGGGACGGAGGGACGGGACGGGGACGGGCGGGAAGGTCGGGACGTGGGGACGACGGGACCGTGGGTTGGGGGGGGAGAGGGTGACGGGGGGAGGGAGGGTGACGGGGAAAGACGGGGAGGTGACAAGGGGGGGGAGGGGGGGGGGCAGGGGGAGATACGTGGGGACCGGAGGGGGGGGACACAATGGGACACGGGAAGGGATGGCAGGAGGGCGGAGCGGGGCGAGGAAAAGGGAATGGTCAGAATAACGGGGCAGGGGTGAGGCGGGGGCGTGAGGGGATGAGGGCGGGGCGGTAAAGGGGTGCGTGGGAGGAGACTGGTGCGGAAAAGCGGGGTATGGCCGGAAGAAAGACGGGAAGCAAGGGAGACCACAACGGGCTGACTGGCGGGCAGCCGGGAGCGTCGACAGTGGCTTAGTAAAGGGTAGGATCCAGGGTCAAGGAACAGTCGACAAGACCAGTCCCCACCGGACATTGGAGACCAGCCTTGACGCCTGCTTATGATCCTTTGCACTGGTCTTCACACTAATTCATCGATTTGACACACAATAAAATAGTGTGATAACTTAAAAGCGAAGAATGTGAAAGAACCTAAATAAATAAAACACCAAAATCACCAAGTTTTATTACGGGTAATAAATACAAAAGTAATTGAATTTTGCTAAGGAAGGGTTGCTTCACAAAATTTGAACAACTCGTTAAACTTAAATCCCCAAAATGTTGAAATTCTATGAAACCACCCATACTAAATATTTCAAGACCAATATATATGAAAATAGATTTTAAGATATCTTCTATCAACAGTGATCGCACAGTTCAGGGAAGAAGACGAGATGTTGGAAGATGAGGCAAGGCGAAGCGAAACGAGGCTAGACGAGACTTTCAGGCGGAAGATGAGCTGAAAGATCGGAAAAAATTCCAAAGTAAAAATGAAAAAAGGATAAAAATAATTCGTGGATTGGAAATATTACGAAGAAAATACACATTTTCTACTAAATTTGTAGATCACTGCTTCAAATCGCTTGCTTACAAAATCAGAACCATCATTTTAAGGTCACCCACCTATTTTAACAACGAAAATTGGAAATAATAAACATTAGTTTACATTAGGGGTCGTCCATTAATCACGTGATGTTTTTTTTTAGTACAAAGTATTTTGAAATTTTCGGAATATTATCATAAAAAATAAATACACGTGATACCTCGATTTACCCCCCCCCAGGGTGATATTTCGTGATTTTTTCCGAACCCCCCCCCCTTTCGAGCCTCACGTGATTAATGGATCCCTTAGCTCTACACGGCCCTGAGGAAAATAATTCCTCTCAGGGCCTATGTCATCTTTGTGGATGCTGTGTGGAGGGTCTTTTTAGGAAAGGAAGGAGAGGAAGTTCTGGGAAGGAAAAGGGCATTAGGGGCGGGTAGATATCTGTGGGTAGGAATCTGGGGGTCGTCGGGAGTGACTGACATGAATCCATCCCTCCAATCGTGGTGTAAGGCGATTAGTCGTGAGATTCCGGCTGGAGAGGATAAAAGACCTCCCTCAACCAGTCTCTTTCGATCCTGCAACTACGCGGCAGGCGAACAGACACATCGGTCGCCAAGACCTGAACAAACCTCACGCCATGAAGCCGGGCACCCCTGCTAAGTCACCAAACGTAGAGAACCACTTGGGACCTATGGCAGAGGTGTTGGTTATCCAATAAATAGTTCCCGGGCGGCGGTACCCATACCCGCCTACCAGATCTTAAAACATTAATTCGATCTGACGGAAGATCGCTGTACAATTAAGTGGGAAACTGATGAATCTACATAATGTTAGATTATAACAAAATAATGTAAAACCTACCGCCATCTAGGATCTGTTATGGGAAGCTCAGTGTACCTACATGTTTTACTTTGCGAGAATAAATTCTTCTGTTCAAGTCTAATTACCGTGTTTCATTACATAACACAAATAACCCAATAAAATTAACATGTGTGTACAGTTCACACGCGGTAGAAGTGAAACCTTCAGAAAACTAAACTTCGAGAGAATGAGACGAATGCAGAGCATCAGGTCCGCTACGTTTGGTGAATTAGCAGGGGTGGTTCATGGGGTGAGGTTTGTCCGGATTTTGGCGTTGAATGCATCTGCCCACCAGCTGCGTGGCAGGCCAGATCGCGAGAATGTGGTTGGGGGAGTCCCTTTGACACCTACAGTCGTACTCTCTCGGAATATCGCCTTGCACCGCAGTGGGACCACTCCTCATGCCATTTTCCTTCTCAGAACTTCCTATCCTTCCTTCCCTAAAAGACCCTCCACACAGCATCTATAAAGATGACGTAGGCCTTGAGGGGAATAATTTTCCTCAAGGGCCTCCGGTGTGGGAGCTACCGTTAAAAAATATTATTATTCAATTTTTTAAAATAGTTTATTTTTAAAAATATGTTGTGCCATTTAATTGGTAATATTACGCATGACAGCTGTTTAGCCTTCTGAAGGCATTATCAAGTGTCCGGTAATAATAATTACACCGGAGAACTTTTTTTATAAATTTGTTTAAATTTTTTTAAAGAAAATTATTTTACTAACTGACCCGGCCACGCGTTGCTGTGGCTAACGAAGCACAACGCCATCTATTGGATGGTTCCACAACCTTTATAACCACCGCCATCTGTTAATTTGCATACAAATCAAATCCATGCTGCACGCTTGACAGCCGGCTCGTCCACCGCTTACAGACATTCTTCTTTATATATTACATATTTTAATCTATAAGCCGTCCTCATGAATCACTCTTTATTGGTGAAAACCACATGAAAATACGTTCAGTAGCTTTTGAGTTTATCGCGAACAGACAGACGCGGCGGAGGACTACGTAGATATTATATCTAAAAACCTATGTGAAAACTGCCTTAAGCCGGTGGGACTATGGCACCTCCAACGAGGTCATCCCATGTGCAATACACACGCGGTAGAATAAAACCTTCAGAAAACTAAAGTAGACAGGAGTGGAGAGGCTACGAAGAACCGCATAAACAGGAGACCGATAGTCTATGAAGCACCGCACAAAGAGGAGACCGATAGGCTACGAAGCACCGCACAAAGAGGAGATCGATGGGCTACGAAGCACAGCACACGGAGGAAACCGATTATACTTTTTTTTTCAGCCACTGATCGGTCGTTACTATCTCATTCTCGCGCAGGCTAAATCCTGTACATATGTATGTCTCTTTTTAGTGTCGCTTTTTCGTTTCATAGATGTTCAAATTACAACAGTGCTAAAGAAGTTTTCACATCAAAATGACTGAATTTTCACGAAGTAAAACGTGCAAAATATAATGATATTACAAGTACGTAGTTGACACGTGATAGAAGTGAAAACTTCAGAAAATTAAAGTAGACAAGAGTGGGGAGGCTAAGAAGCACCGCACAAAGAAGAGAACGATTTTTCTATGCTCATTATCTCGCAGGCTAAATCCTACAGATGTATGCGTTCTGTCTCTTTAGAGTCGCTTTTTCGTTTCATCGAGTTGAAATCACAACGGTCCTGAAGAAGTTTCAACGTCAAAAATATTATTGGCAATGCAAAATTATGTGGTTTTTCCTTTGAAAATTATATCGCCCAGAAATATTTTAGATTCTTTTAAGTAAATTCTGCGAGTAGAACACGTACGAGGGCTGTCCCAGAAGTACCCGACCTGACGTACTTCTGGTGGTTGTTGCTTTAAAAAAAATTATGGTAGAAGTACCAACCTTATAAGGCCTAAGTTTCAAGTTTCAAGGCGCTACGTTGTTTAGTGTTTTTTTGGCAGCCATCAAAAGCGAACCCTCTCAAAATAGCCTTCTACCGCAGATTCCACCTCTTTATTATTGGCAAATCTTTTACCACCGAGCCATTTTTTCAAGTTTGGAAAAATAAAATAATGCGAGGGGGTTAAATCTGGCGAATAGGGTGCGTGAGGAAGCAATTCGAACTTTAATTCATTGATTTTGGCCATCGGGATAACGGATGACTGAACTGGTGCATTCCGCTGATGAAACAACACTTTCTTTTTCGCCAAATGCGGCCGTTTTTTCTTGATTTCATCACTCAAATGTTCCAATAAGTTTGGATATTACTCGCCGTTGATTGTTTTTCGTTTTTGAAGATAATTAATAAAAATTATCCCATGAGCATCCCAAAAAACTGTTGCCATGACCTTGCCTGCTGATGGAACTGTCTTTGCCTTTTTGCAGCCGATTCTCCCCTTTTAGTCCATCGTTTTGACTGTTTCTTCGTCTCAGATGTGAAGTGACAACTTATGGTTTTAAATCAATGCAAAAACTCGGCTTTATTGCTGTGAAACATCGCCAAACACTCGATTTAAACATCCTCACGACGCTGTTTTTGGCCATTGTGAGCAAACGCGGCAGCCATCTTGTGCACAGCTTTCTCATGTCCAAATTTTCAGTCAATATGCGATGTACAGCACTTTTTGAAATGCCTACTGTGTCTGCTAGCTCGCGCATTTTCAATTGATGGTCATTCAATACCATTTTGTGGATTTTCTTTACTTTTTCTGGCGTGGTCACCTCATTTGGTCTACAACTGAGATGTTCGTCTCGGCAGCTCGTAAGTCCTCGTTTAAACTCTTCCATCCAATATTTTATTGTTGTAAACGAAGAAGCAGACGCCCCCAGAGTAGAACCGAAACTCGTCTTCGATATTGTCGTCTAAATTTACTCGACCAATTGTAGTGAAGTTCACAACCAGCCGCTGCAGAGACAACTTTCTAGCTGCTATAAGGAAGAAAGGCGGCATAAACTCTGGCGACCTGAAGCTTCCTGGGGAAAACAACGTTTATGTTAATGAACATCTGACGGCTTCTACCCGTGCACTTTTCAAGAGAGTGAGAGACTTACGCAAGGAAAAGAACTTTAAATTCAGGTGGATCAAGTTTGGAAAAATTTTTATCCGAAGAAATGAATCCAGTCCCATTATTCAAGTAACTTTGGAATCGGACTTGATTAAGGTTTTTTGCTGAAATCTCTTTTAGTTTTAGCAATCCTAACGATTAACTATTTTTATAATTTTTATAATTGTTTAATTTTTCATTTTTTCTGCTTTACTACAACAACACTCTAATACTTACAATGTACTTCAACATACCTACAACTCTTTTAAAAATGTAATATTTTATATATTTTATGAAATGAATAAACGAAAATGTTGAATGTTTATTATCAGAATGTAACTGGACTGCGATCCAAAACAAATAGTTTTTATTTTAATGTTACCAATAACAACTTTGATATTATAATGATAACAGAAACTTGGCTTTTAGATAGCATTGCCAGTGATGAGCTATTTGACAACCGCTACCTGGTATTTAGGCGTGACCGCAAAGAACAAAAACGAGGAGGAGGTGTACTGATTGCTCTGAAGAAGCACCTCGTAGCTCACGAACGTAATGAATGGGTCACGAATGCAGAAGATATATGGGTGACTATTTTGATCAAGAATATCATAAAAATTCATTTAATAATAATAATAACTTATATCATTGATGTAGCTATTCCAAATTCCTGTAATATTCAAAAAACTGTTTCTGAAAAAATTAGAAAATACACAGATTTAGGAAATGAGATTAAAAGAATTTGGCATTCTCGGACTATAAAAATATTACCATTTGTTATTTTGGCCACTGGCATAATACCTAGGAATCTGATTCAAAATTTAAGCATATTAGATTTGTCAAAGAATTTGTATATAAAAATGCAAAAAGCAGTAATTTTAAATACATGTAGGATTACAAAAGATTTTTTAAATATTTATATTGAGGGATCAGTAGGATTTATAGGTTCAATTAGAAATGCCACAGAGCCGAACCCTCTGATATGAAAATATCTGGAGTCGGTGAATTATATTCCCATTTGGTCTCTAGTAGGTTGACATGTTGTTCTTGTATTGTTTTGTATTTATAATACTTATATAGTGCAATTGCATAACGTGGATTCACTAGATGATCATTTGGGGAAGTGTATGAAAGGGTTTAGTTTTTCCTTCTTTTTTTTTTTTTTTTTTTGGGGGGAAAATTTAACCCGGACATTTAAATCTGGTGCGTAAAAAAAATTGGATAATTTATAAAGCGCCGTTTTTGTGAAAAATCACCTCAAGGGCGCTGTACAATTTATTAGGAATGCTTAATTTCTAACTGATTTTACTATTTACAAATGGATACAGAAATATACTTACCTGGCAGGTCACTTCCGATAAACACACTTTAATTATAAGTTTATGCTTGGAGAAGATACGGCTTTGCACGCGGAGGACATTATAGTTAACACACTGGACATTGCGTGATTTTACATTATTTGCTACCCTCATCGCTGTTAGTACCTATTACATTTGTGAATAAAAAAAGTAGAGGTATTTATTTTAAAATACTGGAGAATTTAGGACTATTGGAGATTAGTGGCAAAAGTATAGTTGATATTTATTTTATTATTTTAAAATACTGAGGAATTTCGGAATCTTTAGGGCTGGAGAATGTTCATGAAATGACCTTCACAAACGCTTACATTTTTTTTTTCTATGTTTTTACAGGTTAGTTATTTACGGTGTCGCGGGCATTGAAAGTGAAGGTGAAAGATTTTGAGTTTATGGATACGACTGTCTGAAAAGGTGAGTTTTAAGTCTAGATCTAAATTCCGCCGCGTCTGTGATCATTCTTAAGTCATGTGGCAGTCCGTTCCAGGCTTTAGGTCCTGACACTCCGAAAGCGCGCTCACCGAACTTAGTATCTGGTGTGCGCTTTGGTTCCTTTAACCTTCCGATAGCTGATGACACTGCTGACCTCAGGGTTGACTGTCGATGATTGGAAATTTCTGGAATACACAATTCCGATAAGTAAGCCGGAGCCATTCCATTAAGGGACTTAAATACCATCCAGCAGAGTTTAAACTGGATCCATTTATGTTGTGTGTACATACCACCAGGAGTCAATCACTCCCATAGTATTAATGAATTCATGAATAAATTATGTGAACTTAGAGCACTTCATCATGACGATCATTTTGTGATCTCGGGTGATTTTAACTTACCTATAATTAACTGGTCTCTTAATAATGGAAACAGTATGCAAATTATGAATGGTTATCAATCTGAAATTATCTCAAAACTATCTGACACTGTTTCATTTACAGATCTATCGCAGTATTGCACCTTTCCGAATAATAATCATAAATTCCTTGACCTTGTTTTTAGTTCGACCCCTCTTAACGTATCAAATACTGACCAGTATCTCACCCCGGAATGTAAACATCATAAAGCCATTCTCTTTGCCATAAACATAGCTCTGGAAACCCCTATGGTGAACAATAAACGGACAATCAATCTCTTTAGGAAAGCTAATTTTGAAACAATAAATAACATCCTCAGTAGTATTGATTGGGACGCTGAATTCTTAAATTTATCAACTAATAATGCCATTGATCGTTTTTATGTTATATTATATGAAATCATTCGTTTAAACGTCCCATCAAAGGATGTTCATATTAACAACTCTTATCCCTATTGGTTCAGTCCAGCTCTGATAAAACTGACTAAAGAAAAATATAAATTGTTCAAAACATGGAAAAAGTGGTCCAATCCTTTAGACTACCATGAATTCTGTATCCTTCGATCAAGGCAGAAGAAAATGTCTAGGGAATGTCTTAAACAATTTATAACAAACGCTGAACTTAATATATCCCGTGACCCCAAAAAATTCTGGTCTTACGTTAGATTAATTAATTAATCAAAAGTAATTGAATTTTGCTAAGGAAGGGTTGCTTCACAAAATTTGAACAACTCGTTAAACTTAAAATCCCCAAAATGTTGAAATTCTATGAAACCACCCATACTAAATATTTCAACACCAATATATATGAAAACAGATTTTAAGATATCTTCTATCAACAGTGATCGCACAGTTCAGGGAAGAAAACGAGGTGTTGGAAGATGAGGCAAGGCGAAGCGAGGCTAGACGAGACTTTCAGGCGGAAGATGAGCTGAAAGATCAGAAAAAATTCCAAAGTTAAAATGAAAAAAGGTTAAAAATAATTCGTGGACTGGAAATATTAAGAAAATACACATTTTCTATCAAATTTGTAGATCACTGCTTCAAATCGCTTGCTAACAAAATCAGAACCATCATTTTAATTAAGGTCACCCACCTATTCTAACAACGAAAATTGGAAATAATAAAACATTAGTTTACATTAGAGGTCGTCCATTAATCACGTGATGTTTTTTTTAACAAATTTTTAACCCCCCCCCCCCCCCAAAATCACGTGATTTTTTTTAGTCCATAGTATTTAGAAATTTTCGGAATATTATCACGAAAAATAAATACACGTGATACCTCATTATACCCCCCCGTCGTGATATTTCGTGATTTTTTCCGAACCCCCCCCCCCCCTTTCGAGCCTCACGTGATTAATGGACCCCTAAGCTCTACACGGCCCTGAGGAAAATAATTCCTCTCAGGGCCTATGTCATCTTTGGGGATGCTGTGTGGAGGGTCTTTTTAGGAAAGGAAGGAGAGGAAGTTCTGGGAAGGAAAAGGGCATTAGGGGTTGGTAGATATCTGTGGGTAGGAATCTGGGGGTCGTCGGGAGTGACTGACATGAATCCATCCCTCCAATCGTGGTGTAAGGCGATTAGTCGTGAGATTCCGGCTGGAGAGGATAAAAGACCTCCCTCAACCAGTCTCTTTCGATCCTGCAACTACGCGGCAGGCGAACAGACACATCGGTCACCAAGACCTGAACAAACCTCACGCCATGAAGCCGGGCACCCCTGCTAAGTCACCAAACGTAGAGAACCACTTGGGACCTATGGCAGAGGTGTTGGTTATCCAATAAATAGTTCCCGGGCGGCGGTACCCATACCCGCCCTACCAGATCTTAAAACATTAATTCGATCTGACGGAAGATCGCTGTACAATTAAGTGGGAAACTGATGAATCTACATAATGTTAGATTATAACAAAATAATGTTAAACCTACCGCCATCTAGGATCTGTTATGGGAAGCTCAGTGTACCTACATGTTTTACTTTGCGAGAATAAATTCTTCTGTTCAAGTCTAATTACCGTGTTTCATTACATAACACAAATAACCCAATAAAAGTAACATGTGTGTACAGTTCACACTCGGTAGAAGTGAAACCTTCAGAAAACTAAACTTCGAGAGAATGAGACGAATGCAGAGCATCAGATTCGCGACGTTTGGTGAATTAGCAGGGGTGGTTCATGGGATGAGGTTTGTCTGGATTTTGGCGGTGAATGCATCTGCCCACCAGCTGCGTGGCAGGCCAGATCGCGAGAATGTGGTTGGGGGAGTCCCTTTGACACCTACAGTCGTACTCTCTCGGAACATCGCCTTGCACCGCAGTGGGATCACTCCTCATGCCATTTTCCTTCCCAGAACTTCCTATCCTTCCTTCCCTAAAAAGACCCTCCACACAGCATCCATAAAGATGACGTAGGCCTTGAGGGGAATAATTTTCCTCAGGGCCTCCGGTGTGGGAGCTACCGTTAAAAAATATTATTATTCAATTTATTAAAACGGTTTATTTATAAAAATATGTTGTGCCATTTAATTGGTAATATTACGCATGACGGCTGTTTAGCCTTTTGAAGGCATTATCAAGTGTCCGGTAATAATAATTACACAGGAGAACTTTTTTTTAAAATTTCTTTAAATTTTTTTTTAATAAAATTATTTTACTAACTGACCCGGCCACGCGTTGCTGTGGCTAACGAAGCACAACGCCATCTATTGGATGGTTCCTCAACAAAGGTTATAAAGATAACCACCGCCATCTGTTAATTTGCATACAAATCAAATCCATACTGCACGCTTGACAGCCGGCTCGTCCACCGCTTACAGACATTCTTATTTATATATTACATATTTTAATCTATAAGCCGTCCTCATGAATCACTCTCTATTGGTGAAAACCGCATGAAAATACGTTCAGTAGCTTTTGAGTTTATCGCGAACAGACAGTCGCGGTGGAGGACTTTAAATTATAATACGTAGAAATTATATCTAAAAACTTATGTGAAAACTGCCCTAAGCCGGTGGGACTATGGCACCTCCAACGAGGCCATCCAATGTGCAATTCACACGCGGTAGAATAAAACCTTCAGAAAACGAAAGTAGAGAGGCTACGAAGAACCGCATAAATAGGAGACCGATAGGCTATGAAGCACCGCACAAAGAGGAGATCGATAGGCTACGAAACACAGCACACAGAGGAAACCGATTATACTTTTTTTTTCAGCCATTGATCGGTCGTTACTAAGTATCTCATTCTCGCGCAGGCTAAATCCTGTACATATGTATGTCTCTTTTTAGTGTCGCTTTTTCGTTTCATAGATGTTCAAATTACAACAGTGCTAAAGAAGTTTTCACATCAAAATGACTGAAATTTCACGAAGTAAAACGTGCAAAATATAATGATAATACAAGTACGTAGTTCACACGTGGTAGAAGTGAAAACTTCAGAAAAATAAAGTAGACAAGAGCGGGGAGGCTAAGAAGCACCGCACAAAGAAGAGAACGATTTTTTTATGCTCATTATCTCGCAGGCTAAATCCTACAGATGTATGCGTTTTGTCTCTTTAGAGTAGCTTTTTTGGTTCATCGAGTTGAAATCACAACGGTCCTGAAGAAGTTTCAACGTCAAAAATATTGTTGGCAATGCAAAATTATGTGGTTTTTCCTTTGAAAATTATATCGCCCAGAAATATTTTAGATTCTTTTAAGTAAATTCTGCGAGTAGAACACATATTTGCCGTTGAAATAATAAACTATTTTTTATTAGTATTTTTATAGGCTCAGAGAAAAATAAAGTAGCAGGATTATAAAAAATGCTTAAAAGGTCAAAATCTCCTACTTACGAACCCCTTTTCGGTTATGGTTTTATTATACAATGTGGAAAATTAAATTCTTTAGAAAATACGGTATTCACACAAAATATAACTAAATGTTCCGAAGGCGTATGCAGAGAGGATGTACTGCCGAATAACAAAATTATAAAACACCGAGTTTTCTTCTTGTTTTAAAGGTCACATGTTCAAAATTTCATCAATATCGGCATAAATCTGTAGATTTGCTAACAAACCAAATCCACACAGCCCGCTTGCCAGCCCGCTCTTTCACCACATACAGACACAATGTATCAACCAATTTACACAAAACCTTGACAAATTATATACCTAAATCTTTTTTTTTGTTATTTGTTTTTGGGGTGTTATGCCGCGTTGCGCTACCTCCTCCTTTAGCCAACGTTTCGGACAGCGTTACAGTGTCCATCATCAGGGCAGATGTGTGATGGTAGCGCCACACGGCATAACACCCCAAAAACAAATAACAAAAACACTTCTGGCCGTGAAAATCTAAAATCATATCTACCTAAACCTTTTTCATGAATCACTCTATTGGTGAAAACCGCATGAAAATCCGTTCAGTAGTTTGTGATTTTTTCGCGAACAGACGACAGATAGAAAGACGCGATGGAGGACTAAATTATAATATGTAGAGATATTTTCATTTACGAAATACCGACAATATTAATAAAATATAGTTTGATATCCAATTCCGAAGGTATTTTTGACGTTGATTTTATTTGAAGTTTGAAATTTATGAATAATGCACAAAAGATAATAATTTTACAATAAACATTTCGGGGACCAGGTCGTGGGGATAAAGTTTCAAGGGGTCAAGGGTCGGGATCAAGTTTCTGGATCGGGGGAGTGGGGGGGTCAATGTTGGGGGGGTCAAATGTCGGGGGGGCAAATGTCGGGGGGCCAAATGGATGCCTCATCCGCACGTTTGGCAAACCTCAACAAACCTTCACAAACGCAAACGTGCGGATAGGGTGTTTGGCTTGGTTTGCGTAAGTTTGCAAGCGTTTGTTGCCGATTTGCCGAGTGTCGGTTTTTCGTCACAAATCAAAGGGAATTTGCCGCAAGCGTTTCAACGCATCCACACGTTTGTGAGCACTCAGTCTCGTATGTGCAGTGGTGGCTAACGGACGTGAGTTGCGGTTAGTATATTCATGCGCGAGTTGTACTTCAAAATGAGTGACTGGTCAAATGAGGACGTTTACGATGCCGGGAATTCTATCAGGGAGAGCCATGCATTTGGGACCCAAGCCATAGAGAGCATAAGGATAATAAGAAGGTTACCGATGCATGGAGTCGCGTTAGTAACTTTTTGAAGAAACTAGTAAAGGAGCTGAAAGCCAAGAAGGAAATTTTTATATTCAGAAAACATCTAAAAAAGAAAGAAGAACGTATTCGTTTCTTCCACTTATTTTCTTGTATTTACATATAATAAAAATAACTTAAGGCGATCCTATATAGTCCAAGCAAAAATCGAAGAATTTACGCCCTTTTGTGGGAGGAGTTTAAAAATACTCGAGAAAAAAGCCTTTGGAAAGGTTGGAAAAGGTATTTGAGATTTTTTTTTACAGGTTGATTTCGTAAAGGCCTGTAAAAACATTAACTCATTTTTTTCGCATTTTTTAATTGTAATTAAACAGAATTTTAAAATTGATTTCACGGAACAAAGCGACGCGGAGCCTAACGTTTATGGGCGAACAGATAAAAAAAAAAACGGGCGTGACTAGTTATGTAGCCCTTCGGTGGACGGCATAGAGTTCACTTTGAAAATCCAAATTCGTCTACTGCCGGCCGTATTGTAAAATAACAACGCGAAAATGCATATTTTACTTTATTTTGTGAACTTCGGGCGTAAATATCAATTTTTTTAGCGATTATTATAAAAGAAACTGAATTTGCTACATTAAACAATAAAACCATATTCGAAAAGGGGTTTATAAATAGGAGAATTTGGACTTTTTACCGACTTTAAATTTTATTTTTTTATAGGCTTAAAAAGACTTAAAAAAAAACTGACCAATATTTTTTAGGGCCAAGATATGTTCTACACGCAGTATTTAATAGAAGCTTCTATAATACTTTTAAGCGATCCAATTTTCAAAACAAAAACATACAATTTTGTATGATTTTGCATTATTTACAATAGCTTCATCTTAAGCCAAATGTTATGGCCGATGCAACAACCTCGACGTCCGTCATGCTTGCCTCTTCAGAACAAACTAATGCACTCGCAAGCGTGTGGATGGCCACGTTTGAATTCCGAAATCAAGCCAAACGTTTGTAGAGATTTGGAGTTTGCGGCAAGTGGCAAACGTGCGGATGAGGCATCAGGAGGGCCAAATGTCGGGGGGGGGGGCAAATGTCTGGGGGGGGGCAAATGTCGGGGGACGAACTGTCGGGGGACGAACTGTCGGGGGACGAACTGTCGGGGGACGAACTGTCGGGGGACGAACTGTCGGGAGACGAACTGTCGGGGGGGCGAACTGTCGGGGGACGAACTGTCGGGGGACGAACTGTCGGGGGGCGAACTGTCAAGGGACGAACTGTCGGGGGACGAACTGTGGGGGACGAACTGTCGGGGGACGAACTGTTGGGTCACCAAATTTCGTCATACTATTTTCTTTATTGAAAATGTCGACAATAAGCTAATTAATCCCAGCGAGAGCTCGTACGTTTCTTTTCGATATTCGTCCTCTTCCTTCTCAAGCGCTTTACGAAAACGGAAAAAGATGTTACTAGAAAGATGACGTTAAGCACGATCTCTCACTGGGATTATTGCGCTTGGGTTATTATAATTGCACAAGATTTTGAAATCCCAGAGTGCGCTTGGCAACAAAATTATGATGAACCCGTCACATTTAAAATAAATTAAATAAATTAAAATAATGCATTTTGCAATTTCGAAGGAGAGCCCCGAAAGTAAGAAATTCTACCACAATACTGTAAACACGGTTAATCGATATCACAACAAATGATAGTCACACTTATTAATTAAGTACTAAAAATCATATAAAAACCCGTTCACGTAAGCTACAATGCTGCGTATACATCCACGAACATAAACCAACGACAAACGGCGCGGTTGCTTTTTTTACGTTAGCTCCACACAGGAGGCTTCGAGGAAAATTCCTTCAGGGCCTGTGTCATCTTAGGGGATGCTGTGTGGAGGGTTTTTTTAAGGAAAGGGAGAGGAGAGGAGAGGAAGTTTTGGGAAGGAAATAAGTATAAGAGTGGGTAGGAATCTGGGCTTAGTGTGTCCAGGAGTGACGTACGTATGAATTCATCCCTCCAACTGCTGTGCAAGGCGATGGGTCAAAGATCTCCCTCAACCAGTCTCTCTCGATCCTGCCCACTGTGATGAATGGTAACTTCCAATTTACGAGAAAGCCCACGGGAATTTTTTTTAAGATGAAAAGTGCAGTACTACGACATCTGTATGGTCAAATTCAAACTTGCTCGAAAATAGAGGTATTTTTAAGTTGTTTGATGTATTATAGTTACCTTAAATATACACAGATGGTGATGAGATCGATATTTAACGGGAACCCCAGGTTTAGGGACGATTTTAAACGCGAGAGTTGAGACAACCAATTAAATAGCAGGGAAAGCAATTAAAAATCAACTCAGCCTATCAGCAAGAAGGGGGTCGTGCCCATTTTGAACACAAAGGATTGTACTTTGACCCTAGTGATTAGTGAAGAAATTTATGGTCTAGACGTTCCCACAGAGATCAGGGTTGAATGAACTAAGAAATAAATATCGAATTATTCAAGGTTTTTAGTACAACGAACCCAAGTAATGTTATTAATAAAGGGTACCTTCAAGGGGTCGGGAGACCTTAGTTTCGAGTGCATTAGGGCGTTTTTAGTTGCGGAAAACACACTTGGATAACGATAAAAAAAAATTTATCAGTAATATATTGAGGGGAAAACGCGGGGACAACGGGGCATGCTTGCGGGAGGGTTCTCAATTATAGAGTAACTACATATGACGGCCGAGAGGCCAAATTCGAGGAAAAACGTACTAGAGGAAAATGAATATACATAACACAATGGAAAATTATTGTTATCAATTCTAGACGGAACGGAGTGATTAGGAAAGCGAATTGGGAAGAAAAAGTCAAAAAAATTTTAGAGTTTAAGGATTGAACAAGAGGACGAAACAAGGGTTTGGTGCAGTAGCAGATGCTTGGAAAGGAATTGGAATAACATACCTAGGGGGGGGTGGAAATACTGCAAACATTGCGATAGATTAATTCATAAAAAGGAGTCATTTTACGTAATTAAAATAGTGATCATAACATAAAGTTACACGAGACTGCAAGGGAAAATGAGATATTTCAAAGGTTGTCGACCCCATATGTATATTGTTGATATAAACAAGGAATATTCGAACATGCCTTTTGTTTATTTAAGGCCCATTATCCATTAAAAAGGGTCATAAAAATTAACGTTGCTCTTACCTAGTATTTAGATTATAGAATTTCCGTAAAATTTAATTATAAACACATTAAAATGGATTTATCGCCAGGTATGTAGAAATCGTAATGTATACACACGTCAGGGCTTGCAGTTTATGGGATTTTGAGCGAGAGAGAGATGGAAAATTGGGCGGAATTTGATCGAAGTAGTTAACTTGACAGATATTCCAGGATAGGAATAGTTAGTGGGCCGGAAAACACCATAAATAATATATCAAAAAAGGAAAAAAGGGTTTTAGCGGGAGATGGAATCACGGCAAAAAGGCAAACGTCAAATTTCAATAAGGGATCATTGGGTTAGGAGTGGGGGGAGAGAACGAAAAACCGACATAACCAGAGAACTCAGATAAGGAAATGGGAAAAACTCAAAACGTTATAAGTAGAGTAGATACGGAACCAGAATATGATTCCTTATTAACAACGAAGGGAAAATCATCTAAGAATAGTTGCTAAAAACACCGTTATTTGAAGGAAATTTAGGCGGGAAAAGCGAAAAGTCAAATATGCCACATAAATAATGAAAATACGGTTCTGAGACATAATTGCTTACGTAGACTAGGGGAAAAGAAATAATTTTCGTGGAAATTTATACAGGACAACTAGCGTTTAAAACTAGGAGACTGAAGAATCTACGTTTTCCCTAATATTTATGCCAATTAAAACACAGTTTTAGCAGATCACTTATGGGCATGTTCAAATTGAAAAAAAAAAACAAGATTAAAACCATGTTTATAAAACATATTATGAAGACAGAAGACATGTGGGAAAATGGGCAAACTGGATGGCAGCTTACTAAGTCCGGGACTAAAAACCTTAGAAAAGCGAGACAAAGTTGTGGGACGAACCGAGATTTAAGAAGAGGAAAAATCGAAAGATCTTATGTAGGGACAAACGATAACGAGATGGGGTTTTCAAAAAATTTCGAGTGATTACAGATTATAATTCCTCGTCAAGGAATATACGATTATGCCCTTTTGGAGCTGTGATGGGTATAAATTAGCGTGTTTGGGATTATTCGGGAAGTCCTTCGACAACTGGCAAGGTTGCTTAAAACGTCGCGCGTGTCGTGAGAATTACCCTGGTGATTAATTAATAGAGTTTAGAATCAGTTCATACTTTGAAAATACAGTGGAAAAATAGCATCAGTTTTACACTTTAAAAATACAGTGGAAAAATAGCATCAGTTTTACACTTTAAAAATACAGTGGAAAAATAGCGTCAGTTTTATACTTTAAAAATTCAGTGGTAAAATAGAGTCTACAATCAGTTTTATACTTTGATAAAACAGAGAGTGGAGTGTCCGGGTACTGATAATTGATTTATAATAATAATAATTTAACGGAGTGTATGATCTTATAATAAATCTAAAAAATCAGTGTTTGCAATAGCCTCCGATTCAAAAAAAATCTAATAATTAATTAATTAATTAAAAATTCAATGCGGAAGGAGAGTTTAATAGAGTGTTTGAATTGATTTAAATTTGTTCTAATAAGGTTAAAATAAAGTTATTTATTCCGAGGTTATATAAAGAAAATTACAGTCTAATAAGTTTTATTAAATAAAAATTTACGTTAAGTCGAAAGTTGGAAATTTTATTACGAGATATTAATTATCGTTAGGTGACAATGCAATAATAATAATTGATTTATAATAATAATAATTTAACGGAGTGTATGATCTTATAATAAATCTAAAAATCAGTGTTTTCAATAGCCTCCGATTCAATAAAATCTAAAAATTAATTAATTAATAAAAAAATTCAATGCGGAAGGAATTTAATAGAGTGTTTGAATTGATTTAAATTTGTTCTATGAAGGTTAAAATAAAGTTATTTAGTCCGAGGTTATATAAAGAAAATTACAGTCTAATAAGTTTCATTAAATAAAAATTTACGTTAAGTCGAAAGTTGGGAATTTTATTACGAGATATTAATTATCGTTAGGTGACAACGCAATAATAATAATTGATCCGAAATCTGGAAAATACTTAGCCGAAGTTTAAATGAATAATCCAAGTGATTAATTTGCTGCTAAACGAAAGTGTTATAAAATAAAGTGGAAGTGGTTCTTTCAGTTCTGTTGTAATTTGAGTGACGAATAATATTTAGTTATTCGTTATAAAAGGATTCTAATTAAATTGGAAAAATAAATAAAACTTAACTTTGTCCTTAATTGAAATAATTCAAACTTAAAGAAAATCTTTAGTTGTTATGAAAAAAAAAATATATAATTTAAATTGAGAGAAAAAATAAATAAAACTTAAATATTTTATAAAGTGGAATAATACAAATTTAAAGAAAATTCAAATTAATAAATTAATTTATTAAAGAGTAAATAGGTATAGATATATATCGAATAATAAAATAATATTCGAGCGAACGATTATTAAGAATCGATTCTCTTCTTTAGATTGAAATCAAATATGGGAGAAGAGGGGGGGGGGGGAGGTATGGATTGTCGGGGTTAATTAGGTAGCATCGTTCTTCTTCGATAATAACGGCAGATAATAAAGGAAAATGTGAGGATTTTTACATCAGAGATCTATTCAAAGGAGAAAGGAAGGAGATGAATTCCGGATCTTGTAGGATTAAATCGTTAAAAGTGGGAAACCGAAATAAAAGTGCGATAAGTTACACAGGTAGTCTGGATGCTCTAATAAAATTCATATCGATGATATTACCCGATGGAGCTGAATTTAAGACATTAGAGCTTTGGTGAGTCCTTACAATATTTAAGCTTTTACAGGTTCCTGTGGATATCCTGACACTGATGAACGTAACGCCAAGTAAGGGTAAGTTAATAACTAACCAATTTATTAGCATTCGCATGTCACACCTCCCATACAGAATGAAATGTTGCTAAACAAATACTTAACACAAAATTAGATAAGTAAATACCTATTTGCCTCCTTTCACTAGCATGATTAGGGTAAGTTTATATGACCTTCGATAGTGTACCAAAAATTTCGATTTGAGTTCAACGTCTTCCATTGACCCAGTCACCTAAATTCCATTAACGAATAAACAAAACAAAACTTAACGTCAGGGACAAGTTTATCAATTATAGCTTGCGATGAAATCTGCGGTAAAAATGTGACGACGACATTGACGCTAAATTCACTCAATCCTAAACGACTTAACTGTACTAGAGCGATCGCCAATAGGTAGCATTGTTTTAGCATGCAAAATTTTCGCAAAGTAAGGTACTGCGACTAGCTTCAAACTCTAAGAGAGCTCATCACAATTATTCAGGAGGTCATTGATTCAATGACAACTTGATTTATCTCATTTTTAAATCTTTCTTATAGGAAGTAGGTATCCAAGAACCCATAAATACCCATTATCCTAAATACCTAACACACGAGGAGCTAGTGACCTCATTTAAACAACACTGGTGTTCAAATACTCATACAGTCCTGAATCCTAACTTGTCTTCGAATGTAAGCTTCAAGGCTTCTGTATGTAGGTATAAGCCATCTGGAAATGTAAGTGTCAACCTTTCTCGAACGGACGGCTTTGATCTTGTGGCGGTATTGTCGAGGTGGGCATGCGGGGAAGAGGAAGGACGTATGCGGACAGTACGCTGACGCGGCATTAAAGCCACAGGTTATTTACATACCGTGAGTCTTGTCGAACCTGAAAGCAAACATAAGGTTCACGAGGTGAGTTTTATGTCAGCTAGTCAGAGGTGGAGTGTAACGCTGGGTCGGTCACGTGGGAGGAAGGATCTGCCCGTCACAAGCTTACGCCACATTGAACGGATAGAGGCATGATAAGGGAAGACATGAAATACCCCTTCTAGACTCAGTAGAGTTAAATTCAATCCGGCGGAGATGGAAGTCGGAGTGAGGCAGAAAAACGGCATGAAGACTTGGTATTCCCCCATCTGGCGTGAAGAGCCCCTTTCGTAACAAGAGACGCTCGTCGAAGAGAGTAAAACTCGGACTTAAGGATAAGCTTAGCAAACGTATTCGGGAGAATCCGGTTTGAAATTGTTGTTCATCGGTTTTCACTTGGTTAGCGGAGGAGCCGACTTTTCAGCAAACATATTATCCCCCTCCCCATATCCATCCATTCCTGCTCTTTCAACAATTTTGCGAATACTAACCAATAACACTAACTATGACTACAAACACATTATGTTAGGGGAAGCTGCAGACAAGAACTCCAATTGAGAAAACCGGACTCTCGAATATGAACATTCTACACTGGTAAGATAAGGTTTTTATTTTTGAAATGATGTAATTTGTTAACTGTTGTTCATGTTATCGATGTATCAGCGGTGATAGGAAGAATTAAATAAACACACTAAATTCCTACGGAAATCAAATAGACACAAAGTCTAAGGTGGGGTTAGTTTATCAAACTCGGTAAAAGATACTCAAATAATAATAATTAATAAATCGGAAGATTCTCACCCTTTCTCTAAAAGAATCTATGGGTTACCACACGTAATACATTATCTTCTCTACATATGTGTGCATATTAAGTATGCAAACAGATGTAAAATCTAAAACAAAAAAATACACAACGCAGATTATAGAAATAATGTGAACTAAAATCTTAAATCTTGATTACTGTGAAAAAAATCGCAGGGATTTAAGAAGATAGGGTAGGTTTAGCTAGATTATAAAGTATAGGGGTTTAGAAATCACGAGCCTGAGGTAGAAATAAACCGAAAGGAGGGTTGAGTCAGGCCATCATACCTAGTGGTGTGATCAGTAGGACATAAGGGTAGAATTATGAGCGTGGCTACGAGACAGGAGCTACGAGATTTAAACTACGAGGTAGAAGCTTAGAAAAGTAAATCAGCTAGGTAGGGTTCATCACAATTGGTGTCAAAAGCCAAGGGTGGCGGACCATTACACCACCACGCAGCAGTTGTGCAGACGTATCGGCCACCAAGACCTGGACAAACCTCCTCATGAGTGGGCACCCCTGCTACGTCACCAAACGTAGCGAACCACTTGGGGTGATCTATGGCAGAAGTGTTGGTTATCAAGTAAATGGTTCCCGGGGCGGCGGTTACCCATACCCACCTTCCAAATTGAAAAAATGCTTAGTTTCTTTCCATTATTATGGGTTAGGTATTTCCGCGAACCGAACCGTCAATACCTAACCCATACGTAACGTGACGTTAATAAATTCCAAAAAATGAAAAAAAAAAACTTCGAAATTTTGGAATAATCCCGAAACCAAAAGACATTTACTAACTCCCCAAACACTTCAAAAAGTTACTTTATATCACAACAAATTATTGCGCAACATTTTGAAATTCTAAAAATACAACAAAAAGAAAATGAAATTCACTAAGAAATTAAATTGTTTGGAAATAAAATGATTTAAGTAAATGAAATAATATTGAGATGATTTTGTACAGTATTGCAATACAAAATTTTATATTGCATAACATTTCAGGCGGCCCCCAGACGATCAATTATATTGCTCATTATTACGAATTGTGCAATATTATGACGGTTTAGGGTTAATATTGAAGATTGCTCAGTGATTGAACAAAAGTTTGAGTTTAATTTTTATTAAGCCGGCGCCAGACATGTGTTCAAAGATGTGTTCAAATATGTGTTCACATTGTGGCACGGGCAAATGATACTGTGTTCATTTATTTGGGCACATATGTGCGCTTTGCCGTTCCGTGTCGGTTTCTTTAGCGCACATCAAAGGGATCAGCGTCGAAATGTTTGCATGCCTGCCACACTGCGCGAAGCTCAGTTGCGCGAGCGTCGCCGTGGAGAGTAGTCGTGCGTGGACAGCCAAACGAACTAACGATGGAGTGGAATAATGAGAGCGTTTTCGAGTTTATAGAGTTGATGCAAGTAGAGCCAGATATATGGGATCCGAAACGTAAAGGGCATAAAAATCGAAATAACATCAATGACGCCTGGAACTCAATTAAACACCACTCTTCAATACCTTGCTCTATCGAAGAATTAATTAGATAGATATATTTAGATAAATATATTTAGATAAATATATAATTAGATAGATATATTTAGATAAATATATTTAGATAAATATATTTAGATAAATATAATTAGATAAATTCATTACATAATATAAATAATTAGACGCACATAAATAATAGAAGCAAACTGTGTCGACCAAATCGTCGACCATGTTGTGTGAAGTCTATTTGAAAACTGTGAGCTCAAAGGAGTGATCAAATCTTTGAACACATATCTGGCAGAGACACACATAAGTGAACAAAGGTGTGCGCAAAGTCTTCAAATGTGTGAACACATCTTTGAACACATGTCTGGCGCCGGCATTACAATAATATATCAAACAAATATATAAACAATTTATTACGAACGCACTTACCGAACTGACCGCGAAGGAATCAAAAATATAAAATAAATATTTTTGGCGCAGGTGGGCACGGGACTCAGTTACCCCTTCCAAATTTCCAACATTTCACAATAATTGTTGTAATAGCGGCGTATTCACAGGTGAGCATGTCCGCCGCGAGCAGTCCGAGCATTACGTCACACGAGCGTTTCTGTTAGTGTCGATTGATTTAACCGGTGGACATCCATACAAAAATGCTCGTCGTTCGCCTACGTGACGATATGCTCGCCGGTGAATGTGCCGCTAGTGCTTGTTGATGCATTATTTGGATATTGGGCTGGTCGTTTGCGTGTGCCTCTCCCTCATTTTTGGAAACAAAGCATGTAAAAGAAAGAGAGGTTAAACATGAGCTCTCAATGGCAGATCCAAATAAAGTACCTATAAAATTTTGTCGGTAGCACAAAAATCAAATATTTAAGATAAAAAAATCTTTAAAAAAAATCATTATACGACTTTAGAGGCCTTTTTAGATATTTTCAAAGATGAAGTTCATAGAAAAGTTTTAATTCTGTGAATGGTTTTCATTCTGAAATTATCAATGTACCTTCAGGTGTCCCACAAGGGTCTCATCTGGGACCATTGCTTTTCACTATATTTATCAATGACATTGTAAAATGCTTTAAGCATTCTAAAGTTTTGCTCTTTGCTGATGACATGAAAATATTTCTTTCTATCAACTCTATTTCTGACTGCTATAAACTTCAAGAATATCTTAATAGACTTAATAATTATTGTACTGTCAACTATCTCCATTTGAATACCGACAAATGTTACGTTATTACCTTTACAAAAAACCAAAAGACCATCGAACAAGATTATCATATTATAAACAGTCAAGCACTTAAAAAACTCAATCAAATTCGAGACCTCGGTGTTCTTATTGACAATAAACTTTCGTTTAAGGCACATGTGGATATTATTGTTAAGAAATCCATGAGCATGTTAGGATTTTTATTCCGTATTGGAAAAGAGTTCACCAATATCCATACCCTCAAAATATTATATTACTCCTATGTTCGAAGTCATCTTGAATATGCTTCTCCTGTATGGAATCCGCTGTATAATATACACACAAAGCGCATAGAAGCTGTCCAAAGAACATTTGTACATCACTTGAACTTTAAGAGACATGTGCGTTATTATGACATGGACAGCTCTATAAAACACTATGGACTTAAAACTCTAAGAAGTAGGAGAGACATCGCGGATATAACTTACTTATACAAAGTCTTGAGTGGTCATATTGACTGTCCAGCTCTTTTGTCATCAATTAATATTAGAATCCCGAGTAAAAAAACTAGAGACAAGTCATTGTTTCATATCGAAAGTGCTTCAACCAATCTCAGGCAAAATTCTTTCTTATTAAGAACTTGCAATCTTTATAACAAAAAATGTATCGATTCTGATATTTTTTTGTGTACTTTAAGCACTTTTAGACAAATACTTAATGGAGTCTCATAATTATCCATCAATTAACAAATAACTTAATTTATTGTAACAAAACTGATAAATTGATACCGTAATTTCTTATGTATTCTTTATAATGAAATTTTTTTATGTATTTTTTGTATGGAAATTTTAAAATATTGTAATAAGTGTATGTATATTGTTTTTCCATTTTATATTGTTTGTTTTTACTATTTTTCTTTTATTTTACTTTCATTTCACTTTTATTTTGCTTTTCATTGTTTTTTTATATATGTTTACATATAACGTTTTCGACATCACGTCTGGTGTTTTTCAATTTTCATTATTATTATAATATATGTATATGTATTTAGTTATTTTTTCAACTTTTCTGTTTTTTTTTTATCTTATCTTATCTTGTCTGTATCTTTATTTATTAGACATTGTAGCTAGGTTATCCCTAGACAGCTTATCTAGTTCCATACTATATAATATTAAGTAAAAAAAAAAAACAACTTAATAACTGTAGATATTATCATTATTATTTGTGCATGATGTGAACATTAGTTATTGGGTTTATAACCTAATTATTGTTATTTGTGGTTTTCTAATGCATGTAATGTTATAAACCTGTAAATGTTCCAAATAAAGAAAAAAAAAAAAGAAAACTACAAATTTTTACGAAGTGAACAAAATCTTCTTCATCATCATCATTTCATTACATAGTATAAAATGAAGTCGCTCAAAATGTATGTGCGCATAGATCTTTTAAACTACGCAACGGATTTTCATGCGGTTTTCACCAATAGATAGAGTGATTCAAGAGGAAGGTTGTATGAATAAAACATGCTTATTATAGTAGAGAAAAGCCGAGAAATTCAAATATTCAATTCAGGCAGCTGGTAGCTGGCAAGCGGGTGGTGTGGATTTTATAAATGTTGGGTAATGGCGTTGTGTTTCGTTAGCCACAGCAACGTGTGGCTAGGTCTACTGGTTATATTTTTATTATTATATTATATTTATTGCTTGGCTGTATATGAGTTGCCTAAGCGCTGCTAAACCATTCATCCGATTGCGATGACATTTTGGGGATTGATGTGCGCATGCCAGCGATGGTTTCAATTTGTGATAGTAAGCTCTGGCAATATGAAATTTGAATAAAAAATTGCAATAGGTGGTAAAACTGAATGTGTCGGGACTGAATGAATGGAATGCGGGAGGGGGGAGGGGAACTCGGGGGGGCGGTCATGCATGGGAAAAGGAACGCAGGTAAGGGGAGTGGGGATAGGAAAGGCAGAGAAGGCGGAGTGGAAACGTGTATGAGGAAGGGGACGCGGGAGAGGAAAGGGAGGCAGAAGGGGAAAGGGACGAATGGGAATTTTTATTAAGAAGCATAGCAACGCATGCCAAGAACTCGCTAATTATATTATAATAATTTCACACGAAGGCCGCCCGCAGACAACCTTTTCTTTACCTTTTTTATTTGAAGTTTCCCGTTGTGGGAACTGTACAGATATCCGTAGCCCGCCCCCACGATGTAAGGGCCAATCCTCATCCACGGAGGGTAGAACACCAACGGAGCTTTCAAGTAAAACGTGACGAGGCTGAAAGAGAAAACAGTATAAGTAGATTTCCGTTATTTGGTACGCATCGTGACCCTAACATGTTGTCCTAAATAATCGGTTGTCCCAAATAAGTGAAGTTTGAAACCAGTTTAATCACAGGAGGCCGTATTATTTGTCTAATTAATTGTTGTGTCTGCCTTACTATCATAGTGAGAAATATGTTCTAAGCTTTTTTCGTAGACCACTTTCGAAATTGTACTGGTTTAGGTGGACCTCCTGCTGCTACATTTCTACCATAAGTTTTGGGAATATTATTCCCAAAACTCGTCAAAAAATTAGAAGATTAGATCTAACGATGAAAATTTGCGTCGCGGCTGAGTTCCAACCCTAAATTCGGAGTGGTAAAATGAAAATATTATATTTTCTTTTTTTTTTTTTTACATTAACTCCACACAGGAGGCCCTGAGGAAAATAATTTCCCTCTGGGCCTATGTCATCTTTGTAGATGCTGTGTGGAGGGTCTTTTTGAGGAAAGGAAGGAGTGAACATGGGTCTTGAAGAGACCCATGTTGTAGGAGGGAGGAAACACAGTGGCCGGTAAATCGTTCCACAGCCGAGCCGTTGAACTCAAGAACGAGTCATAGAAACGACCCTTTCTCATGTGAGTAATGTCAACCGTGTACAAATGTTGGGCGCGTGTTTGGCGTGTTTCCCGACTATGTACCGGTGCCGAGGGGATCAATGATGCTAGTTTCTAGGAGCATCTTCCATTGTAATACCGGTAGAACAAGGACAGCATTCCCACCTGACGCTTATGCTCTAAAGATTGCAATCCGTCTGTTAAGATAGAAGAATCTATCAAACGGACCGCCCGTTTCTGCACAGAGTCAAGGGTTTTTTTTAGGTATTTCGTAGCTCTATACCAGAGGTGGCTGCCAAATTCAACCGTGGGGCGCACTTGCGATTTGTACAGGGTTAGCAGTTGGGTACTATCTGCAGTGTCCGCGAGCCCTGTACAGTACGCCCAGTTTCTGAGAGGCTAACTTAACTCTGGCTTCGATGGAGCCCCCGTACTTGTGTTCTATTTATTAAAATAATACATAATTTCAGACTAAACAGAATTGAAATTAATCATTATTAACTTACCGTAACTTAAATAATGCAAATCAACAATAAAATAGTCATATTTAATGGGAGGGATGTACTTATCAATATTTGGCTTCAGTTTTGTAAGGAATAACCGCAAATCTCCCCTTTCTGTGATGTTCAATCTGCTCTTTTTGAAGTAAAACTTCTTTACGCACGCTTAACTTAGGGAGTAAGCTGGCGAATGCATGACGAGAGCGTTATGAAAAGCGAGGCGAACGATAGTTGAGAGGCAGATCTGATATAAGTTAGTGAAGATAAAAAGACACAGATTTACGCTACGCTTCGTATATTACTGTAGGGGTAAGAGAGAGAGAGGTGTGAGAACACATTTTCTTTCTCTCATGGCCAGCTACGTTTCTGTATCACACTGTAGGAGCAAGAGAGAGCAGTGCACGCGCACTTTTTCTTTCTCTATTCCTATCATATAGAATATAGACGAAACAAAAGTTTTACTTCAGTTGTATGGTCTAAAGCACACTTCGTTTTTGTTTATTTGTTAATAGGTTTGTAATGACACTAAAACTTTTTTCGACAAGGTATGATGTGGGAAAAGCTATCAAAAGTTTTCTCCACGACTCAGCCAAAATGTTTGATAGCCTTTTTTTAAATGTCACCTTCAGCTCCTCATTGGTGCTAAGCTCGAGTAGCTCCGCTTGTAATACCACATTCGCCACTTCCGTTTCATCAAATGGATTTATGATCCATGGTGGTTTTTCAATCGTCAGAATATCTTCAAATCTATTTTTGAAGTCATTATGGAGGGCATATATTGGGTATTTAAATGAAAGTTATTCTGCCCATGACATTTTTGTTCTTTACTATCGAAACCAGATAAATTTTCGTGAACCCCCACATACAACTTGTGAGACTCCCGGGGCCCCTGGGGGTCACCTGGACCACTTTGGGAATCACTTATTCAAACGAAAGAGAAAACAAGCTGGTGACTTATCAGAAGTCGGGCAAGCATCTCGATTGTGTCCAGGTTTTCCACAGTGAGAACAAATAGGCGTATCTGCGTTACATTTCGCAGTGTGCAGTTAACAGTGTCCACATTTTAGACTGTCAATCCAGTCCCTTACGGTATGTATTTGCCATTCCATAGCCAGTTTAGAGAAGCAAATGAGGGAGTGACGAATAGAAAGAAGAACTCTGAAGATATGAGTACACAATCCAGTACGAGGTTCTACTTTATGAGGGAACTGCAACTTATCTTTCAATTGATTCAGTTATTGACTGGTTTGTTCATGAGTTTGCAGGTGTACAGCCAAAGTGGTTTTCTCGAGGGGCAAATCTTGAGGTAGACCATTGATAGCTATCCGAGAAAGTTTATGGAAAAAAACTGCCACTTTCAGACCAGCATCGGATAGTGTCGGTGAATTGGCAAGTTTGATGGCCTCTGCATCGGTACTCGGATGCACAACTACACCTCCGTTCTTTATTTCACGTATTCTCATGATTGTGATTCCCAAAGATGGAGGGTTTATTGCAGTTTTGAAATTTTAGACTGTTTAGAGGGGAGTTTGCTAAAAAGAAGTAACTTGTCATATTTGGGGAAGATAAGTATCGCGTGTCTTGCAGGAAGTATAAGGGCATTGTTTCTAGTGTTCGGTGGATATTTAGGGAGGGCTTGGTTGGACTTAATCGAACTCCATGTTCTGTTCACATTTTCTAGTGTTTGATTAGAAGACATATATTTGTAGGTCTTTAGTTCTCCTTCAAGGTTCCCTAGTTTTACACCTATTTGACCGACTTTTCCCAAAAGATCGGCAAATTTGGGGGTGAGTTTAAATATTTGATGTGTCCATTATAATGATCTTCAATAGGTTTAAAATAGAAGTTGCCTTTGTCAGGAATTGCTGGGTGGAGATTTCTTGATCCATTTTATATTATGTACTATATTTTGTCGGTGGCGCCTGTTGGCAGGCAACAGCAATAGCACAATTGGTGGCGCCTGTTTGCAGGCAAAAACAATAGCACAGGTAATGTTTTGGTTCGAGTCCGCGATGGTAGGTAGTTTGTATTTTGACAATGACAGCCGCGATCAGCGTCGTGTAGTGATTTGGGAACTGTTTTTACTACAATAGTTCCTCCAAAGTGGAATATCCATTACTTGCTGAACTCGATTATTGTTTAACTTTGTTTGGGAGACTCACAAGATTTGTTTGGTGATTGAATGTTCATTTTTTTGCAGGCAAATATTGCTGGAATGTGATAATATTTAGTCACAGATCTTCAATATTCACTTTAAGGAGTGCGATCTTCACTTTATTGAATTTAAGCACTTATGAGATTTTAAACTCAAATCATTAAATAGGTACTAACATGCAACATTGATTAGAAACTGTAAAAACATATATTTAATGTACATAATTTATAACCTTTCCGAGAGTGTAACTAGTCGTACGTAAAGGGAAAAATAAAATAATATAATTAAAAAATTATAACATAATATATCTATTTACGTGTAAAAATCAAATGTATACAAAAAAAATCGGTGATTAAGTATTGTTAATGTGATTCTAGGTAGCTAAATAATTATTTTTTTTTCATGAGTTCCACACAGGAGGCCCTGAGGAAAATAATTTCCTATGTCATGCCATTCCCGCCTCCCAAATTATGTTAAATTGTTAGATTGTATTTTGAAGCAACCCACTGTGTTTTGCCTATTGCTCTCAACGCGTAACATGGCGTGGTGCGACTATACAACTACTACCTATAGAATAATGTTTGTGTATTTGAAGCAGCAATATGACAGCCAAACCTCAGTTTCAGACAATCCATAGAAAATCCGTACTTAATTAATATGAATAGGTATACGAAAAAAAATGATTAATTAAGCTTTTTTATACGTTGATATTTACGATTTACATTTATTTGAGTTGTATGAATGTGTTTTTAAACTATATATAAAATTTTTGGAAAAACATTTTATTTATTTATTTATTCCATTTTTACAATTTTACAAAGTAAGGTATAAGTACAATTATTTTTTTAATTATGTACATGTAATGCAATATTTTTTAATGGTGGTAATAATACCTCTCTAATTGAGAATTTCTCGTGTTTAGGGAGGGAGTACTAACACAATTGATATTTTGATATATGTTTAATTGATGCTACCATGAGCGTATTTATGAAAAAATAAAATAAAAACAACATGTATGTAAAATTATATACCTGTGCACTATTTTAGGAAGAAAGTTTTTTTTTTAAATTATAAAATATAAAACCTGTGTACACATTGAAAATATAAGTGGGCATAATTATATACATAATTTATTATTACAAAAATAATTATGTTCTAACCATAAAGTACAAAAAATATTGTCGCTGGGCTCATAATACCGTAATAATAAAACAATTACGGAGAATAAAAAAAACACATTATTAAGCGGGAACATGGAGAGAAATTTCCATTTATTTTTATTTTTTGTGTACATTAATAATCATCCTAATTAATATTATAAAGGTGAAAGTTTATATGGATGTATGCATGTCTGTTTGTTACTCTTTCACGAATAGATGACTACATTATTTGCGAGTAATAAAGGTTGCTGATTTAGTTCTTTAAAATACGATTGGAAAACACTTTAAACGTTTTTGAAAACCTTTTATGCTAATGATTCTGATATTTTGTATATGCCTCTACTGAAGTATAAAGCTAAACTAATTAAACAATTTAGCAGTACATATTTTAACTAGGTCACTGTATACAGGTATTTTCTGTTTGTTTCTTCTTCACTGCTTTCATAAACTTTGTGTTCATATGTATTATTTTTATTTTGGTTTATTTATAATTAATATGTATTATTTTTCTTATGTATTATTTTTCTTTTGGTAATATGTATTATTTCTCTTTTGGTTTATTTACAAGTAATCAAATAATTTTACATTTCTTTCTTTTTTCTATATTGAAAAAAACATGTACGTAAAGGACACTTGAGCAAAATTATAAATAAATAATAATAATAAATTTAGTAAATAATTAAATTATGCATACATTATAAATAATTAAATATTTTTGCCTGAGCTTCAGTAAGTAAGATATAGTTTTTTGGCGATGATTTGTTGATTTGTGTTCCAAATTGGTCATTAGTAAATTAAATCTACGCCTATCAAAATGTTTCTGTCATTTGACTTTAACTGTCCTAGAACGGGAGACCTTCCTAGTTGACAGATGTATTCTTTATACCAAAAACAAACAAACAAATAAAAAAATAAATAAAATACATTTGTAGGCTGTGGCGTTATGAAATTATTTATCATACGTTTTCTGTTCCTAACAAAATCGACGTGCATAACTTCCGAACGATTGCACCAAATGGGATGATTATTTTTTTTTTTTGTATAAAACTACTGGTGAGCTCTAGCGATATGAATTTTATATAAAAAAATTGCAAAAGGTGGCACGCAAGCAGTTTGAAAACTGAATGTACTGGTAATTAATGTATGTGGAGGGGTTGAAGGGGGGGATGTGTGGGGGATGGGGTTAAGGGTAAGGGAGGGGGGGGAGAGGGGAAATGGGTGGCGGGGGAAGGGTGGTGAGGGGGGAACGTTGGTGAGGGGGGAAGGGTGGGGGGGTGGAGGAGGCGGAGTGGGAACCTTCCTTATACCATGCGAGCGAAGCCGCGGGCAAAGCTAGTATATTAGCTATTAATAAACCAGTACTAGCGAGAGCTCTTACTGACGTCATCGATTTTCGTCCTCTTCCTTTTTACGCGTCTTGTTTGAAAACAAAAAGGACAGAAGAGACGGGAATGGTACCGCGCCGCCCCAGTTGTTTTTGATAACCAACACCTCTGCCATAGGTCACCCCAAGTGAAGTTTCGCTACGTTTGTTGACTTAGCGGGGGTGCCCGGGTTCATGGGGTAAGATTTGTCTGAATCTTTCGATGGATGACCTGGACGATGGATGACCCACCTCTCTTACCTTGTTCCTTCCCGAACTTCCTTTCCTTCCTTTCCTAAAAAATACCCTGCTCACACAGTATCCCCAAAGATGACATAGGCCCAATATTTTTTTTCGGGGCTTGGTTGGATGTAATCGAACTCCACGTTCTGTTCTCATTTTCGGGTGTTTGATCAGAAGACTTTAGTTCTCCTTCAAGGTTCCCTAGTTTTACACCCATTTGACCGACATTTCCCAAAAGATCGGCAAATTTGGGGGCGAGTTTTAATATTTGATGTGTCCATTATAATGATGTTTAATAGGTTAATAAAATTGAGGTTTCTTTTGCCAGGAATTGCTGGGTCGGGATTTCTTGATCCATTTTATATTATGAGCTATTATTTGGTCGGTAGCGCCTGTTGGCAGGCAACAGACATAGCACAATCGGTGGCGCCTGTTTGCAGGCAAAAACAATAGCAAATACAATGTTTTAATTATTTATTTATTTACGCCCTAGTGGGCTTTTACAAAGATAGATAATAATAGTTAGGCAGGTATGTAGTACACAATATACAATGATTAAAATAATAGTGAAAATTAAAATTAATTAAAATTAAAATCATACATTTCATTAAAGTAATTATAAAAACTTCGTTTTATAACTAATATGGAATCTGCAAACATGTCTAAAATATTCCCAAATTTATTGCCAAAATGATGTAATCTATTTATTGGTGTATGAGCTTCATGGTTTGTTTTAAAATTGTCACAGAAGAAGGTAGCACTTTGCCTCGTATTTCTGGTCGGTACGTAAAATTTTATTTTGGCGAGAATTTCAGGATTGTCAATACAATTATTAATGATTTTATTTAATAGTACAAGGTCGGACATGATCCGCCTATCTGACAGCGTAATTAAGTTGAGTTGTTTCATCAAAAGGACATACCTAGTTAATATTTTTAATTGGAATATTCAGCTTAAAGTTAATAAATCTTGGAAGTATGTGCTGTACCCTTACTATATTGTCGGAATGTATTTTATACAATGGGGACCAAATGGGCAAATTATACTCTACCTGGCTTCTTACTAAAGAAGTGTATAATTTTTTCAAATACTCTAGTCACTTAAAATCACTTTTATTTTGGTTGGAGTCCGCGATGGCAGGTGGTTTGTATTTTGACAATAACAGCGGCGGCCAGTGTCGAAGTGTGTGTTTAAAATTGGTCGAGTGATAACACTGTTTTTCTACAATAGTTCCACTAAAGTGGAATATCCACTATTTGCTGAACTCGATAATTGTTTAACTTTGTTTGGGAGGCCCACAAGATTTGTTTGGTGATTGAATGTTTATTTTTTTGGAGGCAGATATTGTTGATAATATTTAGGAGTAAGACTAGGCACGATCTTCACTTCAAGGAGCGCGATCTTTACATTAATGAATTTAAGCACTTTTCTATAAACTTTTAATATTTTTATCGTTAGTAAACGGGGAGATTTAAAAAAAATAATTTATATACATACCTATACGTGTAATACATTCATGAATAATTACATTTTCAGGTTACAATCGGATTAAACTCAAATCATTAAAATACTAACATGCATTGATCAGAAACTGTATAAACATATAAACGTATATAATATATAACCTTTACAAGGATGTAACTAACACCACGTGTGTAAAGAGAAAAAAAATAAAAAAAAATAATAATTAAAAAGAAAATTATGACTCATACATACGTCCATAAATCAAGTGTATAAAAAAATCTATAAAGTTTAAAAAAATAACAAAAATTGTTGATAAAGTATTGTGAATTAATTGATAATGTTAGCTAAATAATTTAAATTATTATTATTTAATTTATTTTTGAATTTATTATAGTCAAGTTCTAATCTCAGCTCTATTGCTAGTTGATTAAACCACACCACTTTATTGTACATGTGGTAGTGTTGTGCAAAATTGGTATGTATCCATGGGTCGACAAGTGCGCCATTAATGCATAAGCAATGTGTTTTGCCTATTGCTCTCAACACGTACCATGGCATGGTGCAACTATACTACCACTACTTATAGAATAATCTTTGTGTATTTGAAACAGCGAGATGACGGCCAAACGTTAGATTCAGACAATCCTTAAAAAATCCATATTTAAATTACTCATATTAATGAGTACATAAAAAAAGATTAATTATTAAGTAAGCTTTTTTATAGGTATTTATGATTTACATTTATTTGAGTTGAAAAAGATCCCAGAACTTCCTCTCCTTCCTTTCCTTAAAAATACCATGCACACACAGCATCCACAAAGGTGACATAGGCCATGAGGGAAGTTATTTTTTAAGTATACGACTACTCATTGTTCGAAATTGGTACGCCCGCCCCTCTTGACTACAATTCCTTACTAAGACACATTTCTCATCGGCTTCAAATTCGATAATTGCTTCATTGTGTAATTTTTAACTTTACAAAAAACCTGAATTTAATTCAGCTAATAAATAACACAATAGTTATTGATTCTGGTGGTTCGAAGTTTGCCGGGTTCGCCGGGTCAGCTAGTTTTAAATATAATAGTTGACCGAGAGCGGAGAAATTTTAATACGTAATTATAAAGGTGAGTTTTTTATGAATGCTTTGTAAACCAAACAAATATAAGAAATTTATCATTATTTAATAAGTTTTTCATAAATGAACCACCAAAGTTTCGTGATATGAGCGTGAAACAGTTTTTTTTTGCAATACAGCCACACAGGAGGCCCTTAGGAAAAAAATTCGCTCAGGCCTATGTCATCTTTGGGGATGCTGCGTGGGGGTCTTTATAGGGAAGGAAAACTTTGTAGCCACTGGAGCGATTTTGGTCGAAAAATGGAACCCCTTTTAATTTTCTGCGATTCATAGCTGTCTAAAATGGACCACATTTTCCTGCCATTCGTAAAACATTTATTGTAATTATTTGAAACTTGTAAAATCCTTGGCCATTCGCTTATTTTAACACAAAGATATTGAAATGCTTATCTACTATGACCATAGATGTCGCAAATCCGAACTTCGTAGACTATTTTAGAACGATACATAAAATATGTTTTTTTTTTATTTTTTCCCGCCGAATTGTTGATCAGTTGTTTACGGATAAAATTAAGTCCCTTTTCCATAAATATGCACCTTTCATTATCAAGTATACCATAGAAAATATACAGAATTCGAAAATATTCTGTGTTGACTCGAATAAGTATCCCTCGCGGAATTTTCTAGTCAAAAAACACGCAGGATTCTTGCGATTATAAACTTTACGATTTTTTAACATTTTTTTTATAAATCCTATAAATATAAAATAAACGGTAAAATACAGATTAATTCATTGGCTATTAAATCACTATGATAATATTTTATATTTCGATGTCAAAAATCATAGGTATGATTTTTTTAATGTTTACGAAAAATTTTAAAATGACCTTCTGGTCGACCTTCGAGCAATCGAGGCAAATTTATTTATTTCGCATGATCGCTCCAGGGGGTAGGGATCTGGGTGTCAATGTGTTCACGAGTGACGGGCATATAAATCCATCCCTCCCACTGCGGTGCAAGACGATGGGTCGAGAAAGTCCTGCTGGAGAGGTCTCCTTTAACCAGTATTTCTTACGTTTATTTTTATTTATTATTTACATTAATAATCATTATTTAAATAATTAAATATTATTTGAAAGTCCACCTTCATTTTTCTGTTTCAAAATTATTTTTTTTCTCTTTCCTCTGAAATATATATTTTTTTAACATTATTAATTAACTTGTAACTCCATCCTGAAAAAAATTCTATCTCTTCTCGTTACCTAAGCCGCATTCCGCACGCTCTTCTTAACTTAAATTCGTCTACTGAGAAACGTGTTACTTTCACGTCGGATCGGAGTTTGGCCCAATTAAACGGAATAATGCCCCAGATAACCGAAGTAAATTAGTATCAGTGTCTTTGGGTTTTGCCCCAAATAACTGGCTGTCCCAATAAACCGGTGTACAAATTAAGGAATCGACTGAGTCTATTATAAAAACGCCCTCAATTTTACAAGGAGGAAAGGGAGAAGAAGGGATAATTTATATTGCTTTACATTATGATTAAAAAACTCTACCACACAACATCCTCAAAAACATCATTGGCCCTGATTCCTAACCACCCCTCTTACCTATTTCTTCTCAAAACTTTCTCATTTTATTTCCTTAAAAAGACACATCGAAGGAAATTATTTTCCTCAGGGCCTCCTATGTGGGGTTATTGTAATAAAAACACAACGCTTGTAATGGCCTGACTACATGAAGAAAATGGACAGATGTTAAATGTTTATTTTTATTTTTAATTCCAGTAAAAAGAATATTACATTTTCACTCTTTTAACTAGAAAAAATTAAACATATTAAACCAAACCAAATATTAAAATACAGCACTTTTCTATTCATTGCTTTGTTTATGAAGATTAAAAAAATATATTTTTTTTAAATTTCAAAGCCCTTTTTCGTTTTTAATGTCGCTTGGGAGGCAATTATATAAGTTTCCCTCCTCGTAACCGATGGGATGTTTACCACAGTTAGTGTTGATGGTATTTAAATATATGTTATCGTGTTGTGAAAAGTTTATTGTTGATTTTGTAAAGTTTGTTATGGTACGCCCTAAACGACAGAATTCGAGCCCACGGGAGCTCCACCGCGGACAGCAACACCCCGCTCCCCCCTGTTTCCTGCTTCCTACCTCCTCCCCTCTCTGCACTCCCGCGCACACCAACGCGTCCCGCCAGTCGAGAATTGCAAGCGGCCTCGGGAACACGTTACGCTCCCCCGGATCGAACACCGAGTTCGCGGCTAATTTCTGTCGACCAATTTGAACGCAATTACATCTGCGATGTTAATTGAAGTACATACGGGTTTTAGCGCTGGTATTCTGCCATGCCTGTGTGAACTTCGGGTCCTGTCCTAGACTCGGAAGTGCCCCCTGCTGAACCCGGAAGGCGTGGATCCCCGAACATCATGTAAGCTGTACAAATATTCCCTCTTCTGTTTGTGTCCTTTAACGATAGACTGTAAACCCTCGCGAAAAGCCATCACTCAGGGAGTTTCGTTTCAGAGATCACGAGGTATAAACACGATAGCTAGGATTGTGTAATATGCATTTCTTGTGTCGAATTGTACTGTAATAACCTATGAAACTGTGTTTTGAATTTGCAATACATGAATCTATTTAACTCAATCCTGTTGTTATTCTGCCTCGGCAGGAGCATTTCCTAGAGTGTATTTCCCGGACGACCGTGGGGAGATGAGAGTTCCGAAGCATTCGTGCGACCTGCCCCTGGAATAGAGGGTACTTTTGTCTCTGCTGTGAGCTGGCCTGGGACATGTTTAGGGCCCATCATAACAACGGGCGCGCAACGTGGCGCATAACAACTGTCGCCATAGCGTGGGGCCTCGGAATTTTTTTCTCTCTATCACGATCGCTTCGCGGAGTGCAACTCGTCGAAATCCTCCCTGTACAGGAATTGTTTTGTGAACATTAATTATACCTTGATATTCTACACCCAGTGTACAGTGAATTCTGTGAAAAAACCATGAATCACGCCGCAATTGAAAACACGGCCATTGTGGAAGCTACTAGAAAGCGCCAATACTTTTAACCGCGAACTTGACTGCGCAGGCGTGACCCTTTTGTTCACCAAGCTACGGTCAATTTCGCGCCAATCTCAACGGCAAATGTTCACGCGGTAAATACCTATTCTCTGGATTGCGCGCGCAAGTGCTTTGTCTCGCGCCAAAATTCCAACGGAAAAAACCCGTCGGAAAGAAATAATTAACTGTTGCTATGCAGCGTTTATAATCAAATCGCCTTTTTTATGACTGAACCGGATAGCAACGGAAATTATTATAAATTTGATTCTGGAAACCCAGTTATTTTGCGAATTCCTGAATCAAAAATTTCGGACTTACGTTTTTTTGTTGTTTCTGCACAATATACCAATTGGCCCATTTGTGTCTGTCAAATGAGTGCAACTTATATTTCACCAAATGGACAAAATAATGACGTTTTTTTCCCATTCTACATTACAGGTACCGTTTTTTTTTCAGCATAAGTGTAAAGTGAATTGTTTTTTTTCCTTACATAAAGAAAAGTGAAATAATAATAAAACAAATGATTGATTCCATGAATAAATAAAATAATTTTAATGTGGTTGTCGTAACGAATCCCATATTCAGTTATTTTCATCCGGAAGTTTGTTCTTATTTGACAGAAGAGTGCCTTTTGTGAATTTTAGTGCCTTTCTCAGTGCAAAGTGAAGTGAAAAAATAAAAAAAGCCGTTTTCTAAAGGTCAGTCCTGGCAATTTTTTTTGAAAATAAATAAATACTTGTGAATTTCACAGTTTTCTCAAAAGTGGTCAGTGAAACACAGAAACCTTTACTACTAAGGTCTTTCCACGCAAAATTTTTTTCGTATGCCTTCCTTTGACAAAGATTCTGGTGTCATTTATACCAAATTGTAGTGTGAAATACAGTTTTTCTATAACTATTTTAGAAGTGCCAACCAGTGGTTACCAAGTGAAAAGTGCCTCACAAAATTAATTTTGCGTTTGCTAAAGGAAACCCCTGGCAAAAAATTTTTTCACCACCCGGGAAACTCACAATGGAAAACAATCAAGCTATGGCATCATCCAATTTGGGTATCATTCCCAACGTGCACAACTTATCCAAAACTCACTTACAAACTGCTTTAAGGGATAGAGGACTCTCGCCATCAAACAAATCTAAATCTACATTAAAGGCTTATGCACTTCTATTTAACAAAAAGTACATTAAGAGAATAAACCTCGCCCCCTCAAGCGAAAATAATTCACGCTCGGCTACGCAAGTTTTGGATAATCTTGTTCCTAACAAAGAACCTATACCGCAAGTAATGGTAAAACAAGACATCGCACCCACCTTGACACAAGATAAAACTTACGATTTATCCTCTTGGAAAGTCAAATATAATGGCGTCTCCGATGTGCTGGATTTCATCGACCGTATCGAAGAAACGGCTACAATCAAAAATATCCCATTCGAGATTCTACGAAAAAACTTCATAGAACTCATCTCCCCAGAATTGATACCCTGGCACCGCATTCAAAAAACTAAATGCAAAGATTGGAATAAACTCAGATCTGCCCTAATCTCGAGCTTCGGAAAAACAGAAGCCCAGCACAGGATCAAATTATCTTTACTATCTATTAAACAGCTGGTAAATGAACCTGTAGCAACATTCATAGAAAGGGCTGAATCCATTAACATCAAGCTTTCACATCCCGTTTCGGAAGCTGAACTATTACCAGTCATAACTGATGGCCTTTTAAGCAAATACGAGAACATCATCACCTCGCAGAAAATTGCATCCCTGGCCCAGTTAAACGAGGTCTGTCTCCTTCTGGAATCATACCAGGATAGGAAGAACATAAAGAATGTGTCAAATAATGTAGTTGTGCCAAGCCGTTCGTCTGGTTTAAAACCAGAATTCGACAACAAAAAAGTGTGCTCTTTTTGCAAAAAAGTAGGCCATCTGGCCACTACTTGTTTCAAGCAAGCGAGGTTTCTGGAATCCAAGGAACCCCGAACTTTCAAGAGGCATCACTCTAGGGACCGCTCTCCTCCACGCGACGAACTGCGCAATATTTTCAAGAAATCAAGGCACAACATGGAAAGGTTACAAAACCCAAGCGATGTCAGACCTCAGGTGGATTTCTCCAAGCCCCCACCAAATTTCTACATGAAGAGGCCAAAAAACTAAATAATAACCTCTCAGGCACCCATTCTGAACCAAGGTCTAAAGAATGGACTGATTGGTTAGCACACATTAAGTATTTTAACCAGACCTTAAATGTTTCTTCGGTTTGTTGCAAACAAGCTAAAGATGGGAGACCCTATGCTTCTTTCTCTGTTAACAATGTGACCTTTTCCGGATTACTCGATAGTGGGGCATCTATCAGCTGTCTTGGCAACAATGCTCACTTGCCTTTTGTTAACAGTGATTTTAGAATTTCGCCCCAATCGACACACCTGACGACTGCAGATAATGTTTCTCAGCCGGTCATCGGTGCCCTTGCCCTGCCAATTAATTGTAACAATAAAATAGTTACAATCAATTTTCTAATAGTGCCCTCTATATCCCAGAATTTCATCCTTGGCGTTGACTTCTGGAAGGCATTCAATGTTGCTCCCCAAGTATTTAATACTCTTGGCGAAACCTCCACTGCCGCTCAAATTAGTGAGATCCGCACAATAATACCTCACGAAAATTTAAGCACGGACCAGGCTCTCCAACTAAAGGAAATGGTCAATAAATTCGAATCAATATCCTTCGAAAAATGTGGACTAGGTTTGACAAATTTGGTGGAACACCATATCAAAACCAATGGCCCACCCATCAAGCAACGTTATTACAACTTAGCCCCCCAAAAACTTAAACTTTTAGAAAACGAACTTGACGAAATGTTAAAAATGGGTGTGGTGGTTCCCAGCAGAAGTGCATGGACCAACCCAACTCTTTTGGTTTCTAAAAAAGACGGCTCTGCACGTTTCTGTCTCGACAGTAGACGTTTAAACTCTTGCACGGAAGCTGATGCGTATCCCTTACCTCACGTTCACGCAACCTTAGACAAGCTGCGTAACGCCAAGTTCATCTCTTCTGTCGATCTCAGCAAAGCGTTTTGGCAAATACCCTTGGACGCAGAATCGTGCGAAAAAACTGCTTTCGTTGTACCTGGTAGGGGAATGTTCCATTTTAAAAGATTACCCTTTGGTCTAAAAAACAGCCCCGCCGAGTTACAAAGACTGATGGACAAACTTTTCGGTCCTGAAGTCGATAATAGCCTGTTTTGTTACCTTGACGACCTCATCATCGTCAGCGATACCTTTGAAAAACACCTATTAATGCTGGAAAAAGTTTTCCAACAACTCAAGTTCGCTGGTTTAACCATCAACTTGAAGAAGTCTGAATTCTGTAAGTCCCGTCTACGTTATTTGGGATTCATTGTCGACGAAAAAGGTCTAAGAACAGACCCCGCTAAGGTGGAAGCCATGGCAAATTTTCCCCGACCCAAAAACGCGAAGGAAGTCAAAGGTTTCCTTGGACTTGCAGGTTACTACAGGAGATTCATCAAAGACTTTTCCACTATTGCAGCCCCCTTAAATAAAATTACCGGCATTCGTAAAGGCGTCAGCAATTTCCGATGGTCTGTCGAAACTGAAGAAGCGTTCACAACTTTAAAAAATGCCCTTCAAAAAGCTCCCGTTCTGAATTGCCCGGATTTTGCACTCTCTTTTACCCTCCACACGGATGCCTCCAATGTAGGAATCGGTGGAGTCCTTACTCAAGAATTCCCAGATGGCGAACACCCTGTAGCGTATTTTTCCCGTACACTAAACAAACACGAGAAAAACTACGGAATTACCGAGAAAGAATTATTGGCTGTATTGGATTCTGTTCACCATTTCCGCGGTTACATAGACGGTAGCAAATTTACTGTAGTCACAGACCATAGTAGTTTGAAATGGTTGATCTCTTTAAGTAATCCCTCCGGTAGGCTCGCTCGCTGGTCCTCCCGTTTGTCTCAATACAATTTTGATGTTGTTCACCGTAAAGGCGCGGACAATATTGTTCCCGACGCCCTTTCAAGAATTGAACTAGCTTCATTAAATGTTGACACAATTGCCCCCCCTCCATCTACAAAAGATGAATGGTACTTGAAAATCTTCGAAGGTTGCAAAAATAACCAACAAAAGTTTCCTAATTTTATCATAAAAGAAGGACAACTATACCGTAATTGCAAGGCACCATTATCCATCCTCGAAGATTACTCGTGGAAACTTGTCGTTCCCCTCGAAGGTAGAGAACAAATAATCATTGACAATCATAGTGCTCCCGACTCCATACACCCAGGAAATTTCAAGACGTATAAAAAAATCGCCTTGAAGTATTATTGGCCTGGTCTCTTTAAGCAAATTCGCAATTACATCTCTAAATGTGAAACTTGTAAAGCTTATAAACATAACACGGCAGCACCTGCCGGCCTAATGGGTAATCCCAAACGTGCCGACAGACCCCTACAATCATTGTCAATGGACCTCGTCGGACCCTTTCCTCGAAGTTATGCCGGACACATGCACATACTTAGTGTAGTGGATGTTTTCACTAAATTCTGTTGGATCTTCCCTTTAAAAAGAGCCAACGCGTCCGCCATCATCCAACTCCTGGAAAAACACATTTTTATACCTTACGGAATACCCAGAACCATAATAGTTGATAACGGAAAACAATTTATTGCCCAAGAATTCAAAGATTTTCTTGCCAAATACGGAATCAAGGACATTTACTATAACACCTTGTATACTCCACAGAATAACACTGTCGAACGTTATAACCAGACAATCAACACAGCTCTAGCTATTCTAGTTGATAAAGATCAACGTACTTGGTGTAAAAACCTAGATAAAATTCAGGCTGCTATGAACAACACGGTTAACCTGGCCACTGGTTACACACCTTTCTTCTTAAAACACGGTATGGAACAAGTTGTTCACGGTTCTCTACATAGGGACACAAACTTTCCTACGTCAATTGCCGCCACAAGCAACCCTACCGCGGACTATGCCCATCGTCTGGAAGAACTGTCGGCCATCTACAGTGAAGTCACTGATGCTTTACTCCTGGCTCACCAAAAGAGCGCGGACAGATACAACCTACGTAGGAAACATGTCACCTTCAATACTGGAGACATAGTTTGGAGAAAGAACAACACACTTTCCCAAGGAGCCATGTATTTCTCTGCCAAGCTGGCACCACGTTTCGTGAAGGCCAAAGTTCTAAGAAAGATATCAGATCTAGTGTACTCTTTGTCTGACTCCTCTGGAAAGCACATTGGTAATTACCATATTAAGGATATTGCAAAGACTGGAAGTGAGGAGTCAAGTAAAACTGCCCCCACTATCTCAGCAAACTCAAAATGATCCAGTGTGTATCACCACAACCCTTTGGTAAGCACATCAAGTCTTACAATGACTGGCGTGTAAAGTGTCAATTACATGTCCACCCTTTCGTTGATGAAACGAATATTATTAAAAAATCATTTTTGTAAATTTATGTACACTCCACGGCGTAGTTTGCCCCGTTCATGTTTATGAATTGGCAACCACCGTAATTTTTGTTCCACACGTTTTTTGTTTTTTTTCTTTTTTTCTCACCTGTTCCAAAATTGATCACTTTAGAGCAGAGACACCCCTCGAGTCACAGTGTTTGGGAAGTCATGAACCCAAATCATTGCCTCTCAACCCCTCACACTACGCAACGTTCATGCCATGGCACGCTTTGCTATGTAATGCAATATTGTAATTTTCACCATTTTTGTTTGTTGTTTTTTCATCATATCGGAAGGAATCTCTTCAAAAATTTTTCTTTTATGTTCTGTAAGTACTGGAGCGTCGTTCTAAAGTCGGATTTGGTAAACTCCAAAGCGTTAAATCACGACCCAGGACCAGTAAACCATCTTAACATACTCCATATTTTACTCATCATGGTAAAAATAAGTGGTTACTCACATAATCACATTCCTTGTGTACAGTAGTTTTCAATTTTTCTCAAATGTTAAAAAATTGATGGCGTCCTACCTGAGCTCTTTGCTAACAAATTGGATTTTGACACGTCCATTTTGAAATCATATGTATATAAGTAAAGGAAAAGCCTTTAAATTGGTCTTTCCACCCTTATACAAATCTTCTTGGGCCCGTTTCAACTAAAGTACGTAAAACCAAATACTCGGTCTTTTGTTGTTATAAGAAGTCCTCGATTTGTCCCTCTTCACAACATGTATGTCTTGTATTACATGCCTCAACCCTGACGGAAAAGGTTAATAAAACCTAACGGCAGCCCTGTTTTCCGTACATAAATAACCGCAGTTTAACGTAAATCATCAATGTTTTGTTTGATCATCGTTTTGCAAACATAGGCATTCAACTCTTGTTTCGCCATTTAACCAAGTATTTGCAACCTAAATTGCACATAACCTGGTATGTTGTAACTGCACAAAGGGGATGTAAAACCACAATTGGTCCCTTTTGTTTGTCCCCACCGAAGTTGCTACAATAGTCAGTATGTAAAACCATATAGGTCTGTCTTTGTTTGTCACATGGTGTAAACAGAAATGTACTCTGTCATCACCCCGCCTTTATAACATACGAAGTGACATTAAATTGTTTACCTCCTTGTTATTCTATCGTACGCTCCTGGGCTACGGAGTTAGTTAATCTAACAAATCTTCATATACTGTGTTAAAACAAGCATTGTTAACGTTTATTGTGTTGTATTTAAACGCAACCCTGTTACATTATAGGAGGGATCCTTAAAATACCTGCCACAATACGAGAAGTTCGTCATAATCACTTTTGCTCATAGCTAAATGTTATTGAGTTGGTCGTGTGACATATTTGTCATGAGTACCGTTTTGTACATTCTATTTTGGTCGTGTGACATATTTGCCATGAGTACCACCCTTTTGTATAACCTGTTCTGGTCGTGCGTCATTTATTTGCCGTGAGCACCGCTTTTATGTATAATTGTGTATAAACTCTGTACACTACACGTGGAGACGTTAAAACACTTACCGTGATTCGTGTGAACGACATAATATCGGCTTTGCCATCTTCTTTAAGATGCATTGTATAAGCTCTTTGACTTCTGTCTATAATTGAGTTATATCTTGTGTGTACTTACATATTTTGTACACCATACGTGGAGACGTTAAAACACTTACCATGAGTCGTGCGAACGAAATAATATCAAACCTTTTGTGTGCGATCTACGAAATGTAGTCCACAACCCTTTGTTGTCATTCAACGCCGATGCCCGTGGACTTCCTGTTTTTTACTTCTTTGCAAAAGGAAAGAAGCCCAGGAATATCTACTATCCCAAAAGGACTAGTTTTCAGCTTCACTGTCAATTATGGGGCATAGTGCTGTGGGAGTTAATCGATTGAGCACAAAACCACCTAACTCGTTGTCTGGAGAACGAATAAGAAAACCCCCAGGTTTGTGAAATTGGAGCAAGGGTCTGTCTTTTCTCACAATCATGTAGAAGTTTTAAAATGACCCCTAATCTTTTGCCCAATACACGCGAAAGATTAGCCTCTTTGTTATAATGTGTATTCAAATTTCTCCTCACCCTTTTCTGATAAATGTAAAGAGTCAGGAAATCTGCTGGTTGATTATGTTTCATTTTCACATAGAGCTTGAATTGGAAATTAGTCCAGTCTCTAGCAAATTTCGTAACTCGTCTCCCTTCTCCCCTCCTCCCCCCATTCCCCCATGTTCTCAGATTATGTTATGAAGTGAAAAATCTGTCGTTGACCATATTTCGCCCTCACTTGGAGTTCGAATAGGTAACTGTCCGGTTATCTACAGGTTTTCCCCCTCAATCTCTGCATATGTCTCACCTTTTTTTTCTCTTTCTCAATTCTACGAAACACATTCATGAATGTTGGATATGTACGATATGCACTTGGCGTAACGTCTGTCTCCTTTTTGACAACCTTTATTCATGAATTGGTTTCCCTTTGCCGTGACTAGTTCACGATTCTTTGTCTTGTTCTTTGAAATTCTACGAAAATGTTACCATCTTATGTTAACATAGGCCATAGAGGGCCGGTTGTTTTTTAACCAAGACACATTGTCACTCGGCAAGCGCCAAGTCATCCTGGAAAAGGAAAATGTTCATGTAATCACAATTTAGTTAGGAATCTCTCTTCGTCACTCTCTGAGTCGGTGGTTAAAATTTCGTTTATTTCATTTTCTGGACACATTTTGTTTCTCTCCAAACCTTTTCTTCATTGGTCCCTAGGCAGGTAAACTTCAAGAATTTTGCTCTAATAATAATTTCTCCCGGATTTAAAAAGAAGCCCAGGCGGATGTCATCACCGACAGCCAAGCTGAGCTTCACTTCCTGACAGCACGCGCTGTGGTTACAAGGTCCCTCCTGCTGCCATTTTCTACGTATTTGTTCCTGAAAGCACAGACCATACCGCTCATATGTATGTTGTCTTGTCGTGCCACAGCAAGCTGAGTTGTCCCACCATACATTATGACACTCTAAACTACCTTTTGGGCACGCTAGCTCCTAGGTTTGTTCTTACTCTTGCTATCAATGCCAACCTTGCCGTCTCTTGCTCTGTCATGCAGTGACGCATATATCGTCATGTGTAAACCATCATTACCTTGACCCACCAGTATTCGCTGAATGCGTACCAATACAAGTTATCTTGAGCTACATTATGCTTCAATAACCATTATATACGATCCGTGTTTACCATAATAACACTTAGGATTCGTACTGGCATGTCTGCAGATACTGGATTCTTCTCTTCAATGGCCTCTGTAACCATAGTCGCGGCACAGCAACCACAGTCTCCACTTTGTGAACTTCAACGTCTTCAACCAAACCAGGTGTTTTCTAAGGCCTAAGTGTACTCTTGAGTGTTATCTCAAATGGGTCTGATTGCAGTGATAATGTAATCCTTAGAATCTGTGAAACCACGTCCTTTTCTTCGAAATTCTCCGAAACCAAACAAATCCACGCTTCGCAAACTTAGCTCCCAGACCAATGAAACCTTAGAATCACACCTTTTCTCTTCTCTTGTACAAATGTATTGTCATTTTTTTTCAATTGCATAACCATGTGTATTGTCATTTTTTCAATTGCATAACCATGTGTATTGTCATTTTTTCAATTGCATAACCATGTGTATTGTTATTTTCAATTGCATAACCTTGTATGTTGTTTTACACCATGTACTTTCCCCAAAGTTGTCTTTTCCAAACATTCTATGTACCCCCATCCATTCCCTACAAACATTGTGACCTAAACTATAGCATAAACTGTATGTTCTAGCTAGGCAATCTCTCAAGCAACGAATCTCTCGAAAACCCCGATGGAAGCATAAGAGGATTTTTTTTCCCTACAGCTCCATTGCCACGTCGCTTTTTTTCCAAGCGCGGGGGGAAGTGTTATGGTACGCCCTAAACGACAGAATTCGAGCCCACGGGAGCTCCACCGCGGACAGCAACACCCCGCTCCCCCCTGTTTCCTGCTTCCTACCTCCTCCCCTCTCTGCACTCCCGCGCACACCAACGCGTCCCGCCAGTCGAGAATTGCAAGCGGCCTCGGGAACACGTTACGCTCCCCCGGATCGAACACCGAGTTCGCGGCTAATTTCTGTCGACCAATTTGAACGCAATTACATCTGCGATGTTAATTGAAGTACATACGGGTTTTAGCGCTGGTATTCTGCCATGCCTGTGTGAACTTCGGGTCCTGTCCTAGACTCGGAAGTGCCCCCTGCTGAACCCGGAAGGCGTGGATCCCCGAACATCATGTAAGCTGTACAAATATTCCCTCTTCTGTTTGTGTCCTTTAACGATAGACTGTAAACCCTCGCGAAAAGCCATCACTCAGGGAGTTTCGTTTCAGAGATCACGAGGTATAAACACGATAGCTAGGATTGTGTAATATGCATTTCTTGTGTCGAATTGTACTGTAATAACCTATGAAACTGTGTTTTGAATTTGCAATACATGAATCTATTTAACTCAATCCTGTTGTTATTCTGCCTCGGCAGGAGCATTTCCTAGAGTGTATTTCCCGGACGACCGTGGGGAGATGAGAGTTCCGAAGCATTCGTGCGACCTGCCCCTGGAATAGAGGGTACTTTTGTCTCTGCTGTGAGCTGGCCTGGGACATGTTTAGGGCCCATCATAACAACGGGCGCGCAACGTGGCGCATAACAAGTTATTTACTTATTTATTGCACGCCCTAATGGGCTTTTACATTATTTGTTTTTAAGTTGAGTATCACAATATTTTTAAATACTTTAAAACTAAAACAATAAAGAAAATAATATATAGATCAAAAAAATGTAAAAACAAAAGCTAATAATATAAAATAAAATATATTGATAAAAATGATGAAAGTCTCACATAAAAATATATTCAATGTAAACAAACAAAAATTGCAGAAATTATTCACGACTATTTGTGTCTAGATGTATAAAAGAATAGAAACAAACAAGGTTTATACTGGTTATTCTTAAGGTGAAATGTATCTCCTAGATCAGAATATTTATTTCCGAGATTGTGAAGTCTCGGAAATAAAAATAAAAAAATTTAATACAAAGGTTTATTTTTGTTGATTTATTTATTTACTTGTAAAATTATCGATAACCTTGGTTAGTATTTTTCTCGCACATGAATAAATAACGGTCATTTTCACAACTTCTAGGACACAGCTTGAAGAGTTCGTGCTGTGAGCTCGTTAACTTGTGGAAGATCACGCAGGGACTACTCGATGGAGTGGGTTCCCCGGGATGCCAGTCGCTGTAGCCCGCCTCTGAGAGGGTTTTACCTGTAAAGGTCAAAGAAAATACTTTCAAGAGAGAGATGCGAAAAACACATTTCCATTAAATAAAATGCTTTCATGCCTATCTGACTTAAGAAAAAATCTACAATTAATAACCAGCATTTTTTTATGTTTTTCAGGAGTTATGATTTATTTTTGGGTTTTTATGCGATTTTGCGAGGAAGGTAGATTCTAGGCTATAGAAGAAGGTAGTGCAACTCAGCATAATACCCCAATACGCCAAAAATAAATCAAGATTATATAATGTAATTAATTTATTTATAAGTTTTGTAACCAGTGTTGCCAACTCTATTTTTAAATTAGTTTTCATCCGAGCTACTACGGTTCATGAAAAGAAAAAAAACAGGGTGTCTGATCAATGCACTGTTCCAGCATTATTGACAACAATAATGAATAGCGTTTTTAACCCTAAATGACAACTATAAAATTATTTCATTATAAATTCACATTAATTGTAATGTTTTTCCCTATACAATATTTAAGTGAGCTACAAACCCGAGGTAATTAGCCTCCCGGAATAACATATTACGGCTGTCCGACGGCATACGATCTAATGCCATTTTGAACATTTTTACTAAATCATTGTTCTGACGAAGAGACGTTTGCAGTTCTTGGAAAATGGTTCGTTTCACTGTTGGATTATGAGCACAACGCCTTTTAACTTCCGCATCTTGATTACCTATAAAACGCTAGCTTTTTCCCGCGGCTTCGCTCGCATGGTATTAGAGTGATTACCACTCCGCCTCCTCCACCTCCCCTCTCCCACTCCACTCACGAGTCTACCGTACGAAAGTTAAATGGTTGACAGAAAAATAGGTAGAACAGTTTATATTGGAAAATGTTGTTTTTACTATCTTTTTCGCAATTTTTCCATATTTTCTCACCGTTTAACCTTTTCTGGACTACAATAAACATTTCAAAACCAAAATCAGGTTAATTGGCCCAGCCGTTCTCGAGTTTTAGCGAGACAAAAGAACCACAATCGATTTATATATATTGTGTTGTTTTTACCATCGATTGTCCTAAATTCTCCTTTGGTCACTAATTTAGTGACGCCCACATAAACTCCGTACGAGGTCTCTGACGTTGAATTGGCATACTCATTGATTATATCAGCGCAGAGTTGAGCTTCCTCTGCGCTGTTTAAGATAATGAGGTGAGCTTGTTCCGCCGCACACACTTTGTACGCTTCAATCCAGCTAGTCTTGATGGTGTGGAGTTTGTAACAGCTGGCTGGCATTGCTGGGTAATGTTTGTATCCTGCAACAGATAATCCACATCTGCTATTTAAATACCAATTTTGTAAATGAACAATTGGGATGGGAAATTTATTATTCTTGTAGATAGTAGTCACTTCGTGGTTTGACATTTTTAATGAAATAAAACAATCACTTTGTTTATTATTGATTTATGTAAATCGTAATTATAAACAATTTTTTTACATTACCTTAACGCAGCAGGCCCTGAGGAAAATTATTTCCCTCAGGGCCTATGTCATCTTAGAGGATGCAGTGTGAATATTTTTATAAAAAAAGAAAGGAGAGGAAGTTCAGAAAAAGGTAGAGGGTAAGGTGAGGGGTGGGTAGGATCTGTGTGTTGTGTGTGTGTGAAGTGACGGAATGAATCCAGTCCTCCCACTGTGGTGCAAGGCGATGGGTTGAGAGAGTTCAGCTGGAGAAATAAAAAGTCTCCCTCAACCAGTCTCATCCGATCCGGCCTGCCACGCAATAGGTGGGCAAGAGCATCCACTACCATTATATAAATAAACCTCATTCCATGAACCCGGGCACTCCTGCTAAGTCATCAAACGTAGCGAACCACCTGGGGTAATCTTTGGCAGAGGTATTGGTTAAGCAGTAAATAGTTTCCGAGGCGGCGGTACTCCTCTCAATATTAGACTTAACAAGGAAACTGCTTTCATGGAAGGTACTTACGCTCAGCTGTTGGGAGTAAAATCACGATTATCTACTGTCCGGCGAAACTTTCTTGTTGATCTCAAAGCATCAGTTTGCTTTTTATTATGTATTGCAACAAACATCGTCGGCAAATTATCCATTATACATATGGAAAAATACTGCCCTTCGAAGAGCGCGCGGGAAACAATCTTTGGTTAAGATCCATTGTACTAGATTTTGAGAGTTTTGCAAGTGTCGACTGGTTTGAGACACTCATCGTTTGGCATCTAAGTCTGAACCTTTGACAAGTCTCGGTATTAACATATTTATGAACTTTCTACGGCGATTGCGAGCGTCCTTGATTGGAGAAATGAGCCCCAGACAAGCTGCGCGTCCATCACTACTCTCCCCACCTCACACATACGAAAATCCAATTCCGTACGATTGTATGGCACACGAGTTACTAGCAATGATATGATACACGTGTCGCTAGCACGCTAAACACTGCCACAGGCATGGTTTTTGCTAGTTAGCATATGTGTGTATCTACGGCATAAGTGTACCTAATGAATAACTGTTTGGATGTGAAGAGTGCTAAATAACGCCAAATAGTCTTTCGTGCGAATACTCCCTTTCCTTAATGGGCTTTCGAATTATATCTGTATTCGAGGTACCAACCACGTTGTGGCACCAGGAGATATCGCTAAACACCCAATCACATTTTAGTTAAACATCAGTAAAGTGACCGGGCTAGGGTGTATACTATATATCAACGTAACATGGGAGGTTGCACAATGGGCCATGATAAATTATGTAGGTACTTTTAATTATGATATAAAAAATAGACGTTTATTCTTACCTGTACACGCTTGCGGAGCAATTGTGTCCTCCTTCGAATTAAAAATGTTCTGCTCGCACATGAACATGAGTTTGTTTGAAGAGCATGGTACATCGTTCAGTTGGAAGGACCCGCGCGGGGTGCCGTCACGCCGCGAGAGAGCCCCACATTGATCCGTGCCATTGGAGGGGCTCCCGGGGCCCCAGTTGCTAAAGCCTGCCTCCAAGAGAGTCCTTCCTGAAAAAAATACAGATATTGGCACACTTATTAAAGATGAAATGAAGTTGGTCAGAGGAAATACTTGGACATTATTTAGTTTTGGTTACAACACGCACACCTATGATTCATTCCTTAATGATGGACATAAATAAAATTAAACATTTAACAAATCTGTTTAAATCTTGTCAATATCCTTCAGGTGAGAGCCGCGGCGTGGTCTAGAGATATTGCTCTTTACTCGCAATCCGAAGGCCGCGGAATAGAATCCCGGCGTGGAAAATTTAATTTTATTCGATTAATTTGTGTTATTTCACAATTAATTCATAAAAAATAATATAAAGTATATTTGCGGCACGTTTCAGAGTGGAAGATACTCTCAGTATCGCCTAGGTTTAAGACAACCATTCTGAAATTAAAACGACGCTTGAAATGACTTTAGCCGTGTTTGGTGACCAGATCTGAATAGCCAAGTACTTCCCCACCTTCCTCTACCCATATTCTTCTCCTCCCCACTACCTTCAGCCTCACAACATACCCCCAATTAAGGATGCCATAGTCCGACTGGCTCCAGACGGGAGCAGCTGGGACTCTTGTGAGAAATTCATAAAAAAAGGTTTTTTTTTCATTCTTCGTCTTTATTTTTGGTCCATCAACCATCGCTACTGAATATCATTGGAGTGGTACCTGAACATTCATTTATTAAATACCAAAAATAAGTTTCATCCTCACCATCGACTGTCCTGTATTCCTTCTGAGTAATTAAATTACTGATGCCCACCATAAAGCTTTCCTTGTAAAAGTCACATTGCTGTGACATAGCACCAGTTACTTCCATGAATATGTCTGCGCTGAGTTTGGCTTCTTCAACGCTGTTTAAGATGACAAGATGCGCTTGTTCGGCCGCACACACTTTGTACGCGTCGATCCAAGACATAGCGGTGATGTGAAGTTTATAACAGCTGCGTGGCATTGCTGGATACTTTTTATATCCTGTAACGAAAATTTAAAATGGATACGATATTTTAACAGTGCAGGTAGGTCTGCTGCAATAAAGAGATTTTCTCAATTTTTGTTTAAAAACCACCTATAAAACATTTATGTACTCCAAGATATATAAGCAATAATGGAATCAGTCACAAACCAACTCTTCAGGGAAGAAGGAAAATCGTTGGTATCAATAAAAAAACTTCATGACATTTTTCTCTTCTAGTGAATAGATCACCTGCTTGAGATTTAGTAGCAGAATAAAGTGATCATTGTTTCGGATACAAATTTGCGTCATGAAAAAATTCGTATTTAAAAAGTGAGTGCAATTTTTTTAAATTTGTTTTGCATACCTGAAGGACAATTATAAATTGGATTGCTGAGACCGGTCTTATTGTATGCAATCTTCCTCTCACAAATAAATAACAGCCGTGACTCACAGGATTTTTCCTTCAGCTTTCTACCAAAGCCTACCATCATAGTGCCACAGTGTCCATCGAGGTTGTCATGCTGCCCGTCCTGCCATTCATTGAAGCCTGTTTTTTCTAGCTCCTGGCCTACAAAACCAATAAAAAAAACTTGAGATTCAAACGCGTTCAAAATAATTCTTACGTTCAATTTACAGCTGCTCCCCTTTGAAGTTCAATATCCAAAATCAATTTCATGGCGTTTAGAAAGGACTCCAAGAATTTGGAACTACTCGGAGGAAAAAAATTATACAGGTGATGTCGATCTAGGAATTAGATGGTTGAAAAACGTCTCCAAGCTCATATACTCTTTCAACGCGAGTTTCGCCAAATTTTACACATTCGTTTTCTTCTCCATTCAATGTTGTCCATATATGACAAGGGCATCCCTAGTGACATTTATAATACTGATGAAAATATTAAAATAGTAAAGATAAAGAATGTTTTCGTTTTTCAACAGTCTTTGATTTTATTAAAACTTGCTTAAGTGGTTGTATGTATACTAAACAAAAAAAAATGGAAGGGCCGCCTTCAACAAACCAAGCCATTTTCTTAACAGTTGACTTGGAATAAAAAAAAACATTGATGGGCGACATTGTTTGGGAGATATCGCCCGCAGACGAAATGGACTAAATATTTTTCAGGAAAGAACTGAAAGCGGCGTCTAATGAGTGAGCATGTAAAAAGATAATATAACGTGAATACAGAATCGGCAGCACTGTAATAAAATAAAGGGATATCTACGTCTTTAGATCTAGAAGATTCAAGAACTAATGAGGATTATTCATGCCAACAAAACTACCAAAACGCAGGCTTAACAAACATCAAACAAATGTACTGAGGTTTGATAAGTAGACTTTGAAGCATACCCTCGATTGTCTCATATTGTTCTGGGAGAATCAAGTTATGAAACCCAAGCCAAATATTATTCCTATCGAAGTTAGTATCAAGCGAGCTGCCAGCATATTCATTAAACACGTCCAAACAGTGTTGAGCCTCCTCGGCGCTGTGGAGGACCACGAGAAGAGCTTGTTCGGCCGAACAGACTTTATATGCATCCATCCAGGTCCTCGGCTTACGGTGCAATTTATAACAACGATCATCGAACTTTGCAAACTTTTTGTACTCTGGAAAAAATTAAGAGTAATTAAGAAACATATCGAATTAAGTATATAAAGATTATATAATATTATAAAGTAGGTATGTAATCTTCTATTGATTGTAATAGAAGATTGAATACTCGCTGAAACGATAATAAATTCAATTTAATTTACTCATTTTTAAAACATTACAAAATAACAATTTCAAATCGTTTTTAAAAGAGAAAATATTTACAGATAAAATGATTTAGACTTATAACAACAAAGCTTGTCATTTGAATTGTGCTTCATCCATGTTATACATATCGATATTCGAAGTTATTCTATTTAACAACAAGAAAGCTCTCGTAATGTGAGCCATTTTTATAACTTTTTTATGTTTGCACTCGAAATTTTTACATTTCAACAATTTTATGTTTATTTAGAATTATAAAATTTAAAGGCGTATTTTATCGCCGTTCAAAAAAGGTTTTTAGGTTTCGGATGCGTTCAAAAATAAACCATTTATTTGGATTCTATTGAAAAGCGGAAATATTTTGACCTTCCGACAAAATATGTCTAAGGGACCTGTAGGGTTCAAAAAAAAAAGTTAGCATGGCATTATTAAATGATATGACATATTTCTGTTATTTATGTATGTAAAGTTCAGAGTTTTAGCGCACTTGAAGTGAAATGTCACAAAACTGCGCCATATAAATATAATGTTATTATTATTATTTCAGACAAAATCTTAAATTCGCATGGAATACGAGAAAATCAGATGCTTATAGTGTCGAATGCAATTCTTCTGGTCGTGTGTTCGGCATAAATTAAATTAGTGGCTTTTTCCATACCTGTATCGTAGGTTTCACAATCCGCATTATCTGTCAGAGTGCTGAGGGCTTTCTTACAGATAAACCGGCTGGCTGCTTCACAGGGCCCGTCAGAATAATGGCTGTTTCTAAGCATCCGTACACAGTCTCCCTTGCCCGGATTAGGATCTGGGTGGTTTAAGTATAATTCTGACGTTGGAATGCCTACAAATATTTTATAAAGGATATAATTATTAATTATAAAAATGCGACAAAACTTTCATCTGAATAATTTTGAAATCACATATTTATAGATTCGATTCGATAAAAAATCTATATTTTATCTACTATGCCTTAGTTCAATCCACTTTATAATACGCTATTATTAGTCTGGGGTCCGCGTATAAACGTAACTTTCTTCCAATAGAAATTGTACAAAGAACAATTATTAAAATTATATTAAAAAAATCCAGACTACCCAACAGAACGCCTGTTTGAAGAATTTCAAGTACCCATATTTAAAGATTTATATATTAAAAATTCATTAATTCAAATTATTAAAGAAAAAGATTAATATCCATTTTTAAATGAAAACAGAACTCGACTTAAACATGTTTTTCTATGCCAAAACTAAATACGTCTTTTGCACAGCATCATTACACTTACCAGGGAAAAACTTTTTTCAATCGACTATCACAAGAAATCAGAAGCATTAATGATAAAACCCGAATACTGCTCTCTGTCAAGAGACATTTTAAAAATATTCTTAAGAAAAAAACCACTGTCACTTAATAAGTCTTACAAAAATTCTTAGTTTTCGATAACATTCTTTCTTTTTTTAAATACACACTGTAATCAAAATATATATTGCAGCTCAAATATATTTATGTACAATAAACTATTTAAGTAACTAATAACATTAATGTACACTCTCCTTCCATACACAAGCACATGCTTTCAATGGAAGGGTAGTAAAAAAAAAACTTGAGATGTATAATTATCATGCAAATACCATGTTTTTTTTTTTTTATATTAACTCCACACAGGAGGCCCTGAGGAAAATAATTTCCCTCAGGGTCTATGTCATCTGGGATGCTGTGTGGAGGCTCTTTTTGAGGAGAGGAAGGAATGAAAATTGGTCTTGAAGAGGCCCATGTTGTAGGAAGGAGGAAACACAGAGGCCGGCAAATCATTCCACAGCCGAGCTGTTGAACACAAGAACGAGTCGAAGAAACGACCCGTTCTCATGTGACAAATGTCAACTGTGTACAAATGTTGGGCACGCGTTTGGCGTGTTTCCTGACTATGCACCGGTGCCGAAGGGATCAATGATGCTAGTTCCTCGGAGCATCTTCCATTGTAATACCGGTAGAACAAGGATAGCATTCCCACCCGACGCCTGTGCTCTAAAGATTGCAATCCGTCTGTCAAGATGGGAGAATCTATCAAACGGACCGCCCGTTTCTGCACAGAGTCGAGGGTATTTTTCAGGTATTTTGGAGCTCCAGACCAGAGGTGGCTGCCAAATTCAACCGTGGGGCGCACTTGCGATTTGTACAGGGTTAGCAGTTGTGTACTATTAAAGTATCTGCGGGCCCTGTACAGTACGCCCAGTTTTTGGGATGCTAACTTTACTCTGGCTTCGATGGAGCCTCCATACCTGAGCTGGTCACTTAGGGTTACACCAAGCATATCAATGGAAGGCCTGTTCGGAAGATTGCTTCCGTTGAAAGAGATTAGATTTTCATTTCGATCCCTTTTAGACGTAATCAGACAAGATTGGGTCTTTGAAACATTAAATTCAACGAGATTATTTTTACCCCAAGAGAAAATACTCTCGAGGTAACCGTCCATTCTTTGCTTCAAAGCCTTACGAGCTGTTGGAGTTTGTGAGCCCTTTGGGGGCTTGTCAAACAAAAAGCTATCATGAACTGTACTGTCATCTACGTAACAATGAATTGGTGCACATGACAAAAGGTCGTTGATGTGCAACAAAAACAAAGTCGGAGACAGAACCGATCCCTGCGGGACGCCAGCATTTATCGAGTGTGAGGAAGAGGTGAAACCATCGACTACCGTCTGAATCGACCTCTCCCTCAAGAAGTCGGCAATCCACGTACACAAGGATGCGGGAAGTCCGTAAGAATGCAGTTTGTTGACAAGTCCTCGGTGCCAAACCCGGTCAAAGGCCTTGGAGATGTCCAGTGCAACCGTTTGGGTCTCACCGAAACGTTCCAGGCATCGCCCCCAAACATGCGTCACATACGCGAGAAGATCACCGCACGAGCGGTTCCGCCGGAATCCGTATTGACGGTCGTTAATAATTTTGTTCTTCTCGAGGTATGTGAGCAGTTTGTCGTTGATCACACGTTCCATCACCTTAGACAGAACTGATGTGATCGCTATGGGGCGGTAGTTGGCCGGGTTGGAGCGGTCACCCTTCTTTGGAATAGGATGGATAACCGCTTTTTTCCAACCAGAGGGCACAGAGCCAGTCTTCAGGGATAGTTTAAAAAGCTTCGTCAAAATTGGAGCTATTTCTGCAGCGCACCTTTGCAGTACCAGGGCAGGTATTCCGTCAGGCCCACTAGCTTTATTAACATCAAGCCCTCGTAAAACATGGAGTGCTTCCCGATGCCGGATCCTCAGCTTTTTCATACGAAAACCGCAGTGAGGAACCGACGTCGGGACGGCACCTTGGTCATCGAGGGTTGAGTTATCCGCAAACATTTTACCCAGTAAGTTAGCCTCTTCGGTGGCGGTGTTTGCTAGTGAGCCGTCAGGTCTGGTAAGAGGTGGCAGACTGGATTTGCAGAAATTGCGACCTATTGTAAAATATAATATTATATGTAAAACATAATATTAAAAATAAAACAATCAAAAAAAAAATTATACATTTTTCACGGTGTGAGTATTATTTCAGGCACCCTCTTTGTCTTTTTTTAATATTACCGTCACACAGAAAGATAATATTAAAAAAACGAATGCGCGAAATAATATTCAAAACCCGAGGAGGTAAAAAGCTAAGTCCTTCAGAACCTATCTTTGGGGATGCTATGTAGAGGGTCATTTCAGCGAATGGAAGGAGAGGAAGTTCTTGGAAAGAAAAAAGGAATAAGGGGTGGGTAAGAATCTGGAGGACAATGTGTACATGAGTGACGGACGTATGAATTCATCCCACCTTTGGTGCAAGGCTGTGAATCGAGAGAATTTGACTGGAGAGGTAAAAACGTTTCCATCAACCAGTCTCTCCTGATCTGGTCCACCAAACACAAAGAGGGTAAATGCCTCCACTGCTTAGATCTAGACAAACCTCCCCTCGTGAACCCTGGCACCCCTGCTATATCACCAAACATAACCACTTGGGTGGCATACGGCAGGAGTGTAGATTATCGAACAAGTGGTTGGGGGCGGTGGTACCCATTGTAAGATTAATGATTTTTCGAAATCTAAATATGAACACAATAAAAAAATTGTTCCCAGAAAAGAAAGTTACATTATGTTTTATCAGTATATAAACCTATTATGCATCTCTTTTTTAAATTATTTATTCCCAATTATCTTCGACAATCCCCGTAATATCATCGGGGCACACAATATTGAGAATGAATAAAATTAGAAAAAAATAACGTAAGGTAGATACCACTTTATTGCATGTATCTTTAATATATAAAACCAACCGGTTTAGTTTTAAACTGAACCTATATCAGGATTAAATAAAAACGTGTTAAATTTACATGATTTTATATAACCCTGATGAAGGTTCAGCTTGAATCGAATCCAGTCGGTTGTGTGTTTTAAAGATGTATAAAACAATAATTTTTTTTATTATAATTATTAAAATTATGTATGCCCACAAAGTGTGTTCCACATGTGGAATTTCTATACAGAGTGTTAAGGGAGGTACGAGATTTACTTTAAACAGTGATTCTCGACAATATGTGCAGTATAAAAATGTATATGAAATTTTGATCTCTAGTGACTTTTTTTATGTTTTTACAAAAAAAAAATATTCTTCAAAACCTAACCAAAAAATTCTTTCGCCTGTTGATACTCAATCGAATAACTAAACAAATCCTCACCCCGACTCTTATTGAACAAAAACTATTGATATTTAGGTTTTAAGAGAAAAACGAGTATTTTATCAAAATGTCATTCTTACTGAATGCTGAGCAAAAGAGACAACTGCACCTCGGGCTGATAAAACCTAAATTGAGGTTTTGTATTTCCCATTTTTCTCCTCCAAAATGGGACCGATTTCATAAATTTATTTTAGTAACTGTTTAAGAAGAAAATACACTACATCTCTACGTTTTGATTTAAAAAAAATACAATGTCTTGTTTTTATTTTGAACGTCTGTTGATGGTGTTCAAACCGGGTAGTCTTGACGATTTTTTGGAGGGCCCTAACTACTTTAAGATGTAACCTATTAAAAAAAGCAAAAACAAAAAAAACGCTAGTAGTTGATATCTATAATTATTTGCAGTCGTATTGGAACTTGAGGAAAACGTTTGAACATGAACAAAACACCGTACGGTTTTTAAAAAAAACCTAAAAAATCACTGGAGACTGAAATTTCGATTACACTTTTTAACCCAAAATTAGTCAAGAATCACTGGTAAGACATACTAAAGTAAGTAAAGACTGGACAATAACTGAAAGTGTTGCTTATCCAAAATCTCCAACAAGAGACATAAAGCTATTTTAGACGCTACAAAAATAAATATTCGAATCATAAGAAAATAAAAATTATAAAATACCATTGATTGCTATGTAGTTCTCTAGTTTGAATAAGTCATGTAGTCCGATCCACACAAGGCTGGTGGAACTGGCCATGTAGGTTAGCAATGACTTCATTTCCTCCTCAGAAGTTGGCACCACGAGCTCAGCGCCTTCCAAGGAACACCTAGACACCGCCTGTCTCCAGTTCAACGCTGCTAAATGTTCTTTAAAGAACGCTTTAAAGGCGGTGGAGTAAAAGTAGTCGTCCCTGAAGAATGGTTTAGGATCTTCGGCCAAAACGACTAGAATAAAACTCAATGTTTAAAATATTTTGTATATATATCAATGGATATTAGGTTTTAATGCCGGAAAGCACAGAAAATCACAACCAAGTAGAAACAACTAGCGATATACTGCAGAAGAGGCAGGCTGAAAGCGGAAGTCAATTGGACAAGGATGGGAAGGCTGGAAGATTGGAAAAAAATGACATGAGACGACAAATCAATGTACGGAGGAGGTCAAACTCCATCCTGAAATGTGGCGCGGTAATTTATTTAAAAAATTTATCAATTAGCACTTGGTGTTAATGCCAGATGGCAGAGAAAATCACAACCACGTGGTTACCCAGTGGAAGTGACAAGCGACAACAAAAGAGGTAGATTGACTGCATGGACAGTCAATTGGATCAGGATGGGAAGGCTGGATGTCTGGCAAAAAATGACAGAAATGGACAAATCTATAAATAATATGTATGGAGGAGATCAAACATCATCCTGAAATGTAACACGGTGATGATGGGTAAACACAAGAAAGTAGAAATGTTTAAAGGTTACTTACCTTCTACACAAGATGTGCATAGAAATCCCAGTAGAAACAATGCGATAGGAAACATTTTACAATAAACCAATGCGGTTGTGTTGCGCCAAAAAGGACAACACTGCGACATGGCGAGATAATGGCGCAAATGAGAATGATTTATTTCTGGAAAGAACACTCTTTATACCCACAGCGTACTCTTAATTGTGATAAACTTTAACCCGTGGCGAATAAACATAACTTGCGTGATGATTATATTAGACTATTATACAGACTGTTATTTATATGAGACTTCTTATCATTTTTACCAATGTACAAGGGTTATCAAAGATTCAAAGACAGTTCTAATTTTAAAAAAGTCAGGAAAAATGTATACAAGGTGGGGCAAAAGTAATCACCCTATTGGAAAACGTTATAACTTTTGAAAATGGCGCCAAATTTCAATTCAGTTTTGACATTTGAAGTAAACAAACGCAAAATACAAATCGGCAAACCATGAATCGGTTTACTCCGCAAGAACGCGGAATAATTGGTCCCATATTTTGTGCAACAATTCGTCGGTTGTGTTGGCGCAGCGTGAATTTCGTCGCAGATTTCCTGGCCGTCCAACACCAACTGGACAAACACTGCGGCGTTTGGCCACTCGCCTTGAAGAGACTGGGATAACACGAGATGTTCCCAAGGCTGGCCGGCCCCGAAGCAGCCGTTCTGCTGAGAATATCGCTGCTGTTGTCCAAGATGTCGAAGATGAGCCCGGAACATGGACCAGACGACGTGCCACGCAATTGAGTATTAGCCAGCGGTCCCTACGCAGTAATTTGGTGAAAAATTTGAAGGTGTTCCCTTACAAAGTGCAGACAGTGCATCAGCTGTTAGCTGTTGACCGCCAAACGTGGATGACCTACGCTCAAGCCATCCTGAATATCAACGAAAAGGTAGACGATTTTTCATCGAAAATTGTCATGAACAATGAAGCTCATTTCCATAGTAGCGGTTACGTAAATAAACAAAATAATCATTTCCGAGGCACCAAAAAGCCGAGTATCACCCACAAAAAGCCATTACACCCGCTCTAAGTTACTGCGTGGTGTGCTGTTTAAGCTGGAGGAGTCATCGGACCATTTTTTTTTTAGAACGCTGCGAGCCAAACGATGACTGTGGACGGCGCGCGCTATAGAGCCATGATTACCGATTTTTTTCTTCCTCAATTGGATGAATTAGGACTGGAAAACATGTGGTTATAACAAGACGGTGCAACGGCGCACACTGCTCGAGCCACAACTGATATTCTGAAGGAAGCATTTCCGGATAGCCTAATCTCTCGTTTTAGTGATTTGCACTGGCTGGCCAGATTACCCTATTTAACCGTTCCAGACTTCTTTCTATGGGGTTTTTTAGGTCGCGGGTTTACGTCATCAAGCCTCAGACTCTTGAAGCCCTTAAGGAAAATATTCGCCAAGAATTCGAGAATCTGTCGCCTGAAGTTCTGGCAAGAGTGATGGAAAATGCCATAAAACGGGCCCGTATGGTCATCAACTCTGGCGGCAGCCACTTGGCCGATATCATTTTCTCGACATGATGGAATAAATTCTAATAGATTAAATAAACAAATTTCACAACCAGAACCAAAGTTTTTCACAAAAAAAATTACAGCAAAGAACATCGGATGATTACTTTTGCCCCACCTTGTATTTACAAAAAAATCATGTGGCATTGTAGGTACACATCCTCATTATTTCTCGACATAGTCCCCATTATGATCGATGCACTTGGTGAGCCATGGCACTAGATCCTTCAACAACACGGTTCCTTGACAACAGAGCGTCGATCGCAAACGGTAGCAAAGATCGCGCTGAAGCAGCTACCAAGCTGGATCACCTTTCGTTTTTTAGGGGAAAGTCTGAGATACACGCTAGTGCTGCCCTATTTTGAGAAATAATGTCCACATCGCCAAAAATAAGGAAGGATCATTAATTCTTGGACAACCCTTATGTCACGTAAATAATTATCAATTTGTGATATAATTATTTACCTGACCACTAACCTGATAATTTGAACAGCACGGAATGGATTGGCAACACTTTTTTTTTCTCTCTGGTTTTTACTTTTTGAATTGGCACCGTACGGGAAGCCGGTGTTGATTCGACTTGTCACTTTAGTGATAGTTTTGGATTTAAAAAATGGGATAATCTCTTCGTTACAAATTGTTTTAAACGATTTTAATCGCGAGCCGGGCGATGTACATTTTGCAAACGCTTCTTTCTGATGTGATCGGAACGCTGTTTCTAATGTGATTGGTCGCCGCCATTGGGACCGATATTTATCCGCGAAATAACGGTATTGTAAATTACCTACATAATCGCGACTGGCATATTGAAAAGCTTTGCGAGGGAGAGTCCTTATGACCTGGTACGGTTATTGCTGCTCATATTTGTGACGGATGGTCACTCGGCGTTCATTTCCTGATGAGGTGTGCTGACGGAAATCGTGTTTCATCCGGTGGGCTCAACCGGAGCACTGGTGCTGATCTTGGATACTACTCCCTAGCGGGGAGTCCTCATTCTCTGGCCTTCCTGGGGGTCTTTCCTGGTTCCCATCCTGGAGATTGCGAGAGAATGTGGCCCGCGGTTCATCGACGCGCTATATTCAAGTGAATTGGGAGTTCGTGTCAGTGTAGAATTAGATAAAGATCCATGGTCCGCAGGTACGATATTTCTTTCTGCTTAATTATATTCCTGTCAAATCTGTTATGAATCTGTTATGTTTCAGAATCTGTTATGTTTTTGGGGATGTGAAACCCGGCCCCTCAAAAGGGCAACATTGTTATGTTCTTTATAAAATTATACTGGGCTTTGGCTGTTTTGGAAATGAACTCTTTTATTGCTGAAACCAATTTAACCTCACAAGTAGAAACCTGTTTTCGTTTATTCCCAAACATTCTTGTTCTTTTTTTATTCTGGAAAAAAAAAAAAGCAGAACCTTCCTACATTACGGATCGCTAGGACCCACATAACCTGAGAGAGAGAGAGATAACCTTATATTTGGCGCTCCCAACGTTTTAAGTTGAATATTCTGCTTTTGGTGCCCGTATATTCTAACGGTCTGTTATGTTTTAAGTTTCTGCTTCTTTTTCTGAATTTTCAAGGTTGGATATGTATTATTCATTAATATCTTCATACTGTTATAATGGTACCAGTGTGTGTGTGTAGATGCGTTATAAATGTTATAATGGATTATATGAAATATTTCGCGGTAGTTTGAAATTTTGTGCATATTATTATGTCATTTTTTTGCTTTGCTTTAATTTGTATTGGTTTCCGGTTGAGCTTCGTTCGCTCTCAAATTTTGTGTAACGTAAACATAAATATACCTTCTAGAACAGCTTCGTTCTTTTTTTTCGGATAATATTTTCGGGACATTTTTGTAGGCTGGCAAGTTTGTCTATGGTTATGTCAGTTGTTATTACAGATCAGCTGAGAGCGATTTTTGTTGACATGTGTCGGATGTCATTATTATACTTCGATTGTGTTATCGTAATAACTTTATAAACAATTTTCCGGACTTAATATAGTGTTATTCGGTTTATTTCATAAATATTAACTATTTTATATGGAATCATTTGGAATTTTTTCTTCGTTTTTTTTACATAAATAAATTCCATTTGACAAAATGTCGTTGTCTAACATCAACGGGGCCTCAAAAGAGGAAATGATTCAGATGCTTTCTGACGTTAATATTACTCCAGAACCCACTTTGTCCGCCATGAGAGAGCAAGCGCGAATTTACAACAGGAACCTTAAACAATCTAGTGGTACTTCTTCTCAACAAGAAACAAGCAGTGATGAAAGTCCTAATACAAATACCATCATAACTAATAATTATTATCAGAATATAACTACAAATCCTTCCGTACATAGCTGGGGTGTTAAGTTTAACGGATCTTCAGACATCCGTGACTTTATACAACGTGTGGAGGAGTTATCTAGGTGTCGTCATATTGAGTTGCCGCTTGTTGTCACTTCGTTTGCTGACCTTTTGGAGGGAAGAGCATTGCTATGGTATCGTACCATTTATAAAGATAATTTAACTTGGCTAGAACTGAAAAAACTAATTTTATCTCGTTTTGATCCAATCGCTAACCAAACCGAAGCTTTAAAAGCTCTCTTCTCTATGAAACAGAAGTATAATCAAAGCGTAGTTGATTATGTTGAAGACGTGCAATTAGCTAATTTAAGATTAAACGTTCAACTTCCGGAAGAACAAATTGTGGATTTAGTGTGCAATAGCCTATTGCCGAAATATGCTCTTGTTATTGCTTATTTTGAGGATAAAAATTTAAATTCCTTAATTAGTGTTTGTAAGCGATTTGAAAAAAGTTTAGCTATTTCCGACGATGAAGCAAATTCGGTCAAAGACAAGAATAAACCGTCATCCGTTCCGTTGAATAATAATGCTGCACCTTCTTCCTCTTCTTCTTCTTCTTCACCTTCTGCACAATTTTATAGAAATAAATTACTTTGCGCTTATTGTAATATAAAAGGTCATTCCAAGCCGTTTTGTAGAAAATGGAAGTTTGATTCTCAGAAGAATCATACCAAGCGACAAGCTAATCCTGAACGACATAATTCAAAAAACTAGACGGGGGTCCCCCACATTCTGCTAGCGAGGATGCTAGGAGACCACCGATAGTTTCAAACTCGAGTACCAGTCCCATCGACCATGACATGGACGCATTCATGCCGATGATGACCAGCGGTCAAGATATTAGACCTCATGTTAATATTGCAATTAACAATTTAGTTTTTTCAGCTCTTTTGGATAGCGGAGCTAGTGTGAGTTGTTTTGGTGGTTCACTGTATAGGTTTTTCTTAAGTTTAGGTTTTAAGTTAGATAAGCTTGATTCTTACGTTACCACCGCGGATGGTAAACATCAAGATGTAATTGGTACTATGCGGGTACTAGTTACTTTTAATAGTATTAAGAAATATATAATTTTTTTTGTAATTCCGTCTCTTTCTCCCGTGATTGTTTTGGGAGTCGACTTTTGGAAACAATTTGACATCGCTCCTCAATTGTTTTCAAAGGCCAACAGTGGACGTGATGTTGAGAATACTTTAAGTGAAATTCGCAAGATCACATCAGCTTCCCTACTGTCCCCTCAAGACAATCATAGGCTAAATAATGTAATTGATAAATTTAAGTCAATTTCGTTTGAAAAATGTGGACTGGGTCGTACTCATTTAGTGCAGCATAAAATTAATACAACAGGAGATCCCATTAAGCAACGGTATTACCCTTTGTCTCAAACTCGTCAGCAACAACTTGAATCACAACTTAAGGAAATGTTAGATTTAGGTGTTGTTCGCCGTTCGCGTTCGGCTTGGTCGAATCCGGTTTTGATCGTGCCTAAGAAGGATGGTTCTGCAAGGTTCTGCTTGGACTCTAGGAAACTTAACAGCGTCACGACAAGGGATTCGTACCCCTTGCCGTATATTTCGCGCATTTTAGACAAGCTACGTGGTGCACGCTTTATAACCTCTATTGATTTATCGAAAAGTTTTTGGCAGATACCTTTACATAAGGACTCTTGTTCTAAAACGGCTTTTGTTGTACCAGGTCATGGACTTTTTGAATTTGTTAGGATGCCATTTGGTCTGAAAAATGCACCTAGTGAATTACAGCGTCTTGTTGATGCTCTTTTTGGTCCAGAGTTCGATGAAAACGTTTTCTGCTACCTGGATGATTTAATTATTATTTCAGAAGATTTTGAGTCACATTTAGAATTGTTAAATAAAGTTTTCACACGTATTAAAGAAGCAGGTTTAACAATTAATCTCAAAAAATGTGAGTTTTGTAAGGACGAGTTGAAGTATCTGGGTTATATTGTTGATGCAAAGGGTCTTCGCACAGATCCAGTCAAGCTAGAGTCTATTCGAACTTACCCCACTCCTAGGAATTCTAAACAGTTAAAAGCATTTATTGGACTTTGTGGATATTATAGACGTTTCATCAAGAATTTTTCCACAATAGCGGCCCCTTTAACAAGACTCACTGGCTCAAGAAAGGGGGTGAGTAATTTCTCTTGGTCTTCAGAGGCTGAAGACTCTTTTAAAAAATTAAAAAAGGCATTAACTTCTGCGCCAGTTATCAATTGTCCTGATTTTTCACTTCCTTTTACCATACACTGTGACGCGAGCAACGTTGGGATAGGCGGAGTGCTCACACAGGTCTTTGAAGGAGAAGAACACCCGGTTTCTTTTTTTTCTAGGTGTTTGAACATTCACGAGCGAAACTACGGCGTGACGGAGCGCGAACTCTTAGCGGTGTTAGATTCGGTGAATCACTTCAGGCCCTACATAGAGGGAGTTCACTTCACAGTAGTAACTGACCACTCCAGTTTGCAATGGCTAGTGTCTTTATCAAATCCGACAGGCAGACTTGCACGTTGGTCTACCCGCCTTTCTCAATTTTCTTTTGACGTAGTCCACAGGAAGGGTAAATTTAATACTGTACCCGACGCTCTTTCGCGTAAAGACGATTTAACTATTGGAGCCATTGACAACCTTCCTACTAGCATGGATAATTGGTACAATAACTTATTTACTAATTGTAAAAATAATCCTCAACGTTTTAATAATTTTCAAATTAAGGATAATTGTTTATTTCGTCACTCTAAGTCCCGTTTCGCTCTACAGGAGGATACAGCTTGGAAGCTGGTAGTTCCTTTTAAGGACCGTAACGCTATTTTAAGTAAAGAACACGAGTCTATTAGCTCTTGCCACCCAGGTGTATTCAGAACATATAAGAAAGTTCAACTCCGTTATTTTTGGCCGGGTATGTATAATGATGTCAAAAAGTTTGTTAATAAATGTAAAACGTGCAAGGCACATAAAATAAATACATCTGCGCCGGCTGGCATTTCTACGAATCCAAAATTAGTCAACAGACCGATGCAAATGTTGTCTATCGACCTTGTTGGTCCTCTTCCACGTAGTTACGCGGGATTTATGTACATTTTATCGGTTGTTGACGTTTTTTCGAAATATACTTGGATTTTTCCGCTCAGAAATGCTACTGCTAAAAGCATTGTTAAAAATGTAGAACAATATATTTTCTTGGTACACGGTGTTCCGCAAACTTTTATATGTGATAACGGGAAACAATTTGTCTCAAAAGAATTTAAACAATTGTTATCAGATTATAATGTTCCCATGCCTTTTTATAACGCTTATTACACCCCGCAAAACAATGTAGTTGAGCGGTATAACCAAACTATCGGGACTGCCTTGTCTATCTTGACCGAGTCTGACCATCGTAATTGGTCCAGATTTCTGCCTCAGATTCAGTCAGCCTTGAATAATACGGTTAATTTCGCAACAGGTTTCACGCCTTTTTTCCTCATGCACGGAAGAGAACAAATCATTGACGGAAAATTTCATGAAATAAATATTTCTTCTGGTGTCGCAGACACTACCCTAAAACAATCTAGAAGTGAATTTGCTAAAAAATTGGAAGAGTTAGCTCCAATTTATGAGCAAGTTTCTAATGCATTACTACAAGCTTTTAAAAAGAATGCCCAACACTACAACTTGCGTCGTAAGTCGGTTATTTATGATGTTGGAGACGTCATTTGGAGGAAAAATTTTGTTCAATCCAGTGGACCAGATTATTTCTCTCATAAATTGGCACCTAGATTTGTTCGCAATGTCATAAAGGGTAAAGTCTCTGATTTAATTTATACTTTGGCAGATATGAAAGGAAAAATAGTAGGAAATTTTCACGTCAAGGATATCGTTCGTTTAGACTAATTATTACTTTAAGTACATTATAGGAAGCCAATGTCGTGGTGTGTAAGACTACCAACCTTCCACTCCATTTCATTTGTTTCTTTATGTGTTTGTTCAGGTTATGTGTCTTGGAGTTTGGTACCTCCAAAGCATGTGGTCGGAGTAAACGCAATATTCTAGTTTATTGATGATAAACGGTTATTTACCCTCGTTCAACTAGAATCTGATCTGATGATCAGTGGCGCCCAAACCTTAAGTCATTATTTTTTTTTTTTTCTCTCTCCTTCACATGACTTATTTTTTTTTTTTTCAAGTGATATATATAATTAGATTGGATATGAGTATTTCTCGTTTTTTTAGTAGACACCCTGTCTATATTATTTCTGTCAGTATTATCACTGCAATGCACACACGCACACACATTGGTATCGCACCTCTACTCCGTCAGTTAACGGATATTTTGTAATGTTCCCTACTTTTAAATCTAAATCCATTTTTTCTCTAGTTCAGTGGAGCTTTCTTTCCATTTTGTCGTCCCTCCGACATGCCTTATAACCAAAGATCCTCCAAGGAACTAGAGAACAAAATATATTCTTAAGTGTAGTTCTTTGTGTAGCAGAGATTTGAGCAACTTTCTGGTATACAAAATGTGTATATTTTCATAAATAGATTATATTATATAATAAATAGATTATATTTAGCTAGTATTTGTTACAATTAAGTTTGGTTTAGCTTTCCTTAAAGTGAATAATGTTAAGTCGTAGTTTATTAACAACATTGTTATGTCTTTCTAACAAAGGTAGTACTGCTTCGGCGTACTTTCCTATTAAGTAATTCCAGCATGGAATATATAATACTCTACCTCTAGCACAGGAGAGCGTATTTTTGTATAGCTTATAGTCATAAGTAAAATATTTATATTAGTCTCACTGCTGAAACACCAGTGTTTCTCTACACAATTTTGTACCTAGTGTCATTCAAATGTTTTGATTGATCACCAATTTAGATAGTGTCGATTATCACAATATATTCGATCACCAATACATATTGTCTGTTCAAGAAATTTTGCCTTTTGCTTACTTTTGAAGTAATATTTTGAAGGATCTCCGTCTACGGTGTGATCTCAGTCTTTTTTCTTGTGCAAACTATATACACTGTAATAGTTATTAAAATGGCTTGTACTTTATATATTTAATCATACTGGTTCACTACTAGGTTTTTTTTTGTTAAATTGTAATCCCTATGCATTCAGCTAAACATTCTAGATTCTGTTTCGCTTGTCTTGGTGTTCCTACTGATACTCAATGTTACCACTTGTAGACAGGTATATTTTTGGTATTGTAAAACCTGATCTAATTATTTTTATTTTTGAAACATAGGTATTTCTTATTATGTAAACCCTATTGTAACCACTTTTAGTAGACAAGTTTTGCAATCTTGGTCTAACTAATTCATTAATACACAAGTACTACTCATATACTTATGGTTCTACATTGTTATAAATCTTTTTTTTAAACTTAATTAAACTAAGTTAAATATCTCTGAAAGATATTCCTCATTCTAGGTTTAATGTCTGTTCTGTATTTTGTTGAATAAAATTCTATGTTAACCTATTAGACCTGTTGGACCTAGGTAGATAGAATAGTTACCTTTTCGCTATTAATAAATAGCCTAAATTCAGTGAAGTGAGGGATGGTTGACCACCCTAAAGTGAAGCCTTTTTTTTAATGGCAAAATTTCCTGCTGAAGGAAAAGTGATGCTTTGTGCATAATTTTTTTTTCTTTTCATTGATTGTGTTCTTTATTTTTAAGATGTTCCCGATGTTAGGATGTCATGAGAATAACAGGTCTGGACTTCAGCCAGTAATGCCAGCACCCAGCTCCATCGTTGCTGAAGGTGTTGTAGACTCCTTATTCTCGTACCATCCTATTCTCATTGTTCTTTCAATCTATCTAGATTTATATGATTTATTGTTTATGATTGCTAATGGTTACTTGTTGTAAAATTTCTAGATACCTGATGGACCTATCTTCTAGTTAGTTAGTTAGTTAGTGTACCTTTATTTTTTTATTTGTTTATTTTTTTTTTTTTACATCGGAACCGTGGATTTCATGTTTGGGGCCAAACATTTTCGTGAGAAGGGGGGAATTGTCACGTAAATAATTATCAATTTGTGATATAATTATTTACCTGACCACTAACCTGATAATTTGAACAGCACGGAATGGATTGGCAACACTTTTTTTTTCTCTCTGGTTTTTACTTTTTGAATTGGCACCGTACGGGAAGCCGGTGTTGATTCGACTTGTCACTTTAGTGATAGTTTTGGATTTAAAAAATGGGATAATCTCTTCGTTACAAATTGTTTTAAACGATTTTAATCGCGAGCCGGGCGATGTACATTTTGCAAACGCTTCTTTCTGATGTGATCGGAACGCTGTTTCTAATGTGATTGGTCGCCGCCATTGGGACCGATATTTATCCGCGAAATAACGGTATTGTAAATTACCTACATAATCGCGACTGGCATATTGAAAAGCTTTGCGAGGGAGAGTCCTTATGACCTGGTACGGTTATTGCTGCTCATATTTGTGACGGATGGTCACTCGGCGTTCATTTCCTGATGAGGTGTGCTGACGGAAATCGTGTTTCATCCGGTGGGCTCAACCGGAGCACTGGTGCTGATCTTGGATACTACTCCCTAGCGGGGAGTCCTCATTCTCTGGCCTTCCTGGGGGTCTTTCCTGGTTCCCATCCTGGAGATTGCGAGAGAATGTGGCCCGCGGTTCATCGACGCGCTATATTCAAGTGAATTGGGAGTTCGTGTCAGTGTAGAATTAGATAAAGATCCATGGTCCGCAGGTACGATATTTCTTTCTGCTTAATTATATTCCTGTCAAATCTGTTATGAATCTGTTATGTTTCAGAATCTGTTATGTTTTTGGGGATGTGAAACCCGGCCCCTCAAAAGGGCAACATTGTTATGTTCTTTATAAAATTATACTGGGCTTTGGCTGTTTTGGAAATGAACTCTTTTATTGCTGAAACCAATTTAACCTCACAAGTAGAAACCTGTTTTCGTTTATTCCCAAACATTCTTGTTCTTTTTTTATTCTGGAAAAAAAAAAAAGCAGAACCTTCCTACATTACGGATCGCTAGGACCCACATAACCTGAGAGAGAGAGAGATAACCTTATACTTATTTTATTTTATTACATTCTTCTGTTGTAACATTTTTTTTATTGTATTTCATTTTTAATTTTGAAATATTTAAAATAATTGTGATACTCAACTTATAATCTAAAATGTTAAAGCCCATTAGGGCGTGTAATAAATAATATCATTTTCCATTCCATTTGTACCAGTGTAGTTTTTTATTCGCAAAAAGTTAAAAAAATTTAATTTCTTTTTTGTAAATTAAAGACAAAGTTATTAACCCCACAGACCTCGGGTCCATGTTGTCGGCAGGTCAAAGAATTTCCGCTTTGCAATATAAATGGAATATTTTTAACCTCTCCGAAAACAAGGCAAATGTAACATAAATGTTTTCGTCAACTCACTTTTTGTCGTTTCATATTACAATAATTAGTACGAAGTTCCCAAACTGACTTTTTTCCAATTGCGGTCGGAAACTTTAGTTTCATAAAGGAGTACATTTTAATTATTTTGTGGTAAACTTTTAGATTTTAATCAAAATCATGGTAATATTTTATTAAGTGAATACAATATTAGCGAAACTTAATCGTCAATCTGGAAACAGAAAAATCAGAAAAAAGCCATTGGCACCTCTGGGACTCGAACCCAGGACCTTCAGCTTTCCGGGTCGGGACTCTACCAACTGAACTACGGTTTCCCTATCCAATTCGATCATTTTTAACTGTATCGTACTTCGACTAAGAACTACCAACATTATCTTCATTTTCAACGCATATTTTATTGGCTGTTATCTTTATGTATGATTGCCAGATTCAAACCCGAACTAAATGCTATCTAAATAGTGTCTGAATACATTTTATTTTTAATATGCTGCATCTTGTCTCTCTCTCTCTCTTGACTTGTCTAGGAATAGTATTTATTTTTAACTGTGTGGGAAAAACCTCAAATGTCTTTATTTAATTAATTAATTATAATTCGAGTTTTTAATCATAAAGTTAAAAATAAAAATCATGGTTATATATCATTGAAGAAGAAGATAACACTATTAATATATAATTTGACTGGTCAGTGGTTGAGTGGGCATAGCGCTTGGGTCCCACCCGAGCGTCGCGTGTTCGATTCCTCGGCTGGCTAAATCCTCCATCACAACACAAGCAACATTTTCGGCTTTCTGGGGTGATAGTAGGAGATTTTCAAACATTGTTGGGTTATTCGTAACCCGGGAATGTTTGTCTTTCTTTAAAAAAAAAAAAAATTCAAATGAAAAAGTGAGAGAAAAAAGAACAAGACACAGAAGCACCCACAAAAGTAAGTCCCTTGGTCCGTGTCCCAGTTTTTTTTTTTTTTTTTTTACAGTGAATACCGCACAAGAATCTCAACTGCTCCCGTCTGGAGCCAGTGAGACTATGGCATCCCCATTTGGGGTATGTTGTGAGGCTGAAGGTAGTGGGGAGGGGAAGGAGGTGGGGAAGAGGAAAGTTGGGAAGTACCTGGATATTCAGATCTGGTTACCAAACACGGCTAAAGCCATTTTCAAGCAACGTTTCAATTCTGAATGGTGGTCTTACACCAGGGCGATACTGATAGTATCTTCCACTCTGGAACATGCGGCAAATATACTATATATTATTTTAAATGAATTAATTGTGAAATAACACAAATTAATAAAATAAAATTTATTTGCGCATGCCGGGTTCGAACCCGCGACCTCCGGATTGTGAGTCAAGAGTCTTACCCACTGGACTACGGAGGTCGTTGTGACCATTATCTAATTATTTTGCTTTGCTTTGTTCTTTTTCTTATTTTCGTTTGGATTATTAATGTAAACTTCTTTTTCGATGATTTATTTCGTTCATAGGAATAACCTTTAAAAGTTATGAAAAGAGAGATGTTCTAGAATTTTATAGTCGTTTTTAGTGAACAAACGGCCTCCGTGGTACAGGACTAAGTCCTCAACTACAAATCTGGAGATCACGGGTTCAGATTCATGTTATTTCACAATTAGTTCCTTAAATTAATATATGTATTATATTTGCAGCACAGAGTGACAAGTACTCTCGGTATCGCCCTTCGGAATTAAAACAGGTAATTTAAATGGCTTTAGCCTGCACACTTCACGTTCAACATAAGAGAAAAATAATTACTCTCTTCTTCCTATTTTGAAAAATATGTGTAAAATCCGGACAACGCCGGGAGTTTAATATGTAAAGCAAATAGTGACAGAAAGGTTATGAAAGTAGTAGCGTCACACCTATTAGAAAACAAACACTCGTTTGACAAAGATAGAGACATTAAAATTCTCCATACTTGTTATAAAGGCCATAAACCCGCCTAACTAAACTAAAAAAATTGACCCTATCTTTGTAATGAATAAACAATTAGAACCATTAGTCAAATCTCCGCTTCTATATCAAAAATAAAAACCAAAATAATTAGAAATTCGACAGCCAAGGACCTCTTAGTAACAATTGTAAGAAAACCCATATTATATATGAATAAAATCCTTGTAGACCACCTTTCCCCTATATTTGTGTATATAAAACGGGGAGTTATGAAAGTCCGAAGATGGCCTTAACAGGCTGAAACCGGTTAAGTCAACAAATTAAATTGGAAATAAGTTTTACATTTGTTTTATTATAATAATATTATAATGGTATTCCACCGTGAATTATCAGTCTCAAAAAAGAAAGGTTAAAATTTATCAGTATAATTTAAATAATTAAAGAGAAAACATCGGTGATAATAATTATGACCTTTTGACCAGCTCAACGAATTCCCAGGAAACAGATAGTCAAAGGAAAAAAACATATTTTATTAAATGATATCATTCCTTTTTATTAAATAATATAATATCTACGTCACCCGCCCAGAGGAGAGGAGTGATTCTGTATCTTTTGTAGATACGGAAAAAACCCATACGGAATCAACTGTCAAATTTGTATGATTTTCTATGAATTTCATTAAATTTCACCTTACTTTTTTTCAAACAAAAAAGCAATTATTGCTTTTTCAATGGTTGTGTCGTGGGCCGATGACCGCTGCGCCAATTTTATTTATATATTTTAATTAAATGCCATAAAATGGCTTTTACATTCAAGTACATGATACAGCGGTACACAGGAGGATTTCAGTATTATAATAATAATAAAAATAAAATAGTTAAGCTTTATTAAAATAATATACTAGGTTTATATAAGACCCGACATAAAACAATATGATGCATGTTTGATTAAAGCTATTTAGTATATAGGAAAATGATAGAAAATCGTATATACCCGCTCAAAAACGAAATTTTTTAAAATGTTTAATGAAATACGACTCGTTTTAATTGGAGCCAAAATCTCGCAAGGGTTGTCTTAAACAGCATTTAAAGAAACTTTGTGAATTTTTTCATACATATAACTTGTAAAATAACTGAAACAAACTTGTTTATAATAATTTTTGGAGCAAAATTTATGTTTTTTTCCTATCGAGGAAATTTCACATAATTTGCGTTTCGGCACGGGGAATATCTAGAACAGCGGTCGTCACACTTTTCTGGTCAAGGGCCACATAGGACAATGTGAGGTATCACCGCGGGCCGCACACTTATTATGATTTCGGGGGGGGGGGGGGGGGGGGGGGGGGTATTGTACCTTTTTGTTTAGCAAGTTAAAAAAGCAATTATTTTTATTTAAAAAAAAAATGTATGTGTATCTGTAATGGAATCTTTCAGATCAATTTTCACCCACTTCCCAAACTATCAAAATGTGTGAATTTTCTCACTCCTGATAAAAATGATTACAATACGTACAAAAACAAAAATTAACCAATATTATAGTTTATTTTGCTTTATTAGTACGTGATAAGCTTGTTTTTTTGGTCTTTCTTAGAACATATTTTTTTACCTACCTACACTTTTAATTGTAACAAAACGGATAATATAATTAATTGTACTTGAAAAAAAAATATATATTTTAAAATAAAACGGCGGATATTGTTGCGGGCTGCAAAAAAACGGATAGTATAATTGTACTCGTACATTAAAAAAAATATAGTTAAAAAGAAAACGGCAGATATTTGTGCGGGCCGCAAAAAAACGTGTAGTAGGTATAATTGTACATGAAAAAATATAAATTTAAAAAGAAAACGGCAGATATTTATGTGGGCCGCAAAAAAACGGAGAGTATAATACATGAAAAAAATATATATTTAAAAAGAAAACGCCAGATATTTGTGCGGGCCGCACAAATAACCGCCGCGGGCCGCAGTTTGACGACCACGGATCTAGAATCTAGATATTATCTTCAAGAATAACATATATTTTTTAAAGAGCCAAAAAATTAAGTGTTTATGGTACATATGTAATAAATCGGTAGAAATGGGGTATGCAGCGGCTTAAGGAATAGAATCTTTTAATATTATGGTAAAATAACTGAACATTATATTTACGCAGAATAAAAATATGTAAATAAAGATGACTTGATAGTAAGTGGAATCGAAGAATCGAGCAAAGTCAAGTATATCTATTCATACATTCGCAATTATATGCAAATCGTTCAATTCTAGGAATTGGTCATAAAAAGAGCAGTTTAGTATAGAGTTTGAAACTGGTTTAAAACAAGAAATTCACTAGTTTAAAAGACAGATTATGAAAATTGCACTTCATTTCAACAATTACTACAAGAAACCACTATTTCTTTCTTTGTGCATAAAATAGGTAATTAGGTTCATAGTTTGGGCAAAGTAAGTATTTCATGCGTATTTAGATTGAAACGAAACATCGCAAATTTCAAATCCATTATATACAACTTTAAACATTACATTAAATGTATAAACTATCATTAAAGGAGAAGATAACAATAATAATCTAAACGAAAAATTGAAAGAGAACAAGACTCAGAAAAATTGAAAAAAGATAATGGTCGCAACTGGGCCTCGAACCCAGAACCTCTTGTCTAACCGGGACGTACGCGTTTACCGATTCCGCCATTGCCACCTTCTGTCAAACCATCATATTTATGTCAATCTCATATTTCAAATTTTAAATTACCAATGTTATCTTCAACATTTTTTTTTGTGACGACAATGTCTTGTTCTTTTTCATATTTTCGCTTAGATTCTTATTATTATCTTCTTCTTCAATGATATAAAATTTTACATTGGTTGGAATAACCTTCAAAAGTTTTAAAAGAGAGTTTTTTCTTATAAAAAAAATAATAAATTATCGTATATACTCAGTGTATTTCGTGTTTTAAACTAGTTAAAATTGGCGGAAGTCATCGGCCCACGACACCCAATGAAAAAGCAATAAAAAGTCACAGAAAATTATACAAATTTGACAGCCGATTCCGCATATGATTTTTTTCCGTATCTACAAAAGATACAGAATCGCTCCTCAGACAAATGAGTAGGTCCAAATCACAACCACATCCGGACAAATGTTTTGAAAATGGCTCACCATACTTTTTTTCTAACTAAATTAACTGATTACGATAAAAAATAAAAACACTCACATATTTTATTAGGACATTGTTTTATAAATATAAAGTATATCGTCAACTCACTTTATGTCGTTTCATGTAAAAATAATTAATGAATAATTCCCAAAGTTTCTTGCTATACGGCCCAAGAGATAACCACAAAATACAAAACAAGTGTCCGGACAAGCCAAATGTAACAAGCTAAATTCAGGATTATTATATCTATATATATAAAAATCTCGTGTCACGGTGTTTGTGGTCACATTCGAAACGGTTAGACCAATTTGGGAGGAGGAAATGGGTCCCGCCCCACCGGGAACCAACACCCCTACCATAGGTCACCCCAAGTGGTTGGCTACGTTTGGTGATATAGCAGGGGTGCCCGGGTTCATGGGGTGAGTTTTGTATATGTCTTGGAGGCGGATGACCAGGATACACTGAACCCCAATTCCTACTAACTCTTTAAACCCTTTTCCTTCCCTAAACTCTCCTCTCCTTCATTTTCTTAAAAAAACCCTCCACACCGCATCCCCAAAGATAACATAGGCCCTGAGAGAAATTATTTTCCTCAAGGCCTCCTGTGTGGACCTCATGTAAAAAAAATAAAAGGCCGATTTTTATGAAATTTGTATGTATATTTGGTAGGTCGTAAAGTATATTTCATACCGCTAGATGATTAGAGTGTCCCTATCCAGAATTTTATTGCCCCAAAAAATAACTATTAACCCATATGTTCATATAACTACCCCTCTCCCATTTTTTAATTGCGATTTTAGTATTTTTGTATGAACAAATTTGATCGACATTCGTATTTCAAACAGAACGAAATTATTTATGTTGTTGAATGACAGATGACGCTACGTCCGCCTCATCGAACTTTCATTCACACATGCGCAAGTTATTCACGAGTAGCGTCGCGTCATTTTGATATTTCATTCGGCAGTTGTTATGTATCACAAGGCAGTGCGTGCAAAATTTTGTACGATTTATCTTAATTTATCTATTTGTTTGCGTGTATTACAGTGAACAATGCCAGCAGGACGCCATTTGGGCCGTCAAATGAATAAAGGAACTGGATATGCGCCATAAATATATTTGGGCATTAATTTCTTTAAATTAATAATTTATGCTATAAGACCATAAGGGCGCCATCTATGGTTTTTGTATTGTATTGAATTTAACCTATGTGACTTGAGATGCAGTGAATTCATGCATTTCCTTACCTCTGTGAGGCAGGCAATTGCTTCTGACGGGAGTGTCAGTGAAAGGCCAACAGATGTCACTGGTCAGTCATTATCCAGTGGTTCACCCAGTGAGTGAATTATTGTTGTACCTAAGATTGGATTTTGGCACGCATTATTAATATGCAAATTTTTCATTGTTGAAACTTCCTTGCTGTGCGAAACATCTGTTAAGATTATGCAATATCGCCTTGACATTTTTATTGAAAAGAAGTGTCTTTTTGTGTGGACATCGTGGCTGAGCTGCATTCTCTGAGTGAGTATTTGTTTGTTTTCACTTTGGTTTTTGGAATTGCTGGGTCAACTGTTTTTTGTGTCACATAGGGAAGAATTCAATTTTCGTTAATTTTACATAGGGTATTCACTCCCTCGTGTCAGGGGCTATTTACACGCCCCTACATATTTAATGGTCCTTTCGTAGCCTGGATTAGTCATTCATTCATACATTCAATTCGAGATTATAGCTGATATTACATGGATGTTCGAATTTACGTATTTTTTTTGGTAAATTTGAAGTACCTCTCATTTTTTGAGAACTAAAGCTGGTCTTGTTTTTTGCTTTTGGATGACATATTTGGATGTTCGCAGAATTATCGTAATTTTGGATAATTATTCGCAACATTATTATTATTAATTAATTGTTAACATTGTTCGCAGAATTGTCGTAATTTTGGATAATTATTCGCAGCATTATTATTAATTAATTATTAACATTGTAACATTATTGTAAAATTTTGTGGTAATCTTTTCGCATGTATAAAAAATGCCAAGAATTACGGAAGAAATTTCAAATGATCAATATGATCGAATGCTTATTTCGTTAACAGCGAAAAAGGAAAAACTTTTTTCACGTATTAATGATCTATTTAACTTGACAAAAAATGTCTCTGATTTCGAATTTAGGAATAATGAAACTTTCATAGATCAGACCGGATTAATAGATGAAATGTACATTCAGTTTGAAAACATTATTGACGATATTAATTATTGTCAGTTGACTTTAAATCCAGGGTTTCAACCGGAATTTGAATCATTGAATGCCTTTGTGGATTTGTTTTTACCGGTTAAACGAACTCGTAACCTGATACTAGCCTCGGCAGGTACATTCTCGACTCAGAATATGCCCTTGGAATCTTGTATGTGTTGTAAAAAAACTGATCATTTAGTCAACGTTTGCTCAAAGTTTAAATGTATGAGTTCCCCACAGGCTCGATTTGAATTTATAAAATCGAAAAATGCCTGTGTAAATTGCCTTAGTGGTTCACATACAATCAAGTCATGCAAATCGGGGTTAGTTTGTGATTTGTGCAATAAACGTCATCATACATTCTTACATTTTGGCAGTGTGAATAATATGAAAACCAATACTCATGTACATACGTCGCAAGTACCTACCAGTGAAGAACCGTCAGTCCCCCCTCCAGTGTCATCCAGCATCAATGGAACTGGCATTGGTGATAAGCAAGTAGAGGGGACTGCAAATGTCAATCCTTCGTGTTCGCTTTGTGCCAAAGTAACACCGAACTCTTCTATTTTACTTTCGACCGCACAAGTATACGCGAAGCTTAAAAACGGAAATAAAGTTATTGTTCGGTGCCTAATTGATAATGGCTCTCAAAATAATTTGATTACGGTCGATTGTTGTAAGACGCTGAATTTACCAATAATTCCTTTGAGTAATTCGTTTGTCAAAGGAATTGGATCAATGTCTCGACCAATTTTCGGTTACGTGTATTTGGATATTGAGTCTCGCGTATACCCAGAGAATAAATATAATATACATGCGCTTGTCGTTGACAGTATCACCGACCAATTACCTAATCACTATATAGCCAAGGGTGACATGAGGTACTTAGAGGGCATACCTCTCGCAGACTTAACGTGGAATATTCCTGGATGCGTGGATGTCGTCATCGGTGCGCAACTGTTCCCATATATTTATTTAGGGAACAGGGTTGAATCGGGTACTAGTGCACCCCCCGCGTTATCGACCGCTTTCGGTTTCGTGTTGATGGGTGATTACCCCAATAATGTGCTCAACACAAACACATCATTTTCGGCACTCGCACTGAATGATTTAGTGCAAAAATTTTGGCTGTTAGAAGAGATATGACTGCGGATATAAAGCAAATGTATTTACAGATTGAAGTTCCTAGCAAGCATCGCAGATACCTGAGGATCTTATTTCGATTCTCAAATAATGGTCTCATACGAACTTTTCAGTTCAATCGAGTTCCTTTCGGCTTGACGGCAAGTCCATACTTAGCAATGCGGACGGTTCGCCAGTTGGCCCAGGATATGAGACCACATTACCCGGACGCTGCCAAAGTGGCAGAGTCCAAGCTGTATATGGACGACCTGGTCTATTCTATTGCAGATGAGCCCAGCGCCATACGTCTTTCTCGAGAATTAATCTCGTTGTTTAAGTCCGGTGCCTTTGATTTAGTAAAATGGACTAGTAATTCTCAAGTTGTACTTGAGAACCTCCCGGATTCTCACCGCAGCACAGTGGACTTCACTGTTGGTTCTAACAATACCTCTAAGGTGTTGGGCCTTTCGTGGGAACCAGCTGATGACAGCTTCTTCTTTACGACATCTTATGTTCAGGAGAAGTGCACAAAGCGGAGCATACTCTCCATAGTCGCCCGCTTTTTTGATGTCCTCGGCTTGGTCGCCCCTGTCATTCTGTACGCTAAATTACTTATCAAAGAGCTATGGCTGTGCAACATTGGTTGGGATGATACACCCCCTGATAGCGTTATTCGTCGGTTTTCGGCGCTTACACAGGAATTTCCTCTAATTTCAATGATAAAAATCCCTCGCCATGTTGGTGTCCTGAAAGACAGTACGGTGCTCGTTGTTGCTTTCTGCGATGCAAGCATGAATGGTTACGGCTGTGTGATTTATTTGCACACCACTGATCTGTTTGGAAAAATTACAGTGAGATTGTTGTGCGCAAAATCAAAGGTTTCTCCCACCAAAGTGACGACCCTCGCTCGTTTGGAGCTCTGTGCCGCAGTATTGATAATTATTCTGAGCGTCTTCCTATTGCAGGAACATATGCGTTTTCCGATTCTACCGTTGCGCTCTCTTGGATACATTCTTCACCGCATCGCTGGTCGGTGTTTGTTAGTAATCGCGTAGCTCAGTGCCAAGAAAATTTGTCTCCAGAGAACTTTTACCATGTTGCTGGTAGTGAAAACCCGAGCGACTGCCTTTCTCGTGGCATGCTTCCTTCCCAACTCGTTTCACATGATTTATGGTGGAACGGCCCATCATGGATTCGCAGCCCACCTTTGGAATGGCCATTAAAACCGTTTCACCCTACCAATACTGGTGAAATGCCTGAACTCAAGGCTAATGTGCTCATTGCAACATTTCAGGGTGAAAAATCGGTCCTGAGTGAACTGGCTCAGCGTATATCCACTTGGGATAAACTACTAAGGATTGTTGTTTATGTCCTCCGATTCATAAAAAAGATATCACTTCCTCTAGAACGGTCAATAATCTTATGACTGCTGAAAAGGCTGTGATTCGTGCTGTGCAGAGTATTCATTTTGCAGGAGATATTGCTGCACTCCAGAAAGGCAAATTTCATTCCAAAAGACTTCAGAGTTTATCTCTATTTCTTGATGGAGATAATCTGTTACGTATTGGGGGGCGGCTTTCTAAATCGGATTTACCTTTTGAGGTTAAACATCCGGTTTTACTTCCCAAACATGACTGTGTTGTCGATCTGATCATCGCTCACTTTCATGTCGTGAACTGTCATACAGGCCCAGGACTTCTTATGTCTATCTTACGTCAACGCTATTGGATATTAGATGCTAGGACTGTTATTAGGGCGATGGTGCGGAAATGCAATTGTTGCTTCCGCTTAAATCCATCGCATCCTACACCGAAGATGGCAGATTTACCGTCATATCGTGTTGCAGAAGCAAAGGCCTTCGTACATACCGGTGTAGATTACGCAGGTCCCCTCCGTATTACGCTGACTCGTCGGAGAGGACAACATTCTCAAAAGGCATATATTTGTCTATTCGTATGCCTTGTGACCAAGGCTATTCATATTGAGTTGGTCTCTGACTTAACTTCAAATGCTTTCCTGGCTGCTTTCAGCCGTTTTATTTCTCGGCGTGGCCCGGTAACATGCTTGTATTCAGATAATGGTACTAATTTTGTGGGTGCGAAGGCACAATTAGATGACCTCTACAAGTTTTTGGTTGAATCTGAATATGAGCCCTCATTAAAGCGCGAACTCGCTAAGCGTCGTATAGAGTGGAAAATGATTCCACCACGCGCGCCTCATTTTGGGGGTATGTGGGAGTCGAACATAAAGAGCATGAAGACACACTTGTACCGTGTGATTGGAACTCAGCTTCTCACCTATGAGGAGTTACAGACTGTGCTAGTTCAAATTGAGTGCATAATGAATTCGCGTCCACTTACAGTTATGTCTTCTGACCCTTATCCAGAAGTCCTTACGCCTGCGCATTTTTTAATGTCGACACCATTGCAGTACTTGCCTGCTTCTGTCCTGGCAGACGGTAAAATCAATTTGACTCAGCGTAAGCAATTATTAGACAGCATGGTTCAGTCCTTCTGGAAGAAGTGGCGTTCAGAGTATCTGCACACCTTGCAAGTCAGGCAGAAGTGGACTACTTCTGATCATCCGATTGATATCGGAACTGTCATACTAGTGGGACAAGAAGATTCCCCTCCGTTAAATTGGCCTTTAGGCGTGATAACTGAAATCCATCCCGGAATGGATAAAATTGTTCGCGTTGCGACGGTAAAGACAAGATTTGGTTCTTTTAAACGTCCGGTTGTCAAATTATATCCCATTCCAACGCAATAATTTTATATTTTAACTATTTTTGTTTATTTTTATTTATTTATTTTTTGTTTTTAGTCATTGTTTCAATGATCTCTGACCCAGACATGGCATTACTTAATATCCGTTATCTTGGTCAATTGAACTTTATTACATTGTATTTTTAGTTATTTTTCTTTATTTTGTGAGATTCTGCGAATTTCCAATGCGTGTCATTCCTGAATATTACCGGTGAATAGTCACTTTATTTCTATTTCATTTCTTGTTTCATTTGTATTTTTATACTCTTTCTTTTGTAAGCTCTACGAACTTCCAAGGCGGGAAATATGGATATGCGCCATAAATATATTTGGGCATTAATTTCTTTAAATTAATAATTTATGCTATAAGACCATAAGGGCGCCATCTATGGTTTTTGTATTGTATTGAATTTAACCTATGTGACTTGAGATGCAGTGTATTCATGCATTTCCTTACCTCTGTGAGGCAGGCAATTGCTTCTGACGGGAGTGTCAGTGAAAGGCCAACAGATGTCACTGGTCAGTCATTATCCAGTGGTTCACCCAGTGAGTGAATTATTGTTGTACCTAAGATTGGATTTTGGCACGCATTATTAATATGCAAATTTTTCATTGTTGAAACTTCCTTGCTGTGCGAAACATCTGTTAAGATTATGCAATATCGCCTTGACATTTTTATTGAAAAGAAGTGTCTTTTTGTGTGGACATCGTGGCTGAGCTGCATTCTCTGAGTGAGTATTTGTTTGTTTTCACTTTGGTTTTTGGAATTGCTGGGTCAACTGTTTTTTGTGTCACATAGGGAAGAATTCAATTTTCGTTAATTTTACATAGGGTATTCACTCCCTCGTGTCAGGGGCTATTTACACGCCCCTACAGGAACAAACATGCAAAATAGTAGAGCAGAAAGATCAAATAATGATGTGTCCCTTACTTTAATGAAATACATTGAATTGAGAAAATGAATGGTTAGTTTTTTTTTGTTTTTATCGGCGGTCATCGTCTACAGCGCTCCATTCCTCTTTCTATCATAGGTTCCATCCCCACACACTTACAATACATTCGTTATTTTTATTTAATAACCAAAATATTCACTAGAAATAATTTATATGGCAGAACAAGTTTTCCAGGTCAGCTAGTGTATTTAAAAACATTAACTACACACGATTTAGGACAATAAGGAAAATATTTCTGTTGTGCTTGTTTCTTCTTTGGCGATGCTGAGTGGGGGGGATGTATAATATGGTCGCTGTCAGTGGATTTCTTTTTCTCCTCTTAAGAGCCCGCGAGGGATTTTTCAATATTTAATTTTTTTTTCGTATTTTTGCAGATTTTTGCCTATTTTCGAAGTCATCTGTGTCGATAATAGCACCTCAAAAAAAAAGTTTGTAGCTCTGCTTTTTTAGATACATGCATTGTCAATGCCACAAGTTTAAATTAAATATTCAAAAAAATATTTTTTCTTACTTTATAACTGTTTATAAAAGATCAGTTTTCAAAAAATCGTCAATGTACCACTGATTTTTTTCCATCTGTCGTCATATACGAAAATAAAAAAAATATTTAAAAATATTTTGTTATAGTACACATATCAACCTATACCCCCACATTTATATTTTTTTATAAAATGCGCAAATAATGAGGTAAAATAATTTTTAAAAACTACGTAAATCGATGTACTTTGAAATCGATTTTATGTATTAAAAAACAAGTATTTGAAAAAAATAAAAATAATGTGTATTAAAACAATATTTAAACGATACAAACTGATAATTAAATAAAAATAATTTTGTGATTTATTGTGTAATATTCCATTTTTATCTGTACCCAAAACAGATAAAAGCGATTCCATTTCCAACTGCTCTTCATTACGCGAAAGTCAGTCGCCACAAGAGGTTCTTTCGTGACGCTCTGTTCTGTAAAGTAGTATTAAGAATACATGCATGTGTTGGTTTTTGTATAGAATACGTATACTCTGGAGAAAAGAAATTCGACCACTGAATTTGGACGGGGAAAGTGAATGAATCTTGTCAAAAAGATATATTTTAAAACGATAGTGGCCAGGACACGGACTGCCATATACTTGTACCTTCCTACGTTTTGCCTTGTTTGTGTGCAAAAAATAATATCCGTGGACCCAAATATGAATACAGTGATCACTCGGTTTTACGAATCAATTTTTAACTGCTTTTATGTTTATTTTTATACGTGGGCTTTCGAAAAATATTTTTAATGTTATCATTGAAATCAATTACTAATTATTAAGTTCTGCTGGATATTTTTAATGATTTTAATTATATGCGTACCGGCAAAAATTGTTGATTTGGCGATGACTTTGGTAGGCAAAACTCCCATTACTTGTAAACAATAATAAATGAAACTTTAATTATTTTCAATTAGCTTTTATTATTCGGAAGTTTTATTCCTTTTGACCATTTTTACTTAGTTTATTTAATTATGAATACATTATGGAGCAGATGAATGAAGAAAAGAGTATAAGGAGAAGGAACGAGGTGAATGTGTATGGTAGAAGAAGTCGGGGGGAGAATGGCACGATCAAGTGAACCAGCGCCCTAGGGGTGATTTTTCACCAATACGGCATTATACAAATCATCCAATTATTATTATTAAATGGTTGAGATTCAGAACTGTACCTAACTGTATAATATTTTTCGATATCTCTGTATCTGGCAGTAAAACCATGTAAAAATTAAACATTTTGTTAAAGCCCATCAGTGCTTTTACAATATAAAAATTTCTGTGTTGTCTTACTTTTTCGAAGAAGGCATGTATATTATCCGCCATAATATTATTTTATTTTTCAAAAGCGAGTGTCAAGTTACACACGAAATAGGGCTGTCCAAATAAATGGTTAATTATTATTATTCATAATTTAACTAACTAACCATCACGCCGTTTCTCCGCAGGGGTAGGCAGAGAGGACGGACCGCCAAACAACTCGGTCTTGGCACACACTTCTTGCCTCGTTCACATTCATACATCGTCTCATATATGCTTTTCTATTATTCTGACTCTTGACATGGTCCCACTCAAGTATCTGATTCACTTGGTCGTGCCATGTCTTTCTTGGGCGTCCCCGACTTCTTCTACCATTTGCGTTATATATTATCCTTACACTCCTTCCCTCGTTCATTTGCTCTACATGCCCAAACCATCAGAGCGTTCCTTTCTCAATCTTACTCATTAGGCTTATATCAGCTTTGCATTCTTTGCGGATCTCTACGTTTCTCACACGATCGTACATGGTTTCACCACACATACGCCTAAGGGATCTCATTCTACAGCATTCAGTCTACTTTCATCATTTCTCTGCCAGTTCCATAACTCACTGCCATATATCCATTAATAGAGTTACCTGCATTCACCCCTCTTTCAATATCTCTATCAGCCTTCCCATCTCTCGTAAACATATTTCCCAAATACACAAACTCATCCACCTGCTCCAAGTATTCATCATTCACAACTATGTTGCACATTGTTTTCGGATTCTCTCTTTCAAGCATATGACTTTAGACTTACTTACATTCATCATTCACTCCAGAGCCCTTGAGGTGATTTTTCACACAAACGGCGCTATACAAATTATCCAATTATTATTATTATTATTATTCATACATACTTCGTTCATCCTAGATACGAGAGACTGTAGATCTTCTATACTTTGAATCTCTCGACCCATCGCCTTACTCCACCGTTGAAGGGATGAATCGTTACGCCTGGATACACTGAAACCCAGATTCCTACCCATCCCTAATATCTATTTCCTTTTCGGAACTTCATCTCCTTCTTTTCCTTAAAATAACCTCCACACAGCATTCCTTAAGATGACATAGTGATGATGATAGTGTGATTTGATCTGAAAAACCAAAATACCATTTTATCAAGTACAGTATCACAACAAGATGACAGGATAGACAGACTTGAATACATGCAACAAATATGTAATATTGAAATAAGAGGCGTTCCGGAATCCATCTCCAATAACTATATGGAAGTCATCAATAAAATATCTAAATTTCACAATGTTTCATTATAAGTACCTATTTTTTTTACATTAACTCCACACAGGAGTCCCTGAGGAAAATAATTCTCCTCAGGGTCTAAGTCATCTTAGGGGATTCCTATGTAGAGGGTGTTTTTGAGGAAGGGAAGGATAGTAAGTTTTGGGAAGGAAAAAGCTATGAGGGGTGGGTAGGAATCTAAGGGGTTAGTGTGTCCAGGAGTAACGGACGTATAATCCATCCCTCCAACTGCGGTGCAAGGAAATGGGTAAGATCAAAAGTCCTCCCTCACCCAGTCTCTCGCGATCCGACCCGCCACGCAGCAGGTGAGCAGGCGCATCCGCCGCCAAGACCTGTAAAAACCTCACCACATGAACCCGGGCACCCTTGCTCACTCAAGTCACCAAACTTAGCGAACCATTTGGGGAGACCTATGGCAGAGGTGTTGGTTATCCAATAAATGGTTCCCGAGGCGGTGGTACCCATATCCGCCTCCAAATTGAATAGTTACTGTAAAAAAGGTTTTGGCTTTGATTTTAATAAATGTAGTTTCCAAGATTGTTTTTTTATTCAAATTTTGTGGCAGCCCTAGAACGTTAGTCCAGCAACAGTCCAGCAAAATACAAAAAAAACGACATCGTGTGTGGCGGTTTCCAGTGTTGTAATCTAATAAAAAATATCCCATATTTATTGGTATTTATATTTTTTGTCGTGAATATTATATTTTTGGACACATTATATATTACATAAATTGAAGCAATAAACGTCTAATATGAATGTCGCGATGAGGAGAAACTGATTTATTTTAGATGTTTGTTAAGTTTTAATCAATGTGCGGAGTTAAATTTACAAACACAGAGATTTCTAGTATTAACATCGCAAAAATCACACATTTATCTTAAAAGCTGAACAACATAAATGCGGCGTTGAATTAATTCGTCGATTCTAAAAATTTTCACATATTATTAATTTTTTTTTTTAACAAAATAGGGAATTTCGGGGAAAAATTCCCCAACATATAGGGAACATGGACATTCGACTGAATTAGCAATCCGCCAAAACTGTCAACGATATTTTTAATATACCATTTTTTATTTGTTCGGGAGTGTTCGTTTGAACTTCGGATTTCCGAGCGGATGAAAGGATACAAATCAGTTTAAGCAACGATTTTTGGCGGAATTGTCTTCAAAATGTGCTGAGAGCGACGCAAGCGACAAAAACTATAACTATTTTATCCAATCTGGAAAAAATCGCTAGGCCTGCTATGCTCTTAATAATTCCAAAGTTTTATATCATTATTACCTCTTACAATTACCTTCACAGCTGTTGTAAGTAGCAATGGTGCATGTATAATAAAGTAGCAGACCCGGCCACACGTCGCTGTGGCTAACGATAGCTTTATAACCAACGCCATCTGTTAAATCAAATCCACACTTGGTCAGATATATTATGTATTTCAACCAATTTACGCAAAACCTTTACAAATTATAAACAAACCTTTCTCATGAATCACTCTATCCTACCTACCTACCTACTACAAAAGTCTAGTGTTGACATATTCTTACGTCTGCTATAATTTATTAAAAACCAACATAAAACTGTAGTGTACTAAACTTAAAGACCTAAACTATTCCAATTCAAAGATCGCGCTTCTAATCAGTGCATTTATATCTTGCGAAGTGTTATTTTTTCATGTTTTTTGTCTTCCCAAAGAAATTGCATGTTAACTGTCAAAAATAAATAATAAAAATAAAACTGTCATTCTGTACTAAAACAAGCCAGCTGTTAAAAAATACAAAAGTGCCATATCTGTGTTGAAAATATCATACAATCAATTTTATTCACAGCGAAATCACTTTATAAATTAATTTCAACATGAATACATTATGCATCGTTTGTGACAAAAATATTGACAGTCCAGCCGAATTCATAGCGTGTGTAGTCTGTGAAAACGGCTACCATCTTGTTTGTGCAGAGATTGGGGAAAATCTACGTGGTGCTCGTAATTCTCAATGGAAATGTAAAAAATGTTCAAAAAATTTTACGAAAAAAAAGAGCAAAAATACGATATGTGATATGAAAATAGATCAAGAGCCATCTAGCGGCAAATCTACCAAGCAGCTAACCCAACCTTCTAAATCGGCAGTCGAGCAGTCAACAGACGAGGAGAAATTTCCTTCCTCAAACAAAGATGGCGCAAGCGGTTTACTTACGTCGAATTATTTCATTATGGAACTAAATAATTTCAAAAAATCCATAATGGATTTTGTTGAACAAAAATATGAATCGATTATCGCACAAAATAAAGAAATCCTTGATTCAATTAATTTTTTAGCGGATCAGCAAGACCAGCTAAAAAAACGCATAACTGAAATTGAATCCTCACAAGAAATTATCAATACTGATATATTAGAATTAAAAAAACAAAACGCTGTATTAGAAAAAACTACTTCTCTTCAGGACGACAAAATTGACCGGCTGGAGTACATTACACAGATGTGCAATATCGACATCAGAGGCATCCCTGAAGCAACCAATGAAAATATTATGGAAACTCTTAAAAAAATATCAAAAATCATTAATTACGGAGAGAACACGATACCTTTACAATCTGAAATTAATAAAATGTACAGACTAGGACCAAAATTGTCTGAAAAAAATCCCAGATCTATAATAGTGTCGTTCAATAGTATTAAATCTCGAGATGACTTCCTACTCAAACTCAAAGAATATAAAAAATCCTCTACCTCCAGTTCAAGCAAACTCAATACAGCAGATTTAGGGCTATCGCAAGAAGCAAAACGGATTTACGTGTCGGATCATTTAACGCAAAAAGGAAAATTCCTACTCTCTCAAACTAAAAAATTTGCCAGAGATTATAACTATAAATACTCTTGGACATCCTCGGGGCGCATTCTGCTAAGACAAACGGATACATCCAAAATTATTACGATTAAAAACATCATGGATCTCGATCGAGAAAAACGTCAACAACTGTGACAGATGATAAAAAGTACCTCAACATTTACTTCACCGATAAACGAAAATAATCCGGCTAATATCATTTTCACCGCAAGTTTTCATATTATGCGTTTTTTCTTTGTCTTTAAAAATAATGTATTAATTCATAATAATTCATTCTTACTCTTTTTAGTAGTTCTTTCATGCAGCAACAAAATCAGTATGAAAATTGTTTATATCAGTATTCACTTTTTTTATTATACGTTATCTCCTTTGAATGTAACTCACATTTCTTTAACTCTCTCTAAGAAAAAATTATATATCTCCATAAATAATACTGTCATTACAAGTTTTTATTCGAATATTACCACTATCTACAATTCACACACACTAAGAATAATACCTAAGATTTATCAAAATAATTCATTCTCTAGTAACAGAAAAAATATTACAAAAATTACAAATCTTACAATTAAAAATTCTAACCTTACTCTTCCTCTAACCAAAAATAATCACGCTGTTTTAGTATTCTTTAAGATAATATCAGTTTACTGTGTAAATATTATTCTTCATGCATGTTCTCGTAGGAATCTGAGTATTAATACCTTATTTACTCACTGTTGGATGCTCCTATTTTCTGTAATAATCTTTTTATTTTGGTTAACTATTATTATACTCACTTGTATTTACAGAATTTACATTAACTACAAATGCTCGAGCTCTGTCAAAATAATGTTTTTGTATTTCCCAAAAACCATTACTACTGTTTTATTTACATATTTTTTAATCATACTTTTGCATTTTTCACATGTTACTGTATTTAATTATTGTTTCTTATCACACCTATCAATGCAAACCTACTTATGGTACCAAAGTATTATCGCCAAAAGCACTTACCTAGCTATTATCCACTCCATTGTTATAATATGCTTTATGATTGATAATTATGTAAACATTTCCTTCGCTTGTTTTTTATCGGATCATACCTACATTTTCGAGAAGATTTTACGAACTCAAATTATTGTACTCCCACTATTATTCTTATTATTATTATTAATTACATCGCATGTTATTTCTTGTAGTTTTATGAATCACACCACCAAAAGCAATATGTATAAAAATGTAATTTTCTGTCTTCAATCAAGCCAATATATTTTTAACATTTATATGCTCAAAACTGTATTCTTACTTTCTTGTATCAGCATAATTATTATAATAATTGCCTATCTAACTTCTAATTATTCCTACCATATTTCACCTTTTTTGGCCAAATCTCAAGCCTTTTTAATATTTCTTAAGAAAATGGTAGATCACTCCATACATATTTTTTCACTCGCATGTTTTTATAAATTCTACACCATTCATAATGTTTATACCGAAAACAATGTATTCATACTTTCTGTAATGGTTCACTCTGGTATTAACATACTTATTCTCACAAAATATAATGTCATATCGTATTATTCGACATTCTTACTGTATAAACCAATAATAACATTTTTATTAACACAAATATTCCTCACCAGCAATAATATCTTCAGTCGCTTCTCTACTCTAGGTTTACTGACAACATTTACAACATTTATCTCAATAATAAATAAAACTTGGAAAGAAATCTACTGCAAATGCAAAACTGAAATTTACTCAAGCTCCGTTCTAATTACATCTTTGCACATTCCAAAAATCATTACAACTTTTTATTATATTATAACGTACTTATTGCACTCATATCTTTCCCGCATAATCACTTACCATGTTCTTATCTATTTATCAAACTTACCTATACTCTATCGACCTGCTCGTTCTAAAATTAACTTTTGCTTAAATATTCATTTTTTTTGTTTTTTTTTGTTTTTGTTTTTAACAAATAGAAAACCATGGATTTAGAAATGAATGATATCAATGTACAAATAGAAAATCATGGTAATATAATTACCTCTGAAACTAATGTTGCATCAACTTGTATAGATACACTAAAGCCATATACACAATTAAAATTATTCTCTACAAATATTCGCAGCATAGATAAGAACTTCAACAATCTACTAGTAACGCTTGCTGACTTGAATAATATATTTGACATAATAATTTTAACAGAATGTTGGATCAAATCAAATTATACTCACAAAAAAATTACAGGATTTACTGTTTTCAATACATTGAATAACAAGACACAGTCAGATGGAGTAATCGTCTATGTAAAATCCGATCTCTACCCGACCATCTCTGAATTATCCGTCGACAATGCCAACTGCCTCAAAATTAAAATAAACCAGACCACCATTCTTGCACTATACAGGTCACCTAAACAACAAAATGTTTCAGCCTTCCTTAAATCTTTAGACGTGGCATTATTGAACTGTAGAACAAATGAAGAACTAATGGTAATAGGCGACATTAACATAGATTTACTTAAGCCCATGTCAACACAAACACTCGACTATAAAAACCTAATGACTCAATACGGGCTTGTTTCTTATATTAATGTCCCAACTAGAGTAACCGACATGACCAAATCATGTATTGACCACATATTCCTAAGAACAAAAAAAAATTCAAAAGGAATTGTTTATCAATCAACTATAACTGATCACTTCTCAATAGTAATTGGCCTCATGAATAAAAAATCCACTCCCATTACCTCATGTGAAAATACATTAAAGACTACGATCAATTTTGAGGAACTAACCTCCAAAATTAAATTAGAAAATTGGCTCTCTGTTGTAAATTCTTCAGATGTAGATGTTGCATTTAATAAATTTTCTGAAATACTATTGAAACATATTCAGGCTGTTACCGTTGAATCCCCTTTGAACAACTCAAAAAATAAAAAACTAAAACCATGGATAACAGATGGTTTAATTTTTTGTATTAAAAAACGGGACAAACTCCACAAAAACTTAATTAACAATCCAAATACACAAGCCCAAACATTTTATAAAAAATACAGAAATATTTGTAACAATCTCATCAGAATCACTAAAGAAAACTACTATAAACATAAATTGTCCAGAGCCGGTAATAATAATAAAAAAATTTGGCAAATTATTAAAGAAATATCTGACACTGACCATTCAACACCAACAATCAATAAATTAAACATCAACGGACTAGACACTTCACTAAAAGTCGACCCTGACACTGTGACCAATCACATAAATGAATATTTTTGTAATATTGGAAAAAACTTAGCATCACAAATTTTAAATAAAACATCTACCGATGAAAATGCACTTGCCAACAATATAAATATCTCTGCTTGTGAAACAAACAATTCATTCACACTCGACCCCACCAACTCTGCTGAAATTTCACAAACTATAAAACAACTAAAGCCTTCCCATTCATGTAATCATGATAAAATATCCTCAAATATACTCAAAATTATTGAACCTTTTATAAATCTACCACTGGAACATATCATTAACCTCAGTCTCGACAAAGGTATATTTCCGTACAAACTCAAACTTGCTTTGGTCCAACCAATTTTTAAGTCTGGAACTCCTACTGAGATATCAAACTATAGACCTATCTCCATTTTATCATCACTCTCCAAAATCATAGAAAAAATCGTAAAAAAAAGACTTACTGACTATCTTACAAAATACAATCTTCTCTCGCCTAACCAGCATGGGTTCAGAGAAGGGCTCAGCACAGATTCAGCTATTCTAGAATTAACATCACACATAACAGAAGCCCTAGACAAAGGTGATAAATGTCTGGCAATATTTCTAGACTTAGCTAAGGCATTTGACACAGTCTCTCGTCGAATCCTCCTAGCTAAGCTTCATAAAATTGGAATAAAGAATAAGGCATTTGATTGGTTCAAATCTTACCTAACAGACAGAAAGCAATTTGTTAAGTTACCATCATACAAATCGTCTCAACCTATCAGAATCAATTTTGGTGTACCACAGGGCAGTGTACTCGGTCCAATACTTTTTCTCATATACATTAATGATTTATGTAGATTAGAAATTGATGGCAACATAATCACCTTTGCCGATGATACTGCCCTGATACTAAAAAGTAAAACATGGGTAGAAACTTTTCATAAAGCGGAACTAATTTTGCAAAATGTTAAACAATGGCTGGATGATAATTTACTAACGCTAAACATAACCAAAACAAAATACCTAACATTCAGTACAAATAATCCAAGTCAACCCTCAAGTAATCATGTATTAAAAATACATTCTTGTAGTAATATATCCAGCTGTTTATGCAATCCATTGGAAAGAGTAGACTCCGTCAGATACTTAGGCGTAATAATCGATAACAAACTGCGATGGGAAGAACATGTAATTAACGTCACAAGCCGTATAAGGAAACTGGCTTATATCTTTAGATCATTGCGCAATATACTACAAAAAAATACAATGAGAACAGTATATTTTTCCCTGTGTCAGTCAATCTTATCGTACGGTATAATTATCTGGGGAGGATGCTCCAAAACTGTATTAGATCCATTAATAAAAGCCCAAAAATTAATAATACGGACTATTTACAGAGTTCATTATATACACCCCACGAAAGACCTATTTAAAGACTTCAAAGTTCTTAATGTAAAATCCATATATGTAAAAAATATTACCTCTTATTTTAAATTCAAATTTACAAAAAAAAAAATATATAAATTCAAAATACAACACAAGATATTCAAACCTATCGAATTATATTATTCCAACAACAAAAACTTCAATGGCCCAGTCCCAGTTCAACTTTCTTGCACCTAAAATTTTTAATAATTTATCATTTGAAATAAAGTCCAAAGACAAATATCTCACTTTCAAAAAGGCGCTTACTGACCTTCTGATGAGTGACAATGACAGTGTTTATAACCTGTTTCACATACTAAAATAGTTATTAATTATTAATAGTTAAAAGAAAACAAAACGTAAGATATAATAATGTTTTATTACTAATGTTTTTGGGTTATTTGTCATTCAATTTATTCAAAATTAAAAACGGTTTTTGCAAATGCAAAATGATTTTAATGCAAAACGGAAATTTTCTAACCTTCGGAACATCCCCGATATGAGAGGTTAAACTTCCATATTCATCGGTTAATTATCATATTTAATGTCATATTTTATGTTTTTACCCCGCTTATAGCTCAATTTGACATAATTTTTCTTATAAAAGTAATGCTTTATAATATTATGATGTTTTAATTTAAAATCACTTCATTAATATGTTAAAAAATAGAATTATACCAACGCATATTGTCGAACAGGCTATGCCTTTTGTAATCTTTTTTGTTTCCATTTTTTGTATTATCTTGTATTTGTATGTTTTTTTTTTAATAACTGTTACAATGAATCAAAACTTTTCAACAATAGAAAGAGTATATGCCTGAATTATTTATTGTACATATTTACATTGTATTCATTTATCTATTTATAAAATAAGAAATATATATAGCAATAAGCTGCACATCTCACTAGGGCATTCCTGTATCGAGATGTGCAGTTTTACAACAAAGTTTTACAACAATGTAGTTTTACAATAATGTAATTTTAAAAAAAAGATAAGAAAGAAACATACACATAAACTTAATAAAAATATTATAATAAACCTACAAAAGCAGCATGAGTACAGTTATTCAAACATTAATAAATAATTATATTCTGTCACCATGTTAGAAAATAACACCTCTTTTATTAACATATATCTCAATACTATTTGGAAAGATACTTACTGCAAATACTCAAGCTCCATTCTAATTACACCTTCATACACTTCAAAAAAAAAAAAAAAATTACAACTGTGTGTAAATGTGTTGGTACTGTGTCCATGGCCGTATATATACATATTAATGTATTCATGTACCTAGACGCATATAGATGTGTAAGTGTGTGTGTGTATATGCCTATGTGTGTATGGATGTGTGCACCTGTATATACGTATGCGTATGCACTCACACATATAAATTTTAAAATAAGGATATGTATCTTCTCACAAACTTATCCTTACCCAATTCTTTTTCTCTTTACTAGTTTTTTATTATAACTTTACCAATTTTCAACATCATTACATTACTAATAGTTCCATATGTTAACAATAGACTTCACTTAAAGTAAATGTCCTCCATTGTCACCATGAAACAGGCAGCCGCCTAGTATGGTGATTCAATGTATCCAATTCTATGTAAATGTCTAATTATGTAACATGTATTTAAATAAATAAATAAATAAATAAATAAATCTATTGGTAAAAAACCGCACGAAAATCCGTTGCGTAGTGTAAAAAATCTAAGCGCACATACAGCGTGAGCGACCTCATTTTATTCTTGGTAAAGATAAAGATAAAGAAGATTACAATTGAAGAAACAGTCGACAAAATATTTTATTTATTTATTTACATAATATCAGAACAAAACCCTTTGTACACAGTTGAATTTATATTAAAATAAATAATTATTTCTAACTATTTAAACGGTTCCATGCCAACTCATCAGAATCAACTCAACTAAACACCTCTTTGAAAAATCATTAAAAGCTACGGGGGCATACATTAATTACGTGAGCAGTTTTTCTTCCAATCTAGACCCCCCCCCCCACCTGGGTGAGATAAATTTTGGCCACTTCGTATATATATTCTTTTCAAGTAACGTGAGGTTTTGCTGGACCCCCCCTCCCTTTGACATCACGTAATTAATGTTTGCCCCCTATGAAAAATAATCCATTACCTAACTCAACTTACCTATTTAACCAGTGTTTTTGCATTTTTTTTCTTCACTAAATGAGTTTTCAAAGGAGGTTATTAGTTGAGTTCATTCCGAGTTGTCCGGTCATCACTGCACACTTGTATACAATACCCATGTGGAAACCTGTAAATGGTTCAATAATTGTACTAAATTATTATATACTTTGTTGATAATGTAAACTGTTGGTCTCCCAAATAAATAAAAAAAAAAAAAAAAAAAATCATTTAAAGACCTCATTAGAGTTTCTATAATAGTATTATGTGGGTAATACACACACATTAATTTATTTCATCACAATTTCGTATTTTCCTCGGTTACCTCGAGCGTCTGAAAAATAAAAATCAGTCGTTATTCATCTATAATTAAACGAAAGAGAAAACAGGCCAGTGGCTTATCAGGAGTCGGGCGAGCATCTCGATTGTGTCCAGGTTTTCCACAGTGAGAACAAGTAGGCGTGTCTGCATTACATTTCGATGCAGTGTGGCCGTAAAGTTAACAGTGTTCACATTTTAGACTGTCGATCCAATCCCTTACGATATATATTTGCCAGTCCATAGCCAATTTAGAGAAGCGAATGAGGGAGTGACGAACAGAAGGAAGAACTCTGAAGATATCAGTACACAATCCAGTACGAGGTCCTACTTTGTGAGAGAACTGCAACTTATCTTTCAATTCATTCAGTTGTAGACCGGTTCTTCATGAGTTTGCTAGTTTATAGCGAAGGTGGTTTTCTCGAGGGGCACAACTTGAGGTAGACCATGGATAGGCTATCCGAGAAAGTATATAGAAAGAAACTGCCGCTTTCAGACCGGCATCGGATAGTGTCGGTGCATTGGCAAGTTTGATGGCCTCTGCATCGGTACTCGGATGCACAACTACACCTCCGTTCCTTATTTCACGTCCTCTCATGATTGTGATTCCCAAAGATGATGGGTTTGTTGAAGTTTTGAGAGTTTCGAGGGTACTGCTGGAAGGAAGTAACTTGTCATAGTTGGGGAAGATAAGTACCGCGGGTCTTGCAGGAAGTACAGGGGTATTGTTTCTAGTGTTCGGTGCATATTTAGAGTGGGCTTGGTTGGACGTAATCAAATTCCATGTTCTGTTCCCATTTTCCAGTGTTTGATCAGAAGACATATATTTGTTGGTCTGTAGTTCTCCTTCGAGGTTACCTAGTTTTACACCTATTTGACCGGCATTTCCCAAAAGATCGGCAAATTTGGGGGCGAGTTTTAATATTTGATGTTTCCATTATTATGATGTTTAATAGATTTAAAATAGAAGTTTCCTTTGCCAGGAATTGCTGGGCCGAGATTTCTTGATCCATTTTATATTATGTACTATTATTTTGTCGGTGGCGCCTGTTGGCAGGCAACAGTAATAGCACAATCGGTGGCGCCTGTTTGCAGGCAAAAACAACATCACAGGCAATGTTTTGGTTCGAGTCCGCGACGGCAGGTAATTTGTATTTTGACAATAACAGCGGCACGGCGCGCGGTCGGCGTCGAAGTGTTTGTGTTCAGATCAGATCTAAAATTAGAGACAAGATCTAAAATTTAAAGCAATGCTCGGTGTTAAAGCTAGTATTAAATAAATGTGGGCAATTTCTAAATTATGCTTTATATTTTATTACAATATCATTATTCTTCATTATGTTAACATACTTTACTGATGACATCAAAGTTTGATGTCATCAGCAAAGTATGTTAAGTAAGTCAGCAAAAAAAAATTCTGTGTTTTATAAACTTTAAGTTAAATATCCCATTCGAGGACTTAAAATATAATTTATTATTAAATATTCTAAAAATACACACTTCCACCATGAGTTATATGTTTAGTATTGCCATTTGAACAAAAGTAGTGCCCTCATATGTTTTCTACTCTCATTTGACAAACTGTATTTATTTATTTTTTGTGGTAAGATTCGTTCTAATCGATTGTTCGGTGTAATTATTTCCTAATATAATCATCATCATCATCTCTCTTGGGTCTACAACCCCTGTTGGGTATTGACCTCCTCAATAATCTTTCTCCACTCATCTCGATTCTGCGCTAACTCTCTCCAGTTTAGAAGCAAAATCGAGGTTTTGTATTCCCCGTTTTTCTCCTCCAAAACTGCATCATTTTTTAAAATTTCTTTTACTAACTGTATTGGAAGAAAACAATCTGTGTCTGTACGTTTTGCTTTTTATAAAAATACATTGTCTAGTTTGTATACTGAACGTCTGTAGATTGCGTTAATATCAGGCAACGGTGACGATTTTTAGAGGGTCCTAACTTCTATAAGAAGCATCTTATCAAAAAAGCAAAACGTAACGACACGCTAGTGATCGATATTTATATTGTATTAATAAAACATTTTCACTAGTGTCCAAATCCATAGAGTAATTTACATTTGGTCACAATTTGACGGTACCACAGTTAAACACAAACAGCCTTACTAAAACAGTAAAAATTCTTCTCAGTAAAATCAGGGGTTTGTCTAGGTCTTGGCAGCAGATGCCTCTACCCACCTACTGTTTGGCGAGCCAGATTTGGACGGACTGGTTCAGGAAGCTTTTTACCTCTCCAGCAGGACTTTCTCGACACATCGCCTAACACTGCAATTGGAGGGATAGATTCATACGTCCGTCATTCCTGGACATATTGGTCCTCAGATTCCTTTCTACCCCTAATAATGTCTATTTCCTTCCCATTTTTTTTTCTTTTCAATTTGGGAGGCGGGTATGGGTACTGCCGAACCGGGAACCATTTATTGGATAACCAACACCTCTGCCATAGGTCACCCCAAGTGGTTCGCTACGTTAGGGGTACCCGGGTTCATGGGATGAGATTTGTCCGGGTCTTGGCGGTGGACGTGTCTGCCCACCAGCTGCGTGGCAGGCCGGATCGGGAGAGCCTGGTTGGGGGAGACCTTGTTACCTCTCAAGCAGAACTTTTTTGTAATATCGCCTTGCACCGCAGTGGGAGGGATGGATTCATACGTCCGTCATTCCTGAATTGACTGACCCCCAGTTTCTACCCACCCCTCACACATATTTCCTTCCCAGAACATCCTCTACTTCCTTTGCTTTAAAAATATTTTCCTAGGGGCCTCCTTTTTGGAGCTATTGTAAAAAAAGGTCTTTCTTCACCAGCAACATTTTCCGCTTACTGTGATGGTAGTAGGAGATTTTCAAATATTGTCATGTTATTTGTAACCCGAAAATGTTTGCTTTCTTCAAAAAAATATTAAAAAGGTGTGGAGCCAAAGTATATATTTTTTTTTTAACATATCTTCTAAATCTTTTAAATAATGTCTTCAGATAGAGTTCAGTCAGCCTTGCCGCCGTGTGGTTTGCTTCATCTATCAGATCCTTCGATTTCCGCAGACTGTTTGCCATCAAAAAACCTCTGAAAGTATTTTGCAAGTTATTATAGTCACATATTAGTGTACTTTTCTGCAATTAATGGCTTGATCGCATTGGGCAAGTTGAGTAACGAGTATCCTCGCTACTTCACTGACCAAAATGCTACTACTAACTACTAAATGTATGGTGTTCGGACAAGTTTAGTTACTTAAATACTCGCTACTCGACTGAAATACTAGCCTGGTCTGTACGGGTCATAAGATCGAAAATTAACCTATCAAATTATCACGAAATTTTGTCATTTATTATAATATGCAAAAAACTAACTGCTTTGAGCGGTTGTTTCAAAACTTTACCCTTTAGGAGAGTATGGCCGCACCGTAAAATATATGCATAAAAGAGTATGGACGCATACGGTGTGGCGGTATTCGTAGATTTTTTTTTTTTTTTTTACATTAACTCCACACAGGAGGCCCTGAGGAAAATAATTTCCCTCAGGGCCTATGTCATCTGGGATGCTGTGTGGGGGTTTTTTTTTGAGGAGAGGAAGGAATGAACATTGGTCTTGAAGAGACCCATGTTGTAGGAAGGAGGAAACACAGAGGCCGGCAAATCATTCCACAGCCGAAATATCTATAATATAAAAATGAATCGCTGAATGTGTTGCTAAGCGCATAACTTTTGAACGACTACACCAAATTGGATAATTTTTTTTTTGTGTGTTCGTTTATTGTCAGGAAAAGGTTATTATGAAACTTTAGTTGAGCTCTGGCATTATGAAATTTGTATAAAAAATTGCTATTGGTGGCACGCGAGGAAGCGGCTATTGCTATGGAAAGTGGGAGGGAGGGAAAGATGGGGGAGGGGAACCAGGGAGGGGAAGGGGAACCTGGAGGGGAGAGGGGGACCTGAGAGGAGGGAGGGGAACTCGGGGGGTTCGTGGAACGGGGGAAGGGGGGAGTGGAGTGGGGGGAGGGAAGGTGGAGGTGACGGAGTGAGAACGCAAGAGGGGAAGAGGACGCAGGAGAAGAAGGGGAGACGGATGGGGAACGGGACGAATGGGAAAGGACACTCAGGGAGAAAAGGTCATAAGAGGTCTCATTATACACGAATTCAAAATTCAGACGTATAAAACCTTGGATCACTTGTGGCCTAATAAAATCTATTAGAGAAAAAGAGAGGCTATATAAAAATACAATTAAAAATCCACACGATGAAAATGCTAATATAGTTCTCAAAAAATATAGAAATAAATTAACATCTTTAATTAAAAAAAGTAAAGACGACTTCTTTAAAAAAATAATCTCTACTTCAGAAAACAATCTAAAAGTTATTTGGAAAACGGTAATTTATGCGATTGAACATAAGAAAAAAAAATTCTATAAAATATTTAAAACATGAAAATAATATCATAGATGTATCCAAAGACCCAAAACTAACAGTAAACATTTTTAATTCTTATTTCTCTAAAGTAGGAAATAATCTCGCTGAAAAAATCTCTAAATCTGTACACACACCTAAACCTATAACAACTAATACACAAAAACAAAATACACTATCCACTTTAAAAAAACTACTGAAACTGAAATACAACTTGTAATAGAAAGCATGAAAGACGGATCCTCTCCAGGTTTTGACCACATTTCTGTGAAAATTCTTAAAGAAATGAAAATGTATCTACTGAAACCACTAAACCACCTTATTAATCTCAGTCTGACTAAAGGCATATTCCCAACAAATTATAAAAAATCTATAATATCCCCTATCTTTAAAACCGGCGACCCGCAAAATGTTTCAAATTATCGACCGATATCACTAATATCGAATATAGCAAAAATATTTGAAAATATTGTGAAAAAAAGGGTTGTTGATTTTCTAGAAAACAATAAAATATTACATTCCCATCAATTCGGATTCTTAAAAACAAAAAGCACACAAGATGCAATAGCAAATGTAACATCATTTATATACTCTGCACTTGATGAAGGAAATAAATGCGCAGGAATATTCATAGACCTAAGAAAAGCATTCGATAGTATCTCACACGCAAAGCTTATCAAAAAACTGAAATTAAATAACATCAATGATAAAGTCGTTCAATGGATAGAAAATTATTTGAACAATCGTGCACAATTTGTTAAAATAAATGACCAAACTAGCGACCAAGAAACATCAAATTTTGGTATCCCACAGGGCACAGTGCTTGGACCAATACTGTTCATTTTGTATGTAAACGACATATTTATTCAACCATTGCATGGCCAAATTATCTCTTACGCCGATGATACAGTTCTTTTAATAAAAGAAAAAACTTGGGAAAAAATTAATCTAAAAGCTACAGAAGACATAAATAATCTAAAAATATGGTTTGACAATAACCTCTTGTCGTTAAATAGTGATAAAACATATGTCATTCCTTTCGAAATTAACACTAACATTGTACCTCCAAATCTTCAAATATTCTTACATAATCATTCTCTCGCACAACACGATACTAATCACTGCCAACAAAAATGTTCACTTCTGAAAATAGCGGATAAAATTACATATCTTGGAATAATCATAGATAAAAACCTAGAATGGAAAGATCACATCGGACATACAATAAAAAGAGTTAGGAAGTTAATTCATATATTCTTACGGATAAGAAACTTTTTATTAACGAAAAATCTATACTCAATATACTACGCATTAGTACAGTCTATTCTTCAGTATGCCATTATCAGTTGGGGAGCAGCTTACAAAACTAGTCTGACCCCCATAGAAATTGTTAAAAAACTAATAATAAAAATTATACTAAAAAAACCTCCAGACTTCCCAACTGATCGCATATTCGAAGAATTCAAAGTTCCAACATTTAAAAACTTATTTATAAAAAATTCAATTGTACAAATTATAAAAGAAAAAGAAAAATAAGCATTTATAACTGAAAATCGTACTAGACTTAAACATGTATTTGTGTGCCCCAAATTAAACACTTCTTTTGCCCAACACCATTATACTCACCAAGGAAAATTCTTTTTCAATAACCTACCAATAGAAATCAGAAGCATTGGGAACAAAGTTCAATTGTTGAACTCCATCAAAAAGTATTTTAGAGAATGTCACACTAAAAATCATACTTGTTTTTCTTCTTACTGAATACATATATGTTTGCATATTTTAGTTAACGGGTCTGATTGCCATGTGTCTGTATTAACTGCACCTACATATATATTGAAATACATGACTATAGTAAATAGTAATTGTACTTATATGAAATGTATTAACTGTATTAACTGCATTGTATTAACTGTACACGTGACTGTATTTGTACATAATATATGAAATGTCGACTCTTCTTCCATCCACAAGCTAAGGCTTTTAATGGAAGACCAGTAAAATTATAATATGTAATATGTAAAAATAAAAAAAAAATAAAAAAAAAAAAAAAAAAACAATTTTTTTATTAAATGGCATAGCAACGCATGCCGGGAACCAGCTGGTTAATAATATTAATTTTTAACGTTTATTTTTTTTTTGGTGTTTCGGTTATTTTAATATTACATAGGTAGTTCTTAATAAAATTTTCTTTTTTATAATACATACAACGAGTTTAAATAAAAAAAAAAAAAACATCTCACTCTTTTGAGCATTTTTTCTCTCAAAAACTCACTCTCTTAGATGAAGAGAAAGGTTAAAGTTTTCTGCCAAAATCTTTTAAAAAACAGAAAAGAAGCCGTTGAATATATTTTATCGCAATTGTTTTGATATTTTATGTATTAAAAGCCCGGGGAGCAGGAAATGGGCTTGCGGAACACAGGCTGCTCATCAAAGTGTTGAATGCTGTTCACTTCTCATAAACATCGGACTTTGCACAATCGCTCTTTTCTCCCCGAATAACCAATGTTCGACAAATTAGTTGAAAAGCGTTGCATTAGTTTGTTCAACTTGGAAACAATTTTTAATTTCTGTTGGTGGCCTACTTCTATAAAATTGCAACCATCGATTGCTTGATTTTTTTACGCTAGCTCCACACGGGAGGCCCTGAAAAATTTTTTTTTCCTTAAGACCTGTCATCTTAGGGGGTGGTGTATGGGGGCTTTTTGAGGTAGGGAAGGAAAGGAAGTTCTGATGGGAAAAAACGAAGGGTGGGTAGGAATCTGGGGGTCAATGTGTCCAGGAGAGAAGGACATATGATCCATCCCTCCAACAGCGGTGCAAGGCGATATTCCGAGAGGACGATTGAAGAAGTCAAAGGGACTCCCTCAATCATACTCTCCCGATCCGGTCTGCCATACAACTGATGGGCAGACGCATCCGCAGCCAAGATTTGGACACACCTCACCCCATGAACCCGGGCACACTTTCTAAGTAACCAAACGTAGCGAACCACTTGGGGTGACCTATAGCAGAGGTGTTGCTTATCCAATAAATGGTTCCCAGGGCGGCGGTACCCATACCCGCCATCCAAATTGAATACAGTAAACCCTGTCAAAATACAGTAAAAAAAATCTCATTTTTAATATCGATTATCACGAACCACACTTTTGTTATCCACTCAAAACTTAACACGATATGTTAAACGTCAATCATGCAAAAACAGAACAGGATCATGCGTCCTTTTCGTGTCCGTTCGAGTCCTTCACACTTAACATGCGTTGCGACAGTGTGCCTTAATCTTTTCGTCGTCATTTCAGGGTCATTGCCCCGCTGGGAAATATTGGTCGCTAAAACACGCCATTGAGTTATTAATTGTATGTATTCTATGTAGCTATACTAATTACTTACGTGTTCCTTTTTTTTTGAAAAAATATATATATACAAAATCGAAAGAGGTTCAAACCCTTTTTATTAACAACTAGCTGGTACACGGCATGCGTTGCTATGCCATTTAAAGAAATTATTTATCTCTGCGTGTCTTTTCCCATTCGTCTCATTCCCCTTCCGCCTCCCCTTCCTCTCCCGCGTCCCCTTCCCCTCTCGCGTTCCCACTCCGCCTCCTCCACCTTCCCTCTCTCAACTCCACTCCCTCCCTTTCCTCAACCCGCGAACCCCCTTCACGAGTTCCCCTCCCCCCTCCCGGGTTCCCCTCCCCCCTCTCCCTCGAACCCCCTACCCTGCCCCTAGCTACGTTCGATGACTTAGCAGAGGTGCCCGGATTCAAGGGGTGAAGTTTGTCGAAGTCTTGGCGGCCAATGTGTTTGCCCACCTAGTGCGTGATGGGCGGGGTGAGGTATGTTCAGATCTGCTCACCTGCTGCGTTGAAGGCCGGATCGAAAGACGCCGATTTAAGGAGTATCTACTATCTTTCAATGATCAACAATGGTTATGGTTAAACCTAGAACACTAGCAACACGGGCACAATGACAGTCCCGAACCCCAGCTTTCAAGTTAAAATTATTATTTTTTTTAAATTTTTTTTTTATTTCATATATATCCCGTTAAACTACAGTTAAGTAGTTTGTCAATAGGATTTTTATTACAACTTTTTACAGATTACAACTTAGACCTTAATTTATACAATAACAATAAACTTACACATTAATAGTAAACCTAAATCGCCTAATACAAATTATTTCTACCTAGTAGCCATGTTTTCAGCAAATATCTGACTCTCTTTGGAAATTCGCATTTCCTAATATTACCAGGTAGCATATTATATATTTTAGGCACATTATACTCAAGGGTTCGCTGTCCGTATTTATTATTATTTTTAGGTACAAGCATGCCTTCATTCTTTGTGAACCTAGTATTTTGCCCATGTTCAACTTTCCTCTTATACTCAGAGTCAGATATGTGCTGAATCAATATTTTATACCATAATAAGGCCTGCACCGGCAAAACTGTTAAATTTTGATACAAAAATGAAATGTTTCGTCTCTGCGAAAAAATATTTTTTTTAACTAGTAATTTAACGATAGAATTTTGTATTGATTTGCGTAATTTAAATTTGTTTTGCAAGAATGTCCCCAAGTGGTTAATCCATATCTTAAAGTTGATTCCGCGAGTGACATGTAAATAATTCTTAAGGTATTCACAGGAACGAAACACTTCAATTTGTATATTCTACCCACTATCGCCCGCAGCCATTTACAAATTTTGTGTATTTGTATGTCACATTTAAAGTAGCAATCAACAGTCACGCCCAAATAAACGTATTCGTTTACTAGCTCAATCGTTTCACATGAGCAGGGCTGCACAATATTTTGATGGATGCAGGTAAAGTTATGAGAAATTATTTCAGGCATGATGGAAACTTTTGCATGTGGAGATCTTATGTGCATCAGTTTGGTTTTTTTTTGTATTTATAATTAATCCTACGTCATGACACCATTTAATCAGAGATATAAAGTCTTCTTGCATATATTTAATCGCAGTAAATAATTGTTCATCCGATATGATCAGTGCCGTGTCGTCAGCATATACAAAGTGTTTAACATGTGAGAATAGTTTACTCATTATTGATACAAATATTATAGAAATCCTGTAATAATATTTCAGTACTCTTTTTCTTTTGAATGCCATGCTTTTGTCTATAATGGAAAATTTCTGTAAGTATTTGTTTAATTTTAAAGAAATATATTTTTCAAAGATTTTTTCAAGTGCAGGCAAGATACTGATAGGTCGATAGTTTCCTATCTCTGAGTGTACTCCATCTTTGTAAATAGGTCTAATTATAGCACACTTTAGATCATCAGGTATTTCTGCTTGAGTAATAAGTCTATTTACTAAGTGCATAATAATTGGGGCTAAAATATTTATATGTCTTTTTATGTCGTGCATTCTTATACTATCCATTGCAGCAGATTTTGAGTTTTTAATTTTTTTAACAATATTTGTTATCTCCGTGATAGTTGCTTTAGGTAGGTACATACTATGAGGTAATTCTACTGTATCAATATTAGATGCTTTAAAATCACACTTGTGCAACATATGACATATAGTATCTGAAAAATAATTCTCATCTTGGTTTGTTACACTTTCCACTGTAACAAACCAATATGTGTATATTTACCATATTTTATGATTTAATAAACGACCTAACCTTTTTATTAAAAATTATTAAACTCTAAAATATATCGTTGTGAACTCCTGCAATCAATAAACCTACAAGTACCTACACGAACAACAAGACAAACAATATCATTTTGTATACATACACTAGCAGACCCGGCCACACATTGCTATGGCTAACGAAACACAACGCCATTACCCAACCTTGTAAAATCCTTACCACCCGCTTGCCAGCTGCTCGCTGCCTGAATTGAATATTTGAATTTCTCGGCCTTTCTCTACTATAATAAGCATGTATTATACATATAAACATTTCTCTTGAATCACTCTGTCTATTGGTGAAAACTGCATGAAAATCAGTTGCGTAGTTCAAAATATCTACGCGCACATACATTTTAAGCGACTTCATTTTATACTATGTAATTTTTCGATCAATTGTGTTGGTAGCGGGAGGATGGATTCACTCCTAGACACACTGACAAGTAGATTACTAACCTCTCCTCATACATTTTTCCTTCCCAGATCTTCCTCTCCTTCCTTTACTTAACAAAAACCACCACACATCCACAAAGTCATCATTGGCCCTGATTCTTAACCACCCCTCTTACCTTTAGTCTTATAAAAACTTTCTTATTTTCTTTCCTTAAAAAGAAACTCACAGCATTCGAAGGAAATTATTTTCCTCAGGGCCTCCAGTGTGGGGTTAATGTAAAAAAACACCGCGCTTGTAATGGCCTGGCTACGTGAAGAAAATGGACAAAAGTGAAATATTATTATTTTTAATTGTAAAACTAACGTTTTTAAGACAAGATTTTTTATGCATAGCACAAAGGGTAACAATTATTATAACAATTATTATAAGTCCCGTTGGCGTCATGTATCTTTTCTCGGAAGATTTTTCAATGTGGATGAGTGTTTCAGGCTGATAATTATTGCTTATAATAAAAGTGAAATAATTAATTTTTTAATTTTTTATTCCAGTAAAAAGAAAATTACATTTTCACTCTTTTAACTAGAAATAATAACATATTTTTATTTTATTTTATTTATATTTATTTGGGAGACCAACAGTTTACATTAATAACAGAGTATATAATAATTGAGTAGAATAATTGAACCATTTACAGGTTTCCACATGGGTACTGTATACAAGTAGTGTACATTAAACTAAACTAAATATTGAAAAACATCCTTTGTTTATCAAGAATAAAAAATGACATATATATTTTTGAAATTACAAAGCTCTTTTTCTGTAAAGTGTCGGAAATAATTAAAAAATAAAAAATAAATTTTTAATAAAAGTTTTTTTTGTTGATTTATTTATTTGCTTGCAACATTATCGATAACCTTGGTTAGTATTTTTCTCACAAATGAATAAATAAATGAAATTACAAGTTACAGGACGCAGCTTGAAGAGTCCGCGCTTTGCGCCCGATAACTGGTAGAAGACCACGCAGAGTTTATCCGTTGGGTAAGTTGTCCCGGGCTCCCAGTCGCTGTAGCCCGCCTCTGAGACGGTTTTACCTGGAAAGGTCAAAGAAAATACTTTTAAGAGTGAGATTCGATAAGCGCATTTCCATGAAATAAAATGCTTTCATGCCAATCTGACTTTAGAAATATTCTACAATTAATAACCAGCAAGAACACAAAGCGCGGGGAGAAGTAACAGTGTCACCAATGTGTCCTATTATCCTATCCTTCCTATTAATATTATAAAGGTGAAAGTTTGTATGGCTGTATGTATGGACGTATGAATGTTACTCTTTCACGCAAAAAATATTGTCCAAAACTGCTCCTGTGCAAAAAACGTCCGAAACTTTGGCTAAAGAATGAGGTAGCACAACACGGCCTAACACCTCAAAAACAAATAAAGAAAATACGTTTGGCCGTGAAAATCTAAAAACGTATCTTTATAGTCATTATCCAAATTTTGTATACGGCAAATGGGGGCATACAATTATGATTCTGTGTTGGAGTTTTTTTAGAGGCAAACGAATTAACGTGATTTATTTTTGGAGTGTTATGCCGTGTTGCGAGATAGATTGGTTCTAAATTAAGTAAGTAGGTAGTAAAACACAGCATAATACCCCAAAACACCAAAAATAAATCAGGATTTCGTTAGACATTTTAAATTTGTAATAGTTGATTTGCTAGCTGCTTTGGTCAAGTCAAACAATCTCATCATGATAAGTAATTTTTTTATTCTAATAACTTTTCTTTCTGCATATTAATAAACTTTTATTTCAGCTACATCGAGTGGCAGAGATGAGACGTGATACTGTAAAATAAATAACTAACAATATGTACGCACTCGCATACTGCCTGCCAACAATGTATGCCCGGACATTGGAGGTCTAGTCATTTTAAATAAAAAGTAGCTTCTTTATATACATAAATTAGAGTATTGACATGTACGGTGAAGGAGGAAATCATCTGTTTCCTAAGAACGCCGCGGGAAAGTGGTGGCATCCTCCAACACGAATTCATGTAGTTTTTTTTTTTTTTTTAAGTATGCATGATTATTAATTCATGTAACAGCAATAAATAATCACACAAATTTGAAAAGAGATTTCTCCAGATATCTATCTCGGTTGAGACGGATTATAATTAGAAATTTGACAGTCTTAGATGGCTTAGTAACAAATGTAATTAATATAATTGATTAAAATCCTTTGTAGACCATCCCTCTCCCCCTCCCCATATGTTATGTATATAAACCGTAAGCGAAGAATTATTCGAGAAAGAAAGAAACAATTCGACCACAATATCACGGGCATCAGCCTAGCATAGTGGTCGAAAAATCCACAAATGATGTAACCTTTAATGTAATGATGTAATCTTTCCTGTAAATCAGTTCAAAATTCATTACTTATATTATTAGCTCGTAAAAGTTAATACGAACAAAGGCACAATGTTCTGTACTTTTACAGGAATCTGAAAAATTTCTCAGTAAGAGCAATTCTGTGGCATAAAATTATTTTTCAGCATATGAATAGCCCTATATACGTAAATAGACTGGACCGCACTTACAATACTCGTTTTACGTTAAATGAAGGACTTATCGTACCTAAGCACTTAAAAAAATATGTACAAAGAACGCTGGACTACATGATACCTACTTGCTTTAATATGTTACCTGTTAAAATAAAAGTATGACAAATATTTTATTAAAAAATTGGCTGGCCGAAAGAAATACTTTGTATTAGGCTCTAACACAAAAAAATCTCTAAATGCAAAGTAAGTTTTATTTTTTAAATTTCAATGTAAAAGCACCCATTGACAAACTACTTAAAAGTAGTTTTTTGGGACTTTTAATTTTTCCTGTAATATTTTATTTTATTTTATTTCCTGTAATATTGTATAAAATTTTCTTTAAATAAAAAAAAGTAATATACGATGAATAAAGAAAATAAAAAAAAAAAAAATAATTTGTACTAATATGAATATAGCTTTAACGAGCTGAAACCGGTTACGGTCAAAAAAATTAAGTGGGATTTTGTTTTATTATAATATAGAATAGCATTGTTTTGGAACAATTTATCTGGGAATATTTATTTTCCCGAAAACTGTCAAGTCGAAAATAATGAAGCTATCTTTTGTATGTAATGCATTTTTATAAAATAATAGAATATTTTAAAAATTAGTTAAAATTAAAATTAGAAAGTGGTGTTTTTACCATCGATTGTCCTAAATTCTCCTTTGGTCAATAATTTTGTGACTCCCACATAAACTCCGTTATCAAAGTTATTTGGCGTTGAATCAGCATACGCAATGTATATATCAGCGCAGAGTTGAGCTTCCTCTGCGCTGTTTAAGATAATAAGGTGCGCTTGTTCCGCCGCACACACTTTGTACGCTTCTATCCAGGTGACGTCGGTAGTATGGAGTTTATAATAGCTGTCTGGCATTGCTGGGTAATGTTTGTATCCTGCAACAGATAATCCACATCTACTATTTAAATACCAAATTTGTAAATATGCAATTGGGATGGGAAATTAATTATTCTGGTAGATAGCAGTCACTTCGTGGTTTGACATTTTTAATGAAAAAAAAAAACAATTACTGTGTTTGTTATTGATTTATGTAAATCGTAGTTATAAACAATATTTTTAGAACCTCCTAATGCATGCTAACCCATTGATACGATGCTGATTGTCCTTGTACTTTTACTCTAAATGTAAATAACATTGTTGTTGTTATCCTTTATAAACTATTTTTAAACTATTTATGTTAAAATGCGCCTGCTCTCAACACAGGAACTCCTAGTGAGACAGGCACAGCACAATTACATATGTAACATAAAAAATTAAGATTATAATAAAAAATAATAAAAAACAAAGTTTTTTTGTATTACCTCAACACAGGAGGCCCTGAGGAAAATTATTTCCCTCAAGGCCTATGACATCTTAGAGGATGCAGTGTGGAGATTTTTTTAAGGAAAGAATGGAGAGGAAGTTCAGAAAAAGGTAGAGGGTAAGGTGAGGGGTGGGTAGGATCTGTGTGTTGTGTGTGTGTAGTGACGGAATGAATCCAGTCCTCCCACTGCGGTGCAAGGTGATGTGTCACGAGAGTTCAGCTGGAGAAATAAAAAATCACCCTCAACTAGTCTCATCCGATCCGGCCCGCCACGCAATAGGTGGATAAATGCATCCGCCATCAAGACTTAAACAAACCTCACTCCATGAAAAGGCATTCTTGCTATGTCAACAATCGTAGCGAACCACTTGGAGTAACGTATGGTCATAGGAATTGGTCAAGCAGTAAATAGTTCCCGAGGCGGCGGTACCCCTACCCGCCACCCAATATTTTTTTTTTTTTTTTTTTATATTTATTTATTCGATTTTTACAATTTTAGTAAGTTAGGTATAAGTACAAATATTTTTTTAATTATGTACATGTAATGCAAATATTTTTTAATGGTGGTAATAATACCTCTCTAATTGAGAATTTCTCGTGTTAAGGGAGGGAGTACTAACACAATTGATATTTTGATATATGTTTAATTGATGCTACCATGAGCGTATTTATGAAAAAATAAAATAAAAACAACATGTATGTAAAATTATATACCTGTGCACTATTTTATGAAGAAAGTTTTTTTTTTAAATAATAAAATATTATTTTATTTAAATAAATTATTCATTAAAATCTTAACCCGTTAAGGAAATTAGTCGAACTTAACAAGGAAACTGCCTCCGTGGAAGATACTTACGCTCAACTGTTGGGAGTAAAGTCGCGGATACTCATGAAAGTGAAAAAGCATGATTTGGTTGAGTTTCTGGTAAGCTAACTACTCTATTCGTTTGCTTGTAGTGTCAGTATACACACGCTAGATACACGCCAGCAACATGCTAGCTACTCAGGTCTCTAGTTTCAAGCAAAGTAATAAGAACAGAAATATTATTTTAGTAAAGCAGCCAACCTGTATTCCACAAGCACAGGTAGCTGCGAGAGTGCACAATAAAGTTCAGTCTTCATCTCTCCACTGAGTATTTGGCATCTAAGTTTGTACCTTTGACGAGTCTCGGGATTAACAAATGTATGTACTTTCTACGGCGATTGCGAGCGTCCTTGATTGGAGAAATGAGCCCCAGACAAGCTGCGCGTCCATCACCACTCTCCCCACCTCACAAATACGAAAATCAAATTCCGTACGATTGTATGGCGTACGAGTTACTAGCAACAATACGATACACGTGTCACTATCACGCTAAACACTACCACAGGCATGGTTTTTTTGCGAGTTACTAGCATGTTTGTGTATCTACGGCTTAAGAGGCCCTTATGAATAGCTGTTTGGATGTGAATAGTGTGAAAGAACGCCGAATTGTCTTTCATGCGAATACTCCCTTTCCTTGATGGGATTAGAATTATATCTGTATCCGAGGTACCTACCACGTTGTGGCACCAGAAGATATCGCCAAACACCCAATTACATTGTAGTTTTACATCAGTAAAGCGACCGGGCTAGGGTGTATACTATATATCAACGTAACATGGGAGGTTGCACAGTGGGCCATGATAAATGATGTTGGTAATTTTAATTATAATATAAAGCAGACGTTTATTCGTACCTGTACACGCTTTCGGAGCGATCGGGTCCTCCTTCGGATTAAAAACGTTCTGCTCGCACATGAACATGAGTTTGGTTGAAGAACATGATACATGGTTTAGCTGGAAGGACCCGCGCGGGGTGTTGTCGCGCCGCGAGAGCGCCCCACATTGATCCGTGCCATTGGAGGGGCTCCCGCGGCCCCAGTCACTGTAGCCTGCCTCCAAGAGAGTCCTTCCTGAAAAATACAGATATTGGCACACATATTAAAGATGAAATCAAGTTGGTCAGAGGAAATACTTGGACATTATTTAGTTTTGGTCGCAACACGCACACACATGTTCCATTCCTCAATGAACGACATAAATAATAGATTAAACATTTATCTATCAATGATGTTTAAATTTAGTCAATATCCTTCAGGTGACGGCCGGCGTGACCTAGGGGTATGGCTATTGACTCGCAATCCGCAGTGCGCGGGAAAGAATCCCGGCGTGGGTAAATAAATTTTATTTCATTCATTTGTGTAATTTCACTATTAATTTATTAAAAATTATATATTGTATATTTGCGGCACGTTCCGGAGAGGAAGATACTCTCAGTATCGCCCATGTTTAATACCACCCTTCAGAATTAAACGTCGCTTGAAATGGCTTTAGCCGTGTTTGGTGACCAGATCTGAATAGAGAAAGTACTTCCCAACCTTCTTCTTCCACATCTCCTTCCCCTCCCCACTATCTTCAGCCTCACAACATACCCCATTTGGAGATGCCATAATCTCACTGGCTCCAGACGGGAGCAGCTTGGATAAAAAAAAAAATATATATTCTTCGCCTTTATTTTTGGTCCGTCCTCCATTGGTACTCCATTGAATATTATTGGAATGGTACCTGAACATTCAATTATTAAATACCAATAAATTGTATTATTCTCACCATCAACTGTCCTGTATTCCTTCTGAGTAATTAAATTACTGATGCCCACCATAAAGCTTTCCTTGTGAAAGTAACATTGCTGTGAGGTAGCATCAGTAATTTCCATGAATATGTCGGCGCTGAGTTTCGCTTCATCAGCACTGTTTAAGATGATAAGATGCGCTTGTTCGGCCGCACACACTTTGTACGCGTCGATCCAGGACATAGCGGTGATGTGTAGTTTATAACAGCTGCGTGGCATTGCTGGATACCTTGTATATCCTGTAACGAAAAGTTAAAATGGAAACGGTATTTTAACAGCGCAGGTAGGACTGCTACAATAAAGAGAATTTCTCAATTTTAATTTAAAAATCACCTACAAAACATTTAAGTACTCCAAGATATGTGAGCAGAAAAGGAATCAGTTACAAACCAACACTTCAGAGAAAAAGGAAAATCTTCTAGTGAATAGATCACCTGCTTGAGGTTTAGTAGCAGAATATAGTGATCATTGTTACGGGTAAAAGTTTGTGTTATGAAAAATTCGCAACTAAAAATTAAGTGTAATCTGTTTAAATTTGGTATGCATACCTGAAGAACAATTATAAATCGGATGGCTGAGACCGGTCTTTTTGTGTGCAATCTTCCTCTCACAAATAAACAACAGCCGTGACTCACAGTTTTTTTCCTTCAACTTTCTACCAAAGCCTACCATCATAGTGCCACAGTGTCCATCGAGGTTGTCAGGCTGCCCGTCCTGCCATTCATTGAAGCCTGCTTTCTCTAGCTCCTGGCCTACAAAACCAACAAGAAACTTGAGATTCAAACGCGATTAAAATAACGTTCAATTTACAGCTGCTCCCCTTTGGAGTTCAATAGCCAATATCAATTTCATGGCGTTCAGAAAGGACTTCAAGAATTTGGAAAAAAGGAAAAATGTATATAGGTGCTTGTCAATCTGATGAGATAGATGAAAAACATCTCCCAGCTCATACCCTTCTTCTTTCTACCCGAGTCCCGCCAAGTTTTACACTTTCATTTTCTTTGAAAAACACTCCATTCATTGTTTCCATAAATTACAGGGCATCCCTTGTGGTATTTGTAATGTTGATCAAAATATTTAAATAGTAGGGATAAAGAATGTTTTTGTTTTTCAACAATCTTTGATTTTGTAAAAACTTGCTAATGTGGTAAACTTGCTTCTTAACAAACAAAAAATGGAAGAGCCACCTTTAGCAACCAAGCTATTTTCTTATCAGCATGACTTGTAAAGAAAAAAATCATCGATGGGCGACTTTGGTAGAGTCAACACTGCTTTCAGACGAAATGGGTTAAATACATATATGTCCGGAAAGAACTGAAAGCGACCTCAAATGAGTGAGCATGTAATTATTAGAATATAAAAAATATTATAATTGTTAGAATATATCAAATTATTATACTACTAGTGCCATCCCTGCTGTAACTATATTTTTGATAATAAATGTCAGTCTATTGCAAAACGCTCTGCTGTTTCATTAGGTTATGGGCCCAGTAATTCAACGTGAATAGTGAATCGGCAACACTGTAATAAAATTAATATATAAAATACTTAAGAAATGATGTAGATTAATCATGCTGACAATATCTACCAAAGCACAGAATTTACAAACATATTGTAAATTTAATGAGGTGTGATAAGTAGACTTTGTAGCATACCCTCGATTGTCTCATATTGCTCTGGGAGAATCAAGTTATGAAACCCAAGCCAAATATTATTCCTGTCGAAGTTGGTATCAAGCGAGCGGCCAGCATATTCATTGAACACGTCCAAACAGTATTGAGCCTCCTCGGCGCTGTGGAGGACCACGAGATGAGCTTGTTCGGCCGAACAGACTTTATATGCATCCATCCAGGTCCTCGGCTTACGGTGCAATTTAAAACAACGATTGCCGAACTTTGCAAACTTTTTGTACTCTGGAAAAAATTAAGAGTGTTAAAGAAAAATATCGCATTTGGTATACAGGGTGTTAGTTAAGGGTCATACTTGACTTACTTTAACCAGTGATTCCTGACATTATTTGGAGTAAAAAATGAAATTTTGGTCTCCGTTGACTTTCGACAACTATTTCTTTATTCAATTTTTTTCCTAACAATCAGAAAAACTTTTTACACATGTCTTCACTGGTCACTCATCCGAGTAAACGTCCAACCTCTTACCCCTCCCTCAACTATCCAAAATCTATCGTATTTTAATGTTTTTGTAGGGGAAAAAAAACAAAAATGTCACCCGGGGCTTTCACTTACACTTTTTACTCCAAATAATGTCAGAAATAACTGGATAAAACAATTATGTGTCTTAACACCCGTATTTAGAAGACTATATACCTATATAATATTATAGAAAAAATAACAAAGACAGACCTGTGCCACAGCTATCCATAAAAGATAAAAGGCTTAATGCATTTCAGCATATCGCTCGCCGTACGTTCCCAATGGGAATGTGTGGTGAGCGAATTGCTGAAATAGGCCTAGCCAAATGATCTTTTATTGATGTGTGTGCCACAGGTTTTACTACAAATTTCCATAACACATGCTACTTTTGGTCAACGAAACTTTAAATATGTTGCGACAAGAGTTTACAACATTCTTCCGGATAGAATAAAAATATGTGATTCACAAAACAATTTCAAAGATAATGAAAAAATTGGATCAGGCCTTTACCGGTGCCCTCACCCAAATTCTAAATTATGAAAGCCACCAAACTATTGAGTGGATATATTTTAATACAAGTATAGGTATGATAAGTTTTAAGATTTTCACGGCCAAAAGCATTTTCGTTACTTGTTTTTGGGGTGTTATGCCGTGTTGCGCTACCTCCTTCTTTAGCCAACGTTTCGGACATCGTTGCAGTGTCCATCATCAGGGCAGATCCGGCAGATCCGGCAGATCCGGTAGATGTGTAATTTTTAGTCGTGAAGTGTGTGCTTATTTACTTCGAAGCGATACCGTGTCGCCAGCACCACTAACTTTTTTTTCAGAACATTAATCAGTGTAAATTTTAGTAAGAAACATAACAATTTATTACATAACTTTATATTTTTTTCTGTGTTTGCATTCGATATTTTTACATTTTAAGAATAATATAGTTATTTCGAATAATAAAATATTATAATTCGAAATAAATAATTATTTCATCGCCCTAAAATAGTTTTAGTTTTCGATTTTATTGCACAGCGGAAATATTTTGATTTTCGGACAAAATAGGCCCGAGGCATGTATTATAAAATTTATATATATCATTTAATGATGTAATGGGTTCCTGTTATTTATGCAAAGTTCAGACAAAATCTTAAATTCGCATGGAATACGAAAAAATCAGCTGCTTATAGTGTAGAGTGTGATTGTTCTAATCGAGTGTTCGCTATGAAATTAAATAACTGGCTTTTCCATACCTGTGTCGTAAGTTCCACAATCCACATTATCTGTCAGAGTGCTGAGGGCTTTCTTACAGATAAACCGGCTGGCTGCCTCACAGGGCCCGTCAGAATAATGGCCATTTCGAAACATCCGCACGCAATCACCCTCGCCCGGGCTGGTCTCTGGGTGGTTCAAGTATAATTCTGTCGTTGGAATGCCTACAAGAATTTAGAAACAAAATAATTAGAAGTTATCAAAAGGCGACAACAATTTTATCTAAATAATTTTGAAATCACATATTAATATTTTTCAGGTTTTGAATATTATTTCATGCATTTACTTCATATTTTTTCACACAGGGGGCCTGAAGTAAAAAGTCAATTACCTCAGAACCTATGTTATCTTTGGGGATGCTGTACAGAGGATCATTTTAGGGAAAGGAAGGAGTAAAAGTTCTCGGAAGGAAAAAGGTATAGGGGTGTGTAAGAATCTAGAGGCAAATGTGTCCAGGAGTGACGGACGTATGAATTCATCCCTCCCATGGTGCAAGGCGATGGATTCAGAAAATCCGGCTGGATAAGTTAAAAGGTCTCCATCAATCAGTCTCTCCTGATCTGGCCGGCCAAGCGGAAAGATGGTAAACGCCTCCACCACCAAGACCTAGACAAACCTTACCCCGTGAAGCCTGGCACCTCTGCTATGTCAAAAAACAAAACCAATTGAGATAACATACGGCAGGAGTGCTGGTTATCCAACAAATGGTTGAGGGCAGCGGTATACATACACACCTCCCAAATTGAAGTACGTATTTTGTAAACCAGTCTCATGGTAATATATAAATGGCAGTTTCGAAATCTAAACATGAACACTAGTGTGGGCCGAATTTTTTTTCTTTCGAATAATAATGCTAATAATTGTAGATGGAGACGAGGGTATATTTAGAAATTTCAAAATTCAAAGTATGAAAGGGGATGAGGTTTATAAATATTTAGGATACCCGCAATCGAATAGATTAGATCACACTAGTATTAAAAATGATATTAGGATTAAATTTCAAACTAGGATCAGAAAATTTTTAAAATGCAATCTATCTGCTAAAAATTTAGTAAAAGCAATAAATACTTGGGCAATACCTCTACTAACGTACTCATTTGGCATAATTAAATGGTCCAATACAGATTTAGATAGTTTAGAACTACGTTAACAAAATTTAATTGCCATCATCCAAATTCAGCTATAGAACGAATTAATTTACCTAGAAATTTAGGAGGTAGAGGTGTAGTAAAAAAAACATCTTTGAAACACAATCAGGTAGAAATGCTTAGAATTTTTTTCCATAGGAAAGCTAATAGCTCAGAAATGCACAAAATAATTTGCAAGGCAGATAGAAATATTACACCTTTAAATTTATATGACGAGAATGCCAACATTCTTATAAATACTAACCAGGAATTATTAGATTCCTGGTCAAATAAAATTATTCACGCAAAACACTTCAATTATCTCAACCAAACGTATGTTGACAAACTTTCGTCAAACAAATGGTTGAGTATTGGAGAGTTGAGTGCAGAAATAGAAGGATTTATGCTTGCCATTCAAGATAGAGTCATTAATACTAAAAATTATAGAAAACATATAATCAAAGATATAAATCAAATTGATGATTTATGTAGAATATGTTTGGCTTTTCCCGAAACTATAGAACATATTATATCGGGATGTTCTATATTAGCGCCTTCCGAGTATACATTTAGGCACAATCAGGTTTTAAAAATAATTCACCAAAGTTTGGTAATTAAACATAACTTGATTGACTGCCGTAATATAGTACCATATTATGAATATGAACCAAATTCATTTTTAGAAAATGAATTTTACAAAATATATTATGATAAAACTATACTAACAGACAGAACAATTAGTCATAATAGACCTGATATAGTTTTACATGACAAAATTAAAAAAAATAACTTATATCATTGATGTAGCTATTCCAAATTCCTGTAATATTCAAAAAACTATTTCTGAAAAAATAAGAAAATACACAGATTTAGGAAATGAGATTAAAAGAATTTGGCATTCTCGGACTATAAAAATATTGCCATTTGTTATTTCGGCCACTGGCATAATACCTAGGAATCTGATTCAAAATTTAAGCATATTAGATTTGTCAAAGAATTTGTATATAAAAATGCAAAAATCAGTCATTTTAAATACATGTAGGATTACAAAGGATTTTTTTAATATTTATATTGAGGGATCGGTAGGATTTATAGGTTCAATTAGAAATGCCACAGAGCCGAACCCTCTGATATGAAAATATCTGGAGTCGGTGAATTATATTCCCATTTGGTCTCTAGTAGGTTGACATGTTGTTCTTGTATTGTTTTGTATTTATAATACTTATATAGTGCAATTGCATAGCGTGGGTTGACTAGATGATCATTTGGGGAAGTGTGTGAAAGGGTTTAGTTTTTCCTTCTTTTTTTTCCTTTTTTTTTTTTTTTTGGGGAAAATTTAACCCGGACATTTAAATCTGGTGCATATATAGTAATAAATGTATTAATAAATAATAATGGCGCTAGTAATAAAAAGTTGTCTTGGTACCTAAAACATAAAAAAAATTAGTTTAAAAAAAAATTAAAAATATCCTAAGGCTCCGGGGGTACTTTGAAGTTTGAGAAAATATCGAAACATTTCCATTTTTTCAGCCCCTGCACAAAATATTCTGAAATAGTTTAAAGATATTCATTTATGAGATCTTATTAAATAAAGTCCATAGCTTCGATGTATATAACTATCATCTATTATTTTTATAGAAATTTGGCACTAAAACACCTCCGCCCGCAGTCCCCAAACCCGTCAGCGCTTGAGCGGTGCGCCACATTGTCCGTTCCTTGGTCGACCAAGGACCCCCCATTTCATGATATTGTTGTGCAGGTAACTAAAAGTATTTTAAAAAATAAGGGAAGAAGATTATTTGCCAACAATTTTGAAAAAAAGAATTAAAAACATTATTAAGGCATATCAACATAAGTATATAAACTTGTTGAAGTCAGAAAAATGTGGAAAAAATACAGTTTCCTTCCAAAGAAGAGTCTCTCCATTTGAAATCACAATCTCCCTACTGTTTGATATTAGTTATTGTAAATTTAATGTCAATAAATACAATTTATTAATGCAAATTATAGACAATAAATGAAAGTTTTCCTTAAAGAAAAAAACCAAAGAGGTGAGAGAAAAATGTTTATCGGCAGTGTTGGTATACCAACTACGAAACAATTGGAAAAGCCCATGAAAAGAAAATGAAACCATCTTACCAAATCAACTGAACAGGTGTGAGAAAAAAAAGCTTTAAAATTTGTAGACATTTTGTATCATTGTCTATCGTTGCGTCATTATCTTCCACGTTAACATCAAAATCATCTTCTCCTGATGCAAAATCAAGTCGGCTACTTAAGACTAATAACACCGCCTTTCCGACAACAAGCAATTCTCCGTCTTTTACAGTTCTCTCCAAAATCTGTGACAGGTTCAGGATATTGAATTGAGCTGAAGCAGCAATTGCTTTTGCCGTCTTAAATGTTTTCAACATAATCACGCAGGATAATAATAATAAAGTAACAGACAAAAATAGACAGCGTCGCGGACATCTGCGTGCCAGATCTGTACTCATCAAAGCTAAGTGCATAAACTAAGTGGATTATTTTTTGATGGTCGAAAGAACAAGACCTTAGCTGACATAAAAAGACACAAATACACAGTACTTGAAGAACACGTATCGATTATCGTGGAATCAGGATCTCATTTCTTGAAACATTTTACTCCTAGGCCAGGCACTGCCGTAAACACAGTCAAACCAATAATGGAATATTTTGCTCGTCAAAACATTTCACTCTACCATTTAAAAGCAATTGCGTGTGATGGCACAAATTTTAATATGGTAACAACTGGTGCTGTGATTCGAACGACGAAGAAATACTTGAATGGACCGGTAACGAGCTGCTTCTACGCCTTTCGATTATGAAGTCGGATGGTACAACCATTGGACCTCGTGGTTTTTCTGGATCGAATTTTCACAATTGCCATAATTTACAGGTATAACCTTTTTTTCAAATTGATGTTGAGTATTCAACATCAACATTTAAGCACCAATCAAAAATACTTGCTTGATATTTTCAAAGCAGTTTCCAGCGGACGTTATCATCCTGATATTTCCAGAAGAACCCAGGAGTGATTACTATAGCGAGTCGAATCCCACGATTATAATATATTGGAAGCGCAACGCCATCAGAAAATTTTGTCACGTTTATCATGAGGGCATACGTTCCTAAGTGGTTTAATATTAAACTACATGGGTCGTGCTTGTTTTTAGCATTATTAAATATGCGCGCTATCTTCTGGACGAATTAAAGGCAATAATTAATCCAGCAATACAGCGAAACGCTTACTTCGCTCATCCTGAAAACTTACTCCTGTCAATGATAACCGATGAATTACCTATCATCGAAGAACTTGGAATAAGGCGTTTATTGAAAGCCAGAGAGTTATCCGGACAGAAAACCGAACATTTAAAGTACCCACATTAAATTTTGATGCACAATCCTACTTTGATATGATATTTTGGCAAGATACGCCAATCACGTATCCTCCCATTTTGGAAGATGTAACGGAAGAAGAATTAGAAGAACTTAACCTAACTTCAGAAGTCAGCTCCATTTTCATCAACTTTGACAGGTTCCCCTGTCTTACACAATCTGTAGAACGTTGTGTAAAGGTTGTGACTGAAATATCGTCGAAAGTGTGTGGCAAAAAGAACAGGGAAGGCCTTATTACTTCAACAATAACCTCAAGGAAAAATATGCCAAAAATAGTAAAAACGTGATTTTCAACCGGAATTATTGATCACATTTAATTCTTCTTGATTAATGTAGTAATTATGATAGTAATTTTTAATGTTGTGACTGCTTTAATAGTAAATAAATTGTTATCGAAAATTTTGTAATTGTAACTCTTTCATTTCCTTACTACTTGGGAATAATAATATCAACTACAACTACCGGTGTGACAACATCATTTTGAAGTGTCAAAGTTATTAGTGTGTTTAAAAATATTATCCTGTACTGCTAAGTGCTATATTGTGTGTAAACAATTACTTTAATAGTGATTCTGTGTAACAAACATTTAATTTGGTGAATTTAATTGGCAGGAGGTTATAAAAATTATAATTGAAAATTTTTCATCGCAGACATTATTTATTGTTACCATGAATTCTACCTGCAACCAATGTGGCAAGTCAGTGCAAACAGCTGACTGTATGAAATGCATGAGTTGCAAAAACCAAATGCATCTCAGTTGTGCCAAAATTACCTCTGCCGTTTTTAGGAAGATGTCTGATGAGAACAGGGAGTCATGGATGTGCACTATTTGTAAAACAGGACAATCACCGCTCTCCAGCAATCTCAACTCTGTTGACTCGTCAATTCTTCTTAGCGAAATAAAGAAACTCTCTTCACAACTGCACTCAATGAATTCAAAACTGATTTCATTCGAACAAACAATCGTTCACAATAACAGCACAATTGAAGACTACACCAATAAAATTCTGGTTTTGGAAGAAAAACTAAAAAAAATGGATAAACTTGAAGCCGAAGTAATTGAATTAAAAAAGTTCGTTACATATTTGGATAAAACAAACAATGATAGAGAACAACAGCTGCTCATCAATAATATTGAAATCTTCGGTCTGACTGAAAAGCAAGACGAAAACCTTGCTTCCACTCTAATTAAAATTGCATCCAATGTCGGTCAGATTATTAAGGAAGATGACATTGAATTTATTACTAGAGCCAATCCACGTCGACATTCTCAAGAGGAAATATCAGCAGCTCCCCGTGACGCCCGCCCTCGAAACGTGGTGGCTAAATTCGTCAACAAAAGGAAGAAGGACGAGCTGACAGCGGCCATTAAAAAGAAGAAGGGTGTAGACTGTAAGAGCCTAGGTGTTGCAGGAGGTAAACTTTATATCAACGACCACCTTACCAGAAAAAACAAATTACTGTTGAGGTCAGCCAAAGACTTCAAAAATGTAAATAATTATGATTTTTTATGGGTGCGAAACTCGAAAATTTACTTAAGAAAGAATGTCACCTCTCCTGCTATCCTTGTCTCTGCTCAAACCCTTCTGAACAATTTAATTTAGTAATTTGTCTTAAATTTAAATTATATTTTTTCTTAGATTTTCAACTTGTACCATTTTTCAACTTAACTTTACACACACATGACTCAACTTCTCACCCAATACATCACAAACACATACATGCATGTCTGCGCAAATTGACAAATATACTAACCTCAGTGGACTTTGGGCTGCTGAGTAATAATTATCATAGTATGCTCATTTCGACTTATGCTTTAATTTGACTAATTTTTATATTAATTTCAAATCGAATCAAGATAATTATTTTCCACTCACACAATGCATGACACCATTATAATTTTTTATCAAAATGCACGGGGCCTTCGATCCAAAACTAATGAATTCTACCAAAATGTCCTAATCAATGAATTTGACATAATCTTAATTAGTGAGACGTGGTTAGTTGACAGCATATCCGACGACGAGCTTTTTGATTGCCGGTACAACGTATACAGAAATGACAGAGATACTACTCTTACGGGTAAAACTAAAGGGGGAGGCGTTGCTATAGGTATAAAAAAAGATTTTAAAGTTCGGTCACGAAAATCGTGGTCTTCAGAAGCCGAGGATATATGGATCTCACTATTATTAAGACATTCTAAACATCGCATTTTGAATGTTCATATTTGTTGCTCTTACTTACCGGGAGTTAGTCCTAAGTTATCTAATGCGCAGCGTTTCTCTATCATCAATAGTCATACAACTGCCATATCTGATTTAACCACTGAATATCCAATGACATTCAAATGACATTGCAAACGTGAACTGGAACCCTACGTGTCAACCATGTAGTACCGACCTTTGTGCTTCTACTCTCCTTAGGTGTCTTTCGTTCTCCAATTTAACACAATATAATGCAATTTCCAATTATCATGGACGTATTTTAGATCTTGTGCTTTGTAACACCACAGTCTTCGTCTCCGCTGCCGACTCTCCACTGGTATTTGAAGATGCACATCATAAATCTATCATAGTCGAACTCAATATTCCCCTCCCTGCTGTTAGCCTTAAATCACAGATAATCAAATTGTTTAACAAAGCTAACTATGTAGTAGTCAATGATGCTCTCAGAAATAGTGATTGGTCTTCTGTTGTAAATGCACAAGACGTTGACACTGCGGTACACAATTTTTATAGAATCATTAATGCCCTAATAGATGATCTGGTTCCAAAGAAAGTAACTAGATCAACAAAATTTCCATCATGGTATTCGGCGGCTTTAATTAATATAACGAAAGAAAAATTAAAGTTTTTTCGTGCCTGGAAACGCTACAAGAATCCATTGGATTATCAATCTTTTGCATTACTCCGCAAAAGACAAAAGAAGATTTCTAGTCTTACTCATAAAACCTATATTGCTACATTGGAATCCGACATACAACATAATGTTAAAAAAATATGGTGTTATGTTAAGACACAAAGAAAATCTCCCACTATACCAGAACACATGACGTATAATTCCACAACAGCACATGACAGCAAACAAGTTACTGACCTTTTTGCTGATTACTTCTCAACGGTCTTTACAAATGAAATTCCAACTCATGATGCTGATAGTAAGGAAGATCCTCTTAATAACACATTAATATCCTCAATCAGAATAAATGAAGAAATCACCTTAAAGTACCTATCAAACATAGACATTAATAAAGGACCAGGAATAGACAGGCTGCCTGGAATTTTTATACGCAACTGCAGTAAATATATCTGTCTACCGGTTTGCGCCATCTACAAAAAGTCACTAACGGAAGGATCGTTTCCTCTCATGTGGAAATCAGCTGTCATTACACCAATCTTTAAGAATGGTGATAAGCACGACGTTAAAAACTACCGACCAATTTCCCAACTCCCTATTTTAAGCAAAGTTCTTGAAAAAATCGTCTTTGATCAATTGTACTCGACTATTTCGACAAACATTATGCCGAATCAGCACGGATTTATGAAAGGTAGGTCTACAACATCCAACCTCGCCCTTTTCATTAACTTCTTGCACAGCAAGATGGACGATAAGGAGCAAGTTGATACTATGTATACAGACTTCTCTAAGGCCTTTGACCGCGTAATTCACTCAATTCTTTTGAAAAAACTTATCCTACTTGGTATACATGGCGACCTATTAAGATGGATTAAGTCCTACATTAGTAATCGCAATCAGGTAATATTAATCAACGGTGTCTACTCTAAGTCTATGGAGGTAATATCCGGTGTCCCGCAAGGTTCCCACCTAGGTCCGCTTCTCTTCAACATTTATATAAACGACATTGGATCATGCTTTCAAAATTCCGAATTTGTGCTTTACGCTGACGACATGAAAATATGCAAAGTTGTGCATTCTCTTTCTGACTGTGATGCGTTACAAAGTGATCTAGATAGGCTTTGCAAGTATTGCAAAGTTAACTGTTTAGATATCAATGTTTCCAAATGTCATACTATGACATTCACCAGAAATAAACATGTTATTAATTACTCTTATTCACTCAATAATGAACCTGTCATCTCGAAAACGGAATGTAAAGATCTTGGTGTGTACCTCGATAGCAAACTTATATTTAATAAGCACATCGACTCAATCGTTCACAGGTCATATAAAATGCTTGGTTTTGTTCTTCGCATAAGTAAAATGTTCAATAACCCGCGTACAGTAATAATGTTATATTTTGCATTAGTCAGAAGTACACTGGAATATGCTTCGCCAATTTGGAACCCGCAATACAAAGTATACATAGATAGCATAGAAAATATTCAAAACAAATTTATAAAATATCTTACCTTTAAATTCAACAATAACTTTGAATGCACATTTCAAACATTGCAACAAAGGCGAGCAATAGCTGATTTGACATTTATACACAAAATTTTAAATAATAACATTGACTGTACCGAACTTCTTTCCCTAGTTAATTTTAATATACCCTTAAGACGTACACGTCATACAGAACTATTCCACACGCTTAATTACAAGACAAATGCAGCATCTAATTCACCAATCAATCGTGCTCTTCATAAGTTCAATATTATTGGTCTAAATTCCAACATCGACATTTTCTCTGATTCACTGCCCAAATTTAAAAAGAGCATCTTGCGAATATTATAATTTGTTCAATGCGCACACATACATACACACATACTCACACACTCACACACACACCTTCCCACTACATACATCACCCGGTAATTACTTAATACGCATACCATAAATAAGACACTACAATGAAACACATAATAGGTACCTACCATGTAATATACTTATAAATTGTAATTTTTTAAACAAATTATCTTTTGTACTGTTTGTTTCTGTTAATAAATAAATAAAAAAAAAAAATAAATAAATAAATAATTCACAAAAAATATTTTTTAATCATTTTTCGATCGCTTCGGGGAACCTAAAAACGATAATATTATTTAACAATTTTTATTTTTTATTAACACTAAAGACCTAAGACAACTTTTTATCACTAGCGCTCAAGGAAATAAGACAAAAAACAATTCGCCATACAGTTGCGGCCCACACTAAATTGAACACCGTAAAATAAAGCAAAAAACGAGTGTGCTTTAGACCACACGGCTGAAGTAAAACTTCTTTAGATCCATCCATATGTACAGACAATAGGCCTGCCATATGTCTTATATATACGAAACATAACTGGCTAAGACAGAAAGAGAGAAATAAATTGTGTGCTCGCACCTCTCTCTCTTCCCCTACATTAACTTCACTCTCTCTTTCTATCTTCACTAACTTATATCTTTCACTCAACTTTCGTTTGCCTCACCCGATCACACTTTTCGCAACGCTCTTGTCAAGCATTCACCAGCTTACTCCCCAAGCGTGCGTAAATAAGTTTTACTTAAAAAATTAATTCGGAGAAAAGAAAGTTAGAATGTTTTTGTATCTCACTATTTATATTACCGATTATGCATCTCTTCTTTTAAATTTATTATTCCAACTGCTTTCGGCATTCCTCATATTCTCACCGGGGCACACAATATTAAGAATGAACTATTTATATAATCATTAGAATACAAATCAAAATATGCTGGCTTGAGTATATATATAGTCTTCCATTAAGCGCTTCCTATCTTTAAATTTATATTAAAAAGTTTGTGTGAGATAACATCGAATTTTTTATTCATTTGAAATGCCTATCGACGCCATTATGTATGGAACATAAGATCGTTCACATGTCCGCTGTGGCTTATCAATTTCCCATGACTCTGGCGCTTAAATTAGGCTGAATTTGACCGATGGCATGGGTTATGTTGGTTTTGAGGGCCGCTGTGGTTTGTGACTTATTTGCGTAGAGTTAAGTTGACTACCACTTTATTGTATTTATCTTTAATACATAAAACCAACCGGTTTTGTTTCAACCTAAACATTAATATTTTATAAAAATACATTAAAATAATATGTTTTATTATAAGACCCGATGAAAGTTCAGCTTGAATCGAATGCGGTCGATTGTGTATATTAAAGATATGTAAAATAAAGTTATATTAAGATTATTCATTTTCAATATGTAAACTTTCCCACAAAGTACTTTCCACGTGTGAAATTTTTACATAGAGTGTTAAGGGACGTACTAGATTTACTTAAAACAGTGATTCTCGACTTCATTTGAAGTAATAAATGTATACGAAGTTTTGGTCTCCGGTGATTTTTTGATGTTTTTTTTCTTCAAAATCTAACCAATAAATTCTTCCACGTATCTATACTCAGTCGAATAACCTATTAATTTATATCCTTTTGATGAAACAACTCTACTTAATTACGCTGTCAGATAGGCGAACCATCCCTGACCTTGTACTATTAAATAAAATCATTAATAATTGCATTGACAACCCTGAAATTCTCGCCAAAATTAAATTTTAGGTACCGACCAGAAATATGAGGTAAAGTGCTACCTTCTTCTGTGACGATTTTAATACAAACTATGAGGCATGAGGCTCATACACCTATAAATAGATTACATCATTTTGGAAATAAATTTGGGAATATTTTAGACATGTGTGCAGATTCTGTATCAGTTATAAAACGAAGTCTTTATAATTACTTTAATGAAATTTATGATGAGGAAAAAGGAAAAAGGGGAGCGGTACATTGCAGCATGATGATAAGTTCGTCATCATCTGGTCTGGGAGACCAGACACGGAGAGGGCTTGTCAGGGTGTTGCAGCGCTACTGTCTCCCAGAATGGTTGAATGTATGTTGCAGTTTGAATGTGTAACTCCAAGAATAATGTGGATCCGATTCAAAATTGGTTTAACAAGGGTGTTTCTTATTATTTGCTATGCCCCTGTTAATTCTGAAAGTGACGAAGTGAAAGATGATTTTTGGACTGGTGTGAATGATGTTATGAGACTAAAAGAGTTGAATGAAAGGATTATTATGGCGGGCGATTTGAATGGGTGGGTCGGTATTAGACGTGACGGATTTGATTCGGCCTTAGGTATGTTCGGGGATAAAAGAACGAATGATAATGGGAACAGAATACTTGAGGTATGTTTAGAGTGGAACCTTTTTGTGTCGAATACTTTCTTTGATCATAAAGGTATCCATCAGTATACGTGGGAAAGAGGAATTGAAAGATCAATAATCGATTTTGTAGTAATTGACTCTAGGTTGAGAGCCGTTACCGAGGACACAAGAGTTTTCAGAGGGGCTGAGGTTGAAACTGACCACTTTCTGGTGGTGTCAAAAGTAAACCTCTTTCGCGGCTGGCGCTCTAAGGTGAAAACGGTATCAGCTCCAACAAGAATCAAAATAGAAAAACTACAAAACGAGTATGTCAGAAGTGAGTATGAGAAGTGTGCAGAAATGAGATTGAATGAGAAGGAAATGAACGGTCTAAGCATAGAGGAAACATGGAACCACATTAAGGTGAGTCTATGCGAATCTGCTAGAGACGTGTGTGGAATAAGTAAGCAAGGTAGGAAAAAAGGTGATGCATGGTGGGATGATGAGATCAAAGCACTGGTCTCAGAGAAGAAGAAAGCATGGTTACATTTGATAGCGACTGGCAGTGTTTCAAGCGAAGAGAGAGATCGAGCGAAAGAAGTGTATAAGGTATGCAAGAAAAGAGTAAGTGTTGGGGTGAAAGAACGGAAAAAACACCTGGAAGAAGAAGAGGGAATCAAAATGACAAACCACTTCCAAGAAAACATAAAACTGTTTTGGAAGGAGGTCAAAAGATCCCGGAGTGGACCAGAGAACGGAAGCATGAAAGTGATAAAATCGAAAGATGGACAAATGTTGACGAATGAGAATGAAATTAAAGAGAGATGGATGAAATATTTCGAGGAGGTCTTCGAAAGTAACCCGAGTGACTGTGATCCAAGCGGTGAATCGGTTATGAACGATGATGGAGTGAATGTTACCAAAATCAGCATGGATGAAATAAAAAAATCTATTAAATGTATGAAAAATGGTAAGGCTGTGGGTTTCGACAATATTGCTGCAGAATACTTTAAAGGAGACAGCCGTATTATTCTCACATGGTTGTGCAGACTTTTTAACCAATGTTTAGAGGAGGGTTACACGCCATTAGATTGGAGAAGGGCTGTAATCATGCCATTGTACAAAGGTAAAGGGTCACGTATGGAATGTGGGAATCATAGGGCTATTAGCCTTCTTAGTACAGTGGGCAAGTTGTATGGTAGAATATTGATTGAAAGGGTAAGAATGGAAACAAAAGATAAAATATGGGATGTGCAAGGTGCTTTTATGAGTGGAAGGGGATGCATGGACCAGATTTTCTCATTGCGTATGCTCACTGAAAAGTTTCTTGCAAAAAAACAGAAACTCTTCTGTGCCTTTGTAGATCTACAAAAAGCATACGACCGAGTTGACAGGAAAAAGCTATGGAAGGTATTGTCCAAGTATGGAGTGAATAAGTATCTCATACAGGCAATTGCGTCTCTGTATGAGGGAAGCGTTGCATGTGTTAGGGTGAACGGCGATTTTACGGGGTGGTTTGACATCACAAAAGGTGTTAAACAAGGCTGCGTAATGTCGCCGTGGTTATTCAATCTATATATGGATAATTGTATGCAAGAATTGAAAGAGATGGGATTGGGTGCGAAATTGAGTAATCTAGAAGTATGTTGCCTGTTGTATGCTGATGATGCGGTGCTGATATCTAACAGTATGGAAGATCTACAGTCTCTCGTGTCAAGAATGAACGAAGTATGCATGAAGAATGAGTTAATGATGAATGTAAGTAAGTCTAAAGTCATGGTGTTTGAAAGAGAGAGTACGAAAACAGTATGCAATATAGTTGTGAATGATGAATACTTGGAGCAGGTGGATGAGTTTGTTTATTTGGGAAGTATGTTTACGAGAGATGGGAAGGCTGATAGAGATATTGAAAGAAGGGTGAATGCAGGTAACTCTATTAATGGAGGACTGAACGCCGTTGGCAGCAACAAAAAACTGTCCAAAGACGCGAAACTAGCCGTCCATAATGGAGTACTGGTACCTACCCTGATGTATGGCAGTGAGGCATGGAACTGGCAGAGGAAGGATGAAAGTAGACTGAACGCTGTAGAAATGAGATCCCTGAGGCGTATGTGTGGTAAAACCATGTATGATCGTGTGAGAAATGTGGAAATCCGCAAAGAATGCAAGGCTGATGTAAGCGTGATGAGTAAGATCAAGAAAGGAACGCTCCGATGGTTTGGGCATGTAGAGAGAATGAACGAGGAAAGGAGTGTAAGGAGAATATATGACGCAAATGTGAATGGTAGAAGAAGTCAAGGACGCCCAAGAAAGACATGGCACGACCAAGTGAATCAGATACTTGAGTCGGGCCATGTCAAGAGTCAGAATAATAGAAGAGAATGTATGAGACGTTGTATGAATGTAAACGAGGCAAGGAATGTGTGCCAAGACCGGGATGTTTGGCGGTCCGTCCTCTCCGCCTACCCCTGCGGGGAAACGGCGTGATGGTTAGTTAGTTAGTTAGTTAGTTAAATTTATGATTTTATTTTTATTTAATTTTATTTTTTACTATTAATTTAACCATTATATATTGTGTACTACGTACCTGCCTAACTATTATTATCTATCTTTGTAAAAGCCCACTAGGGCGTAAATAAATAAATTCATTCATCCCTACTAATTAGTCCTATAACTACTGATTTTTATGTTTTAATAGGAAACCGGTCGCCGAACAATTTGGACAATCTGTATTTTACCAAAATGTTGCAGTCACTGTCTCTCTTACTCCCTAAAATGCTAAGCCAAAGGGAAAACTGCACCTCAGGCCGATTATACCTAAATCGAGGATTTGTCATCCCAATTTTTCTTCTCCAAAACTGGACCGATTTAAAAGATTTTTTTTCTTATTGTAGGTATAATAAGAAAATTCTCTAAGTTTCTACGTTTTGCTTTTTTTTTAAATATACTTGTCTAGTTTGTATACTGATCGTCTGTTGATGGCGTTCAAACGAAGCAATTTTAACGGTGGAGGGTACTAAACTTTTAAGAAGTAATAACCAGACAAAACCGAAAATGTGTCATTTTTAAGTCAAATTGGACCCTTTTCGAGAAAAAAAATTACAAATTGATTTCGAAAGACTGTTATTTTATCTAGTGTAGCTATATTTTTAATTTTGAGAAAATATGTTTATTTTTAGTACAGTAAGTTTTTACCGTAGGTCATTGGCAGATTTGTTAAATTTTCAAATATTTTTTTTTATTATACAACTTACATTTCAAATCACATAATCATGCAGTAAAATAAATCAATATATTGTTTGTGTTTGTATTTTCAGAATTTTGATTTTAGTTCAAATAAAATCACAAAAAAAATCCGCGCCCTTGTTTTGTGACGAAAATACTTCAGTTTGTGTATTTATTTACGGTCTTCCAAAATAATATATTAAAAAAAAAACATTCTTATTTTGCTTAGATAAAATTGAAAAATTACTTAGACTTATGATCAAAAGCAAATATCTTAAAATATATCATTTTAATAGTTTTATAATCACGAGTTTGAGCATTTTTGAATGTAGGTATTTTTCAAACAAACTTTTGAATGAAATAAAATCGATATTGAGTTTTTATGTTAAAATGCAGATATGAATATAAATTAATCTTTCTCATCAGAACCGCCCTGCACAGTTGAAAGGGAACAATCTTAAGATCATCTTTTGACGAAATTTAAATTCTCGGCCGCTGACTAATGGCTCTTAAGAGGTAACTTAAAAAAAAAACAATAAAAAAATAACCAAACGCTAGTAGTTGATATCTATATTACTATTTTAAATATTTGCAATAGTTTTAAAATCCAGAGAGGAAAATGGGGAATACGTTTCTATGAATAAAACTCCACCCGGTTTTTCGTAAGTTGAAAAACAACATCACAAATGTCACCGGAGACATTTTGGAAATTTCGTTTACATTTTTTATAACAAAAAATGTCAGGAGTCACGAGTAAGATACAATACATAAAGTAAGTCAAGTCTGGACAAAAGCCGAAAGAGTTGCTTATCTAAAAACTAAAACACGAGACATAAAGATATCAATCAGAGGTACTTCATAAAAAGACGCTACAAAATGAATATAGAAAACATAAGAATTTATTTTTTTATTATGAAATTATTTTTTTAAATATTTACCATTGATTGCCACATAGTTCTGTTGTTTGAATAAGTCATGTAGTCCGATCCACACAAGACTGGTAGTGCTGGCCATGTATAAGGTTATCAAGGACTTCATCTCCTCCTCAGAAGTTGGCACCACGAGCTCAGCGCCTTCCAAGGAACACATGGACACCGCCTGTCTCCAGCTCAACGCTACTAAATGTTCTTTAAAGAAAGCTTTAAAGGTGGTGCAGTAAAAGTAGTCATCCCTGAAGAATGGCTCAGGATCTTCTGCCGACACGACTAGAATAAAACTCAATGTTGAAAATATTTACAGGAAACCGAGAAATTGCAAGAGGTTTAAAAAAATATCAATTGGTATTAGGTGTTAATGCCGGATAGCACAATCAACTGGTTACCCAGTGGAACAACTAGCAATAAACTGCAGAAGAGGCAGGCTGACAGCGGAAGTCAATTGGACAAATATGGGAAGGCTAAAGGACTTGAAAAGAATGACATGAGACGACAAATCTATGATTGATATGTACGGAAGAGGTCAAACTCCATCCTGAAATGTGGCACGGCGATTTATTTAAAAATATATCAATTAGCACTTGGCGTTAATGCCAGATGGCAGAGAAAATCACAACCATGTGGTTACCCACTGGAAGCGATAAGTGGCAAACAGCATAAGAGGCAGGTTAACTGCATGGAAGTCAATTGGACGATGGGAAGGCTCGTGGACTGGCAAATAATGAAACTCCATCCTGGAATATAAGACGATAATGATGGCTTAACGTGATTTAATTAAGCTTCTCGTATTACAAAAAAGTTGAAAAAGGTTACTTTAAAGGTAAGTTTAAAGGTTACTTACCTTCTATACAAAATGTGCATAGAAATCCCAGTAGAAACAATGCGATAGAAAACATTTTACAATAAACCCAATGCGGGTGTGTTGCGCCAACAAGGATAAATCTGCGACACGGTGAGATAGCGGCGCAAATGAGACTGATTTATTTCTGGAAAGAACTCTATTTATACCCGCAGCGTACTTTAAATGTTGTGATAAACTTAAACCCGTGCCGGATGAATCTAAAACTTGCGTTATGAATCTATTTATGTATATGAGACTTCTTATCATTTTGACCAATTAATTGTATTTTATCAAAAGCTTGTGTGGTTATATTTATTAATCGTATTATATATTTTTTATTGTTTTAATTTTGAAATATTTAGAATAACCGTGATATTCAACTTATAAACTAAAATTTAAAAGCCCATTAGGGCATGTAATAAGTAAATATATATGTAAAGTTTTAATTTACTTTTATCTAAAAAACAAAGTATGTATGTAAATATTTAATATACCAACATATAATTTATCTTTTTTATCTTTTTACATACATATATATATATATTTGTTTAAATACACACATTTCTTTTGGAACAAACATAATATGTGATTTACTCGCCTCGGAACAGACTTTGTCTAGTGAGGCGGGTAAAAGAAAAGAAAACAATGTAAATAACCATGAAACTAAATAAACGCCCGGGTTGCCGGCACTGAAACTGAAACTGAACTGAAAGTGGTTTTCATTCCTATTAGTACCATATTTCGTTAACACAGTTATTTGTATGAAATTTAAGAACCAGAGTCTTGTAAAAATTGATTAAAGACAACGTCATTAACCCCTCAGACCTTGGACCTTTTTTGTCGGAAGATCAAAATATTTCCGATTTGCAATAATATCCAAATAATTGGAACATTTCAACGTATCCGTATAAGGCAAATGTATTATTTACAAACGTTATCTCCCTTGTTTGTCGTTTCACGTAAAAAAAATAATATAAAATTCCCACACTTACATTTTTTTTTCAAATTGTGGTCGAAACTTTGGTTTCGTAAAGCTTTACATTTAATTTAATTTGTGGTTAACTTTTAGATTTGAATAAAAAACGTGGTGTTTTGTCTTTAAAACATAGATCATATTTCTAACAAAGAAAATAAGGGAGACAAAACGATTTTCATGAGACCTATATGAGTTGTTCCGAAAAGCGAACAAATTAGCGTAAGGGGTAAAATGGCTATTCAGCGCCATTTCATTTTTGACATTTGAAAGGTCTCCGTTAAACGCCGATTCTAGGTGCGTTTCAATTTTCCATCAAATTGTAATAAGCCAACAAGCTTAACTATGATCGTTGTCCTCTTCTGCTAAACACAATTGGTTCAAAAGCTGAAATGGACTTAGAATCAGCATTTAACGGGGACTTTAGAACTGTCATAACAACAAAATGGCCATCGGTTGACAATGTTTCATTTGAATTTCTGTGGAACAACTCATCCTAAACCTAAATATTTGCACCACGAGACACGCCCATAAGGCACTTCTAGGCTTGGGATGGGCGGTGGCTTAAATTAACTATATATGTTAGTAACCATATTATATTACTTTTGTTTTTAAACTAATTTTTAAATTAATTTTTATTGAGGAACATCCGCAAGGAATGCAAGGCTGATGAAAGCCTTACGAGTAAAATTAAGAAAGGGACAAACTCGTATCTATAAAACCTAAAACCTAACCTAAAACCAAAAAATGGGACAAAGATAATTCAGACATCCAGTAAAGACAATAAATAATTATTGTCACCTGTATTATTTTTGTTCCATTTTACTATTTTTTAACATTAATTTAAAGCCTTTGCGGGATGTCTGTATTATTTTCGTCCCATTTTATATTAGTTTAGGTTGAGTTAAGTTTTAGTAGATATTTTATTGGGGGATGTTCTTTCCGTAGACTACTATTTGGTCGGAGAACATTTTTTCGCGGGATGAAAACGCTCATTACCAGATTTAAGTATTGATTTCAGTTTTTAATTTCATTCAGATTCTACTTTTAAGATTTAAAATAACTACAAATCTAGAGATCACGGATTCAAATTCGTGTAATTTCACATTTGATTCTTTAAAATTACATTTGTAGAATATTTGCAGCACAGAGTTAATAATACTCTCAGTATTGCCCTGTTGAAAGATCGTTTATTGAAATGGCTCTAGCCTGCACGCTTCATGGTCAAAATAAGAGGAAAATAATTACTCTCTTCTTCCCATTTTCTAAAATATGTTTGAAAAACCGAAATATAAAGGAAACAGTCCCAGAAATGTTATAATTTATTAGTCTAATTTAAATAATAAAACAGAAAATAACGGTGTAATCAAAGCGATAATAATTATTATGACTATAAGACCAGCGAATTCCCAGAACACGGATAATACAAGGGAAATAACATTTTTTATTAAATGATATTTTTCATTAACATCCGTCACCCGCCCAGATAAATTAATAGGCGCAAATCGCAACTGCATCCGTCCAAATATGATTGCGGAATTGAAGTGATATAATATTTATTTACGTAGTGAGTTTCAACATCATTAATAAGTGGTAGATAACGATTAAGGCGGTACAATACCCTCATAATGAAGGTTTCCTCAAAATTCAATCTTAATCATTTCCGGCGGATTCGTAACTACAATAACTTTTTTTTCAAACATACCCCTGGGAATGTAAGTTCTTTATATTTCAGAATCATAAAAGTAATAACTAACCATTTATATATTTTACGTCCAACAATTTAGGTCAAACCATGTTTTGAGTATGTTTATATTTGTATTTTCTTTACTCATCGTTTCCTCCCATGATTTCCCTTTAGTGACAACTACTGTGTCGTCTGCATAAGATATGATATCTCCAACTATGGGAAGAGTGAACATTTGATTAACATATATAATTAAAAGGATTGGACCGATGACAGTTCCTTGCGGTATACCAAATGATGAGGTTTTGGGTTCACTTAGGGTATCATTTATTTTGACGTATTGAAATCTCTCTTTTAGATAACTTTGGAACCATGACAGTACTGTTCCGTTCAATCCAATTTGCATGAGTTTCTCATTGAGTTTGGAGTGTGATATGCTATCAAATGCCTTGCGTAGGTCGATGAATATACCAAGACACTTTTCTCCATTATCTAAATTTTGTATTATTGTTGAAGTTAATTTAGCAATTGCATCTTGAGTGCTGAGATTGTCCCTAAACCCAAATTGGTTTGGGCTCATTATCTTTTTTTCTTTTATGTAATTTTTGAGTTGTTTTTTAACAAATTTTTCGTAGATTTTTGCAATGTTTGATGTGAGTGCTATGGGACGATAGTTGGAAATATTTTTTTCATCTCCAGATTTGAAAACAGGGGTGACAATAGTCTTCTTATAGTTGTTCGGGAATATACCCTTCTTTAGACTTACATTTATTATATGAGCAATCGGTTTACTGATTATCTCATGAACGGCTTTTAATGTTTTTACGGTTATATTGTCATAGCCAGGGCTTGCTGATCCCCGTAGACTTATTACAGCGTTTTCGACTTCTTTATCAGTTACTGAAGCAAATGTGTGGAAGCCTTCTTCAATAGTTGAGTTGTGCTCAGGTTGTTGTGTTTGTTTGTTGTCTAGGATAATATTACGAGCAAGATTAGGGCCGACATTAGCAAAATATTCATTATAAATATTACCACACAGTTTTGCATTTTTTTCGGTGTCAGTGTTGATTTCGTGATGAGTAATTTCTTTTGGTAATTTTTTTTTGTGCTTTTATTGGTTATTGTATTGATGATTTTCCAAAACTCTTTTCTGTCTTGACCAGCATTTTTTATTTTATTACGAAAATATTTTTCTTTAGTCAGTCTTATTAAAAGCGCAAGTTTGTTACGGTATTTCTTGTAGAAGGTGTTGATTTTTTCATCATTAGGGAATTTTTTTGACTGGTGGTAGTATTTTTCTTTATTTCTGATTGAAATCACTAGTCCATGGGTTATCCATGGCTTTATTAATCTGTGCTTAGATTTTGGTTTAGTAACAATTATTTGTGTGGATAGGTTTATGTGGTTTTGGAAAACTGTTTCGAAATTCTCAGCACAGGTATTTGGATTTTCCGATTCAAATATTGATGCCCAGGTTTCCGTTTTAAGATTTGTTCTTAAAATTTACATATTTAGATGTTTTTTTTCATATTTTTTTTTTGTCAGTTGTATTAGAGTTGTTACTTCCTTTATCAATGTTGGTAACAAATATACAGGTGTAGTGATCGGTTGTGCTGGTTTTCCATAATATTGACATGTTTTTTTCATTGTTATTTGAGTTGCACCATATGTGATCGATGCAGGTAGGAATTTGTCCGCTGACATTCCGTGTTGGATTATTTATAAATGATTTATAGTTTAGCGATGTCATTACATTTATATAATCATCCTTCGTTTTACTCCTTACCTCTCCCAAAATGTTCAGATTAATATCGCCCGTGACAATGTTACAAGTACCTTTTAGTTGTAGCAATAACTCTTCCAGTTCTATAATGAAACTGTTAGGATTCGATCCACGTGTGCGGTAGATAGCTATGATGTTGTATATAACTTCATTCACTTTTAAGTTCAGTTTTAGACAGTTTGCTAGCTTCATGTTGATTTCAGTGATTGTGACGTTATTGTGTTTATTTAATATGAAAACAGCAATACCACAGTTCTTATTAATATCTCTTCAACTTCTTCTTTTTGAGCGCGGATGCGGTGCCTTAAGATTCCAAAATTATTTATAAGTATTTGGTAAGGCAAATTCGACAGTAGGTCCGTCCAATACACCAGGTCGCGAGTCGCAATTTGTGCGCAAGATTCTGAATATATTTTAGGGTATTTTGTCGTCTTTAGTATTTCTGTACTGTGTGGAAACATGGACACTTAGAGCCAGCGAAAGAAATCGGATAGATGCCCTCGAAATATGGTGCTAGAGAAATATGCTCAGGATTCCATGGACAGACAGACGTACTAATGTATCCATTCTGGAAGGGCTGGGCATACACAATAGGCTTTCAACTCTGCTTTCAACATATCTTAAGAAATTTTGGACACGTTGCTCGCAAAAGTTAGGACTCCAACTTGATGAAAATTATCGTCACTGGCAAAGTGTTTGTTACAAGAAGCAGAGGAAGGTCACCAATCCGCAGGAGTGACCAAGTATCACTGGCGTGTGGCAAGTCCGCAGTTCCCAAGCAGCGCAAGATCGCAAGGAGTGGAAGGGTCTTGTCCACCATAGAAATTGGAGTAAGGTTCACAATACTCAGCAATGTGGAACCGACTTGAGTAGAACCTATCTTTAAAAATACCTACCACATCCATTCCAGTGTATTCGTAAACGAAAGTTGTATTTTCCATTTTAAAAGATGTATTACATGGGTACTTCGCACACCTGTGTAAAATCGCAGATATTCTGAATTCTCCACAAATCAGTTTCAATCTTGAATAGGTTTGAATTGGTTAGCTGGTTTTGGCACACGGGTGGGTACTACGATACCTTTCCACTCATTGAACAAATTTTGATGTTGTAACTAAAAACAGTTTTAACCCCTCAGGCCGCGTGCCTATTTTGTCGGAAGGTCAAAATATTTTCGCCTCGCAATAAAATCCTGAATATCCTGATATATTTTTGAACACATCCAAAAACTAAAAACTGTTTTTGAAAGATATTGAAATATGCGTTAAAAATTTATAATTCGAAATAAACATACAATTTTTTAAATATAAAATTTTTGATAACTAAAATACTGATAACGAGAAAAATAAAAACACGCTCATATTGTTTTAGGCAAAAGTATTATAAATGTTATCGTCAACTCACTTTTTGTTATTTCGTGTAAAAATAATTAATAAAAAATTCCCAAAGTTTCTGTTTTTTCAGTTTGCGGTCGAAAACTTTGGTTTCATAAAGGTGTACTATTAATTTATTTCTCGTATCTTTTAGATTTTCTAAACGTGATAGTAAGGGAAATACAACGATTTCTGTGAGTAGTTCCAAAAACCGAACAAATTAGCCGGGGGGGGGGGGGGGGGTTAAGTGGTTAAGCCTGGTGTAACACCACGATTCAGAATTGAATCCTTACTTGAAATGGCTTTAGCCGGATTCGGTGACTAAATCTGAATAGCCAGGTATATTTTCCACATCTTCTTCCCCTCCCCACTACCTTCAGCCTCACAACATACCAAAATTGCGGATGTCATAGTCGCACTGGCTCCAGATGGTTGGGAGCAGTTGAGACTCTTGTGTGATATTCAGATAAAATAATTTATATTATAAGCAAGTAGGAACCTTTAGCGGTTTTCGGCTTAGCCGAATGTACGTACAATTATGTCGTATTTTGTTATTACCGCATACTCCTTCGGGGAGTCGGAATTATTGTTAGTAAAAATATTTGTATATCAGATTTTCACCCAAGACGCCTGCAGATATATGAATGTCGACTTTGGATGTATGGCCGTTTATCCTCTGTGCATACTAACTTGAAGAAATAATATTTTAGGGGATCAACTATCCGAGGGATCAACTGTCGGCGGGCCAATTGTCGCCGGATCAATTGCCATGGAACCGCTGGAAATAGTTGGCACATGCAGCGTTTGAAGTTAGCCAAGTTCAAATATTTGTCAAATATTTGAACTTAGATTTTCACGGCCAAAAGCATTTCCGTTATTTGTTATTGGGGTGTTATGCCGTGTTGCGCTACCTCCTCCTTTAGCCAACTTTTCGGACATCGTTGCAGTGTGATCTACCGGATCTGCCGGATCTGCCCTGATGATAGACACTGCAACGATGTCCGAAACGTTGGCTAAAGAAGGAGGAAGCGCAACACGGCATAGCACCCCAAAAACAAATAACGAAAAAGGTTAGGTCGTTTATTTAGTTATTAAATATTAAATTTTTAACTTGAAAGCTGGGGTTCGGGGTTTGGGACTGTCATAGTGCCCGTGTTGGTAGTGTTCTAGGTTTAAAAATAACCATTGTTGATCATTGACAGAGAGTAGATACGTTTTTAATTGTGCACAAATCTTTGAATTTATTGAGCGAATGCAAATTTTGTAAGTGGAAATTAATCCATTTCCCGACATCCGATCGAGTTGAAACTCGGCTGATAAACTAGTCGTCGACGATAATGCATTCCATTACTTTCGTTGGCAGTCAGGCACACACATACGCACAGATACGGGTCATCTTATCTTTTTTGGATATAAACACAAAAACATATTAAAATAACTTGACGATTCCAAGGTGTTACGACGTTTTCTGTTTGTAGCATTCATAGAGGAAGAATTCGGGTTAAGGTAGGTGGGTACTGGGTTGACGTACGCTACGTAGGCGACACATTTCTATATCTAGAATACTTACAATCCATACTTTGTCCATGGAAATAGATGCCTCAGAATCATACTTGTTGCGATGCATGTGGCCACTGTCATTCTGAAGCATCTATTTCCGTAGAAAATGTGTGGATTGTAAGTAGTACAGATATCATACTGGGTCGCTTACTTAGCGTACGTCGTCCCAGCATATTCTTTCCATTATATTTTTAGTGTGTAACTTAGTAACTCTGATTTTAACTTTACTTAGTTATTGTCATTAATCCACAGTAGATTCCGCTTAATTGGGACACATCGGGATCAAAACATTTTGTCCCGAATAAGGTGCTGTCCCAAATAAGCGGCTGTCCAATAAGCGAAGTATAAGGGAGGTAAAAATAGATATTTCTTGCGTTTTTTTAAATGTTATATTTTAAATGTTACATGTTACATTGTTTCGAGTTTTATCGAATGCATTTTTAACGTTTATAAAATTAACTAGTAGACCTGGACACACGTTTCTGTGGCTAACTCCAACAGCGCCAATACCCAATCTTTATACCAATGCCATATTTTATGTGCATACATATCGAATCCACACCGCCCGCATGCCAGCCCGCTGCCCGCTGCTGGCGTGCCAGCCCGCTCCCTTTATTTACATATTTCAACCAATATACACAAATCCTTGACAAATTATATACATAAAAACCTCCCTCATGATTCACTCTATCTATTGGTGAAAATCGCGTGAACATCTGCTGCGTAGTTGTGCGCAAGAGCTGAAGCGCACAGACAGCTAGAGCGATTTCACTTTATACATGAAAAGTTTATAATTATGTACAGAAAAATTAAATTAACTGTAGGTACAATTTTCATCACTGGGCGCGTAATACCTCCTTTGCGAAATAAATAAAAATTTACACGGCTGTGGCGTAGTAATATGAAGGGAGGCTTCCGTTTATTTTTTTATTTATTGTTTACATTAATAAAATCTTTTTTAATATAATTAAATATTATTTGAAAGTCCACCTTTATTTTCATGCTTCAAAATTATTTCTTATCTCTCTTCTCTAAAATTTTTTTTTCACATTATTAGAGTATGTTCGGGTAATATGGCACACCTTTTGCCTTTTTCATGGCCTTTTTGGTAATAAAATACGAAATTTTTGAGATCAAACAGCTTTTATTGATTAAATCAGTCCTTTGAACTTAATGGTACAAAACAATTACAAGTTTAAGGTTAACTTAACTTCGAAACATAGCTAAAATAAACTTTTTTCTTAGTCTTGAATAATCTTAAAATATAAATGTAGTAGGCTTATATGGCCTAGGGCCATATTGGCCACAAATGGAGTAAATATTGCCCACCGTATCAAATAAAATTAAAAAAATAAAACAAATAAAGACTTTCGTCAGAACTGTCGTCGTACAATGGTTCATGTTCTTCCTCCGAGCTAGACATTTGTACCTCCTTAGATTTTGACTTCGGCTTTTTACATTTGCCCTTTCGTTTTTTGTCTTTACCCATAGTCTTTTCGATTTTTTTTTTTTTTCTTTTTTAAAGAGTCTTGCAATTCATTTTGTACGGGGATGAAGTAAGCAATGTCGTCGTAGCATCCTTTCTGCCTCGGTTAGTAGTTTTTCTAAGTGCTATTTCTGGTATTGGAGACAATTGGAACGGCGTTATCAAAATCCTGATCTCTTGAAGTCGAAGGCTGTGGCGACCTCGTAATGGGAACTACAACTTGTTAAATACGGAAAGGTGGTGCATAACTCATATCAGGTTCATTTATGGTGGATGTCATGTCAACAGATTCATTTTCTATTGCAGGAGTAGAACCTAAAGTGGTTGGTTCTGATGTAATATTTTCTTGATTGGTGATTCTACATTCTGGCTCATTGTCCATATCAATAAAATATTGATCTTTAAAAACATTTCTGTTAACAGAATATAACCCTGTTGCACGAAAACCACCGACAGATGTCTCACCGCTTTGAGGACGTAGCTACGCGGGTCGAAAACATAATTTCATATTGGGTTAGTAGGCATGAGTTGTTCCTTACCCACGAACTAATCTCATCAGTAACAATTTTTTTCAGTGGTTCCATAGATGACTTATTTAATGGTTTATTTTGTGACTGGAATGTGGAGGAATTGATAATAAGTGGACACGATTTTGTCTCGCGAGGTCTATCAATTCCAGATTTCTAGTATGACTTGTATTTATTTCTAGTATGACCCATTTTCTTATTTCATACATCTTCGATTGTCTTTTTCATTGATACCTTGCAAAAAGTTTGGCGTTTTCTTTGTGAAATTGGTTTTCGTTCTTTAGGAAAAAATATTAACAAATTATAAAGATTTTCGTTATGTGAGCGGGCCATATTGGCCACCTACGAAGTGGCCATAATGGCCGCAAGGACGTTTATGACAAATAAAATTCTATCCTAAAAACTAGTAGGTTAAGTGCTTTAAAAAGGTCACCACACTATTAATTAAAAGTTTACCTACAAAACTGTGTACAAGCAATATAAAAAAAATGATTATTTGAGGAACAGTAAGGAGTGAAACATGCCAAAAAATAACATCAAATCAGATAGTTTACGATCGTCGCACTCGCCGGACAAACGCACACTCGCCGCGACGCAAGGATCTGCTGAGGGGATCAAGGGAAGGGGCCTGACAATATGGCGTACACGTAAACCACTAGTGTTGGTTGGTGTCGGAGAAAATAGTAGTGGCCATATTGGCCGACTAGGCCATATTACCCGAACTTTCTCTAATTTACTTGTAATCCCATCCTGAAAAATTGCATTTTCTCTCTTTAACTAAGCCACATTCCTTACGCCCTTCGTAACTTTAATTCGTCTACTGAAACCCGTTTAACTTCGACGTCAAATCGAAGATTGGCCCAATTGACGACCGGCGTAGTCCAGCGGTAAGGCTCTTGACTCTCACTCCGAAGGTCGCGGGATCGAATCCCGGCGTGGCATATATATTTTATTGGATTAGTTTGCGTTATTTCACAATTTATTCATTTAAAAGAATATAAAGTATATTTGCGACACGTTCCAGAGTGGAAGATGCCTTCAGTATCGCCCCGGTGTAAGACCACCATTCAGAATTGAAACGTTGCTTGAAATGGCTTTAGCCGTGTTTAGTGACCAGATCTGAATAGCCAGATGCTTCCCCACCTTCCTCTTCCCTATCTTCTTCCCCTCCCCATTACTTTCAGCCTCACAACATACCCTAATTGGGGATGCCATAGTCCCACTAGCTCCAGAGGGAGTAGTTGGGACTCTTGTGCGGTACTCATGTAAAAAAAATAAATTAAACGGAATAATGTCCCAGATAACCAAAGTATCAGTGTCTTTGGGTTTTGCCCCAAATAACTGGCTGTTCCAATAAACCGGTGTACAAATTAAGGAATCGATTGAGTCTATTATAAAAAAGCGATCAATTTTACTAGGTGGAGGGGGAGAAGAAGGCAAAATATATATTGCTTTACTATATGTATTCGCTACGTTTGGTGACTTATCAGGGGTGCCCGGGTTCATCAGTTGAGGTATGTTCAGGTCTGCTCACCAGCTGCGTGGCGGGACGGCTCGAAAGAGCCCGATTTAAGGAGACCCTTTGAACACACCAGCTTGTTTTTTTCGACCAATTGTTTTGGTAGTGAGAGGGATGGATTCACTCCTAGATACACTGACAACTAGATTCCTAACCTCCCCTCCTACCTTTTTTTCTTCTCAAAACTTTCTGTATTTTCTTTCCTTAAAAGGACACAGCATACAGGGAAATTTTTTTCCTCAGGGCCTCCTGTGTGGGTTTAATAAAAAAAACACCACGCTTGTAATCTCCTGGCTACATGAGGAACATGGTAAAATGTGAAATAATTTTTTAATTTTTTTATTCCAATCAAAAGACACTTACATTTTCACTCTTTTAACTAGAAATAATTAAACAGATTTAACTAAACCAAATATTACAAAACAGCACTTTTCTATTTCATTGCTTTGTTTATCAAGATTAAGAAAATAATATATTTTTTAAATTACCCAGCTTTTTTTCGTGTTTAATGTCACTTAGGTGGCAATTATATAAGTTGCCTTCCTCGTAACCAATGGAATGTTTACGATTGTTAGTGTGAATGGTATTAAAATATATGTTACCGTGTTTTCGTATAATGTTTGTTTTTTTATTTTGTTTAACTATTTATTTATTTATCACACGCTCTAATGGAATTTTACCTTCTTTGTTTATAAGTTGAGTAACAAAAAATGTTAAGTAAATACTTTAAAACTAAAACAATAAAGAAAATACAATTCAATGAAAAAAATGGAACAACGAGAGCTTATTATATAAAATAAAATACATTGGTAAATATGATAAGAAGTCTCACATAAAAAAGATATTCATTGTAAATAAAAATTGCAGTAATTATCCACAACTATTTATGTCTAGATGTATAAAAGAATTGGAATAAACAATGTTTTACTGGTTATTCTTAAGGTGACACATATCTCCTATATGAGAATAAAAAATATATTTAAAAAAAAAATATATTGATTTGCTTGCAGTATTATCGATAACCATTGGAGGTATTTTTCTCGCACATGAATAAATAAGCGTCATAATCACATGTTATAGGATGCAGCTTTAAAAGTCCTCGCTGGGCGCCCGATAACTGGAAGAAGACCACGCAGGGACTAGTTGCTGGGAAACCTACTCCGGGGTACCAGTCGCTGTAGCCCGCCTCTGAGAGGGTTTTACCTGGAAAGGTCAAAGAAAATACTTTCTATTAAATAAAATGCTTTCATGCCAATCCGACTTTAGAAATAATCAACAAGCAATTAATAACTGGAAATAATACAAAGAGCGGGGCGAAGTAACAGTGTCACCAATTTTTTTTTTTTTTCATTTTCTTTATTCATTTTGTTTATTACAGGATTGTTTTACATGGTATTTCGACTACCAAGCTAGGCAAATGCCCGTATTATGGTAGTCGAGATTCATTAGATGTTATATTAAGTATATAATATTAATAATCATCCATATACATATATGTAGATGAAAGTACATACATATAGCATACATATTAATGAAAATTTTCATACTAGTATTAGGTACATGATCACATACAGGAAAGGAGTTAAACTAGGTGAATCTTGTATAAATAAAAATAAAATAGAATAACAAATAAAAATAAAAGTAACAAATAATAATATTTAAAGATAATAGAAATAAAAAAATAAGAATAAATATGTAAATCATCTATACTACAGATGAACAATGATAGTCTTAGACCCCAAAAAAAAAAAAAATAACAGCAAGTAGTTCCTAGGCAGCATATGAAATGGACGAACAATGTCAAAAAATATTAAAAGAGCATCAGCGTAGTATAAAGTTTTGGTTGAAAATTAATTTAGAGATAAGATTTTTTACTCGAGAAATATGAAAAAATAAGAACAGTTTTTAACCAATATATCTAATGTATAATTATGTATTTAGATTTTCAAGGTAAAAAAATAACGTGATTTATTTTCGGAGTATTATGCCGTGTTGCGAAGTAGATAGGCTCTAGACTAAGGAAGGAGGTAGCGCAAGACAGCATATAATACCCCAAATCACCAAAAATAAATCAGGATTGTATTATATGCTAGCTGGTTCCCGGCATGCGTTGCTATGCCATTTAATAAAGAAATTGTTTCTCCCTGCGTGTCCTTTCCCATTCGTTCCGTTCCCGTTCCCCTTCCTCTCTCGCGTCCCCTTCCCCTTTTGCGTTCACACTCCGTCTCCTCCACCTTTCCTCTCCCCACTCCACTCTCCCCCTTCCCCCGTCCCGCGAACCCCCCTCCACCTCCTAATTCCCGCATTCCATACATTCAGTCCCGGTACATTCAGTTTTTATACAGCTCGCGTTCCACCCATTGCAATTTTTTTTATACTAATTTCATAATGCCAGAGCTTACCAGTAGTTTCATACGAACATTGTCCTGACAATAACGAACACACAATAAAAAGAATTATCCAATTTGGTGCAGTCGTTCGGAAGTTATGCGCGTACATACATTTCGGCGATTCATTTTTATTTATATATATATATATAGGATAGATAGATAGATAGATTTAAATTATTTATTTGTTTTGTAACCAGTGTTGTCAACTGTATTTTTAAATTAGTTGTCACTCGAGCAACTACGGTTCATGAAAAGAAAAAAAAACAGGATTTCTGAGCAATAAAACCGGTATAGGTATATACATTTTTAAAATTATTATATTAAGTGAATTAAAAGATTTATTTGGCGATATTAAATTTTCGTCTTTACCCAAAGTAGATTTTAAAAAATCGCGTATAATGTTGCGTATGTATGTAAAAACGTTCCGTTCCCATAATTTGTGGATCAGTATGCGTTCGTGCTCGTACATGTACACACAGTCTTAGACTTCTGTTTTAAAACTGTGTTATGATGCAGTACAAATCCGTATTACTTTAAATATAATTATTAACATCTTTATTATTTGTACTGCATCCTAACAACTCTACCCGTCGAAATCGTAATTAGGTAGGAACTTGTTATTAATTATTAGAGTGCCAGCTCTGACTTTATCGACGGCCTGGGGCGACCTCTGGAGCGGTTCCGCGGCAATACTCACTTCTTATGTAGGTAGATTTGGGAGAGTTGGGCCCCGAATCTAACTACGCTACAGTCCATGGAGTTTTTGGTGAGAATTTAGTATTCGAACGGGAAAATAATTTCTTTTGACTTGAGAAATGCCGGGCGGTAAAAGTGATTACGTGAACGTATTGTGTGATCGAGAGTTTGCATTCCTTTGGTGGGATTCGTTGAGATTCCGCAACGTAAACTTGTATGGCGGCCAGGCGTGCCAGACCCTGAAAAGATTGAATCCATGAGAAATACGTCCGATCACACTTGGGTCAGAGCCCGTTTTGACGGATGATTGGGGTACCGTTAGCCCGCGATGCTATTTGCCGATCTTTGTGGCGGAAAAGTAAATTTACGCCGACCTTGACTCTCGTCTGGACCGAGGGCGGCCTCCCTACACGCTAATCCTTCTAAGCGAAAGGCCCCCTGATGATTTTCCTTTGGCGGCGGGATGACTTGCTAATTTGATCGCGGCGTAAGGCCGCTTGATGATTCCTCTTTGGCGGCGGAACTGTCTCCAGATCTCGGCTTCGGTGAGGGCTATCCAGATCCTGCATGGGGAAATGCTGCCTGTGCCTTGCAGCCACTAGATGGACAGTATATTAGTTAGCTAGCGATAGTATTCGTAATAAAATAGGTCGGTTCATGGGGGTAAGTGAAATGACATATTTAAAACCCTGATTGCTACTTGTTTTTAAAATTGTATGCTTCTTCTCACAACTCTGCCTTTTAAATTATGTACCTGGCACACCATCCCTTGGAGAGCAACACATATCGTGGTTTAAGATCCACCCCTGAGCATATTTGGGAACCACAGGTATTCTTGACGGAATCCATAACCCGTTTAGAATTGGCGCTTCCAACGGGATAAAATCTGTGGGTACCTGATCAGCACTACAACACTAAAGTTGTTTTACGAAATGTATACTTGGCTTTGCCACTTGGCGAAAAACCCACGTAGCAACTGTTTACCTACATAACATTTTAAGTTTATTTTAATCAAAATAGCGTTTTTAACCATAAATGACGACAAAAAAATTAGGTCATTAATAATTCACGTTACTTGTAAGGTTTTTCCCGAAACAAAATATAAGTGATCTACAAACCCGAGATAATTAGGCTACTGGAATAACCAAAATAATTAGAAATGCTTGAGTCTAAGACGGCTTAGTAATAAATGCAATTAATATAATCGATTAAAACCCTTGTAGGCCACACCTCTCCCCCTCCCCCATATGTTATGTATATAAACCGTAAGCTAAGAATAATTTGTAGTAGTCTGAAGATGGCTTTAACGAGCTGAAACCGGTTAGGGTCGACAAATTAAAGTTGAAATAAGTTTTATAATTATTTTATCATAATATAGAATAGCGTGTGTGTGGCACAATTTATCTGGGGATATTTATTTTCCTGAAAACTGTCAGTCGAAAATAATGAAACTATCTTTTGTATATAATGCATTTTTATAAATTAGTAGAATACTTTCACAATGAGTTAAAAGTTAAATTAGAAAGTGTTATTTTACCATCGATTGTCCTAAATTCTCCTTTAGTCACTAATTTAGTGACGCCCACCAAGACTCCATCCTTACGAAAGTTCCCTGACGTTGAATCAGCGTATTCAATGAATATATCAGCGCAGAGTTGGGCTTCCTCTGCGCTGTTTAAGATAATGAGGTGCGCTTGTTCCGCCGCACACACTTTTTACGCTTCAGTCCAGTTGACGTGGGTGGTGTGAAGTTTGTAACAGCTGTCTGGCATGGCTGGGTAATGTTTGTATCCTGCAACAGATAATCCACATCTGCTATTTAACTACCAAATTTGTAAATGAACTATTGGAATGGGAAATGAATTATTCTGGTAGAAGCAGTCACTTCGTGGTTTGCCATTTTTAATTAAATAAAACAATTACTTTGTTTATTATTGATTTATTTAAATCATAGTTATAAACAAAGTTTTTTTTATATTACCCCAACACACAAGGCCCTGAGGAAAAAAATTATGTCATCTTAGAGGCCTATGTCATCTTAGAGGATTCAGTATGGAGATTTTTTCAAAAAGTTCATAAAAAGATAGATGATAAGGTGACAACGGCTGGGTAGAAATCTGGGGTTCAGCGTGTTCAGTAGAGACGGAATAAATCCAGTCCTCTAGGGAGTCGAGAGAGTTCGACTGGAAAAGTCAAGTCTCTCTCAGCATAACTCACCCAACCCCCTCTCCCCCTTCACTCGGTATGTGGGCAAATGCATCCGCCACCAAGATCTAAACAAGCCTCACCCCATGAACCCGGGCATTCTTGCTAAGTCACAAAACGTAGCCAACCACTAGGTGTAACCTTTGGCAGAGGCGTTGGTTAAGCAGTAAATAGTTCCCGAGGCGGCGGTACCCCTACCCGCCACCCAATAATTGTTTTATTTAAATTAATTATTCATTAAAATCTTAATCCATTAAGGGAGTAAGTCGGACTTAACAAGGAATCTGCCTCCGTGGAAGATACTTACGCTCAACTGTTGGGAGTAAAGTCGCGGATTCTCATGCCAGTGAAAAAACATGGAGTGGTTGAGTTTCTGGTAAGCTAACTACTCTACTCGTTTGCTTGATATATTTGCTTGTATACACACGCTAAGTGGCATCTATGTTTGAATCTTCTAAGTCTCGGGATTACCAATGTATGTACTTTCTACCGAGCGTCGATTGGAGAAATGAGCCCAGACAAGCTGCGCGTCCATCACCACTCTCCCCACCTCACACATACGAAAATCAAATTCCGAACGATTGTATGGCGTACAAGTTACTAGCAACGATACGATACACGTGTCACTAGCACGCTAAACACTGCCACAGGCATGTTTTTTTTGCGAGTTATTAGAATTTTTGTGTATCTACGGCTTAAGAGGCCCTTATGAATAGCTGTTTGGATGTGAAGAGTGGGAAGGAACGCCGAATTGTTTTTCGTGCGAATACTCCCTATCCTTGATGGGGATTAGAATTATATCTGTATCCGAGGTACCAACCACGTTGTGGCACCAGGAGATATCGCCATACACCCAATTACATTGTAGTTTTACATCAGTAAAGTGACCGGGCTAGGGTGTATACTATATATCAACGTAACATGGGAGGTTGCACAACCGAAGATGATAAATGATGTAGGTACTTTTAATTATTATATAAAAAAATTGACGTTTATTCGTACCTGTACACGTTTTCAGAGCAATTGGGTCCTCCTTCGGATTAAAAATGTTCTGCTCGCACATGAACATAAGTTTGTTTGAAGAACATGACACATTGTTCAGCTGGAAGGACCCGCGCGGGGTGTTATCGAGCCGCGAGAGCGCCTCACATTGATCCGTGCCATTGGAGGGGCTCCCGGAGCCCCAGTCACTGTAGCCTGCCTCCAAGAGAGTCCTTCCTGAAAATTACAGATATTGGCACAGAAGTTGATTGGAGGAAATACTTGGATATTATTTAGTTTTGGTCACAACACGCACACCTATGTTCCATTCCTCAATGAACGACAATAGATTAAAAATTTATCAATTCTGTTTAAATTTAGTCAATATCCTTCAGCCGGCGGGGTATAAGGTAGCGTGTGTCACTCTCCATGGAGAGAAAAAAAATGGCCTTAGATTTAAACGCCCGGGGTCTCAAAAGTTTCGTATGATCTGTAGCTAATCGAAAACGTAAAAAAAAAGAAATTATTGTTCACTATTAGCCGGCTAAAATGGCCGTAAGTTTCGAAAAAAATAGATTTCGTGATGTGGAAAAAAAATAAAACAAGGGGTTCATATTTTATATTTTGTACCAAACTTATTTTTCATTACATAACTGCAGTACAAAAGACCTAAAAAATTTTTTTTTTAAACATATGTGATGTGTTGGTTAAAAAAATAAAAGGGGAAAATTACCCCTTTTTCTGGATAAAATCAGAGTTCTTGTTGACTTACTTGTATTCATAAAGTTGAAATTTTTTTTCATTTTTGTCAGTTATAGGCATTTTTTTAATAATAAACAAACGTTAAAACGTTAGATTACTGAAAAAAAATATATTAAAAATTAGAAAAAAAATGGTTTTAGGTTTTTTTTCTAATTTTCAATGCATTTTAGCGGGCTGATAACCATTTAAAAAAAAATTAAATGCAGTTCTCATTTTCTTTGCAAGACGCAACTTTTGAGACCCCGGGCGTTTCTGAAATCAAAAGTTGAAATAATTGACACACCCTAGTATGGCTCTTGACCCGCAATCCCGGCGTGGGCAAATAAATTTTATTTGATTAATGTATGTTATTTCACAATTAATTCATTAAAAATAATATATATTATATTTGCGGCACGTCCAGAGTGGAAGAAACTCTAAGTATCGCCGTGGTTTAAGACCACCATTCAGATTTGAAACCTTGCTTGAAATGGCTTTAGCCATGTTTGGTTACCAGTTCTGAATAGTCAAGTACCTCCCCACCTTCCTCTTCCCCATCTCCCCCACTCCACTATCTTCATCCTCACAACATATCCCAATTGGAGATGCCATAAAATCACTGGCTTCAGACGGGAGCAGCTGGGACTCTTGTGAGGAATTCATACAATTTTTTTTTTCATTTTTCGCCTTTATTTTTGGACCGTCCACCATCGGTACTCCACTGAATATCATTGGAATGGTACCTGAACATTTATTTATTAAATACCAAAAATAAGTTTCATCCTCACCATCGACTGTCCTGTATTCCTTCTGAGTAATTAAATTACTGATGCCCACCATAAAGCTTTCCTTGTGAAAGTCACATTGCTGTGACGTAGTACCAGTAACTTCCATGAATATGTCTGCGCTGAGTTTGGCTTCTTCAGCGCTGTTTAAGATTATAAGATGCGCTTGTTCGGCCGCACATACTTTGTACGCGTCGATCCAGGATATAGCGGTGATGTGAAGTTTATAACAGCTTCGTGGCATTGCTGGATACTTTTTATATCCTAAAACGAAAATTTAAAATGAAAAACGGTAGTAACAGCGCAAGCAGGACCGTTGCAATAAAATGAATTCCTCAATTTTAGTTTGAAAATCACCTACAAAATATTTAAGTACTACAAGATATGTGAGCATAAAAGCAATCAGTTACAAACCAACGATATTGTCTTCTTCAGGAAGAAAAAAAGTCGATATTTTTCTTTTCTAATGAATGGATCACCTGCTTGGCGTTTAGTGGCAGAATAAAATGATTACTGTTCAGATACAAGTTTACGGCATGAAAAAAAAATGAAAAAATGAAATGATAAAAATTCAAGGCATACCTGAAGGACACTTATTATAAACTGGATTGATGAGACCGGTCTTATTGTGTGCAATCTTCCTCTGACAAATAAACAACAGCCGTAACTCACAGGATTTTTCCTTCAGCTTTCTACCAAAGCCTACCATCATAGTGCCACAGTGTCCATCGAGGTTGTCAGGCTGCCCGTCCTGCCATTCGTTGAATCCCGCATTCTCTAACTCCTGGCCTACAATACAAATAAGAAACTTGAGATACAAACTCTTCTAAAATAACTCTTACGTTCAGTTTGCAGCTGCTACCCTTTGGAGTTCAATAGCCAATATCAATTTCATGACGTTCAGAAAGGACTTCAAGAATTTGGAAAAAAAAAGCAAAAATAATATAGGTGCCGTCAGTCTGATGAGAAAAACGTCTCCCAGATTTAATCCTCCTTCTTTCAACCAGAATCCCGCCAAGTTTTACGCTTTCATTTTCTTTGAAAAACACTCCATTCAGTGTTTTCATAAATGACAGGGCATTCCTTGTGGCATTTGTAATACTGATCAAATTATTAATAGAGTGAAAGGATAAATAATGTTTTGGTTTTTTAACAATCTTTGATTTTGTGAAAACTTGGTAATGTATGTATGCCTACTAAAAAAACAAAAACTTGGAATGGCCGCCTTTAGCAAAACCAAGCCATCTTATTAACAGATGACTTGGAAAGAAAAAAAATCATCAATGGGTGACCTTGGTTTGTCAACACCACCTTCAGACGAAATGGGTTATATATTTTTCCAGAAAAACTGAAAGCGGCTTTTAATGGGTAAGCATATAAGTATCAGAATAAAACAAAATATTATAATTGTTAGAACATAACAAATTATTATACTACTAGTGCTATACCTGCTGTAACTATATTATTGATAACAAACGTCAGTCTATCGCAAAACGCTCTGCTGTTTCATTAGTTATGTGCCTAGTTAATTTAACGTGAATTAAAAAAAATCGGCAACACTGTAATAAAATTGATATCTAAAACACTAAAGAAATAATGGGGATTAGTCATGCTGACAATATCTACCAAAACACCAATTTAACAAACATAATGTAAATTTAATGAGGTGTGATAAGTAGACTTTGAAGCATACCTTCGATTGTTTCATATTGCTCTGGGAGAATCAAGTTATGAAACCCAAGCCAAATATTATTCCTGTCGAAGTTGGTATCAAGCGAGCTGCCAGCATATTCATTGAACACGTCCAAACAGTATTGAGCCTCCTCGGCGCTGTGGAGGACCACGAGATGAGCTTGTTCGGCCGAACAGACTTTATATGCATCCATCCAGGTCCTCGGCTTACGGTGCAATTTGAAACAACGATCGTCCAGCTTTATAAACTTTTTGTACTCTGGAAAAAAATAAGAGCGATACAGATGCATATCGAATTTAATATATAAAAATTATATAATATTTTAAAGTACGTAGGTAATTTTCTAGATTGTATAGAAGATTAAATACTTGCTGAACTTACTAGAAATCCCCATAACGCATACTACATTATTTAGGTAGTGGTTAAAAATAAATATAAATGTTCACCTCTTGAAACCAAAGATTCCAACCGCAAATTGAAAAAAAAATGAAACTTTGGGTATTATTTATTAATTATTTTTACATGAATCGACAAAAAAGTGATTTGACGATAACGTTCGTAATATATTTGCCCAATAAAATATATGCGTGTTTTTATTTTTTTTAGTTAATCACTTTTTTAGTTAGAATAACGTAAGGTGAGCCATTTTTATAACTTTTTTATATTTGCGTTAAAAATATTTACAATTCAAGAATTATATTTTTAATTTGAGTTCTAAAATTTAAAGGCGTATTTTATCGCCTATCTAAAAAGGTTTTTAGGTTTCGGATGCGTTCACAAATATTCCATTTAAATAATTTCCGCTTTGCTGTAAAATACTAATGGATTTTATTGCAAAGCGAGGATATTTTGACTTACCGACGTAATATGTTCGAGGCCTAATGGGTTCAAATAAATGGTAAACATTGTGGGATATGTTGGGTTCCTGTTATTTACGCAAAGTTTTGACTAAATTTAAAATTCTCATAAAATACGAGAAAATCAGATGCTTATAGTGTTGATTACAATTCTTCTGGTGGTATGTTCGCCATTAAATTAAATTAGTGGCTTTTTCCATACCTGTGTCGTAGGTTCCACAATCCACATTTTCTGTCAGAGTGCTGAGGGCCTTTTTACAGATAAACCGGCTGGCTGCTTCACAGGGCCCGTCAGAATAATCTCCATTTTGAAGCATCCGCACGCAGTTTCCCTTGCCCGGGTTAGGCTCTGGGTGGTTTAAGTATAATTCTGACGTTGGAATGCCTACAAATGTTTTACAAAAAAAATAATTAGAAGTTATCAAAAGTCGACAACTGTTTCATCTGAATAATTTTGAAATCACATATTAATATTTTGCATGTTTTGAATATTATTGAATGCATCCACTTTTTCTTTTTTAATATTAGCTTCACACAGGATGCTAGTATTAAAAAAGACAAGGCAGATACATGAAATAATATTTAAATACTGAGGAGGTAAAAAGTTTTTGGGGATGCTATGCAGAAGGTCATTTCAGGGAAAGGAAGGAGAGAAAGGACTGGAATGGGAAAAGATATAAGGGGTGGGTAGGAATCTGAAGGTCAATGTGTCCAGGAGTGACGGACGTATGAATTCATTCGTCCCATGGTGCAAGGCGATGGATCGAGAGGAAATGGTTGTGGGCGGCGGTGTTCAATGTAAGATTAGTGATTTTTTCGAAATATAAATATGTGCCTACATGTTAAAAAAATAATTCGGAGAAAAAAAGTTACATTATGTTTTTATCAGTATATCCTATTATGCAGCTCTTTTTAAAATGAATTATTCCCAATCATTTTCAGAGCACTCCGTATTCTCATTGTAGCACACAATATTGAGAATGTAATATTTATATAATACAATAAGAATAAAACAACTTAAGCTGAATACCACTTTATTATATGTATATGGTATATTTAATATAAAAACAAACCGGTTTAGTTTCAAACCGAACTTACATCAGGATTAAATAAAAACGTGTTAAATTAATATGGGTTTATATAACCCTGACGAAGGTACAGCTTGAATCGAATCCGGTTGGTTGTGTATTATTAAAGATATATTAAATAAATTGAAATTAAAATAAAGTTATTTTATTATGATTATTTAAATTATGTATGCCCACGAAGTGTGTTCTACGAGTGGAATTTCTATACAGAGTGTTAAGGGACGTACTAGATTTACTACAGTGATTCCAGACATTATTTAGAGTGAAAAAATTTACTTGAAATTTTGGTCTCCGGTGACTTTTTTGGAGTTTTTTTTTTTTTTTTCTTCAAAACCTTAGCAACAAATTCTTCCACCTGCCAATATTCAGTCGAATATCCAAACAAACCCTCACCCCGACTCTTATTGAGCAAAAATGATTGATATTTATGTTTTAAGTGGAAAACAAGTCGCCGAAAATTATTAAATTTCGGTATTTTTTCAAAATGTCACTTTTACTTTCTAGAATGCTGAGCGAAAGTGACAACTGCACCTCGGGCTGATAATACCTACATCGTGGTTTTGTATTCCCCATTTTTCTACTCCAAAACTGGACCGACTTTTTAAATTTGTTTTACTAACTGTTTAAGAAGAAAATACACTACGTCTCTACTTTTTGATTTAAAAAAAATACACTGAATAGTTTTTATTCTGAACGTCTGTTGATGGCGTTCAAACCGGGTAATTTTGACGATTTTTGGAAGGCCCTAACTCCTTTAACAAGTAACCTATCAAAAAAAGCAAAACGTATAAAAATGCCAATAGGTAGTTGATATCTATACTATATAAAAAAAATATTTGCAGTTGTATCAGAATCCCGTGAGGAACTTGAGGAATACGTGTGAACATGAACAAAACTCCGCACGTTTTTTTCAGAAGTTTAAAAAAAACATCAAAAATATCACTTGAGACCAAAATTTCGAGTACACTTTTTACTCAAAAATTAGTCAAGAATCACTCATAAGACACAATAAAGTAAGTAATGTCTGGACAATAACTGAAAGTGTTGGTTATTCCAAATCTCAAACACGAGACATAAAGCCATTTAAGAGGAATTTCATAAAAAGACGCAACAAAAATAAATATTTGAAACATAAGAAAATTAAAATGATGAAATACCATTGATTGCTACGTAGTTTTGTAGTTTTAATAAGTCATGTAGTCCGATCCACACAAGGCTGGTGGAACTGGCCATGTAGGTTAGCAATGACTTCATTTCCTCCTCAGAGGTTGGCACCACGAGCTCAGCGCCTTCCAAGGAACACATGGACTTCGCCTGTCTCCAACTCAACGCTGCTAATTGTTCTTTAAAGAACGCTTTAAAGGCGGTGGAGTAAAAGTAGTCATCCCTGAAGAATGGCTCAGTATCTTCTGCCGACACGACTAGAATAAAACTCAATGTTTAAAATATTTGCAGGAAACAGAGAAATCGCAAGAGGTTAAATACAAAATATCAATGGGTATTAGGTGTTAATGTCGGATAGCACAGAATAACACAACCAAGTAGTTTCCCAGTGGAAACAAATAGCGATAAACTGCAGAAGAGGCAGACTGAAAGCGGAAGTTAATTGAAAGGATCGGAAGGCTAGAGAATTGGAAAAGAACGCCATGAGACGACAAACCAATGATTAATATATACGGAGGAGGTCAAACTCTATCCTGAAATGTGGTGCGGTGATTTATTTAAAAAATATCAATTAGCACTTGGTGTTAATGCCAGATGGCAGGGAAAATCACAACCTTCTGGTTACCCAGTGGAAGTGACAAGCAGCAAAAAGTAAAAGAGGCAGGTTGACTGCATGGAAGTCAATTGGACCAGAATGGGAAGGCTGGAGGACTAGCAAATAATGATAAGATACGACAAATCAATGAATAATATGTACAGAGGAATTTAAAATCAATCCTGAAATGTAAATGTAGCACAATGATGATGGCTAAAGGTGATTTAATTAAGCTTCATTACTAAGTATTACAAAAAAGTAGAAATGTTTATAGGTTACTTACCTTCTATACAAGATGTGCATAGAAATCCCAGTAGAAACAATGCGATAGGAAACATTTTACAATAAAGTAGTGCGGTTGTGTTGCGCCAAAACGGACTAATCTGCGACACCGCGAGATTGTGGCGCAAATGAGACTGATTTATTTCTGGAAAGAACTCTATTTATACCCGCAGCGTACTTTAAATTTTGTGATAAAACTTAAACCCGTGGCGGATGAACATATAACTTGCGTTATGAATCTATTTAAGTATATGAGACGTGTTATCATTTTGACTAATTAATTTTATTTTATTATGCCGGGTACAGATTGCTGTAACGTAACATGCAATAAAACACCCAATGAAAGAATTTGCCGTTCACATTATCGCAATGTATTTTACAATGTACCTGAATTCTCATTATGTGGACAGAGCATTTTAATTCGTGCGCGCCGCAATCCACACAGTGTCGGTTTTTCCACCGAACACAAAGGGGCGCGCAGTGTGCACGGAACGTCAGTGTGGACGGCTTGTTCGTGTCTATACTGCAGAATGCGCGCAAACAATGGAGGACTTGTTCTCGACAGACTGAGCTATATTCACCGCGCGCATGCCGGAAACATGCTTGGTTCGTGCGCGCTGCGTCCATACTTATGAAATATTCCTTTCATGCTACGTCACAGCAATCTGTACCCGGCTTTATGTGCTTGTGTTGATACATTTTTTTATTGTATTATATTTTTTCTTTATTGAATAAATTTTGAAATATTTAGATTAGCTGTGATACTAAAATTATACACTAAAATGTAAACGCCCATTTGGGTGTGTAATAAGTAAATATACAGGGTGTCCGGGGGTAAAGTGCATTTACTTCGGGAGGTAATTCTACATGATATTTTAAGTAAAAAAGATAAATAACTTTTTTCGAAATTCCAACTTTTAGGGGTAGTTTTGTGGTAAAAACGTAGAATTTGACCGGCGTGCGCGGCCAGCTTTATTATTTTCCACTGTTACGATACGGGCCAGTCACCACCATTTATTGTTGCCACGATCGCGCCCGGCAGGCTCCCGGCAAGTAAGATCGTAGCTCACACTAAGGATTTTTAGTAGGTAGATCTTTTTGTATGGGAAAAAAAATGTTGGAATTTCGAAAAAAGTTATTAATCTTTTTTACTCCTACCATCATGCAGAATCACCTCCCGAAGTTAATGCACTTTACCCCCGGACACCCTATATATGTAAAATGGTATTCTATCCCATTTTTACCATATTTCGTTAACACAGTTTTTGTGTGAAATTTAAGGTCCAGTATCTTCGCAAAAATTAATTAAAGAAAATGCCATTAACCCCTTAGACCTCGGGCCTTCTTTGAAAGGTAAAAATATATCCGCTTTGCAATAAAATCCAAAAAATTGGAAAATTTTTCAACGTATCCGAAAACAAGGCAAATGTATTATCTACAAACGTTATCTCACTGTCGTTTCACACTTACATTTTTTTTTTAAATTGCGGTCGAAACTTTGGTTTCATAAAGCTGTGCATTTTAATTATTTTGTGGTTAACTTTTAGATTTGAATAAAAAACATGGTGTTTTGTCTTTATAACATATATCATATTTCTAACAATGATAATAAGGGAGACAAAACCATTTCCATGAGACCTGTGTGAGGGGTTCTAAAAAGTGAACAAATTCGCGTAAGTAATTTTGAAAAGTCCCCGTTAAACGCCGATTCTAGGCGCGTTTCAACTTTCCATCAAATTATAATAAGCTGACAAGCTTAACTATGATAGTTGTCCTCTTCTGTTGAACACAATTGTAATAAGCCGACAAGCTTAACTATGATAGTTGTCCTCTTCTGCTGAACACAATTGTAATAAGCCGACAAGCTTAACTATGATAGTTGTCCTCTTCTGCTGAACACAATTGTAATAAGCCGACAAGCTTAACTATGATAGTTGTCCTCTTCTGCTGTACACAATTGTCATAAGCCGACAAGCTTAACTATGATAGTTGTCCTCTTTTGCTGAAGACAATTGTAATAAGCTGACAAGCTTAACTATGATGATTTTCCTCTTCTGCTGAACACAAGTGGTTCAAAGGCTGAAATGGACTTAGAATCAGCATTTAACGGGGACTTTAGAACTGTCAGAACAACAAAATAGCAATAAATAGCCATTTGGCGATAATGTTTCATTTGAAACTCTGTTAAACAACTCGTCCTAATTCTAAATATTTGCACTACGAGACACGCCCATAAGGCACTTCTAGGCTTGGGATGGGCGGTGGCTTAGAGTCACTATAAATATTAGTAACCGTATTATATTACTTTTGTTTTTAAACTAATTTTTTCACTTCTTCAAACTTCGCATATTTATTTTGTGGCATCATTTTTCATATAATGAATAACTGATTACTTTGTATAAAACCACTATTTTTAAAACAATATCAACATGTTTCGACAACAATGTTGTCTTCATCAGGATATGTTACTATAATTTTTTCAACTTATTTTTATTGAAGAAGATCCGCAAATAATGCAAGGCTGATGTAAGCGTACTTAACGAGAAAAATTAAGAAAGGGACAAACTCATTATTACTAAAACCTAACCTAAAACCAAAAAATGGGACAAAGATAATTCAGGCATCCAGTAAAGATAATAAATAATTATTGGCATCTGTATTATTTTTGTTCCATTTTACTATTTTTTAACAACAATTTAAGGCCTTTGCGGGATGTCTGTATTATTTTCGTCCCATTTTTTGTTAGTTTAGGTTAAGTAAAGTTTTAGTAGATATTTTGTTGGGGGATGTTTTTTCCGTAGGATATTCGGTCGGAGGATATTTTGTCGGGGATATTTTTTCGCGGGATGAAAACGCTCATTACCAGATTTAAGTATTGATTTCAGTTTTTAATTTCATTCAGTTTCTACTTTAAGATTTAAAATAACTACAAATCTAGAGTTCACGGGTTCTGATTCGTGTTATTCGTGTGATTCGTGTTATTCGTGTTCACATTTGGTTCTTTAAAATAACATTTGTAGAATATTTGCAGCACAGAGTTAATAATACTCTTAGTATCGCCCTGTTGAAAGATCGTTAATTGAAATGACTTTAGCCTGCACGCTTTATGGTCAAAATAAGAGGAAAATAATTACTCTCTACTTCCTATTTTCTAAAATCTGTGTGACAAACTGGATTTTAAAGGAAACAGTCCCAGAAATGTTATCATTTATTAGTCTAATTTAAATAATAAAACCGAAAATAACGGAGTAATCACAGCGATAATAATTATTATGACCATTTGACTAGGGAATTCCCAGAACACGGACAGTGCAAGGGAAATAACATTTTTTTAATTAAATGATATCTTTCATTAACATCCGTCTCCAGCCCAGATAAATTAATAGGCCCAAATCGCAACTGCATCCGTCCAAATATGATTGCGGAAATGAAGTGATATAATATTTATTTACGTAGTGAGTTTCAACATCATTAATAAGCAGTAGATAACAATACCCTCATAATGAAGGTTTCCTCAAAATTCACATTTTAATCATTTCTGGCGAATTCGTAACTTTAATTACTTTTTTTCTCAAACAGACCATTGGGATTGTAAATTCTTTATATTTCAGAATCATAAAAGTAATACCTAACCATTAATATATTTAACGTATAACGATTTCAAAAATTTATTACCCGTTTTTCGACAATAAAGTTAGCAGTTAGCACCAGATTTTATTTTTCTAGACGATGAATTAGTAACTTCGGAAGGGAAACGTTTAGAAACATCTTAATTAATTAAAATTAACCTGGCGGAAAGGTCGAATCTCCATGCCTGCTAGAGCGAATTCCACCATACCTCCAATACGCTGTACCGCAGGCCTATATTTGTTTACACGTTTTCTACACTTACGTCGTTAAGCCGCCGCTATCCGAATTTCTACCGATTTCTTACATATCTCCCTTAACTATTAAGTTTTTAGGCTCTTGAAGAAAGTGTGTTTCATATTTCTGAAGATAATATCTAGACGCTTTCCACACAAAAACGAAAATTACATGAAATTCCCTCGATAGAAAAAAATCGCATAGTATGCTCCGAAAATTATTATAAACACGTTTATATCAGTTATTTTACAAGTTATAGTTGTGAAAAAGTTCACAATGTTTCTTTAAATGATTCTTAAAACACCTTTCCCGAGATTTTTGCTCTATTTTAAACGAGTCGTGCTTTATTAAAAATTTTCACAATTATCACATCGATTTTATCGCTTTAAACATTAGCGCGTTCCTCTAACATTAGTAATTACATATCTATCCATGTTCTCCCTTTTGAGCGCGGATGCAGCGCCGTAATTATTTAGAGTGTTTGGTAGGGCAAATTCGACGTTAGGTTTACGAATGGCAATTTGTGCGCCAGATTCTGAATATATTTTAGGGTATTTTGTCGTCTTAAGTATTTCTGTACTGTGTGGAAACATGAACACTTAGCCAGCGAAAGAAATCGGATAGATGCCCTCGAAATATGGTGCTGGAGAAATATGCTCAGGATTGCATGAACAGCCAGACGTACAAATGTGTCCATTCTGGAAGAGCTGGGCATTCACAATAGGCTTTCAACCATCTGCCTACTACGGATCTTAAGAAATTTTGGACACGTTGCTCGCAAAACTTAGGACTCCAACTTGATGAAAATCATCGTCACTGGCAAAGTGTTTGTCAGAAGAAGCAGAGGAAGGTCACCAATGCGCTGAAGTGACCAAGTATCACTGGCGTGTGGTAAGTCCGCAGTTCCCACGCAGCGCAAGCTCGCAAGGAGTGGAAGGGTCTTGTCCACCATAGAAATTAGAGTAAGGGTCACAATGCTCAGCAATGACGAACCGACTTGAGTAGAACCTGTCTTGAAAATCACCTACCACATCCATTCCAGTGAATTCGAAAACGAAAATTATTATTTTCCATTTTGAATTATGTATTACATGGGTTCTTCGCACACCTGTGAAAAATCTCAGATAGTCTAAATTCTCGGCAAATCAGTTTTAATTTTGAAAAAGTTATATTAGATTAGAATTGGTTAGCTGGCTTTGGCACACGGGTGAGTACTAAGATCCCTTTCCACTCATTGAATAAATTTTGATGTTGTAACTAAAAACAGTGTTAATCCCTCAGGCCTCGTGCCTATTTTGTAGGAAGGTCAAAATATTTTGTTTTTTAAAGAGTTTTATTAAATGTACATTTGTTACTTAAATTTAATTTTTCCGCGACCGGTTTCGATACAACCGTATCATTCACGAGCAGAATTAAAACTAACTTAAAAATTAAATGCAAGTACCAAAGATTAATTAGGTGGGAGTAGTGGGAGGGATGATTTTGGGGGGAGGGGGAAAGCGGTGGGAGGAGTCAATATTACACGGAAACATGGTTAGTAGAGGAGATTTGCAAGGGGCTATTATTTTATTCACTAAATTAATTTTAGATTTAATTTTTTTGTTTATTTCGAGCGTTTCTAAAGCGCAAAAATTAAAGTAAGAGTTTATATTGCAATGTTTAAATTTTGTTTTTTTCTTTATTGAAGCTATGGCCTGACTCTATTAAATGATTCGCAAATTCGGAGTAATTATTGTTTCGTAAACAAAGTTCATGTTCCCTGATTCTAGTTTTGAAATTTCTAGTTGTCATACCTACATACTGTGCGTCACAATCGTTACATTCTAAAGTGTATATCCCGTTTTTTTCAAACTTATTAGAAACATCCTTATTATTTATCAAATTTTTAATTTTAGAATTAGTATAGAAAGCTGGAGAAATATGATCTGGTAATAAACGGGATATTTTTAAGGATAAATCGCCTGTAAAAAGGAGTTTTTTATATATTGGGTAGTTACCAGGTTTGCTCATATTATAACCACTATAAATGTACTTTTTTGTTAAAAAATTTGCTTGTTTCTTATTAACTAAGCGGTCAATTATTTCAGGTTTATATCCATTGTTCGTGGCTATCTGTTTTATAATGTTAATTTCATCATTATAATTATCATTGTTTAAAGGGACATTAATAGCGCGATGTATCATTGAGTTGAAGGAGGCGAGTTTATGTGATAAAGGGTGAAGTGAAGTAGACGGTATAACACAATCAGTGTGCGTAGGTTTTCTGTATATATTAAATACACACTTATTATTATCTAAATTGATATTTAAGTCTAAGAAATTTAAATTGTTGTTATCATTATGTTCCAGTGTAAATTTTATATTTTGGTGAAGGTTATTAATAAAAGTGAGAAAGTTGTCTAATTGTCTGTTACTACCTGACCAAATTACAAATACGTCATCAACATACCTAAACCATACAAAAATATTAGATAATAGGGAAATAAAATAATATATAAAATATAATATATAATAATATAAAAATAATATATATAATATATATAAAAAATAATATATATATATATATATATAAATAAAATATATATATATATATATATAAAATATATATATATATAAAATATATATAAAAAATAATATATAATAATATATAAAAAACTCCTTTTTACAGGCGATTTATCCTTAAAAATATCCCGTTTATTACCAGATCATATTTCTCCAGCTTTCTATACTAATTCTAAAATTAAAAATTTGATAAATAATAAGGATGTTTCTAATAAGTTTGAAAAAAACGGGATATACACTTTAGAATGTAACGATTGTGACGCACAGTATGTAGGTATGACAACTAGAAATTTCAAAACTAGAATCAGGGAACATGAACTTTGTTTACGAAACAATAATTACTCCGAATTTGCGAATCATTTAATAGAGTCAGGCCATAGCTTCAATAAAGAAAAAACAAAATTTAAACATTGCAATATAAACTCTTACTTTAATTTTTGCGCTTTAGAAACGCTCGAAATAAACAAAAAAATTAAATCTAAAATTAATTTAGTGAATAAAATAATAGCCCCTTGCAAATCTCCTCTACTAACCATGTTTCCGTGTAATATTGACTCCTCCCACCGCTTTCCCCCTCCCCCCAAAATCATCCCTCCCACTACTCCCACCTAATTAATCTTTGGTACTTGCATTTAATTTTTAAGTTAGTTTTAATTCTGCTCGTGAATGATACGGTTGTATCGAAACCGGTCGCGGAAAAATTAAATTTAAGTAACAAATGTACATTTAATAAAACTCTTTAAAAAACAAAATGTCTAGAAATTGTTACATAGTTAATGCCCAAGAAATACAAAAAAAAAAAGGTCAAAATATTTTTACTTTGCAATAAAATCAAAATAAATGGAATATTTCTGAACACATCCGTAAACTAAAAACTGTATTTGAAAGGTATTGAAATACTCTTACAAATTTAGTAAATAAATAATAAATGATTAATAAAAAATTCCCAAAGTTTCTGTTTTTTCAATTTGCGGTCGGAAACTTTGGTTTCATAAAGGTGTACTATTAATTTATTTCTCGTATCTTTTAGATTTGAATATAAAGCGAGATGTTTTTTGTTAACGCAAGGTTTAGATCATATTTCTAAACGTGATAGTAAGGGAAATACAACGATTTCTGTGAGTTGTTCCAAAAACCGAACAAATTTAAGTGGTTAAGCCTGGTGTAACACCATCATTCAGAATTGAATCCTTACTTGAAATGGCTTTAGCTGTATTTGAGATCTGAATAGCCAGGTATATTTTCCACGTCTTCTTCCCCTCCCCACTACCTTCAGCCTCACAACATACCAAAATTGGGGATGTCATAGTCGCACTGGCTCCAGATGGTTGGGAGCAGTTGAGACTCTTGTGTGATATTCAGATAAAATAATTTATAATATAAGCAAGTAGTTAGTGGTTTTTTGCTTAGCCGAATGCACGTATAAGTATGTCGTATTTTGTTATTACCGCATGCTCCTTCGGGGAGTCGGATTTTTTTTTAGTAAAAATAATTGTATATCAGATTTTCACTCAAGACGCCTGCAGATATATGAATGTCGACTTTGGTTGTACGGTCGTTTATCCTTTTTGCATACTTACTTGAAGACATAATATTTTAGGGAATCAACTGTCCGAGGGACCAACTGTCCGAGGAATCAACTTTCGGGGATCAACTGACGGGGTGTCAACTGTCCCTCGGATCAACTGTCGGGGATCAACTGCCAGGGATCAACTGCCGGGGATCAACTGTCCGTCGGATCAACTGTCGGGAGGTCAACTGTCCACCGGATCAGCTTTCGGGGGGTCAACTGTCCGCCCGATCAACCATCGGGAGATCAACTGTCCGCTGAATAAACTGTCGGGGGGTCAACTGTCCGCCGGATCATCTGTCGGGGGATCAACTATTGGGGGATCAACTGTCGGAGGGATGAACTGTCGGGGGATGAACTGTTGAGAGGACCAACTGTGAGGGGGTTTAATTGTCATGGAACCGGTAGAAATAGGTGGCACATACGGCGTTTGAAGTTTGCCAAGTTCAAATTGTTGTCAAATACATCCATATTGTTTAAGTATTTGTTACCAAGACTATGTAAACGTTGTATTGGGTAATGCAAACTATAGTTGAAATGATATGTACGAGTTTCATTTCAAATGACAATCCTGGTAAACTTTATAGAAGGGACTGGGCTACTGTCAAAATTAAGTAAAATGGAAGATAGCACATTGGGCCTACGGCCGAAGTACTCACGGGAACTATAAATATATGTAAACCTTCACCCCTCTTAAAAATAAAAAAAATCATATGGATGTATATAAAATAATAATTTTTGTCTTGTTGTTCGTTTAGGTACTGTTTATTAATTGCAGGAGTTCACAACGATAAATTTTAGAATTTCATAATATTAAAAAGGTTAGGTCATTTATTGTTATATCTGCCCTTTCCTCGGCAGATATTAATTATTAATAAAGGTTCTTTTATATAAAATGTGTTTATTACTTGAATAACCTAGCTGGATAGCTACGACTGTTTACTATTCGGTGATAGGTAAATCTCTGGGCTCTTGCCTGGGGAGCTCGTAAAGTCTATGTCTGATACTGCTTCTTGTACGCCAATGCCATCTGGCGAGCTATGGCGCCAGCTAAATGCTTACCGCCATCTATCGTATTCTTTCCATATAAAATACTTAATTACTCTACATTACACCCTCCCCGACCTAATCTCAAGCCCTGGCTACAACATATACAAGTCATGTTCTTTTCAAAAGAAGCTATACAATTGACAAAAATGGGATTTTAAATATTTCATTTTTACACGATTTTATACACTAAATTCAACCAAACATAGTCATGATTTTAAATATTTAATTTTTACACGATTTTATACACTAAATTCAACCAAACATAGTCATGATTTTAAATATTTCAACTTAAGTACTTCTGTTTCTCTGGGAGGGACCTCTATGAACGCTTTGAACGGAGCCTCCCTTCCCAAGGTCTTAGTTGAGTAGTTTGCTCTCGATCAACCGGTGGTAATCTGAAATCAAGAGAACTCCACGTTAGCCCCTTCAACAAAGCTGAGGTCCCCAACTCGTTTGAAGCGCATTTCGTGACCTCAGACGCGGTGGGTGGGTTATTATCTTCACTCTCCTCTTCCCATTTCACAGATAAACTCTTTAACTGATCAATATGCCTCTTCCAAGTCAACGGAGTACCACAGATCCTAACGATATAAACTTTTTTACCCACTTTCCTTTCTACAATACCTCTAACCCAACAAACTTTATTCACCTGACGGAAGTCCTTGACCAGACATTTTTGTCCAACATGTAAATTCCTAATTTTTACGCCCCCATAATTCCTTATTTGATTATCTTGACTCCTTTTGATATTATCGTTAGCTATTTTTCTCTGTTCTGACACATCTTCCTGAGTGGTTTTAGGAATTAAACTACTGAAAGTTGATTTCAGTCTCCTACCAAACATCAAGACTGCCGATTCTAATCCCGTGGTGCAATGTGGCGAATTTCGATAATCAGATAGAAAATCACATAATCTACTTCCATAATTTACTGGAAAATTATTCCTAACCTTAATTTTTTTTAAATTTTTTTTTACCGTTTTAACCGAATTTTCAGCTTGTCCATTGCACTGAGGGAATTTGACCGGTGAATTTAAAAATTCTATGTTATTCTCTTTAAGAAATTCTTTAAACTCTACACTAGAAAATGCTGTTCCTTTATCCGAAACTAGGCAATCAGGGTTACCAAAATTAGAGAAAATTCTTCTCAATTCCTTAATCGTGTTAAACGAATCTGCCCTTGGGACCTCTAAGCAGTCGATCCACTTGGAAAAAGCGTCACAAATTACAAGAAACATTTTTCCTGCTAATGGCCCACAGTAGTCTTCGTGCACCCTACTCCAAGTTGACCCAGGGTTCGGCCACACTGACAAGTGACTCTTAGGAGGTGCCGGCCTCATTGCCGCGCAATCATTACATTTTAGAACCATTTTTTCAATGTCATTGTTCAGTGATGGCCACCAAAATAAGCTTTTGCTAGGCCCTTCATTTTAACTATTCCTAAATGAGATCTGTGTAATAACTCTAGCACTTGTTCTTGTAAGGAACTCGGAATGACAATTCTATGTTGCCAGAAAAGGCAATCCTAAATGTGAAATTTTCTACCGGAAGCCGAGATAGAAAATCCGCATGATTATGACATGACTTAACAAATTCTACCTTATACGCAAATCCTGCTAATATAATTCCATAACGCTGCAGTCTGTTAGCCGCTAAAACCGGAATGTTTTTGTGTTCACCTAAAATCCTCATCAAGGGCATATTATCTACGCATAAAGTAAACTCCCGACCGAATAGGTATTGAAAGAATTTGTTCAAACCAAACACAATAGCTAACGCTTCTAAATCTAGAATACTGTATTTCTTTTCTGCACTAGACAAACTTCTTGATGCAAATTCGATCGGTCTCATTGAACCGTCCGCAAATGTGTGCAATAAAACGGCTCCGAGGCCTGCGCTGCTCGCGTCTGTATATAACTTAAGAGGAAGGTTGGGAAAATAATGAGTGAGAATTCTATCAGAACCCATTAGATACTTTACTTTATCTACTGCGTCAATGCATGATTTCCCAAATTCAAACTTCGCATTCTTCTTTAAAAGATTATGCAAAGGTTCTAAAATTGATGACATGTTCGGTATGAAGTTCCGATAAAAATTAAAAAATCCCAAAAGACTTCTCAATTGATGCACGTCGGATGGGTACGGCACATTCTTAATTGCTTCCAATTTATCTTTTTGAGGTTCAATGCCCCTTCCCGAAATAACGTATCCCAAAAATTCTATAGATTTAACAAAAAACTGACACTTCCCAGTATTGACACATAAACCACATTCTTTCAACCGTTCGCAGACCGCGCCAATATTATTATACAGATCAAGTTCATCGACCCCTGAAATAATAATATCGTCTAGGTAAAAGGCTACGCCTTTTAATCCTTGTAAACAACTTGATATTGTTCTTGCGAAGATGGCCGGAGCCGATTTAAAACCAAAAACCAACCTGTTATATTGGAACAGACCTAAATGGGTGTTAATAGTTGTAAACTTTTTACAATGATCCGCTAATTCTAACTGTGAATATGTTTCTTTAAGGTCTAATTTTGCAAAAACTTTGCCCGAACTAACCTTATGTATGACCTCCTCAATCTTTGGCATCGGATATTTCTCTAAATTGGAAATCAAATTAAGACTCCTTTTATAATCTACACAAATTCTTATATCCCCATTTTTCTTGACCACCGGAACAATCGGTGAAGCGAACTCGCTACTTGTAACCGGGGAGATTATACCTTTTTCTACCATCGACCTTAATTCGGATTCGATCTTCCCTTTAATAGAAAAAGGAACCGGCCTTGCATTGAAAAAAATTGGATCCGATTCCTGGTTTACTTTAAAATAGACTTTATATTTGTTAAATCTTCCCAACTTTTGCGAAAACACTTCCGGGTAATCTTGAAAATACTTTTCTCCATTCCTCATTTGAGGCGTCACTAAATTAATTGTCTCCTGAGAAGTTATCCCAAGATCGAAACATTCCATAAAATCTCTTCCCACAATTAATTCTGTCCCTTTTATTACTACAATAAAATTAATATTTTTGTTCCTACCCTTAAATTTCACATCAAAAATCGCCTTTCCTACGACTTTTAAACGATTATTTCCATAACCTGAAATAATCCGCTTGTCTTGTGACAAAATGATTGAACTAAAATGTCGTTTAAAAATACCCTCCGGCATCACACATAAAGATGAACCGGAATCAATCATTGCCGTAAACTTCTTGTTATTAATTTCAATTTCAGCAGTGATCGGACTAATTGACGCAACTAAAACTTTTCTATCCCTGTGATTTTCAAAAATGGGATTTATAGGATTATTCTTGCAAAATTTCTGTAAATGCCCAACGCCCTTACATTTAAAACATTTCGCATTACGAAATTTACAATCAAACGATAGATGATCATTCCTTTTGCAAATAAAACACTGTTTTTTAACATTACCCGAGGGTGATCTAAAATTCTTACCTGAATTTGATCCTAACCTATATGCTGGTTTCCTGTTAAAACTACCATTGGGGCTCGTCGATCGTTCCCTACGCTGATCTCGCTTGAACCCATCGCTAGTAACTTGTTTTTTTACCAGGTTTACTTCTGATTTAACTGTATTAGCACTATCCAAAGTTGACATACTAACTGCAAGTCCTTCTATTTTATTAAACGATAACATTTGCCCTTCCACAAAAATTTTCTCTTTTGCGCGCCCCGGTAACAACCCGATTGCAAACATGTCTATAAGATTTTTTTCAAGCCTCGTTTCGAATTGACAATACGTTGCTAAAGAACGAAGTCTAACCGCGAAATCTCTTATCGTCTCGCCTTGTTGTTGTCTCGCTAAAAAAAAATTCTTCCGTTCTTTAAAAACTGAACGATTTTTGTTACAATGTTTGTCGAGAAGCGCTAAAAGTTTATCAAAAGATAAGTCCGTTACTTTACTTGGAAAACACAGATTAATTAGTAAGGTTAACGTTTCTGATTCTAGGAGATTCAATAAAAAAGCCCGTTTTTTCTCCACAGACGCTTTGTCATCATGGATCACGAAAAATTGCTCTATCCGAAGTCGAAACAATCCCCAGTCTCCGGAGAGATGGCAAAACGGTGGTATTCTACCCGATTCCATAACTCCCAACAGATAGATCGGCAAAAACAATCAACAAAAAAAAAAAACAATAACAAATAATCCCTCTCAAAGAAGCAAAAGAACTTATCTCAGGAACTCTTCTGGTCTCCCTCTGGGTTTTATCCTTGTCTTCTGATTAATCCAATGATTCGTCCTTGAAACGATTAACCCAATGATCCGTTTTGACCTTGAAACCAATCCAATGATCCACAACCAGATCGCCTCCTTGCGGTATTTTACTTCTGTTCCTAGAACAAAAAAATCTTCTTATCCAGCCCGTAGCCACGGAAACAAATGCTCCTTAATCCCGAGCAGAATCTCTTCCGATTCCTTTGCCAAAACTGCAAGTCACTCCAGCAGTGACTTAGTCATCCGTGTCCAGCACCAATAATTATTCGTACGCGTAACTTCCACACAATTATACTTTTACGGCTGCGCCAGTTGTTATATCTGCCCTTTCCTCGGCAGATATTAATTATTAATAGAGGTTCTTTTAAATAAAATGTGTTTATTACTTGAATAACCTAGCTGGATAGCTACGACTGTTTACTATTCGGTGGTAGGTAAATCTCTGGGTTCTTGCCTGGAGAGCTCGTAAAGTCTATGTCTGATACTGCTTCTTGTACGCCAATGCCATCTGGCGAGCTATGGCGCCAGCTAAATGCTTACCGCCATCTATCGTATTCTTTCCATATAAAATACTTAATTACTCTACATTACACTAGTTATTAGTTATAAAATATTAAATTTTTAACTTGAAAGCTGGGGTTCGGGACTGTCATTGTGCCCGTGTTGCTAGTGTTCTAGGTTTAACCATAACCATTGTTGATCATTGAAAGATAGTAGATACGTTTTTCAATATGTACATATCTTTGGATTTATTGAGCAAATACAAATTTTGTACGTGGAAATTTATCCACTTCCCGATAGCCGATCGAGCTGAAACTAGGCTGATAGACTCGTCGTTGACGACAATGCATTAAATTACTGTAATTACTAATATTGACACTCAGGCAGACACACGCGCACAGATACCGGTCATCTCATCTTTTTTGGAGAAATCTACAAAAACATATTTAAATAACTTGACAATTCCAACGTGTTAAGACTTTTCTGTTTGTAGCGTTCATAGAGGAAGAAATAGGGTTAAGGTAGGTGGGTAATGGGTTGACGTACGCTACGTAGGCGACACATTTCTATATCTGGACTACTTACAATCCATTCTTTGTCCATGGAAATAGATGCCTCAGAATCACACTTGTTGCGATGCATGTGGCCACTGTCATTCTGAAGCATCTATTTCCGTAGAAAATGTGTGGATTGTAAGTAGTACACATAAATATACAAACCACCCACGTAGTACAGATATCATACTGGGCCGCTTACTTAGCGTACGTCGTCCCAGCATATTCTTACCATCATACTTTTAGTGTGTAACTCAAAAATGCTGATTTCGAATTTACCTAGTTGTTGTTATTACTCCACGATATGTTCAGTTGATTCCACTTAATTGGGACACATCGGGATCCAAACATTTTGCCCCGAATAAGCGGCTGTCCCAAATAAGCGGCTGTCCAATAAACGGAGTATAAGGGAGGGAAAAAATTAATGTTTCTTGCTTTTTTTTAAATGTATACATATTAAATTTTTTCGAATTTTCTCGAATGCGTTTTTAAGGTTTATAAAATAAACTAGCAGACCCGGTACCTGTTGTTGCTGTGGCTAACACCATCTACTGACAAGGCCAAAACCCAACATTTATAACCATCGCCATCTGTTAATTTTCATACATATCAACTCCACACCGCCCGCATGCCAGCCCGCTCCCTTTATTTATACAGGGTGTAACAGGGCGTATCCGAGGGATTTTACCGTACCGAGCATTTTTGGAGTAAAAAATGTAGTTGTCATTTTGATGTCCGACGATATATTTTTTCTATTAAAAACAAAAAAAAAGTTTTTCAATTACTCCGCGCTACTGTACCCGTTGTTATGCGAATTATCGCGTTCCGTCCATGTGTGAGCGATACGCGCTGTCTCGTGTAGTAAATACGCTGTTAGAACGAGACGCGACGCTTATCAAGTGTCCGTTAGACTATAAACGCGTTACTTTTTAACTAGTCAGTTGCGACATGTGATAGAAAAATATTTTTATTGTGTTTTATAAAAAAAAATGTCATCGGACACCAAAATGAAGTGTACATTTTTTATTCCAAATATGCTCATGAATCGATGGTTAAAATCCCTCGGGTACGACCTGTTACATCCTGTATATTTCAACCAATTTACACAAAACCTTGACAAATTATATACCTAAAAACCTTCCTCATGAATTACTCTATCTATTGGTGAAAACCGAATGAAAATCCGCTGCGTAGTTGTGCGCAAGCGCGTAAGCGTAGAGACAGCGGGAGCGACTTCATTTTATACTATATAAAAATTATGAAACAGAAAAAAATATTTTGTATTAACTGTAGACACATATTTCGCGTAATACCTCCTTTGTTAAATAAATAAAATTTTACACGGGAGCGAAAAAGACATTTTAAAGTGGTAGCATGAACGGAGACTTCCGTTTATTTTTATTTATTGTTTACATTAATAATCATTTTATTTATATAATTAAATATTATTTGAAAGTCCACCTTCATTTTCCTGCTTCAAATTATTTCTTTTCTCTCTCCTCTAAAATATTATTTTTTTCACATTATTATTTACTTGTAACCCCACCCTGAAAAAATTGCATCTTCTCTCTTTACCTAAGCCGCATTCCTTACGCCCTTCTTATCTCAAATTCGTCTACTGAGACAGGTTTTGCAAAGACCGGAATTTGTCCCAATTAAACGGAATTGTGTCCCAGATAACCGAATCAAATTAGTATTAGTTACTTTATTTGTGTTCTGTTTCTTGGGTTTTGTCCCAAATAACTAGCTAACCCAATAAACAGGTGCACCGATTAAGCGGAGTCTACTGTAAAAATATGATCAATATTACAAGAAAGAGGAGGAAAGGAAGGAAAAAATGTACATTGTACGCATAATCCATTTTTTGATGACTTAGCAGGGGTACCGGGTTCATCGGGTGAGGTACATATATGTTGGTACGTTGGATGAGGTATGTTGTCATCGTATGACAACGGGTGAGGTATATTGTCATCATATGACATCGGGTGAGGTATATTGTCATCGTATGACATCGGGTGAGGTATATTGTCATCGTATGACATCGGGTGAGGTATGTGGGATTTGCCTGCCCACCAGCTGCGCGGGTCGATTGATAGAGGTCGATTTAAGGAGACCCTGTGACCACTCCAGCTGGTCTTTTTCGAGGTAACTGGACAACTCAGAATGAAATCAACTCAACATCTCCTTTGAAAAGTCAGTAAAAGTGAAGAATTTTTTTTTTAGAAATTGGTTAAATATGTTACGCTAGGTTAAGGTTATGGGCTATTTTTCAACAATTTTTTTTTTCAAAGCTTCTAATGACTTTTCAAAGAGGTTTGAGTTGACTTGACTCTGAGTTGGCGTTGAATCTTTTTTCGATCCATCGTCTTGTTACAGTAGCGGGAGGGATGGATGGACACACTGACCCTCGTTTCCTTCCCTGATCATCCTCTCTTTTTTTTACATGAATACCGCACAAGAGTCCCAACTGCTCCCGTCTGAGCCAATGGGACTCTGGCTTCCCCAATTGGGGTATGTTGTGAGGCTGAATGCAGTGGGGAGGCGAAGGAGATAGGGAAGAGGAAGGTGGAGAAGTACCTGACTATTCAGATCTGGTCACCAAACACGGCAGAAGCCATTTCAAGCAACGTTTCAATTCTGAATGTTGGTCATACATCAGGGCGATACTGAGAGTATCTTACTATATATTATTTGAAATAAATTAATTGTGAAATACAAAAATTAATCAAATAAAATTTATTTGCCACGCCGGGATTCGATCCCGCGACCTTCGGAATGCGAGTCAAGCGCCTTACCGCTGCACTACGCCGGCCGTCCTGCCTTCCCTTAAAAAAACCCACTACACGTCATCCCCAAAGATGTCATTGGCCCTGATTTTAAAACACTCTTACCCTTTTCATTCCCAAAACTTCCTCCCTTTCCTTTCCATAAATAGACATCCACAAATCCAAGCATCCACACAGCATCCCCAAATAAGACCAAAGCGCTTAGGGAAATTATTTTCCTTTGCGGGCTTAATTAAAAAAAAAAACTTTTCATGCACGATTGTAATGGCCCGCGAGATGAGGAAAATGGCAAAATGTGAAATAGCAAGCCAAAAATAAAATTAAAAAAAGGTTGTTATGTTATATTTATTTATTTTCTTGCAACATTATCGATAACCTTGGGAGGTATTTTTCTCGCACATGAATAAAAACTCTTTTCCGTTACAACTTATATTTGCCAGCTTGAACTTTCCGTGCGATGTTTTCTGGTAGAGGATCACGCAGGGACTATTTTCTGGGGTGGGTGACCAATGCCAATCGCTGTAGCCCGCCTCCGAGAGGGTTTTACCTGGAAAGGTCAAACAAAATACTTTAAATAAAATGCTATAATGCACAATCCGACTTTAGAAATAATCTACAATAAATTAACAACCAGCAAGAACACATTATAAGCAAGAATACATATTACGCTGTGTCCCGCTACCTCCTTCCTTAGTCTAGAACCTATCTACCTCGCAACACGGCGTAATACCCCAAACATAAATCACGTTAATTCTTTTGCCTTCAAATGCTAAATACATAATTATATAAGTATTAGATATTCTCAGTATTGCCCTAGTGTGAGACCTCCATTCAGATTTGAAACGTTGCTTGAAATGGCATTAGCCGGGTTTAATAACCAGGTACTTCCCCACCTTCCTCTTTTCTATCTCCTTCCATCCCCACTACCTTTAGCCTCACAACATACCCCAATTGGGGATGCCATAATCCCACTGGCTCCAGACGGGAGCAGTTGGGACTCTTGTGTGGTATTCATGTAAAAAAAAAGAAAATGTTGACACTGTTAGTTCACTCCGCTCTTTGGGGTAAACAAAACGAAACACAGCAAAATACCAAAAACCACCAAAAATAAATCACGATTATTCCTATATTTAATTTATTTATTAATTACATTTGATATAAACTATGCAAATAATAAAAAAAATCATGATTAATTTGGCGAAATTCAATTTCCATCTTTAAACAGATAAAAACAATCGCATATCTGGTAGTCTTCTTATTTAAACAAACAAAAAAAAAACTTTCGTAAACAGAAGATACAGCAGCGCATCTTCAATGTTTACGGATCTAGGACTACACGGATTCGCCGGTCTGATGAGACACCGGGTCACTGGAGCCAGGATGCGGCTAATGGCTTCCAGCAATAAGCGCCACTCGTTTTTATATTTGTTTGTTTTTTCTTTTTTTTTCTATTTATTTTTTTTACTTTATCTGTTGTGTAAATATGTACAACTTTATGGGACGTGTGGGATTGCACTATCCTCCCCACATCCTGGAATAAACATTATTATTATTATTATTAAATAAAGACGAACATTCCCGGGTTACGAATAACCTGACAATATATGAAAACATTGTAGAATCGGTTCAAAAAAATTTGCTAAGACCTTTAGCTTTCAAATGTGGATAACATGAACATCTTAAATCATACGACGTGTGACGTGATACTTTAAAATTAATTCGCTTAAAATTAGAATGCAATTGACTGATGTTATATATTTACATAAAATAATTTACGGCCATATTAATATTGCATTATGTCTTAGCAATATTCAAATAAATGTTTCCAATGATGCCATAGTTAAAAATAATATCGCCTATTTTAGCCCTCTGACTCAGATGTATATAATAAGATAGGGTGTGCTGAAGTACATATTTTTGTCAATAATCTATATGGATTCAGAAAAATATGTTGTGCTAATTATTATTTTTCATTAGCATCTTTAATTATGTCTCTTGTGTTTCTTGCCTCTCTTTGTATTATTTGTCATTTGAGTAAATTTTGTATTTTTTAAATTTACACTTCGTAATTATTCTTTTTTTTTTAAATTTTTATTTAAACAATTAAAAAATTTACCAAGGTATAATTTGATCGTTTGATTTATGTAATGTTTTGCCTATTTGTGTATAAACTGAGTTTTTATAACTATCGCGTTAACTAACTATAACTCTCACGCGTCAGTGAGAACATCTGCAAAAACTCAGTATAAATAAATATGAAAATCTCCTACTACCATCACAAAAAGCGGAAAATGTTGATTGTGTCGTGATGGAGGACTTAACCAGTCGAGAAATCGAACGCCTGGATTGGACCCAAAGGCGATGCCAATTTAGCCACCCACCGGTCATGTTTTAAAATTGTTTAATATTTTATATTTATTTATTTTTTTAAATAGGGAATATTAAGACAAATTCCCCACATCACAGGGAAAAACCGAAATTCAGCACTAGATAACACTCTAGCAGAAGATTAAATGTTCCTTATAACTTCGGGATCTACGAGCAAATACGCTAGTAACAATGTACAATAAATTTTTAGTGGAATTGTCTCAAAAATGCTATGACGGGACAAAAGCGAACAAAATTTTAATTAATTTGGCGAACCTTTAAAAATTATACTCTTCGGTTAGTTGGCTTATTTTACACGCTCCCCGGTCCAATCTTTCATCTACATTCGTCTAATTTCCACATTAAGTTAATTTGCTCCATCATTATTGAGCATTATTAAATAATGATGAGCGTTGCATTATTAGGTATACATTAGTAGAATTCTTTCACATTGAGTTCAAATTAAAATAAGAAAGTATTGCTTTTACCATCGATTGTCCTAAATTCTCCTTTGGTCATTAATCGAGTGACGCCCACCAATACTCCGTCCTTACGAAAGTCGCCTGACGTTGAACTAGCGTATTCAGTGAATATATCAGCGCAGAGTTGGGCTTCCTCTGCACTGTTTAAGATGATGAGGTGCGCTTGTTCCCCCGCACACACTTTGTACGCTTCGGGCCAGCTGGCGTTGGTGGTGTGGAGTTTGTAATAGCTGTTTGGCATTGCTGGGTAATGTTTGTATCCTGCAACAGATAATCCACATCCGCAATTTAAATACCGATTTTGTAAATGAACAATTGGGATGGTAAATTAAGTATTCCTGTAGATAGCAGTCACTTCGTGGTTTGACATTTTTAATCAAACAAATCAATTACTTTGTTATTGATTTATGTAAATCGTAGTAATAAACAAAGTTTTTTTTTACATTACCTCAACACAGGAGACCCTGAGGAAAGTTAATTCCCTCAGGGCCTATGTCATCTTAGTGGATGCAGTGTGGAGATTTTTTTAAGGAAAGAACGGAGAGGAAGTTCAGAAAAAGGTAGAGGGTAAGGTGAGGAGTGGGTAGGATCTGTGTGTTGTGTGTGTATAGTGACGGAATCCAGTCCTCCCACTGCCGTGCGAGGCGATGGGTCGTAAGATTTCAGCTGGAGAAATAAAAAATCACCCTCAACCAGTCTCATCCAATCCGGCCCGCCACGCAATAGGTGGGTAAATGCATCCGCCATCAAGATCTATACAAACCTCACCCCGTGAACCCAGGCACCCCTGCTAAGTCACGTCACCAAACGTAGCCAACCACTTGGATTAACCTATGGTTATAGGAAATGGTTAGGCAGTAAATAGTTCCCGAGGCGGCGGTACCCCTACCCGCCACCCAATTATTCGTTGTACGTCAGTACAAAAAGAGAAACATATTATGAAACATCTAAAACCATGGATAAACGCTGGATTAATCAAATGCCTCAGAACACGTGATAAATTGCACAACAGATGTAGAAAAGAAAGCTATAACTTGGAACTGTTTGAATATTATAAGCGATATCGAAACTGGTGTTCTAGGATAATACGAACAACAAAACAAGCATATTTCAGAAGAAAATTAGATGACGTCAATGGTAACATTAAACAACAGTGGAAAATTATAAAGGAGGCCATAAACCTTAAAAAGGAACAAACTACCATAAAAAAATTGAAAATTAATAATATTATTACTTCAATGGAAGAGAGTCCAAATATAATTACTAATCACATTAATGACTTCTTCAGTGATATTGGTCAATTCAATTTGTGCAGTGATAATAAAACCAGTGAGACGTATCTTGTGAATGATTTTAAATCTGAACTTCAGATTACCGGGGACAATTTTGACTTTAAGCCAACTAACATTTCTGAAGTGACAAATGTGATAAATGATTTAAAAATGTCTTTCTCATGCGGTATTGATTCTATAAGTGTTATGATATATAAACTCCATGTATCCGAATTAGCTGGTCCCATATCTCATATTATTAATATTAGCTTCAAGAGTGGGATGTTCCCTTCTCACTGTAAGAAAGCTAAAGTAATTCCTCTTTTTAAAGGTGGAGATCAACTAGATGTCAATAATTATAGACCTATATCCCTACTCAACACGCTTTCAAAAGTAATAGAGAGATTGGCTAAGTCGAGATTGGTATCATTCTTAGAAACAAATAAACTACTCTCTAGCAATCAGTTTGGTTTCAGAGAAAATAGAGGAACAAGTGATGCAGTATTGAGGGTATTGTCGAAAGTCACTAGTGCCCTGGATTATGGAAACAAAGCCTTAGCTGTGTTTTTAGATCTATCAAAGGCATTTGACACGGTTTCCCATGGATTACTCTTCAAAAAATTATCTTCTCTTGGCATTTCACATTCCAGTACAGCATTAAGTTGGTTCAAATCCTATCTTAGCGATAGAACACAACAAGTAGAGATAAATAATAATTTAAGCATTAGCAAACAAATCTCATTTGGGGTTCCACAAGGTAGTGTACTTGGACCAATATTGTTTTTAATCTACATTAATGATTTATGTAATTTAGATATTCCTGGTAATATTGTTAGTTTCGCAGACGACACTGCTTTGATATTTGAGGGTAAAACCTGGAAAGATGTTTTTGACAAATGTGATTCAGGATTAAGAATAGTAAAGAGTTGGCTAAATAATAACATCTTAACTTTGAATACATCAAAAACAAAATATGTAACTTTTAGCATATCATCAAAAAGTCAGCCTTCCAACACTCATAATCTAATTATACACAATAATTGTCTGCAAAATTGTAATTGTAATTGCCACCCTTTAGAAAGAGTAGACTGTATAAGGTACCTAGGTGTAAATATTGATCAATATTTGAGATGGAATGACCATATTGACATGTTAACAAAAAATATCAGGAGACTTACCTATATTTTTAAAGAACTTCGTCATATACTGGATAAAGATAAATTAAAATCTGTCTATTATGCCTTAGTACAATCTCGACTTTCTTACAAAATTGTATGCTGGGGATCCTGTCTAAAGTCCAATGTAGAGCCACTAAATATTGCTCACAAAATTAATTCTTAAGGTCATGTACAAAAAAAAATTCGTTATCCATCGAAACTTCTTTACAAGGAATCTGACGTTATGAGTATAAAACAGCTGTACATCTCTAAAATAGTTTGTAAATTTTTTATCAATATTTATTCTGCAGAAAGAACCCAACAAATCCATTCCACTAGAATTGGCTCAAGAATGAACTTTGTCGCAATAAGTACTAAAACATCTTTTGGCCAAAGAAACTTTTTATATCAGGCTCCACTTCTATTTAATATTCTGCCAGATTACATAAAGTCTTCCAATTCATTAGCTAAATTTAAAAAAAATGTTAAGATTTTTGTGTTGTCAGAGGATTGGCATACTATTTTTTCATCATTGGCCTTTTTTTTTTTAATAATAAAAAAAAATAAGATATATATATTTTTTTATAATATTTGTTTTTTAAATAAAAAGATATATATAAACATATATATTTTTAAATAACCAGATTTTATTTGAGTCCCATTTGTAAAAATCGGAGTGTCACCCTAGTTGTTTTGAACTACCTTTGTTTCTTGGTGGGTATAGTAATTAAGGATTTGTTTTATGGTCTATATTGTTACAAATTACCCATCTGGTCACCAATATAATATTGTTATTTCTTACTTTCCGCATATAATATTTTAGTGTTTTGGATGTAGTGTTTTGTATTTTAGTGATTTGTGTGTAAGTGCACCACTCAAATTTATGAATTTAACCTCAATACAGGCTGCTAGCCTAGTGAGGTTAATATTTTTGTAAAAAAAAAAAAATAAGAACACATGTATGGTGAGAAATTATAAATAAATAAATAAATTATTGTTTTATTTTAATAAATTATTCATTAAAATCTTAAACCGTTAAGGAAATTAGTCGAACTTAACAAGGAAACTGCCTCCGTGGAAGATACTTACGCTCAACTGTTGGGAGAAAGTCGCGGATTCTCATGCAATTGAAAAAGCATGGATTGGTTGAGTTTCTGGTAAGCTCACTACTCTACTCGTTTGCTTGTAGGTCAGTATACACACGCTAGATACACGCCAGCAACATGCTAGCTGCTCACGTCTCTAGTTTCGAGCAAAGTAATATGAACAGAAATATTATTTTAGTAAAGCAGCGAACCTGTATTCCACAAGCACAGGTAGCTGCGAGAGTGCACAATAAAGTTCAGTCTTCATCTCTCCACTGAGCTATTTGGATCGTAAAAAGACCAACTTGCAAAAAAGCAACAAAACGCACGTTCGTTTTTACTCCGCTAATTACTGGCAGAGCAGGTTCAGGGGCTGAATTCTTCAATAGCGATCTAGTATTATACGTTATGTGCCATCTACAAACGAAAACTTACCCTTCATCTAAACGATTGAATATCAAAGGATTGAAGTAATGATTATATTGGCATTTATGTTTCTGATGTTAAAGACGTTTCTATGGAGTAAATTTGAAATTACTAAAATTAAACCAAAAAAACGGTTGGTAACCCACGGTAAAGAAATTTAATGCTACTACCACTTTGCAAAAGGTTATTCAAAAATATAATTTTCGTATGAAAGTTATCTACTGTTCGGCGAAACGTCCGTGTTGGTCTCAAGGCACAAGTTTGGGATACATTATGTCTTGGAAACATCGCCGGCAAATCCGCCATTATACGGAACCTTAAAATACTGCCCTTCGAATAGCGTCCGGGAAACGATCTTTGGTTAGAACCATTGTTCTAGATTTAAAGAGTTTTGACAGTGTCGACTGATTCGACCCACTCGTGGTTTGGCATCTAAATTTGTACCTTTGACAAGTCTCGGGATTAACAAATGTATGTACTTTTGACGGCGATTGCGAGCGGCCTCGATTGGAGATATGGGCCCCAGACAAGCTGCGCGTCCATCACCACTCTCCCCACCTCACACCGCGTGCCACCACAAGTCACTGTGAATAACATAGCTGTTTTGGTGTGAAGAGTACGAAGGAACGCCGAATTGTCTTTTGTGCGAATACTCCCTTTCCTTGACGGTGATTAGAATTATATCTGTATCCGAGGTACCTACCACGTTGTGGCACCAGAAGATATCGCCAAACACCCAATTACATTGTAGTTTAAAATCAGTAAAGCGACTGGGCTTGAGTGTATACTATATATATCAACGTTACATGGGAGGTTGAACAATGGATAATGATAAATGAAGTAGGTACTTTTAATTATAATATAAAAAAACGTTTATTCGTACCTGTACACGCTGTTGGAGCGATTGGGTCCTCCTTCGGATTAAAAATGTTCTGCTCGCACATGAACATGAGTTTGTTTGAAGAACATGGTACATTGTTCAGCTGGAAGGGCCCGCGCGTGGTGTCGTCGCGCCGCGAGAGCGCCGCACATTGATCTGTGCCATTGGAGGGGCTCCCGGGGCCCCAGTCGCTGAAGCCTGCCTCCAAGAGAGTCCTTCCTGAAAAATACAGATATCAGCACACATATTAAAGATGAAATCAAGTTGGTCAGAGGAAATACTTAGACATTATTTAGTTTCTGTCACAACACGCACACCTATGTTCCATTCCTCAATGATGGACATTTTTTTTTTTTTTTACATGAGCTCCACACAGGAGGCCCTGAGGAAAATAATTTCCCTCAGGGCCTATGTCATCTTTGAGGATGCTGTGTGGAGGGTTTTTTAAAGGAAAGGAAGGAGGGGAGAGTTCTGGGAAGGAAGATGGTTTAAGGGGTGGGTAGGAATCTGGGGTTCAGTATGTCCTGGTCATCCGCCTCCAAGACCTAGACACACCTCACCCCATGAACCCGGGCACCCCTGCTAAATCACCAAACGTAGCGAACCACTTGGGGTGACCTATGGCAGAGGTGTTGGTTATCCAATAAAGGTTCCCGGGGCGGCGATACCCATTCCCGCCTCCCAAATTGCAGACAATAAATAATAGATTAAACATTAAATAAATCTGTTTAAATTTTGTCAATATTCTTCAGGTGATGGCTGGCGTGGTCTAGGGGTAAGGCTCTTGGGCAAATAAATTTTATTTGAATAATTTGTGTTATTTCGCAATTAATTAATTATAAACAATATATAGTGTATTTGAGGCACGTTCCAGAGTGGTAGATACTCTCAGTAACGCCCTGGTTTAAAACCACCATTCAGAATTGAAACGTCACTTGAAATGGCTTTATCTTCATCTCCTTCCTTGCCCCACTATCTTCAGCCTCACAACATACCCCAAGTGGAGATGCCATAAACTCACTGGCTCCAGACGGGACCAGCTGGGACTCTTGTGAGATATTCATACAAAAAAAATTAGAAAGATTTTATTTTTCGTCCGTCCACCATCGGTACTCCACTGAATATCATTGGAATGGTACCTGAACATTCATTAATTAAATACCAAACAACAGTTTTATCCTCACCATCCACTGTCCTGTATTCGTTCTGAGTAATTAAATTACTGATGCCCACCATAAAACTTTCCTTGTGACAGTAACATTGCTTTGACGTAGTACCGGTAATTTCCATGAATATGTCTGCGCTGAGTTTGGCTTCTTCAGCGCTGTTTAAGATGATAAGTTGCGCTTGTTCGGCCGCACACTCTTTGTACGCGTCGATCCAGGACATGGTGGTGATGTGAAGTTTATAGCAGCTGCGCGGCATCGATGGATACATTTTATAACCTGTAACAAAAAATTCAAATAAAAAACAGTATTAGCAGCGCAAGCAGGACCGTTGCAATAATGAGATTTTCTCAGTTTTAGTTTAAAAACAACCTACAAAATATTTAAGTAGTCTAAGATACGTGAGCAGAAAGGGAATCAGTTTCAAATCAACTCTTCAGGGAAGAAGGAAAATCGTTGGTATTACTAAAAAAACTTCATGATATTTTTCTCTTCTAGTGAATAGATCACCTGCTTGAGGTTTAGTAGCAGAGTAAAGTGATCATTGTTTTGGATTTGTTGATCATGAAGAAAGTCGTATTCAAAAAGTAAGTGCATTTTTTTTCAATTTGGTATACATACCTGAAGGACAATTATAAATTGTAAAGCTGAGACCGGTCTTATTGTGTGCAATCTTCCTTTCACAAATAAACAAGAGCCGTGACTCACAGGATTTTTCCTTCAGCTTTCTACCAAAGCCAACCATCATAGTTCCACAGCGTCCATCGAGGTTGTCAGGCTGCCCGTCCTGCCATTCATTGAAGCCTGTTTTTTCTAGCTCTTGGCCTACAAAAACAATAAAAAAAACTTGAGATTCAAACGCGTTTAAAATAACTCTTACGTTCAATTTACAGCTGCTCCCCTTTGGAGTTCAATAGCCAATATCAATTTCATGGCGTTTAGAAAGGACTTCAAGAATTTGGAACAAGGAAAAATTATAAAGGTGCCGTCAATCTGATGAGTTGGGTGAAAAACGTCTCCCAGCTCATATCCTCATTCTTTTAACCCGAGTCTCGCCAAGTTTAACACTTTCGTTTTCTTTGAAAAACATCCCATCTAGTGTTTCCATAAATGACAGGGCATCCCTTGTGGCACACTGTTCATCATATTAAAATATTAAAAGGATAAATAATGCTTTGGTTTTTGAACAATCTTTGATTATGTAAAAATTTGCTAATGTAGTTGTATTATGCCTACTTAGCAAACAAAAAATTGGAAAGGCCGCCTTTAGCAAACCAAGCCATCTTCTTAACCGATGACTTGGAAAGAAAAAATCATCGATTGGCGACTTTGTTTGGGTGATATGGCCCGCAGATGAAATGGACTAAATATTTTTCCGGAAAGAATTGAGCGGCGTCTAATGGGTGAGCATTTAAAATGATAATAGGTATAACGTGAATACTGAATCGGCAACACTGTAGTAAAATTAAGGGATATTCATGTCAATTATTATTTTTAATTGTAAAACTAACGTTTTTAAGACAAGATTTTTTATGCATAGCACAAAGGGTAACAATTATTATAAGCAATAATTATCAGCCTGAAACACTCATCCAGATTGCAAAATCTTCCGAGAAAAGATACATGACGCCAACGGGACTTGAACCCGTGTCCTCTCGATTGCCGGTCGAATGCTCTGACCACTGAGCTATGGCGGCTTATCTTGTACCCGCCAAATGATTCAATATATGCTAGTGTTTCATTCAACAATTACTGCTTATTATATTTTTTCCACCTGAAAACAACCAACTTTATTTTTGCGAGAGAAACATTGTAAGTGTTAAATCCCTCGCTAGGTGGCGTCGAGACAAATTATGTCTTCATTTATTGGGGAAATACTTAAACTTGTCAAATATTAATTATTTTTTTTATTGTAAAACTAACGTTTTTAAGACAAGATTTTTTATGCATAGCACAAAGGGTAACAATTATTATAAGCAATAATTATCAGCCTGAAACACTCATCCACATTGAAAAATCTTCCGAGAAAAGATACATGACGCCAACGGGACTTGAACCCGTGTCCTCTCGATTGCCGGTCGAATGCTCTGACCACTGAGCTATACTCTAGACGCTCTAGACACCACCTAGCGAGGGATTTAACACTAACAATGTTTCTCTCGCAAAAATAAAGTTGGTTGTTTTCAGGTGGAAAAAATATAATAAGCAGTAATTGTTGAATGAAACACTAGCATATATTGAATCATTTGGCGGGTACAAGATAAGCCGCCATAGCTCAGTGGTCAGAGCATTCGACCGGCAATCGAGAGGACACGGGTTCAAGTCCCGTTGGCGTCATGTATCTTTTCTCGGAAGATTTTTCAATGTGGATGAGTGTTTCAGGCTGATAATTATTGCTTATAATAATTGATATTCATGTCGATAGATCTAAAAAACTCAAGAACTAATGAGGATTATTCATGCCGTCATAACTATCAAAACGCAGTTACAATTATTTTAAGTAGTAATTATTAGCCTGAAACACTCATCTACATTGAAAAAATCTCCCGAGAAAAGATGCATGCCGCCGACGGGACTCGAACCCGCGTCCTATGATATCCGGTCAGTTGCTATTTATCCACTGAGCTACGTAGCTACGTTTCAGGCTAATAATTATTACTTATCATAATAGTTACACTTTGTGCTATGCATAGTAATTTTTTCATAAACATGATTTTAATAATTAAAAATAATAATAAAATAAATGTACTGAGGTTTGATAAGTAGACTTTGAAGCATACCCTCGATTGTCTCATATTGTTCTGGGAGAATCAAGTTATGAAACCCAAGCCAAATATTATTCCTATCGAAGTTAGTATCAAGCGAGCTGTCAGCATATTCATTAAACACGTCCAAACAGTGTTGAGCCTCCTCGGCGCTGTGGAGGACCACGAGATGAGCTTGTTCGGCCGAACAGACTTTATATGCATCCATCCAGGTCCTCGGCTTACGGTGCAATTTATAACAACGATCATCGAACTTTGCAAACTTTTTGTACTCTGGAAAAAATTAATAGTAATAAAGAAACAGAAAAGTTTTAAGGTTTTCACGGCCAAAAGCATTTTCGTTATTTATTTTTGGGGTGTTATGCCGTGTTGCGCTACCTCCTTCTTTAGCCAACGTTTCTGACATCGTTGCAGATCCGGTAGATGTGTGATCTACCGGATCTGCTGGATCTGCCCTGATGATGGACACTGCATGTCCGAAAAGAAAGAAAATAAAGAAACATATCGAATTTAGTATTTAAAGATTATATAATATTATAAAGTAGGTTTGTAATATTCTATAGATTATATAGAAGATTGAATACTCGCTGAAACGATAACAATTTCAGTTTAATTTCAATTCAATTTAATTTATTCATTTTAAAAACATTACAAAATTACAATTTCAATTCGCTTTTAAAAGATACAATTTTTACAGATAAAACGATTTAGACTAACAACAACAAAGCTTGTCATTTGAATTGTGCTTCATTGTGTTAAGCATATTGATGGTCGAAGTGATTCTATTTAACAAGACAGCTCTCCCGACTGGCATTACCATTGGCAAGTTAGTTCTACAAGCTGGGGGATAAAAGAGTCTATGCTGTCGGTGACGGAGATAATCATCGGGAACATAGAAACTAATGCTCTCCATGATTGCCGAGTTTTCGAACCTTCCACGAATCAGTCTGAAGAAATGTACTACAATGAGGACATCACTTCTGACCCGTAGATGGTTCACACCAAGCATACCCAAGAGAAAGTGAGTAGGGTAGAGCCACGGGTAGTAGCCATACTCCTTCAGGTAAAGAAATACTTCAAATTCTCATAACGCATTGTTACCGGAATAAATAACAGACGATAGACGTGATTAAAACATAATTAATGGATCACAGGTGTAATAATTGTTAAATAAAATATGATGTTTAAGGGTAAAAACATCTGCCAGCTTTTATTTAAAGGGGCGCCACTGGTTGATTAACCAGGCTAGCAGATAGGAAAGCAATAATCCTCTCTCAGGGCCTTTGGTATGCAAACTTTACGGTTAAAATAGAAGAATTTTAAATAAAATAGACAGTATTGATAAGAAATAAGAAATAATAGATTTATTAAAACATAATAAAAAAATAATTTGGACATTAAAACATATTAATAGATCTTAAACTCACCTCCCTTGGATCGACCAAAAATTCAAGTAACTAACTATCTAAATTACAATCTTGAGCTTCTGGTTTTTCTCCTGAAGTATAGTCTGACAAAATACCTGGAACTCTAGTCGGCTGAAAACAGTTTTGTTCCATCATACACTCCAACCATGGAATATTTGAATATCCAGGCGAGATTATAATTCCATTATTAGACAGATTAGTCTCCTTGTGATTTATTTAAACTTCCATATTTTTTTTAAAATGTATTGCCTTGATACTTGGCAAGAAAATTCAAATTATATCCTTTGATAATATTCTGTGTTTTTTACGATCTCAGAAATGTGAATAAAAAAAAACACTTTATCGGCACCACGATTTATATTGGTCGCGGCCTTTTAATATAGAACCATTTCAGTTAAATAAATAATCGTTTTACTTTTATATTATTAACGAAATAATAAGTAAATAAGAATCACGTAAGACTTTTTAGTAAAATAATCCACCACAACAAACAAAATACCGAGAAGTGAGCTCTAAGAAAATTTTTCGATTTTTATACCCTATTCAAAAAGAAATAATTGAATGATCTTACTTCCAAAATTCAAAAAATAAATTTATGTTGAAGTTTATTATTTTTTTAAATATTATTTAATCACTTCTTGAAATTAGGTACCTGCTTGCCTAAATCTATGATAAAATATACTGCGAGATATATTGACAAATATTTTATCATAACAACATACCACTTTAGGTGGTGGTTAAAAATAAAAATAAATGTTCACCTCTTGAAACCATAGTTTCCAAACGCAATTTGAATAAAATATGAAACTTTGGGAATTATTTGTTAATTATTTTTACATAAATCGACAAGAAGTGAGTTGACTATAACGTTCATAATATATTTGCCTGATAAAATATACGCGTGTTTATATTTTTCTTTCGTTATCAGTAATTTTAGTTAGAATAACGTAAGGTGAGACATTTTTACAACTTTTTATGTTTGCTCATTTGCGTTTTAAGATTTTCACGGCCGAAAGCATGTTCGTTATTTGTTTTTGAGTTATTATGGCGTGTTGCGCTAACTCCTTCTATAGCCAATGTTTTGGACATCGTTGCAGTGTCCATCATCACATATCTATCAGATCTGCCGGATCTGCCCTGATGATGGACACTGCAACGATGTCCGAAACGTTGGCGAAAGAAGGAGGTAAAAACAAATAACGAAATTTCTAATTTTCCAGAATTATATGTTTATTTCGAGTTCTAAAATTTAAAGGCGTATTTCATCGCATTTCAAAAAAGGTTTGTTGGTTTCGGATGCGTTCACAAATATACCATTTATTTGGATTTTATTATAAACTTGAAATATTTTGACCTTCCGACAAAACCTGTCCGAGGCCTGAGGAGTTAAATTAAATATTAACAATTGCATTAGTAAACGATATGATGGGTTTCTGTTATTTATGCAAAGTTCAGACTAAATCTTAAATTCGCATGGAATACGAGAAAATCGGATGCTTATGGTGTCAAATGCAATTATTCAAGTCGTGTGTTCGCCATAAAATTAAATGAGTGGCTTTTTCCATACCTGTGTCGTAGGTTGCACAATCCACATTATCAGTCAGAGTGCTGAGGGCTTTCTTACAGATAAACCGGCTGGCTGCTTCACAGGGCCCATCAGAATAATCGCCGTTTCGATGCATCCTTACGCAGTCTCCCGTGCCCGGGTTAGGATCTGGGTGGTTTAAGTATAATTCTGACGTTGGAATACCTACAAAGATTTTAGCAAGAAAACAATTATAAGTTATAAAAAGGCAATAAAAATTTCATCTGAATAATTTTGAAATCACATATTAATATTTTTCAGGCTTTGAATGTTATTTCATTCACCCTCTTCGTCTTTTTTAATATTAGCTTCATACAGGAGGATAATATTAAAATACAAAGCGGATGCCTGAAATATTTCAAAACCCGAGGAGGTAAAAAGTAAATTCCTCAGAACCTCTTTGGGGATGCTATGTAGAGGGTCATTTCAGGGAATGGAATGAGAGGAAGTTCTGGGAAGGAAAAAAAGGTATAAGGGGTGGGTAAGAATCTGGAGGTCAATGTGTCCATGAGTGACGGACGTAAGAATTCATCTCACCTAAGGTGCAAGGCGATGGATCGAGAGAATTCGACTGGAGAGGTCAAAAGGTTTCCATTAACCAGTGTCTCCTGATCTGGCCCACCAAACACAAAGAGGGTAAACGCCTCCACTGCTTAGACCTAGACAAACCTCACCCCGTGAGCCCTGGCACCCCTGCTTTAACACCAAACAAAATCACTTGGGTGGCATACGGCAGGAGTGTTTGTTATCGATCAAGTGTTGGGGGCGGTGGTACCCATTGTAAGATAATGATTTTTTTGAAATCTAAATATGAACACAATTTAAAAAAAATAATTCGGAGAAAAGAAAGTAATTATACAATTTTTATCACTATATCCTAATATGCATCTCTTTTTTAAATTAATTATTCCCAATTATTTACGGCACTCCCCGTATTATCATCGGGGCACGGAAAAAGAAATATTTAAATAACAAAATTAGAATAACGTAAACTGAATTACGTAAGCTGAATAACGTAAGCTGAATTACGTAAGCTGAATGCCACTTTATTGTACATATTTTTAATATACAAAACCTAACGGTTATATATATATAATTATGTATGTTCACAAAGTGTGTTCCACATGTGAAATTTCTATACAAAGTGTTAAGGGACGCACTAGATTTACTTTTAACAGTGATTCCCGACATTATTTGTAGTAAAAAAAATGTATATATAATTTTGGCCTCCGGTGACTTTTTGATGTTTTTCATTTTTTTTTCTTCAAAACCTAAGCAAAAAATTCTTCAACCTGTCGATATTTAGTCGAATAACTAAAGAAACTCTCATCCCGACTCTTATTGACCAAAAACTATTTATATTTATGTTTTTAGGGAAAAACAAGTCGCCAAAAAATTTGAACATTCGGTATTTTATTAAAATGTCGCTCTTACTCCCTAGAATGCCGAGTTAAAGAGACAACTGCACCTCAGGCTGATAATCTCTAAATTGAGGTTTTGTATTCCCCATTTTTCTCCTTCAAAATTGGACCGATTTATAAGTTTGTTTTACTAATGCATAAGAAGAAAATACACTACGTCTCTATGTTTTGATTTAAAAAAAAAAACAATATCTGGTTTGTATTCTGAATGTCTGTTGATGGGGTTCAAACCGGACAATTTTAACGATTTTTGAGGGTCCTGACTCCTTTAAGATGTAACTTTAAAAAAAAAAACGTACCAAAATGTGAGTAGTTGATTTTGATATCTATATTATATTCAAAAAATATTTGCAGTCGTATCAAAATCAGAGAGGAAATTGAGTAATACGTTTGAACATGAACAAAATCCCGCACGGTTTTTTCTTAAGTTGAAAAAAAATCACTGGAGACCAAATTTCGATTATAATTTTTGTTCCAAAATTAGTCAAGAATACTGGTCAGACATAATAAGGTAAGCAAGGTCTGGACAATAGCCTAAAGGGTTGCTTATCCGAAATCTCCAACACAAGACGTAAAGCTATTTTAACTAGGAACTCCATAAAAAGACGCTACAAAAACAAAAATAAATATTCGAAACATAAGAAAATAAAAATGATAAAATACCATTGATTGCTACGTTGTTCTGTAGTTTGAATAAGTTATGTAGTCCGATCCACACAAGGCTGGTGGAACTGGCCATATAGGTTAGCAATGACTTCATTTCCTCCTCAGAGGTTGGCACCACGAGCTCAGCGCCTTCCAAGGAACACGTGGACTTCGCCTGTCTCCAACTCAACGCTGCTAAATGTTCTTTAAAGAACGCTTTAAAGGCGGTGGAGTAAAAGTAGTCATCCCTGAAGAACGGCTCAGGATCTTCTGCCGACACGACTAGAATAAAAGTCAATGTTGAAAATATTTGCAGGAAACCGAGAAATTGCAAGAGGTTTAAATAAAAATATCAATTAGTATTAGGTGTTAGTGCCGGATAGCACAGAATATCACAACCAAATGGTTACCCAGTAGAAACTACTAGCGATAAACTGCAGAAGAGGCAGGCTGAAAGCGGAAGTCAATTGGGCAAGGATGGGAAGGCTGGAGGACTGGAAAAAATTATGTGAGATGACAAATCAATGATTAATATGTACGTAGGAGGTCAAACTCCATCTTGAAATGTGGCGCCGTGATTTATTTAAAAAAAACATATCAATTAACACTTGGTGTTAATGCCAGATAGCAGAGAAAATCACAACATTGTGGTTACCCGGTGGAAGTTACAAGCTGCAAAAAGTAAAAGAGGCAGGTTGACTGCATTGAAGTCAATTGGACCAGAATAGGAAGGCTGTAGGACTGGAAAATAATGATAGGATAAGACAAATCAATGTATAATTTATACAGAAGAGATCAAAATCGATCGTGAAATGTAGCACGATGATGATGGCTAAACGTGATTTAATTAAGCTTCATTACTTAAGTATTTCAAGAAAGTAGAAAAGTTTAAAGGTTACTTACCTTCTATATAAGAAGTGCATAGAAATCCCAGTAGAAACAATGCAGTAGGAAACATTTTACAATAAACCAATGCGGGTGTGTTTTGCCCAACGAGGACAATTCTGCGACACGGCGAGATAGTGGCGCAAATGAGACTGATTTATTTCTGGAAAGAACTCTATTTATACCCGCAGCGTACTTTAAATGTTGTGATAAACTTAAACCCGTGGCGGGTGAAGATATAACTTGCGTTATGAATCCATTTAAGTATATGGGACTTCTTATCATTTTGACCAATTAATTTTATTTTATTATAATATGATGCTTGTTACATTTTTTTCATTGTATTATATTTTTCTTTATTGTTTTAATTTTGAAATATTTAGAATAGCTGTGATACTCTACTTATAAACTCAAATGGAAAAGTCCATTAGGGCGTGTAATAAGTAAATATATCTGTATAGTTGTTTTCCATTCCATTTGTACCACAGTTATTTGTGTGTGTAATTTAAGGTTCAGTATCATCGCAAAAATTAATTAAAGACGATGCCATTAACCCCTCAGACCTCGGGCTTTTTTTGTCGGAAGGTCAAAATATTTCCGCTTTCACAAAAAATCCAAAAAATTGGAATATTTTTCAACGTATCTGAAAACAAGGCAAATGTATTATCTACAAACGTTGTCTCACTTTTTTGTAATTTCACGTAAAAATAATAAATAAAAAATTCCCACACTTATATTTTTTTTTTCAATTTGCATCATAAAAAACATGGTGTTTTGTCTTTATAACATAGATCATATTTCTAACAATGATAATAAGGGAGACAAAACCATTTCCATGAGACCTATATGAGGTGTTCCAAAAAACGAACAAATTAGCGTAAGTAATTTTGAAAAATCCCCGTTAAACGCCGATTCTCGGTGCTTTTAAAATTTCCATCTAATTGTAATAAGCCGACAAGCTTAACTATGATAGTTGTCCTCTTCCGCTGAACACAATTGGTTCAAAAGCTGAAATGGGACTTTAGAACTGTAAGAACAACAAAACGGCACTAAATGACCATTTGTTGAAAATGTTTAATTTGAATTTCTGTGAAACAACTCATCCTTATCCTAAATATTTGCACTACTAGACACGCCCATAAGGCACTTCTAGACTTGGGGCGGGCGGTTGCTTAGAGTAACTATATATGTTAGTACCCATAGTATATTACTTTGGTTTTAAAAATAATTTTTTCAATTAATTTTTATTGAGATCCGCGAAGAATACAAGTCTGATGTAAGCGTACCTAACGAGTAAAATTAAGAATGGGACAAACTTGTATCTACTAAAACCTAACCTAAAACCGAAAATAGGACAAAAATAATTCAGGCATCCAGTAAAGACAATAAATGATAATTATTATTATCTGTATTATTTTTGTTCCATTTTACTATTTTTTAACAAAAATTTAATGCCTTTGTGGCATGTCTGTATTATTTTCGTCCAATTTTTTGTTAGGTTGGGTTAAGTTAAGTTTTATGTTTTTTCCGTAGCATATTTGGTCGGAGGATATTTTGTCGGGGATATTTTTTCGTGGGATGAAAACGCTCATTACCAGATTTAACCCGTCTGCTTGGTTCAATATATTCGCACCTCACAATCCGAATGCCTCAGTTCGCACAAAAAATCAGAAACCGTCACTTTGGATCAAGATTGTAAAATATCTATGTAAGCTTTCATATTTCAAAGACAATAAGAAGCATTATTTTGTTTTCTTTCTTGTTAAAAGAAAAACACATATGTTTGCATCAGAGGAATAGAGATATATAGCTTTTAAAACGTAAGGTCGCTCGGGACGTTTTTGGTCTTATGAAAGTATAACGCTATTACGTGTTTTGGGATGTATTTACTCCTAAACAAGCAGTATTGATTTCAGCTTTTAATTTCATTCAGATAGCTTAAGACCAAATACGAATATGCTGGTTGTACTCCTTTGTAACAAAAAACTTATCGAATACTCATACCTACGTACTTGTGTTGTGCCAACTCATGTCTGTCATGTTCATAATTGAAAGATCGTTAATTGAAATGGCTTTAGCCTGCACGCTTCATGGTCAAAATAAGAGGAAAATAATTACTCTCTACTTCCTATTTTCTAAAATCTGTGTGAAAAAATCGAAATTTACAGGAAACAGTCCCAGAAAGGTTATCATTTATTAGTATAATTTAAATAATAAAACAGAAAATAATGGTGTTATCACAGCGATAATAATTATTATGACCATTGTCCAGCGAATTCCCAGAATACGGATAGTACAAGGGAAATAATATTTTTTATTATATGATATCTTTCAATAACATCCGTCTTCCGCCCAGATAAATTTATAGGTTCAAACCGCAACCGCATCCGTCCAAATATGATTGCAGAAATGAAGTAAAATAATATTTATTTACGTAGTGAGTTTCAAGATCATTAATAAGCGGTAGATAACACTTAAGGCGGTACGATACCCTCATAATGAAGGTGGATACGCGCCATAAATATATTTGGATCCATTTGAGCATTAATTTCTTTAAATTAATAATTTGGGCTATGAGACCATGAGGGCGCCGTCTATGGTTTTTGTATTATATTAAATTTACCTATGTGACATTGAAATTCAGTATATTTATGCATTTTCTTACCTCTGTGAAGCAGGCAATTACTTCCGACGGGAGTGTTAGTGAAAGCCAACAGATGTCACTCCTAGTCAGTCATTATCAAATAATTCACCCAATAATTGAATTATTGTTGTACCTAAGATTTGGCACGAATTATTAATAGGCAGTTCTATATTCATTGTTGAAACTTCCTTGCTGTGCAAAACATCTGTTGAGATTATGCGATACCGCCTTGGCAGAAATTGATATTTTTTAATGAAAATAAGTGTCTTTTTGTGTTGGACATCGTGCAAGAGCTGCATTCTCTGAGTGAGTTTTGTTTTGTTTTCACTTTGGATTTTGGAATTGCTGGGGAAACTGTTTTGTGTCACATAGGGAAGAGTTCAATTCCCCTTAATTTACATAGGGTAGTCATTCCCTCGTGTCAGGGGCTATTTACACGCCCCTACACGACCCTTAGTTTTGTGGTTTCACTGGATTCACGTAGAATAGAATGGTGAGGTAAGTAGAAATGATGATTAGTGGATGCATTGTTGTCGTTAATAGATATTTCAGACATGTGGTTTAGTTGAATATATTCATTCATAAAGTCAGAATATTGCAATTGTAAGGGTGGTGATTTTGAGAGTTTCCATTCAACGGAGTGCCATCGTTTTGTAGCTGTGTTGAGTGACGAACTCAAGTCTTGTGGGTTTTCTTTGAGCGGAAGCTCCACGACAAATCTACCATCTTCATTTCTGGAATATGTATTCATGAAGTGTGATTCGGCAGCCTTTTCTTCCAAAGACTGAAGTGGATGAGAAAGGTTTTCTTCCAAATGCCAGAATTTAGTCATGAGATCATGCAAGGCATTGTTGTCTTTAATGGAAAATAATGAAATACCTTTGTTAGCTGGTGTGTCGGTGTGTGTAATTACCCAGCCGAAAGCGGTTTGTTGAAGTTGCGTTCCAAGTACATTTATTTGCTTGCGTTCTAGGCAACTCCAGAACATGTCGCAGCCAAGAAGGATGTCGACTGATGCAGGTTGATGATAGGTTGGGTCTGCTAGCTTCATATGTGATGGAAGCGTAACTGCGGCCTTGCTGATGATCTTGTGTGCTGGAATGTTTGGAGTACTTTCATTTAAACAAATGCAAGATAAACTTTTTACAAAACGTTTGTTAATTCTAGAGGCAATGGTAATATTAGTTTTGAAATTGCTGTTAAATGAAGCACCGGTTATTCCAATGAAATTAGACTGACTCCCTTGGTCCAACAAGGCTCAAGCTTGAATGAAATGTCCTTACGCATTCTTCACATTGAGGACGACAGTAGATAGTAATGCATGAGATTCATTTACCATGGATGTAGCGGAGATGATGGGACTTTGTTCAGATTCACTTTGAACTTCCTTGTGACACAGAGTGTGATGTTTTTTGTTGCAAATTTTGCAAAGTGTTTTGCTTTGACATTGTTCGTAAGCATGACCTCGTCCTAGACAGTTGTAACACAAATGTAAACTCTTAACCGTGTTTATTATATCTATCTTGAACAGTCATTTTTTGAAACTTAGGGCCCTGATACATACTATGATTTCCAAAACAAATCTTACAACAATAATTTTGAGATGTTACAAATGTTAAATTTGGTTTTTTGCTATTATTATTATCAGATTTATGAGATGTTACAGATGACTTTGGAATAGATTGAAGCATATGAGATGTATCAGTTAAAAACTTTATAAATGTATCCATGGAATGTACATGAGAATTTGGTTCTGGAATAGGAATTCTTTCCCATTCTCGAGCTGTTATAAAATCAAGTTTTTTCGATAAATGGTAAATTAGTAAAGCGTCCCAATGTTCGGTAGGTAGATTTAAGTTTTTTAGGGCCCGTAAATTGATTAAAATTTTATCTAAGAAAGATTGAATTTCTTTGGCAGATTCAACTTTAATTGTTGCAATGTCAAATATAGATTGAATGTGATTTTGAATGATTAGACGTTTATTTGCGTATCGATCTGTTAATAATTTCCATGCAATGTTGTAATTGTTGGAAGAGATTTCAAGAGATGTTAGTAATTTGGAAGCCTCTCCAGTTAATGAAGATTTGAGATATTGAAATTTTTGTATTTCACATAATTCGTTGTTTGTTTCAATTAATGATTTGAAGGATTTTTCAAAGCAAGTCAAATCAAATTAAATTAAGATTTAATTGAGATTGAAGTGACTGGGTTTTGAAATCGTTCGTCAGACGCGATTTTGCTTGGGTGATTGCTTTGAAATACATTACTTCGAAGCGATCGGTTTCATCACCCGAAGCGAGATCTGAACCTTCGTCACACATACTTATTCGGAGTTGGATTTCCATAAATAAATCATGTAAAGGTTCGTCTTTTTCTAATCGCGCTTGAATGATTGACGGATCTGTTTGATTGTCATCTAATACCGACTGAAACTTGGTAATGAGCGCTTTAATCTGGCCCCTTCTAGCAATGAGTGCTTTCAGATTATCCGCCATTATCAAAGATCCGTAAAGAGTACAGAGACTTAGAGAAAGGCAACAATTTTACACAGAAAAGGAAGGAAAATAATGGATGGCTTAACTTTTGGCTTGCTGTGATGATGCTGCTTCCATCCGGCGAAGGACCATGCGCAGGTCCAGGTGTGGTTCTCTCCAGATAATCTGCAGTCAGGTTGTAAGGCTGAGCTGCCTTTGTTGACTTCCTTCTGTTCCACACCGAGGAACCGTACAGTGAGATGATAGAGAGAGGTAGTTTGAGGTAATCCTTTTTGTAGTAAAAAACACTTGTGTTTGGTACTGGATATTTTTAACTGTTTATTCTGATGAATAATTTTACAGAGTGGTTTTGGTCTGAACACTTGACTGGCGACAATAATTTAGACTAATTAAGTTATAGAAGTGAAAGACGGTTTGCTAAACAAGCAGAGTTTAGACAATCGAGGATAATAACAAGAGAGAATGTTAATAAGAATGACAAGACACGCCATTTATAGACACAAAAAGAGAAAGTTTGATGCGCCACAGACAAGAGATTTTAGACAGACATTTTATTGCGATATTTTAGTAAGAGGTGGCATAGACGCGAAAGTTTAAGATAAAAGGCTCTACACATCGAGATTAGAATAAATGATAAGTAAATGTTCAGTGCTAAATGAATTTAAATATAAAAAAGGGCAATCACAACACACAACATCCAACATTGCTAACACCTGCTGATAACTTAAATCTATTCGGAAGTAGCGTCCACGAATTTCACCATTTCTATCTGGATATGCATGAGTCACTCCAAGACGACCGGCGTGGTCTGGCGGTACGAATCTTGACTAACATCCTAAGATCGCGGGATCGAATCCCGGCGTGGGCAATTGATTTTCTTTATTAATTTGTGTTATATATTTGTGGCACTTTTCAGTATCGCCCTGGTGAAAGACCACCACTTAGAATTGAAAAGTCGCTTGAAATGGCTTTAGCCGTGTTTGGCGACCAGATCAGAATAGCCAGGTACTTCCACACCTTCCTCTTCCCTATCTCGTTCGGTGACCAAACAACTCAGAATGAAACCAACTCAGAAGCACTTCAGAAAGGCCATTAAGAATGATGGTAAAAATATTAAAAAATTGGTTAAGTTAGGTTAGGGTTACCGGCTATTTTAAAATTATTTTTTCGTAGCTTTTAATGACCTTTCTGAGGTGTTTCTGAGTTGGTTTCATTCCGAGTTGGCATGGAACCGTCTCGTTCCCCTCCCCACTACCTTCCAACCTAACATACCCCAATTGGGGATGCCATAGTCTCACTGGCTCCAGACGGGAACAGCTGAGACTCTTGTGAGGTATTCACATTAAAAAAGTGGTTCACTACGTTTGGCGACATAGCCGGTGAGATTTTTCCGCGTGCCCACCTGCTGCGTGGCGGGCCGGATCGATAGAGACTGGTTGAGGGAGGCCTTTGAGCTCTCCAGCCAGACTCTCTGGACCCATCGCCTTGCACCGCAAAGGGAGGGTTGGATTCATACGTCCGTTACTCCTTGACAAACTGACACTCAGATTACTACCCACCCTCATACATTTTTCCTTCCCTGGACTTCCTTTCTTTTCTTTGCCTTAAAAAGACCCTCTACACAGCACCTCCAAATGTGACTCTGGCCCAAATTATCATACGATTGCAAATAACATTTAATAAATTGAACATTGCATGATAGCGCCTTGATTCTGTGTATGTTAATTGAAATAGTGTTAATCAACTGTTTTTAAATGGAACAATTTTTGATATGCTTTTTGAGTAATGGATTTTTTTTTATTTATTTTTAGTTTGGTCAAAGTTTTCCCTTGCGAGAAGATTCTTTGGTCCAATTCATTTTTAAAAACCATTTTATGTCTTTTAACATTGTAAATTAAAAAAAACCGAGTAAATTAAAACTTCTGCTCCACTGCTCCATCTGTATGTAGAGGGGGAGAAAATGTGCGCGCGCACTGCTCTCTCTTGCTCCTACAACCACTGTGTAACATGACTGGCTGTGAGAGAAAGAGAGAAAGAAAATATGTGCTCGCACCTCTATCTCTTGCCCCTACCATAATATACGAAGGGTACCCCCTCTCAACTACCGTTCGCCTCGCTTTTCGCAACGCTCTCGTCACACATTCGCCAGCTTACTCCCCAAGTCAAACGGGCGTAAAGAAGTTTTACTTCAATAAAAACGAGTGTGCTTTATTTAGACCACACGACTGAAGTAAAACTTCACTAACTTATATGTCCCTCTCAACAACTTGCGTTCGCCTCGTCCGATCACACTTTTCATAACGCTCTCGTCACGCATTCACCATCTTACTCCCCAAGTCAAGCGTGCGTAAAGAAGTTTTACTTCAAAAATTGTAGAAATGAAACCTTCAGAAAACTCAAGTAGACAAGAGTGGGGAGACTACGAAGCACCGCACAAAGTGGAGAACGATTATATTCTATCTCATTCTTTTGCAGGCTAAATCCTATAGATGTACTTGTTTGTCTCTTTTTGTCGTGGCTTTTTCGTTTCGAAAGATGTTTTCACTTCTAAAACTAAATTAGAAAAGAGTGGGGAGACTAAATTCTATAGATGACAATTAACGGATTAAATCCTTTAACCAGTTTACCTCCGACATGAACGTTGCGGATATAATTCCAAGAGAAAGTTCTAAAGACTTGTTCTTTGCCCACTAACAATAATACTTCTAGTTGAATGTTAGCTTATTGTAATAATTCAACGCATATGACACCCCAACTAGAGCAGGATAAAACTTTATGTCAATCCAATATCGGCCAATCGTCACGATCGATATATTTTAGCCGGTGACATGACCGGACAACTCAGAAAGAAACCAACTCAGAAGCACCTCAGAAAGGTCACTAAAGTGATGGTAAGTGTTTCTCAGTTGGTTTCATTCTGAGTTGGCACGGATAGTCGTTATTAAGGCTCTTTGATTCTAAGGACCGAATCCGGGCCTATGCAAACACTAGGCACCGCTGTGATAGAAACCTAACTATGGACGGAACGGGGGGACGGAACGGGGGGACGGGACGGGGGGACGGGACGGGGGGACGGGACGGGGGGTCGGAACGTGTCGACCGTGGGTTGGGGGGTGGGGGGGAGAGGATGACGGGGGGAGGGAGGGTGACGGGGAAAGACGGGGAGGTGACAGGGGGTGGGGGGGGGGGGGCAGGGGGAGATACGTGGGGACCGGAGGGGGGGACATATAATGGGACACGGGGACGGGACACGGGACGGGATGGCAGGAGGGCGGAGCGGGGCGAGGAAAAGGGGATGGTCAAATAACGGGGCAGGGGTGAGGCGGGGGCGTGAGGGGATGAGGGCGGGGCGGTAAAGGGGTGCGTGGGAGGAGACTGGTGCGGAAAAGCGGGGTATGGCCGGAAGAAAGACGGGAAGCAAGGGAGACCACAACGGGCTGACTGGCGCGCAGCAGCCGGGAGCGTCGACAGTGGCTTAGTAAAGGGTAGGATCCAGGGTCAAGGAACAGTCGACAAGACCAGTCCCCACCGGACATTAGATAGAGACCAACCTTGACGCCTGCTTATGATCCTTCGCACTGGTCTTCACACTAATTCATCGATTTGACACTCAATAAAATAGTGTGATAACTTAAAAGCGAAGAATGTTAAGACAGAACCTTAATAAATAAAACACCAAAATCACCAAGTTTCATTACGGGTAATAAATACAAAAGTAATTGAATTTTGCTAAGGAAGGGTTGCTTCACAAAATTTGAACAACTCGTTAAACTTAAAATCCCCAAAATGTTGAAATTCTATGAAACCACCCATACTAAATATTTCAAGACCAATATATATAAAAACAGATTTTAAGATATCTTCTATCAACAGTGATCGCACAGTTCAGGGAAGAAAACGAGGTGTTGGAAGATGAGGCAAGGCGAAGCGAAGCGAAGCGAGGCTAGACGAGACTTTCAGGCGGAAGATGAGCTGAAAAATCAGAAAAAATTCCAAAGTTAAAATGAAAAAAGGTAAAAAATAATTCGTGGACTGGAAATATTAAGAAAATACACATTTTCTATCAAATTTGTAGATCACTGCTTCAAATCGCTTGCTAACAAAATCAGAACCATCATTTTAATTAAGGTCACCCACCTATTTTAACAACGAAAATTGGAAATAATAAAACATTAGTTTACATTAGGGGTCGTCCATTAATCACGTGATGTTTTTTTTAGCAAATTTTGAACCCCCCCCCCCCAAAAAAATCACGTGATTTTTTTTAGTCCAAAGTATTTTGAAATTTTCGGAATATTATCACGAAAAATAAATACACGTGATACCTCATTATACCCCCCGTCGTGATATTTCGTGATTTTTTCCTGACCCCCCCCCCCTCCTTTCGAGCCTCACGTGATTAATGGACCCCTAAGCTCTACACGGCCCTGATGAAAATAATTCCTCTCAGGGCCTATGTCATCTTTGGGGATGCTGTGTGGAGGGTCTTTTTAGGAAAGGAAGGAGAGGAAGTTCTGCGAAGGAAAAGGGCATTAGGGGCGGGTAGATATCTGTGGGTAGGAATCTGGGGGTCGTCGGGAGTGACTGACATGAATCCATCCCTCCAATCGTGGTGTAAGGCGATTAGTCGTGAGATTCCGGCTGGAGAGGATAAAAGACCTCCCTCAACCAGTCTCTTTCGATCCTGCAACTACGCGGCAGGCGAACAGACACATCGGTCGCCAAGACCTGAACAAACCTCACGCCATGAAGCCGGGCACCCCTGCTAAGTCACCAAACGTAGAGAACCACTTGGGACCTATGGCAGAGGTGTTGGTTATCCAATAAATAGTTCCCGGGCGGCGGTACCCATACCCGCCTACCAGATCTTAAAACACTAATTCGATCTGACGGAAGATCGCTGTACAATTAAGTGGGAAACTGATGAATCTACATAATGTTAGATTATAACAAAATAATGTTAAACAACTTGGGATACACATGTTAAAGATATTTACCGTCACGCACTTGTATTACCATTTAAGATTGTTCCTAGCTTTGAGATAACAAACACCATCTTAAATATTATTCAGTGCAACACCCACACAAATATAAAACTGAACTATAACAACGACGTTCACCAATATAATACACGACAACACAACAAACTACATATATCAAAAATACACTCAACAAAGTTCGGACTGAAATCATTAGAATACATTGCGTACACTAACTATAACAAATTGCCTGAAGAATTAAGACAGGTATATGCCTCTAACAAATCTCGAAACGATATATTGAAATCCTATTTTTTCAAATGCTATTTGGAAAACGAGTCATAAGTAGGTACAAACTCTGTTCATGGGCGCAGTTTATATCTTTTTTAAATCTTATCATGTATTTTTTTATGTAAACATCTTGTTTTAGGTCTGTGTATTTTTTGAGCATGTACCTTTTATTGTATTTTTCCTGATTTGTTATTTCTGTAGTCCATCATGGAGGATACTTTATTTTAACTTTGTGACACCAACAGTACATAAATCAAATGAGTGGTTATAATATTATTCACAAAATCTTATAAGACATGTTTCTGTGAAATATTTGTAAAGTGATTCTTCATATGTTTGTGTCTGTATGTTGCTTCTGTAAAATGTTTTGTAAAATTTTTCTTCATTTATTGTCTGTATAATGGGTTGGGTTGGGTTTATCTTTTCAAATGTACCAATTGGCGATCCCTTAATGAGTTTTGATAACTCATGGGAATGGTTGTATGTTTTATTTAAATAAATAAATAAAAAAAACCTACCGCCATCTAGGATCTGTTATGGGAACCTCAGTGTACATGTTTTACTTTGCGAGAATAAATTCTTCTGTTCAAGTCTAATTACCGTGTTTCATTACATAACACAAATAACCCAATAAAATTAATGTGTGTACAGTTCACACGCGGTAGAAGTGAAACCTTCAGAAAACTAAACTTCCGAGAGAATAAGACGAATGCAGAGCATCAGGTTCGCTACGTTTGGTGAATTAGCAGGGGTGGTTCATGGGGTGAGGTTTTTCCGGATTTTGGCGGTGAATGCATCTGCCCACCAGCTGCGTGGCAGGCCAGATCGCGAGAATGTGGTTGGGGGAGTCCCTTTGACACCTACAGTCGTACTCTCTCGGAATATCGCCTTGCACCGCAGTGGGACCACTCCTCATGCCATTTTCCTTCCCAGAACTTCCTATCCTTCCTTCCCTAAAAAGACCCTCCACACAGCATCCATAAAGATGACGTAGGCCTTGAGGGGAATAATTTTCCTCAGGGCCTCCGGTGTGGGAGCTACCGTTAAAAAATATTATTATTCAATTTATTAAAACAGTTTATTTATAAAAATATGTTGTGCCATTTAATTGGTAATTTTACGCATGACGGCTGTTTAACCTTCTGAAGGCATTATCAAGTGTCCGGTAATAATAATTACACCGGAGAACTTTTTTTATAAATTTGTTAAATTTTTTTTAAATAAAATTATTTTACTAGCTGACCCGCCCACGCGTTGCTGTGGCTAACGAAGCACAACGCCATCTATTGGATGGTTCCCCAACCTTTATAACCACCGCCATCTGTTAATTTGCATACAAATCAAATCCATACTGCACGCTTGACAGCCGGCTCATCCACCGCTTACAGACATTCTTCTTTATATATTACATATTTTAATCTATAAGCCGTCCTCATGAATCACTCTCTATTGGTGAAAACCGCATGAAAATACGTTCAGTAGCGAGGTCATCCAATGTGCAATACACACGCGGTAGAATAAAACCTTCAGAAAACTAAAGTAGACAGGAGTGGAGAGGCTACGAAGAACCGCATAAACAGGAGACCGATAGGCTACGAAGCACCGCACAAAGAGGAGATCGATAGGCTACGAAGCACAGCACACAGAGGAAACCGATTATACCTTTTTTTTCAGCCACTGATCGGTCGTTACTATCTCATTCTCGCGCAGGCTAAATCCTGTACATATGTATGTCTCTTTTTAGTGTCGCTTTTTCGTTTCATAGATGTTCAAATTACAACAGTGCTAAAGAAGTTTTCACATCAAAATGACTGAATTTTCACGAAGTAAAACGTGCAAAATATAATGATAATACAAGTACGTAGTTTACACGTGGTAGAAGTGAAAACTTCAGAAAAATAAAGTAGACAAGAGCGGGGAGGCTAAGAAGCACCGCACAAAGAAGAGAACGATTTTTCTATGCTCATTATCTCGCAGGCTAAATCCTACAGATGTATGCGTTTTGTCTCTTTAGAGTCGCTTTTTCGTTTCATCGAGTTGAAATCACAACGGTCCTGAAGAAGTTTCAACGTCAAAAATATTTATTATAAATTTTTTTAACTTTATGAGTAAAATCTCAAATTATAATATTTAATTAAATGAAGACAATATTAGCGAAACTCAATCGAAAATGTGGAGACAGAAAAATCAGAAAAGATATTGGCTCCGCTGGGACTCGAACCCAGAACCCTTTTCTTACATGGAAACAGCTCTACCGATTAAGCTACGGAACCCATATTAATTCGGTCACTTTTAACTGTATCATACTTCGACTAAGAACTACCAACATTATCTTCATTTACTTAACGCACATATTATTGGCTGCTATCTTTATATATGATTACAAGATTCAACTCTAACTAAATGCAATCTAGATAGTGTCTGTCAATAAACATTTCGGGGACCAGGTCGTGGGGATAAAGTTTCGAGGGATCAAGGGTCGGGATCAAGTTTCGGGATCGGGGGAGGGGGGGGTAAATGTCGGAGGGTCAAATGTCGGGGGGCCAATGTCGGGGGGCCAATGTCGGGGGGCCAATGTCGGGGGGCCAATGTCGGGGGGCCAATGTCGGGAGGCCAATGTCGGGGGGCCAATGTCGGGGGGCCAATGTCGGGGGGCCAATGTCGGGGGGCCAATGTCGGGGGGCCAATGTCGGGGGGCCAAATGTCGGGGGGGGGCAAATGTCAAGGGGCCGAATGTCGGAGGGGGGGGCAAATGTCGGGGGGGGGGGGGGCAAATGTCGGGGGGGGGCTAATGTCGGGGGGGGGGGGGGGGGGCTAATGTCGGGGGGCCAAATGTCGGGGGGCCAAATGTCGGGGGGCAAATGTCGGGGGCACAAAAGATAATAATTTTACAATAAACATTTCGGGGACCAGGTCGTGGGGATAAAGTTTCGAGGGATCAAGGCTCGGGATCAAGTTTCGGGATCGGGGGAGGGGGGCAAATGTCGGGGGGCCAAATGTCGGGGGGGGCAAATGTCGGGGGGCCATTTATGACGTGGGGCAAATGTCGGGTGGCCAAATGTCGGGGGGGGGGGCAAATGTCGGGGGGGGGGGGGGGCAAATGTCGGGGGGGGGGGCAAATGTCGGGGGGGGGGGAATGTCGGGGGACCAAATGTCGGGGGACCAAATGTCGGGGGACGAACTCTCGGGGGACGAACTGTTGGGTCACCAAATTTCGTCATACTATTTTCTTTATTGAAAATGTCGACAATAAGCTAATTAATCCCAGCTCGTACGTTTCTTTTCGATATTCGTCCTCTTCCTTCTCAAGCGCTTTAAGAAAACGGAAAAAGATGTTACTAGAAAGATGACGTCAAGCACGATCTCTCACTGGGATTATTGCGCTTGGGTTATTATAATTGCACAAGACTTTGAAATCACAGAGTGCGCTTGGCAACAAAATTATGATGAACCCGTCACATTTAAAATAAATTAAATAAATTAAAATAATGCTTTGTGCAATTTCGAAGGAGAACCCCGAAAGTAAGAAATTCTACCACAATACTGTAAACACGGTTACTTGATATCACAACAAATGATCGTCACACTTTCAATTAAGTACTAAAAATCATATAAAAACCCGTTCACGTAAGCTACAATGCTGCGTATACATGCACGAACATGAACGCGAGCCGAACCACGAATCATGGGAAAAGAACGAAGCAACGACAAACGGCGCGGTTGCTTTTTTTACGTTAGCTCCACACAGGAGGCTTGAGGAAAATTCCTTCAGGGCCTGTGTCATCTTAGGGGATGCTGAGTGGAGGGTTTTTTTAAGGAAAGGGAGAGGAGAGGAGAGGAGAGGAAGTTTCGGGAAGATAATAGGTATAAGAGTGGGTAGGAATCTGGGGCTTAGTGTGTCCAGGAGTGACGTACGTATGAATCCATCCCTCCAACTGCTGTGCAAGGCGATGGGTCGAGAGACACTGGCTGGAGAATAATAGATCTCTCTCAACCAGTCTCTCTCGATCCTGCCCACCACGCAGCAGTTGGGCAGACGTATCGGCCACCAAGAGTTGGACAAACCTCCTCATGAGAGCGGGCACCCCTGCTACGTCACCAAACGTAGCGAACCACTTCGTGTGATCTATGGCAGAAGTGTTGGTTATCAAATAAATGGTTCCCGGGGCGGCGGTTACCCATACCCACCTTCCAAATTGAAAAATTGCTTAGTTTCATTCCATTAATTCACGGTTCGGTTTGCGGAAATACTTAACCCACACGTAACGTGACGTTAATAAATTCCAAAAAATGAAAAAAAAAATCGAAATTTTAGAATAATCCCGAAACCAAAAGACATTTACTAACTCCCCAAACACTTCAAAAAGTTATTTTATGTCACAACAAATTATTGCGCAACATTTTGAAATTCTAAAAATACAACAAAAAGAAAATGAAATTCACTAAGAAATTAAATTGTTTGGAAATAAAATGATTTAATTAAATGAAATAATATTGAGATGATTTTGAACAGTATTGCAATACAAAATTTTATATTGCATAACATTTCAGGCGGCCCCCAGACGATCAATTATATTGCTCATTATTACGAATTGTGCAATATTATGACGGTTTAGGTTAATATTGAAGATTGCTCAGTGATTGAACAAAAGTTTGAGTGAGTTTAAGTTTTATTACACCATATTTTTCCATTGCATCGTGTAGGGTCAGTATTGCACAATATTTTTTCAATTTTTGGTAAATTATCGACGAGCCGCCGCATGCCGCTATACTTTAAATAGGCATACAATTTACAAGAACCATCGGTTTCAGTCGAGATAGACGGAAAAATATGCATTAAAATTCGATTTTTATTAAAAATTTAAAAATCACCATCTCCATTACGGTCATGTTTTTTGTATGGATTTGACATTTGTGAAGTTTCGTATTTTGTGTTTGTAAATAGTTGTTTCTTGTAATAATTGTTGAAATTTAGTATAATTTCCGTAATCTGTGCATAAAAATGCGGCGGCTTATCCATAAATTAATGATCGTTTTATTGTGCAATATAATCGATCGTTTGGATTCAAAGCGCCTTTCAATCTTATTGAACAATAAAATATATTGTACAATGTTATTGTAGCGTCTAGGGGCCGCCTTAGATAGGTACTTAAAATATTGTGAAATAAAATCAAACTCACTTGAACTAGCTTTAGCCATGTTTGGTGACCAGATACGAACGTCAGAAATTCCAACCTTCCTCCTCAGCGTCTCCTTCCATCCCCCATGTCCTTCAGCTTCAAGATACCAGGGGAGCCATAGATACATAGGGGAGCCATAGATCCACTAGCTCCGGTCCTTGGCGCAGTAGAAAACTTGTCTGAAATGAAATTTACAAAAGTTATGAAAATTAGTTACTAATTTAAAATAGACAATTTGATTCATTGTCGTTTGTTGCAGAACACACGAATATAAAATTCCTTAAAAAAGCAGCAAATAAACTAAAGAGACATTAAAAGAATGAATTAGTAATTAAGTTGTTTTAATCGTAAACGCATTACAATAATATATCAAACAAATATTTAAACAATTTATTACGAACGCACTTACCGAACCAACCGCGAAGGAATCAAAAATATAAAAGAAATATTTTTGGCGCAGGTGGGCACGGGACTCAGTTACCCCTTCCAAATTTCCAACATTTCACAATAATTGTTGTATTAGCGGCGTATTCACAGGTGAGCATGTCCGCCGCGAGCAGTCCGAGCATTACGTCACACGAGCATTTCTGTTCGTGTCGATTGATTTAACCGGTGGACATCCATACAAAAATGCTCGTCGTTCGCCTACGTGACGATATGCTCGCCGGTGAATGTGCCGCTAGTGCTTGTTGATGCATTATTTGGATATTGGGCTGGTCGTTTGCGTGTGCCTCTCCCTCATTTTTGGAAATAAAGCATGTAAAAGAAAGAGAGGTTAAACATGAGCTCTCAATGGCAGATCCAAATAAAGTACCTAAAAAATTTTGTCGGTAGCACAAAAATCAAATATTTAAGATAAAAAAATCTTTAATAAAAATCATGATACAACTTTAGAGGCCTTTTTAGAGATTTTCAAAGATGAAGTTCATAGAAAACCACAAATTTTTACGAAGTGAACAAAATCTTCTTCATCATCATTATCATTTCATTACATAGTATAAAATGAAGTCGCTCAAAATGTATGTGCGCATAGATCTTTTAAACTACGCAACGGATTTTCATGCGGTTTTCACAAATAGATAGAGTGATTCAAGAGGAAGGTTGTATGTATAAAACATGCTTATTATAGTAGAGAAAAGCCGAGAAATTCAAATATTCAATTCAGGCAGCTGGTAGCTGGCAAGCGGGTGGTGTGGATTTTATAAATGTTGGGTAATGGCGTTGTGTTTCGTTAGCCACAGCAAAGTGTGGCTAGGTCTACTGGTAATATTTATATTATTATATTATATTTATTGCTTGGCTGTTTATGAGTTGCCTAAGCGCTGCTAAACCATTCATCCGATTGCGATGACATTTTGGGGATTGATGTGCGCATGCCAGCGATGGTTTTAATTTGTGATAATAAGCTCTGGCAATATGAAATTTGAATAAAAAATTGCAATAGGTGGTAAAACTGAATGTGTCGGGAATGAATGTATGGAATGCGGGAGGGGGGAGGGGAACTCGGGGGGGCGGTCGTGCGTGGGACAAGGAACGCGGGAAAGGAGAGTGGGGATAGGAAAGGCAGAGAAGGCGGAGTGGAAACGTGTGTGAGGAAGGGGACGCGGGAGAGAAAAGGAAGGCAGAAGGGGAAAGGGAAAGGGACGAATGGGAATTTTTATTAAGAAGCATAGCAACGCATGCCAGGAACTCGCTAATTATTTTATAATAATTTCACACGAAGGCCGCCCGCAGACAACCTTTTCTTTACCTTTTTATTTGAAGTTTCCCGTTGTGGGAACTGTACAGATATCCGTAGCCCGCCCCCACGATGTAAGGGCCAATCCTCATCCACGGAGGGTAGAACACCAACGGAGCTTTCAAGTAAAACGTGACGAGGCTGAAAGAGAAAACAGTATAAGTAGATTTCCGTTATTTGGTACGCATTGTGACCCTAACATGTTGTCCTAAATAATCTCGCCCAGGAGGTTAGGATGACACCAGTAACTAAAATTGAAATCGAGCTGATAATCAAGGGTTTGGGTCTTAAGAAGGCACCAGGGCATGATAGGCTCAATGGAATAATAGCGAAGCAAGTATGGATCCACGCCAAGGAGGAGCTCTTCCAGGTGATGGATACATGCATGAGAAGAGGAACTTTCCCTTCTGAATGGAAGAGGGGCGTGCTTAGGATTATACCGAAGGGGAACGATAAACCAAGGTCGGACGTGAAAGCGTACCGTCCAATCACCCTGTTACCTGTCCTGGGGAAGATCCTGGAGAAACTGATTAGGCAGCGTTTACGTCAAACCTTATCCCCACCCTGCGAGCGGCAGTTTGGTTTTGTCCCCGGTATGTCCACTGAGCACGCCATCACGTATGCGCTTGACTGGGTGAAGGCTTGCAAAAAGAGGTACGTAATAGGAATCTTCCTCGATATCACTGGTGCCTTCGATCATGCATGGTGGCCGATGATACTTGTCAAGCTCAAAAATAGAAAATGTCCACAAAATCTGTTCAAGATCTGCGCTGATTACCTCTGCGACAGAACGGTCATCCTTTCTTTTGGAGACTACCTGATTGAACGAATAGTTAACATGGGTTGTCCTCAGGGTTCAATCCTTGGACCTGAGTTTTGGAACATTTTGTTTGACGATTCCTCCAGGCTGCCCTTGCCTGAAGGATGTATCTCGGTGGATTACGCTGATGACAAATTGTATCTGGTCTCGGGGAACAGTAGAAAGGAAGTTGAGAGTAAAGCTGAAGAGGTTTTAAGTGTGACTTTAGAATGGGGAAAGAGAAATCGGCTGACCTTCGCTCCCCACAAGACCATGGGACTCCTGATGAAGGGTAACCTCAATAGAAGTAGAAATCCCACCATCAAAATGGGAGATACCAATATCCGATTCGTTGAGAACACTAAATACCTAGGCGTCACTTTGGGTCGAACGTCCTCATTCTTGACCCATGTTAAAAGCGTATCAAGTAAGGCCCAGGCCCTCTTTTTGAAATTGAGAAGAATACTCTCGGCGCTCAAGAGAGGCCAGCGAGTCCCCTTGCTGGCGCTTTCGGGTGCGTACAGAACAGTCGCTTCGGACGCTTTGCTAGTTTTGGCCGGCGTTTTGCCTATCGATCTTGAAATTAGGGAGGTGTTAACAAAGAAGCTTTTAACAAGAGGAAGAACTGCCACCCATCATGGTATTGAGCTAATACCAGGTGGAGCGGTTTCCCTCCCAGGACTTCTTGGAGAGATGCGAGAAAGAACTTTGAGAGAATGGCAGGAACGTTGGGATAGGTCAAATACGGGAAGGTGGACTTTCTCCTTCTTCCCGTCAGTTAAACTCAGAATGGAAGGGGCGTACATCACTAGGGATCATCATGTGACCCAACTTCTGTCCGGTCATGGGGAGTTCAGAGGGAGACTTCATAGTCTCTCTCTATCACCCCATTCTAGCTGCGCTTGCGGTAATACTGATCAAACAGCCGAGCACATTCTGTGGCACTGCGAGATTTTGACGGATGCCCGAGAGGAAATGCTCGATGGCTTGCAAGTTACTACGAGACCAGCTTGGAACGCGGATCTCGTTTCGAATAAGGTGAACTTTGAGTGTTTGAGGAAATTTACGAAAGTCTGGGTTGAGAGATGGCCTGATCTTAGAGTCGCTGACTAGCTGTAAAATCATGTAGGTGCCAGGTGTATCTGCTCCTGAATCCACGGACATTCTCTTTACTTTATTACTTCTACTGCTAGAATTTTATGTTTTATGATTTATGTCTGCATTTTTTTGTTTGTTATATCATCTCTATCCTAGGTACCTTTATCTTATTCTATTATATACATTTTGTTCCTATTTCTTTTATTTCTATGTGACTTATCTATTTTTTTGTATATTTTTGTTTTTTTCACATGGTTTTCTTTTAGATTTAACTAAGCTGTTTTATCGAGATACCTGTTTATTATTTTCATTATTTTTCATCATTTTTGTGTGATTTTTTTTTTCCAGCTTCATATCCCAAGGAACACTATTGATTCAACTAACATACTCGACTTTTTTTTTAGTTTGTTTTGGTTTCTCTTTTTCTTTTTAGTCTCACAATGCTAATTTGCTTCGCTCAGAAGGCTGAACTGAACTGCATCTATCTATTTTGTTATGTTTCTTTTTCCCCTTCTGGGGGTGCGCTAGACCTCGTCCTTGCATCAACAGGAGTCGTTGGACGATGGCACGGTGCCCTCTAAAATTAATTGCGCCACCCCCAGCAACATGTGCAGGCTTTAGGTTTGGGGGGGCAACCTCGGCTCTCCTTCGCCTTGCCTCCGGCTACTCGACGCTGAATTCCTTAGGGTCGTCGGGTATTTCCCCCCAATCTCCCATTTACTTTTCTTTGAGGCATCACCGAGGAACCGGCTAAGGGGCGCGGAAGCTGAGTGTGGTTCACGACTAGACCGAACGCCATGCGCATTCTTGCTGGGACTGCCAATCGATTGGAGAGGACTCCCAACCGTTTGCCATGCCCTTATTACTTATCTACTGTGTCTTCCTCCCAAACAGGTGCTTGTAGGATACGCTGGATACAATCACCCAGCGCTTGTGGACTTTCACCAACCTGTCCCATTGTCTTGTCTATAATTTGTCATACTAACACATATTGTATCTGTATTTCCCGCTAAGCACTTGCATACTGCTTGCTAACAACGTATGCAGGGACATTGGAGGTTTAGTTTCGTTTTCAAATGTAGAGTCGTTTTTACCAAAAAAATTAGAGTCCTTGCAAGAGCCTTGAAGGGGTAACCATCTGTTACCTATACCAGGGCGGGTAAGTGGTGGGTCCTCCAATGTCCTAAATAATCGGTTGTCCCAAATAAGTGAAGTTTGAAACCAGTTTAATCACAGGAGGCCGTATTATTTGTCTAAATAATTGTTGTGTCTGCCTTACTATCATAGTGAGAAATATGTTCTAAGCTTTTTTCGTAGACCACTTTCGAAATTGTACTGGTTTAGGTGGACCTCCTGCTGCTACATTTCTACCATAAGTTTTGGGAATATTATTCCCAAAACTCGTCAAAAAATTTGAAGATTAGATCTAACGATGAAAATTTGCGTCGCGGCTGAGTTCCAACCCTAAATTCGGAGTGGTAAAATGAAAATATTATATTTTCTTGTTTTTTTTTTTTTTTACATTAACTCCACACAGGAGTAATTAAAAAATAATTTAATTAATTACAAAATAATTTCCCTCTGGGCCTATGACATCTTTGTAGATGCTGTGTGGAGGGTCTTTTTGAGGAAAGGAAGGAGTGAACATGGGTCTTGAAGAGACCCATGTTGTAGGAGGGAGGAAACACAGTGGCCGGCAAATCGTTCCACAGCCGAGCCGTTGAACTCAAGAACGAGTCATAGAAACGACCCGTTCTCATGTGAGTAATGTCAACCGTGTACAAATGTTGGGCGCGTGTTTGGCGTGTTTCCCGACTATGCACCGGTGCCGAGGGGATCAATGATGCTAGTTCCTAGGAGCATCTTCCATTGTAATACCGGTAGAACAAGGACAGCATTCCCACCTGACGCTTATGCTCTAAAGATTGTAATCCGTCTGTTAAGATAGAAGAATCTATCAAACGGACCGCCCGTTTCTGCACAGAGTCAAGGGTTTTTTTAGGTATTTCGAAGCTCCAGACCAGAGGTGGCTGCCAAATTCAACCGTGGGGCGCACTTGCGATTTGTACAGGGTTAGCAGTTGGGTACTATTAAAGTATCCGCGGGCACTGTACTAACAGTAAGCCCAGTTTCTGAGAGGCTAACTTAACTCTGGTTTCGATGGAGCCCCCGTACTTGTGTTCTATTTATTAAAATAATAAATGATTTCAGACTAAACAGAATTGAAATTAATCATTATTAACGTACCGTAACTTAAATAATGCAAATCAACAATAAAATAGTCATAATTAGTGTGAGAGATGTACTTATCATTATTTGGCTTCAGTTTTGTAAGGAATAACCGCAAATCTCCCCTTTCTGTGATGTTCAATCTGCTCTTTTTGAAGTAAAACTTCTTTACGCACGCTTAACTTGGGGAGTAAGCTGGCGAATGCATGACGAGAGCGTTATGAAAAGCGAGGCGAACGATAGTTGAGAGGCAGATCTGATATAAGTTAGTGAAGATAAAAAGACACAGATTTACGCTACGCTTCGTGTATTACTGTAGGGGTAAGAGAGAGAGGTGTGAGCACACATTTTCTTTCTCTCATGGCCAGCTACGTTTCTGTAGGAGCAAGAGAGAGCAGTGCGCGCGCACATTTTCTTTCTCTATTCCTATCATATAGAATATAGACGAAACAAAAGTTTTACTTCAGTTACATGGTCTAAAGCACACTCGTTTTTTTATTTATTTTTTAATAGGTTTATAACGACACTAAAACTTTTTTCGACAAGGTGTGATGTGGGAAAAGCTATTTTTTTTATTTTTTTTTTTATTTTTTTAATTTTTTTTTTATTAAATTACATAATACATTTTGTACAAAAGTTTGAGTAGACCCACAAAGCTGTCATATGGCAGCTTGTCTGCAGGTTCTAACAATTTAAACATTCTTAATATAATATCTAAGAAAATATTTGCAAATACATTTATAGTTTTAAGGAAACATTAGAATAGATCACATAGTAATATTAGATAATTTAACTTACAACCACAAATATATAAGATATTTCAATATACCTGCAAATAACAAGATATGTAGGCAGCTATATTAAGATATTCAAAGATACATGGAGTTTTCGTTCATTAACCATAGTTTTCACATTTTAGGACTTAGTCTCTCATTTTATGTTTTTATTGATTTTATTGAAAATCACTGGTATTAGATATTCAAGAGTACGGCTTCCATATTTATTTAATATTCGAGGAGTTTTTAGGCCCTTTCCTTCTCTAAATCTTGTGGTATGTTTGTGTACAAGTAGGTGTTTGTAAGGGCTTTCCCCCATATTATCCATAATAGTAGTGAACCAGTGGAGACCTTTTATTGTAAGTAGGCTCTCTGAGCCATACAGTAGTTTTAAGTTGTGTCTCTGTTTGTAAATATATGTTGTGACAATTTTTTTTATTATGGCAGTTTGTAAATTTTCAATATATTTAATGTAAGTATTGCTTTTAAGTATCAAAAATTTTCTCGCACTTTCCCACGGCTCAGCCAAAAGGTTTGATAGCCTTTTTTTAAATGTCACCTTCAGCTCCTCATTGGTGCTAAGCTCGAGTAGCTCCGCTTGTAATACCACATTCGCCACTTCCATTTCATCAAATGGATTTATGATCCATGGTGGTTTTTCAATCGTCAGAATATCTTCAAATCTATTTTTGAAGTCATTATGGAGGGCATATATTGGGTATTTAAATGAAAGTTATTCTGCCCATGACATTTTTGTTCTTTACTATCGAAACCAGATAAATTTTCGTGAACCCCCACATACAACTTGTGAGACTCCCGGGGCCCCTGGGGGTCCACCTGGACCACTTTGGGAATCACTTATTCAAACGAAAGAGAAAACAAGCTGGTGACTTATCAGAAGTCGGGCAAGCATCTCGATTGTGTCCAGGTTTTCCACAGTGAGAACAAGTAGGCGTATCTGCGTTACATTTTGACGCAGTGTGGCCGTAAAGTTAACAGTGTCCACATTTTAGAGTGTCAATCCAGTCCCTTACGGTATGTATTTGCCAGTCCATAGCCAGTTTAGAGAAGCGAATGATGGAGTGATGAACAGAAGGAAGAACTCTGAAGACATGAGTATACAATCCAGTACGAGGTCCTACTTTATGAGAGAACTGCAACTTATATTTCATTTCATTCAGGTGTAGACCGGTTTCTTCAAGAGTTTGCTGGTTTATAGCCAAGGTGGTTTTCTCGGGGGGCACAACACGAGTTAGACCATGGATAGCTATCGAAGGAAGTTTATGGAAAGAAACTGCCACTTCCAGACCAGCATCGGATAGGGTCGGTGCATTGGCAAGTTTGATGGCCTCTGCATCGGTACTCGGATGCACAACTATACCTCCGTTCCATATTTCACGTACTCTCATAATTTGTGATTCCCAAAGATGGTGGGTTTGTTACAGTTTTGAAAGTTTAGACTGTTTAGAGGGGAGTTTGCTAGAAATAAGTAACTTGTCATATTTGGGGAAAGTAAGTACCGCGTGTCTTGCAGGAAGTATAGGGGCATTGTTTCTAGTGTTCGGTGGATATTTAGAGAGGTCTTGGTTGGATGTAATCGAACTCCATGTTCTGTTCCCATTTTCTAGTGTTTGATTAGAAGACATATATTTGTAGGTCTTTAGTTCTCCTTCGAGGTTACCTAGTTTTACATCTATTTGACCGAAATTTCCCAAAAGATCGGCAAATTTGGGGGCGAGTTTTAATATTTGATGTGTCCATTATATTGATGTTTAATAGGTTTAAAATAGAAGTTTCCTTTGCCAGGAATTGCTGGGCCGAGATTTCTTGATCCATTTTATATGATGTACTATTATTTTGTTGGTGGCGCCTGTTGGCAGGCAACAGCAATACCACAATCGGTAGCGCCTGTTTGCAGGCAAAAACAATAGCACAGGTAATGTTTTGTTCGAGTCCGCGATGGTAGTTAATTTGTATTTTGACAATGACAGCCGCGATTAGCGTCGAAGTGTAGTGATATCGGCACTGTTTTTACTAAAATAGTTCCACTAAAGTGGAATATCCATTACCTTGCTGAACTTGATTATTGTTTAACTTTGTTTGGGAGACCCACAAGATTTGTTTGGTGATTGAATGTTTATTTTTTTTGAGGCAGATATTGCTGGAATGTGATAATATTTAGGAATGAGTAAGACTAGGCACAGATCTTCAATCTTCACTTTAAGGAGTGCGGTGTTCACTTTATTGAATTTAAGCACTTTTCCCTCGGATCTTAATGTTTTTATCGTTAGTAAACAATGAGATTTTTTTTAAATTAATTTCTATGTATACACATGTAACATATTCATGAGTTATTACATTTTCAGGTTACAATCGGATTATACTCAAATCATTAAAATATTAACATGCAAATTGTTAAAAATTGGAAATACTATTAGAGACATCTATGGTATGGCCACCGTAGTTAATTAATTTATGTCATGGATTTTAATTACCTATTGGCATCTTAATGTTCAGCGCTGCCGTTAGGCCAGCCATACACGTTAGGGTTTGCATGATGGTTATGTATGTACATTAAGGTGGTCCAGGCCTATATAGTAATATTTTTTTTTCAAATATAGATGTAGCCACCCATTTTATTTATTACACCTATTATTCCTATTATGTGTAAAAAATTTCAGCCCCCTATCTTATATACAAGGGGATGCTCACCGAATTAGAAGTTTCTGACAAGTTCAGGATTTTAAGCAAAACACGGAATTAAAGGTTTATTAATATTACAAGTATTTTAGTCAAATAAGTATAAAACGTATTTAAATTTGAACAAAATTTGGAAACAAAGCAATAATTAACATAATATTAGTCGCAATCTTTCAAAACTGTGTTTGTTAACTCCATTTTGAATGTTTCAGTAGAAACGATTTTTCTGTTTTTTTCAACGGTGTGAAGTAAAAATTGCTTTTCTTCCTCATTCTTAGTGAGTATCGTGTTGTAATCTTCAAATAGTTTAACACCTCTCTCCACTGTATCATTAACAACACGCAAATTTTTGACACAGCGTTTGCCTTGAAGGTAATCAACATTGTTATTCCAAGTCTTAGGAGGTAATTACAAGAAAAAGTGCTTGATATCATGAACTAAAAGCGTTTTCAACGTTCTTTGTATTGCAAAAGCTTCTAATGTAACCTCTGAGGCAAGCTTAGCAGAATCACCTCGTACTGAACGATTACCGCCATCAGAATTTATTTTTTGAACAATGGCCTGTTTCTCAACATCAGATAGTTTCTCAGAAAACAAGGTAAATGAGACTAGTTCATCTGACAAATACCATAAGTGACGCTCTAAGACACCCCTAGCTGCTATACTGATTTCGGAATCAATTACTTCGTACAATTTTAAGCTATTCCAAAGTATTAAGTCATTTACTGGTGCATCTGCTGCCAAAGACACTTCGATTCAAACTTTGGTGTAGATAATAACTAACAAATCGAACAATTTGTTTTTTTTTCTCTCTTGATTAGTTTAAATCTTATTACAATCAAGCGCACTGATAACGTATTGTGTAAATATGTCACTTGTAGACAGCTCAACGCACTACAAACTCATCTTTGGATTTATCCTCTAATATGCTAGCATTACTAGAAGTGCTACTGAAGCTGCACTCAAGTTCGAACTCTTGTCTCGACACCACCGAAGATGAGCATTACTTTCAGCAGCCATTTCTTTCAATTTTATTTTTTAATTCTTTATTTATTTAATTCTTCAGATCTTTGTTTCCGTTCCGTTTTAGAGAACTTTCTTTGACCTTTTCTTGTTTCTTATCGATTGAGGTCATAATCATCTTACGTTCTCATCTTTGATCGATGAGAAACGCTTTGTCTTTCGCAATTTTTATCAAATTCAAAGCGCTTGCATGGACAATATCAAAAAGTTTGTCTAGTTCTTTTTTAAACAAATACTCTCCTTTTTTTGTGCTTCAGAATTTCTTCCTCTATTTTTATTCAATAGCAGTCAGTTCTCAAGAAACTTAATCAGTTTTTCAATGCAGTGATTTTGTTGTCTGGTCGGAATACTAGATTTACTCCATACTTACATAAGTTCTTGAACAAGTACATGCGCGGAATCTTTCACACTTTTGGAATCATTTAATATGTAGTGATAACGGAGTAAAACTTGCCGAAGAGTAGGATGTTGGTTAAGCCTCATTAATAGCTCAATATCTCGAACCCCAAGTAGAAAAATTTCGAATTTTTTTCGAGTAGATGAACACATTTTACTACACTGATTCCCTTCACAGTCTACTAAATAAGTATCAAATACTGTTCAAATTTGTCTATAAGACTCTTCAGTTGTTTATTTTAATATTTGTTTAATAGTTTAACACACGAAACTGGCCTGTAGCAAAAAGTAAAAATTAAGCATTTTACACAAAAAATTCAAAAACAACACTCGATTGAGCACCCCTTTCTACTTGAGCTATCTCGCTGAAATTTTACTATGTTATTTCTATGAATACGTGTAACAAATTCACGGGGTGGCCAAATGAAAAATAATAATAAAAAAATTTTGGACCACCTTAATGTACATGCATAACCGACAGGCAAACCCTAGCGTGTATGCTATAAAACTGTACAGTTATCGATGCATGTACATGCAACCTAGCAAATATCAAAATACATATTTTTGCCGCTCGGTTATGCATGCACAGTTCTTAGTTTTCTATGTGCTGTGGCAGTGAATGTCCTACAAAACACAAGTCAATAAATGTTCTACAAAACACCGTCACGTAGCTGCAACTGTCTTTGACTGAGAGTTTATAGGAAATTGTACATGCAAACCCTAACGTGTATGTCCACTATTGAACTCGGTTATGCCTGTCGGTTATGCATGTACATGCATAACCATCATGCAAACCCTAACGTGTATGGCTCGTTACGTGAGAGGTCTCCAAAGTACTGACCCTGCTTACCGACACCTTGTGTTGTTGTTTCTTTGCAGGGTCATTTTCATGTTTTATTGGTATAAAAAGTCTGGTTCCCTAAAAACTCTCTATCTCGCATTAAACAAGCCCTAGTGGAAAGTTCGTTTAAACCCAAAGCGGGTACCGGGCCAAAATTATTTATAAAGTGTTGATCAAATGTTGTTATAAAAAATTATTGTAAATAAAACGACTCAAGCTTCAAAGGTTATTATTTTATTTTTAAAACGCGACATTTATTATCTTTTCTGCAAGTCTAGGATGAATATATATTTTTTTTAACTTTATGAGTAAAATCTCAAATTATAATATTTAATTAAATGAAGACAACATTAACGAAACTCAATTGAAAATCTGAGACAGAAAAATCAGAAAAGATATTGGCTCCGCTGGGACTCGAACCCAAAAAATAAAATGAATAAAAAAATTATCCAGACGCTATCTAAATTGCATTTTGTTCGAATTGAATCTTGCAATCATATTTATTTATTTATTTATCTATATAAGGTATGTTTACATTACATTATTCGATGCCTGTCTCACTAGGGTATAACTGTCTTGAGACAGGCGTAGAGGTACATAAATGAGTATCATACATAAGAATATTTAATTATAAAATAAGAATATTTAAGGTAAGATACATACTGATTTATACAATTCAAACAGAAAGATGATTTAAATTGAGGGTTAATACCATAAAGAGAGCATTATATAGGTGAAGGAAGAGATGAATAAAGTAGTAAATCCTGTCAAATCTATATAGGGAGTTATATTATACATATAGGATTTTACTATTTTAATTTCTTTAATAAGGGTAAGGGCATACGTGAGATGGAATTCTGTCTATTTGTAATCTATTTTACAGATGTTAGCAGTAGTGTGACGTCCAATACTTATAATCCTTTTCTTATATAAAGATAGCAGCCAATAATATGTGCGTTAAGAAAAACAAGATAATGTTGGTAGTTCTTAGTCGAAGTATGATACAGTTAAAAGTGTCCGAATTTCATATGGGTTCCGTAGCTCAATCGGTAGAGCTCTTGCCATGTAAGCAAAGGGTCCTGGGTTCGTCCGAGCGGAGCCAATATCTTTTCTGATTTTTCTCTCAGATTTTCGATTAAGTTTCGCTAATGTTGTCTTCATTTAATTAAATAAACAATTTAGCAGTACATATTTTAACAAGGTCACTGTATACAGGTATTTTCTGTTTGATTCTTTTTCACTGCTTTCATTAACTTTGTGTTAATATGTATTTTTTTTTTGGTTTATTTATAATTAATATGTATTATTTTTCTTATGTTTTATTTTTCTTTTGGTAATATGTATTATTTCTCTTTTGGTTTATTTACAAGTAATCTTATAATTTTACATTTCTTTCTTCTTTCTATATTGAAAACAAAACATGTACGTAAAGGACACTTGAGCAAAATTATAAATAATTAATAAGTATTAAATTAGTAAATAATTAAATTATGCATACATAATAAATAATTAAATATGTTTGCCTGAGCTTAAGTAAGTAAGATAAAGTTTTTTGGCGATGATTTGTTGATTTGTGTTCCAAATCGGTCATTTGTAATTTAAATCTACGACTATCACAATGTTTCTGTCATTTTGTTTGAGGTGTGGGGGATGGGGTTAAGGGAGGGGGGAGGGGGGAGGGGGGAAATGGGGTGGGGGAAGGTTGGTGAGGAGGGAAGGGTGGGGGGAGGTGGAGGAGGCGGAGTGGGACCCCCCTTATAACATGCGAGCGAAGCCGTGGGAAAAAGCTAGTTATTAATAAACCAGTACTAGCGAGAGCTCTTACTGACGACATCAATTTTCGTCCTCTTCCTTCTCACGCGTCTTGTTTGAAATCAAAAAGGACCGAAGAGACGGGAATGGGTACCGCCGCCCCAGTTGTTTTTGATAACCTATGTTACCGTAAAAGTCCGAATATTGGTAAATCCTAAGATTTTTCCAGTAAATCCTAAGATTTACCAACTCTTAATGGTAAAAGTCCGAACCGTTCTATAATCATCGTTCACCAATCTAACCTAACCTAACCTAACCTAACCTAACATGTACTAAATTCTAATTGTAAATGACCGAAAAAATCTTTTCTAATTTAAATATTATAATCGATTTTTTCGGGCTTTTACCATTAGAATTTAGTAACTGTTAGGTTAGGTTAGGTTAGGTTGGTGAACGATGATTATAGAACGGTTCGGACTTTTACCATTAAGAGTTGGTAAATCTTAGGATTTACCGGAAAATCTTAGGATTTACCGTAATTATAAAGTTTTCATTTTATTACTAATATGGAATCTGCAAACATGTCTACAATATTCCCAAATTTATTGCCAAAATGATGTTATCTATTTATAGGTGTATGAGCTTCATAGTTTGTTTTAAAATTGTCACAGAAGAAGGTAGCACTTTGCCTCGTATTTCTGGTCGGTACGTAAAATTTTATTTTGGTGAGAATTTCAGGATTGTCAATACAATTATTAATGATTTTATTTAATAGAACAAGGTCAGAGATGATCCGCCTATCTGACAGCGTAATTAAGTTGAGTTGTTTCATCAAAAGGACAAAGTTAATATTTTTAATTGGAATATTCAGCTTAAAGTTAATAAATCTTGGAAATATGTGCTGTACCCTTATTATATTGTCGGAATGTATTTTATACAATGGGGACCAAATGGGCAAATTATACTCTACCTGGCTTCTTACTAAAGAAGTGTATAATATTTTCAAACACTCTAGTGACTTAAAATAACAACAATACTTCAAAGTGACAGCTGTTTGTTTTTGTTTTGCTCCCGCAAAATTAATTAAAAAAACAAAGTTTATAAACTATTACCTCTCTATACTAGTTACTATTGTACAGGGACAAAGATCCTACACCTTTTGCCATTTTCTCTTTGAGAAAAACAGAGTGAGAGTGTTTTTCTTAGTGTTCTGTTTGCAAAGTTTAGAAGAGTGTACAAATCTTATCTTGAGTTTCAAGTGATAAAACTAGCGACTTTCAAAACATTTGAGTGATCAAATCATTGTGTTTTTTCTTTCAAATATTATGTTTGTCTGATTAATAATTTAAAAACAAAGTATATTAAATTATATAAATAATGTAATTTACAGACAAATTATATACCCCATCTAGCGATAAACATCAACTTTTAATAGTCAACTTTTAACAGTCGCCTATCATACTATTATCACAAAATAAGACTTGTCAACAGATGTCACTACAGTTCATAAACAAACTTTTTAATTAACATCTGTTTATAAAATAAACTCAATTTTGACTAACAGGTTAAAACAAGTGAACCAATTTAACTACGTATATTAAAAATACTAGCTACATTAAATTATAAACAACATTATGAAGCCATGCACGCGAAATGCAGCCCGCAGTGGATCTCCAGCTGCAACTCCTGCGACGTCGTCGCAGATGGTACCAGCTGGTTCTCTGGCCGAGATTATGGAGAAGCTGAACAAAATCGATGTCGAGCTCACTCGCATTAAGCCAATGTGGGGTGAGATATCCGACATAAAGAAGAGCCTCGAGTTCGCACTAGCAGCCATGTCCGATACGGAAAAGAGGGTGGAGGCGGTTGAGAAGAGACTGGAGACTGTCGACCAGATCGTTTCGGAGGTGGCATCTATTAAGAAGAGCATGGACATCTTCAGATACGAACTCGACGAGCGGGATCAGCTCTCCCGCATGAAAAACCTTGAAATCAAGAACGTGCCTTTGACGAAAGGAGAAAACCTTCTCTGTATAGCCCAGAAAATAGGCGAGCAGATTGGTTTCGCACTACAGCCAGAAGATATAGACATCGTGACGCGAGTGGCTACGAAGACGACCCAGGTTAAGCCAATTATCATCCGATTTGCGAGTAGACGGAGGAAAGAGGAATTTCTCGCTCTTTCCAAAAGGCCAGAAAGATAAGCAGCACCGACCTAAAATATTCGGGACCTGAAACTACAATCTAAGGAAGCAGGTTTTAAATTTGTTTGGGTAAAGGACTGCAAGATCTTGGTGAGAAAAAATGAAAATTCACCAGCTTTTTTAGTCAGGAGGGAAGAAGACCTCCAGAAAATAACATAAGGAAACACCTACTGCTCATCCGATTATTATTGCATACTCGTCCCTCTCCCTCCACACGCTGTCCTATCCTGCATCTCAAATTGCCATTGCATTACCATTATATTTATCATCGCACATCATTACCTTATTATATTTTATCAACTCCTGTCAACTGCAAGATATTCTCTCTTTATGTACTCCATTATTATAATGTACTTGTCATATTTCAAGTATCTATACATATTACACCTCACATTATGTTCACATATTCTCTGCATATTTTTGTTATTGTCACTATACTGAAAAAGAGTCCCTGCCGCTAAGTGTTTTTTATCAGAACGTACGTGGACTGAGAACAAAAACTGATACATTTCTTCGCAATGTTACGAGCGGTGATTATGACGTGATTGGCATAACAGAGACCTGGCTGACAGATTCTATTTCAGATGGGGAGCTTTTGGACTCAAGATACAATGTATTCCGACGCGACAGAAGTATTCAAGGTGTAACAATGGGTGGTGGGGTGCTCTTGGCTGTCAAAAAGGAACTCAATGCAATTTGTAATAATTCATGGTGTTCTACAGATGAAGACATTTGGGTAACTCTTCGCATCCCACGTGCAAATGGATTTACTTGCGTTCATCTTTGTTGTATTTACCTGTCCAAAAGCTTCAACTTCAATGCTCGAATCTCCACCTTTTCGAATGATCTAGGTATTAAGCTTTTGAATCAACCTGACGACAAATTTCTTATCATGGGAGACTTTAACCTTTCCGATATTACCTGGACTCTTCCTGAGGGTGAGGTAAACATGATTCCTTGCAACTATACCTCTACAATAAGCGCAACATTTATCGACAATATTAATTACTGTAACTTCCACCAATATAATGGTGTTCAAAATACGTTAGGAAGAATTCTTGATCTCGTTCTCTGTAATTTCTCGGTACGCGTTGCTCCCGCGAGCGATCCGTTGGTTCCTGAGGATACTCACCACAAATCCATCATTATCACTGCTGAGTTCGTTGAACCACCGGTCGTAAAGGAAAAATCAATTAAAAGGCCCTCATTCCACAAGGCTAATTATGATGACAAAAGAGACAGCCTGGCACAAGTAGATTGGAACGTACTTAACTTAACCGATTCCGTCAATCCTGCAGTATCACATTTTTACAATATTATTAATAATTTGATCTCGGATAAGGTTCCATTGAGGCGTACTGGTAAACATTCCTACCCCCCGTGGTATAGCTCATCATTAATAAAACTTATTCGCGAAAAGCAGAAATCTCACAGATTATATATAACTTATAAGAACCCTTCCGATTACATTACTTTTTCAAGACTACGCACCAGACAGAAAAAATTGGCAAAGAAGTGTCACGAAGACTTTATTAATAATGCTGAAGAGAATATCGCCAAAGATCCCAGAGCATTCTGGTCATATGTTAAATCAAAAAAACTATCAGCATCTATTCCTAGCGTTTTAAATCTTAAGGATTTAACAGCCGAGGGGGGACAGGCAGTCTGTGATTTATTTGCTGAATATTTCCATTCCGTCTACGAACCGGCTGACCCTCTGGGGACTTCCTGCGATGACTCCGTAGTTAAGCAGGTCTGTGCGATAGGGTCAGTTTTTGTCGATGCTGACCTTGTATCTAAATATTTAAAACGGCTTGATTCCAACAAGGGAGCTGGGCCAGATGGTATCCCACCACTGTTCATTACCGAGTGCGCAAATCATTTGTCACTTCCGCTATCTATACTGTTTAATATATCGCTTAAGACTGGTACATTTCCAGATATATGGAAAAGAGCCTACATCACGCCAATTCATAAATCGGGAAATAAGTGTGAAGCAGATAATTATAGACCCATTTCCAAGCTCTGCATTTTTTCAAAAGTGTTCGAAAACATAGTCTATGACCAGTTATTCCCTGTGGTAAAGAATTCGATCAATGAATTTCAGCATGGATTCTTTGCAGGTCGCTCTGTTGCTACAAATCTTATAACATTTATAAATTTTTTGTCTGCCTCTATGGATAAACGTGTGCAAGTTGATACAATCTACACCGACTATAGCAAAGCCTTTGATAAGATCAACCACAGCGTCCTGCTTAGAAAACTTGCTAATCATGGTATTCATGGAGATCTCCTTCGTTGGTTATCTTCATACATAACAAACAGGTCCCAGGCTGTGACAGTGGGTGGATTTTCCTCCATCTGGAAAATTATCACTTCCGGTGTGCCTCAGGGGTCCATTTTGGGTCCTTTGCTTTTCTCTATCTATATAAATGATATTACGACATGTTTTCACAACGCTCAAATCTTACTATTTGCCGACGATATGAAGATATACCTTCCTATAAGCTCTCCAGACTGTTCTGTGCGTTTACAAGAAGATCTTGACCGACTGACGGATTACTGTCTCAGAAATAAGCTTTTTATCAATATTTCTAAATGTTGCAAAGTCACATTCACACGTAACCGAGTGAAAATACTGAATGATTACTCCATTTCTGGATTGCTGTTAACAAATAAAGATTATATACGCGACCTCGGGATTCTTTTGGACTCTAAACTTACCTTTGAAAAACACGTTGATAACATTGTCACCAAAGCAACAAAGAGTCTAGGCTTTGTACTAAGAACATGCAAATTTTTCAAAAACACCAAGACTTATCTGATTCTCTACAATTCACATGTTCGTCCTCACCTGGAATACTGTTCACAGGTTTGGAACCCGCGCTATATTGTTTATGTTAACAGGTTAGAAAGAGTTCAGGAGCGATTTCTCAAATTCCTCAATTTTAAATCATTCAATGTATACAATTCTTACGATGAAATCGAGAACCATTTTCAAATCACGAAACTGCTCAACAGGAGGCTTGTCGCTGATCAGATGCTCCTGTACAAAATTATTAACTCAAAAGTTGACTGCCCGGAGTTGCTAAATAAAATAAATTTCCACGCGCCGACTCGATATAGCAGACATAATACCCTTTTCTACATTGATAGATGCAATACCAATTCCAACCAAAATGAATTTATGCAAAGGACATGTAACTACTATAACATTAAATTTGCACGTTTAGAAACACTTGCTGACATATTCACTGCTAGCTACTTTCGCTACAGAATTTCATTGTATAACATTCTACGTGCGAATAATACATAACACATATTCATGATGATTAAATTAATTGTACCTAATATTTTTAAATTACCTGCGTGGCAACTTTCCCTTATCCCTGTCCTCCCCTTACCCGTCCCAATACAAATACCTGTTTTGCACCCTATTTTATTTATAGTTATAATCGCATTTATTTTATTGTTGTGTTTTTATATTTAGACTTATCACTTGTTGAATCTACACCTGTATTATATATGTTTTTTTTTCTTTTCTTAAATATTCTAGTTTACATTCAGTTACTTTTATGTTTCTAAATACCTATCTGTGAACATTAATAATTGGTCTGTTTTTTGTTATCTTTTTATGTATATTATGTTATTAAGACTGTTTATGTTCCTTAAATAAATAAATAAATAAATAAATAAAAATAAAATCACTTTTATTTTGGTTGGAGTCCGCGATGGCAGGTAGTTTGTATTTTGACAATAACAGCGGCGGCCAGTGTCGAAGTGTGTGTTTAAAATTGGTCGAGTGATAACACTGTTTTTCTACAATAGTTCCACTAAAGTGGAATATCCACTACTTTGCTGAACTCGATAATCGTTTAACTTTCTTTGGGAGGCCCACAAGATTTACTTGGTGATTGAATGTTTATTTTTTTGGAGGCAGATATTGTTGATAATATTTAGGAGCAAGATTAGGCACGGTCTTTACTTCAAGGAGCGCGATCTTCACATTAATGAATTTAAGCACTTTTCTATAAACTTTTAATGTTTTTATCGTTAGTAAACGGGAATATTTAAAAAAAAATTATATACATACCTATACATGTAATATATTCATGAGTAATTACATTTTCAGGTTACAATCGGATTAAACTCAAATCATTAAAATACTAACATGCATTGATCAGAAACTGTATAAACATATAAATGTATATACTATATATCCTTTACAAGGATGTTACAAACACCACGTGTGTAAAGAGAAAAAAAAAAATTATAATTAAAAAGAAAATTATGACTCATACATACGTCCATAAATCAAATGTATAAAAAAATCTATAAAGTTAAAAAAAAATAACAAAATTGTTGACTAAGTATTGTTAATTAATTGATAATGTGATACTTGGTAGCTAAATAATTTAAATTATTATTGTTTAATTTATTTTTGAATTTATTGTAGTCAAGTTCTAATCTCAGCTCTATTGCTAGTTGATTAAACCACACCACTTTATTGTACGTGTAGTAGTGTTGTGCAAAATTGGTATGTATCCATGGGTCGACAAGTACGCCATTAATGCATAAGCAATGTGTTTTCCGTATTGCTCTCAACGCGTACCATGGCATGGTGCGGCTATACCACTTCTACTTATAGAATAATCTTTGTGTATTTCAGCGAGATGACGGCCAAATGCTAGATTCAGACAATCCTTAGAAAATTCATATTTAAATTACTCATATTAATGAGTATATAAAAAAAGAATAATTATTAATTAAGCTTTTTTTGCGTAATTACAATTTACATTTATTTAAGTTGAAAAAGATCCCAGAACTTCCACTCCATCCTTTCCTTAAAAAGACCATGCACACACAGCATCCCCAAAGATGACATAGGCCCTGAGGGAAGTTATTTTTTTCAGGGCCTCCTGTGTGGAGCTAATGTAAAAAAAAGATCGATAACACTCACGTACGATCTCTCGCTGGGAATAGTTTATGACTACTCATTGTTCGAAATTGGTAAGCCCGCCCCTATTGACTACAATTCTTTACTAAGACACGTTTCTCATCGGCTTCAGATTAGAATTTGTCCCAATTAAAATTAATAGTGTCCCAGATATCCGATTTAATTTATTATTCTTTATTTGGCTACCGTTCCTAGTTTTTTTTTTCAAATAACTGTTTGTCCCTATAAAGCGGTGTAACAATTAAGCGGAATCGACTAAGATATTTCGCACATCCCATAGAAAAGGATTTTAAGTCAACGTTTTCTGTTTTACGTTTTATGCCTGAATAGTAAAGCCATTGTGATTGTCTATGCCCTATAAAAACCGTATTTACGTTAGGTCACCCTCACATTCCATATGTTTATATATTAAAAAAAGTCGGGTTAGTTACACCATTTATAATTCAAGAACGAATGGACCGATTTTTATGATTTTGCTTTGTTGGATTTTTCTCCACCCCGAATAGCAGAATAGCTGTTAAAACATCGGAAAAATTCACGTAAAAAATTACATTTCCTCATACATTTTGTACGGAAGGAATTCTCATCTTTTGAAAGAGCTGCAGCAATATTGTCATAAGTATAACATTGAGTAGTGAGTGAATTTCAAAAATTCAAAAACTTCTAATATCAATGCGCTGATTGTTTTGCTTTTGTTGTTAAAAATATAATGCTGCCCCTCTTTCAAACACACATTATGTGAACAGTCAAAAATGAGACAACCGGTGAATGTACATATGTGTGCACCCCTCCAAAGGAAAAATACATTAATTATAATAAATCTCCCTCATACGTTTAAATAAAATGAAACGCGATTTCCGTAAGTAAGTTAAAAAATAAGAAAATCACAAAAAATATAAATCCGTTCACAAAGCCATCTCTGATACTGACAAAAACAAAACACGGAAAGTTGCACATCGATAATTGCTTCATTGTGTAATTTTTAACTTTACAAAAAACCTGAATTTAATTCAGCTAATAAATAACACAACAGTTATTGATTCTGGTGGTTTGAAGTTCGCCGGGTTCGCCGGGTCAGCTAGTTTAAAATATAATAGCTGACCGAGAGCGGAGAAATTTTAATACGTAATTATAAAGGTGAGTTTTGTATGAATGCTTTGTAAACCACACAAATATAAGAAATTATCTCATTTCTTAATAAGTTTTTCATGAATGAACCCCCAAAGTTTCGTGATATGAGCGTGAAACAGTTTTTTTGCAATACCGCCACACAGGAGGCCCTTAGGAAAAAAATTCCTTCAGGCCTACGTCATCTTTGAGGATGCTGCGTGGGGGTCTTTATAGGGAAGGAAAACTTTGTAGCCACTGGAGCGATTTTGGTCGAAAAATGGAACCCCTTTTAATTTTCTGCGATTGATAGCAATAGTCTAAAATGGACCACATTTTCCTACCATTTGTAAAACATTTATTGTAATTATTTGAAACTTGTAAAATCCTTGGCCATTCGCTTATTTTAACACAAAGATATTGAAATGCTTATCTATTATGACCATAGATGTCGCAAATCCGAACTTCGTAGACTATTTTAGAACGATACATAAATATTATTTTTTTTATTTTTTCTCGCCGAATTGTTGATCAGTTGTTTACGGATAAAATTCAGTCCTTTTTCCATAAATATGCACATTTCATTATCAAGTATACAGTAGAAAACATAAAGAATTCTGAAATATTTTATGTCGACTCGAATAAGTATCTCTCACGGCAGTTTCTAGTAAAAAAACACGCAGGATTCTCGCGATTATAAACTTTACGACTTTTTAATATTTTTTTTATAAATCCTATAAATATAAAATAAACGGTAAAATACAGATTAATTCATTGGCTATTTATCACCAAAATAAGATTTTATATTTCGATGTCAAAAATCATAGGTATGATTTTTTTAATGTTTGCGAAAAATTTAAAAATGACCTTCTGGGAAATCTCGAGCAATCGAGGCACATTTATTTATTTCGCATGATCGATCCAGTGGGTAGGGATCTGGGTGTCAATGTGTCCATGAGTGACGGGCGTATAAATCCATCCCTCCCACTGCGGTGCTAGACGATGGGTCGAGAAGGTCTCACTGAATAGGTCTCCTTTAACCAGTATTTCCTGATCCGGCCCGCAACGCAGTAGGTGGGCAAACGCATCGCCACCAAGACCTAGACAAACCTCACCCCATGGACCCGGGCGTCACCAAGTCACCAAGCATGGTGTACCACCCGGGGTGATCTATGGCAGTGGTTGCTTATCCAATACATGGTTCTTGTGACGGCGGTACCCATACCAATCTAAATTGTGATTTTTTACTGGGAAAATGATATAGGGGCAATACGTGTTCCTCTGGACGATTGTTCCTTTGAACAGTAGAAATATTTCATAAACTAGCAATTTTTGTATTAATTAAGTACCGCCAACAAATGCGCATTTTAAAGTTGATAACACTGATTTAATCTCCGTTTTCTCCTATCAAAGCTAAAGTGAGAGACGATGATTATATTTTTTTCATCGAAAAAGTCATTTTTTTGGGTTTTAATTGAGTGACTTTATGTTGTGAAGACTTAAAGTCTGTATTATTTAAACTCTACTTTGGAATGCATGTTTTTCCAAGAAACCGCGAGGGTATTTATCTTTCTAATAACATAACTTCAAAATGAGAATCTTTTGAAATTGTAAAAAATGACCACTCCGTGTCCCTCTGGACATTTTTTTGCTTGTTCCTCTCGACATGTCCAGAGGAACAATCTACAATATTCTTAAGTACAGCTTATATAGAATATATTAATATTGACGATTTTTAATTGTTGATTAATATTTTAGTACCACGCAGTAAATTGGGAAGAACGAGGGAACACCTCCTTAACCACGATTTGTTGGAAAATGCCGCATAAATAAATGTATCTTTTTTACAATAAAATATTGTTTTGTTGGTTAGCGGAATTGTGTAGGCAAAAATCAGGAAAAATTTGGCTAGTGACTAATAAGCCATTCATTTTACCCTAATAAGCCATGTATTTAAAAAAAAATAGATCAATCTAAAATAGGTTTTACCAACCTAGGATGACAGTAAATAATCTAGAAAAAATTATGGCAAGAAAAATATTCTAATTTAAAATAAAACAATAACTTTGTAAACACCACTTTTATTTTTATACTTTATGCCGACCGGGTTTCGCTACAACCGTAGCTTCATCAGGGCAGTATAATTCTCTACTAACATTAGGTTACATGTGTGTTATAATATATAATGGGCCGGACTCGTCAAGTGTAGGGGGAGGAAGAAGACATAGATGGAGAATTGGGAAGGGAACGGACGTGTTCTTTATCAATAGGGAACAATCTTAGTATGGGACTTTTATTTAAATTTAGTTGATTATTAATTACCTTACTATTAGTGTTTATGGCTTTCCTAAGCTCAAGTGCCTCTAGATTATCCAACCTTACTCCGATATTGTTTTTATGAATCAGTTTGGCGCCGGCTGTTTGGTCAAATTTATGATCTTTTTCGATCAAGTGGTTGGCGAATTCTGAAAAACCCGAGCTGTGTAGACATCTGAGATGTTCTTTTACACGGGTGTGTATGTTGCGCGCTGTTTTACCAATATAAAAAACTGAGCAGTCACTACATTGAAGCTTGAATCTAGAGGCACTTGAGCTTAGGAAAGCCATAAACACTAATAGTAAGGTAATTAATAATCAACTAAATTTAAATAAAAGTCCCATACTAAGATTGTTCCCTATTGATAAAGAACACGTCCGTTCCCTTCCCAATTCTCCATCTATGTCTTCTTCCTCCCCCTACACTTGACGAGTCCGGCCCATTATATATTATAACACACATGTAACCTAATGTTAGTAGAGAATTATACTGCCCTGATGAAGCTACGGTTGTAGCGAAACCCGGTCGGCATAAAGTATAAAAATAAAAGTGGTGTTTACAAAGTTATTGTTTTATTTTAAATTAATAATGTCACATCACAAAGTATCCGCTTCATATGAACAAATATTATTAGCAAGTACAGCTATTAAAGCAAAAATGTATAAAAACTTTACAGTGAAATATCGAGTTACGTGTGTTGATATTTACTTTTATAAACAGTGTCTAAAAATGAAAGTTTTTCCTAATTATCTGAATGCAAAATTTAAATATATGAATAATAATCCAGCCATAATAAAATCATCTCTATTTCAAGCAAAACTTGCATGGTTAAAAGAAGACCTTAAAAGTGCCTATAAAAAGCGAAATAATATCAAATTAACACTAAAAGTTTTACATATAGAATTGGTGAACGAATTACATCCGGTTGAATGGGATTTGTTTGACGACAAAGCCAGAACCTTCGCCTCTATTAAAGCCTACAAGAAACGTGAAATTATGAACAAAAAACTGAAAAACCTGAATCTTACTCAACATACAAATAACAATGAAACAGTGAAATACACCCATCAGTTCTTTGATCGAGTCCAGAACCTCTCATCGGTTCAATTCCAACCAGACGAGTTAACCCTGTTATCTAAAGGCCTCAAATATAATTTAGAATATATTAAAAATAACATAATTAGTGCAGTAGAAAACGTTGCCGTGGACATTGAAACTGCGTTATATAATAAACCTGGACCACCCCTATATAAAAGTGCAGAAACAATAAAAAAGCTAGTTCCTAATCTTAAAGCTAGTTCTAACCGTGAAACTTCCACTATGTTAAACATTCGTAAAAAATTAAAAAATGAAAAACTAATACTAACTAAGGCAGACAAAGGCAATACTGTCATTATATTAAATAAAAGTGATTATAATTCTAAAGTGCAAGAATTTATTAATACGGACAAATTTGACATTCTACCTAAGGACCCCACCACGAAGTTCCAAGAAAATATAAAAAGTGCTCTAAGATCATGTAAATCCCCAATCTTTCAAGACAACTCATATCAACAAGTAAAATTTTTTACAAAAAATCCAAAAGCCCCTAAATTATATGGTTTCTTAAAACTCCATAAACCGAACATACCTATAAGACCAGTCGTATCAAGTTGCAATGCCCCAAATTTCAAAATAGCTTCATTTATAACTAATGTATTCAATAACTCAAAAGTTTTTGCTCCAAAATACACCATTAGAAATTCCTTTGACTTAATTGATGAGCTTGAAAACTTACATATCCCCAAGGGTGCAAAATTAGTCTCCTTCGATGTTGTTAACCTGTTTCCAAATATTCCCGTAGCCGAAAGCAAAAATATATTATCTAAATTGCTACAAAATTCAAAGTTACCAAATAATTTCACTAAGGATTTATCTCACCTGTTTAATATATGTCTTAACCAAAACTATTTTCAATACAATGAACGTTTTTATCGACAACAAGAAGGATTGGCCATGGGGGCAGCGACATCGCCTCTCATCGCTGATATATTCATGGACAATTTAGAGAATAATATTTTTAATAGTAAATCACCATTATTACAAAACTTATTATTGTGGAAGAGGTATGTTGACGATGTTTTTTGTGTTTGGTTAGGAACAAAGAGACAATTAAACTCCTTCCTGCTGCTAATAAACTCCTTCCATAAACAAATTAAATTCACCATAGAAATAGGAACCAATTCTACCTTAAACTTTTTAGATCTTACGTTATCGATAATAAATAATAAAATTGAATATAAAATCTACCGCAAACCGACGTTCACCGATATAATGATTCACAATTCATCTAACCATCCCAACTCCCATAAACATTCAGCTTTTCATTCCATGACACATAGATTAGTTACAGTACCTTTATCAAATACTAACTTTGCAATAGAACTATCTACGATCAAACAAATAGCAATAAATAACGGTTACAACCCAAAAATAGTAGACAACATTCTAAATAAAAAATTAAAGAAATTATCCACAAGTAAATTTTTATACAACAGTCCACCTCATAATAATAATATACCAAGTAATAATAATCAACCGTATCAATGGCGTAGAATCCTGTACATCAATAATTTCTCTCAAAAAAGTGTTAAAAATCTCCCATCAGAAATCAAACCAGCATTTTACACTAATAATAATCTAGGCAAACTTTTAATGAACGGTAAGGATAAGGATGATAGCTTATCTCACTCGGGAATTTATTCGCTTCAATGCAGTGACTGCTCAGTTTTTTATATTGGTAAAACAGCGCGCAACATACACACCCGTGTAAAAGAACATCTCAGATGTCTACACAGCTCGGGTTTTTCAGAATTCGCCAACCACTTGATCGAAAAAGATCATAAATTTGACCAAACAGCCGGCGCCAAACTGATTCATAAAAACAATATCGGAGTAAGGTTGGATAATCTAGAGGCACTTGAGCTTAGGAAAGCCATAAACACTAATAGTAAGGTAATTAATAATCAACTAAATTTAAATAAAAGTCCCATACTAAGATTGTTCCCTATTGATAAAGAACACGTCCGTTCCCTTCCCAATTCTCCATCTATGTCTTCTTCCTCCCCCTACACTTGACGAGTCCGGCCCATTATATATTATAACACACATGTAACCTAATGTTAGTAGAGAATTATACTGCCCTGATGAAGCTACGGTTGTAGCGAAACCCGGTCGGCATAAAGTATAAAAATAAAAGTGGTGTTTACAAAGTTATTGTTTTATTTTAAATTAATAATGTCACATCACAAAGTATCCGCTTCATATGAACAAAAAAAAAAAAAATATTCTATATTATAGCAACTGTTCTATTATTAATAAACTATGTATTCCTGTTATAGTTTTATTGTGTTTATGACTTAGAAAACATTTATTGTTCACTGTACAGAGGAATAAGTACTGTCCAGAGGAACATTACACAGTGACCAGAGGAACATACAGGGTATTGTTTCTCTGGACAAAAAACAAGTTTTATTTCAATTGCGTTTATTTCGCAATGAACAAAAAAAGTAGCAAATAAAAATTTGGATTACAATAGATTATTTATCTGACCTCCAAAATATGTCATTTTATAAAATAAATTGCTAATAGTTAAGAAGAAAAAAAATAAACTTTACTTAAGACTGGGAAATGTCCAGAGGAACAAGTATTGCCCCTAACTAAAATATTGTCAGCACCATATTGTGATGACTTATACTTACTATGGTTTGTAGTCTACGACATAGGTGACTATGCCTCTGGCTGCCGAGGATTCGACGAAAGTCCCGATCAAAAGCGTCACAGATAGAATTAATAATAATTTGTTTAGCACCGTTTTTGTGAAAAATCACCTCATACATAACACATTCGATAGAACACATGACTGGACAACTCAACAAATGGGCACTTCATCAATCTTCAGAAAAGTCATTAAAAGTGATTAAAAAAATCTAAATTAAATAGGTTAGGTTAGGGGATCCATTAATTACGCGAGCTGTTTTTTTTTCAATTTAAGACTCCTCCTCCCCCCCTCCCCTTGGTGAGATTTACACTACAGTTGTTAAAGGATTTATTTTCATAAAGAATAATTCTTTTTTCCTTACTCTCGAAATAAATGTTCTTCATAATATCCATTAGATTAGCAGGCAAAATAGGACACTTGAAGAAAAGTGAAACAATTTAATATTTATTTTACTATCTCTATAATAATATATATTCTTTTAAAGTAAATGTGAGATTTTTATTGATCCCCCCCCCCTCCCTCCCTCTCAGTTTAAATGAGATTTTACTGGATCCCTCCCCCCCCCATTTTGAGCTCACGTAATTAATTTATGCCCCATTACGTTCGGTTACGAGCTTTTTTTTCGTCACTTTATTGACTTTTCAAATGTTTAAATTCTACTTTGTTGAGTTGTCATGGATATAATGACATATAAGATATATTATGTGAATCGTTGAGTTCCAAAACCCGCCCTAATTGATTTTCTTTCTTTCGAGTAAATAAAAAAAAGGGTAGTTGTAGTAAATCAAGAAAAGCATTGTAGAATGATGAGTTTTCATGATTCCAGTTATTTTATTTTTTATACGTTAAACTAGATACAATTATTATTTTGTATTGAAATGTTTATTATACATTTAAAAAACGTGTTTTGATTATAATTGACTTATATTTAATCACGATTTATAATGAAACAAGAAAACATTTGGAAATAACAACAACGGTATCGCATTCCTTATGAGAAACCACATCAGATGGCATTCACACCTAATTTCTGACGGAAATTCATTAGGGTGGATATTGGAACTCAACGATTCACGTATACAGATAGAATGATTACATACCTACAGATATGTTTTTAGATTTTCACGGCCTAAAGTATTTTCGTTATTTGTTTATGGGGTGTTATGCCATGTTGCGCCACCTCCTCAGGGCATATCTGGCAGATCCACACATCTACCGGATCTGATGGATCTGATGGATCTGCCCTGATGATGGACACTGCAACGCTGTCCGAAACGTTGGCTAAAGAAGGAGGTGGCGCAACACGGCATAACACCCCGAAAACAAATAACGAAAATGATTACATAAATGTCAATCGTCCAGTTGATTAGTCAGACATCTCATAAAAATCGAAATTTGTGTTGAGTATGCAATTGTATGTAAAAGTGTAAAGTGCAAAAACAAGGCTGTTCGTTCCAGAATGCGGTATTATCCATTTAGCCTCAAGTAAACTAATTATTCGTATCATCTACCTACTTACCGCCATATAGTACACAAACAGTGAAATACCCTCCACCTTAAAATTGCCAAAACAATAATAATTTGGAAGTTAACACAACATAAAGTGTTAAATAATTGAAATCGCATTCAGTAATCAGTCAGTTAGATTTCTGAAATATAGTGTGTGCTGTGTAGTATTGTGATTTTAAAATATTAAAAAAAACATTTCTGAAATCGTAAACACATTGTCGCCATTGGTCGAAAGTGTCGTCATTTTACTCGCTTTTGGCCCAAAGTGTCTTATTTTTGAAAGGTGCTTAACAGACTGCGGGAAATAGGCGCTAGTGTAATGTTTTGGATTAACAAAAAGATTGATTTAATAGTTTAAAAAACGGTATTTTTTATCTGTTTACTGTGAAATTATAGTAGCTGTGAGTGATTGTAGTTAACATGGATGAAGACCAGGACGATAAGGCATCTAATTACTCAGATTGCCCTGAAGTCGAGTCGGAATGTGCCTCCGGAATTGTGATTCTAAATGACATTCATAATAGCCTTAATGAACTTCAAGAAATTCTGGCTGAAAAGCTAACAAAGGTGTCTAAAGAACAGCAACTAAGGATCGCCAACTTTGTTGCCAAGTTTTATCTCCAACGTATCGCGCTCTGTAGCTCAACTTTTAATGGAGCAAGAAGTTATGCGCGCTGAGCTGGCCACCGCCGCAGCCAAGCTAAAAGTGGCAGAAGGAGGGGTTATCGTGGAAAAAGCCGAGAAAAGTCTCTTGGAACAAAAAATCCGGTTGTTAGGATCAGATAAAGGACCTGTAATGTGGAGGGTTGCAGTTGCCACGGAGGCAACCCTAAGTTTCGCAGATATCGTCCGAAATAGTAAGCAGAAGGACATTCCTCCTCCAATCACTCGAACAGGACTCTGCGTCGGTTCCCCAAAACCTTCAATATGCGTCTTCCCTAAATTGGAAACGGCTAAGGACAGTGAGGAAACAAAACAACTTGTGAAGGAAATTATACGACCATCAGAGATTGGAGTACGCGTCACCGGAGTAAGGAAGATCCGCAATAAGGGAATAATCTTTCAAACTGCTTCTCGTGAGGAACAGGAAAAGATATTAAGGAACCCTGCTCTTGTGAACTCTGATATCCTGACAGCCCGGCTTCCGTCAAAGTGACTGCCTAGGATTATATTTTTTAATATGCCGCATGATTTAACTGATGAGGCGTTCATTAAAAGTGCTCTAACGGGCATCCCTAATATAGAGGATATAGAGACCACCATAAGAACTGCAAGCTGAGTCATCTAGCTGGCCCACGGACAGGCTCAACGTGCCATCGAGTCTACGAGCTTCCTGCCAATACTCGTCACATGCTGGTGACACAAGAGAAGGTCTTCGTGGATTGGGGTGTGTGCCGTTTCCGTGATTTTATTGGTATCACAGTTTGCTCCAAGTGCCAAATGCTCGGGCACGCATTCAAATATTGCAAAGAACAGCAGAGATGTAGTCACTGCGCTGCCGAAGGTCACGACAAGAAGAACTGCCCCAGTACTGCCGCCAAGACAGTCTGCGCTACCTGCACCAGGTTTTAAAATCCCGCTGACCATTCTACCGGAGACAGGAACAACTGCCCTGCTTATCAAGCTGCCTTTTCGAGAGACTTCGCTACAATTAACTATGGGGGGTCTAAATATATAGATGGTGATAGTGATGTTCTGTTCTTTAGGACTTCTGCTCTCAATTGAGTTGAAGTGAGTTGAATTGAGTTGAATTGAGTTAAATTGAGTTGAATTGAGTTGAATTGAGTTGAATTGAGTTGAATTGAGTTGAATTGAGTTGAATTGAGTTGAATTGAGTTGAATTGAGTTGAATTGAGTTGAATTGAGTTGAATTGAGTTGAATTGAGTTGAATTGAGTTGAATTGAGTTGAATTGAGTTGAATTGAGTTGAATTGAGTTGAATTGAGTTGAATTGAGTTGAATTGAGTTGAATTGAGTAGAATTGAGTTGAATTGAGTTGAATCTAGAAAAAATAAGTAGAATTGATTTGATTTGAGTTGATTTGAGTTGATTTAAGTTGAATTGTGTTGAATTGAGTTGAATTGAAATGCCAGCCAGTTTTCGGTTTCTCCATGAGCGAAGACCGGAAAAAAGGAAAAAAGAAAACCCTGTCACCGGGAAATTAGAACAATAGGTATTTCACCAAACTATTGCTGTTACTATCTCTCTTGCTCCCCCGAATATTGAGCGACACAACTGCACCTCAGACTGATAATATTACCTAAACAAAATCATCAAAATCGAGCCTTTGTATTCCCCATTTTTCTCCTCCAAAACAGGACCAATTTTTTAGATTTCTTTTACTAACTGTATTAGAAGAAAACACTCTGTGTCTGTACGTTTTGCTTTTTAAAAAAATACATTGTTTAGTTTGTATACTGAACGTCTGTTGATGGCGTTCATATCAGGCAACTGTGACGATTTTTAGAGGGTCCTAACTTCTATAAGAAGTATCTTATCAAAAAAGCAAAACGAACCGACATGCTAGTGATCGATATTTATATTACATTAGGGCCTTACATATGAAATTGGCGTTTTGCCGTACTGGCAACTTTGATCTCAAATATCTTCTCTTTGGTTAGGAATTCCAAATTCAAATTTATACAGTTATTTACTCATGTGTTTGTATTTCAAAAAATTATAATGCATTTGTTTTTTCCTTAATTGTGGGGCTGAACTGTCGAGAGGACCAACTGTCGGGGGATCAACTGTCAGGGGACAATTGTCGCCGGATCAATTGTCATAGAACCGGTAGAAATAGTTGGCACGTATGGTTTTTGAAGTTTGCCAAGTTCAAATTTTTGTCAAATACATCCATATTGTTTAAGTAGTTGTTACCACGACTATGTAAACGTAGGATTGGGTAATGCAAACTATAGTTGGAATGATATGTATGTATATAAAATAATAATGTTTGTATTGTTGTTCGTGTAGGTAAGTACTTGTAGGTTTATTAATTGCAGGAGTTCACAACGATGGATTTTAGAGTTTAATATTTTAATACCCAACCTTTACAACCAAAGCCATCTATTTATTTGCATACACATCAAATCCACACCGTCCGCATGCCAGCCCGCTGCCCGCTGCCCGCTGCCCGCTGCTTGCTGCCCGCTGCCCGCTGCCCGCTGCCCGCTGCCCGCTGCCCGCTGCCCGCTGCCCGCTGCCCGCTGCCCGCATGCCCGCCCGCTACCTTTATTTATATATTTCAACCAATTTACACAAAACCTTGACAAATTATATACATAAAAACCTTGTTCAGAGAAAATATGTTGTATTAACTGTAGGTACAAATTTCATCACTGAGCGCGTAATACCTCCTTTGCGAAATAACTAAAATTTTACGCGGGAGTGAAAAAAGACATTTTAACGCAGTAGCATGAAGGGAGACTTCCGTTTATTTTTATTTATTACATTAATAATCAATATTTATAAAATTAAAAATATTATTTGAAAGTCCACCTTCATTTTTTATTATTTCCTTTCTCTCCCCTCTAAAATATATATTTTTTACATAATTAATTTACTTGTAACCCCATCCTGAAAAAATTGGATCTTCTCTTTTTGCCTAAGCCTCATTCCGCACGCCCTTCTTAACTTAAATTCGTCTAACGAGAGACCCGTTTTACTTTGACGTCGAATCGGAGTTTGGTCCAATTAAACCAAATGGTGTCCCAGATAACCAAAGTAAATTAGTTTCAGTGTCTTTGGGTTTTGTCCCAAATAACTGGCTGACCCAATAAACCGGTGTACAAATTAAGGAATTGACCGAGTCTGTTATAAAAATTCTTAACAAGAAGGGGGAAATAAAGACATAGTGTATATTGCTTCACAATATGCATTCGCTACGTTTGGTGACTTAGCAGGGGTGCCCAGGTTCATCGGTTAAGGTTTATTCAGGTCTGCTCACCAGCTGCGTAGCAGGCCGGATCGAAAGAGGTCGATTTGAGGAAACCATTTGACCACTCCAGCTTGTTTTTTTCTACCAATTGTTATGATAGCGGGAGGGATGGATTCACTCCTAGACGCACTGACAACTAGATTTCTAACGTCTCCTCATACACTTTCTTTCCCAAATCTTTCTCTCCTTCCTTCCCTTAAAAAAACCCCACCACACATCCACAAAGTCATCATTGGCCCTGATTCCTAACAGCCCCTCTGACCTTTTTTCTTCTCAAAACTTTTTGTATTTTCTTTCCTGAAAAAGACACATAGCAACGAAGGAAATTTTTTTTTTCTCAGGGCCTCCTGTGTGGGGTTAATGTAAAAAAAAACACCACGCTTGTAATGGCCTGGCTACATGAAGAAAATAGACAAATATGAAATTTTTAAAAAAATTTTATTCCAGTAAAAAGAAAATTACATTTTCACTATTTTCTAAAAAAAATAATACATTAATCTAAACTAAATTTTGAAATACAATGCTATTCTATTTCATTCCTTTGTTTATCAAGAATATAAAATAACATATATTTTTGAAATTACAAACTTTTTTTCTGCGAAGTCTCGGAAATAATAAAAAAATAAAAATTAATTTTAATGAAAAAGTTTGTTTTTGTTGATTTATTTATTTGCTTGCAACATTATCGATAACCTTGTTTAGTATTTTTCTCGCACAAGAATAAATAAACGCTACTACAAGATACTGGATGCAGCTTGAAGAGTCCGCGCTGTGAGCTGCTCATTAACTGGTAGAAGACCACGCAGAATCTATCTGCTGGGAAACCTGTCTCGGGGTACCAGTCGCTGTAGCCCGCCTCTGAGAGGGTTTTACCTGGAAAAGTAAAAAAAATGCTTTCAAGAGTGAATAAATTTAATGTTATTATGCCAATCAGACTAGAAATAATTTAAAATTAATAACCAGCAAGAACACAAAGCGCGGGGAGAAGTAACAGTGTCACCAATGTATCCTATTATCCTATCCTGCCTATTAATATTATAAAGGTGAATGTTTGTATGGATATATGTATGGACGTATGTTTGTTACTCTTTCACGCAAAAAATACTGAATGGACTTTAAAAATTCTTGGGGGCAGGGGGAGGGGGTCGGTCGCGAGCGAAGCCGGTGGCAAAAGTTTGTCTAATATATAATTATGTATTAAGATTTTATTTGTTTATATTGAAATTCACGCCCGTCTGGGCCTTTTTACATGTATTTTTTTACAAAGAACATCAACATGTGTATAACAAAATAAAAAAAAATCAAAATCATTAAAAAAATAAAATCGAATTCAAAATCAAAATCAGAACTGTTAAATACAGACTCGAGTGTAGGCGAGGTTATTTATAAATAATGCGCGTATTGGCGATATGGATATTTATTATAAGTAATGGCTATAAATACGTCCTAACTAACGTGTTGGCGGTTGGAAAAAGAGAGTGAGGAGAGGCCTGCATCTCCTTTTATATGCGGGATCACCTGTCTCGCTCTTGTATGGCCGGAAACAGGTGTGCCACCCTAAAACCTCTCTCACATCCTCCCCTACTTAAACGGGAGAATCCTGGCTACATAAGTGATACCTATAGCTACATATTTCATACAATATATTTTATATTTCATATTTCACATTTAAAATTAACACATTACATTTAAAATTAACAAAACATTTGTTTTTGTTCTTTCTGTTTCCCTTCTGTCCATTTCTGTCCATTTCGACTGCGAAGTGCTGTCACCTGGGCCGAAGCCTTCCTTGCCATGGGTTAGACCTGAAACATGGAGAAACAGAATTAGAGACACTTCTATTACGTAACATACCGGAGAGATCTAATTCGTCCGTCGACAATTCCAACGTGTCAGACGCGAATTCCTGGTTATCTTCCTCCTGCCATGAAACATGTAATTCCTTTAGCTGGTCTAAATGTCTTTTCCACACCATATTAGACTTGTTAATTTTTATGAAATATATTTTACTACCTTTTTTATCCACAATAACCCCAGGGACCCATAACCTATTACCCTGAGATCTGAAATCTCTAGTCATTACTTTCTGACCTATATTAAAACCTGATTTAACTCTACCCTTATATTGTCTTTTCTGATTGTTTTGGCTCTGAGTAACCTTTTTTATTACTTTGTTTCGTCGAGTAGAACCTGAACTACCCGTTCTATCCTCAATTTTCCTTGGAATCAGAGAGTCAAATACTGTTCTAATCTTTCTACCCATTAATAATACAGATGGCTCACATCCTGTTGTTGCGTGAACTGTATTCCTATAGTCTGCTAAAAAGTTACCTAACTTTTCTTTATAATCTGAAGGAAATCCATTATGTTTACAAATTTTTTTAAGGAAATTTTTACAAGTCTTTACTGTAGCTTCAGCTTGCCCGTTGCTACTAGGGTGATTGACTGGACTAGTGATATGTTCTATCCCATTTTTCTTACAAAAATTTTCAAAATCCTCAGAACAAAAACACGTACCATTATCACTAACTAAAGTTGCAGGAAAACCAAATTGCGAAAATAATCTATGAAGTATTTCGATATTTTCTTTTGAAGACAGACTGTTTACTTCCAGACACTCAATCCACTTTGAAGAAGAGTCTACCACCACTAAAAAATTTTTGTTATATAAACTACCATGATCAATATGTACCCTGAACCATACTTCAGGTTCATATGGCCACACTGCTAAAGAACTCTTTTGTGATTCTGGTTTAATTTCTAAACAATCTCTACAATTTTCCGTTATTTTCTCCAAATCTTGATTAATTTTTGGCCACCAGACAAAGCTTTTTGCAATACCTTTAGTCTTAAAAACCCCTAAATGAGATCTATGTAACATCTTTAAAACCTCTTGTCTTAAAGACTCAGGTACAACAACCCTATGTTGATATAAAACACACCCATTTATCAAAGACAATTCTAACCTTTTTTCCCAAAAAAATTCTAATAAAGTTACCACTTTGTGCCTTTTTTACTGATGCTGGCCAACCTTCGATAAGAAAATTTTTTACTTGACCTAACACATCATCCTTTTCGGTTTCGCTTTTTATCACGTCTAAAGACAAATTAAACCCATTATTCTCGAAATAATTAATGTAATCAGACTCTATCTCATCTTCACAGCTAACCTTTTCAATCGGACACCTGCTCAGAAAGTCTGAACAATTATTTTTCGATTTTACATATTCAATTTTAAAATTAAACGAACCTAACATAATAGCATATCTCTGTAACCTTGACGCGGCAATCTTAGGTACTTCTTTATTTTCACCTAAAATTCTCACTAACGGCTGATTATCCACAGCTAAAATAAATTCTCTGCCGTACAAATATTGATAAAACTTCTTAATTCCAAAAATAATTGCTGTTGCTTCAATATCTAGAATAGAATAATTCTTTTCCGCTTTAGTTAAAGTTCTGCTTGCGAACCCAATCGGTCTTTCTACGCCATTTTGAAACCTATGAAGTAATGTTGCTGCTACCCCATTAAAACTACCATCTGTGACAAGTTTCACAGGTATATTTTCGTCAAAATGCGTTAAAATCCTATCCGAAGTTAATATTCTTTTAATTATCGCAAAACTATTTTCTTGTTCCGTACCCCATTGAAACTTAACATCTTTTTTAAGCAATTCGTATAATGGTGACAATATATTTGCCATATTTGGAATAAAATTACGATAATAACTAATCATACCTAATAAACTTCTTAAATTATTTAAATCACTAGGTGCTGGTGCATTTAAAATGGCTTCTTTATTCCGTTCACACGGTTGAATCCCTTGTTCACTTATTTTATAACCTAAAAACTCAATAACTTTTAAATTGAATTCACACTTGTCACTATTCACTGTTAGATTACAATGTTTCAACCTTTCTAACACGACACATACGTTTTTCTCTAAATCGTCTTCGTCTTCCCCTATCACGATAATATCATCCAAATAAAACGTCATGTTCTGTAATCCTGACAAACAATTTGCCATTGCCTTTGCAAATATAGCTGGCGCGGGAGATAACCCGTACACTAACCGCTTATACTGAAACAATCCTAAATGGGTATTGATTGTTGTAAAACGCCTACACTCCTTTTTTAAAACAAATTGACTATACGCCGATTTAAGATCGATTTTTGCAAAAACTTTCCCACCATTTACTTTCGTTAATAGCTCCTCTATCCTAGGTAATGGATATTTGTCAACTAATAACTGATTATTCACTGTCGATTTATAATCACCACATAATCTAATACTACCGTTTTTCTTAATTACTGGAACAATTGGACTTGCAAACTCACTAAACTGGACTTGTTCTATAATACCGTCTGACAGTAAACTATCTAACTCCCTTTCGACTTTTTCTTTCAAAGCGAACGGCATAACTCTGTGATTACGAAATATCGGAATAGCGGTCTCTTTTAAAGTTAAATTCACTTCGTACTTATTAAATTTTCCTAGTTTATCCGTAAAAACTTCCGGGAATTTTTTTACTAATCGCTGCTTCAAAGTATTCTGTTTTATACTGTTTACGATTCCGTTAATCCCGACGTTAAAAAGATTCATAAAATCACGCCCCACTATCGATAACGAAGCACTTGTGACAACAACAAATTTCAAATTGTGACACTGACCGTTAAATTCCACTTGTGGCGTAATTGTACCTACCACTTCCACGAGCGTATTGTCAAAACCCCGTAGACTAATGTCTTCGTGCACTAGCTTGATTCTACTGAATTTACTGAAATAACACTCCTTGGAAATTACGCAACAAGATGCTCCAGAATCTACCATGAATTTACTCTTGATCCCGTCTAGTGAAACTTCAATAAAAAATGGTTCGACACTATTAACTTCACCCAACTTTGTGTCCGACAACAAAGTATTCACACTCTTACGTGTTGAGGAACGCTTGCACTGTTTTGCGAGATGACCCTTCGTACTGCAAATTTTACATAAATAATTTTTATATCTACATTCCGTCGCGATGTGATTATTGTGACCACAAACGGTACAATTTTGTTTCACAGCGTTCGCTGGCGACTGTGACCGTGCCCTGTTGCTATGCCCGAAACGCTTCACGTCTCTGTCTTTCACACGCGAATTATTAAAAGAGAGTCGACCGGCCTTGAGCTGTACATTAGCGTAAACCGTATTATCAACTCGGGACTGCGCTTGAGTTGAAGCTACGAGGTCAATGCACTCGGCGACTTGTAAACATTTTTCGAACGAGTGTAATTCACCCTCGAGAAATAATTTTTCCCTTACCTTTCCTGGTTTACAACCCAAAACAAAGAAATCCCTTAAATTTACTGATAAACTATTCCCAAATTTGCAATTAGTAGAAAGAGACTTTAACCGCACTGCAAACTCACGGATTGATTCGTCATTTCTTTGTTTAGCACTGTAAAACTTAGATCTCTCTTCAAAAAAACATTTCGTTGAACAACAATACTCATCAAGTTTAGATATCAAATCTTCTAACTTAATATCTGTTACCTTTTTAGGAATGCACAAATTAACCAATAAGGAAAAACAATCATCTTTCAATGCATTCAGGAAAATAGCCCTTTTTTTATCATCCGATGCAAACTTTTCATCATTCACGAGGAGAAATTGTCCGAGGCGGACCTTGAAGTTCTCCCAGTTCCCGTCACGCAAACTGAAGGACTCCAATCCTCGAGACTCCATGTTCCCAATGCCCAGAAGGTACCCAAATAGAGAGAAAGAAAACAGAAAAACAAAAACTTCCCAATGAGGCTTCTTCTTCTGCCGTCTGCTCCCTGGACCCTGCTCCGGAAACTGCTCCTTGACCCTGTGAATTGATGGCTCCTTCCAGACCCGTCACACAGTAACACCGATGGCTACCCCAGATCACTCCTGCGACCTGGATCTCCGATCCTTGACCCTCAGAGATGTCGATTGACGCTGGACCTCCCGTGCTTCCCCCTTCCGAAAAGCTGGCTGGCTCCAGTGTCTTCTTGCACTTCACTCCTTGCAGTGAAGTGTTGGAATAATTTCGGTCCGGCCTTTCTTACCGACCCGAAATAATAATGTTACCGCGTATTTTTGCCAAATTTTTGTGCCAAATTTTTTTGCGCGTCGATTCTTTTCGCGATATTTCTGCCGTATTGTGCAGAATCGTGTACCGTAGGCTGCGCCACTGTTAAATACAGACTCGAGTGTAGGCGAGGTTATTTATAAATAATGCGCGTATTGGCGATATGGATATTTATTATAAGTAATGGCTATAAATACGTCCTAACTAACGTGTTGGCGGTTGGAAAAAGAGAGTGAGGAGAGGCCTGCATCTCCTTTTATATGCGGGATCACCTGTCTCGCTCTTGTATGGCCGGAAACAGGTGTGCCACCCTAAAACCTCTCTCACAAGAACCAAATCTAAAACAAAAATATAATAAAAAACGAATTGAAATAAAAATAAATTACACCACAATGCAAGATGGAAAAACTATAGACTGGGAAAAGCACAATACGTGTGAAATAAGTCTAAGCAGAGAAATAAGTCTAAGCTACGAGTATGTATGCAGTTGGTTTAACTATCGACTGGAAAAAGCACAATACATGTGAAATAAGTCTAAGCAGAGCTACGAGTATGTATGCAGTTGGTTTAACTTTAGACTCTGGGAAAAGCACAATACATGTGAAATAAGTTTAAGCAGAGCTACGAGTATGTATGCAGTTGGTTTAACCCATTGGCCACAGAATTAATGTGCTAAAAAATTGGCCTTCAGCACTGAATTAATTTTGTACCAAAAATTGAAAACCTGCATTGGTGTACTAAATCTATTGTTACTCTTGAACCGTATATTCAAATGAATTAATTTCTTTAAATTTGTTTACATATTGGATTAAGGTACAGAAAAAAATAAAAATAAAGTTTTTAAAAATATTAAAATATATGTAAATAAGGATACAAATATAACCATCTCTTTTTTCGTAAGTTTTTTTCCACATTTTATTCAAAAAAACATAATATTCATAAGTCAAAAAAACATAATATTCATAAGTCGAACAATAATAATTTTTGCTTTTTGCATATGTGAGAGAGGTTTTAGGGTGGCACACCTGTTTCCGGCCATACAAGAGCGAGACAGGTGATCCCGCATATAAAAGGAGATGCAGGCCTCTCCTCACTCTCTTTTTCCAACCGCCAACACGTTAGTTAGGACGTATTTATAGCCATTACTTATAATAAATATCCATATCGCCAATACGCGCATTATTTATAAATAACCTCGCCTACACTCGAGTCTGTATTTAACAGTGGCGCAGCCTACGGTACACGATTCTGCACAATACGGCAGAAATATCGCGAAAAGAATCGACGCGCAAAAAAATTTGGCACAAAAATTTGGCAAAAATACGCGGTAACATTATTATTTCGGGTCGGTAAGAAAGGCCGGACCGAAATTATTCCAACACTTCACTGCAAGGAGTGAAGTGCAAGAAGACACTGGAGCCAGCCAGCTTTTCGGAAGGGGGAAGCACGGGAGGTCCAGCGTCAATCGACATCTCTGAGGGTCAAGGATCGGAGATCCAGGTCGCAGGAGTGATCTGGGGTAGCCATCGGTGTTACTGTGTGACGGGTCTGGAAGGAGCCATCAATTCACAGGGTCAAGGAGCAGTTTCCGGAGCAGGGTCCAGGGAGCAGACGGCAGAAGAAGAAGCCTCATTGGGAAGTTTTTGTTTTTTCTGTTTTCTTTCTCTCTATTTGGGTACCTTCTGGGCATTGGGAACATGGAGTCTCGAGGATTGGAGTCCTTCAGTTTGCGTGACGGGAACTGGGAGAACTTCAAGGTCCGCCTCGGACAATTTCTCCTCGTGAATGATGAAAAGTTTGCATCGGATGATAAAAAAAGGGCTATTTTCCTGAATGCATTGAAAGATGATTGTTTTTCCTTATTGGTTAATTTGTGCATTCCAAAAAAGGTAACAGATATTAAGTTAGAAGATTTGATATCTAAACTTGATGAGTATTGTTGTTCAACGAAATGTTTTTTTGAAGAGAGATCTAAGTTTTACAGTGCTAAACAAAGAAATGACGAATCAATCCGTGAGTTTGCAGTGCGGTTAAAGTCTCTTTCTACTAATTGCAAATTTGGGAATAGTTTATCAGTAAATTTAAGGGATTTCTTTGTTTTGGGTTGTAAACCAGGAAAGGTAAGGGAAAAATTATTTCTCGAGGGTGAATTACACTCGTTCGAAAAATGTTTACAAGTCGCCGAGTGCATTGACCTCGTAGCTTCAACTCAAGCGCAGTCCCGAGTTGATAATACGGTTTACGCTAATGTACAGCTCAAGGCCGGTCGACTCTCTTTTAATAATTCGCGTGTGAAAGACAGAGACGTGAAGCGTTTCGGGCATAGCAACAGGGCACGGTCACAGTCGCCAGCGAACGCTGTGAAACAAAATTGTACCGTTTGTGGTCACAATAATCACATCGCGACGGAATGTAGATATAAAAATTATTTATGTAAAATTTGCAGTACGAAGGGTCATCTCGCAAAACAGTGCAAGCGTTCCTCAACACGTAAGAGTGTGAATACTTTGTTGTCGGACACAATGTTGGGTGAAGTTAATAGTGTCGAACCATTTTTTATTGAAGTTTCACTAGACGGGATCAAGAGTAAATTCATGGTAGATTCTGGAGCATCTTGTTGCGTAATTTCCAAGGAGTGTTATTTCAGTAAATTCAGTAGAATCAAGCTAGTGCACGAAGACATTAGTCTACGGGGTTTTGACAATACGCTCGTGAAAGTGGTAGGTACAATTACGCCACAAGTGGAATTTAACGGTCAGTGTCACAATTTGAAATTTGTTGTTGTCACAAGTGCTTCGTTATCGATAGTGGGGCGTGATTTTATGAATCTTTTTAACGTCGGGATTAACGGAATCGTAAACAGTATAAAACAGAATACTTTGAAGCAGCGATTAGTAAAAAAATTCCCGGAAGTTTTTACGGATAAACTAGGAAAATTTAATAAGTACGAAGTGAATTTAACTTTAAAAGAGACCGCTATTCCGATATTTCGTAATCACAGAGTTATGCCGTTCGCTTTGAAAGAAAAAGTCGAAAGGGAGTTAGATAGTTTACTGTCAGACGGTATTATAGAACAAGTCCAGTTTAGTGAGTTTGCAAGTCCAATTGTTCCAGTAATTAAGAAAAACGGTAGTATTAGATTATGTGGTGATTATAAATCGACAGTGAATAATCAGTTATTAGTTGACAAATATCCATTACCTAGGATAGAGGAGCTATTAACGAAAGTAAATGGTGGGAAAGTTTTTGCAAAAATCGATCTTAAATCGGCGTATAGTCAATTTGTTTTAAAAAAGGAGTGTAGGCGTTTTACAACAATCAATACCCATTTAGGATTGTTTCAGTATAAGCGGTTAGTGTACGGGTTATCTCCCGCGCCAGCTATATTTGCAAAGGCAATGGCAAATTGTTTGTCAGGATTACAGAACATGACGTTTTATTTGGATGATATTATCGTGATAGGGGAAGACGAAGACGATTTAGAGAAAAACGTATGTGTCGTGTTAGAAAGGTTGAAACATTGTAATCTAACAGTGAATAGTGACAAGTGTGAATTCAATTTAAAAGTTATTGAGTTTTTAGGTTATAAAATAAGTGAACAAGGGATTCAACCGTGTGAACGGAATAAAGAAGCCATTTTAAATGCACCAGCACCTAGTGATTTAAATAATTTAAGAAGTTTATTAGGTATGATTAGTTATTATCGTAATTTTATTCCAAATATGGCAAATATATTGTCACCATTATACGAATTACTTAAAAAAGATGTTAAGTTTCAATGGGGTACGGAACAAGAAAATAGTTTTGCGATAATTAAAAGAATATTAACTTCGGATAGGATTTTAACGCATTTTGACGAAAATATACCTGTGAAACTTGTCACAGATGGTAGTTTTAATGGGGTAGCAGCAACATTACTTCATAGGTTTCAAAATGGCGTAGAAAGACCGATTGGGTTCGCAAGCAGAACTTTAACTAAAGCGGAAAAGAATTATTCTATTCTAGATATTGAAGCAACAGCAATTATTTTTGGAATTAAGAAGTTTTATCAATATTTGTACGGCAGAGAATTTATTTTAGCTGTGGATAATCAGCCGTTAGTGAGAATTTTAGGTGAAAATAAAGAAGTACCTAAGATTGCCGCGTCAAGGTTACAGAGATATGCTATTATGTTAGGTTCGTTTAATTTTAAAATTGAATATGTAAAATCGAAAAATAATTGTTCAGACTTTCTGAGCAGGTGTCCGATTGAAAAGGTTAGCTGTGAAGATGAGATAGAGTCTGATTACATTAATTATTTCGAGAATAATGGGTTTAATTTGTCTTTAGACGTGATAAAAAGCGAAACCGAAAAGGATGATGTGTTAGGTCAAGTAAAAAATTTTCTTATCGAAGGTTGGCCAGCATCAGTAAAAAAGGCACAAAGTGGTAACTTTATTAGAATTTTTTGGGAAAAAAGGTTAGAATTGTCTTTGATAAATGGGTGTGTTTTATATCAACATAGGGTTGTTGTACCTGAGTCTTTAAGACAAGAGGTTTTAAAGATGTTACATAGATCTCACTTAGGGGTTTTTAAGACTAAAGGTATTGCAAAAAGCTTTGTCTGGTGGCCAAAAATTAATCAAGATTTGGAGAAAATAACGGAAAATTGTAGAGATTGTTTAGAAATTAAACCAGAATCACAAAAGAGTTCTTTAGCAGTGTGGCCATATGAACCTGAAGTATGGTTCAGGGTACATATTGATCATGGTAGTTTGTATAACAAAAATTTTTTAGTGGTGGTAGACTCTTCTTCAAAGTGGATTGAGTGTCTGGAAGTAAACAGTCTGTCTTCAAAAGAAAATATCGAAATACTTCATAGATTATTTTCGCAATTTGGTTTTCCAGCAACTTTAGTTAGTGATAATGGTACGTGTTTTTGTTCTGAGGATTTTGAAAATTTTTGTAAGAAAAATGGGATAGAACATATCACTAGTCCAGTCAATCACCCTAGTAGCAACGGGCAAGCTGAAGCTACAGTAAAGACTTGTAAAAATTTCCTTAAAAAAATTTGTAAACATAATGGATTTCCTTCAGATTATAAAGAAAAGTTAGGTAACTTTTTAGCAGACTATAGGAATACAGTTCACGCAACAACAGGATGTGAGCCATCTGTATTATTAATGGGTAGAAAAATTAGAACAGTATTTGACTCTCTGATTCCAAGGAAAATTGAGGATAGAACGGGTAGTTCAGGTTCTACTCGACGAAACAAAGTAATAAAAAAGGTTACTCAGAGCCAAAACAATCAGAAAAGACAATATAAGGGTAGAGTTAAATCAGGTTTTAATATAGGTCAGAAAGTAATGACTAGAGATTTCAGATCTCAGGGTAATAGGTTATGGGTCCCTGGGGTTATTGTGGATAAAAAAGGTAGTAAAATATATTTCATAAAAATTAACAAGTCTAATATGGTGTGGAAAAGACATTTAGACCAGCTAAAGGAATTACATGTTTCATGGCAGGAGGAAGATAACCAGGAATTCGCGTCTGACACGTTGGAATTGTCGACGGACGAATTAGATCTCTCCGGTATGTTACGTAATAGAAGTGTCTCTAATTCTGTTTCTCCATGTTTCAGGTCTAACCCATGGCAAGGAAGGCTTCGGCCCAGGTGACAGCACTTCGCAGTTGAAATGGACAGAAGGGAAACAGAAAGAACAAAAACAAATGTTTTGTTAATTTTAAATGTAATGTGTTAATTTTAAATGTGAAATATGAAATATAAAATATATTGTATGAAATATGTAGCTATAGGTATCACTTATGTAGCCAGGATTCTCCCGTTTAAGTAGGGGAGGATGTGAGAGAGGTTTTAGGGTGGCACACCTGTTTCCGGCCATACAAGAGCGAGACAGGTGATCCCGCATATAAAAGGAGATGCAGGCCTCTCCTCACTCTCTTTTTCCAACCGCCAACACGTTAGTTAGGACGTATTTATAGCCATTACTTATAATAAATATCCATATCGCCAATACGCGCATTATTTATAAATAACCTCGCCTACACTCGAGTCTGTATTTAACAGCATACATGTATACTAATAACAAAAAAAATAATTTGGTTTGATAGTCCTCAAAGCAATCAGGGACGTTCAGGGTCACTACCAAGAGCTTAGTACCACTCGCAATTTCGAAGAAATTAAATGGCGGCTGGTTGCATGCAAAACCCGGAACATATCAGGGAAAAAACATAAGAAACATATTATTGCCAATTCTACGAAATAAATGATAATTACCTACAGAGCGTTCAGCATTTAAAAATTTATTCAAAAATGTCACTGTCGTGCTTGTTTTCCGTTTTTTTGGCGGACCTACTGTAGCCCGTCAGCGCGCCGGGGTTTGTGGTTAAGTACCTGAGTTGCACACCCGGCAGGCTGCCGGGGTTTGTGGCCAATGGGTTAACTATAGACTGGGAATAGCACAATACATGTCAAGTAAGTCTAAGCAGAGATACGAGTATGTATGCAGTTGGTTAAACTATAGACTGGAAATAGCACAATACATGTCAAATAAGTCTAAGCAGAGCTATGAGTATGTATGCAGTTGGTTAAACTATAGACTGGGAATAGCACAATACATGTCAAATAAGTCTAAGCAGAGCTACGAGTATGCATGCAGTTGGTTAAACTATAGACTGGGAATAGCACAATACATGTCAAATAAGTCTAAGCAGAGCTACGAGTATGCATGCAGTTGGTTAAACTATAGACTGGGAATAGCACAATACATGTCAAATAAGTCTAAGCAGAGCTACGAGTATGCATGCAGTTGGTTAAACTATAGACTGGGAATAGCACAATACATGTCAAATAAGTCTAAGCAGAGCTACGAGTATATATGCAGTTGGTTTAATTCAATTTGTTGTTCTTCTTTCCGATATAAATTCTACTTGTTTATATTTAGTGAATGATATTATGTTAAATGGGTCAACAACATCTTCATAGGTTTTTTCGTTTTTTTTTTGGGGGTGTTATGCCGTGTTGCGCTACCTCCTTCTTTAGCCAACGTTTTGGACAGTGTTACAGTGTCCATCATCATGGCAGATCCGATCCACACAGCTGTCAGATCTGCCGGATCTGCCCTGACGATGGACACTGCAACGCTGTCCGAAATTTTGGCAAAATAAGGAGGTTGCACAACACTGCCTAACACCTCAAAAACAAATAACAAAAATACCTTTGGCGGTGAAAATCAAAAAACGTATATTTATAGCCCAATTACGCAAATTTTGTATACGGCAAATAGGAGTAAACAATTGTGATTCTGTGTTGGAGTTTTTTTCAAAGGCAAACGAATTAACGTAATTTATTTTTGATATCTTATGCCGTGTTGCGAGATAGATAGGTTCTAGAATCTATACTAAGGAAACACAGCGTAATACCCCGAAACACCATAAATAAATCAGGATTACGTTATACATTTAATTTTTTTTAGTTAATTTGCTAGCTGCTTTAGTTAAGTCAAACGATCTCATCATTATATGTAATTTTTTTATTCTATTAACTTTTCTTCCTACATATTAATAAACTTTTATTTCAGCTACATCAGGTGGCGGAGATAAGTCGTGATAGTGTGAAGTAAATAACTAACAACATGTATGCATACGCATACTGCCTGCTAACAATATATGCCCGGACATTGGAGGTCTAGTAATTTTAAATAAAAAGTAGCTTCTTTATGTCTGAAAATTAGAGTCCTGACATGTACGGTGAAGGAGGAAACCATCTGTTTCCTTAGAACGCCTCGGGAAAGTGGTGGGCAACCTTCAATGTCATGTATTTTAGCTTAGGTCATTTTAAGCACGAATTAATGCAAGTATGCATGATAATTAAATCATTTAACAGCATTAGATAACTACACAAATCTGAGAAGAGATGTCTCCCGATATCTTTCTCGATCGAGACGGATTAGAATTAGAAATTTGAGTGGCTTAGTAACAAATGTAAATAATATAATTGATTTAAATCCTTGTAGACCCCCCTCCCCCCCCCTCCCCCCCCTCCCCCATATGTTATGAATATAAACCGTAAGCTTAGAATTATTCGAGAAAGAAAGAAAAAAATCGACCACCATAACACGGGCATCAGCCTAGCATGGTGGTCGAAAAATACACAAATGATGTAACCTTTAATGTAATGATGTAATCTTTCCTGTAAAAGAAAAGTAAATCATGTTCAATCAGTTCAAAATTCATTAGTTAAATTATTAGCTCATAAAAGTTTATATGAACAAAGGCATCATGTTCCTTACTTTAAGCAGAATCTCAAAATTTTCTCAGTAAAAGCAATTCTGTGGCATAAAATAATTTTTCAGCATATGAATAGCCCTATATACATAAATAGACAGGCCACATTTACAATACTCGTTTTACGTTAAACGAAGGACTAATCGTACCTAAGCACTTAAACAAATATGGACAAAAAACGCTAGACTACATGATACCTACTTGCTTAAATATGTTACCTGCTAAAATTAAAAAAATTACAAATAATGTAAAAACAAATACTATATTGAAAAATTATCTCACCTAAAGAAATACTTTGTATTAGACACTAAAACAAAAAAATCTATCTGCATATTAAGTTTTATTTTTTAAACTTCAAAGTAAAGCACCCATAGACTTTTCATTTTTTCTGTAATATTTTTTTTATTTTATTTTATTTCCTGTAATATTGTATAATTTTTTCTTTATAATAAAATAAAATATTATACGATAAATAAAGAAAAAAAATACAACTCTAAAATATACTAGTCTGAAGATAGATTTAACGAGCTGCAACCGGTTACGGTCAAAAAATTGTGTGAAAGTAATGTGGAAATTTGTTTTATAAGGTAGAAAGGCGTTTTTTTGGCACAACTGTCAGTCGAAAATATGAAGTTGTCTTTGGTATGTAATGCATTTTTATAAATTAATAGAATGATTTCACAATTAGTTAAAATTAAAATTAGAAATTGTTGTTTTTACCATCGATTGTCCTAAATTCTCCCTTCGTCACTAGTTTAGAGACGCCCACGTAGACTCCGTCCTTACGAAAGTTCCCTGATGTTGAACTGGCATACTCAGTGAATATATCAGCGCAGAGTTGGGCTTCCTCTGCGCTGTTTAAGATAATGAGGTGCGCTTGTTCCGCCGCACACACTTTGTACGCTTCAATCCAGGTGAGCTCGGTGGTGTGAAGTTTGTAACGGCTATCTGGCATTGCGGGGTAATGTTTGTATCCTGCAACAGATAATCCACATCTGCTATTTAAATACCAAATTTGTAAATTAACAATTGGGATGAGAAATTAATTATTCTGGTAGATAGCAGTCACTTCGTGGTTTGACATTTTTAATGAAATAAACAATAACGTTTTTTATTATTGATTTATGTAAATCGTAGTTTTAAACAAAGTTTTTTTTTTTACATAATCATAACACAGGAGGCCCTGAGGGAAATTATTTTCCCTCAGGTTAAAGCTTACTACTCTACTCCTTTGCTTGTAGGTCTCTATGCACATGCTAGATACACGTTTGCTTTTTAAAAAAAGAAAGGAGAGGAATTTCAGAAAAAGGTAGAGGGTAAGGTGAGGGGTGTGTAGGATCTGTGTGTTGTGTGTGTGTAGTGACAAAATGAATCCAGTCCTCCTACTGCGGTGCAAGGCGATGAGTTGAGAGAGTTCGGCTGGAGATATCAAAAGTCTCCCTAAACCAGTCTCATCCGATCCGGCCCATCACGCAATAGGCGAGCAAATGCATCCGCCACCAAGATCTAATCAAACCTCACCCCATGAACCCGGGCACCCTCTGCTAAGTCACCAAACGTAGCTAACCACTTGGGGTAACCTATGGTCATAGGAATTGGTTAAGCAGCAAATAGTTCCAAAGACGGCGGTACCCCTACCCGCCACCCAATTATTGTTTTATTTAAATTAATTAGTCATTAAAATCTTAACCCATTAACGGAGTTAGTCGTATTTAACAAGAAAACTGCCTCCGTGGAAGATACTTACGCTCGACTGTTGAGAGTAATGTCGCGGATTCTCATGCCAGTGAAAAAGCAAGGTTTGGTTGAGTTTCTGGTAAGCTAACTTACTCCACTCGTTTGCTTGTAGGTCAGTATGCACACGCTAAGTGGCATCTAAGTTTGTACTTTTGACCAGTCTCGGGATTAACAAATGTATGTACTTCTACGGCGATTGCGAGCGTCCTTGATTGGAGAAATAAGCCCCAGACAAGCTGCGCGTCCATCACCACTCTCCCCACCTCACACATACGAAAATCAAATCCGTACGATTGTATGGCGTAAGAGTTACTAGCAACGATACGATACACGCTACACGCATCACTAGCACGCTAAACACTTCCACAGGCATGGTTTTTTTGCGATTTACTAGCATATTTGTGTATCTACGGCTTAACGGCCGGCCGGCGTAGTTCAGCGGTAAGGCTCTTGACTAGCACTCCCAAGGTCGCGGGATCGAATCCCGGCGTGGCAAATAAATTTTATTTGAATGATTTGTGTTATTTCACAATTACTAATATATAGTGTATTTGCGGGACGTTCCAGAGTGAAAGATACTCTCAGTATCGCCCTGGTGTAAGACCACCATTCAGAATTGAAACGTTGCTTGAAATGGCATTAGCCGTGTTTGGTGACCAGATCTGAATAGCCAGATACTTCCCCACTTTTCTCTTCCCTATTTCCTTCCCCTCCCCACTACCTTCAGCCTCACAACATACCCCAATTGGGGATACCATAGTGCCACTGGCTCTAGACGGGAGCAGTTGGGACTCTTGTGCGATATTCATGTAAAAAAAGGCTCTTGTGAATAGCTGTTTGGATGTGAAAAGTGCGAAGGAACGCCGAATTGTCTTTAATGTGAATACTCCCTTTCCTTGATGGGGATTAGAATTATATCTGTATCCGAGGTAACAACCACGTTGTGGCACCAGGAGATATCGCCAGACACCCAATTACATTGTAGTTTAACATCAGTAAAGCGACCGGGCTAGCGTGTATACTATATATATCAACGTTACACGGGAGGTTGCATAATGGGCCATGATTCTAGGTACTTTTAATTATAATATTAAATAGACGTTTATTCGTACCTGTACACGCTTTCGGAGCAATTGGGTCCTCCTTCGAATTAAAAATGTTCTGCTCGCACATGAACATGAGTTTGTTTGAAGAACATGGTACATCGCCAAGCTGGAAGGACCCGCGTGGGGTGCCATCGTGTCGCGAGAGAGTCCCACATTGATCTGTGCCATTGGAGGGGCTCCCGGGGCCCCAGTCGCTGTAGCCTGCTTCCAAGAGAGTCCTTCCTGAAAAATACAGATATTGGCACACTTATTAAAGATGAAATGATGTTGGTCAGAGGAAATACTTGGACATTATTTAGTTTTGGTCACAATACGCACACCTTCATATGTTGCATTCCTCAATGAACGACATAAATAATAGACTAAACATTTATCAATTCTGTTTAAATTAAGTCCTTCCAGCTCAGGAACGGGTGGCGTGGTCTAGGGGTATGGCTCTTTACTCGCAATCCGAAGGGCGGGGGATAGAATCCCAGCGTGGGCAAATAAATTTTATATTATTATTTTGTGGTATTTCACAATTAATTCATTATAAATAATATATAGTATATTTGCGGCACGTTCCAGAAAGAAAAATACTCTCAGTATCGCCCTGGTTTAAGACCACCATTCAGAATCAAACATCGCTTGAAATAGCTTTAGCCGTGTTCGGTGACCAGATCTGAATAGCGAAGTACTTCCCCACCTTCCTCTTCCCGGTCCTTCCATCATCGGTATTCCACTGAATATCATTGGAATGGTACCTGAACATTAATTTATTAAATACCAAAGATTAGTTTCATCCTCACCATCGACTGTCCTGTATTCCTTCTTAGTAATTAAATTACTGATGCCCACCATAAAGCTTTCCTTGTGGCAGTAACATTGCTGTAACGTAGTACCAGTAATTTCCATGAATATGTCTGCACTGAATTTGGCTTCATCAGCGCTGTTTAAGATGATAAGATGCGCTTGTTCGGCCGCACACACTTTGTAAGCGTCGATCCAGGACATAGCGATGATGTGAAGTTTATAACAGCTGCGTGGCATTGCTGAATACATTTTGTATCCTGTAACAAAAATTTAAAATTAAAAATGGTAGTAACAGCGCATGTAGGATCGTTGCAATAAAATGAATTCCTCAATTGTAGTTTAAAAATCACCTACAAAACATTTAAGTACTCCAAGATATGTGAGCAGAAAAGCAATCAGTTACAAATCAATCATATTGTCTTATTCAGGGAAGAAGGAAAATCGAAATTTTTCTGTTACAATGTATAGATAACCTGCTTGGGGTTCAGTGGCAGAATGAAATGATTACTTTTCAGATACTTACTTTAATACTTTTCTTATACATATATATTACATATTTTACTATACTTTTCAGATGCAAGTTTACGGCATGAAAAATTCATATTTAAAAATTGAGTGCAAATTGTTTTAATTTGGTATGCATACCTGAAGGACACTTATTAACTGGATTGCTGAGACCTGTCTTATTGTGTGCAATCTTCATCTGACAAATAAACAACAGCCGGGACTCACAGGATTTTTCCTTCAGCTTTCTACCAAAGCCTACCATCATAGTGCCACAGTGTCCATCGAGGTTGTCAGGCTGCCCGTCCTGCCATTCATTGAAGCCTGTTTTTTCTAGCTCCTGGCCTACAAAGTCAACAAAAAACTTGAGGTTCAAACGCGTTCAAAATAACTCTTACGTTCAATTTACAGCTGCTCCCCTTTGGAGTTCAATAACCAATATCAATTTCATGGCGTTTAGAAAGTACTCCAAGAATTTGGAACTACTCTTAGGAAAAAATTATACAGGTGATATTAATCTAGTAATTAGATGGTTGAAAAACGTCTCCGAGTTTCGCCAAGTTTTACACATTCGTTTTCTTTGAAAAACCCTCCATTCAATTTTTCCCATAAATGACAAGGGCATCCCTAGTGACATTTATAATACTGATCAAAATATTAAAATAGTAAGGATAAAGAATGTTTTCGTTTTTAAACAATCTTTGATTTTGTAAAAACTTGCTAATGTGTTTGTATGTATACTAAACAAACAAAAAATTGGATGGGCCGCCTTCAACACACCAAACCATATTCTTAACAGTTGACTTGGAATGAAAAAAATCATTGATGGGTGACTTTGTTTGGGAGATATCACCCGCAGACGAAATGGACCAAATACTTTTCAGGAAAGAACTGAAAGCGGAATCTAATGAGTGAGCATGTAAAACGATAATGTAATGTGAATACAGAATCGGCAACACTGTAATAAAATTAAGGGATATCTATGTCTTTAGATCTAGAAGATTCAAGAACTAATAAGGTTTATTCCTGCCAACATAACTACCAAAACGCAGGCTTAACTAACATAAAACAAATGTACTGAGGTTTTATAAATAGACTCTGAAGCATACCCTCGATTGTCAGATATTGCTCTGGGAGAATCAAGTTATGAAACCCAAGCCAAATATTATTCCTGTCGAAGTTGGTATCAAACGAGCTGCCAGCATATTCATTGAACACGTCCAAACAGTGTTGAGCCTCCTCGGCGCTGTGGAGGACCACGAGATGAGCTTGTTCAGCCGAACAGACTTTATATGCATCCATCCAGGTCCTCGGCTTACGGTGCAATTTAAAACAACGATCGTCAAGCTTTGTAAACTTTTTGTACTCTGGAAAAAATTAAGAGTAATAAAGAAACATAACGAATTTAGTATATAAAGATTATATAATATTATAAAGTAGGTATGTATTCTTCTATAGATTATATTGAAGATTGAATACTCGCTGAAACGATAACAAATTCAATTTAATTTATTCATTTTAAAAACATTACGAAATTACAATTTCAAATCGTTTTTAAAAGAGAAAATATTTACAGATAAAATGATTTAGACTAACAACAACAAAGCTTGTCATTTGAATTGTGCTTCATCGATGTTAAACTTATCGATATTCAAAGTGATTCTATTTAACAACAAGAAAGCACTCCTGACTGGCATAACCATTGGCAAGTTAGTTCTACAAGCCAGGAGATAAAACAGCATATATTGTCGGTGACGGAGATTACAATAGGGAACATAGAAAATGTATAACAATGTTCGCCATTATAGCCGAGTTTTCGAACCTTCGACGAATCACTCTGAAGAAATGTGTAACAATGAGCACATCCTTTCGGACTCGTATATGGCTCATACCAAGCATACCCAATCGTAAGTGTTAGAGTAGAGCCACGGGTAGTAGCCATTCTCTCTCAGGTAAAGAAATACTACAAATTCCCATAACACACACCACTTTAGTTAGTGGTTAAAAATAATTATAAATGTTTACCTCTTCAAACCAAAGTTTCTAACCGCAATTTGAAAAAAAATTGAAACTTTGGAAATTATTTGATTATTTTTTTTACATAAATCGACAAAGTGAGTCGACGATAACGTTCGAAATATATTTGTCTCATAAAAAATAGGCGTTTTTTTTTTCATATCAGTAATTTTGTTTAGAATAACGTTAGGTGAGCCATTTTTATAACTTTTTATGTTTGCACTCGAAATTTTTACATTTCAACAATTATATGTTTATTTCGAATTATAAAATATAAAGGCGTATTTTATCACCGTTCAAAAAAGGTTTTTAGGATTCGGATGCCTTCAGAAATATACCATTTACTTCATTTTATTGCAAAGCGGAAATATTTTGACCTTCCGACAAAATATGTCTAAGGGACCTGTAGGGTTCAATTAAATCAGTTAGCATAGCATTATTAAATGATAAGATGAATTTCTGTTCAGACAAAATCTTCAATTCGCATGGAATACGAGAAATCAGATGCTTATAGTCTCAAATGCAATTCTTCTGGTCGTGTGTTCGCCATAATTTAAATTGGTGGCTTTTTCCATACCTGTGTCGTAGGTTCCACAATCCACATTATCTGTCAGAGTGCTGAGGGCTTTCTTACAGATAAACCGGCTGGCTGCTTCACAGGGCCCGTCAGAATAATGGCCGTTTCTAAGCATCCGTACACAGTCTCCCTTACCCAGGTTAGGATCTGGGTGGTTTAAGTATAATTCTGACGTTGGAATGCCTACAAATATTTTATTAAAAAAATAATTACAAGTTATAAAAATGCGACAAAACTTTCATCTGAATAATTTTGAAATCACATATTGTCTTTTTTTAAATTTTAGCTACACAGAAGGACAATATAAAAAAAAACCAGATGCCTGAAATAATATTCAAAACCCGAGAAGGTAAGAATTTAATTCCTTCAGAACCTATCTTTGGGGATGCTATGTGGCGGGTCATTTCAGGGAATGGAAGGAGAGGAAGTTCTGGGAAGGAAAAAGATGTAAGTGGTGGGTAAGAATCTGGAGGTCAATGTGTCTATGAATGACAGACATATGAATTCATCCCTCCCATGGTGCAAGGCTATGGATGGAAAGAATTCGACTGGAGAGGTCAAAAGGTTTCCATCAACCAGTCTCCTGATCTGGCCCATCAACCACGAAGAGGGTAAACGCATCCACTGCTAAGACCTAGACAAATCTCACGACGTGAACCCTGGCACCCCTGTTTTATCACCAAACATAACCATTTGGGAAGCATACGGCAGGATTGTTGGTCGAGCAAGTGGTTGAGGGCGTTGGTACTCATTGTAAGATTAATGATTTTTTCGAAATCTAAATATGAACACAATAAAAAAATATTTCGGAGAAAAGAAAGTTATATTATGTTTTTATCAGTATATCCTATTATGCATCTCTTTTTTAAATTATTTGTTCTCATTTATTTTCGGCACTCCCCGTATTATCATCGGGGCACACAATATTGAGAATGAAATATTTATATAATAAAATTAGAATAAAACAATATAAGCTGAATACCACTTTAATGTATATATCTTTAGTATATAAAACCAGCTGGTTTAGTTTTAAACTGAACCTTTATCAGGATTAAATTAAAACATGTTAAATTAATATAATTTTATATAACCCTGATGAAGGTTCAGCTTGAATCGAATCCGGTCGGTTGTGTGTATTAAAGATATATATAAAACAGAGCGATTTTAAAATTACGTTAATTCATAATAATTATTAAAATTTTGTATGCCCACAGAGTGTGTTCCACATGTGAAATGTGTAAACATAGTGTTAAGGGAGGTACGAGAATTACTTTAATCTTAAATAACTATTGATAAATACGTTTTAAGAGAAAAACAGGTCGCCGAAAAATTTTTACATTCATAATTTCGCTCTTACTTCCTAGAATGCTGAGCGAAAGAGACAACTGCATCTCAGGCTGATAATAACTTAATCGAGGTTTGGTATTTCCCATTTTTTTCCTCCAAAACTGTACTGATTTAAAAAAGTTGTTCTATTAATTTATAAGAATGAAATACACTACGTCTCTACGTAATGATTTAAAAAAAATACAATGTGTAGTTTGTTTTCTGAACGTCTGCTGATTTTTAATTTTTAATTTGGATTTTAACGATTTTTGGAGGGTCCTTACTCCTTTAAGAAGTAACTTATCAAAAAAACCAAAACGTTCCAAAATGCTAGTAGTTGATATCTATAGTAGATTCGAGAAATATTTGCAGCCAAATAAAAATCCACACAGGAGATTGAGGAATACGTTTGAACATGAACAAAACGCTACACCATTTTTTCTTAAGTTGAAAAAACAAAAACAAATATCACAGGAGACCAAAATTTTGATTACACTTTTTATTTCAAAATTACTCAAGAATCACTGGTAAGACACAATAAAGGAAGTAATGTCTGGACAATAACTGAAAGTGTTGCTTCTCCAAAATCTCCAATACGAGACACAAACCTATTTTAAAGAAAGTTCATAAAAAGACGTTACAAAAATAAATATTCGAAACGTGAGAAAATAAAAATGATAAAATACCATTGATTGCTACGTAGTTCTGTAGTTTGAATAAGTCATGTAGTCCGATCCACACAAGGCTGGTGGAACTGGCCATGTAGGTTAGCAATGACTTCATTTCATCCTCAGAGGTTGGCACCACGAGCTCAGCGCCTTCCAAGGAACACATGGACACCGCCTGTCTCCAACTCAACGCCGCTACATGTTCTTTGAAGAACGCTTTAAAGGCGGTGGAGTAAAAGTAGTCATCCCTGAAGAATGGCTCAGGAGCTTCTGCCGACACGACTAGAATAAAAATCAATGTTGAAAATATTTGCAAGAAACCGAGAAATTGCAAGAGGTTTAAAAAAAATATCAATTGGTATTAGGTGCTAGTGCCGGATAGCACAGAAAATCACAACCAAGTGGTTACCCAGTGGAAACAACTGGCGATAAACTGCAGAAGAGGCAAGCAGAAAGCGGAAGTCAATTGGACATAGATGGGAAGGCTGGAGGACTTGAATGATATGAGACGACAAATCAATGATTAATATGTACAGAGGAGGTCAAACTCCATCTTGAAATGTGGCGCGGTGATTTATTTAAAAACATATCAATTAGCACTTGGTGTTAATGCCAGATGGCAGAGAAAATCATAACCACGTGGTTACCCGGTGGAAGTGACAAGCGGCAAAAAGTAAAAGAGGCAGGTTGACTGCATGGAAGTCAATTGAAACAGAATGGAAAGGCTGGAGGATTGGTAAATAATGATAGGATAGGACAAATAAATGAATAGTATGTACAGAGGAGATCAAAATCAACCCTGAAATGTAGCACGATGATGATGGTTAAACGTGATTTTATTAAGCTTCATTACTTAAGTATTACAAGAAAGTAGAAGTGTTTAAAGGTTACTTACTTTCTATACAAGATGTGCATAGAAATCCCAGTAGAAACAATGCGATAGGAAACATTTTACAATAAACCAATGCGGGTGTGTTGCGCCAACAAGGACACATCCCCGACATGGCGAGATAGTGGCGCAAAGGAGACTGATTTATTTCTGGAAAGAACTCTATTTATACCCGCAGCGTACTTTAAATGTTGTGATAAACTTAAACCCGTGGCGGATGAACATATAACTTGCGTTATGAATAAAACCAAGTGGTTTCTCAGCGGAAACAACTAACGATAAGCTGCAGAAGAGGCAGGCTGAAAGTGGACGTCAATTGGACAAGGATGGGAAGGCTGGAGGATTGGAAAAGACAATGAAAATCAACGATTATTATGTACGTAGGAGGTCAAACTCCATCCTTAAATGTGGTGCGGTGATTTATTTAAAAATATATCAATTAGCACTTGTTGTTAATGCCAGATGGCAGAGAAAATCACAACCATGTGGTTACAGGGTGGAAGTGACAAGCAGCAAAACGTAAAAGAGGCAGGTTGACTGCATGGAAGGCAATTGGACCAGAATGGGAAGGCTGAAGGACTGGCAAATAATGATAGGATAGGACAAATCAATAAATAATATATACAGAGGAGATCAAAATCAATCCTGAAATGTAGCACGATAATTATGGCTAACGTGATTTAATTAAGCTTCATTACTTAAGTATTACAAGAAAGAAGAAATGTTTAAAGGTTACTTACCTCCTATACAAGATGTGCATAGAAATCCCAGTAGAAACAATGCGATAGGAAACATTTTACAATAAACCAATGCGGGTGTGTTTAGCCAACGAGGACAAATCTGCGACCCGGCGAGATAGTGGCGCAAATTAGACTGATTTATTTCTGGAAATAACTCTATTTATACCCGCAGCGTACTTTAAATGTTGTGATAAACTTAATCCCGTGGCGGATGAAGATATGACTTGCGTTATGAATCTATTTAAGTATAATATGGGACTTCTTATCATTTTGACCAATTAATTTAAATTTATTATATGATGCTTGTGTTGTTACATTTTTCTCGTTGTATTATATTTTTCTTTATTGTTTTAATTTTGAAATATTTAGAATAGCTGTGATACTCAACTTATAAACTAAAATGTAAAAGCCGATTAGGACGTGTAATAAGTAAATATATATGTAAAGTGATTTTCCATTCCATTTGTACCACAGTTATTTGTGTGAAATTTAAGGTCCAGTATCTTCGCAATAATTAATTAAAGACAATGCCATTAACCCCTCAGATCTCGGGCCTTTTTGTCGGAAGATCAAAATATTTCCGCTTTGCAATAAAATCCAAAATATTGGTATATTATCCAACGTATCCGAAAACAAGGCAAATGTATTTTCTACAAACGTTATCTCACTTTTTGTCATTTCACGTAAAAATAATAAATAAAAAATTCCCACACTTATATTTCTTTTTTCAAATTGCAGTCGAAACTTTGGTTTCATAAATTAATATTTTGGTGTTCCTTCAAATTGATGTGTTAGCTAATTTTATAGTCATTAAAGAAGAAAATAACACTAATAATCAAAACTAAAATATGAAAAAGAACAAGACACAGAAAAACAAAAAGATAACAGTCACAACTGGGACCAAAATCCAGAACCTCTCGTCTTTCCGGGACTTACTTTTGTCCCTGTAAGATGAGGGGTTCTGGGTTTGTGTCACAGTTGAGACCGTTATCTTTTGAGTTTTCTGAGGCTTGACCTTTTTCATATATTCGTTTAGAATAATAGTGTTATCTTCTTCTTTAATGGTATTTTACATTTACAGGAATAACCTTTCAGAGTTATAAAAAGCGAGTTCTAATTTAAGTTTAATTTTTTGGTCGTTTTAGTGAAAAAAACGGCCTCTGTGGCAGAGGAATGAATCTCTCAAATACAAATCTAGAGATCACGGGTTCAGATTCATGTTATTTAACAATTTATTCTTTAAATTCACATATGTAGAATATTTGCAGCACGGAGTTAATAATACTCTCAGTATCGCCCTGTTCTGCACGCTTCATGGTCAAAATAAGAGAAAAATAATTCCTCTCTATTTCCTATTTTCTAAAATCTGTGTGAAAAACCGAAATTTACAGGAAACAGTCTCAGAGAGGTTATTATTTATTAGTCCAATTTAAATAATAAAACAGAATAAAATTGTGTTTTCACAGCGATAATAATTGTTACGACCATTGACCAGCGAATTCCCAGAACACGGATAATACAAGGGAAATAACATATCAATGATATCTTTCAATAACATCCGTCACCCGCCCAGATAAATTTATATGTTCACATATGATTTCAGACATGAAGTAATATAAAATTTATTTACGTAGTGAGTGTCAATATCATTAATAAGCGGTAGATAACACTTAAGGTGGTACGATACCCTAATAATGAAGGTTACCTCAAAATTCACATTTTAATCTTTTTCAGAGAGTTCGTAACTATAATAACTTTTATTTTCAAACAGACCCCTGGGAATGTAAGTTCTTTATATTTCAGAACCATAAAAGTTAATCCTAACCATTAATATATTTTACGTACAACGATTTTAAAATGTAATAACTCGTTTTTCAACTATAAAGTTAGTTGTAAGCACCAGATTTTATTTTTCTAGACGATGAATTAATAACTTCGGAAAGCAAACGTTTAGAAACATCTTAATTAATTAAAATTAACCCGGCGGAAAGCTCGAATCTCCAGGCCTGCTAGGGCGAATTCGACCATAAATCCATCCAATATGCCGTGCTGCAGGCATATATTTGTTAACACGCTTTCCTCACTTACGTTGTTGAGCCGCCGCTATCCGAATTTCTACCGATTTCTTACATATCTCCCTTCACTATTAAGTTTTTAAGATCTTGAAAAAAGTAAGTTTCATATTTTTGAAGATAATATCTAGACGCTTTCCACACTGAAACTAAAATTATATGAAATTCCCTCGATAGAAAAAAATCGCGTAGTATGCTCCGAAAATTATTATAAACACGTTTATTTCAGTTATTTTACAAGTTATAGTTGTGAACAAACTCACAATGTTTCTTTAAATGATTCAAAACACATTTTCCGAGATTTTTGCTATATTTTAAACGAGTCGTACTTTATTAAACATTTTCACAATTATCACATCGATTTTATCGCTTTAAATATTAGCGCGTTCCTCTAATATTAGTAATTACTTACCTCTCCATCTTTTCCCTTTTGAGCACGGATGCGGCGCCTTAATATTCCCACATTATTTTAGAGTGTTTGGTAGGGCAAATTCGACGGTAGGTTCACGAGTCGCAATTTGTGCGCCAGATTCTGAATATATTTTAGGGTATTTTGTCGTCTTAAGTATTTCTGTACTGTGTGGAAACATGAACACTTAGCCAGCGAAAGAAATCGGGTAGATGCCCTCAAAATATGGTGCTGGAGAAATATGCTCAGGATTCCATGGACAGCCAGACGTACAAATATGTCCATTCTGGAAGAGCTGAGCATTCACAATAGGCTTTCAGCCATCTGAATACAACGGATATTAATAAATTTTGGAGAAATTTTGGCTCGCAAAACTTAGGACTTCAATTTGGTGAAAATCATCGTCACTGGCACAGTGTTTGTCAGAAGAAGCAGAGGAGTGACCAAGTTATCACTGGCGTGTGGTAAGTCCGCAGTTCCCACGTAGCGCAAGGTCGCAAGGAGTGGAAGGGTCTTGTCCACCATAAAAATTGGAGTAAGGGTATCAATACTCAGCGATAAGGAACCGACTTGAGTAGAACCTATCTTGAAAAACACCTACCACATCCATTCCAGTGAATTCGAAAACGAAAATTATTATTTTCCATTTTGAAATATGTATTACATGGGTACTTCGCACACCCGTGAAAAATCTCAGATAGTCTGAATTCTCAACAAATCATTTTTAATTTTGTAGATTTTGGAAAGGTTAGATTAGAATTGGTTAGCTGGTTTTGGCATACGGGTGGGTACTGCGAACTGCGACCCCATTCCACTCAATGAACAAATTTTGATGTTGTAACTTAAAACAGTGTTAACCCCTCATGCCTCGTGTTTTTTTTTTGGAAGGTCAAAATATTTTCGCTTTGCAACATAATCAAAATTAATGGAAAATATTTGAACACATCCGAAAACTAAAACTGCTTTTGAAAGGTATTAAAATACTCTTTCAAATTTTATAGGTAATTCTTAATAAAAATGTAATTTTTTTGATAATATAATTTTTTTTTAAAGCAAACATAAAAATAGCTCATCTTACAAATTTTCTAACTAAAATAACTGATAACGAAAAAAAAAAACACACTCATATTGTTTTAGGCAAAAGTATTATAAATGTTATCGTCAGCTCACTTTTTTGTTATTCCATGTAAAAATAATTAATAAAAAATTCCCAAAGTTTCTGTTTTTTAATTTGCGGTCGGAAACTTTGGTTTCATAATAATTTATTTCTCGTATCTTTTAGATTTGAATATAACGCGACGTGTTTTTTCTTTGAAACACGGTTTAGATCATATTCTGTAAACGTGATAGTAAGGGAGACACAACGATTTCTATGAGACCTATATGAGTTATTTTAAAAACCGAACAAATTAGCCATAGAGGTTAAGTGGTTAACCCTGGTGAAACACCATCATTCAGAATTGAATACTTACTTTAAATGGCTTTAGCCCTATTTGGTGACTAGATTTGAATAGCCAGGTGTGTTTTCCACATCTTCTTCCCCTCCCCACAACCTTCAGTCTCACAACATACCAAAATCGGGGATGTCATAATCGCACTGGCTCCAGATGGTTAGGAGCAGTTGGGACTCTTGTGTGATATTCAGATAAAATAATTGAAACTTTAGCAATTTTTTGCTTAGCCGAATGCACGTATAATTATTATGTTTATTTTGTTATTACTTGCTTTTCTGGCTTCTTCGGGGAGTCGGAATTATTGTTAGAAAAAATATTAATTTGTATATCAGATTTTCGACTTTGGTTGTACGGCCATTTATCCTCTTTGCATTCTTACTTGAATAAATAACATTATAGGGGATCAACTGTTGGGGGATCAACTGTTGGGGGATCAACTGTCAGCATGCCAATTATCGCCGGATCAATTGTCATGGAACCGGTAGAAGTAGTTGGCACATGCAGCGTTTGAAGTTAGCCAAGTTCAATTTGTTGTCAAAAACATCCACATTATTTAAATATTTGTTACCAAGACTATGTAAACGTAGTGTTGGGTAATGCAAACTATAGTTGGAATGATAAGTATGTATATAAAATGATAACGTTTGTCTTGTTGTTCGTGTAGGTACTTGTAGGTTTATTAATTTCAGGAGTTCACAACGATAGATTTTCGTTTATTGAATTATAAAACATTAAATTTATAACTTGTAAACTGGGGTTCGGGACTGTCATTGTGCCGGTGTTGCTAGTGTTCTAGGTTTAACCATAAACATTGTTGATCATTGAAAGATAGTAAATACGTTTAAAGATATGTACATATCTTTGAATTTACTTGGCGAATGCAAATTTTGTAAGTGGAAATTTATCCACTTCCCGACATCCGATCGAGCTGAAACTCGTTTGATCGGCTCGATCGACGACAATGCATTCTATTACTATCGTTGGCACTCAGGCACAAATACGCAAACAGATATGGGTCGTTTTATCTATTTTAGAGGTACCTACAAAAACATATTCAAATAACTTGACGATTCCAAGGTGTTATGACTTCTCTGTTTGTAGCATTCATAGTCGAATAAATAGGGTTAAGGAAAGGGGTTGGCGCATGCTAAGTAGGCGACACATTTCTATACCTGGGGTCCTAGCATGGTCGATCGATATAACCCTATATCAATACGATATCGGTATAATCCGTCATTTATGGTCAGTTATCAATATGTGCTAGCACGCTCAACAATTGATAAGGGATATTCCGACCGACGATTGACAAAAGCCCACCAAATCGTATGCATTCTTGGCTGCGACCGTAGCACGTTCGATTGATAAAACCCCAATATTAATACGAAATGTAATAAATCCGTTGTCTATGGTCAGGTAGTGATATTTGCGAGCACAGTGAACATACGATTCCGACAGTCGGTTGACAAAAGACGCCGTTTTTACCGTGGCTTCCGGAGTGACAGATAAGCTGTCAATGTACAGATTTTTTTAAGTAATGTCGTTTGTTACGCAAAATAACTGGCTAATTAATGAGTAGAGGTGAACTAAAAAAACTCTTAGAATTTAAAGAAATCGTATACGAGTCCCATAGACCCATAGTTAATTCATTTAAAAGGCTATCAATTAATTGCTTTCAAATTCGAGAAACGAAATTTGTTAAAATGTCGTTTAGTCTCAAACAGTATCTACATGCGAAACGCCAATATTTATTTGAGTTCGTATTTCAATTCGAAAATGTCAATTTATTGGTATTTTTGAGCACATTTCAAATTAAGAAACGAAAATTCATTCAAAGATCCCCAGTGTTGCCATCGTATGTCGATTCCTTATTTATTTCCCTTCAACGTCGGCCTGCCAATCGATGGAGCAAGCGTGCTAGGGCAATCGGTTCGTTATCGATACGAGATTGTAAATCACCCTGTCCTTTGTTTAACTGGCGATATATCTACACAACTTTATTAATAATGACATTCTTTCTGCATAATTACTGGTTTATTAATGAACGGAGGCAGATTATCGAAGATTGCAGGATTGAATTAAATCGGAATTCAGACGTTTTCGTTTGACAGTTTCGTACTTACGAATATATCTCGTATTATGGCAAATGATCTCATTGTCCAATTAACTCCTTTTTTATTGTCAAAAAATACATGCGGACTTCCAACGTATATTAAAGTGTGTGTATTTAATATTATTATGATATCTCAGCAAAAATCTCGATGTAAATGGATCTTTAAATGTTCAAAAGAGAAGATTATTAGTTAGTTGTCATATTATTACATTAATGGATTACGATATTTTTGACAGGTATTATAGACCGGGAGCCTGGCTATACAAACCAACGTCATCGAGTACACGAATGAAACCAAGGAATAACTGTAGACTAGATTCTAAACCATCCCATTGAAGAATTTCACTAGTTCCATGACTGCGTGGAATCTGCCAAGAGGCGCGGCAAACCAGCTTTTTTAAGGCTTACTAAATGTCCATTATCACTACAAAAGTAGTTTCATCCTTGTACTCGTAAGGTTTGTGACGTAAAATTTATGTACCGGCTCCCGGTCTAAAACTGCGATACCATAGACTTTGTGACAGCTACATAGAAAGTACCTCGAGTGTTGCCAGCGTATAACAATTTCTTTTTGATTACCTTACATTGCTTATCAATATCGGTTCGGTACAAAATCGTCGGTTGTTATGCCATATCGATTCGATATTGTAAAGATAACGATTTCAGTGTGCTAGGACCCCTGGACTACTTACAATCCATACTGTTACGATGCACAAATAAGCGCCTACTAATTATTCACCCACGCCACTGCACAGACTACAGTTTCGCTCTTTCGCCGCAAGCGCGCCGCGCGCGCTAGTGGAGCCAAATGCGAGCAACGGTCGGCGAAGCCGCCGACTCTCGACACTTCCTAGGCAGAGCGCTCCGCGAACAGTCGATTGTTTTGTTAAGGAGAAATTCTCTCCGCAGGGCACCTTTGTGGCCCGAGTCATCCGCGACGCAATATGGCGTCGGGAATTTAATACGCAAATGCGTGTTCTAGATGCTACGGCAGACAAGGCCGAGGCGTAATTTAAAGTACAGTGACAATGTTTACGTGTGTGGGACGTTTCACCTGGAGACTCCTGTTGGAACGAGATCCCCTCTGCTGCGGACGAGGATTGGACCTGCCGCCTCCATCGCAGTAAGCCCCCCTTAAATTAATGTGTTCTATTTGCCCTCGCGATTTTACCTGAGCAATGACGACCCCAGAGAGGACAGGTTGAGAGACTTACCGTGTAGGGACATTCTAGCCAGGAACTGCCTTTTAACCTTGTATTTCTGTGTTTTCTCACAATACATTTTGTTTGTTTTTACCTAAATACCGTTCTTTTATTGAGGAGATTGTTCGAGGGTGATCACGGCCAGTATTTCCCTCCCCATGTAAAACATTCCAAACAGCCTACCGGCAACCACACCACCCTGATGACGAGGGTCTCCCCTGCTTGCCGTTGGTTCGAGCTAGCCGCCTGCAAGGTAGGTCGGAGCCCGCCCTGTGGTGCCGCCCTCCTGGTGGCACCCGGGCCCAGCGAGGTTCTGGTTCCTATACGGGGCGTAGTCCCCGAGCGCAACTCTGACACCATGTAGCCGCTGCCAGGTTGTTAGCACTGGCGCGCCAACTCTGGGGCATTTTTTTTCTCCCCATCTTTTCCCCCACGTTGTGTTAGCACTGACGCTATAACGTGGAGGCTTTTTTTGGATTTTTTACCCTAACTGGCACTGTGATGACCTCGAGCAAGATTCTCGAGCTATAAGAAATCTCTTTAATGGCAAATTTTGTGGCTTCTAGCATGAACTTACGGAATATCCATCGATATTCTATTATTGTAATTTATGTTATTCTGTAATACTAACTATTACGGTTCAAAATATTGTACCTATTACGTGCGGAAGCTACAAAATTCATAAAAACCCATGTCGAAAATTGTATCAACATTGCATCATAATTTGCGCCGCCCGCCATTTTCGAACATTCCAGAAGCATTGCGTGCGCGCGAAATCTCCAACGTTTTTTTACACACGGCGGAAGCTAGCCGTTTGGAGCATAATTGCCCTGTGCGCAGAATTCGTGCGCAGTTGGTGTGTTACTGCCGCCCTGCGGTAGAACTTGTAAATCACTGATACGCAGAGATATGAATCAAACATTCTCGTATGTATTTCTTGGAAATTCTTGTTTTGTCTATTTTCGCAACTAAAATAATTACGGAATACAACAATAGTGCCTCTATAAGCACATCGTCTGTACACAAGTTGTCTCTTTCATAAATCCATAATGCTGTCTAATTAATAACTTACCTTTTTCCCAGTGCTTATACAGGTACATTAAGTTCTTTCTTCTGTTTTTTCTACAAAATAAGTGACTATCAAACGTCAAAGTGACAGTTGTGATTATCAAACGCCAAATAACAGTGCTTCATTAAAAAAGTGTTGTTTAAATGAAATAAACTAGTGGTGTGCTCAAATAATAGCCGCATTTAAGTGATTTTCTCTTCGAAAAATTAGTGCTTTTTTTCATTTTATTGGAAAGTGCCATTTTGGAAGTTTTTCCCAGTTTTTCAGTGCAGTTAGTGACAAGTGAACAAAAGTGCACTACAAAAATTAAATTTCTTGTTTCCCTAGGGGAACCCCTGGCCAAAAATTTGAAAATTCCTGGACTTAGAAAATTTCGAAAAAATTTTTTTTTTCTTCTCTTCTCCAAGGAGCACGGTTTTAAACAACACCACAATGGAAGCCAGCCGAACGGTTATGTCATCGGACTTGGGTATTATTCCCAACGTCCACAGTTTATCTAAAGCCAACCTCCTATCTGTTCTAAAAGACAGAGGTCTTTCGTTGGAAAACAAGTCGAAATCTGCATTAAGAGCGTATGCATTTTTGTTCAACAGAAAGTTCGTCAAGAAAATAAACCTTGCATCAGCAATTGGAGAAAATCCATGCACCTTCACCAAGGATACAGAAGTCACGGTGACAAATAAAGAGCCGGAGCTACTTGTCAAAATGAAACAAGATATTGTACCCATCGCGGCACAAGAAAAAAACAACGATCTTTCCTCTTGGAAAATCAAATATAACGGTGTCTCTAATGTAATGGATTTCATTGATCGAATCGAAGAAACAGCATCGATTAAGAGCATCCCGCTTGACGTTCTACGAAAAAATTTCATAGAACTCATTTCTCCGGAGTTAACCCCTTGGAAGCCGATACGATTATTACGTGTGAAATACATCGTGAACGAAACAATGGCGTTGTTCACACAAGGAACTACAATTCACAGAATTATTTCCGCAATACCTACCTCCCTCGCAGCGTGCATACCCTACAAGAGTACACCCCGAGTAACGGAGTTGTGTCTTAAGTCCTCAAGCGTGAGGCAGGTCTCGAGTCAGCTTCCGAGCGATCTCTTGACATTGTTTGTAAATAAATAAATATGCATATATTAGACGTGTAAAGTGTCAATTACATGTCCACTCTTTCGTTGACAAAACGATATATATATATTCTTAAAAAAAAAACTTTTTAAATGCATTTTCATATGTTGTTTTTGCTCTAACTTTCTTTCTTTCACGACATTGTGCTGTGTTTTTGTTTTTTCCTTTTTTCACCTGTTCCGAGACTGATCACCTCTGAACAGAGGCACCTCCGAGTCATAATGCTTGGGCAGTCATGAGCCCAACTGTTGTTTCTCATCCCCTACACTACGCAATGTGCAGGCCTGTTTTGCTCCGTCTTTTCATGCCATGTAATTTTTTTTATTTTTTTTTTGTTTTGTTATCAACATGTCGTGACGGAAACAATGTCACGCTTCTCGTTATAATTGCAAGGCAATCAACATCAGTCAACGGCGTAGGTTTCTGTTTGTTCGGGTTTTGTAAATCCAGAGTGTAAAAACCCCAACTCAAGCCTGTTATTGCCCCTGTTCTTTACCGTTTCCAATTTTTTCTCGTAAAGGTTTAAATAATTAACAATTGCCCTTCGGCGTTCGTTCCTAGGAATCGGATTTTGTAAATTCCAAAGTGTTAAATCCCGACTCGGAACCAGTTAATTATTCCTGCAACCTACCATTCTACCTACCTTGGTAAAATATTGCTGTTTTCTTGTTTTTGGTTTATCTTGAGTATGTAAAACCCAACATTGGTCTCAAGTATAAAAGTGTGGTCACTTACACAGTCACCCCTAATGTACATTTAGTTTTTCAATCCTTTTTCTTTAAAAAATTGATGGCGTCCTACCCGTGCTCATTTTTACCCGAAATTGGATTTTGACACATCCATTTTGGAAATTGCATATATTTAAAAAAAAACCAAGAAAGGGTCTGTAGATTTGCATAAACAAATCTATTCTTACTCGTTTCGACCAAAGTATGTAAAACCGAACAATCCGGTCTTTTGTGTCTTAGCGAAATCCTTACTGTCACGTCACGTATGTCTTGTATTACACGTTTCAGTCCTATGGGACAGGTTAATAAAACCTCATGGTCATCCTGGTTCCCGAACGCAAATAGTTGTAACATTACGTAAATCAGCAACGTGTGGTCTGATCATCGTTCTACAACTTCAGGCATCCAATGTTCTGCCACTTAAACAAAGTGTTTGCGACCCAAAAATCGCAAATCACACGGTTCACTTGTAGCTATACAGAAGGCATGTAAAACCTCAATTGGTCCCTTTTGTTCTTCTCAATGAAGATTGCTACCTCCGACAGTATGTAAAACCACTATAGGTCTGTCTTGTTTTGCTTGGTGTAAGCAGAATTACTCTGCCATCGCCCTGCACCTTGTTGACATGTGAAGTAACGTTATATCGTATATTTTCTCTGTTATTCTATCGTACGCCTTTTGGGCTACGGAGTTAGTCTATCTAACAAATCTTTAAGAGCAGTGTTTAAACAAATACTGTTATCATTTATTGTGTTATATTTAAATGCACCCACCACCACAGGAGAGATCCTCACAATATCCACCATCATAGGAGAGATCCTTAAAATATCCACCATGATACGAGAAGTTCGTTTTAATCACTTATGCTCTTGTTATTGAGTTGGTCGTGTGTCTTTAATTGGACATGAGTACCGCCCCTTTTGGTCGTGTGTCTTTAATTGGACATGAGTACCGCCCCTTTTGGTCGTGTGTCATTAAATTTGGCATGAGAACTACCTTGTTTGTTTATAATTGTGTACTTATATAATTTGTGCACCAAACGTGAAGACGTTACAATACTCACCATGATTCGTGCGAACGAAATAATATCAACCCTTTTGTGCGTACTAAAAAAAAAATAGTCCACAACCTTTTTGCAATTGTTCAACGACAATGCCCGTGGACTTCCTGTTTTGCCACTTCTCTCTCTAAAGGAAAGAAGCCCAGGAATATCTACTATCTCAAAAGGACTAGCTTGTCAGCTTCACTGTCAGCTATGGGGCATAGTGCCGTGGGAGTTAATCGAATGGGCACAAAACCACCAAACTCGTCGTCTGGGAAGCGAATAAAAGAAATCCCAGGATTGTGAAATTGGAGCGAGGGTCTATCTTTTCTCACAATCAAGGAGAAGTTTTAAGTGACCTCTAATCTTTCGTCATACACGCGAAAGACTAGCCTTTTGGTATTTCGTCTATTCTCATGTTCATGCTCATCTCACTGTTTTTTAATATATCCATTTTGGTTAATGTAAAGAGTTAGGAAATCTGCTGGTTGATTATGTTTCATTCTCACATGGAGTTTGAATTGGAAATTAGTCCAGTCTCTAGCAGGTTTCGTCACTCAACTCCTGTCCTTTTCCTTTCCCCATCCCCATGTTCTCAGGTATATGTTATGAAGTGGAAAATCTGTTGTTGACCATATTTCGACCTCACTTGGAGTTCGAATCGGCAACAGGCCGGTTATCAACAGGCTTTCTCCCTCACTCTCTACGTATGTCTCATCATCCTCATCATTGTCGTATTTAGAAGCACATTCATGAATGTTGGATAAGTACGGTATGCACTTGGCGTATCGTCTGTCTCTTTGACAACCCCTATTCATGAATCAGTTTCTCGGCTTTGCCGTGACTTGTTCACGACTTTTTGCCTTGTTCTTTGAAATTCTACAAAAATGTTACCATCTTATGTTAACATAGGCCAAGAAAGGCCGGTTGTTTTTCATCCAAGTTTTTGTCTCTCGGCAAACGCCAGGTTATCCTAGCAAAGGATAACATTCGGAACATGTCATTGTAAACTAGTTAGGGAATCTCTCACTCTCTACCGTTCTCTCTGGGTCTGCAATCGTCAAAAACCTCGTTTCTTTTTTCTGAACACATTTTGTTTCTCTCCAAACCCTTTTCGTCCATTGGTCTCTAGGCAGGTAAATGTCAAGAATCTTGCTCTTTTAATAATAATTTCTCCCGGATTTAAAAAAGAAGCCCAGAAGGATGTCCCCATCGGCAGCCGAGCTGAGCTTCACTTTCTGGCAGCCTTCGCTGTGGTTACGGAGGTCCCCCGCCGCCATTTTCTACATATTTGTTCCTGAAAGCACAGACCATACCGCCTTATGTATGTTGTCTGGCTGCACCATTGCGAGCCGAGTTGTCCCACTATACAACGACACTCTGGACTACCTTTGGGCACGCTAGCCCCTGGGTTTTGTTCCTGCTCTCGCTACCAAGCCAGTTTTGCTGTCTCTTGCTCTGTCACGCAGTGACGCACACAATGTCATGTGTAAACCATTAATACCTTGACTCTACAGTATTCGCTGAATGCGCACCCTCACAAGTTATCCCGAGCTACATTATGCTTCGATAACCATTATACACGATCCGTGCTTACCATATTGGCACATTAGGATTTGTACTGGCATGTCTGCAGATCCTGGATTCTTCTCCTCAATGACCTCTGTAACCATAGTCCTCCGCACTGCAACCACAGTCTCCACTCCGCAACCTTCGACGTCTTCAACGAAACAAGTGTTTTCACAAGACCCTAGTGTACTCTTGAGTGTTATCTCAAATGGGTCAGGTTACAGTGATAAGGTAATCTTTAGAGTCTGTGAACCCTCGTTTTCTTCGCAATTCTTCGAAACTTTCCGCAAACCATCGAAACAAAAAAACAAATCTACGCACCGCAAATTTAGCTTCCAGACCAATGAAACCCTAGAGTCACATTTTCATAATTTTTGTCCTTGTTTTCGCATTTTCACATTTTTGTCTTTGTTTCACATTTTCATAACCTTGTTTTTGTTCTTTCAATTGCATAAATATGTATGTTGTTTCACCCCTCCTTGTGATAACTGCCTGTTCCTCATATTTTATGTACCCCCCTCCCTACCCTGACCAACATTGTACCTAGCCCATGGCATAAGCTAGTTTTTAGTTGTTAGTCAGCTCTCTCTCTGGTCTACAATCTCTCTTTCAACTACCGTGGGTAACGTAGAGGGTTTTTGCCCTATTGCTCCATTGCCACGTCGCTTTTTTTCCGAGCGCGGGGAGAGGTGTTACGATGCACAAATAAGCCCCTACTAATTATTCACCCACGCCACTGCACAGACTACAGTTTCGCTCTTTCGCCGCAAGCGCGCCGCGCGCGCTAGTGGAGCCAAATGCGAGCAACGGTCGGCGAAGCCGCCGACTCTCGACACTTCCTAGGCAGAGCGCTCCGCGAACAGTCGATTGTTTTGTTAAGGAGAAATTCTCTCCGCAGGGCACCTTTGTGGCCCGAGTCATCCGCGACGCAATATGGCGTCGGGAATTTAATACGCAAATGCGTGTTCTAGATGCTACGGCAGACAAGGCCGAGGCGTAATTTAAAGTACAGTGACAATGTTTACGTGTGTGGGACGTTTCACCTGGAGACTCCTGTTGGAACGAGATCCCCTCTGCTGCGGACGAGGATTGGACCTGCCGCCTCCATCGCAGTAAGCCCCCCTTAAATTAATGTGTTCTATTTGCCCTCGCGATTTTACCTGAGCAATGACGACCCCAGAGAGGACAGGTTGAGCGACTTACCGTGTAGGGACATTCTAGCCAGGAACTGCCTTTTAACCTTGTATTTCTGTGTTTTCTCACAATACATTTTGTTTGTTTTTACCTAAATACCGTTCTTTTATTGAGGAGATTGTTCGAGGGTGATCACGGCCAGTATTTCCCCCCCCATGTAAAACATTCCAAACAGCCTACCGGCAACCACACCACCCTGATGACGAGGGTCTCCCCTGCTTGCCGTTGGTTCGAGCTAGCCGCCTGCAAGGTAGGTCGGAGCCCACCCTGTGGTGCCGCCCTCCTGGTGGCACACGGGCCCAGCGAGGTTCTGGTTCCTATACGGGGCGTAGTCCCCGAGCGCAACTCTGACACCATGTAGCCGCTGCCAGGTTGTTAGCAATACTTTGTCTGGACTACTTACAATCCATACTTCGTCCATGGAAATAGATGCCTCAGAATCACACTTGTTGCGATGCATCACCCAAGAGGGGGGGGGGGGACACTCGCGGGTGCGGAAAAGCGGGGTATGGCCAGAACGAAAGACGGGAAGCAAGGGAGACCACAACGGGCTGACTGGCGCGCAGCCGGGAGCGTCGACAGTGGCTTAGTAAAGGGTAGGATCCAGGGCCGAGGAACAGTCGACAAGACCAGTCCCCACTGGACATTGGAGACCAGCCTTGATGCCTGCTTATGATCCTTCGCACTGGTCTTCACACTAATTCATCGATTTGACACTCAATAAAAAAGTGCGATAACAAAAGCGAAGAATGTTGAGACAGAACCTAAATAAATAAAACACCAAAATCACCAAGTTTTTATTACGGGTAATAAATACAAAAGTAATTGAATTTTTCTAAGGAAGGGTTGCTTCACAAAATTTGAACAACTCGTTAAACTTAAAATAAAATCCCCAAAATGTTGAAATTCTATGAAACCACCCATACTAAATATTTCAAGACCAATACATATGAAAACAGATTTTAAGATATCTTCTATCAACAGTGATCGCACAGCTCAGGGAAGAAGACGAGGTGTTGGAAGATGAGGCAAGGCGAAGCGAGGCTAGACGAGACTTTCAGGCGGAAGATGAGCTGAAAGATCAGAAAAAATTCCAAAGTAAAAATGAAAAAAGGTTAAAATTATTCGTGGATTGGAAATATTACGAAGAAAATACACATTTTCTATTAAATTTGTAGATCACTGCTTTAAATCGCTTGCTAACAAAATCAGAACCATCATTTTAATTAAGGTCACCCACCTATTTTAACAACGAAAATTGGAAATAATAAAACATTAGTTTACATTAGGGGTCGTCCATTAATCACGTGATGTTTATTATCACGAATAATAAATACACTTCGAGATTTTTGCCGAACCCCCCCCCTTTCGAGCCTCACGTGATTAATAAACCCCTTAGCTCTACACGGCCCTGAGGAAAATAATTCCTCTCAGGGCCTATGTCATCTTTGGGGATGCTGTGTGGAGGGTCTTTTTAGGAAAGGAAGGAGAGGAAGTTCTGGGAAGGAAAAGGGCATTAGAGGTGGGTAGATATCTGTGGGTAGGAATCTGGGGGTCGTCGGGAGTGACTGACATGAATCCATCCCTCCAATCGTGGTGTAAGGCGATTAGTCGTGAGATTCCGGCTGGAGAGGATAAAAGACCTCCCTCAACCAGTCTCTTTCGATCCTGCAACTACGCGGCAGGCGAACAGACACATCGGTCGCCAAGACCTGAACAAACCTCACGCCATGAAGCCGGGCACCCCTGCTAAGTCACCAAACGTAGAGAACCACTTGGGACCTATGGCAGAGGTGTTGGTTATCCAATAAATAGTTCCCGGGCGGCGGTTCCCATACCCGCCTACCAATCTTAAAACATTAATTCGATCTGACGGAATATCGCTGTACAATTAAGTGGGAAACTGATGAATCTACATAATGTTAGATTATAACAAAATAATGTTAAACCTACCGCCATCTAGGATCTGTTATGGGAAGCTCAGTGTACATGTTTTACTTTGCGAGAATAAATTCTTCTGTTCAAGTCTAATTACCGTCTTTCATTATATAACACAAATAACCCAATAAAATTAACATGTGTGTACAGTTCACACGCGGTAGAAGTGAAACCTTCAGAAAACTAAACTTCGAGAAAATGAGACGAATGCAGAGCATCAGGTTCGCTACGTTTGGTGAATTAGCCGGGGTGGTTCATGAGGTGAGGTTTGTCCGGATTTTGGCGGTGAATGCATCTGCCCACCAGCTGCGTGGCAGGCCAGATCGCGAGAATGTGGTTGGGGGTTGTAGGTTGACACCTACAGTCGTACTCTCTCGGAACATCGCCTTGCACCGCAGTGGGACCACTCCTCATGCCATTTTCCTTCCCAGAACTTCCTATCCTTCCTTCCCTAAAAAGACCCTCCACACAGCATCCATAAAGATGACGTAGGCCTTGAGGGAAATAATTTTCCTCAGGGCCTCCGGTGTGGGAGCTACCGTTAAAAAATATTATTATTCAATTTATTAAAACAGTTTATTTATAAAAATATGTTGTGCCATTTAATTGGAATGACGCATGACGGCTGTTTAGCCTTGTGAAGGCATTATCAAGTGTCCGGTAATAATAATTACACCGGAGAACTTTTTTTATAAATTTGTTTAAATTTTTTTTATTTATTTTATTTATTTATTTATTTGTTTATTAAGACATACACAGTACATTATAATACAGATTATAAGGTACGTTAAATTAAATTATTACATGGTTATGTACCTATTACGTAAGTCCATAGAATGTCATTTGGTAATTACTTCTGAGATATGAACCGGTCTTAAAACTTAATTATTGAATGTATGAGTAATAATAATAAAAAGGAAGAAAAAGGGGGGGGGGAGATAAGGAGACATTTTAAAATCAAGAATTATATGCTCACTAATTATTGTAATTGACTGATTAAAGTTTAATGAAAAGTTAAGTGTAAGTAATTTTAAAACAATTATATCACGCCAAGAAATTTAATAAATTAGTTTTGTATGTTTGCAAGGAATCATGAAAAATGTCTAAGTGTAGTAATTTTTCATAGTGGGTATAAGTTATGATTGCGCGAGTAATTGGTGAGTTACTCGCTGCATTAGTGTTATTGGATTCTATATGAAAAAGAGAAGTGTGCCTGGTACGCCTCATTGGGACATTTAAACCAATAGTGGATAGCAATTCAGGACTATCTATTTTATTATTTAGCAGGTTATACAGAAACAGCAGATCTGATAATGTGCGTCTATTTTGTAAACTTAACATGTTATTGTAGTTTTGTTGTATTTCTTGAATAAATATTTAGAGAATTTATTCTATATACTTTCTACTATATCTATGTACACCTTATATTGATGATTCCATACCGGGGACGCATACTGCGTCCCCGGTATGGAATCATCAATATAAGGTGTACATAGATATAGTAGAAAGTATATAGAATAAATTCTCTAAATATTTATTCAAGAAATTACTCCAGTGGACTTCTGACCAATGAACAAAACAACATTTCAAGAGTTTTAGCACTTTTGAAAACTTTACATATTCTTAGTAGGAAACCTAGCATCTTGTAGGATTTTGATATTATGTGTTCGATATGCTTATCAAAAATTAATTTGTTGTCTAAATAAACACCTAGATCTTTACATGTAGACGAAGATTGTAAAGGTTTATTATTCGAGTTGTAAGAATAGATGATTTTATTTTTATTTCTAGTAAATGTAATTGAGTGACACTTAGAAATGAAACTTAAATAAAATTATTTTACTAACTGACCCGGCCACGCGTTGCTATGGCTAACGAAGCACAACGCCATCTATTGGATGGTTCCCCAACCGTTATAACCACCGCCATCTGTTAATTTGCATACAAATCAAATCCATACTGCACGCTGACAGCCGGCTCGTCCACCGCTTACAGACATTCTTCTTTATATATTACATATTTTAATCTATAAGCCGTCCTCATGAATCACTCTCTATTGGTGAAAACCGCATGAAAATACGTTCAGTAGTTTTTGAGTTTATCGCGAACAGACAGACGCGGCGGAGGACTTTAAATTATAATACGTAGAAATTATATCTAAAAACTAATGTGAAAACTGCCCTAAGCCGGTGGGACTATGGCACCTCCAACGAGGTCATCCAATGTACAAGTCACACGCGGTAGAATAAAACCTTCAGAAAACTAAAGTAGACAGGAGTGGAGAGGCTACGAAGAACCGCATAAACAGGAGACCGATAGGCTACGAAGCACCGCACAAAGAGGAGATCATAGGCTACGAAGCACAGCACACAGAGGAAACCGATTATACTTTTTTTTTCAGCCACTGATCGGTCGTTACTATCTCATTCTCGCGCAGTCTTAATCCTGTACATATGTATGTCTCTTTCTAGTGTCGCTTTTTCGTTTCATAGATGTTCAAATTACAACAGTGCTAAAGAAGTTTTCACATCAAAATGACTGAATTTTCACGAAGTAAAACGTGCAAAATATAATGATAATACAAGTACGTAGTTCACACGTGGTAGAAGTGAAAACTTCAGAAAAATAAAGTAGACAAGAGCGGGGAGGCTAAGAAGTACCGCACAAAGAAGAGAACGATTTTTCTATGCTCATTATCTCACAGGCTAAACCCTACAGATGTATACGTTTTGTCTCTTTAGAGTCGCTTTTTCGTTTCATCGAGTTGAAATCACAACGGTCCTGAAGAAGTTTCAACGTCAAAAATATTATTGGCAATGCAAAATTATGTGGTTTTTCTATTGAAAATTATATCGCCCAGAAATATTTTAGATTCTTTTAAGTAAATTCTGCGAGTAGAACACATATTTGCCTTTGAAATAATAAACTATTTTTTATTAGTAGTTTTATAGGCTCAGAGAAAAATAAAGGGGAGGAATGCAGATCCGGGCACCACTTTTTTTTGGCAGAAAACCATGTTTTCACCGAGTTTTAAGTTGAGAACTTTAACCTGGAAGGTGAAAAAAAGTGCGGAAAGCAATAAAAAAAAAATTGAATAAGTAATTAATTTTCAATTACGTTAAGAAAAATTTCACTTCGCCAACCAATACTGTTAGTCCACCTGCCATTTTGTCACTAACCCATCACTAACCTAAAAGAAAATCAGTGTTGCCAACTCTCAAAAATATTTATCCCTAAACTAAACTCAAAAACCCCTAGAAACCGACAAATTACTTGAAAAATTTAAAAATAATAATTTTAAAATTTTTAATTACTAGCGGCTACGCTAGGTTTGTGTAACATGGTTTGTGATTCAAAAGAAAGTGCCCCTTTATAACGCCTACTCGCGTCAAGGCAAGAAAAACATCCCAGTTTTCAAGTAGTTTAGCGGCTACGCTAGGTTTGTGTAACATGGTTTGTGATAGAAAAGAAAGTGCCCTCTTCGTAGCGCCTACTCGCGTCACGGCAAAAAAACATCCCAGTTTTCAAGTAGTTTAGCGGCCACGCTAGGTTTGTGTAACATGGTTTGTGATAGAAAAGAAAGTGCCCCCTTCGTAGCGCCTACTCGCGTCACGGCAAAAAAACATCCCAGTTTTCAAGTAGTTTAGCGGCAACGCTAGGTTTGTGTAACATGGTTTGTGATAGAAAAGAAAGTGCCCCCTTCGTAGCGCCTACTCGCGTCACGGCAAAAAAACATCCCAGTTTTAAAGTAGTTTAGCGGCTACGCTAGGTTTGTGTAACATGGTTTGTGATAGAAAAGAAAGTGCCCCCTTCGTATGTATACTAAAGCACTGTTTACACGCACACTTCAGAACGATCGAATCCCGCGCCACTTCAGGCACTGGTTTGTCTAGCAGGATTGTGTATAATACCTATTATCTTTACTTTAAAAAATAATCTACGTTTTTAAATGGTTTGTCTAACGGGATTGTGTATGTTATCTTTATTTTAAAAAACATCCCAGGATTTGAATGGTTTGTCTCCATTCCAGTACCTACGCGCCTTATTATTTATTCCCTACAATCGTATCTAGGCTCTTGTATCAGGTATCCCTACCAACAAATTAGTATCAAATGGCGGACACAGGCGGACAATATCTGTTCATGAAGGGTCATTTCATACATTCTTTAAACGGCTGTATCTCCCTCAATTTTGCCGAGCGCGCCTTAATTTCTTTTTTATTCAACTTTTCCACACTTTTCTCATCTAGAAAGTGCATTTTTATTAAATTTCCAAGTGGTGCCCGGATCTGCATTTCACCCAAATAAAGTAGCAGGATTATATAAAATGCTTAAAAGTTCAAAATCTCCTACTTACGAACCCCTTTTCGGTTATGGTTTTATTGTACAATGTGGAAAATTAAATTCTTTAGAAAATACGGTATTCACACAAAATATAACTAAATGTTCCGAAGGCGTATGCAGAGAGGATGTACTGCCGAATAACAAAATTATAAAACACCGAGTTTTCTTCTTGTTTTAAATGTCACATGTTCAAAATTTCATCAATCTCGGCATAAATCTGTAGATTTGCTAACAAATCAAATCCACACAGCCCGCTTGCCAGCCCGCTCTTCCACCACATACAGACATATATCAACCAATTTACACAAAACCTTGACAAATTACATACCTAAATCTTTTTTTTTTGTTATTTGTTTTTGGGGTGTTATGCCGTGTTGCGCTACCTCCTCCTTTAGCCAACGTTTCGGACAGCGTTACAGTGTCCATCATCAGGGCAGATGTGTGATGGTAGCGCTACACGGCATAACACCCCAAAAACAAATAACAAAAAAACTTTTGGCCGTGAAAATCTAAAATCATATCTACCTAAGCCTTTTTCATGAATCACTATTGATGAAAACCGCATGAGAATCCGTTCAGTAGTTTGTGATTTTTGACGACAGATAGAAAGACGCGACGGAGGACTCTATATTATAATATGTAGAGATATTTTCATTTACGAAATACCGACAATATTAATAAAATATAGTTTGATATAATGCATCACAACAACATAATGCATCATAATGCATCACAATGCAACATAATGCATCACATAAATAAACTGAGAAATGACTGTGCGACTGGACCTGACAAACTTGACACTAAACTAATAAAAGAAATAAAACACCAAATAGCCCTACCCTTCACCTACATCTGTAATCTGAGTATTACTAGCGGTATATTCCCCAGCCATTTTAAAAGTGCAAACATAGTACCAATTTACAAATCCGGAGATAAAAATAATCCCTCTAACTATAGGCCTATATCACTTTTAAATGTTCTCACAAAAGTACTCGAAAATCTAGTGAAAATCCAACTGGTAGACTATCTAGACAACCATAAGATTCTATCAGAAAATCAGTACGGTTTTCGAAAGAATATGGGAGTACAGAATGCAATATTAAAAGTGACAGAAACCATTATAAAAAATGTTGACCAAAAAAAAAGCTGTATTGCGGTTTTTCTAGATCTAAGTTAAGCTTTTGATACAGTGTCCCATAAAATCCTCCTTAAAAAATTAGATAACATAGGTATTAAAAACTCTGCATATAACTGGTTCAAATCATATATAACTGATCGCAGCCACGCACTAAATTTAGGCAACGTAACAAGTCAAAACAGATACATAACTTACGGTGTTCCCCAAGGAAGTACATTAGGACCCATACTATTTTTACTTTACATCAATTGCCTGTGTCAGTTAGATATTAGCGGAGATGTTATATGCTTTGCAGATGACACTGTTCTCATTTTCGCTTCTGATTCCTGGACAAATGTATACAAAAAAGCTGCCGAAGGAATCAACCGGATTAAAAATTGGCTAGACAATAACCTGCTAACACTAAATATAGACAAAACAAAATACATGACATTTAGTATAGATTCCAGACGACAACCAAGACCCAATGAAAACCTAACCATACACGACTGCACATCTAAAAAAAACTGCCTGTGCAACCCGCTTACACGGACTCAGATAATCAAATATTTAGGCATTTACATTGACAACTATTTTAGATGGACAGAACAAATAAATAAAACGGCGGGTAAAGTAAGGAAACTTATATATTTTTTTAAGAACATGCGAAACATAATGCCAGTGAAGACTTTAAAAACTATATACTACGCGTTAGGACAATCAATTATCACCCACGGTATGATTGGTTGGGGTGGTGCTGCGAAGACTAATATGGACCCTCTCGACAAAGCGCAAAAGGCCTTAATTAAAGTTATTACTAAAAAACCTTTCAGATTCTCGACAATACAGTTATTTCAAGACTTTGCTGTATTGAACATACACCAACTGTACATCAAAATTATATCTATACATTACCAAAGAGACAAACTAAACCATGATACTGCACAACACAATTACGACACAAGACATAGACATCGACACATGACTCCGAAGACAAATACTACATTTGGACAAAGACATTATCACAATTTGGCTCCAAAATGTTTTAATTTAATTGAAAAAGATATAAAAGATATTCTAGTGACAAAAAATCTAAAACGCAAAATTCATACGTGGGTAGTAAACAAGGGTATTGCATACTGCGTGCAGATAACTTGATCAACCAACACACTCAACGCCTGTATTTTTTTCTCTTTTCTTCTTAACTATTTTCATCTATTTATCTCATATCTTTTTTTTCATTTCTTTATATTTTTTTCTTTTATTCCATTTATCTTTTTAATTTAAAATTATATTTTTTATCTTCCAAGATTAAGATTTTAAAATTAAATTAAATTCCTGCCACCTCAGAACAGGCTCAGCCTAGTGAGGTGGTATATACCAAAACATATATATATATGTATATGTGGGTATATTGTATATATTGTGGTTAATAAAAAAAAATAAAAAAAATATCCAATTCCGAAGGTATTTTTGACGTTGATTTTATTTGAAGTTTAAATTGATGAATAATGCACAAAAGAAAATAATTTTACAATAAACATTTCGGGGACCAGGTCGTGGGGATCAAGTTTCAAGGGATCAAGGAGCGGGATCAAGTTTCGGGATCGGGGGAGGGGGGGGCAAATGTCGGGGGGGGGACAAATGTCGGAGGTGGGCAAATGTCGGGGGGGGCAAATGTCGGGGGGGGGGCAAATGTCGGGGGGGGGGGACAAATTTCGGGGGATCAAATGTCGGGGGACGAACTGTTGGGTCACTAAATTTCGTCATACTATTTTCTTTATTGAAAATGTCAACAATAAGCTAATTAATCCCAGCGAGAGCTCGTACGTTTCTTTTCGATATTCGTCCTCTTCCTTCGCAAGCGCTTTACGAAAACGGAAAAAGATATTACTAGAAAGATGACGACAAGTACGATCTCTCACTGGGATTATTGCGCGGGCTATTATAATTGCACAAGATTTTGAAATCACAGAGCGCGCTTGGCAACAAAATTATGATGAACCCGTCACATTTAAAATAAATTAAAATAATGCTTTATGCAATTTCGAAGGAGAGCCCCGAAAGTAAGAAATTCTACCACAATACTGTAAACATGGTTACTTGATATCACAACGTCACACTTTCAATTAAAAATCATATAAAAACCCGTTCACGTAAGCTACAATGCTGCGTATACATGCACGAACATGAACGCGAGCCGAACTACGAATCATGGGAAAAGAACGAAGCAACGACAAACGGCGCAGTTGCTTTTTTTACGTTAGCTCCACACAGGAGGCTTCGAGGAAAATTCCTTCAGGGCCTGTGTCATCTTAGGGGATACTGTGTGGAGGGTTTTTTTAAGGAAAGGGAGAGGAGAGGAGAGGAAGTTTTGGGAAGGAAATAGGTATAAGAGTGGGTAGGAATCTGGGCCTTAGTGTGTCCAGGAGTGATGTACGTATGAATCCATCCCTCCAACTGCTGTGCAAGGCGATGGGTCGAAACACTGGCTGGAGGATAAAAGATCTCCCTCAAACAGTCTCTCTCGATCCTGCCCACCACGCAGCAGTTGGGCAGACGTATCAGCCACCAAGACCTGGACAAACCTCATGAGAGCGGGCAACCTTGCTACGTCACCAAACGTAGCGAACCACTTGGGGTGATCTATGGCAGAAGTGTTGTTTATCAAATAAATGGTTCCCGGGGCGACGCGCGACGGTTACCCATACCCACCTTCCAAATTGAAAAATTGCTTAGTTTCTTTCCATTAATTCACGGTTCGGTTCGCGGAAATACCTAACCCATACGTAACGTGACGTTAATAAATTCCAAAAAATGAAAAACAAAACTTTTAGAGTAATCCCGAAACCAAAAGAAATTTACTAACTCCCCAAACACTTCAAAACGTTACTTTATATCACAACAAATTATTGCGCAACATTTTGAAATTCTAAAAATACAACAAAAAGAAAATGAAATTCACTAAGAAATTAAATTGTTTGGAAATAAAATGATTTAAGTAAATGAAATAATATTGAAATGATTTTGTACAGTATTGCAATACAAAATTTTATATTGCATAACATTTCAGGCGGCCCCCAGACGATCAATTATATTGCTCATTATTACGAATTGTGCAATATTATGACGGTTTAGGGTTAATATTGAAGATTGCTCAGTGATTGAACAAAAGTTTGAGTGAGTTTAATTTTTATTACACCATATTTTTCCATTGCATCGTGTAGGGTCAGTATTGCACAATATTTTTTCAATTTTTCGTAAATTATCGACAAGCCGCCGCATGCCGCTACACTTTAAATAGGCATACAATTCACAAGAACCATCGGTTTCAGTCGAGATAGACTGAAAAATATGTATTAAAATTCGATTTTTATTAAAAATTTAAAAATCACCATCTCCATTACGGTCATGTTTTTTGTATAGATTTGACATTTGTGAAGTTTCGTTTCAAACTTAAAACGCATGAATTACTTAATTTACCCAAACTAAGTATAATATTTGAGGTTTCGTAATTAATTACAAGAACTGAATCATTTGTAAGACGTTTATTGACACTGTTGACAAGTTCAAGGTTATACATCAAGTGACGCGACAGACCTGCCAACTATCAGCATTTGACAGCTGGTTATTATTATTACCAACATAACATCCTTTCCTCCTTCCATTTTTTATTTATTTTTATATCAAACCAAATAACAATGACAAAGAAACTTAAGAGTAATCACTATGACTAAATCGTACAGGGGGTTTCACAACTCTGCCAGACCTAGTTATAATATCATTATTTCCACTAGTGCTGGGTAAAGGTTCAATAACAATTTCATTTTCCTGACTTGTAAAGTCTTGCCATTTATCGGGATTCTCATAACTTGATTTTGACTTAAGACAACTTTTTTTTATTTGATTAACATGAACCTTTTTCACCTCTCCTCCGATTAATTGAATTAGATACACCCATGGACTTAATTTCAACTTAACAGTTCCCTGAAACCATTTCATAGGACCTTTCACATGTCTTAAATAGACCAAAACATTATCATTTTCTTTAAATTCTTTCAATGCATTTTTTGTTGATTGTTTGACATTTTGTGATTGTTTACTTTTATTGACATGACTTTCTTCTGACAAAATATGTAGTGGTGTACGTGGCTCATATGAAAATATTTTAGCCATTGGAGATACACCCGTAACAGAAGTAGGAGTGGAACGATAACTGTACAGACAATCTATTAGACGTTGAGCTGGCGATAAAAATTTAGAATTTTTCGAAAACATAAATTTAATTAATATTTTTTTGAAAGTTTGAACAGACCGTTCCGCTAATCCATTTGACTCGGGATTATACGGCGGACAAAATAATAATTTTATTGACTTTTCTTTACAAAAAATAGAAAATTCTTTGCATGAAAATGGGGGACCATTATCACAAACAATAGTTTTCGGAAAAGTGAATCTGGAAAAAACTTCACTTAATTTAGATAACAAATCCGAATATTTAGTATTTTTCATGTAAAAACATTCTACCCACTTTGAATATGAGTCGCAAACTAATAAGTATTTTGAACCTTTTAAATCAAAAAAATCCAAATGGACTCTTTCCCATGGACTTTCAGCAATAGGCCAACTATGACGTACATTTTTGTTAGCATTTTGTACAGACTGACACATTTCACATCTAGAAATAACATCTTCAATATCTTGATTCATACCTAACCACCATACATATGAACGAGCAAGAATTTTTGATCTGACTATACCAGGATGACCATAATGTATTAAATTTAGGACTTTGGACTTAAGAGATTCTGGTATTACAATTCTGTCACCAAATAAAAGACATTTTCCTTTGACCGACAGTAAATTTTTAAACTTGAAATATTTTTTAATTTCTGGACTTGACAAGTTTTCAATCCAACCGATTGAAACATACTTAATGACTTTACATAATGTTTCATCTTTTTCAGAATGACTTTCAACTTCTGAGAATGGAATTAATGGTGTAGACATGTATACAAAATTACATTCCTCAATATTGAATTGTTGTTTACTTGGCAAACGTGACATTACATCTGCTTGAGGAATTTTCAATCCTTTTTTATATTCCAATTTATAATTGTACGCAGACAATATTATAGACCATCTTATAAGACGTGATGCTGCTAAAACGGGGACTTTTTTGTTTTCAGCAAATAAAGACAACAATGGAGCATGATCAGTATATATCGTAAAATGACGACCAATTAAATATTTGTGAAATTTCTTAATTCCAAAAATAATAGCAAGGGCTTCCTTGTGCAATTGGCTATAATTTCTTTGAGCTGAATTTAATGTTGCAGACTCAAAAGCTATAGGAAATTCTTGATTCTTTACGACATGACTTAAGACACAACCGACACCGTATGCACTGGAATCGACTGTAAGACACAATGGTTTTGACGGATCAAATAAAACTAACATAGTTTTATCTGACAAAAGAGACTTACTATTTACAAATGCCTTTTCGCATTCATCAGACCAACACCATTTTACATTTTTTCTTAATAAATTATGAAGTGGTTCTAGCACTGTAGGACACATAGGAATAAAATTCCTATAAAAATTCAACATTGACAAATATGACTTTAGTTGAGTAATATTTTCTGGACACCCAGTAGACTTAATTTTCTCAACTTTCGACAAAGACGGACTTTTGCCTTGACCTGACAAAGTAAACCCTAAAAATTCAAAAGAATTCACAAAAAATTCACTTTTTGACACATTAATTTTTATATTAAACTCATTTAATTTTGACAAAACTTTATCCAATGTATCAGAACACTCCTTCTCGTCTTTACCACCTATACAAATATCATCAATATATGCAGCACAGTTTTTTATGCCACCCAAAACTGTATCAATTACCATTTGAAAAACGGCAGGAGCCGATGACAATCCATAAGTTAAACGATTATAGACATATAAACCATTACATGTATTAATTGTAAGTAATTCTTTACTAGAATCTGACACAGACAACTGTAAATATGCGTTTGTTAAATCTAATTTACAGAATACTTGACAACCTGAAAATTTATTAAAAATATCCTCTGGACGTGGAATAGGATATTGATCAATTCTCAATTGTGGATTGACTGTAGATTTCAAATCTGCACATAAACGTAATTTTCCATTTTGTTTAGGTACACAAACTATTGGAGAAGACCAACTACTATATTTAACTTTTGAAATAATGCCTTCGCTTTCAAGACGACTTAGCTCTTGACATACTTCAGCACGAAGTGCATAAGGAACTTCATATGCTTTGTGAAAGACAGGAGTAGCATTATTTTTTAAACTTAAATTCACAGAAAATTCTTTAATTGGTAAATCGTTATTAGTAATCGAAAAAGAATTTAAATATTTTTGTGACAATTTTTTAACAATATTTGTTTTATTTTTCTCGCTGACAGACACTGAATTTACAGTATTATTATGCATATTTGACATTAAAGAACTTATGAAAGTATTTTCCCAAGATGGATTAAACACTTTTAACCAATTTCTACCCAAAATAGCATCAGACGACAGATTTTTTATAACCAATACTGGTAAATCCATTACAACATTAGAATCCACAACATTTACTTTTGCCATAAAAAATCCAAAACAAAATAAATTCTGACTATTTGCTGTGAACAAATTACCGTAGAATTGACTTAACTGACAAGTTTTGAAAAATTTTAAATACATTTTGTTACTTATTAATGTCGAAGAACTTCCTGTGTCAATCATAAAAGACATATTGATACCATTTACAATTAAATTAATTTTCGCTGTATCAGACACTGACATATTTAATACATTTACATTATTGACACATTTTACGTGATTGATGATTGATTTTGCATTTGGACAAAATTTCGACGTATGCCCGTAAATATTACACTTGTAACATTTCCACTTTTTTGAAGGACATAACTCCGGTTGATGAGTTATAAAACACCTCTCGCATCTTCTGGACCCTTGACGTGATGGAGATGACAGTTGACTTGATGACCTTGAACTCCTTTGACCCTTGAATCCAGTCCTTTCACCCTGATGAAATCGCCTACTAGGACTATTCTGACGTGAAGGGCGATCCTTTGAGACATGACATGTTTTTTTATGTGACATTTTTGACTTGACTTCACAGATTTCCGATGTAACATTTTCTTTGTGTAAAATTTGCTCTGAGCTGTGACTTACTGTCTCAATATTTTTGACAATTAATTTTGCTTTCTCAAAAGTTAACGATTCATCTTCAGATAGCAATCTTCTAGTCATTGCATCATCTTTTAAACCACACACCAATTTATCTCTCAGAGCTTGGTCTAGAAAAGCACCAAAATTGCATGATATTGACAGACTTTTTATATCCGTAATATAATCATCGATTCCTTCGTTAGAATGTTGTTTCCGGTTATAAAATTTATATCTTTGCGCAATTGTACACCTTTTTTCTTCATATTTACTCCTCAGTGTTGTTACAATATCGTTGAAGGTTAAATCTTCTAGATTTTTCGGATGCACCGTTTCTTTTAAAATTTTAAATTTCTCCGCACCGATCAATATACACAAATATCCAATTTTTTCTTTCTCTGCGATATTAATAATTTTTAGATACATTTGTATGCGTTCCAAAAACATATTGAAACTTTCGCAATCTGGTTCGAAATGAGGCACTGGCAAGGTACTACTCGACATGTTGAAAAAAATGTTTTTTCCACGGCGAAATCACTGTTAATACTATTCACACACGTTTTAACTGATAAACTGATTTTCCTCGTCGCCAATTATAATATTTGAGGTTTCGTAATTAATTACAAGAACTGAATCATTTGTAAGACGTTTATTGACACTGTTGACAAGTTCAAGGTTATACATCAAGTGACGCGACAGACCTGCCAACTATCAGCATTTGACAGCTGGTTATTATTATTACCAACATAACACTAAGAACCTAAAAACCTATTTTGTGTTCGTAAATAGTTGTTTCTTGTAATAATTGTTGAAATTTAGTATAATTTCCGTAATCTGTGCATAAAAATGCGGCGGCTTATCCATAAATTAATGATCGTTTTATTGTGCAAATTAATCGATCGTTTGGATTCAAAGCGCCTTTCAATCTTATTGAACAATAAAATATATTGTACAATGTTATTGTATCGTCTAGGGGCCGCCTTAGATAGGTACTTAAAATATTGTGAAATAAAATCAAACTCACTTGAGTTAGCTTTAGCCATGTTTGGTGACCAGATACGAACGTTAGAAATTCCAACCTTCCTCCTCAGCGTCTCCTTCCATCCCCCATGTCCTTCAGCTTCAAGATACCAGGGGAGCCATAGATACATAGGGGAGCCATAGATCCACTAGCTCCGGTCCTTCGCGCAGTAGAAAACTTGTCTGAAATGAAATTTACAAAAGTTATGAAAGTTAGTTACTAATGTAAAATAAACAATTTGATTCATTGCCGTTTGTTGCAGAACACACGAATATAAAATTCTTTAAAAAAGCAGCAAATAAACTAAAGAGACATTAAAAGAATGAATTAGTAATTAAGAGGAAATACTAGCTGCGCTTTTCTATACAAACGTATTCCCCGTTTATCTCTCTGGATTTTGACCCTAGAGCAAAATTTTTTTTTACATAATATAGATATTGACCACTAGCGTGTCGGTACGTTTTGTTTTTTTTGATAATTTACTTCTCATAGAAGTTACGACCTTCCAAAAATGAATAAAATTGCCTAATTTAAACGCCGTCAAAAAACGTTCAGTATACAAACTAAACAATGTATTTTGAAAAAAAGCAAAACGTACCGACATAGAATATTTTCTTTTAATACAGTTAGTGAAAAAAAATTTTTAAATCCGTCCAGTTTTGGAGAAGAAAAATGGGGAATACAAAACATCGATTTCGAAGATTTTATTTAGGTATTTTCGGCCCGACGTGCAGGTGTCCCTTTCGCTCATTTCTCCTGAGGGGGGCCGGGGAACGTGGGTTTTGACAAATACATACATATAATGCGAAGTAGTGATGTAAAGAATTTTATCGGTAGACTAGTGTTGTCCTTGCCCGAGTAATCGATATTTTTTATTCGTTTTTTTTCTGTTTAGTGACTCATCGCGGTATACCAATACTGACCGAGCTTTCATACTAAAATTGTGCAAAATTAAATTTTTTTATGTCAAGTACTATAATAAATTTTCAATTTGGGAGGCGTTTTAGGTACCATCGCCCCGGGAACCATTTATTGGATAACCAACACCCCCGCCACTTGGTCACCGCAAGTGGTCCTCTATGTTTGGTGACAGAGCCTGGGTTCCCGGGTTCACGGATGAGGTCTGCATGGGTTTTGGTGGCGGATAATTTTGTCCACTTACTGCGTGGCGGGCCGGATTGGGAGAAACTGGAAGAGGAAGATCTTTTGATCTCTACAGCTGGACTCTCCACCATCATTTCATACTTTTACCTACCTTTTCCCTACCCAAAACTTCCTTTCCTTCCTTATCCTAAAAATACCCTCCACACAGCTTCTCCAATGATGTCCAACAACTTCTCCAACAAAGTCCCTGAGCGATTATTTTTCCTCGGTGCCTCCAATGTGAGGTTTATGTTTTTAAAAAAAATCTGTTTCAAATTTTTAGTTGAGAGTCGCTTACATTGTCTTCAGTGATTAATTGAAATTTTTTGTTTGTAAACACTTTATTGTACAAAATTTTTTACCACTATACAATGAATTTTAAACAATTTATGATTTAGATCTTTCTCTCGCCGGTAAATTTCTTGATATGCGACCGTCAATTGTTTCTGGTAAAAGGCATTGGTGGTAGAAGTTTTTCTAACAGTGGTTCAATTTTTTGCCAGATTGAATCGTCCCTTTCAATTTTTTCATACGGCAAACCTTTAGGACTCCACACGACAAAATAACAGTATTTACGACGAGTAATGTGTAACTGGCCTTGTACTTGGTAGAAGTAATTGTGATTCCGTTTTAATGTTGAAGCATTGTCTTCAATTTTACAGTTATCAATTTTTTTTGTTCAAATCCTTCTTCTGGTGACATATTTACTATACTATATGGGCATTTCACTTCAATTATAGAATCCTTGCCAAAAAGGCCATCCGGACTTGCCGCTAAAAAGTTTTTGTTTTCATCGATAAATAGTCCACAGGCGAATACCTCTAATTTTGTTTCTTTTGTAAATTGCTCAATTGCTTGGTTTTCATTTTCTTTCCCATAATTTGTGGCCATATTTCCTTTAAATGGCGAGTACAGTAGCGAGTTTAATACTCTCGCAACTGAAGTTTTTGGCCGTAGCTTACATATTTTTGTCCAAAGTTAGAAGCTGTAAGCCGCTTACGCCTTTCAATTGTCCACAAATTATTATTGCTTTGGCCCACCGTATTCCTTTCGAGTTCATCCTTATTCGATGGAGATAATTCTTTGAAAAATTCCTCTTTATCGTTTCAAATAATTCAGCTGGCATATCTGGATCTAATTCCAATTGACCATAATTTTCATCAGGCCCTGCAACTTTTTTTCTCTTTTCTGTCGTGTTTTCGTAATACCTTAGTTTTATTTTTCGACACCTCTGTATTGTCTCCTTCGAACGTCGTTTTCTTTCAATAAAATGCTTCGTGTAGTTGCCAGGACTGTGGCCTTGGATTTTTTTTGTATTCGTGAATGGGTTGTCATTTCACTATTCCACGAAGTTACTGCTCAAGAAGCTCAACTGCTGAAGTTATCCCATTTTTGTAAAATTTGCTCTTTTTCCGCCTATAAATTTGGCTATAACGTTGTTGAATTGCTCCACAGTGTTATTTGTCACGTTAATAATAAGACTTTCTGCATTTGCTATTAGAGACGACAATAATTGTTGAATATCAGTCCTGTTCCACAATCTTGAAGATCGCTTACTAAATTTGGATCATTAGTATACTTCTCCGACTTGCAATAGTATGACGAACATTTTGTATGATCACCAAAAACATGGTTTGCGGCATTTTTTTGTCCATTTTCAGATTTTTTACTTTATCACTTTGTGCCGTGTTTTCTTGCTCTTTTCTGTAATTTACTGCTCAAACTATAGCTTTTCTCATACGTAAAACGTTTGCTTCAACCTTTTTCCTTATGTGAACTGGTACAAAGCCTTTAGCGTTGTTGGTTTTTTTTCTAAGTGCTTTTATTTTATTGCAAAAATTGCGAAGTAAGTGATTTTTGCACTTTTTTTTGTACTATGAAGTTGGGCCTGAAGCCTTGGGTTGAAGTTTCGCTAATATTGTCTTCATGTAATTAAATATTACAATTTAAGGTTTTATAAAGTTGAAAATAAAAATAAAAAGTTTTGAAGTTTAAAAAAATTATATATTTGTTTCCTTTATTTCAAACTGACTGTAATAAATATTTAAAAAAAATGTGTAGGTAAATCTATCTATAGGTAAAAGACCAACATTTTTTATTGAATTTTGAACGAACTAACACATCCTTTTTTGTATTTACTGCTTAAAGAAACTCAAAAATACAGGAGTACAAATCAAACCTCAGCAAGCGATATATCTAACATTTTAAACATTATTATTTACAAACATGTCAACTCACACGTATGATACACACAACACAATAAATCCATTTAGATTTAATTGTCTAATAAAATATGTAAGTGCTTTTATCTTTTTCGTTATCGTAATTTTAATTAGAAAAAAACTTAAGGTGGGCTATTTTTAAACCTTTTTTATCTCTACATATTATAAAGTAAAGTCCCCCGCGCCGTCTTTCTGTCTGTCTGTCTGTCTGTCTGTCTGTTCGCGATAAACTCGAAAACTACTGAACGGATTTTCATGCGGTTTTCACCAATAGATAGAGTGTTTCGTGAGGAAGGTTTACGTATGTAATTTGTCAAGGATTTGTGTAAATTGGTTGAAACATAACGATAATTGTTAGAAGTGTCGGAAAAATTCCAGCCGCCTGGTAGCTTTCATCGAAAACGCTGCCTAATCCTTTTGGGATATAACAAAACAACGCTTGGTGGGATATTCCTCTTTTATAGATCTACAAAAAAGTCCGCGATGGCATATATCTATCTTTTACTATACGCATTCTATCTTCTTATCTTATTATTCTTATCAATTGCATTTTAGATATAATGTGTATAGTAAGCTATCCGTAAAAGATAGATATATGCCTTCGCGGACTTTTTTGTAGATCTATAAAAGAGGAATATCCCACCATTAATTGTTTTGTTATATCCAGGGCTGGGCAGTATTTGAAATACTTGTAATTGAAATACGTATTTGAAATACAAATACGTATTTTGTATTTGTATTTCAATTACTTCCTAAAAATGTATTTTGTAATTGGTATTTCAATTACATGGGGCTGAGGTATTTTGTAATTTGTATTTCAAATACTTATGGCTTCAAAATACATTTTCAAATACATTTAGCGATCTTAATAATGATAATGAAAAATAAACTGACATAGATAATACGTAGACTAAAAACGCTAGAATCCAGAGCTATATGTTATGTGTGTTAATATTTAGAGTTGGCAACACGTCCTGTGCTATAATAGCACTGTTATTGTACATTTTCTATCATATTTGTATCATATTATGTAATGCTTGTCATTGCTTTGTATTGTACATTTTTGTGTCATAGTATTAGATCAAGCACTATAGGAATAATTTGACTGAATACTAAACTATTTTTAAGTTAATTACAGTAGAGCGCACTTGAAGTGAAATAACTAGTGTCCGACCGAAACAGGATTTTCTACCGAAAACGAAACCGAATATTCGATATCTTTCTCAGTTTCGGCCGAAACCGAAACCGAAACTTTTTTAGACATGTTAAAAATCTATTGTTTACTGAAATTCGGCTTATTTTTTACACTTTTATTCACTATAAAGTAAGGACCTCATAAATTGAGTACTATAATTTTAATTGCGTTTACAATCACAACATTTTTTTACATTAACTCCACATGAGAGACCCAGAGAAAAATAATTTCCCTCAGGGCGTATGTCATCTTTGAAGATGCTGTATGGAGGGTCTTTTTGGGGAGAGGAAGGAGGGAGGAAACATAGAGGCCGGGTTCCACAGCCGAGCTGTTGAACTCAAGAATGAGTCATAGAAACGACCCGTTCTCATGTGACTATATAGTATATTTCGGATAGCGCCGTGTACGGAGACTAGCATTAAAAAGTAGTATGTATATCAACAGGGTACTTGTGGTTTCGTCACAATTACGAAGATTGTAAGTATCTCCATGAACGGAGGGCCTTACACCAAGCACATCAAAGGAGGGACTATTCAGAAGATCGCTTCCGTTGAAGGAGATTAGATTTTAATTTTTATTTACACTTGTTAAATAAAATTAAATATAGAATGAAATAAATAAAAATAATTGAAGTTTGTGATTACATAAACTCACAATACAAGCACGCCGGACCGGCCAGCGAACTCAGTTGATGATGGTGGATGACACACGAGCCACGAACTCACCGGAAGTCAGTCAAACGGCACGCGATAATTCACAAATGCAGAGTTTCGGTGCGGCCGAAGGTTCGGCAGATTTTCTGCCGAAACCGAAACTGATGCCGAAACTAGATTTTTTTACCGAACCTTGACGAAACCGAAACCGAACCTTCGGTCGGTCACTAGAAATAAAACAAAATAGCGCTATACAAATGTCGTGTTATAATAATAATATATTATTATTATATTACCTAACACCTGAGTCCTTTACCACAAATTTTACAAGTGAAGCGGAGATGAGATGTGTCTTTTGAGCAATATGATTGGTCAATTTTTGCACGTCTCTGTTTCACTCTGCTCAACATTGCTTCTATTTAAACGCACCCTTAGATAAGGGCATTTATGACAATTTATTGCAACCAAAGGTTCTACCAAAACCAAATGTATTTTGTATTTTGTAATTTGTATTTTGTATTTGAAAGAAAAAAATGGTTAAAATACTGTATTTTGTATTTTGTATTTCAAATACATGACTTGAAAGTATTTTGTATTTCGTATTTTAAATACATGCGAAAAAGTATTTTGTAATTTGTATTTCAATTACAGCAAAGCATGTATTTTGCCCAGCCCTGGTTATATCCCAAAAGGATTGTGCAGCGTTTTCGATGAAAGCTACCAGGCGGCTGGACTTATTTCCGACACTTCTAACAATTATCGTTATGTTTCAACCAATTTACACAAATCATTGACAAATTGCATACTTAAACCTTCCTCACGAAATACTCTGTATATTGGTGAAAACCGCAGGAAAATCCGTTCAGTAGTTTTCGAGTTTATCGCGAATAGACAGACAGATGGCGCGGGGGACTTTATAATATGTAGAGATAGAGATAATCGGTCAAAAATACATTTTTGTTGCATATGCATTTTTGAGTTTTTTTTTTAATAAGATAGGTAAGTGCCAAATTATATGAGTAGAAATTTAAGTTTTGTGGTATCATCATCATTACATAGTATAAAATGAAGTCGCTCAAAATGTATGTGCGCATAAATCTTTTAAACTACGCAACAGATTTTCATGCGGTTTTCACCAATAGATAGAGTGATTTAAGAGGAAGGTTTATGTGTATAATAAATGCTTATTATAGTAGAGAAAAGCCAAGAAATTCAAATATTCAATTTAGGCAAAGGGCAGCGCGCAGCGGGCAGCTGGCGAGCGGATGGTGTGGATTTTATAAAGGTTGGGTAAATGGCGTTGTGTTTCGTTAGCCACAGCAACGTGTGGCCGGGTCTGCTAGTTATTAATAAAATAAAAACAAAATTATATGTTTATTTCGAATTATAAAATTTGAAAGCGTATTTCATCATCTTTCAAAAACAGTTTTTAGTTTTCGGATGCGTTCACAAATATTAAAGTTATTTGGAATTTATTGGAAAGCGGAAATATTTTGACTTTTCGAAAAACAGGCCCGAGGCCTGAGAGGTTAATACTAATTTTCAATAATAACTAATGTATCATAGAGAATAATCATATGTATGTATATAATAATTCGATGTAGTTGGTTTGACTGCATATTTATAAACGCAAATACAGTGAAAACTTTAAAACTACTAACCTACATAGAGTTCTAGTAAAATAATTCGTAATTTGTCGGTAATAAGCGTGAACAGAAGACATTGTTACAATACCTATCGACGATATTTATAAATAACCGACAATAGCAGACCTCGTGCGTTTAAAAATAATGGGCCCTTTTTCTGTCACACCGCAAGGCCGATTCAAAAACTTCATTAGCGACGAAATAAGTCGAAACATGCTTTATCTAAACAGAATATTGGATATGGCGGTATGAGGCGAAAGACGGTAGGCATGAGACGCAAAGGGGGCGAGAGGGTGTACAAGCCAAACACTCACGTGGTCTCACCAACACATCGATAGCTAGTTCTTTTTTGAGCGCGGTGCGATAGCGAGAATCTTTTAAAATACCTACCGTCGAGATTTCTCACCGGTGCTATTACCTCTTAAGTTGTTATAATCGTAAACGCATTACAATAATATATCAAACAAATATTTAAACAATTTATTACGAACGCACTTACCGAACCGACCGCGAAAGAATCAAAAATATAAAAGAAATATTTTTGGCGCAGGTGGGCACGGGACTCAGTTACCCCTTCCAAATTTCCAACATTTCACAATAATTGTTGTAATAGCGGCGTATTCACAGGTGAGCATGTCCGCCGCGAGCAGTCCGAGCATTACGTCGCACGAGCATTTCTGTTCGTGTCGATTGATTTAACCGGTGGACATCCATACAAAAATGCTCGTCGTTCGTATGCTCGCCGGTGAATGTGCCGCTAGTGCTTGTTAATGCATTATTTGGATATTGGGCTGGTCGTTTGCGTGTGCCTCTCCCTCATTTTTGGAAACAAAGCATGTAAAAAAAGAGAGGTTAAACATGAGCTCTCAATGGCAGATCCAAATAAAGTACCTATAAAATTTTGTCGGTAGCACAAAAATCAAATATTTAAGATAAAAAAATCTTTAAAAAAAATCATGATACGACTTTAGAGGCCTTTTTAGAGATTTTCAAAGACGAAGTTCATAGAAAACCACAAATTTTTACAAAGTGAACAAAATCTTCTTCATCATCATCATCATTTCATTACATAGTATAAAATGAAGTCGCTCAAAATGTATGTGCGCATAGATCTTTTAAACTACGCAACGAATTTTCATACGGTTTTCACCAATAGATAGAGTGATTCAAGAGGAAGGTTGTATGTATAAAACATGCTTATTATAGTAGAGAAAAGCCGAGAAATTCAAATATTCAATTCAGGCAGCTGGTAGCTGGCAAGCGGGTGGTGTGGATTTTATAAATGTTGGGTAATGGCGTTGTGTTTCGTTAGCCACAGCAACGTGTGGCTAGGTCTACTGGTTATATTTATATTATTATATTATATGTATTGCTTGGCTGTATATGAGTTGCCTAAGCGCTGCTAAACCATTCATCCGATTGCGGTGACATTTTGGGGATTGATGTGCGCATGCCAGCGATGGTTTCAATTTGTGATAATAAGCTCTGGCAATATGAAATTTGAATAAAAAATTGCAATAGGTGGTAAAACTGAATGTGTCGGGAATGAATGTATGAAATGCGGGAGGGGGGAGGGGAACTCGGGGGGGCGGTCGTGCGTGGGACAAGGAACGCGGGAAAGGGGAGTGGGGATAGGAAAGGCAGAGAAGGCGGAGTGGAAACGCGTGTGAGGAAGGGGACGCGGGAGAGGAAAGGGAGGCAGAAGGGGAAAGGGAAAGGGACGAATGGGAATTTTTATTAAGAAGCATAGCAACGCATGCCAGGAACTCGCTAATTATATTATAATAATTTCACACGAAGGCCGCCCGCAGACAACCTTTTCTTTACCTTTTTATTTGAAGTTTCCCGTTGTGGGAACTGTACAGATATCCGTAGCCCGCCCCCACGATGTAAGGGCCAATCCTCATCCACGGAGGGTAGAACACCAACGGAGCTTTCAAGTAAAACGTGACGAGGCTGAAAGAGAAAACAGTATAAGTAGATTTCCGTTATTTGGTATGCATCGTGACCCTAACATGTTGTCCTAAATAATCGGTTGTCCCAAATAAGTGAAGTTTGAAACCAGTTTAATCACAGGAGGCCGTATTATTTGTCTAATTAATTGTTGTGTCTGCCTTACTATCATAGTGAGAAATATGTTCTAAGATTTTTTCGTAGACCACTTTCGAAATTGTACTGGTTTAGGTGGACCTCCTGCTGCTACATTTCTACCATAAGTTTTGGGAATATTATTCCCAAAACTCGTCAAAAAATTAGAAGATTAGATCTAACGATGAAAATTTGCGTCGCGGCTGAGTTCCAACCCTAAATTCGGTGTAGTAAGAAGAAAATATTATATTTTCTTGTTTTTTTTTTTTACATTAACTCCACACAGGAGGCCCTGAGGAAAATAATTTAGCTCTGGGCCTATGTCATCTTTGTAGATGCTGTGTGGAGGGTCTTTTTGAGGAAAGGAAGGAGTGAACATGGGTCTTGAAGAGACCCATGTTGTAGAAGGGAGGAAACACAGTGGCCGGCAAATCGTTCCACAGCCGAGCCGTTGAACTCAAGAACGAGTCATAGAAACGACCCGTTCTCATGTGAGTAATGTCAACCGTGTACAAATGTTGGGCGCGTGTTTGGCGTGTTTCCCGACTATGTACCGGTGCCGAGGGGATCAATGATGCTAGTTCCTAGGAGCATCTTCCATTGTAATACCGGTAGAACAAGGACAGCATTCCCACCTGACGCTTATGCTCTAAAGATTGCAATCCGTCTGTTAAGATAGAAGAATCTATCAAACGGACCGCCCGTTTCTGCACAGAGTCAAGGGTTTTTTTTAGGTATTTTAGAGCTCCAGACCAGAGGTGGCTGCCAAATTCAACTGTGGGGCGCACTTTCGATTTGTACAGGGTTAGCAGTTGGGTACTATCTGCAGTATCCGCGGGCCCTGTACAGTACGCCCAGTTTCTGAGAGGCTAACTTAACTCTGGTTTCGAGGGAGCCCCCGTACTTGTGTTCTATTTATTAAAATAATAAATGATTTCAGACTAAACAGAATTGAAATTAATCATTATTAACTTACCGTAACTTAAATAATGCAAATCAACAATAAAATAGTCATAATTTAATGGGAGGGATGTACTTATCAATATTTGGCTTCAGTTTTGTAAGGAATAACCGCAAATCTCCCCTTTCTGTGATGTTCAACCTGCTCTTTTTGAAGTAAAACTTCTTTACGCACGCTTAATTTGGGGAGTAAGCTGGCGAATGCATGACGAGAGCTTTATGAAAAGCGAGGCGAACGATAGTTGAGAGGCAGATCTGATAGTTAGTGTAGTGTTGGTTATATGAGTATCTGTCGGGTAGGTTCGGGAATACCGAACCTAGCCGAAGCGGCCGGGCATCGGCACAATATAATAGCGAGCACAGAGCTCGTGCGGTTCTTTCTCGTTAGGCGGCTTACAGCCAACACTGTAAATATTATATTCCAATAAACAGTCTCCGTGTACCAAAGATACTACGTGTTTTAAATAAGTAACCTTGAAAACATCCAAGAGCGATACTGGAGATTAAGGGCCCAGTATTACCTGCAGTACAGGACATTACAAGTGGCGCAGCCGGTAGGATTACACGCCAGACTGTTTATCAGATTGCGGCAAGTCGTGACAGGGATCGTGACTTGCAAAAATCTCCCGAAGGTGACAATAAATCACTTGGGGCACCGCTGAAGTGCCATCCATCAGGAGATTTTCAGGGCATAATAGGAGACAGTGGAGAAGGAGGAAAGAAGAGGAAAATCACGGGACCCTGGGTAACTAAGTCCAGCCCGGTAATACAGGAAAGAAGAGGAAAATTACTTACGGGACCCTGGGTAACTAAGTCCAGCCCGGTAATATACAGTGGAGAAGAGGAAATTACGGGACCCTGGGTAACTAAGGCCAGCCCGGTATTGATAATCCTGGAAGCGGCTGGGCGCCTGGACTGCAAAGGCGCCGGTTCCTGGTGTCAGGTTGTTTTGTTTCTTTTTCTGGAAGGTGTTATTGTTGCCGGGTGTGTTTTTTTTTGGTGTGGGCGATCATGGAATCGGGCGGAATTTCCAGGTTCTCTCACGTTAATGGGGATTGGAGTTTGTTTCGCCTGAGGTTAGAACAGTTCCTTCTAATTCGTGATGACATAAAAACGACTAAGTTAGATGCTTCACAGAAACGCGCATATTTGCTAAATCTTCTAGAAGCGGAGACATTAACTCTTTTGATCAACTTATGTTTTCCTTCTAAAGTTACAGACGTGGCATTCGATCAGTTAATAGAATTAATTGAGAAACATTGTTCCAGACCGCGATCGGTGTTCAAGGAACGAGAAAATTTTTATCAGGCCAAGCAATCGCTTGGTGAATCAGTCAGGGATTTTGCAGTGCGTTTACGAGAATTATCTTCGTTTTGCGAGTTCGGAACGCGTTTACCGGAATGTTTAGCTGATGTTTTTGCAATCGGCATTTTGCCGGGCCGAGCCAAGGAAAAAATTTTTCTCGAGGGGACTAAATTAACGTTTAACAAAATGGAAGAATTAGCAATAACGGTTTCAGTTTTAGATAATCTAGTTCCGGAAATTAAATCAGAAATTTCCGTAGGGACGTCGGGCGGCGTGAATTCAATTAATCGCTCGTATTCGCCGGGGAGAGATTCACTTCCTGATAAAACTCAAGGTTTCCGGAGGTCATCTTCGCGGTCGAAAAGTCCCGAGCCGAGAGGATTCTCGAATATTAAAAAATGTACCATTTGCGGTGAATCACATTTAGAAAAATATTGTAAATTTAAGAATGCAAAATGTTTTAATTGTCACAAAATAGGGCATTTGAAGAAATTCTGTAAGAATCACAATGTTTATCCGATTTTTGAACAATCCCGGGAGAAGGTTATTAATAGGATTTCTTACATTAATCCGTTTAGGGCTAATATAATAATTAATAAATTAAAATGTGCCGCTATGATTGATTCAGGCGCCAGTATGTCGGTCATGCCGGATTTTATTTTCAACCGATATTTTAGGGATGTAACATTGTCACCTGATAAGCGTACTTTATCTGGATACGATGGTAAACCACTTAATCTTGTAGGTAGTGCTTGTTTTACCGTGGAATACAATAATATCAAAAACAAGTTATTATTTACTGTTGTGATTAATGGCTCGGAATTGATAGTAGGTCGGGACTTCATGGAGGCTTTTAATCTGAAGATAGTTCCAGTGATGGATAATTCGGTTTCAACAATCAAAGACAAAATTGAAATGATTTACAACGAGTTTCCAGAAGTGTTTTCGCCGGGGCTGGGTAAATTCAGTAAACATAAAGTGAGTTTCAAAGTAAACAAGGAAGCTCGTCCTGTTTTTTTTAATGCGAGGCCGGTTCCGTTCGCTATTAAGGAAAAAATTGAGAGAGAATTAGAAGCTATGGTAGCTGATGGTATCATTTCTCCGGTAACCAGCAGTGAAAACGCGTCTCCAATTGTACCGGTAATTAAAAAGAACGGGAATGTTAGGATTTGCGTGGACTACAAGAGATCTTTAAATCTCATGAAGGACTTGGAAAGGTACCCGCTTCCCTCCATAAATGAAGTTGTTCACAAAGTAAGTTCGGGTAAAGTGTTCGCTAAACTAGATTTAAGACAGGCTTACTCACAATTAGAATTAGCTGACTTTTGCAAAAAGTATACTACAATAAATACGCATTTAGGGTTATTTCAATATAACAGACTAGTCTTTGGTTTTAAGTCAGCGCCAGCGATCTTCGCTAGGACTATAGCAAGCTGTCTTCAGGGGTTGAAGGGGGTGGCATTCTATTTAGACGATATCATCATTTCGGGGGTCAACGAACTGGATTTAGTGTATAACATACAGGCAGTGTGCGCGCGTTTACGAGAGTGCGGGTTGAGGGTCAACACGGATAAATGCGAATTTTTTGTAGAATCGGTAGAATTTTTGGGGTATGTAATTTCGGGGAGCGGAATCCAACCTCAGCCAAACAAACTTGAAGCTATAAAAAACGCTCCGTATCCTACGGACGTTCATAAATTGAAAAGTTTATTGGGTTTTCTAAATTTTTATCGGAATTTCATTCCTAGGATGTCATCAATACTGGAACCCCTGCATAACCTTTTGAAAAAAGGGGTAGAGTGGAATTTCTCAGAAGACTGTAAAGTAGCAGTCGATACCATTAAAGAATTAATGGGCAACAACACGATTCTTACAAATTATTTTCCGGACTTACCGGTAAAACTGTATACGGACGCTAGTACATGCGGACTCGGGGCTGCGTTAATGCACGTGTTTAAGGACGGCACAATGCGTCCAATTGAGTTCGCTTCTCGTAGTTTGACAACCGCCGAAAAGAAATATAGTATTTTGGATCTCGAAGCTCTGGCAATTGTGTTCGGGTTAAATAAATTTTTTCAGTACCTTTTTGGAAGGGAGTTCACGTTATGCGTTGACAATATGCCGTTACTAAGAATTCTAGGGGAACACAAAAATATTCCGGTTCTCGCAGCAAACCGTTTGCAGAGATATGGCATCATTCTGGCAGGGTTTTCGTACAAAACGGAATTTGTGAAATCTTGTAATAATCAAGCAGATTTTCTTTCTCGCTTACCGTTGAAGGACACAGTTGAGGGTTTTAAGGATGATTGCGGGACTGACTTTGTTTGTTTTATTGAGAATTGTGACCATGTTAATTTTCAAGCAGTTGTGTTAGCCACCGCAGCAGATAGCGAATTACAGCTAGTGTTTAGGTATTTGCGGCAGGGCTGGCCCAAACGAGTAAATCGTGACAGCAGTATATGGAAATATTGGTTGAAAAGAAATGAACTTTCTATCGTAGAAGATTGTTTGTTTTGGCAACATAGAATAGTTATACCTGTTTCTCTCCAAAGGCAAGTTTTAGATTTATTACACAGGTCACATCTAGGTATTGTAAAAATGAGGGGAATTTCTAAAACATATTTTTGGTGGACTTCTCTAAACAAAGATTTGGAGGAAGTCGTTCAATCTTGTTCAGATTGTTCGTTGTCAAAACAGTCACCACCCAAAAGTCAATTGACGGTTTGGCCAAATCCAGGTAAAGCTTGGAGTAGGGTACATCTAGATTATTGTGGACCCCTAGCGGGGAAGATGTTTCTCGTGGTTTGTGACTCATTCTCGAAGTGGTTAGACTGTATCGAGGTGCAGAAGGCAGATTCAACTCACACGATTATGGAATTGAGGAAAATTTTTTCTAATTTTGGAAACCCTGAGTTAATTGTATCTGACAATGGCTCAGTTTTTACAAGTGAGGAATTTAGAGTTTTCTTAAAGGAGAACAATATTAAGCTTATGACTTCTCCGGTGAAACACCCCCAGTCAAACGGGCTGGCAGAAAATGCAGTAAAAATTTCGAAAATGTTCCTCAAGAAACTGTTAATAAACGGTAAATTCCCACTAGATTACAATGTCAAGCTGTTGAATTTTTTAGTGGACTATAGAAATTCTTTCCATTGTTCGACAGGTATTGAACCAGCGGTTCTGTTAGTAGGAAGAAGGCTGCGTTCTACGTTCGACAGTTCGTTGCCAGTGAAAAATGGAGAATACTTTTCGGAAAAAGTCAAGGAAGCTAACGTTAACATTTCTAAAGCTCAATCTGATCAAGTTAGGTTGTACAGAGGGGTAAAAACCAGGGTTTTTAAAGTTGGACAAAAATGTTTGACAAAAGATTATCGTCATGATAATAAAGTCGTTTGGGCTAAGGGTGTAGTTTCTAGAAAGCTAGGTAAAAAAGTTTATATTATTAAAATAGGAAACACTGATGTGACATGGAAGAGACATGTGGACCAGATGAGGGAAATGTCAGTGAGCTGGAAGGAAGATGGCAAAATTGCGCAGCATCCCGCGTCTGAAATTTTGAGGAACGAGCCTCATGAGTTAGAGACTGCGACCTTGTTGCGTGGATTGACTGGTTGTTCTCCTGATTCCAGGTTGGTGGGGGAGGAGGTGGTGTCGGAGCAGGCACGGCAACAGAGACATGGTCGGGAAGACTGCGTTCAAGTCACAAGGCACCTACAACTTCCAGAGGAGACGGGACAACTTGACACAGTCACCGCGGTTAAATTATGTGTATCTTAAAAAATTTATTGTGTATGAAGTATTACAATTTATGTTAATTGTTATTTAAGTTATTTAAGTTATTTTGTTATGTAAGTAAGTAGCTTCAGAGTTGAAGGAGGGAGAGATGTAGTGTTGGTTATATGAGTATCTGTCGGGTAGGTTCGGGAATACCGAACCTAGCCGAAGCGGCCGGGCATCGGCACAATATAATAGCGAGCACAGAGCTCGTGCGGTTCTTTCTCGTTAGGCGGCTTACAGCCAACACTGTAAATATTATATTCCAATAAACAGTCTCCGTGTACCAAAGATACTACGTGTTTTAAATAAGTAACCTTGAAAACATCCAAGAGCGATACTGGAGATTAAGGGCCCAGTATTACCTGCAGTACAGGACATTACAGTTAGTGAAGATAAAAAGACACAGATTTACGCTACGCTTCGTATATTACTGTAGGGGTAAGAGAGAGAGGTGTGAGCACACATTTTCTTTCTCTCATGGCCAGCTACGTTTCTGTATCACACTGTAGGAGCATGAGAGAGCAGTGCGCGCGCACATTTTCTTTCTCTATTCCTATCACATAGAATATAGACGAAACAAAAGTTTTACTTCAGTTGTATGGTCTAAAGCACACTCGTTTTTTTTATTTGTTAATAGGTTTGTAACGACACTAAAACTTTTTTCGACAAGGTGTGATGTGGGAAAAGCTATTTTTTTATATATTTTTTTTTATTTATTTATTAAATTACATAATACATTTTGCACAAAAGTTTGAGTAGACCCACAAAGCTGTCATATGGCAGCTTGTCTGCAGGTTCTAACAATTTAAACATTCTTAATATAATATCTAAGAAAATATTTGAAAATACATTTATAGTTTTAAGGAAACATTAGAATAGATCACATAGTAATATTAGATAATTTAACTTACAACCACAAATATATAAGATATTTCAATATACCTGCCTAATAACAAGATATGTAGGCAGCTATATTAAGATATTCAAAGATACATGGAGTTTTCGTTCATTAACCATAGTTTTATCATTTTAGGACTTAGTCTCTCATTTTATGTTTTTATTGATTTTATTGAAAATCACTGGTATTAGATATTCAAGAGTACGGCTTCCATATTTATTTAATATTCGAGGAGTTTTTAGGCCCTTTCCTTCTCTAAATCTTGTGGTATGTTTGTGTACAAGTAGGTGTTTGTAAGGGCTTTCCCCCATATTATCCATAATAGTAGTGAACCAGCCTTACCTTTTATTGTAAGTAGGCTCTCTGAGCCATACAGTAGTTTTAAGTTATGTCTCTGTTTGTAAATATTTGTTGTGACAATTTTTTTTTATTATGGCAGTTTGTAAATTTTCAATATATTTAATGTAAGTATTGCTTTTAAGTATCAAAAGTTTCCTCGCACTTTCCCACGGCTCAGCCAAAAGGTTTGATAGCCTTTTTTTAAATGTCACCTTCAGCTCCTCATTAGTGCTAAGCTCGAGTAGCTCCTCTTGTAATACCACATTCGCCACTTCCACTTCATCAAATGGATTTATGATCCATGGTGGTTTTTCAATCGTCAGAGTATCTTCAAATCTATTTTTGAAGTCATTATGGAGGGCATATATTGGGTATTTAAATAAAAGTTATTCTGCCCATGACATTTTTGTTCTTTACTATCGAAACCAGATAAATTTTCGTGAACCCCCACATACAACTTGTGAGACTCCCAGGGCCCCTGGAGGTCCACCTGGACCACTTTGGGAATCACTTATTCAAACGAAAGAGAAAACAAGCTGGTGACTTATCAGGAGTCGGGCAAGCATCTCGATTGTGTCCAGGTTTTCCACAGTGAGAACAAGTAGGCGTGTCTGCGTTACATTTCGACGCAGTGTGGCCGTAAAGTTAACAGTGTCCACATTTTAGAGTGTCAATCCAGTCCCTTACGGTATGTATTTGCCAGTCCATAGCCAGTTTAGAGAAGCGAATGATGGAGTGATGAACAGAAGGAAGAACTCTGAAGACATGAGTATACAATCCAGTACGAGGTCCTACTTTATGAGAGAACTGCAACTTATCTTTCAATTCATTCAAGTGTAGACCGGTTTCTTCAAGAGTTTGCTGGTTTATAGCCAAGGTGGTTTTCTCGAGGGGCACAACACGAGATAGACCATGGATAGCTATCCAAGGAAGTTTATGGAAAGAAACTGCCGCTTTCAGACCAGCATCGGATAGGGTCGGTGCATTGGCAAGTTTGATGGCCTCTGCATCGGTACTCGGATGCACAACTATACCTCCGTTCCATATTTCACGTACTCTCATAATTTGTGATTCCCAAAGATGGTGGGTTTGTTAAGTTTTGAAAGTTTAGACTGTTTAGAGGGGAGTTTGCTAGAAATAAGTAACTTGTCATATTTGGGGAAAGTAAGTACCGCGTGTCTTCAGGAAGTATAGGGGCATTGTTTCTAGTGTTCGGTGGATATTTAGAGAGGGCTTGGTTGGACGTAATCGAACTCCATGTTCTGTTCCCATTTTCTAGTATTTGATTAGAAGACATATATTTGTAGGTCTTTAGTTCTCCTTCGAGGTTACCTAGTTTTACAACTATTTGACCGACATTTCCCAAAAGATCGGCAAATTTGGGGGCGAGTTTTAATATTTGATGTTTCCATTATATTGATGTTTAATAGGTTTAAAATAGAAGTTTACTTTGCCAGGAATTGCTGGGCCGAGATTTCTTGATCCATTTTATATGATGTACTATTATTTTATTGGTGGCGCCTGTTGGCAGGCAACAGCAATACCACAATCGGTAGCGCCTGTTTGCAGGCAAAAACAATAGCACAGGTAATGTTTTGTTCGAGTCCGCGATGGTAGTTAATTTGTATTTTGACAATGACAGCAGCGATTAGCGTCGAAGTGTAGTGATATCGGCACTGTTTTTACTAAAATAGTTCCACTAAAGTGGAATATCCATTACTTTGCTGAACTTGATTATTGTTTAACTTTGTTTGGGAGACCCACAAGATTTGTTTGGTGATTGAATGTTTATTTTTTTGGAGGCATATATTGCTGGAATGTGATAATATTTAGGAATGAGTATGACCAGGCACAGATCTTCAATCTTCACTTTAAGGAGTGCGGTGTTCACTTTATTGAATTTAAGCACTTTTACCTCGTATCTTAATGTTTTTATCGTTAGTAAACAATGAGATTTTTAAAAAATTAATTTCTATATATACACATGTAACATATTCATGAGTTATTACATTTTCAGGTTACAATCGGATTATACTCAAATCATTAAAATATTAACATGCAAATTGTTAAAAATTGGAAATACTATTAGAGACATCTATGGCATGGCCACTGTAGTTAATTAATTTATGTCATGGATTTTAATTACCTATTGGCATCTTAATGTTCAGCGCTGCCGTTAGAGGTCTCCAAAGTACTGACCCTGCTTACCGACACCTTGTGTTGTTGTTTCTTTGCAGGGTCATTTTCATGTTTTATTGGTATAAAAGGTCTGGCTCCCTAAAAACTCTCTATCTCGCATTAAACAAGCCCTAGTGGAAAGTTCGTTTAAACCCAAAGCGGGTACCGGTCCAAAATTATTTATAAAGTGTTGATCAAATGTTGTTATAAAAAATTATTGTAAATAAAACGACTCAAGCTTCAAAGGTTATTATTTTATTTTTAAAACGCGACATTTATTATCTTTTCTGCAAGTCTAGGATGAATATATATATATTTTTTTTTTAAACTTTATGAGTAAAATCTCAAATTATAATATTTAATTAAATGAAGACAACATTAACGAAACTCAATTGAAAATCTGAGACAGAAAAATCAGAAAAGATATTGGCTCCGCTGGGACTCGAACCCAAAAAATAAAATGAATAAAAAATTTATCCAGACGCTATCTAAATTGCATTTTGTTCGAATTGAATCTTGCAATCATATTTATTTATTTATTTATCTATATAAGGTATGTTTACATTACATTATTCGATGCCTGTCTCACTAGGGTATAACTGTGTTGAGACAGGCGTAGAGGTACATAAATGAGTATCATACATAGGAATATTTAATTATAACATAAGAATATTTAAGGTAAGATACATACTGATTTATACAATTCAAACAGAAAGATGATTTAAATTGAGGGTTAATACCATAAAGAGAGCATTATATAGGTGAAGGAAGAGATGAATAAAGTAGTAAATCCTGTCGAATCTATATAGGGAGTTATATTATACATATAGGATTTTACTATTTTAATTTCTCTAATAAGGGTAAGGGCATACGTTAGATGGAATTCTGTCTATTTGTAATCTATTTTACAGACGTTAGCAGTAGTGTGACGTCGTATAAAGATAGCAGCCAATAATATGTGCGTTAAGAAAATGAAGATAATGTTGGTAGTTCTTAGTCGAAGTATGATATAGTTAAAAGTGTCCGAATTTCATATGGGTTCCGTAGCTCAATCGGTAAGGCTCTTGCCATGTAAGCAAAGGGTCCTGGGTTCGTCCCAGCGGAGCCAATATCTTTTCTGATTTTTCTCTCAGATTTTCGATTAAGTTTCGCTAATGTTGTCTTCATTTAATTAAATAAACAATTTAGCAGTACATATTTTAACAAGGTCACTGTATACATGTATTTTCTGTTTGTTTCTTCTTCACTGCTTTCATTAACTTTGTGTTAATATGTATTTTTTTTTTGGTTTATTTATAATTAATATGTATTATTTTTCTTATGTTTTATTTTTCTTTTGGTAATATGTATTATTACTCTTTTGGTTTATTTACAAGTAATCTTATAATTTTACATTTCTTTCTTCTTTCTATACTGAAAACAAAACATGTACGTAAAGGACACTTGAGTAAAATTATAAATAATTAATGTGGTGAACGTATGTCTTGCGGTATGAAAGAGACATGCGTGTATGAGTGAGACAGCATGAGGAACGTATAAAAGGGTGTGATTGCTGTCTACCGTCCTCTTTGCATTATCGCTTCGTAGGAAGCACACCTGTACACAATCTCGGAATAAACTCACTAAGTCTACCTACGACTTATTATTGTCAAACGCCCTGTACTGAGATCACCATCATAAGGAATCTGGATCCATCAGCAGGAGTCCAGAAGGTAATGCTGATAACCGGCCACGGTCATCACATTTGGCGCAGCCTATAAAGGAAGAAGATTTACGCAGCAGCCAAAATCACATTTGGCAGCAAACATCCCGAGATTGAGGCTACAGTGGATAATAGGTGATCAGGCAGCATCAGGCCAGATCACATTCAGGAAGAGCAAGAGCAGCAGAAATTGGCATCCGAGGAATAGCAAGGCGCTGGATAGGTTTATTCAGTGCCGAGAACCTGGAGGAGCATACACGTAAGGCGTGGATGGAGAAGTCCGGGTCTTCAGGAGAAGATCAGAGACCAGGTGCAGACCTCACGGAAGGCGTGCCGGGGCATTAGAAGGACGACCAGGGTTCAGGAGCCAGGAGACGGTCCGCGGAAGGGCGAGATCGGAGCAGCAGCATCAAGTCAACAGAGTCGTGAGTTGAGTGCTGTTTGTAAAATTTTCTGCTATTTATTGATTGTATCTGTGTGAAGATGGAAGGGGGAGAACTGCCCAGGTTTTGTCATTTGAGGGACAAACTGGAGACGTTCGTGTTGCAATACGAACAGTTCATCCTCGTCAATGATGACAAGTTAAATTCGGTAGAAAAAAAGAGAGCGGTTTTAATATCTCATTTACACACAGAGACAATAGATTTATTGATTGATTTGTGTTTTCCTAAAAAAATTACAGATATTACGGTCGAAAATTTATTGTTATTACTAGAGAATCATGTAGGTATCAAACGAAATGTGTTCAAAGAGCGCGAAATTTTTTTTGCTACGAAACAAAAAAGTTCAGAATCGGTTAATGATTATATAGCACGGTTAAGAAATCTCGTTAGATTTTGCAAATTCGAGGACAGACTTGAAAATAATTTAAAAGATGTTTTTGTCACCGGTCTTCGAGTGGGGCGTATTAAGGAGAAATTATTTGTAGAGGCTGAAAACTTTTCATTAAAAAAGGTTATAGAATGTGCTATTGCTATGGATTCATTCGAGGTAATGAATAAGCAAATTAAAACGGAAAGTGTTGATTTAGTAAATAAATTTAAAAATACATCGAACAATTTGTCACAAAAACAAAATTCGGTAGGTAAACATTTTTTTAGAACTTCGGACAAGAATGTTACATCGTACAGAGCGAGGTCAGCGGACCGAACAAAGTGTAAACATTGCGGGAATTATCACGATTCAGTAAACTGTAAATTTAAAGACGTGTTTTGTTATAAATGCAGAGTAAAAGGGCATATTGGGAAGATATGTCGCGGTTTAAAATATAATAACATTTCTTCAGTGTTCGTAAATACGCAGGAACATAAAAACATGTTGCGGATAAACGCAGTATATTGTGAACCAATATTGTGCAAAGTTTTAGTGAATAATGTGGAACTAAACGGTTTATTGGACACAGGGGCGGCAATTTCGATTTTAACGGACGAAGATTATGTTAAACATTTCAAACATTTGATGTTAAAACCAAAGGATTTAACCTTAATGGGTTACGCTAACTGTAAGTTAAATTTATTGGGTTGTATCTTATTAACAGTTGATTTTAACGGTTATAGGGAAATGTTAGAATTTTGCGTAGTAAAACAGGGAACAATTACGGTTCTAGGGCGTGATTTCATTAAAAAGTTTAATATTGGATTTACGGGCTTACAATCTACTTTATCCCAGGAGGGAAGTGAAAATGTTTCTCACAATATGGTTGAGAATAATACTAGTGTAATTGATAATTTAATTCGGAAATTCCCGGAGGTTTTTTCGGAGAAACTGGGTAAATTCAATAAATATAAAGTGCATTTGAAATTAAAAGAGAATGCGGAACCGAAATTCTGCAATCCGAGAAATATACCGTTTGCTTTAAAAGCAAAGGTTAAATCGGAATTGGGATGTTTACAATCGGAAGGTATTTCAGTTCCGGTAAACTATAGTAAGTTTGCGTCACAAATCGTTCCAATAGAAAAAAATAATGGGGAAATAAATGAACAATCAATTTCAGCCCAGGAGGGTAGTGAAATTTTTTCTCATAGTGTTTTTGAGAATGATAGAAGTGATTTACAATCAATTTCATCCCAGGAGGGTAGTGAAATTTTTTCTCATAGTGGTTTTGATGATGATAGAAGTGATTTACAATCAATTTCATCCCAGGAGGGTAGTGAAATTTTTTCTCATAGTGTATTTGAGAGTGGTAGAAGTAAAGTGAATAAAAAAATTCGAAAATTCCAGGAGGTTTTTTCGGAGAAAGCGGGTAGTTTTAATAAAAGTAAAGTGCAATTAGAATTAATTGGGAATGAGGAACCAGTTCACGTAGAGAATGACTTGGATACTCAAATTCTAAGTTTATTTAAAAATAACAGAGATTTACCTATAACGGAAGAAATATGGAGTAGGGTGCATATTAATTATGCGGGCCCAATTGCAAATAAATATTTTCTTGTAATTATTGACTCAACCTCAAAATGATTAGACTGTGTAGAAGTAAAGTCTCCAAATTCGTATAACACTATTAAAATATTAAAGGGTTTATTTAGTTATTTCGGGAGTGTACAGACAATAGTTTCAGATAATGGAGCCGCTTTCATGTCAGCGGACTTCAAAGAGTTTTGTGAGATGAATAACATCAAACATTTAACTACTCCGGTAAATCATCCACAATCAAATGGTCTAGCAGAAAACGCGGTTCGAACGTGTAAAAATTTTTTAAAAAAAATGATGATAAGAAATAAGTTTCAGTCAGGTTATGAGGAAAAATTAGAAATTTTTTTAATTGATTACAGAAATGCACCACACTGTACAACTGGCTTAGAACCTGCAGTTGTAATGTTTGGAAGGAAACTAAGGTCAAACTTAAACAGTTTTGTACCGAGAGGGGGGAGAGATAAGGATAATAGAATTAAGAAAGAAACAAAAATTAAAATGTCTAAATGTCAGGAAAATCAAAAATATTATTATAAAAGAAATAATAAAGAATCGGTGGGTTTTTCGATTAATAAAAAGGTAATGGTTAGAGATTTCAGAGACCAAAACAATGATAAATGGGTACCAGGGAAAGTGTATAAACAATTAGGAAAAAAACTTTATATAATTGAGGTAAATTTAAATGGTAAAATTATGTTTTGGAAAAGGCATTTTGATCAGTTGTCTAAATTATGTGTGTCATGGGAAAAGAAACACAGCAATCCTTATGTCGCGTCTGAGACGAAGAGACTGTCGTATGATGAATACGATGTCTCCAGCTTTGGCCTGGATGACAGTCTAATGGGTTTTTCTCCTTCTCATTCCAGCCCCAGTGATCCAGTGGCGTCAACGTCGGGAAATTGGAAGGACCGACTACGACCACGAACAAACAGATGAGTCAATGAAGGCAGCACTCAGCTCTCGACTCAACATGAATTACTTACATTGTAAATATTGGAATATTTTATGTATTGTAAATAATTATCAGTTCATGTTGTGTAACTGTCTTCGGATTTAAGTGTGGAGGGATGTGGTGAACGTATGTCTTGCGGTATGAAAGAGACATGCGTGTATGAGTGAGACAGCATGAGGAACGTATAAAAGGGTGTGATTGCTGTCTACCGTCCTCTTTGCATTATCGCTTCATAGGAAGCACACCTGTACACAATCTCGGAATAAACTCACTAAGTCTACCTACGACTTATTATTGTCAAACGCCCTGTACTGAGATCACCATCATAAGGAATCTGGATCCATCAGCAGGAGTCCAGAAGGTAATGCTGATAACCGGCCACGGTCATCACAATTAATAAGTATTAAATTAGTAAATAATTAAATTATTCATACATAAGAAATAATTAAATATGTTTGCCTGAGCTTCAGTAAGTAAGATAAAGTTTTTTGGCGATGATTTGTTGATTTGTGTTCCAAATCGGTCATTTGTAATTTAAATCTACGACTATCACAATGTTTCTGTCATTTTGTTTGAGGTGTGGGGGATGGGGTTAAGGGAGGGGGGAGGGGGGAAATGGGGTGGGGGAAGGGTGGTGAGGGGGGAAGGGTGGGGGGAGGTGGAGGAGGCGGAGTGGGACCCCCCTTATAACATGCGAGCGAAGCCGTGGGAAAAAGCTAGTTATTAATAAACCAGTACTAGCGAGAGCTCTTACTGACGACATCAATTTTCGTCCTCTTCCATCTCACGCGTCTTGTTTGAAATCAAAAAGGACCGAAGAGACGGGAATGGGTACCGCCGCCCCAGTTGTTTTTGATAACCTATGTTACCGTAAAAGTCCGAATATTGGTAAATCCTAAGATTTTTCCAGTAAATCCTAAGATTTACCAGCTCTTAATGGTAAAAGTCCGAACCGTTCTATAATCACCGTTCACCAATCTAACCTAACCTAACCTAACCTAACATGTACTAAATTCTAATGGTAAATGACCGAAAAAATCTTTTCTAATTTAAATATTATAAACGATTTTTTCGGGCTTTTACCATTAGAATTTAGTAACTGTTAGGTTAGGTTAGGTTAGGTTAGGTTGGTGAACGATGATTATAGAACGGTTCGGACTTTTACCATTAAGAGTTGGTAAATCTTAGGATTTAACGGAAAATCTTAGGATTTACCGTAGTTCGGGCTTTTAAAGTAACACCAACACCTCTGCCATAGGTCACCCCAAGTGACATTTCGCTACGTTTGGTGACTTTGCCGGGGTGCCCGGGTTCATGGGGTAAGGTTTGTCTGAATCTTTCGATGGATGACCTGGACGATGGATAACCCACCTCTCTTACCTTGTTCCTTCCCAGAACTTCATTTCCTAAAAAATACCCTGCTCACACAGTATCCCCAAAGACGACATAGGCCCAATAATTTTTTTCAGGGCTTGGTTTGATGTAATCGAACTCCACGTTCTGTTCTCATGTTCGGGTGTTTGATCAGAAGACATATACATATTTGTAGGTCTTAAGTTCTCCTTCAAGGTTCCCTAGTTTTACACCTATTTGACCAACATTTCCCAAATGGGGCAAATTTGGGGGCGAGTTTTAATGTTCGATGTGTCCATTATAACGATGTTTAATAGGTTGATAAAATAGAGGTTGCCTTTGCCAGGAATTGCTTGGTCGGGATTTCTTGATTCATTTTATATTATGAGCTATTATTTGGTCGGTAGCGCCTGTTGGCAGGCAAAAACAATAGCACAAACAATGTTTTATTTATTTACGCCCTAGTGGGCTTTTACAAACATAGATAATAATAGTTAGGCAGATATGCAGTACACAATATACATTCATTAAAATAATAGTGAAAAATAAAATTAATTAAAATTAAAATCATACATTTCATTAAAGTAATTATAAAGACTTCGCCTTATAACTAATATGGAATCTGCAAACATGTCTACAATATTCCTAAATTTATTCCCAAAATGAGGTGTGTAGATGCAAAGGCAGCAATCTCCCACTTATGTGTTTTTGAGAAAAAGGCAAAAAACTTGTAGACATTAAATGGGATTTCACAGAAAATTGAAAAAATTACATTAAATAGCTGTTTGATGTCATGGATTATTTGCATCATCAGATTTTTTTTAATGCAAGCATATAAAAAGATAAATAACTTTTTAATCCGGAGATTGCTGCTTTTGCTACCAAGTGTTGGAGATTGCTGCTTTTGCTACTTACAACATTGGAGATTGCTGTGTTTGCTACAAACCTTCCCAAAAAACCGCCATCTTTGTTTTGTGTTGATTGGCTTCAAGGAATACTTTATAACTCAATAAGGGGTAATTGCAAAAAATAAACTTTTTGAAGATATTATTGAACATTTTTTCCAGAAAACAGGTGTTGTTATGCGTGGAGCAAAAAATATGAGAAAAGATGATACATAATATTCTGAATAATTAATAATTCAGACAGTGAAGCAAAAATATGAAGAAAAAAAATAGTGTAATATGAGGAAGAAAAAAACAAGTTTGAATAATTAGTTTAATATTATTATGTCAAAACATTTTATTTTTATTTTTTTATATGAATGCCGCACAAGAGTCACCAACTGCTCCCATCTAGAGCCAGCGAGACTATGGCATCCCCAATTATTGGGGTATGTTGTGAGGATGAAAGTACTTTCCTTCCTTTCCTTAAAAAAACCCTCCACATAGCATCTCCAAAGATGTCATAGGCCTTAAGGAAAAAAAATGTAAAAAATATATATACTACACTAGCTGACCCGACAAACACTGTTCTGCCATATAAATTATTTCTAGTGAATATTTTGGTTGTTAAATGAAAAATAACGAATGTATTGTAAGTGTGTGGGGATGGGATCTATGACAGAAAGAGGAATGAACGCTGACCGCCGATAAACACAATTCAAAATTCCACTAAAGTAGGCAAATAAAATAAAGAAAAACAATATGACTTTCGAAGAGTAATTGAGTATACAATTTTTTTGTCAGTGTCTTTAGCCATCACAAATAAGCTCGATGGTTTGCCCACGCGAGAACATGATGCCGAATGAAATATCAAAATAACGCGACGCTTCTCGTGAATGTCTTGCGCATGTGTGGATGTAAGTTCGATGAGGCGGATATAGCGCCATTTTTCATTCGACAATGTAAATAATTTCGTTCTGTTTGAAATATGAAAGACGGTTAAATTTGTTCATACAAAAATATTAAAATCGCTATTAAAAAATAGGAGGGTGGGGGTAGGAGGGTTAAAATTTGGGGTTATAGGTATTTGCTGATGACAAATAAAAAAAAATATATAAAAATTGTTAAAAAAAAAATTGATTTTTTTTCTGGATAGGGACACCCTGTTCACCTAGCGATACTTTAAAACCTATTCTCATATCTACCAAACATACATTAAAAAAATTATAAAAATCGGTAAAGCCGTTTCGGAGGAGTACGACCTCAAACACCGTGACACGAAATTTTTATATGTATATAAGGTAGATATTATTAAAAAGTGAATTAATTGTGAAATACCACAAATTAATCAAATAAAATTTATTTCTGCACGCCGGGTTCGAACCCGCGACCTTCGGATTGTGAGTGTTACCTCGGGACCACGAAGGCCGTCAAAACATCAAACATGGCTTGAAGAAAATATGTCAAATTGTCCGATTTTTTATGTAATGGCTACTAAAATATATTATTTTCCATTTTCGGAAACGGAAATACTTACTTCTCATTATTATCTAACTGGTACTAGGTATTTTTGAAATAAAAAGTGCAAAAGAGAAAAATAAATAGATTATCATTAATAGATAATTTTTTGAGAGTTATAATGCTTTCCTCCAAGCCAAAATAAAATCTGACAGCTACATTCCATGATATTTTTGTAACATTTCGTTTCTAATTTTCAGACCATTTCAGACTTAATAATACGTTTGCGGGCGTCTTTTGATAATGTTGGGGTCGGGTGACAATCCATCTTCAATAATTATCGAAAATATTTATTCCAAACACACTTCTACATACTTCAAAACATCAAAAACTCAAATAGAAAAATCAGTACCAAATGCTACTTTAGTATGGAGCGGCCATCTTGTCACGTGACACTTGCTATGAATTTGATTGGCCGAAATGGAGAATGCTACGTTTGCTTTGAAAAGAACATGGAGATTGCTGCCTTTGCTTTTAATACGTATTTTCAAACTCGGATTTTGATGGGAATAAGTTGAGTTTGTAAATAAGCAATGCATTTATTAGGTGCACAATTTGAATCTCTATGGAACTGCATTCATAACTTTTTTTTCGATATTTTGGAGATTGCTGCCTTTGCATCTACACACCTCAAATGATGTAATCTATTTATAGGTGTATGAGTTTCATAGTTTGTTTTAAAATTGTCACAGAAGAAGGTAGCACTTTGCCTCGTATTTCTGGTCGGTACGTAAAATTTTATTTTGGTGAGAATTTCAGGATGATCAATACAATTATTAATGATTGTATTTAAAAGTACAAAGCCAGAGATGATCCGCCTATCTGACAGCGTAATTAAGTTAAGTTGTTTCACCAAAAGGACATTGTTAATATTTTTAATTGGAATATTCAGCTTAAAGTTAATAAATATTAGAAATTTGTGCTGTACCCTTTCTATACGGTCAGAATGTATTTTATACAATGGGGACCAAATGTGCGAATTATACTCTACCTGGCTTCTTACTAAAGAAGTGTATAATATTTTCAAACACTCTAGTGACTTAAAATCACTTTTGTTTTGATTGGAGTCCGCGATGGCAGGTAGTTTGTATTTTGACAATAACAGTGGCGGCCAGTGTCACAGTGTGTGTTTAAAATTAGTCGAGTGATAACACTGTTTTTACAACAATAGTTTTACTAAAGTGGAATATCCACTACTTCGCTGAACTCGATATTTGTTTCTTTGTTTGGGAGGCCCACAAGATTTGTTTGGTGATTGAATGTTTATTTTTTTGGAGGCAGATATTGTTGATAATATTTAGGAGCAAGATAAGGCACGATCTTCACTTCAAGGAGCGCGATCTTCACATTAATGAATTTAAGCACTTTTCTATAAACTTTTAATGTTTTTATCGTTAGTAAACGGGGAGATTTAAAAAAAATAATTTATATACATACCTATAAATGTAATATATTCATGAGTAATTACATTTTCAGGTTACAATCGGATTAAACTCAAATCTTTAAAATACTAACATGCATTGATCAGAAACTGTATAAACATATAAATGTATATAATATATAACCTTTACAAGGATGTAACTAACACCACGTGTGTAAAGAGAAAAAAAAAATTATAATTAAAAAGAAAATTATGACTCATACATACGTCCATAAATCAAATGTATAAAAAAATCTATAAAGTTAAAAAAAATAACAAAATTGTTGATTAAGTATTGTTGATTAATTGATAATGTGATACTTGGTAGCTAAATAATTTAAATTATTATTGTTTAATTTATTTTTGAATTTATTGTAATCAAGTTCTAATCTCAGCTCTATTGCTAGTTGATTAAACCACACCACTTTATTGTACGTGTAGTAGTGTTGTGCAAAATTGGTATGTATCCATGGGTCGACAAGTACGCCATTAATGCATAAGCAATGTGTTTTCCATATTGCTCTCAACGCGTACCATGGCATGGTGCGGCTATACCACTTCTACTTATAGAATAATCTTTGTGTATTTTAGCGAGATGACGGCCAAACGTTAGATTCAGACAATCCTTAGAAAATTCATATTTAAATTACTCATATTAACGAGTATATAAAAAAGATTAATTGAGGGGTATAGAATCAAAGGCAGCATTCTCCAAAAAGTGTTATTTTGAGAAAACTAAAAAAAAACGTTTCATTTCCACAATTCTCACGTATTTATAAGTTTATAATATTATTCAAAAGGGGAAACTGCTTATCTATTATAATTTCCAAAGTAGAATTTGTTTATTGTATTGATTGATTAGTTATAACGGATTTAATTTTAGAGATTGCTGCATTTGATACTCACCTAAGGAGAATGCTGCTTTTGTTTCTCACACGTGTGGAGAAAGCTGACTTTGATACTGACAAATAAATATGACGTCACAATAATGGACCGACCACAGGGAAGTTCGTGATTATTATTATGATTTTAATTTTAGTATAATTAAAATAAAAATAGGTTTTGTAATGTACTCATACAGTATTGAATTGGGGAGGTGTGTATGGGTACCGCCACCCCGGGAACCATTTATTGGATAAACAATATCTACCTCTGCCATAGATATGACTTTAGATTTTCACAGCCAAAAGTATTTTCCTTATTTGTTATTGGGGTGTTGTGCCGTGTAGTGCTACCTCCTTCTTTAGCCAAAGTTTCGGACACTGCAACGCTGTCCCAAACATTTGCTTTGGCACTTTGGCTAAAGAAGGAGGGAGCGCAACACGGCATAACACCCCAAAAACAAATAACGAAAACCTCTGTTTAAGTGGTTCGCTACGTTTAGTGACTTAACTGGGATGCCCGGGTTTATGGAGTGAGGTTTGTCCGGGTCTTGGCGGCGGATGCGTCTACCCACCTGCTGGATTGCAGGCCGGATCGGGAGAGAGTAGTTGTGGGAGTCCCTTTGACTTCTCCAGCTGTGATCTCTCGAAACATCGCAGTGGGAGGGATAGATTTATACATCTGTCACTTCTGGACACACTACCCACCTGTAATACCCTTTTCCTTCCCAGAATTGTCTCGCCTTCTTTTCCTAAAAAGACCTTTCACACAGTATCCCCAAAGATGACAAAGAACCCCGAGTGGAATTATTTTCCTCAGGGCCTCCTTTGTGGAGCTAATGTAAAAAAATACAAGTGTGCAGTTCGCACGCGGTACAAATGAAACCTGCAGAAAACTAAAGTAGATAAGAGTGGGGACAAGCACTACACGTAGAGGAGATCAATTATTATCTTATTCTTTCGTAGCCTTAATCCTATAGATGTATGCGTTTGTCTATTTTAGTGTCGCTTTTTTGTTTCATCGAGTTTCAAATCACAACGGTGCTAAAGAAGCTTTCAATTCAAAAAATAATAATATTAACAGAGAAAATTAAAAAAAAAGAAGAAAAATAATGAAGGTTAATTATTTTGATCAAAATTGGCTTAAAACTCGCAAAATTTTCAACACTAAACATGTAATTCGGAATGTTTATGTGCAAGGCTATGAATCCTAGATTTAATTTTAAAAGTAAAACATGTCTATGCATATTAATTTAATTTATGAATTTTAATTAATACCTAAAAAAATCTTTTGCCACTCCACGCCTCTGAAATAAACGGTATTTTATGACAGCTCATCTTAGAATTTTGACTACTTTTGCTTTCCATTTTTCTGGATTCCTTGACTTCTTCCTTGCGTTTTTCTTGGGCACGGATGAAGGGTAAGAGTCCATAATCACACTGGCATCTTGTTTTTATTTCTAAATTCACTCCAAACTATTTAAAACAGTAAAATTAGAGCGACAGATTCAACACACGACCATACAATTTTGTATGGGCGGCCATGTTGTCACGTGATCAAATGGAGGCTTACCATTGGAGAATGCTGGTTTTGTTTCTTAAGTGCGTTGGAGAATGCTGCCTTTTATACTAACGCAGTTTTTAAAATGTATTTTTAAAGCATAAAGAGTTGGTTTTAATGCCAAATAACTGTTTTTCTAGGTAAAAGAGTGAATCATTAACAAAGTTGCATCATTAGTCCATTTTTGAAAAAAAGTGGAGAATGCTGCATTTGATTCTACACACCTCAATTATTAATTAAGCTTTTTTTTGCGTAATTACAATTTACATTTATTTGAGTTGAAAAAGATCCCAGAACTTCCAATCCTTCCTTTCCTTAAAAAGACCATGCAGACACAGCATCCCCAAAGATCCCCAATTCGCATCCCCAAAGATGTCATAGGCCCTGAGGGAAGTTATTTTTTTAAGGGCCTCCTGTGTGGAGCTAATGTAAAAAAAAGATCGATAACACTCACGTACGATCTCTCGCTGGGAATAGTTTATGACTACTCATTGTTCGAAATGGGTAAGCCCGCTCCTATTGACTACAATTCTTTACTAAGACACGTTTCTCATCGGCTTCAGATTAGAATTTGTCCCAATTAAAATTAATAGTGTCCCAGATATCCGAATTAATTTATTATTCTTTATTTGGTTACCGTTCCTAGTTTTTTTTTTCAAATAACTGTTTGTCCCTATAAAGCGGTGTAACAATTAAGCGGAATCGACTAAGATATTTCGCACAACCCATAGAAAAGGATTTTTAGTCAACGTTTTCTGTTTTACGTTTTATGCCTGAATAGTAAAGCGATTGTGATTGTCTATGCCCTATGAAAACCGTATTTACGTTAGGTCACCCTTACATTCCATATGTTTATATATTAAAAAAAGTCGGGTTAGTTACACCATTTATAATTCAAGAACAGATGAACCGATTTTTATGATTTTGATTTTTTGGATTTTTTTCCGCCCCGAAAAGCACAATAACTATTAAAACATCGGAAAAATTCACGTAAAAAAATACATTTCCTCTTACATGTTGTATGAAACGAATTCTCATCTTTTGAAAGAGCTGCAGCAATATTGTGATAAGTATAATATTGAGTAGTGGATGAATTCAAAAATTCAAAAACCTAAAATTTCAATGCGCTGATTGTTTTGCTTTTGTTTTTAAAAATATAATGCTGCCCCTCTTTCTTACACACTAAATGTCAACAGTCGAAAATGAGATAAACGGTGAATGTACATATGTCTGCACCCCTCCAAAGGAAAAATACGATAATTATAATAAATCTCCCTCATACGTCTAAAGAAAATAAAACGCGTTTCCCGTAAGTAAGTGGAAAAGTAAGAAAATCGCAAAAATATAAATCTGTTTACAACGCCATTTCTGATACTGACAAAAACAAAACACGGAAAATTGCACATCGATAATTGCTTGTAATTTTTAACTTAACAAAAAAACTGAATTTAATTCAGCTAATAAATAACACAACAGTTATTGATTCTGGTGGTTTGAAGTTCGCCGGGTTCGCCGGGTCAGCTAGTTTAAAATATAATAGCTGACCGAGAGCGGAGAAATTTTAATACGGAATTAAAAAGGTGAGTTTTGTATGAATGCTTTGTAAACCACACAAATATAAGAAATTTATCATTTAATAAGTTTTTCATGAATGAACCCTCAAAGTTTCGTGATATGAGCGTAAAACAGTTTTTTTGCAATACCTCCACACAGAAAGCCCTTAGAAAAAAAATTCCTTCAGGCCTACGTCATCTTTGGGGATGCTGCGTGGGGGTCTTTATAGGGAAGGAAAACTTTGTAGCCACTAGAGCGATTTTTTGGTCGAAAAATGGAACCCCTTTTAATTTTCTGCGATTCATAGCTGTCTAAAATGGACCACATTTTCCTACCATTCGTAAAACATTTATTGTAATTATTTGAAACTTGTAAAATCCTTGGCCATTCGCTTATTTTAACACAAAGATATTGAAATGTTTTATCTATTATGACCATAGATGTCGCAAATCCGAACTTCGTAGACTATTTTAAAACGATACATAAAATATATATATATATTTTTTTTTCTCGCCGAATTGTTGATCAGTTGTTTACGGATAAAATTCAGTCCTTTTTCCATTAATATGCACATTTTATTATCAAGTATACAGTAGAAAACATACAGAATTCTGAAATATTTTATGTCGACTCGAATAAGTATCCCTCACGGCAGTTTCTAGTAAAAAATTATAAACTTTACGATTTTTTTAATATATTTTTTTAAATCTTATAAATATAAAATAAACGGTAAAATACAGATAAATTCATTGGCTATTTATCACTATAATAAGATTTTATATTTCGATGTCAAAAATCATAGGTATGATTTTTTTAATTTATGCGAAAAATTTAAAAATGACCTTCTGGGAAATCTCGAGCAATCGAGGCACATTTATTTATTTCGCATGATCGCTCCTGGGTAGAGATCTGGGTGTCAATGTGTCCATGATTGACGGGCGTATAAATCCATCCCTCCCACTGCGGTGCAAGACGATGGGTCGAGAAAGTCCTGCTGGAGAGGTCTCCTTAACCAGTATTTCTTCTGTTTATTTTTATTTATTGTTTACATAAATAATCATTATTTAAATAATTAAATATTATTTGAAAGTCCACCTTCATTTTCCTGTTTAAATTTTTTTTTCTGTTTCCTCTAAAATATATAGTTTTTTAACATTATTAATTAACTTGTAACCCCATCCTGAAAAAAATTCCATCTCTTCTCGTTACCTAAGCCGCATTTCGCAAGCTCTTCTTTACTTAAATTCGTCTACTGAGAAACGTGTTACTTTGACGTCGGATTGGAGATTGGCTTAATTATACGGAATAATGCCCCAGATAACCGAAGTAAATTAGTATCAGTGTCTTTGGGTTTTGCCCCAAAAAACTGGCTCTCCCAATAAACCGGTGTACAAATTAAGGAATCGACTGAGTCTATTATAAAAACGCGATCAATTTTACAAGGAGTAGGGGGAGAAGAAGGGATAATTTCTATTGTTTTACAATATGCATTCGGTACTTTTGGTGACTTAGCAGGTATGCCCGGATTCATCGGGTGAGATATGTTCAGCTCTGCTCACCAGCTGCGTGGCGGGCCGGATCGAAAGAGGCCGATTTAAGGAGACCATTTGACCACTCCAGCTTGTTTTCTTCGACTAATTGTTTTGGTAGCGGAAAGGATGGTTTCACTCCTAGACACACTGACACCTAGATTCCTAACTCCTCATCATACCTTTTTCCTTCCCAGATCTTCCTCTCCTTCCTATCCTTAAAAAAACCCCATCACACATCATCCTCAAAGACATAATTGGCCTTGATTCCTAACCACCTCTATTACTTTTTTCTTCTCAAAATTTTCTTATTTTCTTTCCTTAAAAAGACACACAGTATTGAAGAAAATTATTTTTATTAAGGCCTCCTGTATGGGGTTAATGTAAAAAAACACCACGTTTGTAATAGCCCGGCTAAGAAAATGGTTCTGAAGAAAATGGACAAATAAGAAATATTTTATTTTTATTTTTATACCAGCAAAAATAAAATAACGTTAACACTCTTTTAACTAGAAATAATTAAATTGATTAAACTAAACCAAATATTACAATACAGCCCTCTACTATTTCATTGCTTTGTTTATCAAGATTAAAAAATATATTATTTTTTTTAAATTACACAGCTTTTTTCGTTTTTAAAGTCGCTTGGAAGGCAATTATATAAGTTGCTCTCCTCGCAATCAATGATGGGACGTTTTCCACAGTTAGTGTGGATGGTATTTAAATACAATATATAAATAAATAATTACACAAAATAAACAACAAACTTTACACGACACAATATGTTATCGTGTAAAGTTTGTTGTTTATATTGTATAATTATTTATTTATATATTTCACGCCCTATTGGAATTTTACATTCTTTGTTTATAAGTTGAGTATTTACGTTTACATACTTTAAAACTAAAACAACGAAGAAAATATCCTATAATGGAAAAAAATGTAACAACAAAAGCTTATAATATAAAATAAAATGTATTGGTAAAAATGATGAGAAGTCTCACATAAAAATATATTCAATGTAAAAAAAAATTGCAGAAATTATCCACCACTATTTACGTCTAGATGTATAAAGAATTGGAATAAACAATGTTCATACTTTTTCGTTATTTGTTTTTGGGGTGTTATGGCGTGTTGCGCTACCTCCTTCTTTAGCCAACGTTTCGGACATCGTTGCAGTGTCCATCATCAGGGCAGATCCGGTAGATGGCATGGAAGGAGGTAGCGCAACACGGCATAACACCCCAAAAACAAATAACGAAAATGCTTTTGGCCGTGAAAATCTTAAAACTTAATGTTCATACTGGTTATGCTTAAGGCGAAATATATCTCCTAGACCAGAATATTTATTTCCGAGGTTGTGAAGTCTCGAAAATAAGAAAGAAATAATTTTAATAAAAAAGGTTTTTTTGTTGATTTATTTACTTGCTTGTAACATTATCGATAACCTTAGTTAGTATTTTTCTCGCACATGAATAAATAACTGTTATCTTCACAAGTTGTAGGAAGCAGCTTGAAGAGTCCACGCTGTGAGCCCATTAACTGGTGAAATACCACACAGAGACTATTTGTTGGGTAAGATATCGCAGGGTACCAGTCGCTGTAGCCCGCCTCTGAGAGGGTTTTACCTGGAAAGTTAAAGAAAATACTTTCAAGAGCGAGACATTTTAAGATTTATTTTTGAGATATCATGCCGTGTTGCGAGGTAGGTAGGTTCTAGGCTAAAGAATAAGGTAGTGCAACACAGCATAATACCACAAAATACCAAAAATAATTCAGGTTTTTTTTTAAATTAGGAGGAGGAGCCTCAGGGCCTATGTCAACTTTGGAGATGCTGTGTAGAGGGTCTTTTTAGGAAAGGAAGTATAGGAAGTTCTGGGAAGGAAAGGGTTATTTTGGGTGGAAAGGAACCTGATGATCAGTGTGTCCAGGAGTCACGGACGTATGAATTCATCCCTCCCACTACGGTGCAAAGCGATGTTCCGAGAGAGTACGGCTGGAGAAGTCAAAGGGACTCCCTCAACCATTCTCTCCCGATCCGGCCTGCCATGCAGCTGGTGGTCAGACGCGTCCGCAGCCAGGACCCGGACAAACCTCACTCCATGAACCCGGGCATCACTGCTAAGTCACCAAAAGTAGCAAACCACATAGGATGACCTGTTACAGAGGTGTTAGATATCCAATAATGTTTCCCAGGGCGGCGGTACCCATACCCGTCTCACAAATTGTTACATAATAAATAAAAAATATAACATAATTAAATCAATCATTTATTTGGCGATATTCAATTTACATCTATACCCAAAATAGATACAAATTCAATTATATATACTGTTGCGTATGCTCTTGCAAACAAGAACCCGAGACGAACACCAATTATGGTAAAGAAAAGAAGCAACCGCGTGGGGCGTTTCGCGCTCATAGCGGTAATTTCATTCCGTTCCAATAATTTGTGGTTCAGTTCGCGTTCGTATTCGTACATGTACCTATACGCACCCTCAGACTTCTGTTTTAAAACTGTTTAGATAATTTGTTTTTACAAAATAGGGAATATCAAGGGAAATTTCCTCATATCACAAGGAAAAATCAACCCCGCAGCGACCCATTAAAACCGCCGAAATGGAATAATTGACATTTTTAATTTGTGTTTTGGAATGTGCCTTAAAACTTCGGGATCTACGAGCAGATACGCAAGTAACAATGTACAATAAATAACCTTTTGGTGAAATTGCTCTTCGGTCCATTCTTTCATGTTTATTCGTCTAATGTCCACGTTAAGTTAATCCGCTCCAGCATTATTGACAATAATAATGAATAGCTTTTATCAACATAAATGACAAAAATAAAATTAGCTCATTAATAATTCACATTATTTATAATTATAGTTTTCCCCAAACAATATTTAAGTGACCTACAAACTCGAGGTAATTAACGTACTTGAATAACCAAATAATTAGAAATTCGATATAATGAAACTATCATTTGTTTGTATTGCATTATTAGAATACTTTCACAATTAGTTAAAATTAAAATGAGAAAGTGTTGTTTTTACCATCGATTGCCCTAAATTCTCCTTTGGTCATTAATTTAGTAACGCCCACCGAGACTCCGTACTTAGAAATGTTCTCTGACGTTGAATCGGCATATTCAGTGAATATATCAGCGCAGAGTTGGGCTTCTTTTGCGCTGTTTAAGATGATGAGGTGCGCTTGTTCCCCCGCACACACTTTGCAAGCGTCAGTCCAGCTGGCGGAGGTTGTGTGGAGTTTGTAACAGCTGTCTGGCATGGCTGGGTAATGTTTGTATCCTGCAACAGATAATCCACATCTGCTATTTAAATACCAACATTGTAAATGAACAATTGGGATGTGAAATTACGAGTAATCAATTCATCGTAATTATTCTGGTAGATAGCACTCACTTCGTGGTTTGACATTTTTAACGAAATAAAACAATTACTTTGTTTATAACCAAGATTTATCGTAGTCGTAGTTATAAACAAAGATTTTTATACATTAGATCAACACAGGAGACCCTGTGGAAAATTATTTCCCTCCGAGCCTATGTCATCTTAGGTGATGCAGTTTGAAGGTTTTTTTTAAGGAAAGAACGGAGATGAAGTTCAGAAAAAGGTAGAAGGTAAGGTGAGGGGTGGGTAGAAATCTGGGGTTCAGCGTGTTTTTTTTTACATGAATACCGCACAAAAGTCCCAACTGCTCCCGTCTGGAGCCAGTGGAACTATGGCAAGTGAAGGAAATGGGGAGGGGAAGGAGATAGGCAAGAGGAAGGTGGAGAAGTACCTGGCTATTCATATCTGGTCACCAAATACGGCAGAAACCATTTCAAGCAACGTTTCAATTCTGAATGGTGGTCTTACACCAGGGCGATACTGAGAGTATCTTCCACTCTGGAACGTCCCCCAAATTTACTATATATTATTTTTAATTAATAAATTGTGAAATACACAAATTAATCAAATAAAATTTATTTGCCACGCCGGGATTCGATCCCGCGACCTTCGGAATGCGATTCAAGCGCCTTACCGCTGCACTACGCCGGTCGTCAAAAGTGACGGTTCAGAAGCCATTTCAAGCGTGTTCAGTAGTGATGGAATAATTCCAGTCCTCTAGCGGATTGAGAGAGTTCAGCTAGAGAAATAAAAAATCTTTCTCAACAACCTCACCCAACCCCCCCCCCTCCACTCAGAAGTTGGGCAAATGCATCCGCCACCAAGACCTACACAAACCTCACCCCATGATGAAAAGGCACTCTTGCTATGTCAACAAACGTAACGAACGAACGAACCCACCTGGGGTAATCTATGGCAGAGGAGTAAAAATCTATTAAAATCAAATATTCATAAAAATCTTAACCCATTAAGGGAGTAAGTCGGACTTAACAAGGAAACTGCCTCCGTGGAAGATACTAACGCTCCATTGTTGGGAGTAAAGTCGCGGATTCTCATGCCAGTTAAAAAGCATGCTTTGGTTGAGTTTCTGGTAAGCTAACTACTCTACTCGTTTTGTTGTAGGTCAGTATACACACGCTAGATACATGCTAGTAACATGGTAGCTACTCACGTCTCTAGTTTCGAGCAAAGAAATAAGAATAGCAATTTTATTTTTGTAAAGCATCGAACCTGTATTCCACAAGCTCAAGTAGCTGCGGGAGTGCGCAATAAAGTTCAGTTCTCATATCTTCACTGAGCTATTAGACCAACTTGCAAAATAGCAACCAAACGCACGCACGTTTTCACTCCGGTAGTTACTGGCAGAGCACGTTCAGGGGCTGAATTCTCCAATAGCGATCAAAGTTATACGTTATGCGCCATCTGCAAACAAAAATTTACCTTCATCTCGACGATTGAATGTCGAAGGATTTTCAAAAGACGTTTTCATGGAGTGAATTTGAAATGACTAAAATTAAAACCAAAAACCACGTTAAAGAAATTTAATGATACTGATGCTTTGCAATAGATTATTCAGGAAGATAAATTCCGTATGAAAGTTATCTACTGTCCGGCGAAACGTTCTTGTTGGTCTCAAAGCATCAGTTTTTTACATTATGTATTGCAACCAATATCGCTAGCAAATCAGCCATTATATTGAACCTTAAAATACTGCCCTTCGAATAGTGCGCGGGAAACGATCTTTGGTTAGGATCCATTGTGCTTGATTTTGACAGTTTTATCAGTGTTGACTGGTTCGACCCACTCATCGTTTGGCATCTAAGTTTGTACCTTTGACAAGTCTCGGGATTTACAAATGTATGCTATGTATTTTCAAAAAAAAATTACAGTAAAAAGTAAATATTTTATGTTATATTTTATATTATATTTTATATTTCATATTATAACTTAAAACCTAAGTAAGAATCGTGGCTCCCTTATCAGGCACAAGAGCTCCTCTTTTCTGATAAGGTATACATGACTAAATACAACCTTTAATATAAAATTTTGCAAAATATGTATATATATATGTAACTCATATTTTTTATATTACAATAAAAAATAAAAAAAAATAAAAAAATGTATTTTCTACGGCGATTGCGAGAGTCCTTGATTGGAGAAATGAGCCCCAGACAAGCTGCGCGTCCATCTCCACTCTCCCCACCTCACACATACGAAAATCAAATTCCGTACGATTGTTTGGCGTACCAGTTAGTTACAAGCAACGATACGATACACGTGTCACTATCACGCTAAACACTGCCACAGTCATGGTTTTTTTGCGAGTTACTAGCATGTTCGTGTATCTACGGCTTAAGAGGCCCTTATGAATAGCTGTTTGGATATGAAGAGTGCGAAGGAACGCCGATTTGCTTTTCGTGCGAATACTCCCTTTACTTGATGGGGATTAGAATTAAATCTATGTCCGAGGTACCAACCACGTTGTGGCACCAGGAGATATCGCCAAACACCCAATTACATTGTAGTTTAACATCAGTAAAGCGACTGGGCTAGGGTGTATACTATATATCAAAGTAACATGGGAGGTTGCATAATGGGCCAGGATAAATGATGTAGGTACTTTTAATTGTGATATAAAAAATAGACGTTTATTCTTACCTGTACACGTTTTCAGAGCGATTGGGTCCTCCTTCGGATTAAAAATGTTCTGCTCGCACATGAACATGAGTTTGTTTGAAGAACATGATACATTGTTCAGCTGGAAGGACCCGCGTGGGGTATCGTCGCGCCGCGAGAGCGCCGCACATTGATCCGTGCCATTGGAGGGGCTCCCGGAGCCCCAGTCGCTGTAGCCTGCCTCCACAAGAGTCCTTCCTGAAAATTACAGATATTGGCACAGAAGTTGGTCAGAGGAAATACTTAGACATTATTTAGTGTTGGTCACAACACGCACACCTATGTTCTATTCCTCATTGAACGACAATAGATTAAACATTTATCAATTCTGTATAAATTTAGTCAATATCCTTCAGGTGACGGCTGGTGGGTATAGGCGTATGGCTCTTGACTCGCAATCTAACAAACTAGAGGACTGGAATTATTGCTTCACTACTGAACACGCTTGAAATGGCTTCTGAACCGTCAATTTTGACGACCGGCGTAGTGCAGCGGTAAGGCGCTTGAATCGCATTCCGAAGGTCGCGGGATCGAATCCTGGCGTGGCAAATAAATTTTATTTGATTAATTTGTGTTATTTCACAATTAATTCATTAAAAATAACATATAGTATATTTGCGGCACGTTCCAGAGTTGAAGATTCTCTCAGTATCGCCCTGGTTTAAGACCACCATTCAGAATCGAAACGTTACTTGAAATGGCTTTAGCCGTGTTTGGTGACCAGTTCTCAACAGCCAAGTACCTCCCCACCTTCCTCTTCCCCATCTTCTTCCCTCTCTACTATCTTCATCCTCACAACATACCCCAATTGGAGATGCCATAATATCACTTGCTCCAGACGGGAGCAGCTAGGACTCTTGTGAGGAATTCATACTAAAAAAAATTGAAAAGATTTTTTTTTCATTCTTCGCCTTTATTTTTGGACCGTCCGCCATCGGTAATCCACTGAATATCATTGGAATGGTACCTGAACATTCATTTATAAAATACCAAAAATAAGTTTCATCCTCACCATCGACTGTCCTGTATTCCTTCTGCGTAATTAAATTACTGATGCCCACCATAAAGCTTTCCTTGTGAAAATCACATTGCTGTGACGTAGCACCAGTAACTTCCATGAATATGTCTGTGCTGAGTTTGGCTTCTTCAGCGCTGTTTAAGATGATAAGATGCGCTTGTTCGGCCGCACACACTTTGTAAGCGTCGATCCAGGACATAGCGGTGATGTGAAGTTTATAACAGCTGCGTGGCATTGCTGGATACTTTTTATAGCCTGTAACAAAAATTTAAAATAAACAAAACGGTAGTAACACCTCAAGCAGGACCGATGCAATAAAATGAATTCCTCAATTTTAGTTAAAAAATCACCTACAAAAGATTTAAGTACACCAAGATATGTGGGCATAAAAGCAATCAGTTATAAACCTAAACCATATTGTCTTCTTCAGGGAAGAAGGAAAATCGATATTTTTCTATTCTAATGAATAGATCACCTGCTTGGGGTTCAGTGGCAGAATAAAATGATTACTGTTCAGATAAAAGTTTACGGCATGAAAAATTCATATTAAAAATTTAAAGCATTTTATTTTAATTTGGTATGCATACCTGAAGGACATTTATTATAAACTGGATTGCTGAGACCGGTCTTATTGTATACAATATTCCTCTGACAAATAAACAACAGCCGTGACTCACAGGATTTTTCCTTCAGCTTTCTACCAAAGCCTACCATCATAGTGCCACAGCGTCCATCGAGGTTGTCAGGCTGCCCGTCCTGCCATTCGTTGAATCCTGAATTCTCTAACTCCTGGCCTAAAATACAAATAAGAAACTTGGTATACAAACTCGTCTATAATAACTCTTACGTTCAGTTTACGGCTGCTTTCCTTTGGATTTCAATAGCCAATATCAATTTCATGGCATTCAGAAAGGACTCCAAGAATTTGAATAAGGAAAAACTTATAAAGGTGCAGTCAATCTAGGACTTCGATAGGTGAAAAACGTCTCCCAGCTCATATACTCCTTTCAATCCGAGTCTTGCCAAGTTTTACACTATCGTTTTCTTTAAAAATCACTCCATTCAGTGTTCCCATAAATGACATGGCATCCCTTTTGGCGTTTGTAATGCTGATCAAAATATAAAAATGGAAAAGATTAATTATGATTTTGAACAATCTTTTAATATGAAGTTATATGTTAATGCGTAGTAGCTATGCTACTTGCGCGTTCTTTGCTATTATACGTAATAAAAGTCAGTCTATTGCAAAAAGCTCTGCTGTTTCATTAAGTTATGGGCCCAGTTAATTTAACGTGAATACAGAATCGGAAACACTGTAATAAAATGAATCGAGGTCTATGTCATCTAGAAGATCCAAGAACTAATGAGGATTATTCATGCCGATATAGCTACCAAAACGCAGGCTTTACAAACATAAGATAAATGTACTGAGGTTTGATAAGTAGACTTTGAAGCATACCCTCGATTGTCTCATATTGTTCTGGGAGAATCAAGTTATGAAACCCAAGCCAAATATTATTCCTGTCGAAGTTGGTATCAAGCGAGCTGCCAGCATATTCATTGAACACGTCCAAACAGTATTGAGCCTCCTCGGCGCTGTGGAGGACCACGAGATGAGCTTGTTCGGCCGAACAGACTTTATATGCATCCATCCAGGTCCTCGGTTTACGGTGCAATTTATAACAACGATCGTCCAGCTTTGTAAACTTTTTGTACTCTGGAAAAAATTAAGAGTGATAAAGAAGCATATCGAATTAAATACATAAAGATTACATAAAATTATAAAGTACGGTTGTTATCTTCTATAGATTATATAGAAGATTAAATACTTGCTGAACTTACTAGAAATCCCGATAGCGCACACGATATTATTTACATAGATAGTGGCTAAAAATAAATATAAATGTTCACCTCTTAAAACCAAAGATTCAAACCGCAATTTGAAAAAAAAAATTAAACTTGAAATTATTTTCGAGTTCTAAAATTTAAAGGCGTATTATTTTATCGCCTTTCAAAAAGGTTTTTAGGTTTCGGATGCGTTCACAAATATTTCATTTAAATAATTTCCGCTTTGCAATTTTGAGAAGAGCCGACCCCAACAGCCTACCTAGGCAATGAGTTGGGACAGCGCAAGGAAGAAGAAAGAAGAATTTCCGCTTTGCAATAAAATGCAAATGGATTTTATTGCAAAGCGAGAATACTAGGCCTAAGGGGTTCAATTAAATACTAAGCATTGTATGATATGTTTGGTTCCTGTTATATATACACAGTTCTGGCTGAATCTTAAATTCTCATGGAATACAGAAAATCAGATGCACAAAGTGTCGATTGCAATTCTTCTAGTGGTGTGTTCGCCATAAAATTAAATTAGTGGCTTTTTCCATACCTGTGTCGTAGGTTCCACAATCCGCATTATCTGTCAGAGTGTTGAGAGCCTTCTTACAGATAAACCGGCTGGCTGCTTCACAGGGCCCGTCAGAATAATCGCCATTCTGAAGCATCCGCACGCAGTTTCCGTTGCCCGGGTTAGGCTCTGGGTGGTTTAAGTATAATTCTGACGTTGGAATGCCTACAAATATTTTACAAAGAAAAAAATTAGAGGTTATCAAAAGTCGACAACCATTTCATCTGATTAATTTTGAAATCACATATTAATATTTTGCAGGTTTTGAATATTATTTAATGCATCCACTTTTTCTTTTTTAATATTAGCTTCACACAGGAGGCTAGTATTAAAAAAGACAAGGCGGATACATGAAATAATATTCAAATACTGAGGAGGTAAAAAGTTTTTGGGGATGCTATGCAGAAGGTCAATTCAGGGAAAGGAAGGAGAGAAAGGACTGGAATGGGAAAAGATATAAGGGGTGGGTAGGAATCTGGAGGTCCAGGAGTGACGGACGTATGAATTCATTCGTCCCATGGTGCAAGGCGATGGATCGAGAGGAAATGGTTGTGGGCGGCGGCGTTCAATGAAAGATTAGTGATGTTTTCTAAATACAAATATGTACCTACATATTAAAAAATAATTCGGAGAAAAAAAGTTATAATATTTTTTTATCAGTATATCTTATTATGCAGCTCTTTTTAAAATGAATTATTCCCAATCATTTTCAGAGCACTCCGTATTCTCATTGTGGCACACAATATTGAGAATGTAATATTTATATAATACAATAAGAATAAAACAACTTAAGCTGAATACCACTTTATTGTATGTATATGGTATATTTAATATAAAAACAACCGGTTTAGTTTCAAACCGAACTTACATCAGGATTAAATAAAAACGTGTTAAATTAATATGGTTTTATATAACCCTGACGAAGGTTCAGCTTGAATCGAATCCGGTTGGTTGTGTATTATTAAAGATATATTAAATAAATTTAAATTAAAATAAAGTTATTTGGTTATGATTATTTAAATTATGTATGCCCACGAAGTGTGTTCTACGTGTGGAATTTCTATACAGAGTGTTAAGGGACGTACTAGATTTACTACAGTGATTCCAGACATTGTTAAGAGTGAAAAAAATTTCTTGAAATTTTGGTCTCCGGTGACTTTTTTGGATTTTTTTTTAATTTTTTTCGTCAAAACCTTAGCAACAAATTCTTCCACCTGCCAATATTCAGTCGAATATCCAAACAAACCCTCACCCCGACTCTTATTGAGCAAAAATTATTGATATTTATGTTTTAAGAAGAAAACAGGTCGCCGAAAATTATTCAACTTCGGTATTTTTTTTCAAATTTTTTTTTTGTTTGTTTCAAATTTTTTTCAAATTTTTCCAAAATTTTCAAAAAAACTTACTTCCTAGAATGCTGAGCGAAAGTGACAACTGCACCTCGGGCTGATAATACCTACATCGAAGTTTTGTATTCCCCATTTTTCTACTCCAAAACTGGACCAACTTTTTAAAATTTGTTTTACTAACTGTTTAAGAAGAAAATACACCACGTCTCTACTTTTTGATTTAAAAAAAAAACACCGACTAGTGTTTATTCTGAACGTCTGTTGATGGCGTTCAGACCGGGTAATTTTGACGATTTTTGGAAGGCCCTAACTCCTTTAACAAGTAACCTATCAAAAAAAGCAAAATGTATAAAAATGCCAATAAGTAGTTGATATCTATATTATATTAAAAAAATATTTGCATTTGTATCAGAATCCTGTGAGGAACTTGAGGAATACGTTTGAACATGAACAAAACTTTGCGCGTTTTTTTCAGAAGTTGAAAAAAAAACATCAAAAATATCACTGGAGACCAAAATTTCGAGTATACTTTTTACACAAAAATTCGTCAAGAATCACTCATAAGACACAATAAAGTAAGTAATGTCTGGACAATAACTGAAAGTGTTGGTTATCCCAAATCTCCGACATGAAACAATTAAAGCCATTTAAGAGGAATTCCATAAAATGACGCTACAAAAATAAATATTTGAAACATAGGAAAATAAAAATGATGAAATACCATTGATTGCTACGTAGTTTTGTAGTTTTAATAAGTCATGTAGTCCGATCCACACAAGGCTGGTGGAACTGGCCATGTAGGTTAGCAATGACCTCATTTCCTCCTCAGAGGTTGGCACCACAAGCTCAGCGCCTTCCAAGGAACACATGTACTTCGCCTGTCTCCAACTCAACGCTGCTAAATGTTCTTTAAAGAACGCTTTAAAGGCGGTGGAGTAAAAGTAGTCATCCCTGAAGAATGGCTCAGTATCTTCTGCCGACACGACTAGAATAAAACTCAATATTTAAAATATTTGCAGGAAACAGAGAAATCGCAAGAGGTTTAATAAAAAATATCAATGGGTATTAAGTATTAATGTCGGATAGTACAGAATAACATAACCAAGTGGTTTCCCAGTGGAAACAACTAGCGATAAACTGCAGAAGAGGCAGACTGAAAATGGAAGTTAATTGGAAGGATCGGAAGACTAGAGAAATGGAAAAAAACGCCATGAGACGACAAACCAATGATTAATATATACGGAGGAGGTCAAACTCTATCCTGAAATTTAGTGCGGTGATTTATTTAAAAAATATCAATTAGCACTTGGTGTTAATGCCAGATGGCAGAGAAAATCACAACCTTCTGGTTACCCAGTGGAAGTGACAAGTGGCAAAAAGTAAAAGAGGCAGGTTGACTGCATGGAAGTCAATTGGACCAGAATGGAAAGGCTGGAGGACTGGCAAATATTGAAAGGATACGACAAATCAATGAATAATATATGTACAGAGGAATTTAATATCAATCCTGATATATATCACAATGATGATGGCTAAAGGTGATTTAATTAAGCTTCATTACTTAAGTATTACAAAAAAGGAAAAATGTTTATAGGTTACTTACCTTCTATACAAGATGTGCATAGAAATCCCAGTAGAAACAATGCGATAGGAAACATTTTACAATAAAGTAGTGCAGTTGTGTTGCGCCAACAAGGACAAATCTGCGACAGGGCGAGATAGTGGCGCAAATGAGACTGATTTATTTCTGTAAAGAACTCTATTTATACCCGCAGCGTACTTTAAATTTTGTGATAAAACTCAAACCCGTGGCGGATGAAGATATAACTCGCGTTATGAATCTATTTAGGTATTTGAGACTTCTTATCATTTTGACCAATTAATTTTATTTTATTATGCCGGGTACAGATTGCTGTAACAGAGCATTTCAACTCGTGCGCGCCGCAATCCACAAAGTGTCGGTTTTTACACCGAACACAAAAGGGCGAGCAGTGTGCACGGAGCGTCAGTGTGGACGGCTTGTTCGTGTCTATACTGCAGAACGCGCGCAAACAATGGAGGACTTGTTCTCGACAGACTGAGCTATATTCACCGCGCGCATGCCGGAAACATGCTCGGTTCGTACGCGCGCTGCGTCCACACTTATGAAATATTCCTTTCATGTTACGTCACAGCAATCTGTACCCGGCTTTATATGCTTGTGTTGTTACATTTTTTTATTATATTATATTTTTCTTTATTGAATAAATTTTGAAATATTTAGAATAGTGGTGATACTAAAATTATACAATAAAATGTAAAAATCTATTAGGGCGTGTAATAAGTAAATATATATGTAAAATGGTATTCTATCCCATTTTTACCATATTTCGTTAACACAGTTTTTTGTGTGAAATTTAAGGTCCAGTGTCTTCGCAAAAATTAATTAAAGAAAATGCCATTAACCCCTCAGACCTCGGGCCTTTTTTGTTAGAAGTTCAAAATATTTCCGCTTTGCAATAAAATCCAAAAAACTGGAATATTTTTCAACGTATCAGAAAACAAGGCAAATGTATTATCTACAAACGTTATCTCACTTTTTTGGCATTTCAAGTAAAAATAATAAATAAAAAATTGTCACACTTATATATTTTTTCAAATTGCGGTCGAAACTTTGGTTTCATAAAGCTGTACATTTTAATTATTTTGTGATTAACTTTTAGATTTGAATAAAAAACATAGTGTTTTGTCTTTATAACTGAGATCATATTTCTAACAATGATAATAAGAGAGACAAAACCATTTTCATGAGACCTATATGAGGGGTTCCAAAAAACGAACAAATTTACGTAAGTAATTTTGAAAAATCCCCGTTAAACGCCGATTCTAGGTGCTTTTCAACTTTTCATCTAATTGTAATAAGCCGACAAGCTAAACTATGATTGTTGTCCTCTTATGCTGAACACAATTGTAATAAGCCGACAAGCTTAACTATGATAGTTTTCCTCTTCTGCTGAACACAATTGTAATAAGCCGAAAATCTTAACTATGATAGTTGTCCTCTTCTGCTGAACATAATTGTAATAAGCTGACAAGCTTATCTATGATAGTTGTCCTCTTCTGCTGAACACAATTGGTTCAAAAGCTGAAATGGACTTGTAATCAGCATTTAACGGGGACTTTATAACTGTCAGAACAACAAAATGGCACTAAATGGCCATTTGTTGATAATATTTCATTTGAATTTCTGTGAAACAACTCGTCCTAATCCTAAATATTTGCACCACGAGACACTCCCATAAGGCGCTTCTAGGCTTGGGACGGGCGGTGGCTTAGAGTAACTATAAATATTAGAAACCATATTATATTACTTTTGTTTTTAAACTAATTTTTATTGAGGAAGATCCGCGAAGAATGCAAGTCTAATGTAAGCGTACCTAACGAGTAAAATTAAGAAAGGAACAAACTCGTATCTACTAAACCTAACCTAAAACCAGAAAATGGGACATAGAAAATTCAGGCATCCAGTAAAGACAATAAATAATTATTGTCATCTGTATTATTTTTGTTCCATTTTACTATTTTTAAACAATACTTGAATGCCTTTGCGGGATGTCTGTATTATTTTAGTCCCATTTTTTGTTAATTTAGGTTGAGTTAAGTTTTAGAAGATTTTTTTTTATTGGGGGATGTTTTTTCCGTAGGATATTTGGTCGGAGGATATTTTGTCTGGGATATTTTTTCGCAGGATGAAAACACTCATTACCAGATTTAAGTATTGATTTCACTTTTTAATTTCATTGAGATTCTACTTTAAGATTTAAAATAACTACAACTCTAGAGATCACGGGTTCAGATTCGTGTTATTTCACATTTGATTCTTTAAAATGACATTTGTAGAATATTTTCAGCACAAAGTTAATAATACTCTCAGTATCGCCCTGTTGAAAGATCGTTAATTGAAATGGCTTTAGCCTACACGCTTCATGGTCAAAATAAGAGGAACATAATTACTCTCTACATCCTATTTTCTAAAATCTGTGTGAAAAACCAGAATTTAAAGGATACAGTCCCAGAAATGTTATCATTTATTAGTCTTATTTAAATAATAAAACAGAAAATAATGGTGTTATCACAGCGATAATTATTATTATGACCATTTGACCAGCGAATTCCCAGAACACGGATAGTACAAGGGAAATAACATTTTTTATTAAATGATATCTTTCATTTACATCCGTCACCCGCCCAGATAAATTAAAAGGTCCAAATCGCAACTGCATCCGTCCAAATATGATTGCGGAAATGAAGTGATATAATATTTATTTACATTGTGAGTTTCAACATCATTAATAAGCGGTAGATAACACTTAAGGTGGTACAATACTCTCAAAAAGTAGGTTTCCTCAAAATTCACATTTTAATCATTTCCGGCGAATTCTTAACTGTAATTCCTTTTTTTTTAAAACAGACCCCTGGGAAGGTAAGTTTTTTACATTTCAGAATCATAAAAGTAATACCTAACCGTTAATATATTTTACATACAACGATTTAAAAAAATATTACCCGTTATTCAACTATAAAGTTAGCGGTAAGCACCAGATTTTATTTTTCTAGACGATGAACTAATAACTTCCGCAGGGAAACGTTTAGAAACATCTTAATTAATTCAAATGAAGCTGGCGGAAAGTTCGAATCTCCAGGCCTGCTAGGGCAAATTCGACCACACCTCCATCCAATACGCCGTATCGCAGACGTATATTTGTTTACACGCTTTCTTCACTTACGTCGTTAAGCCGCCGCTATCCTAATTTTTATCGATTTATTACATATCTCCCTTAACTATTTTAAGTTTTTAAACTTTTGAAAAAGTTGTGTCACATATTTTTGAAGATAATATCTAGACGCGTTCTATACCGAAACAAAAAAAATATATGAAATTCCCTCAATGGAAAAAAAAACACGAAGTATGCTCCAAAAAATATTAAAAAAACGAAAAATATTGAAACAAATTTACCATATTTCTTTAAATGATATTTAAGGTACTATTTTAATCGAGTCGTGTTTTATTAAACATTTTCACAAGTTTCGCTTCAATAAATTTAATATCGTTTTAAATATTAGCGAGCTCTCTCCAACAAATATTACATATCTCACCAACTTCTTTTTTTTTGAGCGCGGATGCGGCGCTTTAAGATTCAAAATTATTTTAAAGTTTTTGGTAAGGCAAATTCGACTGTAGGACCGTCCAATACACCGGGTCGGATTCTGAATATATTTAGGGTATTTTGTCGTCTTAAGTTTTTCTGTATTTGTGGAAACATGGACACTAAGAGCCAGCGAAAGAAATCGGATAGATGCCCTCGAAATATGGTGCTGGAGAAGTATGCTCAGAATTCCATGGACCGACAGACGTACTAATATGTGCATTCTGGAAGAGCTGGGCATTCACAATAGGGTTTCAACTAGTTGGTTTTTCAGTTCCCACGCAGCGCAAGCTCACAAGGAGTGGAAGGGTCTTGTCCACCATAGAAATTGAAGTAAGGGTCACAATCAGGGTTGCCAGGTTTTTTCCAAATATATACCGAACACTGAGCAAAAAAAATTTAGAAGAGAATTTCCCTAGATTTCGGTGGTACCTTGGCAAAGCAAAACCCGTGTCGGGAGGGCGGGGTGGGGGGGGGGGGGATTGTCGGACTTTGAAACATTGTAAGCAGTCAATTTATTTGAATAATCACATTTACGCAAGTACGTAGTCATCTGATGTATAACACTAATCCGCAAAATGGCTCGAAAATAGTGAGCGCGTGCACGAAGCGGCGACACCGCACAAACTAAGTAGGGATGCTACGCAACATCGATTGCCGATTGCGTCAAATCTGACAGTTGAATCGTTTATTAGGGAGAAAAATTAATCAGAAAAAATACCGAACCGCCAATACTTCATCATTTTCAATTTTGAAAAGTTTAGATTAGATTAGAATTGGTTAGCTGGTTTTGGCATACGGGTGGGTACTGCGACCCCTTTCAACTCATTGAACAAATTTTGATGTTGTAACTAAAAACAGTGGTTACTCCTCAGGCCTCGTGCCTATTTTTTCGGAAGGTCAAAATATTTTCGCTTTGTAATAAAATCAAAATAAATGGAATATTTCTGAACACATCCGAAAACCAAAAACTGTTTTTGAAAGGTATTGTAATGCTCTTTCAAATTTTATATTTCTTAATTAAAATGTAATTTTTTAATTAATATAATTTTATTTAAAGCAAACATGAAAATAGCTCATCTTACATTTTTTCCAACAAAAATTACTGATAACGAGAAAAATAAAAACACGGTCGTATTATTTTAGGCAAAAGTATTATAAATGTTATCGTCAACTCACTTTTTGTTATTCCATGTAAAAATGATTAAGGTGTACATTTTAATTTATTTCTCGTAACTTTTAGATTTGAATATAAAGCGAGATGTTTTTTAACATACCGTTTAGATCATATTTCTAAACGTCATAGTAAGGGAGACACAACGATTTCCGTAAGACCTATATGAGTTGTTCCAAAAGCGGAACAATTTAGCCCGGGGGGTTAATTGGTTAACCCTGGTGTAACACCATCATTCAGAATTGAATCATTACTTGAAATGGCTTGTGCCGTATTTACTGACTAGATCTGAATAGCCAGCTATATTTTCCACATCTTATTCCCCTCCCCACTACCTTCAGCCTCACAATATACCAAAATTGGGGATGTCGTAGTCGCACTTGCTCCAGATGGTTGGGAGCAGTTGGGACTCTTGTGTGATATTCAGATAACATAATTTATATTATAAGCAAGTAAAAACCTTTAGTGGTTTTTTGCTTAGCCGAATGCACGTATAAGTATGTCTATTTTGTTATTACCGCATGCTCCTTCGGGGAGTCGGGATTGTTGTTAGTAAAAATATTTGTATATCAGATTTTCACTTAAGACGCCTGCAGATATATGAAAGTCGACTTTGGTTGTACGGCCGTTTTATCTTCTTTGCGTACTTATTTGAAGAAATAATCTTCTATGGGATCAACTGTTGGGGGCATCAACTATTAGGGGGCCAATTGTAGCCGGATCAAAAGTCATTGAACTGAATTTGAAATTCTGAATTTTGAATTGAATTGTCATTTATAAATAAAAATGAAACTCTGAAATGTACGTATGCGCATAACTTCCGAACGACTGCACCAAATTGGATAATTATTTTTTTGTGCTCGTTACGTTCGTCCACAGAATACGCTGGAAGATACGGCATACCTACCTTAGCGTAGTAATAACTGGCGCATCGTAAATAATCCGCCACCTACGCGAAAGAGCTAGTTCAAGTGCCCGCAGAAAGTTCCAGCGATACCTCGGTTTTGCGTGAGTTCACCCGGCATTACCTACCGTTCTCGAAACTACTTGCCCGACCGGCAGAGTATATAAGCCAGCGCTCGCTCGCTCAGTCTGAGTCTCAAGTCAGTCAGTACTTTCCATTCATCGGCCGAACAACACAGTCCGAGCAGTGCAGTAACTTTTTACGTGCCTGCGCCGGGCACGGGCCCGCGCAGATAGTAGTGAACCACACATATCCAGCGTGACTTCAGGAACATCTTTATAACACCTTCGAGGAACTTCTCCAACTACCATCTCGACATGAGATGTCAGGCAACGCGCCAGCAACACAACCGGCAACGAGCCAGCATTCCGCAACGAGCAGCAACAACAACCGGCAACGCGCCAGCATCCTGCAACGAGCAGCATTGAAGTACCCACCACTGTCCCACCCCGGTATAGGCGACTTATGGTCGCCCCTTCGGAGTTCTCGCAAGAATCTAATTTTTTTGAATAAACGACTCTACATTTAATAAAACGAATCAAGACCTTCAATGCTCCTACATACTTTGTTAGGTGACGGAAATATAGGATCGCCTACAGTCTGTACTGTAATGGTCAAAAAGGACTAATCTACAGGTGTTAGTGAGCATAAAAAATGTAATAAAGAAAAAAAAAACCAAAAGTAGTTATTATATAATAATCAGAGGGAGACCACACACTCCAGGACTGCAGGCAACTGCGTATAAATAAGAAAAGGATAAGTTGTAAACAAAGCAATAACATTTAGTAAAGGCGAAAAAAAAATAGTGATGACCGTCATGACCATCCTGTGCCCGGCAGTCCCCCAGAGAATGTGTAAGGTTATTAGTCCGACGTCATGGCACCCAGTGGAGTCATCCTTTAGCCAGCTATCCGGTGGTGCCTAGAAGAAGTAAATGGACTACGATACGAAGACCCTAGGGAAAAAGAGCGTCGGGTAGCTGGAGGAGGGACGGACAAACCTCCGGATGCCACTCTATCTTTCCTCTAACCTTATCATGTCAGGGGGGGTGGCGCGGGCACTGGAAGGAGATAACAGAGGTAAGTTACAAAAAAAGGTAGACCTATAAAAATATGATAGGGACAAGGCCCAAAGTCCAACCCCTTTAATGGGGAAGTGGACAAGACATAACAAACAACGGAGTTCTGTTCTAGTTGTTATCAGGAACTGAAAAGAACATGGAAAACAAAATAAACAAACTAAAAAAAAAAATGCAAAAACATGAGAGAGTAGAGGAAATAAAAAAATATATATATATAAAATCATAATGCACGCAGGCGTGTCAATTCACGCATTATGTTACACTGTAAATGAAAAAGAAAAACACAAAGCCATGTAAAAGTGTAAATAACAAGTAAGTGTAAATAAACAACAGAAAATAATAAGAAAAAGAAAGAAACAGAAAATGTAAAAAAAAACCAGGCAGATAGGGTTGAAAGAGTAAATGTGGGGTAATCCGTGGATATCAGGAGACAAGTACACCTGGTCACTAAATCTTCTAATCAGCGACTCTAAGATCAGGCCATCTCTCCACCCAGATTCTTGTAAACTTCTTCAAGCACTCGAAATTCGTCTTATTCGAAACCAGATCAGTGTTCCACACTGGTCTGATGGGTACGTCCAAACCATCTAGCATTTGACCTCTGGCATCCGTCATTATTTCACACTGCCACAGGATATGCTCTGCCGACTGGTTCGTGCTCCCACAGGCACAATTGGGGTGAGGGGACAGGGAGAGGGTGTGAAGTCTCCCCCTGAATTCCCCATGGCCAGATAATAATTGAGTGATGTGGTGGTCTAACTTGAGGAAGACCGCTTCCATTCTGAGTTTAACTGATGGGAAGAAGGAGAAAGTCCATCTTCCCAAATTCGATCTATCCCACCGGGCCTGCCACTCTTGGAGTGACAGGTCTCTCATTTGTCGAAGCAGCCCAGGGAGAGTCCCCGGCCCGCCCGGAGTTAGAGTGACTCCTAAGTGAGTGGCAGGGGTTCCTCTGGTTAATCTCTGCTTAGTAAGCACTTCCCTGATTTCCAGATCGATTGGCAAAATGCTAGCCAAAACAGGCAAAGCGTCCGAAGCCACGGTTCTATACGCCCCGGATAGTGCCAACAAGGGAGTTCGTTGGCCCCGCTTGAGAGCCAAGAGTATAAGCGAGTTACCCAAGCGATGCTCCCAGACAGACGCAGCATACGAAACTTGCGCCACGTATACGCATCTGTACAGAGTGCGCATGGCTGGGCTACGCAAACCCCACTCAGCTGTGGAGAGTCTCCTAAGCTTCAAGAAGAGGGCCTGAGCCTTGCTGGATACATCCTTGACGTGAGCCAGAAAAGAGGACGATCGATCTAGTGTGACGCCTAAGTATTTCACCGTTTCACGAAATTTGACACTAGAGTCCCCCATTTTGATGACGGGATTTCTTTCTCTACTGAGAAAGCCCTTCATCAGGAGGCCCTGGGTCTTGTGGGGAGCGAATGTCATCTTGTTTCTCTTACCCCAATCGAGGAACATGTTCAAACCTTCACTGCCTTTGCTCTCAACTTCCTTTCTACTGTCCCCAGCGACCAAATACGTCTTGTCATCAGCGTAGTCGACAGAGATGCATCCTTCAGGCAAGGGTAACCTGGAGGAGTCGTCAAAGTTGATGTTCCACAGGTCAGGTCCGAGAATGGAGCCCTGCGGGCATCCAATGTCAGCTTCCCTCTCGATCAAAAAATCTCCAAAGCTGATCGTGATCGTGCGATCAGAAAGGTAGTCGTCGATTGACTGGAACAGAAGTTTGGAGCACTGCCTGGTTTTCACCTTTGTACGCATCATTGCCCACCACGCGTGATCGAAGGCACCAGTTATGTCGAGGAAGATCGCTACTACATACCTCTTTGGACAAGCCTTCACCCAATCAAGCACATACGACAGGGCATGCACCGTAGATCTACCGGGGACGAAGCCGAACTGCAGGTCACTGGCCGGTGACAGGGTTTGCCGAAGTCGCTCTCGTAGCAGTTTCTCCAAGATTTTGCCAAGTACAGGGAGGAGGGTAATTGGCCGATACGCCTTAATGTCGGTCAGTGGTTTTCCGTTCCCCTTTGGTATGATCCGGAGCACGCCACGCTTCCACTCGGAGGGGAAGACTCCCCTCCTCAGGCACGTGTCCATCACCTGGAAGAGCTCTTCCTTGGCGTGGACCCAGACTTGCTTCGCAATCACGCCATTGAGCCTATCATGCCCTGGTGCCTTCTTAGGACCCAATCCCTTTATTATAACATCAATTTCCGCTTTAGTGACTCTAATGAAGTTATCCTCTTGGGCAAGGTCCCTAGGTGGTAGCCGTGACAGATTTCTAATCTGTTTGTGGTGGTCATTCTCCCCAATTACTGATTCTAAAGGAACTAACTCGCCCAGAAGTGTCCTGAGAGTGGAGGCCACATCCACAGTCTCAGCGTTCCTCCCATCTGATTTCCCAATTACTGTAGACAAATACCGGTCAGATCCTTTCCCGGATTTTTCAATAGCGCTGTGGATTTCCCACGGGTTGGCGTTACCCACATCTTTGACCCAATTATGCCAAGCAGCTCGTTTCGCTCGAAGAACGGCCCGTTTGAAGGCCGACCTGGCGGACCTCAAGCTCGCCTGAAGCGCAGCTGTCTCCTCCTCCGTACAGCTGCCACTCCTGGACAACCCAAGCGCCCTGTAGGCCCTCTTGAAGGCCCCCTTGAGCGAAGTCAGCTCAGGTGACCACCACGGCGTTCTAATACTCGTCTTCGGGTTTGATCTTCCCAAAGACGAGTTGGCAGCAGATACAACCGCCCTATTGAAAAAATTCCCCAAGTTATCCGGATCAGTAGCAGCTACGTGGTGAAAATCCCTTAACGTATCTCGTAGCGATTCCCCAAAGTGATCCCAATTCGCCCTAGTGGTGTTGAAGTTCCAGGAGGATCTTGGAGCTTCTGTTTTCTTGACACCAACCGTATAAGTAATCAATCTGTGATCCGAATTAATTGCGCACTCATGGACTACCCACTTTGAAATCCTGGTCGCAACAGATCCAGAGCAGAGAGTTAGATCAATGTTGCTCTCACCATGTATGTTCGAGAAGGTACTATGTGAACTCTGTTCGTTAATGATACTTAGACCTTGCGCAGCAATCAGGTCTTCAACGGCGTCTGATCGCTCCGTTCTACAATCACTAGTGTCGAACCATAATGGAGAGCGTGCATTAAAGTCACCTCCGATAATTATATTACGGCCTTTAAGCGCGTTGAGCGCGCGCGTCAGACTCAGGATGTGGGGTCCTACCGGGTTCCCAAACTTAAAATAAACTGAAATCAAAAAGATCTCAGTATCGCCAAATCTAATACATACACAGGTTTGGTACTCATCAGAAAGACCAGCCAGAAGGAGGGGACTGATCAATGAGGTGTTGACCAGGACTCCCGCCCCCGGTGAGCGGCCAACTTCAAGTACCGCACCCGGAAAATTAATGGGGGTCTTACCTTCCCAGGTATACTGCTCCTGAATAAGCAGGATGTCAATATTGAGGTCAGACATGACCTTCAGAACTTCCAGTGTGGCCATCCGGGATCGCTGAAGGTTGACCTGACCTAGGGAAAGGGGATTAGGACGAGCCATAATCCGTCATTCGGAAAGCTGCCTCCACCGCAGCTCTTTGGGCCGGACAGTCCCTGTCACCTGTCGGATGGTCCGCCGGCTTCTTAAATCGCGAGCAAGTGGCGCAGACAGCGGGCTGTGCCCTCTTGGGGCAATCTTCGAAGCCGTGACCCACAACGGCGCAGTGGCGGCAGGTTTCCGTGGCTTGCGAGCAGCTCTTGGAAATGTGTCCGTATAAGTGGCACTTGTAACACCTGGTGGCACCAGTGTAATCCCGGGTCCGACAAGCGTTCCACCCAAGATAACACAGCCCGCCGTCGATGAGTACCTTCCTGGCGGCCGGATGGCACGTCAGGACCATGTTCATGAAGCCACCCTCACGCTTCCCAAAAAGAGAAACTCTCCTCATGGTTCGGAGGTGGTCTTCTAATGACAGTGTTGAGTTTCCAGCCAGGTTGTTATTGAAGATCTCGGTGAATAGGGCCTGGTCGGCAGAGGGATCACCTTTGGGGACGTTGTAAATTACTATTTTCGGCAGCCGACCTAAGGGATTTACCAGCTTCAGCCCACTTACTGCAAGTTTGGTACCAGCCTTCAAGATGTTCTCCAGATCCTTTTGCCCTTTGGCTTGAAGGGCCATCCCTGCGCCTTTGATTTTGCGCACACGAACGATCTGAAAGTCATCAGTCCTCGGGTTGATGAGTTTCTCCATAACTTTCTGTGTGCTTTCTGAGGTCTTCCCCTCTGGAGCCTCCGGGTAAACCAGTACCGTCAACGGTTTGGGGGGCAGAGGTCGCTCGAACCCATTAACTAACACCTTCTTGGAGGAGGGCAGACCGGCCGCTGCTGATGCGTACGATAATGGGGCGGTGCTCAGGGTGGGCCGAGCCTTCATGGCGGAGTCCAGTTTCTTGGACATTGAGGCCTGAGCATTCAGGACCTGCTCTACAGTAGCACTCCTGGTGGTAAGGGTATTAATTTCCAACATCAAGTGGGTGATCTCGGTCATGAGGTCATCGACTAGTTGGTTAAGTGAGTTCTTGTCGGCTTTGTTAAGTTTGTTACTGCCATCTGTAATTATACACCTAATCCGATGGCACTTCTCGATCGCAGGAATCGCCTTTCGGGTTGATTCCGCGAGAGCCTGTAGGCTATTCGGCGAATCACTGATTCTCGCCCTTTTCTTGTTCCCAGCTATGGGGGTTGGGGGGATCATCCCAACAATTGAGACACCACTGGGTCCTGGTAAGGGGTTAGTGATCTCCGTTTCCATTTCAGAGTCTGAGTCCGAACCTAAATCCGCAATCTTGACCGCTTTTTTTGGGCGCCTTTTACCCTTGGGACGCGGGCCTAGGGTGAGAGACTTGTTCAAGGCGTCAATCTGCGTTTGGATGGACGATCTCCACAATTCAGTCTCTTTCCCGGGATCGGGGTCTGCACCATCCGACTCACAAGATAAAACAACGTCTGATCCCATTGTTAAAAGTTTTTAGGGGGGTTAGGGGTGGTTTTAGGGGGGGTTAGGAGGGTCTAGGGGGCCTTAGGGGGGATTAGGGGGTTTAGGGGGCCTTAGGGGGGGTTTAGGGGGCCTTAGGGGGGGTTTAGGGGGCCTTAGGGGGGTTTAGGGGGGTTAGGGGAGGTTTAGGGGGCCTTAGGGGGGGTTAGGGGGGAGGTTGGGGGGGTTGGGGGGGGTAGGGGGGGGGGTTAGGGAGGGGTTGGGTGGATTTAAGCTGAAGGGGGGGGGGATGGTCAAAGTACAAATTTTATTTCACCACAATCTCCTTAGGGATCCTAAAGAAGTGTCAAATTCACTAAGTCCGGCACAGGTCGTGACGTACACAGACGTGACGTCAGCGATATGGCCGCCAATATGGCCGCCGTACCTACCAAAACGTAAACAAGGTTCACCACGTGTTTTTCGCGCAAATCGGAAATTAGGGCACTAAAATAACTCTGAACTAGAAAAAAGTGGTATCAAACGACGCGGAAATTAATTCCCCGTCGAGTGGTTATAGTTTAATCACTGTAAGTAAATGTAAAAGTACTAATTGTATATAAAATCCCTGTTTTTTAACTTATCACTAAAAATATCACTAAGGAATGTTTTTTTTCGATAAAAAAATAATTAAGGTCAGTGGGTAACGATGGAGAGTACACTATAACAGTATTTTAAGTTGGGGGATGTACCAACATCCACCCTAAAAGAGCGAAATATTAGTTTTTATCACTTATTCACTTATAACTTCACTAAAGTTCACTTAAATTTAAAGAGAAGGTTATGGGCAGATAGCCCCTAATGAGATGCACCTGCTGGTACTAAAATTTTAACTGTGGGTGGCTTAGAAGTATTTTTAATTTCGATTATAACGGGAGCGATTTAATATGGACTTGTCCGGCTGAAAGCTAGAACAGAACTGAACTGCAACGAGCAGCAACAAGCATCCTGCAACGAGCAGCAATCAGCACCTCTCAAGGCTCCTTCCCGTGTCACGTGTGTGCTCCGACCCACTGGACACACAGCCGCCATACCTCGTCAACGCGACGACGGTCAACCGCCTGGATCAAGGTCACTTCTACACCGCCATGGTGTAGTGCAACACGCCGGCTCCCTGAAGACCAGTGATCTTCACCGCCGTAGTCTCCTGACCTTCTCTTCACTCATCACGCAGCATCATCCACTGTCACTCCGCTCCGCTTCGACCTCGCTACGTAGCGCATCAATAAAGACTGACTCATACATCGACTGATGCCTTTCATTTCTCTCTCGTCCCATCTCTACCGATACGGACCGCTCCCTCAAAGGTTTGTTTAAAACTACTGGTGAGCTCTGGCATTATGAAATTTGTGTTAAAAAATTGTAGTAGGTGGCACGCAGGCTGTTTAAAAACTTAATGTACATTGTACAAGGAATGAATGTATGGAATGCGGGAGGGGGGAGCGGAATCTAGGAGAGGGAGGAGAACTTAGGAGGGGGCTTCACGGGACGGGGGGAAGGGGGAGTGGATTGGTGAGAAGGAAGGTGGAGGAGGCGGAGTGGGAACGCAAGAGGAGAAGGGGACGCGGGAGAGGATGGGGAGGCGGAAGGGGAGCGGGACGAATGGGAAAGGACACGCAGGGAGAAATAATTTTTTTACTAAATGGCATAGCAACGCATGCCGGGTACCAGCTAGTTTATAAAAAAAATTGTATAACTGAGATTTGTAATTATAATCAGTGACTTATGTACATTTTATTTTTTATTTTATTTTATTTTATTTGTGTACACAAAATTTACAACATTACAGATAAATAATCTAATTAATTGTAAAAGTACCATTTTCACAGTGAGTATGTAGCGCCAAAAACCGTACAAACTCGTTGAATCTTTTGAAGAATATATCGAAATTATTATCTAATATATTTAAATAGCGTATCGCTCTTCCCACGGGAGAATTCGGGTACAGATTTGTACGACTCGATCGGCAATATAATATGTTATGGCGACGTGCCCGAGAGTGAGACTCTGGTACAAATAAATTTATACATCTAAGACTTATAGCGAATGGCTTATATCTATGACTTATAGTTAGTGACTTATGACTAAAACTTATAATAGTTCACTTAAAACTAGTAATACATTTATTTATTTATTTATTTATTTATTTATACATGCATATATATTACAAAACATTACACAATGAAACTTTGTCTGTCCAACTGGGAAGGATACCCGTTTCAGGACAGCCAAATTGTATATTTAGTTCATAATATTACAAAGGAATGGAAATAGAAGTATATAAATGAAATAAAAATATAACCAACAAGAATTTAGTATAAAAATACAACCAACGAAAATTTAAAAGTAAGTGGTCATAGGTTTGCAAAATTGCAACATTAACCATATTATTGTGTTTAACACTTGAGTACATTGACGTTAAGTATGTTTCGCTAGTGTCAAATCGATGTATCGATGGTACCTACCTCCTGTACCTCGCTCTGCCAGTTGCAGGAGTACGGAACCATCCAATTTTGAATTAAATATTTTAGGTTAAAAAAATTAACAATTTTTTTTTAATGAAATTGCAAAGGCCTTAAATTTAATTACATTAATAGTTTTCCAGTTTATTTTGGGGAACATTTGCAAATGCATAATTAGAATTAACACTTTTATACACCAACATATGATATAAGAATTTGAAATGCATTTATGTCTATTTAATTTTTAATCAATGTACTATATTTTTTTAGAATTTCCTAAGTAATAGAAATTACCCATTTATAAACCAGAATATATGAACATAAATTTCCAATCTATTAAATTTCAAAACTTATTTTTAATATGTCTAGTCGTTATTTTTCAAGAATCAAAAAACCGTCGTTATTTTACACGGATCAAAAAACAGAGCAAAAGGATATATTTTTTTTGTGCAATAACATAAACTTTTTAGTACATATTAGGTATGTGAGATTGTGTTAACATATGTTCGCTCTCGACTCTCCCCATGTCCAGAAGCCAATTGCTAACCCATTTCCGTAAAGTGCTTGCACTTTTCAGTTTCCATGCATCAGGTATGACGTTGAACAATTTGGGCCCTAAGTAGGAGTATTGTCTTTGGGCATGTGATGTGTTTGTAGTAGGTGGAACTGCTGGATTCCTCCCTGCATGGCGGGTGTTGTGGAGATGATCAATGGATGAATAGTGGTGTCGGTGTTTTTGTGTATGTAAAATAATTTTTCTTATGTATAGTTGCCGTACATCAAGAACTCGTATCTCTTCAAATAATAGATCACTAGGATACCTGAAGGGTTTCTTGAGGATGACCCTTAGAAGTGATTTTTGTGCTTTTGCTAAGGGATCCATTATTGTTTTGGAACAGCCTCCCCAACCCAAGGATGCATATTCTAGCAACGAGTTACACAAGGCATGGTACATTTGTTTCATATCTTTTACGCAAAGAATATTTCTAACAGACATGAATAGATGAGTAAGTTTTCTGATCTTTGTGGAAGTTGAAACAATATGTTCGTCCCATCTCAGAGATTTATCTATTATGATTCCCAGATATTTTATACTATCGACACATTCTAAGTTTAAGCATTTACAATTGGTTTGGTCATTACAATGGTGTATAAGGATGTTGTGTATTTCTTTTGGTTTTCCTGCTTGAGTTGCGCTGAAACGGATGAATTTGGTTTTATCTAAGTTAAGAGTGAGGAGATTGTTGTCTAACCATTGTTTAACCTTGTTTAAACCTACTTCCGCTTTACTGTGAACAACATTCCAGCTTTTGTCTTCAAATAATAGAACTGTGTCATCGGCAAAGGTGATAATGTGATCAGCAAAGGAACTGTTACATAGATCATTTATATATATATTGAATAAACTCTTTTATTCAATATATATATAAATAAAGTAAAGTGCTTCCTTGGGGTACACCGAATTTAATATTAGCTGAATCGCTTATAGTGTCGTTGATAAGCACTCTTTGACTCCTATTATCTAAATAGCTACACAACAGCTTGAAGAGCTGACCTTGTATACCAATGCGCTGTAGTTTGTTCAACAGAATTTTGTGAGAGATAGTGTCGAATGCTTTGGCTAGATCCAGGAACAGCGCAATGCATTTTGTACCTCTATCTATGTTATTAGAGATAATTTTTGTCAAATTAGCAATGACATTTTCAGTGCCTATACCTGGACGGAAACCGTATTGACAATTGGAAAGAATGTTATTGTTTTCTAGGTAGAGGCTGAGCCGATTCTTAACAATTTTCTCAATAATTTTAGATACAGAGTTGATCAAAGAAATCGGTCGGTAGTTATTGATCTGTGATTTATCCCCATTTTTGTGATGAAGAATAACAATTGATTGTTTTAAGTGATTGGGGAATTTTCCGGAGTTAAAACTTAGATTACAAATGAACGTTATGGGTGATGCTATGGCGGATTTTATAATTTTTAACAGATTTGTAGAGATCTTATCTGGGCCACACGCATTGGATGACTTAAGTTCGTCAATTGTTTTCCTCACTTCGTGTGACGTAGTTCGAATGTTATCTATTTTATGCTCGAGACTACAGCCAGTTTTCTTAGCGAGATCAGCTTCAGTTGTGTTATTTTTATCTAGAATTTTTTTAGCTAGAGTAGTTCCTACTGACGTGAAATAGTTATTTACAAAATTCACAATCTTTTTTAAATCTGTCGTGATAGTGTTATCAATGTGCAGTGATTTAATTTCCGATGATTTATTGATTTTGGTTTTTGTTATATTGCGAAATGCTTCCCATAGCCTTTTTGGTGTATAGTTATTTTCGTAAATAATGTTTTTAAAATAGTTTTCTTTAGTTGAGATGATAAAATTTTTACACAAGTTTCTATACTTTTTATATTGAGTTTGTAATATATTATTCTCAGGGCTCCTTTATGTACAATGCATTTGACCAATAACCGTGATGCTGCGATAAATTATAAAAAACATACAGGACTATACTTACCTGGCAGGCCACTTTTGAGATTAACACTGTTTATTGTTAATTAGAGAAATTTAGATCCAATTTGCACGCACAGGCCATAAATGGGAACGATGAGAACACGTGTTATTGGAAACACTAATATTTTATCCCGGTATATCTTATCTATAATATAAAAATGAATCGCTAAAATTGTTGGTAAGCGCAAATCTCGAGAGCGGCTGAACCGATTTCGCTAATTCTTTTTTCAGAATATTCCTTGAAGTTCGAGGATGGTTCTTACGGAGAGAAAAATTAAGAAAATTTCGCAGAAAATTGGATAATTTCAGAAAACCCGCACGTTTGACAGTTCGCGTGTTTGAGAATGACATTTTGCAAAACAATGATATTGTTAAATAAAATTCTATTTTTGAAAATCTTTAAGTTGATAAATTTATTTAAAGTAGGTACTCCTCTAATAGTTTGAATCAAATCAAGAATTTTAGATATTTTAAATAGGTACCTATGTTAGGTAACAAATTTAATATACATGAAAAATGAAAATTTGAATAAAAAATGTAAAAGGTGGCACGCGGACTGTTTAAAAACTGAATGTACTGGGATTGAATATATGGAACGAGGGAGGAGGATTGGCGGGACGAGGGAGCGAGAAAGGGAAGAAGGAAGGCGGGGAAGGTGGAAGGGGAAAGCGGGAGGGGAATGGGAGGGGAACTCGAAAGGGTGGTTAGCGGTACGGAGGAAGGGGGGGGGAGTGGAGTGGGGAGATGGAAGGTGGAGGTGAAGGAGTGGGAACGCGAGAGGGGAAGAGGATGCAGGAGAAGAAGGGGAGGCGGAAAGGGAACGGGACGAATGGGAAAGGACACTCAACAGAAACTTTTTTTTATTAATTTTATTATTTATGAGGGTTCTGGGAAGGAAACAAGTATGAGGGGTGAGTAGGAATCTGGGGTTCAGTGTATCCAGGTCATCTGCCGCCAAGATTTAGATAAACCTCATCCCCATGAACCCGGGAACCCTTGATAAGTCACCAAACGTAGCGAACCACTTGAGCGGATCAACTGGCCGTCATGAATTTGTGACCCATCTATTATAGAAGTCTATATATACTTTCACCCTTTTCACTAAGAAATCGATTTACTAATTTGACGAAAACAATACGACCAATACAATACCTACAATCTCTTCTAGAGAGATCAGTGTCCGAGTGTATGTATCTTCTTACTGGTTTTGAATTTCCTCACAACAAACAACCTCGAGACTAATATATGACGTCATAATACGTATCATGAAACCAAATAAGTCATGCAAAAAACAGAAACACGTGCATTGTCTATAAAAAGCTCAAAATATATTTTGAACTTTTTATTCTAAGCTCAAAACTAACCTAACATGACATAATCTAACGTTACATAACGTAACCTAACCTAATATAAACTAACCAAAACTAACCTAACCTAACCATCAGATAAGAAGAGAAGAATCGGCAACCTTCTTTGGATAACCAACACCTCCGCCATAGGTCACCCCAAGTGGTTCGCTATGTTTGGTGATTTAGCAGGAGTGCCCGGGTTCATGGGGTGAGGTTTGTCTTGGAAGCGGATGGCAAGGAAACACTGAACCCCAGATTCCTACCCACCCCTTAAACCCTTTTCCTTCCCAGAACTCTCCCCTGCTTCCTTTCCTTAAAAAAACTCTCCATACAACATCCTCAAAGATCACATAAGATGTGTGGAGTTCATGTAAAAAAACAAATTACTCGAAACTCAGAATCAGGTCTTGGCAAAAACACCTCGCTTCAGTCACATTTATACATTGTCTGACACATATTCAAGTATTCACTTGATCGTGCCATGTCTTCCTCAACATGGCCTGACTCAAGTATCTGATTCATTTAATCGTGCCATGTCTTTCTCGAGCGCCCCGACTTCTTCTACCATTCAAATTTGCGTCATATATTCTTCTTGCACTACTTTCAAAGTCCATTCGCTCTACGTGCCCAAAGCTTCTGAGGGTCCCTTTCTTAATCTTGAATTAATAATTTTTGGATAACATTGGTTGGGTATTTTTTTGGTGACCCGACAATTCGTCCTGCGATAATTCATCCGGCGACAGTTCGTCCTGCGACAGTTCATCCGGCCGAGAGTTCATCCTGCCGACAGTTCATCCTGCCAACAGTTCATCCCGCCGACAATTCATCCGGCGACAATTCATCCTGCCTGATCATTTAGAAGATTTTTATTAAGTAAGTATGCAAAGAGGATATACGGCCGTACAACCAAAATCGATATACTTATATCTGAAGGCATCTTGAGTGGAAATCCGCTGTAAAAATATTTTTACTAACAATAATTTCGACTCTCCGAAGAAGCATGCGTGAATGACAAAATACTTATACTTATAGGTTATACTTATAGGTTATACTTTAAGGTTAGGTTAGGTTAGGTTGAATTGTCAGGATGAATTGTCGCTGGATGAATTGTCGGCGGGATGAACTGTCGGCAGGATGAACTGTCGGCAGGATGAACTGTCGGCAGGATGAACTATCGCAGGATGAACTGTCGCCGGATGAATTGTCGCAGGATGAACTGTCATGGAACCATTTTTTTTAACTCAAACACAAAGTTAAGATTTGTATGAAACGGGCCGCGCAAACAGTCTTTTGTGATTCTGAAAATATTCAAGTATTTGCGATCCTTTACTGGTAATATTTATATTAGCTTCAGAATTCCCTGCCTCAGTTATTGAGATCAAAGCGAGAGAGAGAGAGTTACTGTGATAGGTAAATGTGATAACAGTATTGAACTGTAGGGAAAGTCAGTTGAACGTGATCGTCAATGTTTCTAGTACGCTTCAGTGCACAACGCTACATTATCAGATCACTTGTATTGGATCATGCTTTGTGTTCTACTTGCAATCAAAATATTGACTAGTTAAACTCCCCAGCGTTGCCCGGGTTTACACAGAGTTTTCGAAATCAGATGTATAGATAGAAAATTTTCAACTGTTTTGGAGGTTAATTGTGCAATGTCCCATCAATCTCTGAATAAATCTGTAGATTTGTGTAAAAATCACTAAACTCACTAAAAAACTAACCATCATGCCCTTTCCCTGCAGGGGTAGGCAGAGAGGACGAACCCCCAAAACTCGGTCTTGGCCGGCGTGGTAAGGCTCTTGACTCACAATCCGAAGGTCGCGGGATCGAATCCCGCGTGGGCAAATAAATTGTATTTGATCAATTTGTGTTATTTCACAATTAATTCCAGAGTGGAAGATACTCTCAGTGTCGCCCTTGTATAAGACCACCATTAAGAATTGAAACGTTGCTTGAAATGGCTTTAGTCGCGTTTGTTGACCAGATCTGAATAGCCAGGTACTTCCCCACCTTCCTCTTCCCCATATCTCCCCCCCCATTACCTTCACCCTCACCCTCACAATATACCCCAATTGGGAATGCCATAGTTTCACTGGCTCCAGACGGGAGCAGTTGGGACTCTTGTGCGGTATTCATATAAAAAATTAAACATTCTTTGCCTCACTCACATTCATACATCGTCTCATACATGCTCTTCTATTATTCTGACTCTTGCCATGGCCTCACTCAAGTATCTGCTACACTTTTTCGTGCCATATCTTCCTCGGGCGTTCCCGACTTCTTTTACCATTTACATTTACGTTGTACATTCTTTTACACTACTTTCTACGATTATTCGCTCTACATGCCCAAACCTTTTGAAGGTCCCGTTCTTAATCTGACTCATCAGCCTTGCATTATTTGCGGATCTCCACATTTCTCACACGATCATGCCTCTCTGCCTTATGTATATCAGGGTAGATATCAGCACTCAATTGTAGACCGCTAGCTTCTCTTCATTTGACAGTTTTTTATGAGCGCTAACGGCATTCAGTCCTCCATTAATGGAGTTACCTGCATCTCCTTTCTTTCAATAACTCTATCAGCCTTCCCATCTCTCGTAATCTACTTTATTATATAAATATGTACAAACTGAAGTCCCCGGGGTTGCCCGAGTTTTACAGAGTTTTTCAAAATCAGATGCAGACAATAATTTGCCTCTTGTTTGAGTATCTACATTATTTGTATATCTACATATACAGGGTGTCCGGGGGTAAAGTGCATTAACACGATGGTAGGAGTAAAAAAGATAAATAACTTTTTTCGAAATTACAACTTTTTTTTCCCATACAAAAAGATCTATCTACTAAAAATCCTTAGTGTGAGGTACGATCTTACTTGCCGGGAGCCTGCCGGGCACTATCGTGGCAACAATAAATGGTGGTGACTGGCCCGTATCGTAACAGCGGAAAATAATAAAGCTGGCCGCCCACGCCGGTCAAATTTTACGTTTTTACCACAAAACTACCCCTAAAAGTTGGAATTTCGAAAAAAGTTATTTATCTTTTTTACTTACACTATCATGTAGAATCACCTCCCGAAGTTAATGCACTTTACCCCCGGACATACTAGTAGAAGAACTGGGTTCTCCGCGGTTGCCCGGGTATACATACACAGAAATTTTCAAAATCAGATATAGATAGTAATTTACCTCTTATTTTGAACGTGAATGTACAAAAATTCTGTTTTAAGATGTGAGAAAAAGGGATGGGAGTAGTTTTTCGAAATCTTATGTAGACAGTGACCTTACTCTTGTTTTAAAGGTCAAGTGTGCAAAATTTCATCAATATTCGTCGATGGCGCTACAGTCCATATCGAGCTTTGGCCTCCTGCAACAGTTGCCTCCAACTCCTCCTGTCCTCGGCGGCTGACTTCCAATTTGGTACCTGAAGAAGCTGTGCTGCATCCCCTCTTACTTCATCTTCCCACCTCAGTCTGGGTCTTACCACTTTTCTCTTTCCACCTGGGTGTCCAGTCAAAATTCTTTTTGGGACGCGTGTATCCGGCATTAGTTGTACATGCCCAGTCCATCTCAGCCTGAGGAGTCTCATATGCGTTGAGATGCTAGGTGCCTTATATATATCATACAATTCTGTATTGTGCCGGATACGCCACTGTTCACCCTCTTTCACGGGTCCACATATTCTTCTCAGCACTTGTCTTTCAAAAGTATCCAGCATTTCAGCCATCTTTACCGTCAGTGTCAGCGCCTCACATCCATATGCCAATACAATTCTAACAATGGTCTTATATATGGTTATTTTGGTTTTTCTGTGGACACTACGTGACTTGAACACTGGCAGCAAAGAGAAGTATGTTTTGTTGGCTGCTGTGATTCTCCTTCTGATTTCTGCTGGATCCTCATTGTTCTCTGTCAGCCTGGAGCCCAGGTAGGTGAATTGACCGATCACTTCGTATGAGTAGTTGTCTATGAATTGTGCACTACTTCTTCTTCTGTGTGAAGGGTTCCTGCTCTGTATCATCATTTTCATTTTGTTGACATTAACCTGCAGTCCTACTTCCCGTGCCGCTGTTTCTAAAGGATCGAAGACCTCCATAATGGCCGAAATTGATCTTCCGACAAGGTTAATGTCATCCGCATATCCGATAACGTGACTGCTCTTGAAACAAATATTGGAGCCAGTGTAATAGACATAGCGTTTTTATTATTACATGTTCGAGCACAATGTTGAAGAGAGTGGGAGCCAGACCGTCCCCCTGTTTTAGTCCCAAGTGTTGCTAACACCTGCTGATAACTTAAATCTATTCGGAAGTAGCGTCCACGAATTTCACCATTTCTATCTGGATATGCATGAGTCTTTCCAAGACGACCGGCGTGGTCTGGTGGTACGAATCTTGACTAACGTCCTAAGGTTGCGGGATCGAATCCCGGCGTGGGCATTTTTTTATTTTTTATTAATTTGTGTTGTATATTTGTGGCACTTTCCAGAGTGGAAGATACTTTCACTATCGCCCTGGTGAAAGACCACCATTTAGAATTGAAAAGTCGCTTGAAATGGCTTTAGCCGTGTTTGGTGACCAGATCAGAATAGCCAGCTACTTCCACACCTTCCTCTTCCCTATCTCGTTCGGTGACCAAACAACTCAGAATGAAACCAACTCAGAAGCACCTCAGAAAGGCCATTAAGAATGATGGTAAAAAATATTAAAAAATTGGTTAAATAGGTTAAGTTAGGTTAGGGTTACCGGCTATTTTAAAATTATTTTTTCGTAGCTTTTAATGAGGTGTTTCTGAGTTGGTTTCATTCTGAGTTGGCATGGAACCGTCTCGTTCCCCTCCCCACTACCTTCAACCTAACATACCCCAATTGGGGATGCCATAGTCTCACTGGCTCCAGACGGGAACAGCTGAGACTCTTGTGAGGTATTCACATTAAAAAAGTGGTTCACTACGTTTGGCGACATAGCCGGTGAGATTTTTCCGCGTGCCCACCTGCTGCGTGGCGGGCCGGATCGATAGAGACTGGTTGAGGGAGGCCCTTTGAGCTCTCCAGCCAGACTCTCTGGACCCATCGCCTTGCACCGCAAAGGGAGGGTTGGATTCATACGTCCGTTACTCCTTGACAAACTGACACTCAGATTACTACCCACCCTCATACATTTTTCCTTCCCTGGACTTCCTCTCTTTTCTTGCCTTAAAAAGACCCTCCACGCAGCACCTCCAAATGTGTCTCTGGCCCAAATTATCATCCGATTGCAAAGAACATTTAATAAATTGAACATTGCATGATAGCGCCTCGATTCTGTGTATGTTAATTGAAATAGTGTTAATCAACTGTTTTTAAATGGAACAATTTTTGATATGCTTTTTGAGTAATGGATTTTTTTTTTATTTATTTTTAGTTTGGTCAAAGTTTTCCCTCGCGAGAAGATTCTTTGGTCCAATTCATTTTTAAAAACAATTTTATGTCTTTTATATTGTAAATTAAAAAAACGAGTAAATTAAAACTTCTGCTCCACTGCACCATCTGTATGATAGGTAGAGGGGAGAAAATGTGCGCGCGCACTGCTCTCTCTTGCTCCTACAACCACTGTGTAACATGACAGGCTGTGAGAGAAAGAGAGAAAGAAAATATGTGCTCGCACCTCTCTCTCTTGCCCCTACCATAATATACGAAGGTTACCCCCCTCTCAACTACCGTTCGCCTCGCTTTTCGCAACGCTCTCGTCACACATTCGCCAGCTTACTCCCCAAGTCAAGCGGGCGTAAAGAAGTTTTACTTCAAAAAAACGAGTGTGCTTTATTTAGACCACACGACTGAAGTAAAACTTCACTAACTTATATCTCCCTCTCAACTTGCGTTCGCCTCGTCCGATCACACTTTTAATAACGCTCTCGTCACGCATTCACCATCTTACTCCCCAAGTCAAGCGTGCGTAAAGAAGTTTTACTTCAAAAATTGTCTGCGATAGAAATGAAACCTTCAGAAAACTCAAGTAGACAAGAGTGGGGAGACTACGAAGCACCGCACAAAGTGGAGAACGATTATATTCTATCTCATTCTTTTGCAGGCTAAATCTTATAGATGTACTTGTATCTTACTTGTTTATCTCTTTTTGTCGTGGCTTTTTCGTTTCGAAAGATGTTTTCACTTCTAAAACTAAATTAGAAAAGAGTGGGGAGACTAAATTCTATAGATGAATATGTTTGTCACTTTTTGGTGTCGTTTTTTCGTGAGTTTAAATCACAACGGTGCTAAAAAAGTTTTCACTGCATGGGAAGCCTTGCAAGGACCTTTGATGAATATGTCTGTCCTTGGTCTGGTGACATTAATTTCCCCGTTCAACAAGTTTCCAAAACGGTATTTAAACGATTAATATCAACAATTTAACGGATTAAATCCTTTAACCAGTTTACCTCCCACATGAACGTTGCGGATATAATTCTAAGAGAAAGTTCTAAAGACTTGTTCTTTGCCCACTAACAATAATACTTCTAGTTGAATGTATAGCTTATTGTAATAATTCAATGCATTATGACACCCCAACTAGAGCAGGATAAAACCTTATGTCAATCAGATATCGGACAATGGTCGACGATTGATATATTTTAGCCGGTGACATGACCGGACAACTCAGAAAGAAACCAACTCAGAAGCACCTCAGAAAGGTCATTAAAGTGATGGTAAGTGTTTCTCAGTTAGCTTCATTCTGAGTTGGCACGGATAGTTGTTTTTGAGTAATTCTAAGGACCGAATCCGGGCGTATGCAAACACTAGGCACCGCTGTGATAGAAACTCGATGAAACAACGAAAAGCGACATTCTCTAGAACCGTTGTTGGAAAACTGAACAGAAACGAGCAACAGGGTCGTCGGCCTAACTTTGGACGGAACGGGGAACGGAACGGGGAACGGGACGGAACGGGGGACGGGACGGAATGGGGGACGGGACGGAACGGGGGACGGGACGGAACGGGGGACGGGACGGAACGGGGGACGGGACGGAACGGTGGGGACGGGACGGGGGGACGGGACGGAGGGACGGGACGGGACGGGGACGGGGGGGAAGGTCGGGACGTGGGGACGACGGGACCGTGGGTTGGGGGGGGAGAGGGTGACGGGGGGGAGGGAGGGTGACGGGGAAAGACGGGGAGGTGACAGGGGGGGGGGAGGCAGGGGGAGATACGTGGGGACCGGAGGGGGGGGACACAATGGGACACGGGGACGGGACACGGGACGGGATGGCAGGAGGGCGGAGCGGGGCGAGGAAAAGGGGATGGTCAGAATAACGGGGCAGGGGTGAGGCGGGGGCGTGAGGGGATGAGGGCGGGGCGGTAAAGGGGTGCGTGGGAGGAGACTGGTGCGGAAAAGCGGGGTATGGCCGGAAGAAAGACGGGAAGCAAGGGAGACCACAACGGGCTGACTGGCGGGCAGCCGGGAGCGTCGACAGTGGCTTAGTAAAGGGTATCCAGGGTCAAGGAACAGTCGACAAGACCAGTCCCCACCGGACATTGGAGACCAGCCTTGACGCCTGCTTATGATCCTTCGCACTGGTCTTCACACTAATTCATCGATTTGACACTCAAAATAGTGTGATAACATAAAAGCGAAGAATGTTAATACAGAACCTAAATAAATAAAACACCAAAATCACCAAGTTTTATTACGGGTAATAAATACAAAAGTAATTGAATTTTGCTAAGGAAGGGTTGCTTCACAAAATTTGAACAACTCGTTAAACTTAAAATAAATCCAGAAAATGTTGAAATTCTATGAAACCACCCATACTAAATATTTCAAGACCAATATACATATATATGAAAACAGATTTTAAGATAGAAATCTTCTATCAACAGCGATCGCACAGTTCAGGGAAGAAAACGAGGAAGATGACGCAAGGCGAAGCGAAGCGAGGCTAGACGAGACTTTCAGGCGGAAGATGAGCTGAAAAATCAGAAAAAAGGATAAAAATAATTCGTGGATTGGAAATATTACGAAGAAAATACACATTTTCTATTAAATTTGTAGATCACTGCTTCAAATCGCTTGCTAACAAAATCAGAACCATCATTTCACCGGTCACCCACCTATTTTAACAACGAAAATTGGAAATAATAAAACATTAGTTTACATTAGGGGTCGTCCATTAATCACGTGACGTTTTTTTTAGCAACTTTTTAACCCCCCCCCCCCCCAAATCACGTGATTTTTTTTTAGTACAAAGTATTTTGAAATTTTCGGAATATTATCACGAAAAATAAATACACGTGATACCTCATTATACCCCTCCCCCCGTCGTGATATTTCGTGATTTTTTCCGAACCCACCCCCCCCTTTCGAGCCTCACGTGATTAATGGTAGCTCTACACGGCCCTGAGGAAAATAATTTCTTCCAGGGCCTATGTCATCTTTGGGGATGCTGTGTGGAGGGTCTTTTTAGGAAAGGAAGGAGAGGAAGTTCTGGGAAGGAAAAGGGCATTAGGGGTGGGTAGATATCTGTGGGTAGGAATCTGGGGGTCGTCGGGAGTGACTGACATGAATCCATCCCTCCAATCGTGGTGTAAGGCGATTAGTCGTGAGATTCCGGCTGGAGATGATAAAAGACCTCCCTCAACCAGTCTCTTTCGATCCTGCAACTACGCGGCAGGCGAACAGACACATCGGTCGCCAAGACCTGAACAAACCTCACGCCATGAAGCCGGGCACCCCTGCTAAGTCACCAAACGTAGAGAACCACTTGGGACCTATGGCAGAGGTGTTGGTTATCCAATAAATAGTTCCCGGGCGGCGGTTCCCATACCCGCCTACCAGATCTTAAAACACTAATTCGATCTGACGGAAGATCGCTGTACAATTAAGTGGGAAACTGATGAATCTACATAATGTTAGATTATAACAAAATAATGTTAAACCTACCGCCATCTAGGATCTGTTATGGGAAGCTCAGTGTACCTACATGGGAAGCTCAGTGTACCTACATGGGAAGCTCAGTGTACCTACATGGGAAGCTCAGTGTACCTACATGGGAAGCTCAGTGTACCTACATGGGAAGCTCAGTGTACCTACATGGGAAGCTCAGTGTACCTACATGGGAAGCTCAGTGTACCTACATGGGAAGCTCAGTGTACCTACATGGGAAGCTCAGTGTACCTACATGTTTTACTTTGCGAGAATAAATTCTTCTGTTCAAGTTTAATTACCGTGTTTCATTACATAACACAAATAACCCAATAAAATTAACATGTGTGTACAGTTCACACGCGGTAGAAGTGAAACCTTCAGAAAACTAAACTTCGAGAGAATGAGACGAATGCAGAGCATCAGGTCCGCTACGTTTGGTGAATTAGCAGGGGTGGTTCATGGGGTGAGGTTTGTCCGGATTTTGGCGTTGAATGCATCTGCCCACCAGCTGCGTGGCAGGCCAGATCGCGAGAATGTGGTTGGGGGAGTCCCTTTGACACCTACAGTCGTACTCTCTCGGAATATCGCCTTGCACCGCAGTGGGACCACTCCTCATGCCATTTTCCTTCCCAGAGCTTCCTATCATTCCTTCCCTAAAAAGACCCTCCACACAGCATCCATAAAGATGACATAGGCCTTGAGGGGAATAATTTTCCTCAGGGCCTCCGGTGTGGGAGCTACCGTTAAAAAATATTATTATTCAATTTATTAAAACAGTTTATTTATAAAAATATGTTGTGCCATTTAATTGGTAATATTACGCATGACGGCTGTTTAGCCTTCCGAAGGCATTATCAAGTGTCCGGTAATAATAATTACACCAGAGAACTTTTTTTATAAATTTGTTTAAATTATTTTAAATAAAATTATTTTACTAGCTGATCCGGCCACGCGTCTGTGGCTAACGAAGCACAACGCCATCTATTGGATGGTACCCCAACCTTTATAACCACCGCCATCTGTTAATTTGCATACAAATCAAATCCATACTGCACGCTTCACAACCGGCTCGTCCACCGCTTATAGCCCATTCACATGATTCATTTATCGTTCATTTCGTGATTTCATTCCGCCTCTTTCCCTCGAAATGAACCGTGTGAACACGAAAGTGAATAGAGACAGTGCCGAATGAAGCATTCCAACAATGTTGGAATGCTTCCTTCTGCACTGTTCACTCGCAACCGGAATTTAACATCACGTGACGCGAATGACGTGTGTGAACACTCAAGTGAACAGTCTTTCACTCGCAAATCAGTCGGCCGAAATGTTCTGGCGTGAGGACGAGTAGCCGGAGCGGCTTAAACGTCAAAATGCTCCGTTTAGTTCGCTTTTCGAAATAACTCCTACACGTCTCATAGAAATCGTTGTTTCTCCCTTACTATCATAGTGAAAAATATGATCTAAACGGTATTGGAAAGAGAAAATAATGCTCTATATATTCAATATAACAATTAACCACAAAAGAATACGAATGTTCATTTCTATGAAACCAAAGTTTCTGATCGAATTTGAAAAAAAAATTATGAAACAGTGTGAATTTTTTATGAATTATTTTTATATGAAACGACGAAAAAGTGATGTGACAGAAACGTTTATAATTTATTTGTCTAACAAAATAAGTGTGTTTTTATATTTTTTTTGTTACCAGTAATTTTAGTTAGAATAAAAGCAAGTAGAGCCATTTTTTAAACTTTTAAAAGTTAACATTAAAAATTATTCTATTTAAAAAATTACGTGGTTATTTATAATAATAAATTTTGAAAGCATATTTCATCACCTTTCCAAAACAGTTTTTAATTTTTGGATACGTTGATAAATATTCCATTTATATGGATTTTATTGTAAGCCGAGGCCTATTTTGGAATAGAAATATTTTCATGGTGCAAAAATACTGGTAGATATCAGTTTTCAGGTTATTATTTAACCATATGTTCATTTTATGGTGCTGAAATTTATTTACTGTTTACAAGAATCGCCAATTTCTCGTAATTTAATTCGACGTTATCGGAAATGTCAATTGAAATCGTAAATATTCCCGAACTTAGCCGTCAGCGCCGGACGAATTCCAATGTGGCCGCGACTACTCTCGACGACTTCGTAGCGAGAATGTCGAGTGAAACGAGAATGGAACATTTCATCGAGAGTAAACCTACATCCGAGTGAACCTTGTGACTTCAGTATTAAAGACATTCTTCTTTATATATTACATATTTTAATCTATAAGCCGTCCTCATGAATCACTCTCTTCTATTGGTGAAAACCGCATGAAAATACGTTCAGTAGCTTTTGAGTTTATCGCGAACAGACAGACGCGGCGGAGGACTTTAAATTATAATACGTAGAAATTATATCTAAAAACTTATGTGAAAACTGCCCTAAGCCGGTGGGACTATGGCACCTCCAACGAGGTCATCCAATGTGCAATTACGCGGTAGAATAAAACCTTCAGAAAACTAAAGTAGACAGGAGTGGAGAGGCTACGAAGAACCGCATAAACAAAGGACCGATAGGCTACGAAGCACCGCACAAAGAGGAGAACAGCACACAGAGGAAACCGATTATACTTTTTTTTCATCCACTGATCGGTCTTTACTATCTCATTCTCGCGCAGGCTAAATCCTGTACATATGTATGTCTCTTTTTAGTGTCGCTTTTTCGTTTCATAGATGTTCAAATTACAACAGTGCTAAAGAAGTTTTCACATCAAAATTACTGAATTTTCACGAAGTAAAACGTGCAAAATATAATGATAATACAAGTACGAAGTGAAAACTTCAGAAAAATAAAGTAGACAAGAGCTGGGAGGCTAAGAAGCACCGCACAAAGAAGAGAACGATTTTTCTATGCTCATTATCTCGCAGGCTAAATCCTACAGATGTATGCGTTTTGTCTCTTTAGAGTCGCTTTTTCGTTTCATCGAGTTGAAATCACAACGGTCCTGAAGAAGTTTCAACGTCAAAAATATTATTGGCAATGCAAAATTATGTGGTTTTTCCTTTGAAAATTATATCGCCCAGAAATATTTTAGATTCTTTTAAGTAAATTCTGTGAGTAGAACACATATTTGCCTTTGAAATAATAAACTATTTTTTTATTAGTATTTTTATAGGCTCAGAGAAAAATAAAGTAGCAGGATTATAAAAAATGCTTAAAAGTTCAAAATCTCCTACTTACGAACCCCTTTTCGGTTATGGTTTTATTGTACAATGTGGAAAATTAAATTCTTTAGAAAATACGGTATTCACACAAAATATAACTAAATGTTCCGAAGGCGTATGCAGAGAGGATGTACTGCCGAATAACAAAATTATAAAACACCCGAGTTTTCTTCTTGTTTTAAAGGTCACATGTTCAAAATTTCATCAATCTCGGCATAAATCTGTAGATTTGCTAACAAATCAAATCCACACAGCCCGCTTGCCAGCCCGCTCTTCCACCACATACAGACATATCGCACACCTAGATAAAGAGTAGTACAACTCAAAATACCTCTTTTTTCAGGAACAGCGAAAAACGTTTTACTCGATTTCTATTTGACCGATTAAAATATTGTCATATGATATTTTATGTTATTTTACTAGGATATTTATTTGCTTAATTACTTAACCATCAAATTCACATGACATGCGTTTATTAATTAATTTCGTGTTATTTTAGTATTTGTGACAAAATCATTGTTTAATAATTTTATCAACTCAAATTGATTCCATATTAGTGATAAATTTTGAATTAATGCACTCTTATTCTGTATATTTTGTTTTATAATCTTCACAATACCAGAGTAAGTGGAATTGATATGTAGAACGCCCGAGAAACAAGACAAGTTCAATCACGAATACCAAATCAACTCAAAATATTCACGCACTATGACTGCGGTTAATCACGAATACAAGACTGAGTCGAAATAATCCAGTCTTTGTGCGTATTGACAGCACCTTCCCCTACAGCTGGTATGTCGTAACTGGTGATGCGTTACTATTGTTGGTGGGGGTTTTCGTAGAGCAATTCAGAAAGACTGACTTAAGTGCGATCTACAATTTTATTGATGGAGATTTTTAAACAGGTGTCTTTGTGGTTTGTGTAGTTTTCGACACAGATTCCGAAAATGGCAATAACTCGATTTTGGATTATTTCGAGTTGTGCTAGTCTTTATCTAGGTGTGCGATATATCAACCAATTTACACAAAACCTTGACAAATTATATACCTAAATCTTTTTTTTTGTTATTTATTTTTGGGGTGTTATGCCGTGTTGCGCTACCTCCTCCTTTAGCAACGTTTCGGACAGCGTTACAGTGTCCATCATCAGGGCTGATGTGTGATGGTAGCGCCATACGGCATAACACCCCAAAAACAAATAACAAAAACACTTTTGGCCGTGAAAATCTAAAATCATATCTATCTAAACCTTTTTCATGAATCACTCTATTGGTGAAAACCGCATGAAAATTAGTTCAGTAGTTTGCGATTTTTTCGCGAACAGACGACAGATAGAAAGACGCGACGGAGGACTCTATATTATAATATGTAGAGATATTTTCATTTACGAAATACCGACAATATTAATAAAATATAGTTAGATATCCAATTCCGAAGGTATTTTTGACGTTGATTTAGTTTGAAAATGATGAATAATGCACAAAAGATAATAATTTTACAATAAACATTTCGGGGACCATGTCGTGGGGATAAAGTTTAGAGGGATCAAGGCTCGAGATCAAGTTTCGGGATCGGGGGAGGGGGGGCAAATGTCGGGGGGCCAAATGTCGGGGGGGGCCAAATGTCGGGGGACCAAATGTCAGGGGGCAAATGTCGGGGGGCCAAATGTCGGGGGGGGGGCAAATGTCGGGGGGGGGGGTCAAATGTCGGGGGGGGGGGGGCAAATGTCAGGGGGGGGGGGAAATGTCGGGGGACCAAATGTCGGGGGGCGAACTGTCGGGGGACGAATTGTCTGGGGACGAACTGTTGGGTCACCAAATTTCGTCATACTATTTTCTTTATTGAAAATGTCGACAATAAGCTAATTAATCCCAGCTAGAGCTCGTACGTTTCTTTTCGATATTCGTCCACTTCCTTCTCACGCGCTTTACGAAAACGGAAAAAGATGTTACTAGAAAGATGACGTCAAGCACGATCTCTCACTGGGATTATTGCGCTTGGGTTATTATAATTGCACAAGATTTTGAAATCACAGAGTGCGCTTGGCAACAAAATTATGATGAACCCGTCACATTTAAAATAAATTAAAATAATGCTTTGTGCAATTTCGAAGGAGAGCCCCGAAAGTAAGAAATTCTACCACAATACTGTAAACACGGTTACTTGATATCACAACAAATGATCGTCACACTTTCAATTAAGTACTAAAAATCATATAAAAACCCTTTTACGAAAGCTACAATGCTGCGTATACATGCACGAATATGAACGCGAACCGAACCACGAATCATGGGAAAAGAACGAAGCAACGACAAACGGCGCAGTTGCTTTTTTTTACGTTAGCTCCACACAGGAGGCTTCGAGGAAAATTCCTTCAGGGCCTGTGTCATCTTAGGAAATGCTGTGTGGAGGGTTTTTTTTAAGGAAAGGGAGAGGAGAGGAGAGGAATTTTTGGGAAGGAAATAGGTATAAGAGTGGGTAGGAATCTGGGGCTTAGTGTGTCTAGGAGTGACGTACATATGAATCCATCCCTCCAACTGCTGTGCAAGGCGATGGGTCGAGACACACTGGCTGGAGGATAAAAGATCTCCCTCAACCAGTCTCTCTCGATCCTGCCCACCACGCAGCAGTTGGGCAGACGTATCGGCCACCAAGAGCTGGACAAACCTCCTCATGAGAGCGGGCACCCCTGCTACGTCACCAAACGTAGCGAACCACTTCGGGTGATCTATGGCAGAAGTGTTGGTTATCAAATAAATGGTTCCCGGGGCGGCGGTTACCCATACCCACCTTCCAAATTGAAAAATTGCTTAGTTTCTTTCCATTAATTCACGGTTCGGTTCGCGGAAATACTTAACCCATACGTAACGTGACGTTAATAAATTCCAAAAAATGAAAAAAAAAATCGAAATTTTAGAATAGTCCCGAAACCAAAAGACATTTACTAACTCCCCAAACACTTCAAAAAGTTACTTTATATCACAACAAATTATTGCGCAACATTTTGAAATTCTAAAAATACAACAAGAAATTCACTAAGAAATTAAATTGTTTTGAAATAAAATGATTTAAGTAAATGAAATAATATTGAGATGATTTTGTACAGTATTGCAATACAAAATTTTATATTGCATAACATTTCAGGCGGCCCCCAGACGATCAATTATATTGCTCATTATTACGAATTGTGCAATATTATGACGGTTTAGGGTTAATATTGAAGATTGCTCAGTGATTGAACAAAAGTTTGAGTGAGTTTAATTTTTATTACACCATATTTTTCCATTGCATCGTGTAGGGTCAGTATTGCACAATATTTTTTCAATTTTTGGTAAATTATCGACAAGCCGCCGCATGCCGCTACACTTTAAATAGGCATACAATTTACAAGAACCATCGGTTTCAGTCGAGATAGACTGAAAAATATGTATTAACCCTTCAAAAATTTGGCTTTTTTTTTCAGATGGTCAAAATATTTTCGCTTTACAATAAAATGCAAATATTTGGAATATTTCTGGACACATTCAAAAACCAAAAACTGTTTTAGAAAGGTGATGAAATACGCTTTCAAATTATAGAATTCGAAAAAAAAATATTTTTTTAAATAGATAGAGATATTTTAGATAGATAAATGTATAATAAACACATATTGTAACCTCAATTTTTTGTAGCTTAATGAATAAATTTTTTAAAAAATTCCCGAAGTTTCAAATTATTTTTTCAATTTGCGATTCAAAACTTTGTGTACATAAAAGTGTAGATTTTACTTTTTTGGTGGCTATTTTTTAGATTGGAATGTAAAGCATGATGTTTTTCCTTTCACCGATTAGAACATATTTCTAACTATGATAGTAAAGCGCGGGTCACATCACGCTGGTTGCCAGCCGCGAGTTGAAGAAGCCGCTTCTGCCAGCCGTCGATCAGCTTGGTGTGACCACAAAATTCAGCGCTGGCGTCGCCAGCCGGCGAGTATTTGTCAGCGGCTGACGAAGTTGAACATGTTTAACTTTTAGTAGCAAGCAGCGGCGAATAATCAATCACGTGACCGCTGACACCAGCCGGCAGCGCAGTCTGACCACTATTGCGTCTATCAGCAACGAGAAAGCAGTGTTTTTTTTGTGAAGTTGTAATATAATAATATAAATAGTTGTGACTATTTTATAATTTTTAATTGATATAATTAAAGTTATTTATAATGTCTGAGTTAAAGTGGACTGCGAAACAAATAATAACATTTTTAAACATTTTTCAAAATTATCCTTGTTTTTTTTTTAACTCTCTCTGGTTAAGCATTTCTAAACTAAGTTCTCTGACACCCTCTCTCAACAACTGCTTAATTAGCTTTTTACGTGAAACGACAGACGACATAATAGTGAATGACTAACTGGAGAGTGCGAGACGCGACTAGCAGCGTAGTGTGACCAGATTGCCCGCCGCTGCTAGCTGCTACTACTACCAGCCGCTGGTAAGCAGCCGCTGGCAACCAGCATGATGTGACCCGTGCTTAAGGGAGTTACAGCGTCTTATGTGAGACCTATGTGCGTTGGGACAAATCTGGTCTCCTGTGATTAAACGGGTTAAAATTCGATTTTTATTAAAAATTTAAAAATCAACATCTCCATTACGGTCATGTTTTTTGTATGGATTTGACATTTGTGAAGTTTCGTTTCAAACTAAAAACGCATAAATTACATAATTTACCCAAACTAAGAACCTAAAAACCTATTTTGTTTTCGTAAATAGTTGTCTCTTGTAATAATTGTTGACATTTACTATAATTTCCGTAATCTTTGCATAAAAATGCGGCGGCTTATCCATAAATTAATGTTCGTTTTATTGTGCAATATAATCGATCGTTTGGATTCAAAGCGCCTTTCAATCTTATTGAACAATAAAATATATTGTACAATGTTATTGTAGCGTCTAGGGGCCGCCTTAGATATTGTGAAATAAAATCAAACTCACTTGAATTAGCTTTAGCCATGTTTGGTGACCAGATACGAACGTTAGAAATTCCAACCTTCCTCCTCAGCGTCTCCTTCCATCCCCCATGTCCTTCAGCTTCAAGATACCAGGGGAGCCATAGATACATAGGGGAGCCATAGATCCACTAGCTCCGGTCCTTGGCGCAGTAGAAAACTTGTCTGAAATGAAATTTACAAAAGTTATGGGCTAAAGTTCGGTTTATGGGGGAAATTCCTAAAAAATAAAACTAGTTATTTTTATACTAATTTTGGGTCGAGGAATCCGAATCTGAAAGAATTAGGCGGCGGCAAGCAATATTAACTGAGTTACACGACTTTAAAAATTTTTATACACACACAGGAAAATAGTCATTTTGGAAGCATTCTGATTCCTAGAAAATCAAACTAGTTATTTTTATACTAACTATGGGCCGGGGAATCCGAATCTGAAAGAATTAGGCGGCGGCAAGCAATATTAACTGAATTACACGACTTTAAAATTTTCTATACACACACACATGAAAATAGACATCTCGGTAGCATTTTGAAACACGAAGTACGAAAATCATAGAAAAACAAGATAACATAGATGTTTTTACCACACAAAATTAAGTGTTGCCATTAAGCAGTAATATTAATAACGTAAAATAACATGTTTATATTTTAAGTACTTATTTTTTATAAATTTTACTCACTTTTGTATCACAAACCATGTTACATAAACCCAGCGTAGCTGCTAAACTACTTGAAAACAGGGATGTTTTTTTGCCGTGACGCGAGCAGGCGGTATAAAGAAGCACAAACCATGTTACACAAAACTTGCGTTGCCGCTAAACTACTTGAAAACAGGGATGTTTTTTTTGCCGTGACGCGAGCAGGCGGTATAAAGGGGCACAAACCATGTTACACAAACCTAGCGTAGCCGCTAAACTACTTGAAAACAGGGATGTTTTTTTGCCGTGACGCGAGCAGGCGGTATAAAAGGGCACAAACCATGTTACACAAACCTAGCGTTAGGTTAGGTTAGGTTACGCATTTTTAAGACTACGAATTTTCATACGTTTGGTTAAAGAATACGGCCGTTGAGATAGTCGTAATTCATAATATAGGGATAAATATTTTTGAGAGCTGGTAACACTGCCGGCACATGTTTGTGTACATTACTTGTTTTTCTAGGATCTTTGTACTTCGTGTGTCAAAATGCTAACCGAAATGATTATTTTCATGTGTGTGTGTATAGAAAATTTTAAAGTCGTGTAATTCAGTTAATATTGCTTGCCGCCGCCTAATTCTTTCAGATTCGGATTCCCCGGCCCATAGTTAGTATAAAAATAACTAGTTTGATTTTCTAGGAATCAAAATGCTTCCAAAATTACTATTTTCCTGTGTGTGTATAAAAAATTTTAAAGTCGTGTAACTCAGTTAATAAAATTCGGTTTATGGGGGATGGTCCAAAAAAAAAATTTTTTTTTATACTAATTCCATAATTAGTATAAAAAATTTTTTTTATACTAATTATGGAATTAGTATAAAAAAAAAATTTTTTTTTTGGACCATCCCCCATAAACCGAATTTTTTCCAAGTTAGTTACTAATGTAAAATAAACAATTTGATTCATTGGCGTTTGTTGCAGAACACACGAATCTAAAATTCTTTAAAAAAGCAGCAAATAAACTAAAGAGACATTAAAAGAATGAATTAGTAATTAAGTTCTTATAATCGTAAACGCATTACAATAATATATATCAAACAAATATTTAAACAATTTATTTACGAACGCACTTACCGAACCGACCGCGAAGGAATCAAAAAAATAAAAGAAATATTTTTGGCGCAGGTGGGCACGGGACTCAGTTACCCCTTCCAAATTTCCAACATTTCACAATAATTGTTGTAATAGCGGCGTATTCACAGGTGAGCATGTCCGCCGCGAGCAGTCCGAGCATTACGTCACACGAGCATTTCTGTTCGTGTCGATTGATTTAACCGGTGGACATCCATACAAAAATGCTCGTCGTTCGCCTACGTGACGATATACTCGCCGGTGAATGTGCCGCTAGTGCTAATGTGTTGATGCATTATTTGGATATTGGGCAGGTCGTTTGCGTGTGCCTCTCCCTCATTTTTGGAAACAAAGCATGTAAAAGAAAGAGAGGTTAAACGTGAGCTCTCAATGGCAGATCCAAATAAAGTACCTATAAAATTTTGTCGGGAGCACAAAAATCAAATATTTAAGATAAAAAAATCTTTAAAAAAAATCATGATACGACTTTAGAGGCCTTTTTAGATATTTTCAAAGATGAAGTTCATAGAAAACTACAAATTTTTACGAAGTGAACAAAATCTTCTTCATCATCATCATCATTTCATTACATAGTATAAAATGAAGTCGCTCAAAATGTATGTGCGCATAGATCTTTTAAACTACGCAACGGATTTTCATGCGGTTTTCACCAATAGATAGAGTGATTCAAGAGGAAGGTTGTATGTATAAATCATGCTTATTATAGTAGAGAAAAGCCGAGAAATTCAAATATTCAATTCAGGCAGCTGGTAGCTGGCAAGCGGGTGGTGTGGATTTTATAAATGTTGGGTAATGGCGTTGTGTTTCGTTAGCCACAGCAACGTGTGGCTAGGTCTACTGGTTATATTTATATTATTATATTATATTTATTGCTTGGCTGTATATGAGTTGCCTAAGCGCTGCTAAAACATTCATCCGATTGCGATGACATTTTGGGGATTGATGTGCGCATGCCAGCGATGGTTTCAATTTGTGATAATAAGCTCTGGCAATATGAAATTTGAATAAAAAATTGCAATAGGTGGTAAAACTGAATGTGTCGGGAATGAATGTATGGAATGCGGGAGGGGGGAGGGGAACTCGGTGGGGCGGTCGTGCGTGGGACAAGGAACGCGGGAAAGGGGAGTGGGGATAGGAAAGGCAGAGAAGGCGGAGTGGAAACGTGTGTGAGGAAGGGGACGCGGGAGAGGAAAGGGAGGCAGAAGGGGAAAGGGACGAATGGGAATTTTTATTAAGAAGCATAGCAACGCATGCCAGGAACTCGCTAATTATATTATAATAATTTCACACGAAGGCCGCCCGCAGACAACCTTTTCTTTACCTTTTTATTTGAAGTTTCCCGTTGTGGGAACTGTACAGATATCCGTAGCCCGCCCCCACGATGTAAGGGCCAATCCTCATCCACGGAGGGTAGAACACCAACGGAGCTTTCAAGTAAAACGTGACGAGGCTGAAAGAGAAAACAGTATAAGTAGATTTCCGTTTTTTGGTACGCATCGTGACCCTAACATGTTGTCCTAAATAAACGGTTGTCCCAAATAAGTGAATTTTGAAACCAGTTTAATCACAGGAGGCCGTATTATTTGTCTAATTAATTGTTGTGTCTGCCTTACTATCATAGTGAGAAATATGTTCTAAGCTTTTTTCGTAGACCACTTTCGAAATTGTACTGGTTTAGGTGGACCTCCTGCTGCTACATTTCTACCATAAGTTTTGGGAATATTTTTCCCAAAACTCGTCAAAAAATTTGAAGATTAGATCTAACGATGAAAATTTGCGTCGCGGCTGAGTTCCAACCCTAAATTCGGAGTAGTAAAATGAAAATATTATATTTTCTTGTTTTTTTTTTACATTAACTCCACACAGGAGGCCCTGAGGAAAATAATTTCCCTCTGGGCCTATGTCATCTTTGTAGATGCTGTGTGGAGGGTCTTTTTGAGGAAAGGAAGGAGTGAACATGGGTCTTGAAGAGACCCATGTTGTAGGAGGGAGGAAACACAGTGGCCGGCAAATCGTTCCACAGCCGAGCCGTTGAACTCAAGAACAAGTCATAGAAACGACCCTTTCTCATGTGAGTAATGTCAACCGTGTACAAATGTTGGGCGCGTGTTTGGCGTGTTTCCCGACTATGCACCGGTGCCGAGGGGATCAATGATGCTAGTTCCTAGGAGCATCTTCCATTGTAATACCGGTAGAACAAGGACAGCATTCCCACCTGACGCTTATGCTCTAAAGATTGCAATCCGTCTGTTAAGATAGAAGAATCTATCAAACGGACCGCCCGTTTCGGCACAGAATCAAGGGTTTTTTTTTAGGTATTTTGGAGCTCCAGACCAGAGGTGGCTGCCAAATTCAACCGTGGGGCGCACTTTCGATTTGTACAGGGTTAGCAGTTGGGTACTATCTGCAGTATCCGCGGGCCCTGTACAGTACGCCCAGTTTCTGAGAGGCTAACTTAACTCTGGTTTCGATGGAGCCCCCGTACTTGTGTTCTATTTATTCAAATAATACATAATTTCAGACTAAACAGAATTGAAATTAATCATTATTAACTTACCGTAACTTAAATAATGCAAATCAACAATAAAAAGTCATAATTTAATGGGAGGGATGTACTTATCAATATTTGGCTTCAGTTTTGTAAGGAATAACCGCAAATCTCTCCTTTCTGTGATGTTCAATCTGCTCTTTTTGAAGTAAAACTTCTTTACGCACGCTTAACTTAGGGAGTAAGCTGGCGATGCATGACGAGAGCGTTATGAAAAGCGAGGCGAACGATAGTTGAGAGGCAGATCTGATATAAGTTAGTGAAGATAAAAAGAAACAGATTTACGCTACGCTTCGTATATTACTGTAGGGGTAAGAGAGAGAGGTGTGAGCACACATTTTCTTTCTCTCATGGCCAGCTACGTTTCTGTATCACACTGTAGGAGCAAGAGAGAGCAGTGCGCGCGCACATTTTCTTTCTCTCTTCCTATCATATAGAATATAGACGAAACAAAAGTTTTACTTCAGTTGTATGGTCTAAAGCACACTCGTTTTTGTTTATTTGTTAATAGGTTTGTAATGACACTAAAACTTTTTTCGACAAGGTATGATGTGGGAAAAGCTATCAAAAGTTTTCTTGCACTTTCCCACGACTCAGCCAAAATGTTTGATAGCCTTTTTTTAAATGTCACCTTCAGCTCCTCATTAGTGCTAAGCTCGAGTAGCTCCTCTTGTAATACCACATTCGCCACTTCCATTTCATCAAATGGATTTATGATCCATGGTGGTTTTTCAATCGTCAGAATATCTTCAAATCTATTTTTGAAGACATTATGGAGCCCAAATATTGGGTATTTAAATAAAAGTTATTCTGCCCATGACATTTTTGTTCTTTACTATCGAAACCAGATAAATTTTCGTGAACCCCCAAATACAACTTGTGAGACTCCCGGGGCCCCTGGGGGTCCACCTGGACCACTTTGGGAATCACTTATTCAAACGAAAGAGAAAACAAGCTGGTGACTTATCAGGAGTCGGGCAAGCATCTCGATTGTGTCCAGGTTTTCCACAGTGAGAACAAGTAGGCGTATCTGCGTTACATTTTGACGCAGTGTGGCCTTAAAGTTAACAGTGTTCAGTCCCTTGCGGTATGTATTTGCCAGTCCATAGCCAGTTTAGAGAAGCGAATGAGGGAGTGATGAACAGAAGGAAGAACTCTGAAGACATGAGTATACAATCCAGTACGAGGTCCTACTTTATGAGAGAACTGCAACTTATCTTTCAATTCATTCAGGTGTAGACCGGTTTCTTCAAGAGTTTGCTGGTTTATAGCCAAGGTGGTTTTCTCGAGGGGCACAACACGAGATAGACCATGGATAGCTATCCAAGGAAGTTTATGGAAAGAAACTGCCACTTCCAGACCAGCATCGGATAGGGTCGGTGCATTGGCAAGTTTGATGGCCTCTGCATCGGTACTCGGATGCACAACTATACCTCCGTTCCTTATTTCACGTACTCTCATGATTTGTGATTCCCAAAGATGGTGGGTTTGTTACAGTTTTGAAAGTTTAGACTGTTTAGAGGGGAGTTTGCTAGAAATAAGTAACTTGTCATATTTGGGGAAAGTAAGTACCGCGTGTCTTGCAGGAAGTATAGGGGCATTGTTTCTAGTGTTCTGTGGATATTTAGAGAGGGCTTGGTTGGACGTAATCGAACTCCATGTTCGGTTTCCATTTTCTAGTGTTTGATTAGAAGACATATATTTGTAGGTCTTTAGTTCTCCTTCGAGGTTACCTAGTTTTACATCTATTTGACCGACATTTCCCAAAAGATAGGCAAATTTGGGGGCGAGTTTTAATATTTGATGTTTAATAGGTTTAAAATAGAAGTTTCCTTTGCCAGGAATTGCTGGGCCGAGATTTCTTGATCCATTTTATATGATGTACTATTATTTTGCCGGTGGCGCCTGTTGGCAGGCAACAGCAATAGCACAATCGGTAGCGCCTGTTTGCAGGCAAAAACAATAGCACAGGTAATGTTTTGTTCGAGTCCGCGATGGTAGTTAATTTGTATTTTGACAATGACAGCCGCGATTAGCGTCGAAGTGTAGTGATTTGGGCACTGCTTTTACTACCATAGTTCCACTACAGTGGAATATCCATTACTTTGCTGAACGCGATTATTGTTTTACTTTGTTTGGGAGACCCACAAGATTTGTTTGGTGATTGAATGTTCATTTTTTGGAGGCAGATATTGCTGGAAAGTGATAATATTTAGGAGTAAGTAAGACTAGGCACAGATCTCCAATCTTCTCTTTAAGGAGCGCGATCTTCACTTTATTGAATTTAAGCACTTTTCCCTCGGATCTTAAAAAAATTAATTTCTATACAAATACATGTAACATGTTCATGAGTAATTACATTTTCAGGTTACAATCGGATTATACTCAAATCATTAAAATATTAACATGCAAATTGTTAAAAATTGGAAATACTATTAGAGACATCTATGGTATGGCCACTGTAGTTAATTAATTTATGTCATGGATTGTAATTACTTATTGGCATCTTAATGTTCAGCGCTGCCGTTAGAGGTCTCCAAAGTACTGATCCTGCTTACCGACACGTTGTGTTGTTGTTTCTTTGCAGGGTCATTTTCATGTTTTATTGGTATAAAAAGTCTGGCTCCCTAAAAACTCTCTATCTCGCATTAAACAAGCCCTAGTGGAAAGTTCGTTTAAACCCAAAGCGGGTACCGGGCCAAAATTATTTATAAAGTGTTGATCAAATGTTGTTATAAAAAATTATTGTAAATAAAACGACTCAAGCTTCAAAGGTTATTATTTTATTTTTAAAACGCGACATTTATTATCTTTTCTGCAAGTCTAGGATGAATATTTTTATTTATTTTTTAACTTTATGAGTAAAATCTCAAATTATAATATTTAATTAAATGAAGACAACATTAACGAAACTCAATTGAAAATCTGAGACAGAAAAATCAGAAAAGATATTGGCTCCGCTAGGACTCGAACCCAAAAAATAAAATGAATAAAAAAATTATCTAGACGCTATCTAAATTGCATTTTGTTCGAATTGAATCTTGCAATCATATTTATTTATTTATTTATCTATATAAGGTATGTTTACATTACATTATTCGATGCCTGTCTCACTAGGGTATAACTGTGTTGAGACAGGCGTAGAGGTACATAAATGAGTATCATACATAAGAATATTTAATTATAACATAAGAATATTTAAGGAAAGATACATACTGATTTATACAATTCAAACAGAAAGATGATTTAAATTGAGGGTTAATACCATAAAGAGAGCATTATATAGGTGAAGGAAGAGATGAATAAAGTAGTAAATCCTGTCGAATCTATATAGGGAGTTATATTATACATGTAGGATTTTACTATTTTAATTTCTTTAATAAGGGTAAGGGCATACGTGAGATGGAATTCTGTCTATTTGTAATCTATTTTACAGATGTTAGCAGTAGTGTGACGTCCAATACTTATAATCCTTTTCTTATATAAAGATAGCAGCCAATAATATGTGCGTTAAGAAAATCAAGATAATGTTGGTAGTTCTTAGTCGAAGTATGATACAGTTAAAAGTGTCCGAATTTCATATGGGTTCCGTAGCTCAATCGGTAGAGCTCTTGCTATGTAAGCAAAGGGTCCTGGGTTCGTCCCAGCGGAGCCAATATCTTTTCTGATTTTTCTCTCAGATTTTCGATTAAGTTTCGCTAATGTTGTCTTCATTTAATTAAATAAACAATTTAGCAGTACATATTTTAACAAGGTCACTGTATACAGGTATTTTCTGTTTGTTTTTTCTTCATTGCTTTCATTAACTTTGTGTTAATATGTATTTTTATTTTGGTTTATTTATAATTAATATGTATTATTTTTCATATGTTTTATTTTTTTTTGGTAATATGTATTATTTCTCTTTTGGTTTATTTACAAGTAATATTATAATTTTACATTTCTTTCTTCTTTCTATATTGAAAACAAAACATGTACGTAAAGGACACTTGAGCAAAATTATAAATAATTAATAAGTATTAAATTAGTAAATAATTAAATTATTCATACATTATAAATAATTAAATATGTTTGTCTGAGCTTCAGTAAGTAAGATAAAGTTTTTTGGCGATGATTTGTTGATTTGTGTTCCAAATCGGTCATTTGTAAATTAAATCTACGACTATCACAATGTTTCTGTCATTTTGTTTGAGGTGTGGGGGATGGGGTTAAGGGAGGGGGGAGGGGGGAGGGGGAGGGGCAGGGGGAGGGGGGAGGGGGGAGGGGGGAGGGGGAGGGGGGAAGGGGGGGAGGGGGAGGGGGGGAGGGGGGAGGGGGGAGGGGGGAGGGGGGAGGGGGGGAGTGGGGAGGGGGAGGGGGGAGGGGGGGAGGGGGGAAATGGGGGCGGGGGAAGGGTGGTGAGGGGGGGAAGGGTGGGGGGAGGTGGAGGAGGCGGAGTGGGACCCCCCTTATACCATGCGAGCGAAGCCGTGGGAAAGAGCTAGTTATTAATAAACCAGTACTAGCGAGAGCTCTTACTGACGACATCAATTTTCGTCCTCTTCCTTCTCACGCGTCTTGTTTGAAATCAAAAAGGACCGAAGAGACGGGAATGGGTACCGCCGCCCCAGTTGTTTTTGATAACCTATGTTACCGTAAAAGTCCGAATATTGGTAAATCCTAAGATTTTTCCAGTAAATCCTAAGATTTACCAGCTCTTAATGGTAAAAGTCCGAACCGTTCTATAATCATCGTTCACCAATCTAACCTAACCTAACCTAACCTAACCTAACATGTACTAAATTCTAATGGTAAATGACCGAAAAAATCTTTTCTAATTTAAATATTATAAACGATTTTTTCGGGCTTTTACCATTAGAATTTTTAGTAACTGTTAGGTTAGGTTAGGTTAGGTTAGGTTGGTGAACGATGATTATAGAACGGTTCGGACTTTTACCATTTAGAGTTGGTAAATCTTAGGATTTACCGGAAAATCTTAGGATTTACCGTAGTTCGGGCTTTTAAAGTAACACCAACACCTCTGCCATAGGTCACCCCAAGTGACATTTCGCTACGTTTGGTGACTTTGCCGGGGTGTCCGGGTTCATGGGGTAAGGTTTGTCTGAATCTTTCGATGGATGACCTGGACGATGGATAACCCACCTCTCTTACCTTGTTCCTTCCCAGAACTTCCTTTCCTAAAAAATACCCTGCTCACACAGTATCCCCAAAGACGACATAGGCCCAATAATTTTTTTCAGGGCTTGGTTTGATGTAATCGAACTCCACGTTCTGTTCTCATGTTCGGGTGTTTGATCAGAAGACATATACATATTTGTAGGTCTTTGGTTCTCCTTCAAGGTTCCCTAGTTTTACACCTATTTGACCAACATTTCCCAAATGGGGCAAATTTGGGGGCGAGTTTTAATGTTCGATGTGTCCATTATAATGATGTTTAATAGGTTGATAAAATAGAGGTTGCCTTAGCCAGGAATTGCTGGGTGGGGATTTCTTGATTCATTTTATATTATGAGCTATTATTTGGTCGGTAACGCCTGTTGGCAGGCAACAGCCATAGCACAATCGGTGGCGCCTGTTTGCAGGCAAAAACAATAGCACAAACAATGTTTTATTTATTTACGCCCTAGTGGGCTTTTACAAACATAGATAATAATAGTTAGGCAGATATGCAGTACACAATATACATTCATTAAAATAATAGTGAAAAATAAAATTAATTAAAATTAAAATCATACATTTCATTAAAGTAATTATAAAGACTTCGCTTTATAACTAATATGGAATCTGCAAACATGTCTACAATATTCCTAAATTTATTCCCAAAATGATGTAATCTATTTATAGGTGTATGAGTTTCATAGTTTGTTTTAAAATTGTCACAGAAGAAGGTAGCACTTTGCCTCGTATTTCTGGTCGGTAAGTAAAATTTTATTTTGGTGAGAATTTCAGGATGGTCAATACAATTATTAATGATTTTATTTTATAGAACAAGGTCAGAAATGATCCGTCTATCTGACAGCGTAATTAAGTTGAGTCGTTTCATCAAAAGGACATTGTTAATATTTTTAATTGGAATATTCAGCTTAAAGTTAATAAATCTTGGAAATTTGTGCTTTACCCTTTCTATATTGTCAGGGTGTATTTTATACAATGGGGACCAAATGGGCGAATTATACTCTACCTGGCTTCTTACTTAAGAAGTGTATAATATTTTCAAACACTCTAGTCACTTAAAGTCACCTTTTTTTTTGGCTGGTGTCCACGATTGCAGGTAGATTGTATTTTGACAGGGCCGGATCTACGAAATCTGGCGCCCTGTGCAGTAGGTACCGATGGCACCCCTCCCCCCTACATTTTTATTTTGATTAAAAATTCGTTCACCCAAATTTTTTTTTTTTTTTTTTTTTTTACACTAATTTATCAAATAAAATCAAGACATATAAAGGGTGTAACTTTCCAAGTGACCTGGTGGTAGCTCTCACACTCGTTTTTTTTAAAGAAAGGATCGCCAGGAGCCCTATACTCTCTGAATCTATTGGATAAACATAAATTAGGGTGCTATTTTAATTATTTTAGGAAAAACTCTTTGCAAGTTATGCTTTAAAATAATAGAACGAATTGTTTGTTTGTGACCGTACCATGATTTAAAATATAGGTTACGAGACAATGCGGGTGGTTTCGCTGAACTAGGTCCATTAGACATTCTTGAGATTTACTGCGTTTATGTACTGCGTTTATTTACTGCGTTTATTTACTGCGTTTATACCCAACGCGAATATTAGAAAAAGCAAGTACAAATACGTTCTCATGGCAACGTACAATACAAGAATAGCATCTACAGCTTCTGACTAGCAACAGGCAGTCCCGACGAGAGACAGTGAGCAGTGATAATAAGAATATAACCTCAAATTTGTACCTTGCATTTCCCCTGTGTTGAGCGAACAAACACTAAACACTGACGTATGGTATCAACGGCTTACGAACAAAAATACCGCGCTGTGATTGGTTATTGAATTTGGATCGCACCTATTCGTCGTAAAAGACGGTAAAAGATATATGGAAAAATAGATCTTACGTTTAAACTAAATATGTGGAATTTGTAAAAAAATTCTGTAACTGACTATAAATTCGTAAGCCGTTGATACCTACCTGATGCGTGCGCATTCTGTTTCTTTGGAAAGTGTTGCTAGAGCGTAATAATTATTTCGTACTATGGGTAATTTTTAAACGATTCAGGGAATATTATAACTAAATTTTAATACAATATTTATTTTCTCACGGCGCCCCTTCGGAGTTGGCGCCAGGTTTTTGCACGTTTTTGAACGTATGGCAGATCCGGCGCTGTATTTTGACAATAACAGCGTCGGCCAGTGTCGAAGTGTGTGTTTAAAATTGGTCGAGTGATAACACTGTTTTTCTACAATAGTTCCACTAAAGTGGAATATCCATTACTTTGCTGAACTCGATAATTGTTTAACTTTGTTTGGGAGGCCCACAAGATTTGTTTGGTAATTGAATATTTATTTTTTTGGAGGCAGATATTGTTGATAATATTTAGGAGCAAGATTAGGCACGATCTTCACTTCAAGGAGCGCGATCTTCACATTAATGAATTTAAGCACTTTTCTATAAACTTTTAATTTATTTATTGTTAGTAAGCAAGGAGATTTAAAAAAATATATATATACATACCTATACATGTAATATATTCATGAGTAATTACATTTTCAGGTTACAATCGGATTAAACTCAAATCATTAAAATACTAACATGCATTGATCAAAAACTGTATAAACATATAAATGTATATAATATATAACCTTTACGAGGGTGTAACTAACACCACGTGCGTAAAGAGAAAAAAACTTAAAAAATTGTAATTAAAAAAAAATTATGACTCATACATACGTCCATAAATCAAATGTATAAAAAAAATCTATTAAGTAAAAAAAAATAACAAAATTGTTATTAGTATTGTTAATTAATTGATAATCTGATACTTGGTAGCTAAATAATTAAAATTATTATTGTTTAATTTATTTTTAAATTTATCGTAGTCAAGTTCTAATCTCAGCTCTATTGCTAGTTGATTAAATCACACCACTTTATTGTGCGTGTAGTAGTGTTGTGCAAAATTGGTATGTATCCATGGGTCGACAAGTACGCCATTAATGCATAAGCAATGTGTTTTGCCTATTGCTCTCAACACGTACCATGGCATGGTGCGACTACACTACCACTACTTATAGAATAATCTTTGTATATTTGAAACAGCGAGATGACGGCCAAACGTTAGATTCAGACAATCCTTAGAAAATCCATATTTAAATTACTCATATTATTGAGTACATAAAAAAAGATTAATTATTAAGTAAGCTTTTTTATATGTATTTATGATTTACATTTATTTGAGTTGAAAAAGATCCCAGAACTTCCTCTCCTTCCTTTCCTTAAAAATACCATGCACACACAGCATCCACAAAGGTGACATGAGGTAGGCCATGAGGGAAGTTATTTTTTAAGTATACGACTACTCATTGTTCGAAATTGGTACGCCCGCCCCTCTTGACTACAATTCTTTACTAAGACACATTTCTCATCGGCTTCAAATTAGAATTTGTCCCAATTAAAATAAATAGTGTCCCAGATATCCGAATTAATTTATTATTCTTTATTTGGTTACCGTTCCTTGTTTTTTTTCAAATAACCGGCTGTCCCTGTAAAGCGGTGAAACAATTAAGCGGAATCGACTGTAAGATATTTCGCACATCCCATAGAAAAGGGTTTAAAGTCAACATTTTCTGTTTTACGTTTTATGCCTGAATAGTAAAGCGATTGTGATTGTCTACGCCATATGAACACCGTATTAACGTTAGGCCACCCTCACATTCCAAATTCCAAATCTTTATATATAAAACAAAGTCGGGTTAGTTATGCCATTTATAACTCAAGAACGGATGGACCGATTTTTATGATGTTGATTTGTTGGATTTTTCTCCGCCCCGAACAGTAGAATAGCTGTTAAAACATCGGAAAAATTCACGTAAAAAAATACATTTCCTCATACATTTTGTATGGAACGAATTCTCATCTTTTGTACGAGTTGCAGTAATATTGTGATAAGTATAATATTGAATAGTGAGTGAATTCCAAAAAATCGAAAACGTCAAATGTCAATGCGCTGATTATTTTGCTTTTGTTCTTAAAAATATAATGCTGCCCCTCTTTCTTACACACTAAATGTCTAACTAACTAACTAACTAACCATCGCGCCGTTTCCCCGCAGGGGTAGGCAGAGAGGACGGACCGCCAAACATCCCGGTCTTGGCACACATTCCTTGCCTCGTTTACATTCATACAACGTCTCATACATTCTCTTCTATTATTCTGACTCTTGACATGGCCCGACTCAAGTATCTGATTCACTTGGTCGTGCCATGTCTTTCTTGGGCGTCCTCGACTTCCTCTACCATTCACATTTGCGTCATATATTCTCCTTACAATCCTTTCCTCGTTCATTCGCTCTACATGCCCAAACCATCGGAGCGTTCCTTTCTTGATCTTACTCATTACGCTTACATCAGCCTTGCATTCTTTGCGGATTTCCACATTTCTCACACGATCATACATGGTTTTACCACACATACGCCTCAGGGATCTCATTTCTACAGCGTTCAGTCTACTTTCATCCTTCCTCTGCCAGTTCCATGCCTCACTGCCGTACATCAGGGTAGGTACCAGTACTCCATTATGGACGGCTAGTTTCGCGTCTTTGGACAGTTTTTTGTTGGTGCCAACGGCGTTCAGTCCTCCGTTAATAGAGTTACCAGCATTCACCCTTCTTTCAATATCTCTATCAGCCTTCCCATCTCTCGTAAACATACTTCCCAAATAAACAAACTCATCCACCTGCTCCAAGTATTCATCATTCACAACTATATTGCATACTGATTTCGTACTCTCTCTTTCAAACACCATGACTTTAGACTTACTTACATTCATCATTAACTCATTCTTCATACATACTTCGTTCATCCTTGACACGAGAGACTGTAGATCTTCCATACTGTTAGATATCAGCACCGCATCATCAGCATACAACAGGCAACATACTTCCAGATTACTCAATTTCGCGCCCAATCCCATCTCTTTCAATTCTTGCATGCAATTATCCATATATAGATTGAATAACCACGGCGACATTACGCAGCCTTGTTTAAACATTCGAAAATGAGACAAACGGTGAATGTACATATGTCTGCACCCCTGCAAAGGAAAAATACGATAATTATAGTAAATCTCCCTCATACGTATAAAGAAAATAAAACGCGATTCCCGTAAGTAAGTGGAAAAGTAAGAAAATCACAAAAAAAATAAATCTGTACACAACGCCATATCTGATACTGACAAAAACAAAACACGGAAAATTGCACGTCGATAATTGCTTCATTGTGTAATTTTTAACTTAACAAAAAACCTAAATTTAATTCAGCTAATAAATAACACAACAGTTATTGATTCTGGCGGTTCGAAGTTCGCCGGGTCAGCTAGTTTTAAATATAATAGCTGACCGAGAGCGGAGAAATTTTAATTCGTGATTATAAAGGTGAATTTTGTATGAACACTTTGTAAACCACACAAATATAAAAAAATTATCATTTCTTATTTAATTTTTCATGAATGAACCCCCAAAGTTTCGTGATATGAGCGTGAAACAGTTTTTTTTTTGCAATACCTTCACACAGGAAGCCCTTAGGAAAAAAATTCCCTCAGGCCTACGTCATCTTTGAGGATGCTGCGTGGGGGTCTTTATAGGGAAGGAAAACTTTGTAGCCACTGGAGCGATTTTGGTCGAAAAATGGAACCCCTTTTAATTTTCTGCGATTCATAGCTGTCTATAATGGACCACATTTTCCTGGCATTCGTAAAAAATTTATTGTAATTATTTGAAACTTGTAAAATCCTTGGCCATTCGCTTATTTTAACACAAAGATATTGAAATGCTTTATCTATTATGACCATAGATGTCGCAAATCCGAACTTCGTAGACTATTTTAGAACGATACATAAAATATATATTTTTTAATTTTTTCCGCCGAATTGTTGATCAGTTGTTTACGGATAAAATTCAGTCCTTTTTCCATAAATATGCACCTTTCATTATCAAGTATACCATAGAAAATATACAGAATTCGAAAAGATTCTGTGTTGACTCGAATAAGTATCCCTCACGACAGTTTCTAGTAAAAAAAACACGAAGGATTCTCGCGATTAAAAAACTTTAAGATTTTTTAATATTTTTTTTTATAAATCCTATAAATATAAAATAAACGTTAAAATACAGATTAATTCATTGGCTATTTATTACTATAATAAGATTTTATATTTCTGTGTCAAAAATCATGGGAATGATTTTTTTAATGTTTGCGTAAAATTTAAAAATGACCTTCTGGGAAATCTCGAGCAATCGACGCAAATTTATTTATTTCGCGTGATCGCTCCAGTGGGTAGGGATCTGGGTGTCAATGTGTTTATGAGTGACGGGCATATAAATCCATCCCTCCCACTGCGGTGCAAGACGATGGGTCGAGAAAGTCCTGCTAGAGAGGTCTCCTTAACCAGTATTTCTTCTGTTTATTTTTATTTATTGTTTACATTAATAATCATTATTTAAATAATTAAATATTATTTGAAAGTCCACCTTCATTTTCCTGCTCCAAATAATTTCTTTTCTCTCTCCTCTAAAATATTATTTTTTTCACATTATTAATTAACTTGTAATCCCATCCTGAACAAATTGCATCTTCTCTCTTTACCTAAGCCGCATTCCGCAAGCTCGACCTTCTTAACCTATATTTCGTCTACTGAGACCCGTTTTACTTTGACATCGGGTCGGAATTTGGCCAATTAAACGGTTTAATTTCCCAGATAACCAAAGTAAATTAGTATTAGTGTCTTTGGGTTTTGCCCCAAATAACTGGCTGTCGCAATAAACCGGTGTACAAAGGAATCCACTGAGGCTATGCGATCATTTTGCAAGGAGGAGGGGGAGGAGAAGTGACAATGTATATTGCTTTACAATATACATTCGCTACGTTTGGTGACTGAGCAGGGGTGTCCAGGTTCATTGGACGAGGTATGTTCAGGTCTGCTCACAAGCTGCGTGGCGGGCGGGATCGAAAGAGGCCAATTTAAAGAGACCCTTTGACCACACCAGCTTGTCTTTTTCGATTAATTGTCTTGATAGCGGGAGGGATGGATTCACTCCTAGACACACTGACAACTAGATTCCCAACCTCTCCTCGTACCTTTTTCGTTCCCAGATCTTCCTCTCCTTCCTTCCCTTAAAAAAACCCCAATACACATCATCCTCAAAGACATCATTGGCCCTGATTCCTAACCACCCCTCTTACTTTTTTTCTTCTCAAAACTTTCTTATTTTCTTTCCAAAAGACACACAGCATGGAAGGAAATTATTTTCCCCAGGGCCTCCTGTGAGGGGATAATGTAAAAAAACACCACGCTTGTAATTGGCCTGGCAACATGAAGAAAATAGACAAATGTGAAATTATTTTTTTTATTTTTTATTCCAGTAAAAGAAAATGACATTTTCACTCTTTTAACTAGAAATAATTAAACAGATTAAACTAAACCAAATATTACAATACTCCACTTTTCTATTTCATTGCTTTATTTATCAATATTAAAAAATAATATATATTTTTTTAAATTCCAAAACCTTTTTCCGTTTTCAAAGTCGCTCGGAAGGCAATTATATAAGTTGGCCTCTCGTAATCAATGATGGGACGTTTACCATAGTTAGTGAGGATGGTATTTAAATGTATGTTATCGTGTTATCATGTAAAGTTTGTTGTTTATTTTGTATAATTATTTATTTTTTATTACACGCTCTAATGGGCTTTTACATTCATTGTATATAATTTGAGTATCACAGTACTTTTAAGTAATTTAAAACTAAAACAATAAAGAAAATATAATATAATGAAAAAAATGTAACAACAAAAGCTTATAATATTAAATTATATGCAATGGTAAAAATGATAAGAAGTCTCACATAAAAAGATATTCAATGTTAACAAAAATTGCAGAAATTATCCACGACTATTTGTGTCTAGAAGTTTAAAAGAATTGGAATAAGCAATGTGTGTACTGATATGATTTTTTGTTATTTGTTTTTGGGGTGTTATGCCGTGTTGCGCTACCTCCTCCTTTAGCCAACGTTTCGGAAAGCGTTACAGTGTCCATCATCATGTCGACACATCTGCCCTGATGATGGACACTGTAACGCTGTCCGAAACGTTGGCTAAAGGAGGAGGTAGCGCCACACGGCATAACACCCCAAAAACAAATAACAATGATGTTTATACTGGTTATTCTTAAGGTGAAATATATATCCTAGATCAGAATATTTATTTCCGAGATTGTGAAGTCTCGGAAATAAAAAAATAAAATATTGCTGAAAAGGTTTTTTTTGTTGATTTATTTATTTGCTCGTAACATTATCGATAACCTTGGTTAGTATTTTTCTCACAAATGAATAAATATATGTGTTTGTTACTTTCTACAGGACGCAGCTTGAAGAGTCCGCGCTTTGCGCCCGATAACTGGTGGAAGACCACGTAGGGATTACTCGATGGAGTGGGGTGTCCCGGGTACCAGTCACTGTAGCCCGCCTCTGAGAGGGTTTTACCTGGAAAGGTCAAAGAAAAAACTTTTAAGAGCGAGAAACAGAAAAACGCTTTTCCATTAAATAAAATTTTATCATGCCAATCAGACTAGAAATAATCTACAATTATTAACCAGCAAGAACACAAAGCGCGGGGAGAAGTAACAGTGTCACCAATATATCTTATTATCCTATCCTTTCTATTAATATTATAAAGGCGAAAGTTTGTATGTATGGACGTGTGTTTGTTACCTTTTCACGCAAAAAATACTAAATGGACTTTAAAAATTCTTGGGGGCAGGGGGAGGGGGTCAGTCGGTGGGGTGATGGAAGGGCGGCGGGGGGTGGGGAGTGGGGATAAGGAAGGCTGAGGAGATGGAGTGGGAATCCCCCTAATACTACGCGAGCGAAGCCGGTGACAAAAGTTAGTCTAATATATAATTATCTATTTAGATTTTATTTGTTTTAATTTTACTCTCTTTTTTTAAGTCTAAGCAAAGCTACGAGTATGTATGCAGTTGGTTTAACTATAGACTGGGAAAAGCACAATACATGTGAAATAAGTCTAAGCAGAGCTACGAGTGTGTATGCAGTTGGTTGTACTATAGACTGGGAAAAGCGCAATACATGTGAAATAAGTCTAAGCAAAGCTACGAGTATGTATGCAGTTGGTTTAACTATAGACTGGGAAAAGCACAATACATGTGAAATAAGTCTAAGCAAAGCTACGAGTATGTATGCAGTTGGTTTAACTATAGACTGGGAAAAGCACAATACATGTGAAATAAGTCTAAGCAAAGCTACGAGTATGTATGCAGTTGGTTTAACTATAGACTGGGAAAAGCACAATACATGTGAAATAAGTCTAAGCAAAGCTACGAGTATGTATGCAGTTGGTTTAACTATAGACTGGGAAAAGCACAATACATGTGAAATAAGTCTAAGCAAAGCTACGAGTATGTATGCAGTTGGTTTAACTATAGACTGGGAAAAGCACAATACATGTGAAATAAGTCTAAGCAAAGCTACGAGTATGTATGCAGTTGGTTTAACTATAGACTGGGAAAAGCACAATACATGTGAAATAAGTCTAAGCAAAGCTACGAGTATGTATGCAGTTGGTTTAACTATAGACTGGGAAAAGCACAATACATGTGAAATAAGTCTAAGCAAAGCTACGATTATGTATGCAGTTGGTTTAACTATAGACTGGGAAAAGCACAATACGTGTGAAATAAGTCTAAGCAAAGCTACGAGTATGTATGCAGTTGGTTTAACTATAGACTGGGAAAAGCAGAATACATGTGAAATAAGTCTAGGCCTAAACTACACGAGCGGTTCTCCCGCTGCGGGAAACCGCTCGAGAAAGTTGGCGGCTTATATCAAACTACACGGGTGGCGGTTTCCCGCCATGCTATCGAGCGATTCTACCGCTGCGGGATAGGCCACTTGCATCACATTTTTAAATTTTTTTTTCCGGTTTAGGCAAATATTCTAAGACATTCTGTATTTTTTTTTTTAATCGTATTTTTGAAACCCTGGGGATTTGTTGAAAATTTCAATCCGAAAAATCAGACCATTTTTTATAAACCGGAAAGACGGGACATAATTTTATAGATGTGAAAAAACGATAATTACATAGCCGAAAATCATTTAAAAAAAGAACGTTTTCCACACGAATGGCACAGGAGAATAACGAGGCATACCAAAAATATCACATCTTCACATCTCATAAATATTTTTTTCCTTGATCCATCTTATTGATCATAAATCATTATAATGTACAGCGTATATATTACTAAATTCAATGTAACATACTTTTACTTGTAAATTATAATAATAATAAGAATATTATAAAATTTTATTTTGTTAAAATCAGCACCATAATCATTATACTTCTAAAACACGTACCGACATCATCTTCACGTTCTGAAGAGAACCCCTCTTCAGAACATCTGTCAAAAAATCAAACCAAATGATAAGTTCGCAGAGAACAAACAATAAATCTAGTGAACGAATTCAAAAATTCGCCTGAAATCAAAGTGATGCCATATAAAAAAATAAATCAGTGTATAATTTTACAAAATTAATAGGAACATTTTCATGTAGTGACGTCACGAGCCCAAATAATGGATTTATTTATTTAAAAATAAAAAATTCTGTACATTTCCAAACAATTTTACTAACATTTTCTTAATCTTAGTAAAAAGATCTATCCACACGATTTTTTCCAAGTCGTTATGAAATCCATGCAAGTGGCTTATTGCGGGAAACCGCCCGTGTAGTTTGAAGTGGCGGTTTCCCGCAGCGGGAGGACCGCTGCATGTTGCGGGCGAATTTCTCCCGCAAGCTCCCGCGGCGGGAGAACCGCTCGTGTAGTTTGCGCCATACAACGCTCATAGTAAATTGTGTCTGCTGCGGTTTCCCGCAGCGGAAGAACCGCTCGTGTAGTTTGCGCCTAAGCAAAGCTACGAGTATGTATGCAGTTGGTTTAACTATAGACTGGGAAAAGCACAATACATGTGAAATAAGTCTAAGCAAAGCTACGAGTATGTATGCAGTTGGTTTAACTATAGACTGGGAAAAGCACAATACATGTGAAATAAGTCTAAGCAGAGCTACGAGTATGTATGCAGTTGGTTTAACTATAGACTGGGAAAAGCACAATACATGTGAAATAAGTCTAAGCAGAGCTACGAGTATGTATGCAGTTGGTTTAACTATAGACTGGGAAAAGCACAATACATGTGAAATAAGTCTAAGCAAAGCTACGAGTATGTATGCAGTTGGTTTAACTATAGACTGGGAAAAGCACAATACATGTGAAATAAGTCTAAGCAGAGCTACGAGTATGTATGCAGTTGGTTTAACTATAGACTGGGAAAAGCACAATACATGTGAAATAAGTCTAAGCAGAGCTACGAGTATGTATGCAGTTGGTTTAACTATAGACTGGGAAAAGCACAATACATGTGAAATAAGTCTAAGCAGAGCTACGAGTATGTATGCAGTTGGTTTAACTATAGACTGGGAAAAGCACAATGCATGTGAAATAAGTCTAAGCAAAGCTACGAGTATGTATGCAGTTGGTTTAACTATAGACTGGGAAAAGCACAATACATGTGAAATAAGTCTAAGCAGAGCTACGAGTATGTATGCAGTTGGTTTAACTATAGACTGAGAAAAGCACAATACATGTGAAATAAGTCTAAGCAAAGCTACGAGTATGTATGCAGTTGGTTTAATTTAATTTGTTGTTCTTCTTTCCGATATAAATTTTACTTGTTCATATTTAGTGAATGATATGTTCAATGGGTCAACATCATCATTATGGTCTTTTTCGTCATTACCTGTCTTTATAGTCATTACCCAAATTTTGTATAGGGCAAATGGGGTTATACAATTGTGATTCTGTGTTGGGGTTTTTTTAAAGGCAAACAAATTAACTTTTCTTCCTACATATTAATAAACTTTTATTTCAGCTACATCAGGTGGCGGAGATGAGACGTGATACTGTGAAAGAAACAACTAACAACATGAACGCACTCGCATACTGCCTGCTAACAATTTTAATTTAGGTGGTTTTAAACACGAATTCATTTAGTATGCATGATTATTAATTCATTTAACAGCATTAGAAAACCACACAAATCTGAGAAGAGATCTCTCCCGATATCTTTCTCGATCGAGACGGATTATAATTAGAAATTTGGCAGTCTAAGATGGCTTAGCAACCCTCTCCCCTCCCCCATATGTTATGTATATAAACCGTAAGCTAAGAATAATTCGAGAAAGAAAGAAATTCGACCAACATAACACGGGCATCAGCCTAGCATGGTGGTCGAAAAATCCACAAATGATGAAACTTTTAATATTATGATGTCATCATTCCTGTAAAACAAACGTAAATCATGTTCAATCAGTTCAAAATTCATTAGTTAAATGATTAGCTCATAAAAGTTTATACGAACAAAGGCCTAGTGTGCCTTTACTTTTACCAGAATCCCAAAATTTCTCAGTAAGAGCAATTCTGTGGCATAATATTATTTTTCAGCATTTGAATAGCCCTATATACATAAATAGACTGGCCACATTTACAATACTTGTTTTACGTTAAATGAAGGACTAATCGTACCCAAGCACTTAAACAAATATGGAAAAAGAATGCTGGACTACATGATACCTACTTGCTTAAATATGTTACCCGCTAAAATTACAAAATGTACAAATTATGTAAAAACAAATAATTTATTGAAAAATTGGCTCGCCGAAAGAAATAATTTGTATAAGACTCTAACACAAAAAAAATCTAACTGCGTAGTAGTTTTATTTTTTAAACTTCAAAGTAAAAGCACCCATCGACAAACTACTTAAAATAGTTTATTGGGACTTTTAATTTTTTTCTGTGATATTTTATTTTATTTCCTGTAATACAGTATAACTTCTTTTTATATAAAAAAAAAAACATAATTTACGATGAATAAAGAAAACCAAAAATATAACAATAACTTGTACTAGTCTGAAGATAGCTTTCACGAGCTGAAACCGGTTACGGTCAAAAAATTAAAATAGAAATTCAATAGCGTTTTTTTGAACAATTTATCTGGGAATATTTATTTTCCCGAAAACTGTCAGTCGAAAATAATGAAGCTATATTTTGTTTGTAATGCATTTTTATAAAATAATAGAATACTTTCACAATTAGTTAAAATTAAAATTAGTAAGTGTTGTTTTTACCGTCGATTGTCCTAAATTCTCCTTTGGTCAATAATTTAGTGACGCCCACATAAAGTCCGCTCGTATCAAAGGTTCCAATTGAATCGGCATACTCGGTGAATATATCAGCGCAGAGTTGAGCTTCCTCTGCACTGTTTAAAATAATGAGGTGCGCTTGTTCCGCCGCACACACTTTGTACGCTTCAGTCCAGTTGACGCTAGTGGTGTGCAGTTTGTAACAGCTGTCTGGCATGGCTGGGTAATGTTTGTATCCTGCAACAGATAATCCACATCTGCTATAACCAAATTTGTAATTGAACAATTGGGATGGGAAAATAATTATTCTGGTAGATAGCAGTCACTTCGGGGTTTGATATTTTTAATGAAATAAAACAATTACTTTGTTTATTATTGATTTATGTAAGTTGTAGTTATAAACAAAGTTTTTTTTTAGATTACCTCAACACAGGAGGCCCTGAGGAAAATAATTTCCCTCAGGGCCTGTCATCTTAGAAAGGAAGTTCAGAAAAAGGAAGTGGATAAGGTGAGGGGTGGGTAGGATCTGTGTGTTGTGTGTGTGTAGAGACGGAATTAATCCAGTCCTCCCACTGCGGTGGAAGGCGATGGGTCTAGAGAGTTCGGCTGGTGAAATCAAAAGTCTACCTCAACCAGTCTCATCCGATCCGGCCCGCCAAGCAATAGGTGGGCAAATGCATCCGCTACCAAGATCTTAAAAAAACCCACCCCATGAACCCGGGCACCCCTGCTAAGTCACCAAACGTAGTCAACCACTTGGAGTAACCTATGGCAGATGGTTAAGCAGTAAATAGTTACTGAAGCGGTGGTACCCCTACCCGCCAGCCAATAATTGTTTTATTTAAATTAATTATTAATTATAATCTTACCCCATTAAGGGAGTTAGTCGGACTAAACAAGGAAACTGCTTCCGGGGAAGATACCTACGCTCAACTGTTGGGAGTAAAGTCGCGGATTCTGATGCTAATAAAAAAGCATGGTTTGGTTGAGTTTCTGGTAAGCTAACTTACTCCACTCGTTTGCTTGTAGGTCAGTATACACACGCTAAGTGGCATCTAAGTTTGTACTTTTGACAAGTCTCGGGATTAACAAATGTATGTACTTTCTACGGCGATGGCGGGCGTCCTTGATTGGAGAAATAAGCCCCAGACAAGCTGCGCGTCCAACACCACTCTCCCCACCTCACACATACGAAAATCAAATCCGTACGATTGTATGGCGTAAGAGTTACTAGCAACGATATGATACACGTGTCACTAGCACGCTAAACACTTCCACAGGCATGGTTTTTTTGCGAGTTACTAGCATGTTTGTGTGTCTACGGCTTAACGGCCGGCCGGCGTAGTTCAGCGGTAAGGCTCTTGACTAGCACTCCCAGTTATTTCACAATTAATAATATATAGTGTATTTGCGGCACGTTCCAGAGTGAAAGATACTCTCAGTATCGCCCTGGTGTAAGACCACCATTCAGAATTGAAACGTTGCTTGAAATGGCATTAGCCGTATTTGGTGACCAAATCTGAATAGCCAGGTACTTCCCCAATTTTCTCTTCCCTATCTCCTTCCCCTCCCCACTACCTTCAGCCTCACAACATACCCCAATTGGGGATACTATAGTCCCACTGGCTCCAGACGGGAGCAGTTGGGACTGTTGTGCGATATTCATGTAAAAAAAGGCCCTTGTGAATAGCTGTTTGGATGTGAAAAGTGCGAAGGAACGCCAAATTGTCTTATTTGTGAATACTCCCTTTCCTTGATAGGGATTAGAATTATATCTGTATCCGAGGTGCCAACCACGTTGTGGCACCAGTAGATATCGCCAGACACCCAATTACATTGTAGTTTAACATCAGTAAAGCGACCGGGCTAGGGTGTATACTATATGTCAACGTTACACGGGAGGTTGCATAATGGGCCATGAATCGTGGGCCATGATTCATGGCCCATGATAAATTTAATGATGTAGGTACTTTTAATTATAATATGAAATAGACGTTTATTCGTACCTGTACACGCTTTCGGAGCGATTGGGTCCTCCTTCGGATTAAAAATGTTCTGCTCACACATGAACATGAGTTTGTTTGAAGAACATGGTACATCGTTCAGCTGGAAGGACCCGCGCGGGATGTCGTCGCGCCGCGAGAGCGCCCCACATTGATCCGTGCCATTGGAAGGGCTCCCGGGGCCCCAGTCGCTGTAGCCTGCCTCCAAGAGGGTCCTTCCTGAAAAATACAGATATTGGCACACATATTAAAGATGAAATCAAGTTGTTCAGAGGAAATACTTGAACATTTTTTTTAGTTTTGGTCACAACACGCACACCTATATTCCATTCCTCAATGACGGTCATAAATAATAGATTAAACATTTAACAAATCTGTTTAAATTTTGTCAATATCCTTCAGGTGACGGTCGGCGTGGTCTAGGGATAAGGCTCTTGACTAGCAATCCGAAGGCCGCGGGATAGAATCCCGGCGTGGAAAAATAAATTTTATTTGATTACTTTGTGTTATTTCACAATTATTTCATTAAAAATTATATATAGTATGTTTGCGGCGCGTTCCAGAGTGGAAGATACTCTTAGTATCGCCCAGGTTTAAGACCACCATTCTGAAATTAAAATGTCGTCTGAAATGGTTGTGGCCGTGTTTGGTGACCAGATCTGAATAGCCAAGTACTCCCCACCTTCCTACACCCATCTGCTTCTCCTCCCCACTACCTCCAGCCTCACAACATACCCCCAATTAATGATGCCATAGTCTGACTGGCTCCAGACGGGAGCAGCTGGGACTCTTGTGAGATATTCATACAAAAAAAAAGTTTTTTTTTATTCTTCGGCCTTATTTTTGGTCCGTCCACCATCGGTACTCCACTGAATATGATTGGAATGGTACCTGAACATTCATTTATTAAATACCAAAAATAAGTTTTATCCTCACCATCGACTGTCCTGTATTCCTTCTGAGTAATTAAATTACTGATGCCCACCATAAAGCTTTCCTTGTGAAAGTCACATTGCTGTGACGTAGTACCAGTACTTTCCATGAATATGTCTGCACTGAGTTTGGCTTCATCAGCGCTGTTTAAGATGATAAGATGCGCTTGTTCGGCCGCACACACTTTGTAAGCGTCGATCCAGGACATAGCGGTGATGTGAAGTTTATAACAGCTGCGTGGCATTGCTGGATACTTTTTATATCCTAAAACGAAAATTTAAAATGAAAAACGGTAGTAACAGCGCAAGCAGGACCGTTGCAATAAAATGAATTCCTCAATTTTAGATTTAAAATCACCTACAAAATATTTAAGTACTACAAGATATGTGAGCATAAAAGCAATCAGTTACAAACCAACCATATTGTATTCTTCAGGGAAGAAAGAAAGTCGATATTTTTCTTTTCTAATGAATGGATCACCTGCTTGGCGTTTAGTGGCAGAATAAAATGATTACTGTTCAGATACAAGTTTACGGCATGAAAAATTCATATTTATAAATAAAGTGCATTTTATTTTAATTTGGTGGGCATACCTGAAGGACACTTATTATAAACTGGATTGCTGAGACCGGTCTTATTGTGTGCAATCTTCCTCTGACAAATAAACAACAGCCGTGACTCACAGAATTTTTCCTTCAGCTTTCTACCAAAGCCTACCATCATAGTGCCACAGTGTCCATCAAGGTTGTCAGGCTGCCCGTCCTGCCATTCGTTGAATCCCGCATTCTCTAACTCCTGGCCTACAATAAAATAAGAAACTTGAGATACAAAACTCGTCTAAAATAACTCTTACGTTCTGTATACGGCTGCTCTCCTTTGGAATTCAAAAGCCAATATCAATTTAATGGCGTTCAGAAAGAACTCCAAGAATTTGGAACAAGGAAAAAATTATATAAGTGCAGTCAATCTAGGTCTTCAATGGGTGAAAACCGTCTCTCAGCTCATATCCTCCTTCTTTCAACCCGAGTCTTGCCAAGTTTTACACCATCGTTTTCTTTTAAAAACACTGCATTCAATGTTCACACAAATGACAGGGCATCCCTTTTGGGCGTTTGTAATGCTGATCAAAATATAAAAATAGTAAAGATTACTTTTGATTTTGAACAATCTTTAAATATGAAGTTGTATGCTAATGCGGTTGTATGCCTACTGAACAACGGAAAGATTTGTAAGAGTCACCTTTAGCAAACCAAGTGATCTTCTTAAAAGATGACTTGGAAAGAAAAAAAACATCGATGGGCAACTTTGACCGAACTGAGAGCGACCTCTGATGGGTGATCATGTAATTGTTAGAATATTACAAAATTGTTACTACTAGCGCCATTTTTGCTATTATTGATAATAAAAGCCAGTCTATTGCAAAACACTGTTCATTAGGCTATAGGCCCAGTTAATTTAACGTGAATACAGAATAGGCAACACTGTACTAAAATGAATGGAGGTGGTTGTCACCCAGAAGATTGAAGACATCTAGAAGATTCAAGATCTAATGATTATTCATGCCGCAATAACTACCAAAAGCGGGCTTTACAAACATAAAATAAATGCGCTAAGGTTTGATAAGTGGACTTTGAAGCATACCCTCGATTGTCAGATATTGTTCTGGGAGAATCAAGTTATGAAACCCAAGCCAAATATTATTCCTGTCGAAGTTGGTATCAAGCGAGCTGCCAGCATATTCATTAAACACGTCCAAACAGTGTTGAGCCTCCTCGGCGCTGTGGAGGACCACGAGATGAGCTTGTTCGGCCGAACAGACTTTATATGCATCCATCCAGGTCCTCGGCTTACGGTGCAATTTAAAACAACGACCGTCCAGCTTTATAAACTTTTTGTACTCTGGAAAAAATTAAGAGTGATAAAGAAGCATATCGAATTAAATACATAAAGATTACATAAAATTATAAAGTACGTATGTAATCTTCTATAGATTATGTATAGAAGATTAAATACTTGCTGAACTTACTAGAAATCCCGATAACGCATACGACATTATTTAGGTAGTGGTTGAAAATAAATATAAATGTTCACATCTTAAAACCAAAGTTTCAAACCGCAATTTGAAAAAAAATTAAACTGGAAATTAGTTTCGAGTTCTAAAATTTAAAGGCGTATTTTATCACCTTTCAAAAAGGTTTTTAGGTTTCGGATGCGTTCACAAATATTTCCATTTAAATTATTTCCGCTTTGCAATAAAATGCAAATGGATTTTATTGCAAAGCGAGAATATAAGGCCTAAGGGGTTCAATTAACACTAGAAAGACCGGAGCCTTCATTTTGACGGCAGCCCGAAGTAAAATTACGATAAAATGCTTAATAATTATTGTATTGGGATGATATTTTATTACATTTCATGATTTATGGTTTAACAACTATGGTGAAAAAAACAGGTACGAGTCTTAATTACTTTTTGAGATATATTGACTTATACCTACAAAGACCGCCGCCGTCAATGTGACGGTTTGGGCCATAATGCTGAGTTTGTTTACAACCTTCTTTACCCAACTTAACAACATACCCATTCCTGATCGTTTATGATAGTACTATTATGTCTGTCTCTTTATTTGGGTGGCGCGTATCATTGGAACTCGATCTGTATGTTGATTGGTCACTGTCACATAATTTACAAAAATACCCAAAAAATATATCTCTCGCCCAAATTTATTTTATGGTTTGTTGGAGAAGGATAGTGTACACAAATAACAGAGTTGATCCAGCTGCGTTTGCTTCTGAAGAACTGACAATCATTTATTGGATAACCAACACGTCAGCCATAGGTCACCCCAAGAGGTTTTCTATGTTTTGTGACTTAGCAGGGGTGTCCGGGTTCATGGGGTTAGGTTTGTCCGGATCTTGGCGGTGGATGCGTCTGCCAAACAACTGCGTGGCAGGCCAGATCGGCAGGGAACGGTTGAGGATGATCTTTTGACCTCGGCAGCAGGACTCTCAGAACATTGCCTTGCACCGCAGTGGTGGGAACAGATTCATACGTCGGGCACTCTTGAACACACTGAACCCCAGTTTCCCACCCACCCCTCACCTCATTTCCTTCCCACAACCTATTCTTCTTCCTTTTCCTATAGGTACCCTCCACACAGCATCCCAAAAGATGACGGATGCCCCGAGGGGAATTATTTTCCTTAGGGCTTTTTTATGGAGCCAATATAAACGAAAAAGAAAAGAAACCGGAAAATAAAACTACTGAAAGACGACAGTGCCAAATTAATAAAAATATAATAAAAAACAAATAAATTGTATGTGTGATAATTGTAAGAAACCCGTTTGCGGAGAGTGCGGTCGATTTTATAAAAAAACGTAACTATTCGATATTGTACAAACATAACAAATTGCAGCATTTTGCACTCACATGTTTTTTTCCAGGAAGCCCCGAGGAAAAATCCCTGAGGGTTTTTTCCTCGGGGTTTTGTCATCTATGGGGATGCTGTGTGAATTTAGGTGTGCATTGGTGTTTTTAGGGAAAGGAAGGAGAGGAAGTTCTCGAAATAAAAAAAGTGTGAGAGATGAATAGGAAAAATTTGTAAATGTATCCAGGAGTGACGGGCGAATGGATCCATCCCTCCCACTGCGGTGCAAGGCGACGGAACGAGAAAGGTCCTGCTGGAGAGGACAAGATAAGTATCTCCCTCAACAAGTGTCTCCCGACCCGGTCCGCTACGCAGTAGGTGGGCAAACGTATTCGCCACCTAGACCCAGGCAAACCTCACCCAATGAACCCGGACACCCCTGCTAAGTCACTAAACGTAGCGAACCACTTGAAGTGTTCTATGACAGAGGTGTTGGTTATACAATAAATGGTTCCCGGGGCAGCGGTACTCATATCCGTCTCCCCATTTGATAAAAGTGATCAGCCGTCAAATTGACGGTAGTGGTCTTTATAGGTATGGAGCAGTACCCGGTCTTTCTAGTGTTAAATACTAAGCATTGTATGATATGTTTGGTTCCTATTTATATATGCAAAGTTCTGATTAAATCTTAAATTCTCATGTAATACGAGAAAATCAGATGCTTAGATTGTCGATTGCAATTCTTCTAGTTGTGTGTTCGCACTAAAATTAAATTATAGTCAAACAGAAACTAAGTGAACGGTCAAAGTCCAAACTCAGTAATAAAATTTACAGGTAAAGCAACACGAGTAGGTTCACGACTTAAAATTAATTTTACTAAAGAAAATGTTAGGTGTATAAAAATTTACATATATATTTCAGAATCAAGAAAATTCTTAGACAGGTTTTATCAGATGCTAATTAATAAAGAGGTAACCAATTTATAAGATATTTAAATTTTTAATAATATTTAATTTTTACCCCCGGCTGGGATTTTACAAATTTATTTTTTTAAAGACAAAAATACCTAAATGTGCACATAAACATAAAACAACATACTTTTTACAATACAATGAACATGTGACAATGGTAAATTTTTATTTGTGATTAAAATGTATATATTTTACATTCTAATTACAGAGGGTTCTTCGAGGAATGTAACAAACTGAACACCAGAACCTTGTTAAGATTTGCAAGAGTGGAAAATTGTCCATTGTCATAAAAATCCATCATACTGCGACGCACAACATCCTTTTTAAAATCTTCCAATCCCGTTACCGTTTTAGGTTTTATGTAGTTTTTACGGGGCTGATGGAACATTTTTATTTCTTCTGCGTACGAAAAATGAGAAGCTTCCGACGACACTCTTCGAATGTTGGACAGGTTGAGGCCGCAAGTCTCTGCTGCCAATAAATGTACTTGCTTGAAGTTGAATGTTTTGATGTATTCTGGATTGTCACGGATTTTTTGGAAAAACTTGATAACATTATAAACTATCGTTTTTTCACCTGCCAGCAATTCGTATCGTTGTTTTACATCTACCGTTTTAAATATATCGACTAAACACACTGATATTAGATCACACAATATGTAATTACAATCACACCGATTAAATAAACGAAGTCAAAATGACATTAATAAAGTATATTAAATCGAATATAAAGTAATGGACTGGTTTTGGATCTTATGAAGTCAATACAGTTCTTATTACTGAATGTTGGATCATTAATTGTTTGCTTTTATAGTAAGTAGCATGATATAAATAACAATGGAATTTCCAAATGATTTAGTCGCCTAATTAACGGGAATAACCGGCATTGGAATTTCTAAGTTTTGTTTCGCAGGGTGTAATTATTAGGTATTGTCTGAAATATTGTTTTTAGAATCCAGTTTAATGTATTTTCGAAAATCCGAATTTTCAAGGGACGTATAAATAATAAGAAATGAAAAATATAAATATATTAATAATATAATGGTGGAGTGTCTTTCGAGTTTGGGTTTTTCGGAGTTTTGACTGTACGTTAATCCCCGTGTGAAATTTTGGGAGTGCATTTGGTATCTGTTCGACTATAGTGGGTTTTTTCATACCTGTGTCGTAGGTTCCACAATCCACATTATCTGTCAGAGTGCTGAGAGCCTTCTTACAGATAAACCGGCTGGATGCTTCACAGGGCCCGTCAGAATAATCACCATTTTGAAGCATCCGCACGCAGTTTCCATTGCCCGGGTTAGGCTCTGGGTGGTTTAAGTATAATTCTGACGTTGGAATGCCTACAAATATTTTACAAATAAAATAATTAGAAATTATCAAAAGTCGACAACAATTTCATCTGAATAACTTTGAAATCACATATTAATATTTTTCAGGTTTTGAATATTATTTAATGCATCCTCTTTGTCTTTTTTTAATATTAGCTTCACACTGGAGGTTAACATTAAAAAAGACAAGGCGGATACATGAAATAATATTCAAGTACTGAGGAGGTAAAAAGTTTTTGGGGATGTTATGCAGAAGGTCAGTTCAGGGAAAGGAAGGAGAGGAAGGTCTGGAAAGGAAAAAGGTATAAGTGGTGGGTAAGAATCTGGAGGTTAATGTGTCCAGGAGTGACGGATGTTTGAATTCATCCCTCCCATGGTGCAAGGCGATAGATTGAGAGAATTCGGCTGGAGAGGTCAAAAGCTTTCCATCAACCAGTCTCTCCTGAGTTGGCCCACTAAACACAAAGAGTGCAAACGCCTCCACTGCTAAGACCTAGACAAATCTCACCCCTTGAACCCTGGTAACCCTGCTATGTCACTAAACATAACCGCTTGGGTGACATACAGCAGGAGTGTTGGTTTTCGAACAAATGGGTGCGGGCGGCGGTATTCATTGTAAGACTAGTGATGTTTTCGTAATCTAAATATGTACCTACATATATAAAAAAATAATTCGGAGAAAAGAAAGTTATAATATGTTTTTATCTGTACATATATCCTATTATGCATCTCTTTTTAAAATTAATTATTCCCAATCATTTTCAGAACTCTCCGTATTATCATTGGGGCACACAATATTGAGAATGAAATATTTATGTAAAGGAAATATATTCCCTTTAAATTTGAATCCTGTAGTGTCAGTTAGAATGCAATCATCAGTTGTCATTTGTTTTGTTATTCTATTATTTGATTGTAAAATATGAGATTTCATTAGAAGAAACCATTCAAAGGAAAGTGATATAAATAAACATAAATGTCGTTTCTTTGTTAAAAAACTTTGCAACACAAGTGTTTTATTTATAAATTAATAGAAAGGAATTAAACCTCCCAACATATTTAATGAAAGATTAAATCAAACGCTGGTCAATAAAATTAGATGTAAAATCAATGAAAATGACTCAAAAGCGGCTTGGACAAATATAGCGCGTAATTGTGTAAAAAAACTATAATGAAACGGAGCACACCGTCACTGGATATGCGCCTCAGTACCTACTTAATGGCACAGATATTACGATTTTGCCAAATGAGTTAAAACTTAAAAAAAACGACATCGATTTGATTCAAGACAGAAAAAAAGCTCTGGAAATACTATAAAGTCACATAATTACAACAAAATAATTTACGATAAAACCAGGAGACATATTAACTTCAGAGTTGGTGATACTGTTTTTGTGGAGAATGGAAACAAACTAAACAGGAAAAAGCTCGACGAATTGAGAATCGGACCCTACAAAATCCTAGAAAAATTTTATCCAACTCAATTTACAATATAAATACTGGTCGAAAAAAATTAGAATCAAATTTTTTCCACATCGAAGATAATTCCAGCACCTGCATTAATGAACCATGAAGAGGATATCGAAGATGAATGAAATTTTTGCAATAATTTTCTTACCCGGGGGGGGGGGGGGGGATGAAAAGGAAATATATTTCCTATAAATTTGAATCCTGTAGTGTCAGTTAGAATGCAATTATCAGTTGTTATTTGTTTCGTTATTCTATTATTTGATTGTAAAATATGAGATTTCATTAGAAGAAACCATTCAAAGGAAAGTGATATAAATAAGCATAAGTGTCATTTCTTTGTTAAAAAACTTTGCAACACAAGTGTTTTATTTATAAATTAATAGAAACGAATTAAACCTCTCAAAATATTATATTTATATAATTTAATTAGAATATAACAACTGAAAGCTGAATACCACTTTATTGTATGTATATGTATATTTAATATAAAAACCAACCGGTTAAGTTTCAAACTGAACCTACATCAGAATTAAATAAAAACGTGTTAAATTAATATGGTTTTATATAACCCTGACGAAGGTTCAGCTTGAATCGAATCCGTTTGATTGTGTATATTAAAGATATATTAAATAAATTGAAATTAAACTAAAGTTATTTTATTATAATTATTTATGCCCACGAAGTGTGTTCCACGTGTGGAATTTCTATACAGAGTGTTAAGGGACGTACTAGATTTACTTTAAACAGTGATTCCAGACATTATTTAGAGTGAAAATATTTACATGAAATTTTGATCTCCGGTGACTTTTTTGGTGTTTTTTCCAAAAAACTTTTTCTTCAAAACTCAAGCAAAAAATTTTTCCGCCTGTCGATATTCAGTCGAATAACCAAATAAACCCTCGCCCCGTCTCTTTTTGACCGAAAACTATTGATGATTTAAGTTTTGAGAGGATAACAGGTCGCCGAAAAATTTAAAAATTCGATGTTTTATCAAAATATCACTTTTACTTCCTAGAATGCTGAGCGAAAGAGACAACTGCACCTCGGGCTGATAATACCTAAATCGAGGTTTTGTATTCCCCATTTTTTTTCTACAAAACTGGACCGATTTTAAAAATTTGTTTTACTAACTGTTTAAGAAGAAAATACACTACGTTTCTACGTTTTGATTTTAAAAAATAAATGTCTAGTTTTTATTCTAAACGTCTGATGATGGCGTTCACACCGGGTAATTTTAACGATTGTTGGAGGGCCCTAACTCCTTTAAGAGGTAACCTATCAAAAAAGCAAAACGTACCAAAATGATAGTAGTTGATATCTATATTATATCCAAAAATTATTTGCAATCGTTTCAAAATCCAGAGAGGAACTTGAGGAATACGTTTGAACATAAACAAAACTCCGCACGGATTTTTCTGAAGTTGAAAAACAAACATCAAAAGTATCACTGGAGACCTAAATTTTGAGTACACTTTTTACTCAAGAAATAGTCAAGAATCACTTATAAGACACAATAAAGTAAGTAATGTCTGGACAATAACTTAAAGTATTGCTTATCAAAATCTCCAACACGAGATATAAAGCTATTTTAGAGGAATTACATTAAAAGACGCTACAAAAATAAATATTTGAAACATAAGAAAATAAAAATGATGAAGTACCATTGATTGCTACGTAGTTCTGTAGTTTTAATAAGTCGTGTAGTCCGATCCACACAAGGCTGGTGGAACTGGCCATGTAGGTTAGCAATGACTTCATTTCCTCCTCAGAGGTTGGCACCACGAGCTCAGCGCCTTCCAAGGAACACATGGATACCGCCTGTCTCCAACTCAACGCTGCTAAATGTTCTTTAAAGAACGCTTTAAAGGCGGTGGAGTAAAAGTAGTCATCCCTGAAGAATGGCTCAGTATCTTCTGCCGACACGACTAGAATAAAACTCAATGTTTAAAATATTTGCAGGAAACAGAGAAATCGCAAGAGGTTTAATAAAAAATATCAATAGGTATTAGGTGTTAATGTCGGATAGCACAGAATAACACAACCAAGTGGTTTCCCAGCGTAAACAACTAGCGATAAACTGCAGAAGAGGCAGTCTGAAAGCGGAAGTTAATTGGAAGGATGGGAAGGCTAGAGAAATGGAAAAGAACGTCATGAGACGACAAATCAGTGATTAATATATTGTTATGGTAATTGATTGAAGTGGGGTAATGTAAGTTATTAAACAGGGGAAAGTGTTGTGTTGTGTTTGTTACCTACTATGTGATATTATCATGTCATATACACCTCTTATTGAGTGGGTGTATTAAATGTTATAAATACAGGGTTATAGATATAAAGGTACACAGTTATCAGCTTTAATCCCATGGGATTTTGGACGCCAAATCTCGTAGGTACGAGATATGCTGACTGTGTCGGTAGGCATGAAAAACTTCTATCAGAGCGTGGACACTGTTATTTTTATTCATTGTTGTGAAGCTTGGGAATAAGAAATAAAAGAGTGGATGTATAACAAGATTATTGTATATTGAAAGTATATGCGTACCTGTGGACCATTCCTATGAAGAGCTAGCTAAAACCTATTACGTTTGATGCGACGATTCCGGATGCCTAATATTGCACCATGAGGGGCCCCTATCTCCCTCACGTTGCATCAGCGCCAGGATTGCGAGCTTCTCCCTCCATCTTGGGTGATTAATACGTTTGGGATCACCATGCCCATGGTGTCCTCAATCATGTGGTTGGTTCAGTACAAGTTCCATCAGGTTGCAGAAATATACGGTATGAAATCAGCGGACGGGTTGTGTGCCATAGAATTAATAGAGATACATCTCGTCGGATGACGGATGGTAAATATAATCGATGATTATAATAAACTTGCTCGGTCAAGCCGCCATTTTAGCACAACGGGATTTTACATAACAATACCCGTAAAATTAAGGTTCTACAGTCGCGATCACATTGTACCGGCTGAGAATTATAGAAACTTATCGTTCACATATTAAATTAAACTGATAAACCCGCCGATTAAACAAATTCCATATTAAACTTAAATCCACATTGTTGACTGTCGGATTCACACCCTGCCCAAAAGGTGCCAATCTAAAAAGTGAGGAAATCGATCATGATCCCCCTAACGATCAAAAGTTTAAGTTACCGGAGAAAAAGTGAATTTATTAGTAGCCAGTAAAATAATTTAATTGAATTAATATAAACAAATATTAATAACTCTGGGGTAATTTTGAACAATAAATTATTTTTATAACAATATACGGAGGAGGTCAAACTCTATCCTGAAATGTAGTGTGGTGATTAATTTAAAAAAATATCAATTAGTACCTTGGTGTTAATGCCAGATGGCAGAGAAAATCACAACCATGTGGTTACCCAGTGGAAGTGACAAGCGGCTAAAAGTAAAAGAGGCAGGTTGACTGCATGGAAGTCAATTGGACCAGGATGCGAAGGCTGGAGGGCTGGTAAATAATGATAGAATAGGACAAATCAATGAATAATATGTACAGATGAGTTCAAAATCAATCCTGAAATGTAAATGTAGCACGATGATGATGGCTAAACGTGATTTAATTAAGCTTTTCGTATTAAAAGAAAGTAAAATGTTTAAAGGTTACTTACCTTCTATACAAGATGTGCATAGCCATCCCAGTAGAAACAATGCGATAGGAAACATTTTACAATAAACCAATGCGGTTGTGTTGCGCCAACGAGGACAAATCTGCAACAGGGCGAGATAGTGGCGCAAATGAGACTGATTTATTTCTGGAAAGAACTCTATTTATACCCGCAGCGTATTTTAAATGTTGTGATAAACTTAAACCCGTGGCGGATGAAGATATAACTTGCGTTATGAATCTATTTAAGTATATGAGACTTCTTATCATTTTGACCAATTAATTTTATTTTATTATGCCGGATACAGATTGCTGTAAAGTAACATGCAATAAAACACCCAATGAAAGAATTTGCCGTTCACATTGTCGCTATGTATCATACAATGTAACTGAATTCTCATAGTGTGGACGCCTTGTGCGCACGAACAGACCATTTCAACTCGTGCGCGCCGCAATCCACAAAGTGTCGGTTTTTCCACCAAACACTAAGGGGCGCGCAGTGTGCACGGAGCGTCAGTGTGGACGGCTTGTTCGTGTCTATACTGCAGAACGCGCACAAACAATGGAGGACTTGTTCTCGACAGACTGAGCTATATTCGCCGCGCGCATGCCGGAAACATGCTCGGTGCGTGCGCGCGCTGCATCCACACATAAGTGTGGATGCAGCGCGCGCGCACTTTCATAAGAAATGTTCCTTTCATGTTACGTCACAGTAATCTGTACCCGGCTTTATATGCTTGTGTTGTTACATTTTTTTTATTGTATTATATTTTTATTTATTCTATAAATTTTGAAATATTTAGAATAGCTGTGTTACTCAATTTATAAACTAAAGTGTAAAAGCGCATTAGGGCGTGTAATAAGTAAATATATATGTAAAGTGGTATTCTATCCCATTTTTTACCATATTTCGTTAACACAGTTTTATGTGTGATATTTAAGGTCCAGTTTCTTCGCAAAAAATGATTAAAGACAACGTCATTAACCCCTCAGACCTCGGGCCTTTTTTGTCGGAAGGTCAAAATATTTCCGCTTTGCAATAAAATCAAAATAATTGGAATATTTTTCAACGTATTCGAAAACAGGGCAAATGAATTATCTACAAACGTTATCTCACTTTTTTGTCGTTTCACGTAAAAATAATTAATAATAAATTTTCACACTTACATACATCTTTTTTTCAAATTGCGGTGGAAACTTTGGTTTCATAAAGATGTACATTTTAATTATTTTGTGATTAATTTTTAGATTTGAATAAAAAACATGTTGTTTTGTCTTTATAACATAGATCATTTTTCTATAGTGGGTTTCTTCATTTAGCGAGAATGCTAACTGCAATGCTTATTGTAAAAGTAAACGGTCAAATGCATAGAAATTTCGTTTAAATTTTAAATTTTGATCGTAATTAGCATTGCATTTAGCATTCACAGTAAATGAAGAAACCCACCCCTAACAAAGATAATAGGGGAGACAAAACCATTCCATTTACATGAGACCTATATGAGGGGTTCCAAAAAACGAACAAATTAGCGTAAGTAATTTTGAAAAGTCCCCGTTAAACGCCGATTTTAGGTGCTTTTTAAATTTTCATCTAATTGTAATAAGCCGACAACCTGAACTATTATAGTTGTCCTCTTCTGCTGAAAACAATTGGTTCAAAAGCTGAAATGTACTTAGAATCAGCATTTAAAGGGGACTTTAGAACTGTCAGAACAACAAAATGGCACTAAATGGCCATTTTTTGATAATTTTTCATTTGAATTTCTGTGAAACAACTAAACCTAATCCTAAATATTTGCACTATGAGACACGCCCATAAGGCACTTCTAGGCTTGGGGCGGGTGGTTGATTAGAGTAACTATAGATATTATTAACCATATTATTTAAACTAATTTTTATTGAGGAAGATTCGCGAAGAATGCAAGTCTGATGTAAGCGTGCCTAACGAGTAAAATTAAGAAAGGGACAAACTTGTATCTACTAAAACCAAAATTAAAACAAACAAAAAATGGGACAAAGCTAATTCATGCATCCTTTACTGGATAATTATGGTCATCTGTATTATTTTTGTTCCATTTTACTATTTTTAAACAATAATTGAATGCCTTTGCTTGATGTCTGTATTATTTTCGTCCCATTTTTTGTTAGTTTTGGTTGAGTTAAGTTTTAGAATATATTTTGTTGGGGGATGTTTTTTCCGTAGGATATTTGGTCGGAGGATATTTTGTCGGGGATATTTTTTCGAAGGATGAAAACACTCATTACCAGATTTACGTATTGATTTCACTTTTTAATTTCATTCAGATTCTACTTTTAAGATTTAAAATAACTACAAATCAAGAGATCACGGATTCAAATTCGTGTTATTTCACATTTGATTCTTTAAAATTACATTGGTAGAATATTTGCAGCACAGAGTTAAATCTGTGTGAAAAACCGGAATTTAAAGGAAACAGTCCCAGAAAGGTTATCATTTATTTAAAACAGAAAATAATGGTGTAATCACAGCGATAATAAGTATTATGACCATTTGACCAGCGAATTCCCAGAACACGGATAATACAAGGGAAATAACATTTTTTATTATATAATATCTTTCACTAACATCCGTCACCCGCCCAGATAAATTAATAGGTCCAAATCGCAACTGCATCCGTCCAAATATGATTGCGGAAATGAAGTGATATAATATTTATTTACGTAGTGAGTTTCAACATCATTAATAAGCAGTAGATAACTCTTAAGGCGGTACAATACCCTAGGGATAAGGGTTTCCTCAAAATTCACATTTTAATCATTTCCGGCGAATTCTTAACAATATTTACATTTTTTTTTCAAATAGACCCCTGGGAAGGTAAGTTCTTTATATTTCAGAATCGTAAAAGTAATACCTAACCATCAATATATTTTACATATAACGATTTAAAAAAATTTAACCCGTTATTCAACTATAAAGTTAGCGGTCAGCACCAGATTTTTTTAAACGATGAATTAATAACTTCGGAAGGGAAACGTTTAGAAACATCTTAATTTATTAAAATTAACCTGGCAAAAAGGTCGAATCTCCAGGCCAGCTAGGGCGAGTTCGATAATACCTCCATCCAATACGCCATACTGCAAGTGTTTTTTTGTTTACACGCTTTCTTCACTTTCGTCGTTAAGCCGCAGCTATCCGAATTTCTACCGATTTCTTACATATCTAAATTAACTTTTTTAAGTTCTTCCGCTCTTGAAAAAAAGTGTGTTAGATATGTAGCAGCCAGCCTCTGCTACCTCATGCTCTGGATTGTTTACCAAAAATATTGATCTTTCCAGAAGCGTCGCCCATATTAAAATATTCGAATGCCGAACCATCAAGAACGTTCCGGCCACCGCTCGTAGGTACCTATCACATCAATTCTGAGTGCAGTTCTACCTACCTCTTACGCGTTCTAGAAAAGGTTCGAACCATTGCGTGCCTGAAGTGCACAGTTCGGGCGCTTTCTAGAAATTCACCGATTGAAGAATTACTGCCTCACAAAGCAATACTCTGACTTGTCCGGCTATATAAAGGCGCCCGGCAACACACACAGAGTTCAGTGTTACGGTGTTTTCACAGCGTTTAGCAAGCTCGCCTCAAGCAACTGCAGTTAACCTTGACCCAGTGAGAAACTACGTTAGTTTTTTTTTATTATTAATTTTTTAAACTTTATGAGTAAAATCTCAAATTATAATATTTAATTAAATGAAGACAATAGTAGCGAAACTCAATCGAAATCTGGATACAGAAAAATCAGAAAAGATATTGGCTCCGCTGGGACTCGAACCCAGAACCCTTTTCTTACATGGAAACAGCTCTACCGATTAAGCTACAGAGCCCATATTAATTCGGTCACTTTTAACTGTATCATACTTCGACTAAGAACTACCAACATTATCTTCACTTACTTAACGCACATATTATTGGCTGCTATCTTTATATATGATTACAAGATTCAACTCGAACTAAATGCAATCTAGATAGTGTCTGGATAAATGTTTATCCATTTTATTTGTAATACGCGACATCTATTGACTTTTTCTGCAAGTCTAGGATGAATATTTATTATTATTTTTTTAAACTACAGACACTATCTAGATTGCATTTAGTTCGAGTTGAATCTTGTAATCATATGAGGGAGCGGGAGACAGAAATGAAAGTCGTCATGTCGAAGTGGTGAGTCAGTCGTTTATTGGGCTACGTAGCAGATGGTCGGTGGTCGGTAACAAGATGTAATGCAGGGTGCCGTAGATGATGCTGCAGGCGTACGGAGGTGGAGATGGTGTGGTGAAGGTCAGCGAGTTGCTCGACACCATGGCGGTGGAGATGAGCTATCTTCCAGGCCGTTGCTCGACGCTTTGAATCGCGGAGATGAACGGTGTGTGGCTCGGTGAGCTGAGCCACCAGCAGGTAGTCCTGACGAGGCGGAGCGTGTTTCCATGGCAGCGAAGCACGGTGGGGCTTCGGGGTGCCATGAAGTGGTGAGCTGATCCCTTGGCTGAAGGTGACGCAAGCCTTGTAAGTCGCGGGATGGGGCTGATCTCTGGAGCTGAAGACACGATGGGCCTTGTAGCTGAGACGTGGTGATGGACCTCAGGAAGCTGCCCTGGATGTGTGCCATGCAGGAGCACTTGTTACATGTTGAGATGTTGACCGATGATTAATGTGAGACTGAACTGCAGCGGGCGAGCGATCGGCTGCTTATATAGCCGCGGTAGAGTAACTACCTCGCGGTAGGTAATACGAGCCACTTCGGCAATTGACGAGAATATTCGGCGCCGTACAGATATTGTACGGTGCTGTCTCGAGACCTTTCTAGGCGGGGCGATATTATTATCGTCTGGCTGGCACGGGAGGCGAGAAAGTACATCGCGGCCAGTATAGGTACGAAGGTACCTAGGCAAGTAGGTTTGCCGATGCGCACGGATATCAGGAGATGTTTCTCGATTCCTCTTTTGATGGCGAAGTTTATAATGATGTGTCGCCACACATATATAAAGATAGCAGCCAATAATATGTGCGTTAAGTAAGTGAAGATAATGTTGGTAGTTCTTAGTCGAAGTATGATACAGTTAAAAGTGACCGAATTAATATGGGCTCCGTAGCTTAATCGGTAGAGCTGTTTCCATGTAAGAAAAGGGTTCTGGGTTCGAGTCCCAGCGGAGCCAATATCTTTTCTGATTTTTCTGTATCCAGATTTCGATTGAGTTTCGCTAATATTGTCTTCATTTAATTAAATACGTTAGTTTTGTTTACCTAAGTGCCAGTAGTGTAGTAAATCTATTTCGCTATCCATTCCAGAATTGATTTGCAAGTTGTAATTTTGGTAGAACTCAATAAAGACTTCCAACACGCAACCTCATTGTTCAACATTGGCAACCTCCAACCACGAGTTCTACATATATTTTTGAAGATAATATCTAGACGCGTTCCACGCCGTTAACGCAAATAAATTCAAATTCCGAAGTATGCTCCGAAAATTATTATAAACACGTTTATTTCAGTTATTTTACAAGTTATAGTTGTGAAAAAATTCACAATGTTTCATTGAATGATTCTTTCACGAGATTTTTGCTCTATTTGAAACGAGTCGTGTTTTATAAAAAAAAAATCACAATTTTCGCATCGATGTTATCGTTTTAAATATTAGCGCGCTCCTCTAACATTCATAATTATATATCTCTTCATCTTCTCCCTTTTGAGCGCGGATGATGCGCCTTAATATTCCCACATTATTTTAGAGTGTTTGGTAGGGCAAATTCGACGGTAGGTTCACAAGTCGCAATTTGTGCGCCAGATTCTGAATATATTTTAGGGTATTTTGTCGTCTTAAGTATTTCTGTATTATGTGGAAACATGTACATTTAGAGCCAGCGAAAGAAATCGGATAGATGCCCTCGAAATATGGTGCTGGAGAAATATGCTCAGGATTCCATGGACAGCCAGGCGTACAAATGTGTACCTTCTGGAAGAGCTGGGCATTCACAATAGGCTTTCAACTATCTGCCTACAACATATCTTAAGAAGTTTTGGACACGTTGCTCGCAAAACTTAGAACTCCAACTTGGTGAAAATCATCGTCACTGGCAAAGTGTTTGTCAGAAGAAGCAGAGGAAGGTCACCAATGTGCTGAAGTGAACAAGTATCACTGGCGTGTGGTAAGTCCGCAGTTCCCACGTAGCGCAAGCTCGCAAGGAGTGGAAGGGTCTTGTCCACCATAGAAATTGGAGTAAGGGTCACAATACTCAGCGATGAGGAACCGACTTGAGTAGAACCTATCTTGAAAAACACCTACCACATCCATTCCAGTGAATTCGAAAACGATAGTCTGAATTCTCGACAAATCATTATCAATTTTGAAAAGGTTAGACTAGATTAGAATTGGTTAGCTGGTTTTGGCATAGGGGTGGGTACTGTGACCCCTTTCCAGTCATTAAACAAATTGTAATGTTGTAACTAAAACAGTGTTAACCCCTCAGGCCTCGTGTTTTTTTTTTTCGGAAGGTCAAAATATTTTCGCTTTGCAACAAAATCAAAATAAATGGAAAATTTCTGAACACATCCGAAAACTAAAACTGTTTTTTTGAGGCTTTGAGGAAAATAATTTCCCTCAGGGCCTATGTCAACTTTGTAGATGCTGTGTGGAGGGTCTTTTTGAGGAAAGGAAAGAGTGAACATGAGTCTTGAAGAGACCCATATTGTAGGAGGGAGGAAACACAGAGGCCGGCAAATCGTTCCACAACCGAGCCGTTGAACTCAAGAACGAGTCATTGAAACAACCTATTGAAAGGTAAATTTTATAGGTAATTCTTAATAAAAATGTAATTTTTTAGATAATATAATTTTTTTTAAAGCAAACATAAAAATAGCTCACCTTAAATTTTTTCGGCTTAAAATTACTGATAACGAGAAAAATAAAAACACGCTCACATTTTTTAGGCAAAAGTATTATAAATGTAATCGTCAACTCACTTTTTCTTTATTCCGTGTCAAAATTATTAATAAAAAATTCTCAAAGTTTCTGTTTTTTCAATTTGCGGTCGGAAATTTTGGTTTCATAAAGGTGTACATTTTAATTTATTTCTCGTAACTTTTAGATTTGAATATAAAGCGAGGTGTTTTTTCTTTGAAACACCGTTTAGATCATATTTCAAAACGTAATAGTAAGGGATACACAACGATTTCAATGAGACCTACATATATGAGTTATTTTAAAAACCGAACAAATTAGCCGGAGAGGTTAAGTGGTTAACCCTGGTGTAACACCATCATTCAGAATTGAATCCTTACTTGAAATGGCTTTAGCCATATTTGGTGACTAGATCTGAATAGCCAGGTATATTTTCCACATCTTCTTCCCCTCCCCACTACCTTCAGCCTCACAACATACCTAAATTGCGGATGTCATAGTCGCATTGGCTCCAGATGGTTGGGAGCAGTTGAGACTCTTGTGTGATATTCAGATAAAATAATTTATATTATAAGCAAGTAGGAACCTTTAGCGGTTTTTTGTTAAGCCGAATACACGAATAAGTATGTCGTATTTTGTTATCACCGCATCCTCCTTCGGGGAGTCGGAATTATTATTAGGTAGTAAAAATATAAATTTGTATATCAGATTTTCACTTAACACTGCAGATATATGTATTTCGACTTGTGTGCTATACATATGTATGTGGTTGTGCGGCCGTTTATCCTCTTTGCAGACTTTCTTGAAGAAATAATATTTTTGGCGATCATCTGTTCGAGGGATCAACTGTTGGGGGGATCAACTGTCAGCGGGCCAATTGTGGCCGAATAAAATGCCATAGAACCGGTAGAAATAGTTCGCACATATGGCACATAAGTTAGCCAAGTTCAAATTGTTGTCAAGCACATCCACATTGTTGAAGTATTTGCTGACACGACTATGTAAACTTTGTATTGAGTAATGCAAACTATAGTTGGAATGATATGTATGTACATAAAATGATAATGTTTGTCTTGTTGTTCGTGTAGGTACTTGTAGGTTTATTTATTGCAGGAGTTCAACAATAGATTTTAGAGTTCAATAATTTTTAATAAAAAGGTAAGGTCGTTTATTTAGTTATAAAATATTAAATTTTTAACTTGAAAGCTGGGGTTCGGGACTGTCATTGTGCCCGTGTTGCTAGTCTTCTAGGTTTAACCGTAACCATTGTTGATCATTGAAAGATAGTAGATACGTTTTTTAAAATGTACATATCTTTGGATTTATTGAGCGAATGCAAATTTTGTAAGTAGAAAATTAATTCACTTCCCCATATCCAATCGAGCTGAAACTCGACTTGTCGTCGACGACAATGCATTATACTACTGTTGTTACTAATGTTGGCACTCAGGCAGACACACGCGCGCAGATACGGGGCATGTTATCTTTTTTGGATGTACCTACAAAAACATTTTCAAATAACTTGATGATTTCAACGTGTTACGACGTTTTCTGTTTGTAGCATTCATAGAAGAATAAATATGGTTAAGGTAGGGACATACTGGATTGACATACGCTACGTAGGCGATACATTTCTATATCTGGACTACTTACAATCCATACTTTATCCATAGAAATAGAATCACACTTGTTGCTGAATTGTCATTCTGAAGCATCTATTTCCGTAGAAAATGTGTAGATTGTAATAGTACAGATATCATACTGGGTCGCTTACTTAGCGTACGTCGTCCCAGCATATTCTTACCATTATACTTTTAGTGTGTAACTCAAAAATGCTGATTTCGAATTTACCTAGTTGTTGTTATTACTCCACGATATGTTCAGTTGATTCCGCTTAATTGGGACACATCGGGATCCAAACATTTTGTCCCGAATAAGCGGCTGTCCCAAATAAGCGGCTGTCCCAAATAAGCGGCTGTCCAATAAACGAAGTATAAGGGAGGGAAAATATTAATGTTTCTCGCTTTTTTTTAAATGTATACATATTAATTTTTTTCGAATTTTCTCGAATGCGTTTTTAAGGTTTATAAAATAAACTAGCAGACCCGGTACCTGTTGCTGTGGCTAACGCCATCTACTGACAAGGCCAAAACCCAGCATTTATAACCATCGCCATTTGTTAATTTTTATCAACTCCACACCGCCCGCATGCCAGCCCGCTCCCTTTATTTATACAGGGTCTAACAGGACGTATCCGAGGGATTTTACCGTACCGAGCATTTTTGGAATAAAAAATGTAGTTGTCATTTTGATGTCCGACGATATATTTTTTCTATTAAAAACAAAAAATAAGTTTTTCAATTACTCCGCGCTACTACGCTACGTTCAGTCCATGTGTGAGCGATACGCGCTGTCTCGTGTAGTAAATACGCTGTTAGAACGAGACGCAACGCTTATCAAGTGTCCGTTGGAATATAAACGCTTTACTTTTTAACTAGTCAGTTGCGACATGTGATAGAAAAATATTTTTATTGCTTTTAATAGAAAAAAATGTAATCGGACACCAAAATGACATGTACATTTTTTATTACAAATATTCTCAGAAATCGATGGTTAAAATCCCTCGGGTACGACCTGTTACACCCTGTATATTTCCACCAATTTACACAAAACCTTGATAAATTATATACCTAAAACCCTTCCTTGTGAATCACTCTATCTATTGATGAAAACCGAATGAAAATCCGATGCGTAGTTGTGCGCAAGTGCGTAAGCGCAAAGACAGCGGGAGCGACTTCATTTTATACTATGTAAAAATTATGATTATATACAGAAAAAAATATTTTGTATTAACGTTAAAGACATTTTAATGCGGTAGCATGAACGGAGACTTCCGTTTATTTTTATTTGTTGTTTACATTAATAATCAGTATTCATATAATTAAATATTATACGTTCATTTTCCTGCTTCAAAATTATTTCCTTTCTCTCTCCTCAAAAATATATATTTTTGTCACATTATTAATTTACTTGTAACCCCACCCTGAAAAAAAATGCATCTTCTCTCTTTACCTAAGCCGCATTCCTTACATCCTTCTTATCTCAAATTCGTCTACTGAGACAGGTTTTGTAATGACATCAGATCGTAATTTGTCCCAATTAAACGGAATTGTGTCCCAGATAACCGAATTAAATTAGTATTAGTTTATTTATTTGTGTTCTGTTCCATGGGTTTTGTCCCAAATAACTAGCTAACCAAATAAACAGGTGCACCAATTAAGCGGAGTCTATTATAAAAATATGATCAATGTTACAAGAAGAAGCAGGAAAGAAAGGAAAAAATGTACATTGATTAACAATACGCATTAGCCACGTTTTGATGACTTAGCAGGGGTGCCGGGTTCATCGGGTGAGGTATATATGTTGGTACGTTGGATAAGGTATGTTGTCATCGTATGACATCGGGTGAGGTATGTTGGTACGTTGGGTGAGGTATGTTGTCATCGTATGACATCGGGTGAGGTATATATGTTGGTACGTTGGATGAGGTATGTTGTCATCGTATGACATCGGGTGAGGCATATACCTATGTTGGTACATTGGATGAGGTATGTTGTCATCGAATGACATCGGGTGAGGTATGTGGGATTTACCTGCCCACCAGCTGCGCGGGTCGATTGATAGAGGTCGATTTAAAGAGACCCTGTGACCACTCCAGCTGGTCTTTTTCGAGGTAACTGGACAACTCAGAATGAAATCAACTCAATACCTCCTTTGAAAAGTCAGTAAAAGTAAAGAAAAAAAAAATTGAAATTGCTAATAAGTTACGTTAGGTTAGGGTTATGGGGTATTTTTCAACAATTTTTTTTTTACATAGCTTCTAATGAATTTTCAGAGAGGTGTTGAGTTGACGTGATTCTGAGTTGGCATTGAACCATTTTTCGACCCATCGTCTTGTACTCGTACAGTAGCGGGAGGGATGAATGGACACACTGACCTCTGGATTCTTACCCACCCTACATACCCGCTTCCCTCCCTGATCATCCTCTCCTTTTTTTACATGAATACCGCACAAGAGTCCCATCTGCTCCCGTCTGAGCCAGTGGGACTATGGCATCCCCAATTGGGGTGTGTTGTGAGGCTGAAGGCAGTGGGGAGGGGAAGGAGATAGGGAAGAGGAAGGTGGAGAGTACCTGACTATTCAAATCTGGTCACCAAACACGGCAGAAGCCATTTCAAGCAACGTTTCAATTCTGAATGTTGGTCTTACACCAGGGCGATACTGAGAGTATCTTCCACTCTGGAATGTGCGGCAAATATACTATATAATTATTTTAAATGAATAAATTGTGAAATACACAAATAAATCAAATAAAATTTATTTGCCACGCCGGGATTCGATCCCGCGACCTTCGGAATACGAGTCAAGCGCCTTACCGTTGCACTACGCCGGCCGTCCTGCCTTCCCTTAAAAAAAACCCACCACACGTCATCTCCAAAGACGTCATTGGCCCTGATTTTAAAACACCCCTCTTTTCTTTTTCATTCCCAAAACTTCCTCTCTTTCCTTTCTATAAATAGACACACATAGCATCCACAAATCCAAGCATTCACACAGCATCTTCAAACAAGACAAATGCGCTGAGGGAAATTATTTTCCCTTGCGGCCTTAATTAATAAAAAAAAAACTTTACATGCACGATTGTAATGGCCTGCGAGATGAGGAAAATGGCAAAATGTGAAATAGCAAGTAAAGAATAAAATTTAAAAAAGGTTTTTTTTGTTGATTTATTTATTTGTTTGCAACATTATCGATAACCTTGGGAGGTATTTTTCTCGCACATGAATAAAAACCCTTTTTCATTACAACTTGTAGTTCCCAGCTTGAAGTTTCCCTGATGGTAGAGGACCACGCAGGGACTACTTCCTGGGGTGGTTGACCAATGCCAGTCGTTGTAGCCCGCCTCCGAGAGGGTGTTACCTGGAAAGGTCAAAGAAAATACTTTAAGTAAAATGTTATCATGCCAATCCGACTTTAAAAATAATCTACAATAAATTAATAACCAGCAAGAACAAATTATAAGCAAAAATACATATTATGCTGTATTGCGCTACCTCCTTCCTTATTCTAGAATCTATCTACTTCGCAACACGGCGTAATACCCCAAAAATAAATCACGTTAATTCTTTTGCCTTGAAATATTAAATACATAATAATGTAAGTATTAGATATATTGATGACACTGATAGTTCACCCCGCTCTTTGGGGTAAACAAAACGAAACACAGCATAATACCCACAAAACACCAAAAATATATCACGATTATTCCTACATTTAATTTGTTTATTAATTTTGTAACTTGCGTTGTTTATATTTATTAGTGTTATCATCTCTATTTTTAAATAAGATGTGTCCCAGCATCGTAAAAAACCGATATAATTTTCTTTTAATTACATGAATTATCTTTTTCGCGATTTGATATTAAATATTAAAAAAATTCATACTTTATCAGTTGTCAATAAATCGGCAATCTACCACCAAAAGTTAATCAACTGTGATTGGTATTAAATATGTGATACAAAAAGAAAAAGAAAAAATATAAAAAAATGTTAAACAACACATTTAACCTGTACCTACCAACCACCCAACTTTTTTTCTTTATAAGATAAAAAAAAAAACACAGACTATAGTAGGAAAATGAAATAGAGAAAATCTGTATGAATTTTGAAGAGCAATTGAGTGTACACTATTTTTTGTCAGTCCGTCTTTAGCCAACACAAATAAGCTCGATGGTTAGCCCACGCGAGAATATGATGCCGAATGAAATATCATAATCACGCGACGCTTCTTGTGAATGTCTTGCGCATGTGTGGATGAAAGTTCGATGAGGCGGACGTAACCCCATCAGTCATTCAACAACATAAATAATTTCGTTATTTTTGAAATGCGAAAGACGGTTAAATTTCTTCATACAAAATTTCTAAAATCACGATTAAAAAATGGGAGGGGGGGGGTGGGTAGGAAGGTTAAAATTTGGGGTTATAGCTATTTTTTGATGCCAAATAAAAAAAATACAAAAATTAAATTTTGTCAAAAAAATAGAATTTTTTCTGGACCCCAATCGCCTAACGGTATGAATTTTCCATACCTACCAAATAAACATAAAAAAATCGGTCAAGCATTTTCGGAGGAGTGCGACCACAAACACCGTGACACGAGATTTTTATATATAAGAAGACGAAAGGGTATTTGAAAAAAAATACTGTATTTAAACCAATGATATTGAAATATAAGCAGATGGGCTATCGGAAGTTTTTACTGGGTGGAACTGTACTTCCTGATGAGGCCGATATTTTTAATCAATAATAAATACTGTACACTTTCAAAAAATCAACTAAATGAACGAACTCTTTCCGTATTCAAACTATATTGATAACCAATACTTCTGCATATCTTAAAAAATCAACTAAATGAACGAATTCTTTTCTAATTCCAACTATATTGTTAACCAATACTACTACTGCACATCTTCGAAAAATCAACTAAATTCTGTTTTCAACTAGGACCATTCTAGAGTCATTCAATTTCAATCCGCTATACCAACTTTCACTGATTCGGAGAAAACCGCAAAAAACTGTCACAACTCTAGCGTAAATAAAAATTGCATTTTAATTTTTATATAATGAATTTCAGCAATATGCAATCGAAAAATCTTCATTTTTCATTGTTTGTCCAACAATATTTACGTAATTTGGATAAATAAAATGGATAAAGCGGATTTTGATACTCACTTCGTGATTTATTTGGAATATAGAGGCTTTTGTAACTCAACCGACCGGAGGGGCGTGTTTCTATACCCGCCATCTTGGCAAAATATCTGCTCGTGATTGGTTGAATTCCGATAAAGCTGGTTTTTATAGTAACTTTTTGAATGATATAGCGGGTTTTGTTTCTCACTCGCCATTTTAAAATGGTTTTTGGTCGTGATAAGGGAGGTTTTTAAACTTAATTTTAGGTTAGTCTTGTTCCTCGCAAAAATGTGAACAACTCAGATCATTTTGTCAAAAAATCGGATATAGCAGGTATTGAAATTATAGAGAAATTATATAAAATATATTATTCCGCTGACAGTCGGGCGGACATCAAAGCATTATCTCCTTGTATTTCATTATATTTGATATCAACTAATAAAAAAAAAATCAATGATTTATTTGGCGAAAATCAATTTCCATCATTAAACAGATATAAAAACAATCGCATATTTGGTAGTATTCTTTTTTTTAAAGAAAGACGAACATTCCCGGGTTACGAATAATTTGACAATATACGTGTATGAAAATATGGTAGAATTGGTTCAAAAAAATTTGCTCAAACCTTTATCTTTCAAATGTGGATTACTTGAACATCTTAACTTAGATCATACGTCGTGTGACTTGAATACTTTGAAATTAATTCACTTAAAATTAGACTGATCTAATATGTTTACATAAAATAATTTACGGCCATATTAATATTGCATTATGTCGTAGCAGTATTCAAATAAATGTTCCCAATGATGCCATAGTTAAAAATAATATCGCCTATTTTATACCTCTGACTCAGATGTATATAATAAGATAGGGTGTGCTGAAGTACATATTTTTGTCAATAATCTATATGGATTCAGAAAATATGTTGTGCTAATTATTATTTTTCATTAGCATCTTTAATTATGTCTCTTGTGTTTCTTGCCTCTCTTTGTATTATTTGTCATTTGAGTAAATTTTGAATTTTTTAAATTTACACTTCGTAATTATTCTTTTTTTTTTTAATTTTTATTTAAACAATTAAAAAATTTACCAAGGTATAATTTGATCGTTTGATTTATGTAATGTTTTGCCTATTTGTGTATAAACTGAGTTTTTATAACTATCGCGTTAACTAACTATAACTCTCACGTCAGTGAGAACGTCTGCAAAAAATCAGTATAAATAAATATGAAAATCTCCTACTACCATCACATAAAGCGGAAAATGTTGATTATGTCGTGATGGAGGACTTAGCCAGTCGAGGAATCGAATGCCTGGATTGGACCCAAAGGCGATGCCAATTCAAACACCGACCGGTCATGTTTTAAAATTGTTTAATATTTATTTATTTTTAAATAGGGAATATCAAGACAAATTCCCCACATCATAGGGAAAAACCGAAATCCAGCACTAGATAGCACTCTAGCAGAAGATTGAATGTTCCTTATAACTTCAGGATCTAAGAGCAGATACGCTAGTAATAATGTACAATATTTTTTTTAGTGGAATTGTCTCAAAAATGCGATGACGGGACACAAGCGAACAAAATTTTAATTAATTTGGCAAACCTTTAAAAAATTATACTCTTCGGTTAGTTGGCTTATTTTACATTTACACGCTCCCCGGTCCAATCTTTCATCTACATTCGTCTAATGTCCACATTAAGTTAATTTGCTCCAGCATTATTGACAAAAATAATGATGAGCGTTGCATTATTAGGTATACATTTGTAGAATACTTTCACATTGAGTTCAAATTAAAATAAGAAAGTATTGCTTTTACCATCAATTGTCCTATATTCTCCTTTGGTCATAAATCGAGTGACGCCCACCAATACTCCGTCCTTACGAAAGTAGCCTGACGTTGAACCAGCGTATTCTGTGAATATATCAGCGCAGAGTTGGGCTTCCTCTGCGCTGTTTAAGATGATGAGGTGCGCTTGTTCCCCCGCACACACTTTGTACGCTTCGGGCCAGCTGGCGTTGGTGGTGTGGAGTTTGTAATAGCTGTTTGGCATTGCTTAGTAATGTTTGTATCCTGCAACATATAATCCACATCCGCTATTTAAATACCGATTTTGTAAATGAACAATTGGGATGGTAAATTAATTATTCCGGTAGATAACAGTCACTTCGTGGTTTGACATTTTTAATGAAACAAATCAATTACTTTGTTTTTGATTTATGTAAATCGTTGTTATAAACAAAGTTTTTTTTACATTACCTCAACACAGGAGGCCCTGAGGAAAGTTATTTTTCTCAGGGCCTATGTCACCTTAGAGGATGCAGTGTGGAGATTTTTTTAAGGAAAGAACGGAGAGGAAGTTCAGAAAAAGGTAGAGGGTAAGGTGAGGAGTGGGTAGGATCTGTGTGTTGTGTGTGTGTAGTGACGGAATGAATCCAGTCCTCCCACTGCCGTGCGAGGCGATGGGTCGCAAGATTTCAGCTGGAGAAATAAAAAATCACCCTCAACCAGTCTCATCCGATCCGGCCCGCCACGCAATAGGTGGGTAAATGCATCCGCCATCAAGATCTATACAAACCTCACCCCATGAACCCAGGCACCCCTGCTAAGTCACGTCACCAAACGTAGCCAACCACTTGGATTATCCTATGGTTATAGGAGTTGGTTAGGCAGTAAATAGTTCCCGAGGCGGCGGTACCCCTACCTGCCAGCCAATTATTGTTTTATTTTAATAAATTATTCATTAAAATCTTAACCCGTTAAGGAAATTAGTCGAACTTAACAAGGAAATTGCCTTCATGGAAGATACTTACGCTCAACTGTTGGGAGAAAGTCGCGGATTCTCATGCCATTGAAAAAGCATGGATTGGTTGAGTTACTGGTAAGCTCACTACTCTACTCGTTTGCTTGTAGGTCAGTATACACACGCTAGATACACGCCAGCAACATGCTAGTTTCGAGCAAAGTAATATGAACAGAAATATTATTTTAGTAAAGCAGCGCATTCCACAAGCACAGGTAGCTGCGAGAGTGCACAATAAAGTTCAGTCTTCATCTCTCCACTGAGCTATTTGGATCGTAAAAAGACCAACTTGCAAAAAAGCAACAAAACGCACGTTCGTTTTTACTCCGCTAATTACTGGCAGAGCAGGTTCAGGGGCTAAATTCTTCAATAGCGATCTAGTATTATACGTTATGTGCCATCTACAAACGAAAACTTACCCTTCATCTAAACAATTGAATGTCAAAGGATTGAAGTAATGATTATATTGGCATTTATGTTTCTGATGTTAAAGACGTTTCTATGGAGTAAATTTGAAATTACTAAAATTAAACCAAAAAAACGGTTGGTAACCCACGGTAAAGAAATTTAATGCTGCTAACACTTTGCAAAAGGTTATTCAAAAACATAATTTTCGTATGAAAGTTATCTACAGTTCGGCGAAACGTCCGTGTTGGTCTCAAGGCACCAGTTTGGTAAACATTATGTCTTGGAAACATCGCCGGCAAATCCGCCATTATACGGAACCTTAAAATACTGCCCTTCGAATAGCGTCTGGGAAACGATCTTTGGTTAGAACCATTGTTCTAGATTTAAAGAGTTTTGACAGTGTCGACTGATTCGACCCACTCGTGGTTTGGCATCTAAATTTTTACCTTTGACAAGTCTCGGGATTAACAAATGTATGTACTTTTGACGGCGATTGCGAGCGGCCTCGATTGGAGATATGGGCCCCAGACAAGCTGCGCGTCCATCACCACTCTCCCCACCTCACACCGCGTGCCACCACAAGTCACTGTGAATAACATAGCTGTTTTGGTGTGAAGAGTGCGAAGGAACGCCGAATTGTCTTTTGTGCGAATACTCCCTTTCCTTGACGGGGATTAGAATTATATCTGTATCCGAGGTACCTACCACGTTGTGGCACCAGAAGATATCGCCAAACACCCAATTACATTGTAGTTTAAAATCAGTAAAGCGACTGGGTTTGAGTGTATACTATATATATCAACGTTACATGGGAAGTTAAACAGTGGATAATGATAAATGAAGTAGGTACTTTTAATTATAATATAAAAAAACGTTTATTCGTACCTGTACACGCTGTTGGAGCGATTGGGTCCTCCTTCGGATTAAAAATGTTCTGCTCGCACATGAACATGAGTTTGTTTGAAGAACATGGTACATTGTTCAGCTGGAAGGGCCCGCGCGTGGTGTCGTCGCGCCGCGAGAGCGCCGCACATTGATCTGTGCCATTGGAGGGGCTCCCGGGGCCCCAGTCGCTGAAGCCTGCCTCCAAGAGAGTCCTTCCTGAAAAATACAGATATCGTCACACATATTAAAGATGAAATCAAGTTGGTCAGAGGAAATACTTAGACATTATTTAGTTTGGTCACAACACGCACACCTGTGTTCCATTCCTCAATGATGGACATTTTTTTTTTTTTACATGATCTCCACACCGGAGGCCCTGAGGAAAATAATTTCCCTCAGGGCCTATGTCATCTTTGAGGATGCTGTGTGGAGGGTTTTTTAAAGGAAAGGAAGGAGGGGAGAGTTCTGGGAAGGAAGATGGTTTAAGGGGTGGGTAGGAATCTGGGGTTCAGTGTGTCCTGGTCATCCGCCTCCAAGACCTAGACACACCTCACCCCATGAACCCGGGCACCCCTGCTAAATCACCAAACGTAGCGAACCACTTGGGGTGACCTATGGCAGAGGTGTTGGTTATCCAATAAAGGTTCCCGGGGCGGCGATACCCATTCCCGCCTCCCAAATTGCAGACAATAAATAATAGATTAAACATTTAATAAATCTGTTTAAATTTTGTCAATATTCTTCAGGTGATGGCTGGCGTGGTCTAGGGGTAAGGCTCTTGGGCAAATAAATTTTATTTGAATAATTTGTGTTATTTCACAATTAATTAATTATAAACAATATATAGTGTATTTGAGGCACGTTCCAGAGTGGTTGATACTCTCAGTAACGCCCTGGTTTAAAACCACCATTCAGAATTGAAACGTCACTTGAAATGGCTTTATCTCCATCTCCTTCCTCGCCCCACTATCTTCAGCCTCACAACATACCCCAATTGGAGATGCCACAAACTCACTGGCTCCAGACGAGACCAGCTGGGACTCTTGTGAGATATTCATACAAAAAAAATTAGAAAGTTTTTATTTTTCGTCCGTCCACCATCGGTATTCCACTGAATATCATTGGAATGGTACCTGAACATTTATTAATTAAATACCAAACAACAGTTTTATCCTCACCATCCACTGTCCTGTATTCGTTCTGAGTAATTAAATTACTGATGCCCACCATAAAACTTTCCTTGTGGCAGTAACATTGCTGTAACGTAGTACCAGTAATTTCCATGAATATGTCTGCACTGAGTTTGGCTTCATCAGCGCTGTTTAAGATGACAAGATGCGCTTGTTCGGCCGCACACACTTTGTACGCGTCGATCCAGGACATAGCGATGATGTGAAGTTTATAACAGCTGCGTGGCATTGCTGAATACATTTTATATCCTGTAACAAAAATTTAAAATTAAAAACGGTAGTAACGGCGCAAGTAGGATCGTTGCAATTAAATAAATTTCTCAATTGTAGTTTAAAAATCACCTACAAAACATTTAAGTACTCCAAGATATGTGAGCAGAAAAGCAATCAGTTACAAATCAATAATATTGTCTTCTTTAGGGAAGAAGGAAAATCGATATTTTTCTGTTACAATGTATAGATCACCTGCTTGGGTTTCAGTGGCAGAATTAAATGATTACTTTTCAGATACTTACTTTAATACTTTTCTTATACACACATATTATATATTTTACTATACTTTTCAGATGCAAGTTTACGGCATAAAAAATTCATATTTAAAAATTGAGTGCAATTTGTTTTAATTTGGTATGCATACCTGAAGGACACTTATTAACTGCATTGCTGAGACCGGTCTTATTGTGTGCAATCATCCTCTGACAAATAAACAATAGCCGTGACTCACAGGATTTTTCCTTCAGCTTTCTACCAAAGCCTACCATCATAGTGCCACAGAGTCCATCAAGGTTGTCAGGCTGCCCGTCCTGCCATTCATTGAAGCCTGTTTTTTCTAGCTCCTGGCCTACAAAGCCAACAAAAAGCTTGAGATTCAAACGTGTTTAAAATAACTCTTACGTTCAATTTATAGCTGCTCCCCTTTGGGAGTTCAATAGCCAATATCAATTTCATGGCGTTTAGAAAGGACTGCAAGAATTTGGAAGTACTCGTAGGAAAAAATTATTCAGTTGATGTCAATCTAAGAATTAGATGGTTGAAAAACGTCTCCAAACTCATATACTCTTTCAACCCGAGTTTCGCCAAGTTTTACACATTCGTTTTCTTTGAAAAACCCTCCATTCAATGTTTCCCATAAATGACAATGGCATCCCTGGTGACATTTATAATACTGATCAAAATATTAAAATAGTAAGGATAAAGAATGTTTTCGTTTTTGAATAATCTTTGATTTTGTAAAAACTTGTTAATGTGGTTGTAAGTATACTAAACAAACAAAAAATTTGGAAGGGCCGCCTTGAGCAAACCAAGCCATTTTCTTAACAGTTGACTTGGAATGAAAAAAATCATTGATGGGCGACTTTGTTTGGGAGATATCGCCCGCAGACGAAATGGACTAAATATTTTTCAGGAAAGAACTGAAAGCGGCGTCTAATGAGTGAGCATGTAAAAAGATAATATAACGTGAATACAGAATCGGCAACACTGTAATAAAATTAAGGGATATCTATGTCTATAGATCTAGAAGATTCAAGAACTAATGAGGATTATTCATGTCAACAATTATTCAACCAAAACGCAGGCTTAACAAACATAAAACAAATGTACTGAGGTTTTATAAATAGAATCTGAAGCATACCCTCGATTGTCAGATATTGCTCTGGGAGAATCAAGTTTGAAACCCAAGCCAAATATTATTCCTGTCGAAGTTGGTATCAAGCGAGCTGCCAGCATAATCATTGAACACGTCCAAACAGTGTTGAGCCTCCTCGGCGCTGTGGAGGACCACGAGATGAGCTTGTTCGGCCGAACAGACTTTATATGCATCCATCCAGGTCCTCGGCTTACGGTGCAATTTGAAACAACGATCGTTCAGCTTTGTAAGCTTTTTGTACTCTGGAAAAAATTAAGAGTAATAAAGAAACATATCGAATTTAGTATACAAAGATTATATAATAGTATAAAGTAGGTATGTATTCTTCTATAGATTATATAGAAGATTGAATACTTGCTGAAACGATAACAAATTCAATTTAATTTATTCATTTTGAAAACATTACAAAAATTAAAATTTCATATCGTTTTTAAAAGAGAAAATATTTACAGATAAAATGATTAAGATTAACAACAACAAAGCTTGTCATTTGAATTGTGCTTCATCGATATTAAACTTATCGATATTCGAAGTGATTCTATTTAACAACAAGAAAGCTCTCCCAACTGGCATAACCATTGGCAAGTTAGTTCTACAAGCCAGGAGAAAAAACAGTTTATATTGTCGGTGACGGAGATAACCATAGGGAACATAGAAAATGTATAATAATGTTCGCCATTAAAGCCGAGTTTTCGAACCATTCGACGAATCACTCTGATGAAATGTGTAACAATGAACACATCCCTTCTGACTCGTATATGGTTCATACCAAGCATGCCCAAGAGAAAGTGGGTAAGGTAGAGCCACGGGTAGTAGCCATTCTCCCTCAGGTAAAGAAAAACTACAAATTCCCATAACGCCTACCACTTTAGGTAGTGGTAAAAAATAATTATAAATGTTTACTTCTAGAAACCAAAGTTTCTAACCGCAATTTGATAAAAAAATATGAAACTTTGGGAATTATTTGCTAATTATTTTTACATAAATCGACAAAAAAATGAGTTGACGATAACGTTCGTAGTATATTTGTCTAATAAAATATAAGCGTGTTTTTTTTTCATATCAGTAATTTTGTTTAGAATAACATAAGGTGAGCCATTTTTATAACTTTTTTATGTTTGCACTCAAAATTTTTACATTTCAACAATTATTGTTTATTTCGAACTATAAAATCTATAGGCGTATTTTATCGACGTTAAAAAAAGGTTTTTAGGTTTCGGATGCGTTCAGAAATATACCATTTATTTGGATTTTATTGCCAAACGGAAATATTTTGACCTTCCAACAAAATATGTCAATGGGAGCTGTAGGGTTCAATTAAATAAGTTAGCATGGCATTATTAAATGATATGATGAATTTCTGTTATTTATGCAAAGTTCAAACAAAATCTTAAATTCGCATGGAATACGAGAAAATCAGATGCTTATAGTGTCGAATGCAATTCTTCTGGTCGTGTGTTCGGCATAAATTAAATTAGTGGCTTTTCCCATACCTGTATCGTAGGTTCCACAATCCACATTATCAGTCAGAGTGCTGAGGGTTTTCTTACAGATAAACAGGCCGGCTGCTTCACAGGGCCCGTCAGAATAATCGCCGTTTCTAAGCATCCGTACACAGTCTCCCTTGCCCGGGTTAGGCTCTGGGTGGTTTAAGTATAATTCTGACGTTGGAATGCCTACAAATATTTTATAAAGAAAATAATTAGAAGTTATAGCCTAAGAGCCCGCGACATTAAACCTGTAATGATAGGTCTCCCAAAAATCATACACAAAAATCGTTAGATCATTCATAGGGGTACACAAAATAGCGGTGCTGCCATTTCTGAAACCGGTCAGCACTATAAAATAAAAATTTTGAAAAAAATTATTTTTCAAGACTTCTGTAATCATAAGTCTCCCAAATTCTGATTGTTCCTCGAGACAGGGGAGGGGTAGGACTATACTCAAAAGCAGTGCTGCCCGTCTCCCTAATGGGCCGTCTCAGTTGCTGCCGAGAAATAAGAGACGCCAAATATGAGGTATCTGTAATCATCGGTCTCCCAAAAAAAACAAACTTTATCTGAAAGATCATCAAATTTTGTGAAAGAAAAACCACTGCTGCCGTTTCCAAAAAGTGGACAAGATGGCGGCAGCAGCGTTTGAAAGTCGCCCTCCTTTCTTATGACTTTCGTTACATAAAAGACACCTCGTACGTAGGTATCTATATTCATCGACTTCCTCAAAAAACTAAACTTATCTGAAAGATCATCAAATTTTGTGTAAGAAAAACCACTACTGCCGTTTCCAAAAAGTGGACAAGATGGCGGCAGCAGCGTTTGAAAGTCGCCCTCCGCGCAACCGAAATTGGCGTTTGAATTCGGTTTTATCAGCGATCGACAGGTTTTTTTCGATTTGTATTATTGAAATACGCCTTCTACTATCACGAACAATGAATTTTACGTGTCGTTGATTGTTTAAATAAATGAAATCGCATATTTTATGCTATATTTTTCGATTTTTCAGCCGTTTTCATTGTGTTTTTATACATACTTATGTCTTTCGTTAATAAGAGACACTTCGTACCCAGGTATCTATAAATCATCGGTCTCCTCAAAAAACTAAAGCTTATCTGAAAGATCATCAAATTTTGTATAAGAAAAACCACTGCTGCCGTTTCCAAAAAGTGGACAAGATGGCGGCAGCAGCGTTTGAAAGTCGCTTTTCGCGCAACCGAAATTGGCGCTTAGATTCGATTTCATCAGCGATCGCCCGGTTTTTTTCGATATTTATTATTGAAATACGCCTTTCACTATCACGAACAATTAATTTTACGTATCGTTGATTGTTTAAATAAATGAAATCGTATATTTTATGCGTAATTTTTCGATTTTTCAGCCGTTTTCATTGTGTGTTTTTATACTTTCTTATGTCTTTCATTAATAAGAGACACTTCGTACCCAGGTATCTATAATCATCGGTCTCCTCAAAAAACTAAAGCTTATCTGAAAGATCATCAAATTTTGTATAAGACAAACTACTGCTTCCGTTTCCAAAAAGTGGACAAGATGGCGGCAGCAGCGTTTGAAAGTCGCTCTTCGCGCAACCGAAATTGGCGCTTAGATTCGGTTTCATCAGCGATTGCCCGGTTTTTTTCGATATTTATTATTGAAATACGCCTTCCACTATCACGAACAATGAATTTTACGTGTCGTTGATTGTTTAAATAAATGAAATCGCATATTTTATGCTATATTTTTCGATTTTTCAGCACTGATTGTTGCTCTTGTTCTTAAAAAGATAATGCTGCCCCTCTTTCTTACACACTAACGAAAATGAGACAAACGGTGAATGTATGTCTGCACCCCTCCAAAGGAAAAATACGATAACTATAATAAATCTCCCTCACACATACATAGAAAATAAAATGCGATTCCCGTAAGTAGGTGGAAAAATAATAAAATCACAAAAAATATAATTCCGTACGCAAAGCCATCTCTGTTACTGACAAAAACAAAATACGAAAAGTTGCGTATCGATAATTGCTTCATTGTGTAATTTTTAACTTAACAAAAAAGCTGATTTTAATTTAGCTAATAAATAACACAATTGATTCTGAGGCGGTTCGAAGTTCCGGGTCAGCTAGTTTTAAATATAATGGCTGACCGAGAGCGGAGTAATTATAAAGGTGAGTTTATACGAGTGCTATAAAAATCACACAAATATAAAAAATTTATCATTTCTTATTAATTTTTCGTGCAATACCTCTACACAAAAGGTCCTTAGGAAAAAAAATTCACTCAGGTCTACGTCATCTTTGGGGATGCTGCGTGGGGGTCTTTACAGACGTTAAGACTTTAGAACATTAAAAATAAATTTAAAATTTGGGAGGCGGGTATGAGTATCGCCGCCCCGGGAACCATTCATTGGACAACCCCTGCCACAGGTCACTCCAAGTGGTTCGCTACGTTTGGTGACTTAGCAGGGGTGCCCGGGTTCGTGGGATGAGGCTTGTCTTAGATTTGTTCTGGAAGTGGAAAAAATTCATGTTTACATAACTATAGGTACTTTACCAGAATACGTAAGAAAGGATTTAGTAGAGAAGGCATGGATTGATGTTGGAAAAAAAGTCATATGACATCGCTTGACAGCGTGTTAACTCCACGGCTGTACGTGGCAAATGATCAAGTTCAGTATATTTCGGATAGCGCCGTGTACGGAGACTAGTTTTAAAAAGTAGTATATCAGTAGGGTACTTGTGGTTTCGTCACAATTTCCTAGATTGAAATGCCCACCGTTCATTGATATACTTACAATCTACATAATTGTGACGAAACTCCAAGCACCCTGCTCCAAGTGCCGTTAACAGAAGCCAGCAAAATCGTACGGAGGGTGCTTACGATCGGCGCGTATCATACGCTCACGAGGATCGAGTATCTTGTAAGTATCTCCGTGTACGGAGGCACTAAGTATCTCCATGAACGGAGGGCCTTATACTTACTATGGTTTGTAGTCTCCGACATAGGTGACTATACCTCGAGCTGCTGAGGATCCGACGAAAGTCCCGATCAAAAGCGTCACAGATGTTTTGTAATATCTGCCATAACAAAACAGGTAGAATTAATAATAACAATTATCACAATTGGATAATTTTTTATAGCGCCGTTTTTGTGAAAAATCACCTCATACATTACATATTTGATGGAAGATGACTGGACAACTCAACAAATGGGCACTTCATCACTCTTTTGAAAAGTCATTAAAAGTGTTTAAAAAAAACGATGCTGTAAGTACCCTGAAGCATTGTGGAGATAATAATATGTTTCCAATATAAAAACAATGCTGCATATATTAGCAGTATTAACCGTATCTGCAGCAGAAAATGAAAGAACATTTTCCACATTGCGTTGATTAAAGGAAGAAAGGTGATGCATGGTGGGATGACGAGATCAAAGCACTGGTCTCAGAGAAGAAGAAAGCATGGTTACATCTGATAGCGGCTGGCACTGCTTCTAGCGAAGAGAGAGATAGAGCGAAAGAAGTTTATAAGGGATGTAAGAAAAGAGTAAGTGTTGGAGTGAAAGAACGAAAGAAACGCCTGGAAGAGGAAGAGGGAATAAAAATGACAAAACACTTCCAAGAAAACATTAAACTGTTTTGGAAGGAGGTCAAAAGGTCCCGGAGTGGTTCAGAGAACGGAAGCCTGAAAGTCATAAAATCGAAAGATGGAAGAATGTTGACGAATGAGGAAGAAATAAAAGAGAGATGGATGAAATATTTTGAGGAGGTCTTCGAAAGCAACCCGGATGATAGTGAGGCCAATGGTGAATCGGGTATGAACGATGACGGAGTGAATGTTACCAAAATCAGCGTGGATGAAATAAAAAAATCGATAAAATGCATGAAGAATGGTAAGGCTGTTGGTTTCGACAATATTGCTGCCGAATACTTTAAAGAAGATAGTCATATTATTCTCACATGGTTGTGCAAACTTTTTAACCAGTGTTTAGAGGAGGGTTGCACGCCATTAGATTGGAGAAGGGCTGTAATCATGCCATTATACAAAGGTAAAGGGTCACGTATGGATTGTGGGAATCATAGGGCTATTAGCCTGCTAAGTTCAGTCGGCAAGCTGTACGGAAGAATATTGATTGAAAGGGTAAGAATGGAAACAAAGGATAAAATATGGGATGTGCAAGGTGCCTTTATGAGTGGAAGGGGATGCATGGACCAGACTTTCTCCTTGCGTATGCTTACTGAGAAGTTTCTGGCGAAAAACCAGAAACTTTTCTGCGCTTTTGTAGATCTACAAAAAGCATACGACTGAGTCGACAGGAAAAAGTTATGGAAGGTGTTGTCCAAGTATGGAGTGAATACAAATCTCATACGGGCAATTGCGTCTCTGTACGAAGGAAGCATTGCGTGTGTTAGGGTGAACGGTGGTTTTACGGGGTGGTTTGACATCACAAAAGGTGTCAAGCAAGGCTGCGTAATGTCACCATGGTTATTCAATCTATACATGGATAATTGTATGCAATAATTGAAAGAGGTGGGATTGGGCGCGAAATTGGGTAATCTGAAAGTATGTTGCCTGTTGTATGCTGATGATGCGGTGCTGATTTCTAATACTATGGAAGATCTACAGTCTCTCGTATCTAGGATGAATGAAGTATGTATGAAGAATGAGTTAATGATGAATGTAAGTAAGTCTAAAGTCATGGTGTTTGAAAGAGAGAGTACGAAAACGAAAACAGTATGCAACATAGTTGTGAATGATGAATACTTGGAGCAGGTGGATGAGTTTGTGTATCTGGGTAGTGTGTTTACGAGAGATGGGAAGGCTGATAGAGATATTGAAAGAAGGGTGAATGCCGGTAACTCCATTAATTGTGGACTGAATGCCGTTGGCGCTAATAAAAAACTGTCAAAAGAAGCGAAGCTAGCAGTCCACAATGGAGTCCTGGTACCTACCCTGATGTATGGCAGTGAGGCATGGAACTGGCAGAGGAAGGATGAAAGTAAGCTGAATGCTGTTGAAATGAGATCCCTGAGACGTATGTGTGGTAAAACAATGTATGATCGTGTGAGAAATGTGGATATCCGCAAAGAATGTAAGGCTGATGTAAGCATAATGAGTAAGATTAAGAAAGGGACCCTCAGATGGTTTGGGCATGTAGAGCGAATGAACGAAGAAAGTAGTGTAAGAAGAATATACGACGCGAATGTGAATGGTAGAAGAAGTCGGGGACGCCCGAGGAAGACGTGGCACGATCAAGTGAATCAAATACTTGAGTCGGGCCATGTCAAAAGTCAGAACAATAGAAGAGAATGTATGAGACGATGTATGAATGTGAGTGAGGCAAAGAGTGTGTGCTAAGACCGAGTTGTTTGGCGGTCCGTCCTCTCTGCCTACCCCTGCGGGGAAACGGCGTGATGGTTAGTTAGTTAGTTAGTTGATTAAAAAATTATTTAAAGAGTTCTACATCGGAAAATAGGTTAAATGGGTTGACTCTTTTGCATGTGTACAGAAACATGACTCCAACAGTCGTTTCTATTTTAGATAAACTGGCAGAAAAACCAAGGAAATTAAACATCAACTGAATTTACTTTTTTATTTATTTGTTTATTTTAATCAGTGAGAAAATTATAATAATATTTTTTTACCATAATAAATCATAAAATTAGTTTAGATTTTGTATATCATCAACGTAGACGATTCTTTTGTCACACTAATTTTTTTGGCGAGGTTTAGCCCAATTTTTGCGAAGGAGTTGAATACATTAGCCCATTTTTGGATTTTCATTAGCATTTTTTTTACTTTATTTTCGTCTTCAATTTTTTTGGCTGGTTTATTTTGTTTATTGTTTTCTATTTCACAGTTATTTGTTTGCCAGATTATTTTTGGGTTGTTATCGGAGCTTCTTATTTTATGTTACATAATTATATAATTATATTAATTGCTGATGTAAACTGTCATGACTTATTCAGAGTCAAATAATTTCGCACTGCGCAAAGAAATGTACTCGTGCCTACTTAAAAAAATATAATTTCTTGTCATTTCAAATTTAATTTAATGGAGTGTTTTATTTATTTACACCAGTGATTCCCAAGTGAGGCGATACCGCACCACTGACTGGGGCGTACGTTGATGTGCTTCCCCTCGCAAATGTTATGTAACTTTCACATTAAAAAAAAATTTCGCCTGCGGCGCTTTTTCTATGCGTATTGTCACGCATTTCTTAATGAAGGGGGGAGGGGCGTTGAAGAGAATACTATACTTGGATAGTGCGCAGTGAGCCAGATATGGCTAGGAACCTCTGATATACACTGTACATAAACTGTATATAAACTATGGAATAGATATGGGTACAGCATGCATTTTATGTTTTGTAAAAACCCCCCCCGAATTTTTTTTCTATGTGCGCCACTGTTCGGGACTGTCATAGTGCCCGTGTTGCCAGTGCTCTAGGTTTAACCATAACCATTTTTGATCATTGAAAGATAGTAGATACGTTTTTCAATATTGTACATATCTTTGAATTCATTGAAAGAATGCAAATTTTGTGAGTGGAAATTAATCCACTTCGACATCCGATCGAGCTGAAACTCGGCTGACTTGTCGTCGACGACAATCCATTCCTTTACTTTTATTAGCACTCATGCACACACACGCGCACAGATATCGGTCATCTCATCTTTTTTGGATGTACCTACAAAAACATATTCAAATAACTTGACGATTTCAACGTGTTACGACTTTTCTGTTTGTAGCATTCATAGACGAATAAATAGGGTTAAGGTAGGAACATACTGGGTTGACGTACGCTACGTAGGCGACACATTTCTATATCTGGACTACTTACAATCCATACTTTGTCCATGGAAATAGATGCCTCAGAATCACACTTTTTTTTTTTTTTTTTTATTGAAAAAAAATTATTTTTGGTACAGTACATACAATAGATACATAAATATAATGAAAGTATATAAAAAATAAAACTTAATTCAATTATTAAATACAAATAACACATTTTTTTAACAATATTCTCCCATAATAAGCAGATGCTTGTGTATACGGGAGGAAGTATTATTTGTTAGGTTATTTTAATTTTATTTTTTTGAAATTTAGATTATAATAAGAATAAGAGAAACTTTTGTGTATATATGTGAACATTTTTTTAAATTTTTGTTTATTATTTATTTTTTTTTAGTTAAGGTTTTCAGTATATTTTTTTAATTATGTTTTGAAATTTTTGAAACTGTCCTTAAGGGATCTTATATTTTCTGGTAATTTATTAAAGAAATTTGTTCCCAAGTATTTGTAGTTTTGTTGACCCAAAGTTTTTTTACAAATGGGAATTGGTAACATGTATTTTTGCCTGAGATTTACTGTGTTTTTGAAAGGTATGGTTTTGTTTAGGATATCCTCTTTGTAAACTTGTAAGGTTGAATGATACAGGAAGAGAGTATTTAATTTTCTGACTTTAAATTCTTTGAATATGAGTTCAGATGGATATAGAAATGATTTTTTTAATATTATTTTTATTATTAGTTTTTGCGCAATGTAGAGAGATTGTGTGTGAGTTTTATAGGAGCCACCCCATCCTATTATACCATATTGGATTATGGATTGACAGAATGCGAAGTACGTCATTCTCAGTAGTTCTTTACTTAGAATGTGTCTCAAACAGCTAAAAATATATGTAAATTTTCGTACTCTGTTTTTAAGAATGGTTATATGCGGTATCCATTTTAGACATTGGTCAATAGTGATTCCAAGATATTTGGTTGAAGTTTTCATTTCAATATTAGTACACAATAAGTAACAGTGGTGTTGTTGAGTGTGTGGTGCAGAATGGATCCTTATGTTTATTTCATACGGCGTGTTTGGTTTTTTTGTGAAAAATGGTATGTAATTTGTTTTTTAGAGTTTAATGTTAGTAGGTTATTGTCAAACCATGTTTTTAATTCATTTATGTCTATGTTAGCCTTTTTAGTCAGTTCTAACCATGTGTTTGCTTTTAGAAAAAGCACTGTGTCGTCTGCATATGAGAAAATTTCCCCGTATTTAGCAACTTCAAATATATCATTTACATATAATATGAACAAAAGTGGTCCTGGAACTGTGCCTTGTGGTATTGAGAAGTTACTACTTTCGGAATCACTTAGTTCATTTAATAATTTTACTTGTTGTGGTCTATTTTCCAAAAAGCTTATAATCCAGGATAGCACCAGTCCATTTATTCCAATTGATTTGATTTTTTTTATTAAGTTAGTATGAGATATACTATCAAATGCTTTTTTAAGGTCAATAAATATTACAATGCATTTTTCATTTGAGTCTAGGGCGGTATATATATAGTTTGTTATTTTCGCAATGGCATTGTGGGTGCTGGTGTTTTTTTTTAAACCATACTGTTTAGAATTTATAATGTGATGTTGTTCTAAGAAGGCCCAGATTTGGTTTTTTACAATTTTTTCGAATATTTTTGATATATTAGATAAAAGGGATATAGGGCGGTAATTTTATGGGTCTTTTGGGCAGTCTGCTTTATATATCGGTGTTATTATTGTTCTTTTGTAATTATTTGGAAATACACCTTTTATAAGGCTTGTATTTATTATATGAGTTAATGGGCAAATTAGATATTGTTTCATTGTTTTTAATACTTTTACATCTATGTTGTCATAACCGGGAGCAGAGCCCCCTTTAAATCATCGATAACTTTTCCAACATCAGTTTCTGTTATTTTGTTGAAATTATTATATTGGTGTTGGGGAGTGTGGGGATTATTTTTATTATTGTTGGGACATGTTTTTATAGCGTTTGCCAGATTTTTTCCAACACTTACAAAATAGTTGTTTAAAATATTACAGCATTTTTTAGTGTCGAGTTGGACATTGTACGTTTTTTCCCCATCTGAAATTTCGGATATACAACTTCTCTTTTTATTTTTATTTATTATTTCGTTTATTGTCGTCCAAATTTTTTTATTATTATTTTTGGCCTCTATAATTTGTTGGGAGTAGTAGCTATTTTTCGTTTTTCGAATTAAAGTTGTTAATATGTTTTTATATTTTTTGTAATATGAAATAATAGATTTTTTAGCATTCGATTGATTGAGTGTAACTATGCATGTACTATGAAACCTAGCTTTAGGTAATATTATTATATTTTAGCAGTAAACTAACCTGTGTGTAATAACTAAAAAGCGTTGTTATTACTAAAAACTCTCGTATAACATCATTCATATATTGCATAAATTTTTAATTTTTCCTTTGCTGTCTTCCAAATTTGGTTGGTATTTTTTGGTTGCGCTGCGCCGGCAAGTCAGCATGAGAGTTAGTCAGTTAGTTAGTTAGTGAGTCAGCTAGTTTGAAAAGTTTATTTTTTTTCTATCTGCTTTAACTAATCCGTTAGTGATCCAGGGTTTAATTTTTTTTGTTTTTGAGTTTTGATGCAAGTTTTTAATTTCAGAGGCATTTAAAATGTGTTCTGATAATTTTTTTTCAAAAAATGTGTACATTCATTAGCGCACTTACTGTTTATTACTTCAGTCCATTTTTCTGTTAAGAGTGATTTTTCTAATAGTTCATAGCTTAATATGGTTTTTGTGGTACTTAATTTATGTATGTTTTTGTTTTAATTTTTAATTTCATAGTTAAAAAGTGTTGCGTGATGATCAGTTATGTTTATCTTCCAAATCGTAGATTTGACATTTTTTATATAATTCAGGTTTACATTACACCAAATATGGTCTAGACAAGATGGCGTTTGATTTGGTACTTCTCGGATATAGTTATTAATGCACGATTTGAAGTTGTGGTGAGTCATCATGTTCAAGAAGTTATTTTTTTCAATTGAATTATGGTTATTAGAAATATTTATGTTAAAGTCTCCACATATAATCGTAAAAATCTAATTTATTCAGGTATAGATAAAGTTCGTTTGTAAAATTTGTTATGTTTGATTTGTGTGTATGGTATATTGTTATGATTCTATATATAGAATTTTTAAATTTAATATCTATTTTTAAGCAGTTGACAAATTCAATGTTCACTTCTTCTGTGTTTAATACTTCACAATCGTCGCGTACGAACATAATTATTCCACTATTTTTGTTTATAGATATTTTAGTTGCAATTCCTCGGTAGTTGGGTAGCGCACTTATGTATTGATCACTGTTGCAGTGTGTTTCAGTTAACCCTATGCACATCGGTGATGTGCTTAAATAATTAATGTTTATTAATAATTCATCTAGATTTCTTGAAAGGCTTCTTATGTTCATGTTTAGCACTAGAAAAGCGGAATCAGTATTATGACACCATTTGTTAATTTCGTTAAGGTTTTCGCATATTTCTTCTGTAATGTTGTAGTTTTGGTCGATTTTTTTGTAATGTAATCATCCATGTTTAGTTGTAGTCGATTCGTTCCTTTGCAAATTGTAACATGCATTGTTGCAATGCATGTGGCCACTGTCATTCTGAAGCATCTATTTCCGTAGAAAATGTGTGGATTGTAAGTAGTACAGATATCATACTGGGTGGCTTACTTAGCGTACGTCGTCCCAGCATATTTTTACCATTATACTTTTACAGCCTTACTAAAAAAACCACAGCGCGACCGATTAACTGTGTTATTGCAATAACATAAATAAACCCCGCATACACTAAAACACGTTTCATTACCAATAAGCTTTCTTACTTGGTCACGCTGTTAAAATGCTTAAAGATCTGACAACGTCGTATATGCTTCTAATTTACAAAAAAAAAATGTTGTTTTAATTATTCTCCGCCAAGGGCATTATTGGCGCGCGTGTGCATCAACGGCCCGCGATGAAAACACAGCTTGGAAACCAAGCCCAGGTGTGTTTATAGCCGGATCAGGCGGGATGTCGAAAATTTTGTTAGATGTGATTTTACTTAATAATTTCTATTGTGGTGACGAAATTACTGTTTTATTCATATAATTGATATATTTACCGTGTTATTTGTGTGGTTTACATCAGTTTAATCAAGTTATTGTACAAACGCCGTACCTTCAAAGTTGAACTGTCAGAATATTGTTTTATATGTTATATAAAAGATAAAATTAACATTTTAAGATCTTTATTTTAAGAGAATTTCTTAAAAGTGATAATTTTTTATAATAATATTAATATCTTATACACTTGTTCGTAAACGTATCAAAGAAATTAACGTATTTAGAGATGCAAGAAATCTGTTTTAAATGTCAGTATTATTTCTAAGTTATTTTTTGGCAATAAAAATCTAAGAAATTTTTAAATTTATTTTTTTATTGTATGCACGAGGAAAAAGTGAGGTGATAGTTTCCTTTCAAATTTTTTACATAAAAGGACTGTGTTTGTTAAATTTTGATTTTTTTTTAATTTCTCTACATTTTGGTCAAACATGTTTTGATAAGTATTTTTTTTACATTTTTTTCCGAGTTTGAATCTTAAAGTCAGTTTTTGAAAACTAAAGTGTATTTTAAGTACACAAATCTAAAAGGTAATTTTACCTTCTTTTCATAAATGGTATTTGTTTTTACAACACCTTCAAAAATAAGAAATGTATAGAACATTCAAAATACTATGGAAAAATTACAAATATCGTTCGGACATCAATCGTTAAAACAGAGATTAAGTACTATCTCAGGCCGTGGAAACCATGTGTATTTCTTTCGATGAACAAATTTTTAATTAGTAATGTTTTCACATCCGCGGCCGTTTGTCAATTGAATAAATTTTTCCCTGGGTTTTTTAGTAAGGCTAAGTAAGGGTAAGTGTGTAACTCAAAAATGCTGATTTCGAATTTACCTAGTTGTTGTTTTTACTCCACGATATATGTATATATTTTTTTAACATTAAGAGCGTTTAACCAGCCAGCGGACGAAAATCCACATTTCGTTGAAAGTTGTTCTTACGATCGTGCAGGGCGGTTACAATGAGAAAGATTAATTATTCTCTTGTACCAGCTTTTTAAAATTATAACTCAATATCGAATTTATTTCAATCCAAATTAGCTTAAATTTATACCTTCATCCAAAAATGCTGAAAGGCGTGATGATATAACTATTAAAATAATGTACTTTTTGTAATTATTTTTTGATTGTAAGTATTTATAATTTTTTAATAATGTCTGAATTTTATAAGAATGTTAAACAAATCTGAAATATATTAGTTTGTAAGTGCGCAAATAAATACACAAATGGACCAATTTTCGTCAAGAAACACATGTACGTACATATTTTTTAATGATTTTATTGAAACTAAAATTAAAATTCCAAAACATACGTTTGCTAGATAATGTATTGATTTATTTTATTGCATGATTATATTATTTGAAATGGGTGTGGTATAATACAAAATCTCTTTTGAAAATTTAAGAAATCTGACTTAATTTAACGATTTAACGACCTATGGAACCTTATTATACTAAAAATTATAAAAAATTCTCATAATTTATTACATGCGAATGCTAGATAAAAGAACAATCTTTCGAAATTCATTTTTAATTTTTTGTGGAAAAGAGTCAATACGTCTAAAATCTGATTTGAAAATGACATATTTTTGGTTTTCTCTGGTAATGCCCTCTTAACTCCACACAGGAGGCGCTGAGGAAAATAATTTCCCTCAGGGCCTATGTCATCTGTGATGCTGTGGAGGGTCTTTTTGAAGAGAGGAAGGAATGAACATTGGTCTTGAAGAGACCCATGTTGTAGGAAGGAGGAAACACAAAGGCCGGCAAATCGTACCACGGCCGAGCTGTTGAACACAAGAATGAGTCGGTAAGCGCCCCTTTCTCATGTGACTAATGTCAAACGTGTACATATGTTGGGCACGCGTTTGGCGTGTTTCCCAACCATGCAACGGTGTCGAAGGGATCAATGACGCTAGTTCCTCGGAGCATCTTCCATTGAAATACCGGTAGAACAAGGATAGCATTCCCACCCGACGCCTGTGCTCTAAAGATTGCAATCCGTCTGTTAAATTAGGAGAATCTATCAGACGGACCGCCCATTCTGCACAAAGTCGATGGTTTTTTTTAGGTATTTTGGGGGCTCCAGACCAGAGGTGACTGCCAAATCCAACTGTGGAACGCAATTGTGATTTGTACAGGGTTAGCAGTTGTTTACTAATAAAGTATCTGCGGGCCTGTAGAGTACGCTCAGTTTTTGAGAGGCTGACTTTACTCTGGCTTCGATGGAGCCCCCATATCTGAGCTGGTCACTTAGAGTTACATCAAGCATATCAATAGAGGGCCTGTACGGAAGATTGCTTCAGTTGAAAGAGACTAGACTATTCTTCATTTTCACTAGATATACACAGTAGATTCCGCTTAATGGGACACATCGGGATCCAAACATTTTGTCTCGAATATGCGGCTGTCCCAAATAAGCGGCTGTCCAATAAGCGAAGTATAAGGGAGGTAAAAATATATATTTCCTGCGTTTTATAAAATGTATAGATATTACATGTTTTCGAGTTTTCTCGAATGCGTTTTTAAGGTTTATAAAATAAACCAGCAGACCCGGCCACACAATGCTGAGGCGAATGCCATCTACTGACAATGCCAATACCCAACCTTTATAACCAACGCCATCTGTTAATTTGCATACATATCAAATCCACACCGCACGCATGCCAGTCCGCTGCCCGCGTGCCAGCCCAATCCCTTCATTATACATTTCAACCAATTTACACAAAACCTTAACAAATTATTTACCTAAAAACCTTCCGCATGATTCCCTCTATTTATTGGTGAAAACCACATGAAAATTCGCTGCGTAGTTTAAAAGATCTATGCGCACAGACAGCGGGAGCGACTTCATTTTATACTATGTAAAGATTACGATTATGTACAGAAAAAATATTTTGTATTAACTGTAGGTGCAAATTTCATCACTGGGCGCGAAATACCTCCTTTGCGGAATAAACAAAATTTCACACGGGAGTGAAAAAAGACATTTTAATGCGGTAGCATGAACGGAGACTTCCGTTTATTTTTATTTATTGTTTACATTAATAATCAGTATTCATATAATTAAATATTATTTGAAAGTCCACCTTCATTTTCCGGCTTCAAAATTATTTCTTTTCTCTCTCCTCTAAAATTTATATTTTTTTAACATTATTCATTTATTTGTAACCCCATCCTGAACAAAATTACATCTTCTCTCTTTACCTAAGCCGCATTCCTTACGCCCTTCTTATCTCAAATTCATCTACTGAGACAGGTTTTGCAATGACATGAGATCGGAATTTGTCCCAATTAAACTGAATTGTGTCCCAGATAACCGAATTAAATTAGTTTCTATATTTGTGTTCTGTTCCTTGGATTTTGTCCCCAATACTAGCTAACCCAATAAACAGGTGCACCAATTAAGCAGAGTCTATTATAAAAATGTGGTCAATATTAAAAGGCGAAGGAGGAAAAGAAGGGGAAAATGTACATTGATTAACAATACGCATTAGCCATGTTTTGATGATTTAGCAGGGGTGCCGGGTTCATCGGGTGAGGTATGTGGTATGTTGGTATGTTGGATGAGGTGTGTTGACATCGGGTGAGGTATGTTGGATGTGCCTGCCCACCAGCTGCGCGGGTCGATTGATAGAGAGGCCGATTTAAGGAGACCCTGTGACCACTCCAGCTGGTCTTTTTCGAGGTAACCGGACAACTCAGAATGAAATCAACCCAACACCTACTTTGAAAAGTCAGTAAAAGTGAAGCAAAAAATGTATAAGAAATTGGTTAAATAGGTTACGTTAGGTCAGGGTTATGGGGTATTTTTCAACTATTTTTTTTTCATAGCTTTTAATGAATTTTCAAAGAGGTGTTGAGTTGACTTGATTCTGAGTTGGCATTGAACCCTTTTTCGACCCATCGTCTTGTACAGTAGCGGGAGGGATGGATGGACACACTGACCCTCGGATTCCTACCGACCCTACATACCCGTTTTCTTCCCTGATCATCCTCTCTTTTTTTTTACATGTGTAGCGGCTACTTAACCCGCTCTGTGAAATTTACCGCAGCGCCACTGACCTCCACAGAATTTGCTGGAAGATAAGGCATACCTACCTTAGCGTGGTAGTAACTGGCGCATCGTAAATAAACACCGCCACCTAGGCGAAAGACCTAGAACGTCTGGCTGTACCGTTCAAGTGCCCGCAGAAAGTTCGAGCGATTTCTCACCTTTACGTGAATTCGCCGCATTACCTACCGCGAGAATTAATTACTTGCCACGGGTATATAAGCCGCGCTCGCCGGCTCGGAGTCAGTCAGTACCTAGTCTCCATTCATCGATAAAGGAACACAGTCCGAGCAGTGCAGTAACTGCGCCCGGCACGGGCCCGCGCAGTTAGCAGTGAATAATTTATCCAGCGTGACCCAGGGACATTCCAGCACCTTCGAGGCACTTCTCCAACTACGATCTCGACATGAGATGTCAACCAGCATCCTGCAACGAGCAGCTACCACAACCACACCGGGCAACGCGCCCGCTACCACACTCGGCAACGCGCCAGCATCCAACATCCTGCAACGAGCAGCACGGCAACGCGCCATCATCCAGCATCCTGCAACGAGCAGCAACCAGCACCTGGCAATGCGCCAGCATCCTCATCGCCTCACAAGGTTCCTTCCTGTGTCACGTGTGTGCTCCGACCCACTGGACACACAGCCGCCATATCCCGTCAACACGACGTCGATCGACCGCCTGGACCAAGGTCACGTCTACACCGCCATGGTGTAGGGCAACACGCCGGCTCCCTGAAGACCAGTGATCTTCACCGCCGTAGTGTCCTGACCTTCATCTTCACTCACCACGCAGCAGCATCACTCCACTCCGCTCCCGCTCCGCATCGACCTCCGCTACGTAGCCACAATAAAGACTGACTCATACATTGACTGACGCCTTTCATTTCTCTCTACCGATCCGGCCCGCTCCCTCACATGAATACCGCACAAGAGTCCTAACTGCTCCCGTCTGAGCCAGTGGGACTACGGCATCCCCAATTGGAGTATGTTGTGAGGCTGTAAGCAGTGGGGAGGGGAAGGAGATAGGGAAGAGGAAGGTGGAGAGGTACCTGACTATTCAGATCTGGTCACCAAACACGGCAGAAGGCATTTCAAGCAACGTTTCAATTCTGAATGTTGGTCTTACACCAGGGCAATACTGAGAGTATCTTCTACTCTGGAATGTGCCGCAAATATACTATATATTATTTTAAATGAATAAATTGTGAAATACACAAATTAATCAAATAAAATTTATTCGCCACGCCGGGATTCGATCCCGCGGCCTTCGGAATACGAGTCAAGCGCCTTACCGTTGCACTACGCCGGCTGTCCTGCCTTCCATTAAAAAAACCCACCACACGTCATCCCCAAAGATGTCATTGGCCCTGATTTTGAAACACCCTTCTTACCCTTTTCATTCCTAAAACTTCCTCTCTTTCCTTTCCATAAATAGACACACATAGCATCCACAAATCCAAGCATCCACACAGCATCCTCAAATATGACCAAAGCGCTGAGGGAAATTATTTTCCTTTACCGATTAAATTAAGAAAAAAAATACAACTTTATATGCACGCTTGTGAGATGAGGAAAATAGGCAAATGTGAAATAGCAAGCCAAAAATAAAATTAAAAAAAGGTTTTTGGTTGAATTATTTATTTGCTTGCAACATTATCGATAACCTTGTGAGGTATTTTTCTCGCACATGAATAAAAACTCTTTCATATTACAAGGTGTAGTTTCCAGCTTGAAGTCTCCATGCGTTGTGTGCTTGAAGAGGGCCACGCAGGGACTACTCGATGGGGCAGGTGACCCGGGATGCCAATCGCTATAGCCCGCCTCCGAGGGGGTTTTACCTGTAAACGAAAAAAATATATTTATTCATATGAAGCGGATACTTTGTGATGTGACATTATTAATTTAAAATAAAACAATAACTTTGTAAACACCACTTTTATTACAAACACAGTGGTGTTTACTTTGAAGAGTGAAATGCGAAAAACGCATTACAATTAAATAAAATGCTTTCATGCGAATCTGACTTTGTTATAAATTGATAATTCAGCAGAAGGACGTCAAGTAAAAACATCTGGTTTCAATGGAGGAATTCCTGGTTTTATTCACAAAGCACATTTGCTACAATAATTTGTCCCGACCCGACAAAACACTAAATTTGGTCACTTTGACCACTTGCTAGACAATGCTAGCTGTTTATAGGAGATCCACGAATTAAGAGAGAGTTAAACTAGAAAGGCAGACTATTTATAATAAGTTTTCTAACACAATCAAAATAAACATCACTTTCGTGTCACCATAACACATTATACGATATAAAAAACCAGAGATCTACTTTACCGTCTAGTGTTTACCTTTAGTTTCGAATTACGTCGCTAATCTGTAAAATCCCATATTAACTGACAATAGGCTACAAAAATACGCCGCTAGATGGCAGTAGTCTTCACTCTTTTTAACATACTGCCCGGCGGGGAATGAGAAAAAACAACAAGTTTTTTTGAAATTAAAAATCAAACTACAAATTCCTAAATCTACACACAATATACTAAAAATTTACAAGATGTGTAACTATCTAAATTTGAAGGGTCCGGGAACCTAACCAACAATTAAAATAACCTAAAAAATTTATAAATTTCTAAAAAATCGTGCAAAAAATTAAATTATAAAATAATAAAATCACAACATTAATAATAATTTTGTAAAATTGACAAATCAATAATGCCTCATTGTTTCTATGGAGAAATTTTCACTTCAATTATATTTTTTAACCAACACCAATTCACAAATAGCAATAAATTGTTAGTTCGCTATTGACTGATTATCAGTTCATTAACTTTCACTGGCATGGCACTGCCAAAAAACCGAATGAACACTTCACCGGGTAGACTACTCGGCCATCTTGTCCAGGGTGGTCATCATTTTAGAAAAGTACATCAGCATGTACTTCTGTATGTCATCATTTGGGTAGATCATCATAAATCAAGGGGCGGCCGTGCCCTGGTAAGCAGATAGTACCATTGGATCTGCAGCGAGGATGATCATCTCGCGGTTGTTGACTTGAAGCCCCAGTGGCTTCAGGCTGGATACAGTGGTGTCAACAACACCAATACCGATGCTCCATAATTATTGACGTGGTTTGGTTGCATCGGTTCAGCCCTAATTACAGTTAGGCTGTGACCTTGGGAAGGTCAGTGATTTGCCGGGTCGGGAAATTTGGATCCAAGTTTGATTCTATTGGCATCAAACATATTTTTGTGATGGGTCTCACAAAAGTGCCTTGTGCTGTTTTGAGGGTAACTACCCTCACTACTCCATCCGGGCCTGGATGAGTAGATAATATGCGCGCCATCTTCCATAATGCAGGAGGCATATTGTCTTCCATCAGGATTACCAGATCGTCCTTCTTTATGGCCTTTTGGTTGTTGGCCTGCCATTTGGTCCGTTTTTGCAGCTCAGCAAGGTAATCTCGTTTCCATCTGAACCAGAAATTTTGAATTAGAGCGTTTAATTTTTGATATTTGCTTAGTCTGTTCTCCGGGAGCTCGCGGACATCCAACTCGGGAATAACCGAAGCATCCCTGCCCATGAGGAAATGGTTGGGGGTTAGAGGGAGAAGGTCGTCTACGTCATCAGACAGGGAAGTTAAGGGACGGGAGTTCAAACAAGCCTCTATCTGACAAAGCAAAGTATACAATAATTCAAACTGCAATGGGTTATTTTTAGTAATTCGATATAAATGAAACTTGGTGGACTTGACGGCGGCCTCCCACAGCCCCCCGTGGTTCGGCGCCCTTGGCGGTATGAAACTCCAAGATATTCCCTTATCAGCTAAAAACCTATGGATTTTGTCATTGTTCAATCTTAGACTGGCATATAGTTCTTTGAGCTTATTAGAAGCTCCTCTGAAAGTGGTTGCATTGTCAGAAAATATTTTTTCCGGTTGACCCCTACGGGCAATGAACCTCTTTAAACAATTTAAAAAAGCATCGCTTGATAAATCTGTTACGAGTTCCAAATGAACCGCTTTGGTAGAAAAACAAACAAATATGCAAAGATACGATTTAATGAGCGGAGATTTTCTCAGCGCTCCAGCCTTCGTGTCTATCGGTCCGGCAAAGTCGACACCTGTGACAGAGAACGGTAGACTGGGAGTGATTCTCTCAACTGGAAGGTCTCCCATGATCTGCCGGCAAACCTGAGGTCGGTATCTAAAACATACAACACACTTATGTAGGATACGCTTAACAGTGTTTCTCCCAAATATCGGCCAATATTTCAAGCGTATTTCCGATAACAGCGCTTGGGGACCTGCATGTAAATGTTCATAATGATAATTACGTATAATAAGTTCAGTTAGCTTATGTGACGGTGGTAATATTACAGGGTGCCTTTGATGATGCGATAAATAAGTAGCTAATTTCAATCGTCCACTTGCACAAATTAAACCATCCATTAAACAGGGATTGAGAGCTTTCAATCTACTGTTTTTGTTTACTAACCCATGCTTCTTTAGGTCCTTCAATTCTCTTTTGAAGGAATGTTCTTGCGATGATTTCAGTAGACATTTTAAAGCTGCTTCCAGCTCGGAGACAGTTAAATTGCCATACGTTTTATCCTTAGGGTTGCGACAATTATTTATAAATCTTAAACCTTGAGCGATTACTCTTTTTAATTTGGTTAGCGATGAGAATTTTTCGAAAATATCCCATTCTTGAGTATCAGTTACCAGTAGTACATTTTTACTTTTTATTTCCGGGGGATCCAAACATGACATCTTGGATACTGGCCAAGTGCTGACATCTTCCGTCAACCAGCTTGGCCCCTTCCACCATATTGAAGTGCTGACTAACCTTTCAGCTGTGGTACCTCGGGACAGTATATCCGCAGCATTTTCTGACGATGATACGTGCCGCCACTGGGTTGGATCGCTGATTTCCTGTATCTCAGCGACTCGGTTTGCCACGAAGGTGTTCCAACGAGCTGGTTGTCCTCTCAACCAGCACAACGCTATTGTTGAATCGCACCAGTAATAGGTGGCCGATTCCTCTATACTTAGCGTCAACTTGATATTTTTTATTAGCTTGGCCAATAGTAATGCACTACACAACTCTAACTTGGGTAGTGATATACACTTTAATGGTGCCACTCTAGACTTGGAGGTAACTAACTGTGCGTGCCTCTTACCTTCCGAATCTGTTGAGACGATGTAGGCGCATGCTCCGAAAGCTTTCTGAGAGGCGTCGCAGAACCCGTGCAATTGTATAGTCTTTGGTGTTCCGCTAATAACTCCTCTCGGGATTTTTAACACATTTAGTTGCGATAATTAGTCTAGATAAGCCCTCCAAGGTAGTAAAATTTCATCAGGTAGTATGTCATCCCACGATGCCTTGGACTGCCATAATTTTTGCATAATTAATTTAGCTACCACTACGATGGGCCCTAAAAGTCCTAAAGGATCAAAGGTGGAAGCTATGCACGATAATATTTGACGCTTGCTCTCCGTTTTACCTGACGGCTTTGTAATTTCATATGACAGGTAATCTAATTCATTATTCCAAATTAATCCAAGTATTTTTTCATTCTTGGAATTGTCAGTGATCATTTTCTCACAATTGCCCTGTTTGGCAATTTCACCTTGGCTCCGCCCAGATGACAATTCCAAAATATTTGATCTCCACTTCCTCAGGGTCATCCCTGCGGACAGCAAGATATCACTTATTTGTTTCTTTAACTGGAAACAAACTTCCAAGTCATCCCCTCCAGTCAATAGATCGTCCATATAAAAATCATTTTCTATGACTTGACTTGCTACTGGGAAATTAACTTTGTTATCCATACCGATTTGTCGAAGACATCTCGTTGCTAGGAAGGAGGAAGGTCCCAGCCCATATGTGACGGTCTTCAATTTGTAATGTCGGAGTTCCTCTTCTTGTGATTCGCGCCATACAATCTTCTGAAGGCTGCGATCCTCTGCGCATACGTTGATTTGACGGTACATTTTTTCGATGTCCGCAGTCATGACGTATCGATGTATTCTGAAACGTAATAAATGGCTGTATAAGTCCTTTTGAATGACAGCTCCCACCATCAGAGCATCGTTCAGGGATATTCCGGTCGACGTCTTTGCCGAACCATCAAACACTACACGCACCTTCGTCGTGGTGCTAGCTTCTTTTATGACCGCGTGATGCGGCAAAAAATAGGATTGCTCATCCCCTCTCCATTTATCACATAACTCCATATGACCTAGTTGCTCATATTCTTGCATAAATTGTACATATTGCAATTTCAATTCAGGATTTATTAAAAATCTCTTTTCTAAATGCTTAAATCTTTTTTCCGCTGTGTTTAACGAGTCACCAAGTTGACTCACACATGGGCGGCGCGGCAGACTTACAACGTATCTACCATCGCTCTCTCTAGAGTGCGTGGCGACGAAATCCGCTTCACACGCCTTCTCCTCGTGATTTTGAAATCTCGCAGGATTCACCTCCTCCATTTTCCAAAATTTTTCTATCTGATTAGATAATGTGTTTATTGATAAACTACAAAATTGCGGTACTGGCCTTTTTTTCTGATGAATGTTGATCGGGCCCGATATAACCCAGCCTAATTCAGTCCTCTGCAGAGTAGGTCCGGTATCCAATCTCAGCCGATCATCTTGTAGTATATCCCAAAAGCTCTCAGCGCCTAACAGGATATCAATAGGCGCCGCTACGTTGAAATTTGGGTCCGCCATTTGTAATCCCGGCGGCAGCTTAAAGTCTTTTCTGGCCACTGTTGCTTGAGGTAGGTTTGTGGTTATTTCCTGCAATATTAGACAAGTGATATTTTGATTATAATTTGTCCTCAGAGATTTCATTTTTATCGCAACACGTTTCTTTATATGGGTAACATTGTTGTGTATACCTAACACAGGCTTGTTTATATTTTCGCATCTCAAATTTAACTTCATTGCGAACTTTTCGCACATAAAATTGGCTTGAGCTCCAGAGTCAATTAGGACTCTTGCCTCATGCACTTTATTATTGTGACCTACTACCCCAATGATAGCAGTCGACAATAAAATTGTTTTTTCAGCCTTCGCTAAAGCTGAATGGTTTGATACTGAAACTCGTTCAGCATCCATTTGGCAGTCACCTCCTGGGTGATATTCACCTTTATTCATGGAGTCATCGCTCGGATGCATCTCCCTGTGCAATAACGTATTGTGGCTCTCGCTATCACAATGCTTGCATTTTAAATTAATTTTGCAATATGGGGCCGTATGTCCTAACCTCAAACATTTGAAGCAGGCACGGTACCTCCTTATTGCGTTGGCTCTTTCTCCTGAATTTAATTTTAAAAATTTTTTACAAAAATATATTTTATGCCTTTTGTCATTACAACAAATACAATTATTGTGGGTAGCAGCTAAAAATACCGATTCCTTTTTGGGATTATTGTTGCTACCACTTGCTTTCGGGTAGGTAGGAATTTTTTTCGAATCTGAATTTAACATTAATTCCAAAACTTGCGCACGCGAGGTCAAACATTTAAGAAATTCCTGTAATGTAGGTAGCTCATCCTGCAATGGGTTTTGTTCCCAATGCTTTCTAGAACTTGCATCCAATTTATTAGAAATTACGTATATAATTAAAGCATCCCATTGTTCGATTTTCAAGCCTAAATTTTGCAACGCTTTCAAATTTACATTAGTTTCATCAATCAGATAACGCATGGCTACTGGATCCTCATGTTTCATCTCTTTAAGTTGAAACAGAGCTTGGATGTGTCTTTGTACGGTAGTTCGCAAATTTGCAAACCTCTGCTGCAACAATTCAAAAGCCGATATATAATTCAGGTCTGATACCTCGAAATTGGCGATGATCTTTGCTGCATTCCCCTTTAAACAGGATTGCAGATAATAAAACTTCTGTACATTGCTTATGGCAGTATTGTTATGAACTAATGTCTTAAATGTTTCTAGAAAATTAATCCAATTTTTGGGATCTCCGTTAAATTCTCGTAACTGAAGGTTGGGTAACTTGATTTCTAATTTGGGAGTCTCTACAGACTGAATTGCTCCTTTAGCAGTCGCCAAGGTTGAATAATATTGATTTTCAAAATTCTCTCTTTGCAAATTATTATCAATTTCGTTGGAATCCGGAAGACTTTCGATTTGTTCCTGGACCTCTTCGAAATCATCAATTATTTTTTCAATTCTCGCATAGCGAATTTTAATTTCGTTAACTGATAATGCGTTTAATGAATCCGCAAATCTCGTGAGTTTACCTTTCAACACTCCGCGTTTGTTAATCAACGATTTTAAATTATCCATTTTTTATACGTTTGACAATAATTCAACACAACAAATTCTAAAAATGTTCCTTAAAAAATAATTTCTGTGCAATAATCGCGTAGAAAACCGTAGTAACCAATTCAAGCTATGAACAATGACAGAATCTTACAATAATCATCTTCTAAAACAATTAACCTAAAATAATTCGCATGACTTGCATTTACACTGCGGGTAGTTAGTTTTTTTGTTTTTAAATAAGTACATTGACACACAAAAATAGCACTTGTTTGAACAGGAATTCACGAAATAGAAGGAAATAATGGGCAGGTGATACTTATATTGATGTCGATCGTTGTTCTTCATGTTTTCATCTTTTCATCTTTCTGGATTTTTGGATAGCTCGCTGGTTCATTTTATTGTTTCCTTTTAATGCCTTAATCCGATCGTAAGGTAGATGCGGCTGGAGGACCATGTTATAAATTGATAATTCAGCAGAAGGACGTCAAGTAAAAACATCTGGTTTCAATGGAGGAATTCCTGGTTTTATTCACAAAGCACATTTGCTACAATAATTTGTCCCGACCCGACAAAACACTAAATTTGGTCACTTTGACCACTTGCTAGACAATGCTAGCTGTTTATAGGAGATCCACGAATTAAGAGAGAGTTAAACTAGAAAGGCAGACTATTTATAATAAGTTTTCTAACACAATCAAAATAAACATCACTTTCGTGTCACCATAACACATTATACGATATAAAAAACCAGAGATCTACTTTACCGTCTAGTGTTTACCTTTAGTTTCGAATTACGTCGCTAATCTGTAAAATCCCATATTAACTGACAATAGGCTACAAAAATACGCCGCTAGATGGCAGTAGTCTTCACTCTTTTTAACAGACTTTAGAAATAATCTACAAGCAATTAATAACTAGCAAGAACACAAAGAGCGGGGAGAACTAACAGTGTCATTAATATATCTAATTTATAAATATGTACTTTGATTTTAGGGCAAAAAAATTAACGTGATTTACTTTATAAAATATCTTCTTCAGCGCACATTGCGCTGAAGTAGATATTTATGTCGATATGGATTCAGAAAAAATGTTCTGCGATTTCTGAAAAATGTGTTGTGCTAATAATTAGTTAATTTATTTAAATTATTATATTATGTAACATTTGTATCTCTAATTATGGGTCTTGTATTTCTTGCCTCTCTTTGAATTATTAGTCGTTTGAGTAAACTTTGTATTTTTTTAATTTACTCTTTTCCTAATTGTATTTTCATTTAAACAATTTCAAAATTTACCAATGTATAATTTGACTGAAGAGGACTGGAATAAAAAGAGATGGCACGACCAAGTGAATCAGATACTTGAGTCGGGTCATGTGAAGAGTCGGAATAAGAGAAGAGCATGTATGAGACGATGTATGAATGTGAACGAGGCAAGGAGTGTGTGCCTACACCTGCGGGGAAATGGCGTGTTGGTTAGTTAGTTAGTTAGTTAAAAATTTGACTGATTGATTTATTTAATTTTTAACTTATTTGTATTTGAACTGAGTATTTATAACTGGATTGGACTGGAAATCACGTAAGTGAGAACATATGCAATTACTCGGTATAAATAAATAAATATATATGAAAATCTAACACCATCACAGAAAGTCGAAAATGTTGCTTATGTCGCGATGGAGGACTTAGCCAGAGGAATCGAACACGGAACGCCTGGATGGGACCCAAAGGCGATGCCATCTGAGCACCGACCGGTCATGTTTTAAAACTGTTATGTTTTATATATTTTTTTAACAAAATAGGGAATATCAAGAGAAATTTACCACATTACAGGGAACAATCGGAATCGAGCACTCACTAAAATGACCATGATCAAATTGCCATTTTTAATTAATTTGTATTCAGGAATGTTCCTTATAACTTCGGGATCTACGAGCATATACGCTAGTAACAATGTACATTTTTTTTGTAAAATTGTCTAAAAAATGCGTTGAGGGCAACACAAGCGACCGAAATTTTAATTAATTTAGCAAACCTCAAAAAAATATAGCCTACTCTTCGGTTAGTTCAATCTTTCATCTACATTCATCTAATGTCCACATTAAGTTAATTTCCTCCAGCATTATTGACAATAATAATGATGAAGCAGAAAACTCGTATATCTGGGGATATTTATTTTCCCGAAAACAATCAGTCGAAATTAAAGAAACCATCTTCTCTATGTAATGAATTATTATGCATTAGTAGAATACTTTCACAATAAAATAAGATCAAATTAAAATTATAAAGTTTTGTTTTTACCATCGATTGTCCTAAATTCTCCTTTAGTCACTAATTTAGTAACGCCCACCAAGACTCCGTCCTTACGAAAGTCGCCTGTCGTTGAACCAGCGTATTCAGTGAATATGTCAGCGCAGAGTTGGGCTTCCTATGCGCTGTTTAAGATGAAGAGGTGCGCTTGTTCCCCCGCACACACTTTGTACGCTTCAATCCAGATGGCGGAGGTGGTGTGGAGTTTATAATAGCTGTTTGGCATTGCTGGGTAATGTTTGTATCCTGCAACAGATAATCCACATCTGCTATTTAAATACCAATTTTGTAAATGAACAATTGGGATGGGAAATTAATTATTCTGGTAGATAGCAGTCACTTCGTGGTTTGACATTTTTAATGAAATCAAACAATTACTTTGTTTATGATTGATTTATGTAAATCTTAGTTATAAACAAAGTATTTTTTACATTACCTAAACGCAGGAGACCCTGAGGAAAATTATTTCCCTCAGGGCCTGTGTCATCTTAGAGGATGCAGTGTGGCGGTTTTTAAGGAAAGAAAGTTCAGAAGGTTGTAAGGAGAATATATGACGCAGATGTGAATGGTAGAAGAAGTCGAGGACGCCCAAGAAAGACATGGCACGACCAAGTGAATCAGATACTTGAGTCGGGCCATGTCATAATAGAAGAGAATGTATGAGACGTTGTATGATTGTAAACGACGCAAGGAATGTGTGCCAAGACCGGCATGTTTGGCGGTCCGTTCTCTCTGCCTACCCCTGCGGGGAAACGGCGTGATGGTTAGTTAGTTAGTTAAGTTCAGAAAAAGGTGGAGCGTAAGGTAAGGGGTAGGTAGGATTTGTGTGTTGTGTGTGTGAAGTGACGGAATGAATCCAGTCCTTCCAATGTGGTGCAAGGCGATGGGTCGAGATAGTTCGGCTGGAGATATCAAAAGTCTCCCTAAATCAGTCTCATCCGATCCGGCCCTCCACGTAATAGGTGGGCAAATGCATCCGCCACCAAGATCTATACAAACCTTACCCCATCAACTCGGGCACCCCTGCTAAGTCACCATACGTAGCCAACCACTTGGGGTAACCTATGGCAGAGGAGTTGATTAAACAGTAAATAGTTCTAGAGGCGGCGGTACCCCTACCCGCCACTTAATAATTGTTATATTCAAATTGATTACGCTAAACTATTGGGAGTAAAGTCGCGGATTCTCATGCCAGTGAAAAAGCATGGTTTGGTTGAGTTTCTGGTAAGCTACTCGTTTGCTTGTAGGTTAGTATACACACGATAGATACACGCCAGCAACATGCTAGCTGCTCACATCTCTAGTTTCAAGCAAAGTAATAAGAACAGAAATATTATTTTTGTAAAGCAGCGAACCGTATTCCACAAGCACAGGTAGCTGCGAGAGTGCACAATAAAGTTCAGTCTTCATCTCTCCACTGAGCTATTTGGATCGTAATAAGACCAACTTGCAAAAATGCAACAAAACGCACGCACGTTTTCACTCCGCTAGTTACTGGTAGAGCACGATCTGAAAACTAACCCTTCATCTAAATCTAAACGATTGAATGTCGAAGGACTGAAGTAATAATTATATTGGTAGCGCTATGAATATTGTCTATGTTTCTGATGTTAAAGAGGTTTCTATGGAGTGAATTTGAAATTAATAAAATTAAAACAAAAAAAAACAGTTGGTAACCCACGGTAAAGAAATTTAATGCTACTGACACTTTGCAATAGATTATATTATTCAAAAATATAATTTTCGTATGAAAGTTATCTACTGTCCGGCGAAACTTCATGTTGGTCTCAAGGCATCAGTTTGCTTTACATTATGTATTGCAAACATCGCCGGCAAATCAGCCATTATACGGAACCTTAAAATAATGCCCTTCGTTTAGCGCGCGGGAAAAGATCTTTGGTTAGGATCCATTGCTCTAGATGTTGACCGTTTGGTCAGTGACGACTGGTTCGACCCACTCGTCGTTTGACATCTACTTTGACGAGTCTCGGGGTTAACAATGTATAAACTTTTGACGGCGATTGCGAGCGGCCTCGATTGGAGATATGGGCCCCAGACAAACTGCGCGTCCATCACCACTCTCCCCACCCCACGCCGCGTGCCACCGCAAGCCACTATGAATATCATAGCTGTTTTGATGTGAAGAGCGCGAAGGAACGCCGAATTGTCTTTCGCGCGAATACTCCCTTTCCCTGATGGGGATTATAATTATATCTGTATCCGAGGTACCAACCACGTTGTGGCACCAGGAGATATCGGCAAACACCCAATTACATTGTAGTTTAGCATCAGTAAAGCGACTGGGCTTGAGTGTATACATCAACGTAATATGGGAGGTTGCACAATGGGTCATGATAAATGATGTAGGTACTTTTAATTATAATAAAAAATAGACGTCTATTCGTACCTGATTTTTAATTTTTGAATGACGGGCTTATGGAGCACCGGGCCAATTTAGGCCCCTTTCTCCTTCAACTGAGTTATTTATGGTTGTAGAAAGTGAGATTTGTTTTTGTTTTTGTTAATTTTTAGTTGCAAAGGATATGGCTGCAATATGGGGGGCGATTATTTCGGAAGAGGTGGTTGGTGTTTGATTTCTTTTTCACTGTAGGGCGAGGGAAGAACTGGGTGGATACCACTATTTGAGGGACGGGGGGAAGGGTAAGGGGACTTTGGGAGATGGGGGAATTTAGTGGGGTAGTGGCAGATCGGGGGGAGGCACGTTGTGGCGTGGGGATTGCGTAGTCCTTGGCGAGGGTGGTGGGAAGAGATAGTGGGGAGAGTAGTTTGGGTAAAAGAGAAGAGATTTGGATTAAGCGGTTGGTTTGGGGGGTGGTTGGCGGGTGAGAGGTAAGGGGGTATTTCGTTTGGGAAGGTATGGGGGGGCGGACGGTTTGAGGAGCGATGGGGGCGCGTTCGGTTTGGATGGCGATGGGGGCGCTGTCGGAATGGGGGACGATGGGGGCTCTGACGATTTGGGGGGCGAAGATGTGGTGGGCGGTGTTGGGAGGGTGGTCAGTATTGGGGTCGGTGAGGGCCAGGTCGGATTGGGCGGCAGGGAGAGGGCGGTCGGTTTGGGGGGCGGCTAGGGGGGTGATAAGGGGGTTGCTGGTTGGGGTGATGATACTTGAATCGGGTTGGGGTGAGTTGCTGGGGGAGTTGGGAGGGGAACCATGAACTCTGCGGTAGGCCAGGGAGCAGACATGATCAATCTCTTCAGGGGACAAGTTGTTGGGGTCGGGGTGGTTTTCGAAGAAGGACTGGATCTCGAGGGTAAGGCGTTGATATTCATCGGAGGTTTGGAGAAGGGGGGAGGACATGATGGTATAGAATGGGGGAAACACGAGGATAACTGAGGGCACGAATGTTTAAAGCACTGATAACTGAGGGCACGAATGTTTAAGCACTGATGTTCAAGCACTGATGTTCAAGCACTGGGTTGGTATGATGTGGCGCGAATAAGCACGGTAGAAAGGCACTTTTAATTCACTGGGGTGTGGTTTTCACGACTGGAGCGGTACAAGCGACTGCATACGCGGTGGAGTATGGCATATTAGCCAAGCCAGGGAGGTGCGACCGTCGCGGACGGCGGTCAGACTGGAACTGATCTTGAAGTCCTGGGCGATCTCGCGCACCAGCCGCTGGAAGGGCAGCTTGGTATTCGTACCTGTACACGCTGTCGGAGCGATTTGGTCCTCCTTCGGATTAAAAATATTCTGCTCGCACATGAACATGAGTTTGTCTGAAGAACATGGTACATCGTTCAGCTGGAAGGACCCGCGCGGGGTGTCAACTCGCTGCGAGAGCGCCCCGCATTGATCCGCGCTGTTGGAGGGGCTCCCGGCGCCCCAGTCGCTGTAGCCTGCCTCCAGGAGAGTCCTCCCTGAAAAATACAGATATTGGCACACATATTAAAGATGAAATGAAGTTGGTCAGAGGAAATACTTGGACATTATTTAGTTTTAGTCACAACACGCACACCTATGTTTCATTCCTCAATGACGGACACAAATAATAGATTAAACATTTATTAATTCTGTTTAAATTGAGTCACTATTCTTCAGGTGACTATAGGGTATGGCTCTTGACTCGCAATTCGAAGGGCGCGAGATAGAATCCCGGCGTGGCGAAATAAATTTTATATGAATAATTTGTGTAATTTCACAATTAATTCATTATAAATAATATATAGTATACTAGCAGACCCGGTCACACGTTGCTGTGGCTAACGAAACACAACGCCATTAGCGAACCTTTATAAAATCCACACCACCCGCTTGCCAGCTGCCCGCTGCTCGCTGTTCAATATTTGAATTTCTCGGCTTTTCTCTATTATAATAAGCACGTATTATACACATAAACCTTCCTCTTGAATCACTCTATCTATTGGTAAAAACCGCATGAAAATCCGTTGCGTAGTTTTTTGTGCGACTTCATTTTATACTATGTAATGATTTGCAGCACGTTCCAGAGTGGAAGATACTCTAAATAAGGCCCTAGTTTAAGACCACCATTGAGAATTGAACCTTTGTTTGAAATGGCTTTAGCCGTGTTTGGAGATCAGATCTGAATAGCCAAGTATTTCCCCACCTTCCTCTTCCCCATCTCTTTCCCCTCCCCACTATCTTCAGCCTCACAACATACCCCAATTGAAGATGCCATAAACTCGCTGGCTCCAGGCGTGACCAGCTGGGACTCTTGTGAGATATTCGTACAAAAATAAATTAGAAAGATTTTATTTTGGTCCGTCCACCATCGGTACTCCACTGAAAATCATTGGAATGGTACCTGAACATTAATTTATTAAATACCAAAAAAAACGGTTTTGTCCTCACCATCGACTGTCCTGTAATCCTTCTTAGTAATTAAATTACTGATGCCCACCATAAAGCTTTCCTTGTGGCAGTAACATTGCTGTAACGTAGTACCAGTAATTTCCATGAATATGTCTGCACTGAGTTTGGCTTCTTCAGCGCTGTTTAAGATGATAAGATGCGCTTGTTCGGCCGCACACACTTTGTAAGCGTCGATCCAGGACATAGCTGTGATGTGAAGTTTATAACAGCTGCGTGGCATTGCTGGATACTTATGATATCCTGTAACGAAAATTTAAAATAAAAAAAACGGTAGTAACAGCGTAAGCTGGACCGATGCAATAAAATGAATTCCTCAATTTTAGTTTAAAAATTACCTACAAAAGATTTAAGTACTCCAAGATATGTGAGCATAAAAGCAATCAGTTACAAACCCATCATATTGTCTTCTTCAGGAAAGAAGGAAAAACGATATTTTTATATTCTAATGAATAGATCACCTGCTTGGGGTTCAGTGGCACAATAAAATGATTACTGTTCAGACACAAGTTTACGGCATGAAAAATTCATATTTAAAAATTGAGTGCAATTTGTTTTAATTTGGTATGCATACCTGAAGGACACTTATTAACTGGATTGCTGAGACCGGTCTTATTGTGTGCAATCATCCTCTGACAAATAAACAACAGCCGTGACTCACAGGATTTTTCCTTCAGCTTTCTACCAAAGCCTACCATCATAGTGCCACAGAGTCCATCAAGGTTGTCAGGCTGCCCATCCTGCCATTCATTGAAGCCTGTTTTTTCTAGCTCCTGGCCTACAAAACCAACAAAAAAACTTGAGATTCAAACGCGTTTAAAATAACTCTTACGTTCAATTTACAGCTGCTCCCCTTTGTAGTTCAATAGCCAATATCAATTTCATGCCGTTTAGAAAGGACTCCAAGAATTTGGAACTAGTCTTAGGAAAAAATTATACAGGTGATATTAATCTAGTAATTAGATGGTTGAAAAACGTCTCCAAACTCATATACTCTTTCAATCCGAGTTTCGCCAGGTTGTACACATTCGTTTTCTCTGAAAAACCCTCCATTTAATTTTTCCCATAAATGACAAGGGCATCCCTAGTGACATTTATAATACTGATCAAAATATTAAAATAGTAAGGATAAAGAATGTTTTCGTTTTTAAACAATCTTTGATTTTGTAAAAACTTGCTAATGTGTTTGTATGTATACTGAACAAACAAAAAATTGGATGGGCCGCCTTCAACACACCAAGCCATATTCTTAACAGTTGACTTGGAATGAAAAAAATCCTTGATGGGCGACTTTGTTTGGGAGATATCGCCCGCAGACGAAATGGACTAAATACTTTTCAGGAAAGAACTGAAAGCGGAATCTAATGAGTGAGCATGTAAAAAGATAATATAACGTGAATACAGAATCGGCAACACTGTAATAAAATTAAGGGATATCTATGTCTATAGATCTAGAAGATTCAAGAACTAATAAGGATTATTCCTGCCAACATAACTACCAAAACGCAGGCTTAATAAACATAAAACAAATGTACTGAGGTTTTATAAATAGACTCTGAAGCATACCCTCGATTGTCATATATTGCTCTGGGAGAATCAAGTTATGAAACCCAACCCAAATATTATTCCTGTCGAAGTTGGTATCAAGCGAGCTGCCAGCATATTCATTGAACACGTCCAAACAGTGTTGAGCCTCCTCGGCGCTGTGGAGGACCACGAGATGAGCTTGTTCGGCTGAACAGACTTTATATGCATCCATCCAGGTCATCGGCTTTCGGTGCAATTTGAAACAACGATCGTTCAGCTTTGTAAACTTTTTGTACTCTGGAAAAAATTAAGAGTAATAAAGAAATATATCGAATTTAGTATACAAAGAATATATAATATTACTAGCTTTTGCCCCCGGCTTCGCTCGCATAGTATTAGGGGGTACCCACAGCGCCTCCTCCACCTTCCCTATCCCCACTCCAATCTCCCCCTCCCCCTCTCCACCGCCCCCCCCGTGCCTTACCCCCTCAATTCCCCCCTCACCCCTTCCCCTCCACACTCCGCCCTCCACCATCCACCTTCCCGCCTCCGTTCTGCCCCCACATCCTATCCCCCCTCACCACCCCTCCATACCCGTTACATTCGTTTTTCAAACAGCTCGCGTGCCACCTGTTGCAAGTTTTGTATATAAATTTCATAATGCCGGAGCTCTAAGCTATAGCTTATAGCCTATTCTGATGTATGAGCTATTTTATTGTAAAATTTCCTTAAAATCCATTCAGTAGTTTTTGCGTGAAAGAGTAACAAACATACATCCATACAAACTTTCGCCTTTATAATATTAGAAGGATAAAGTAGGTTTGTAATCTTTTATAGATTATATAGAAGACTGAATACTCGCTGAAACGATAAGAAATTCAATTCAATTTATTTATTTTAAAAACATTACAAAATAACAATTTCAAATCGTTTTTAAAAGAAAAAAAATTTACAGACAAAAAGATTTAGACTAACAACAACAAAGCTTGTCATTTGAATTGTGCTTCATCGCTGTTAAACTTATTGATATTCGGAGTGATTCTATTTTACAACAAGAAAGCCCTCCCGACTGGCATAACCATTGGCAAATTAGTTCTACAAGCCAGGAGATAAAACAGTATATACTATCGGTGACGGAGATATCCATAGGGAACATAAAAAATGTATAATAATGTTCGCTATTTTAGCCGAGTTTTAGAACCTTTTACGAATCACAGAAATGTGTAACAATGAGCACATCCCTTCTGACTCGTATATGGTTCATACCAAGCATGCCCAAGAGAAAGTGGGTAAGGTAGAGCCACGGGTAGTAGCCTTTCTCCCTCGGGTAAAGAAATACTGCAAATTCCCATAACGCCACTTTAGGTAGTGGTTAAAAATAATTGTAAATATTCACCTCTAGAAACAAAAGCTTTAACCGCAATTTGAAAAAAATGATACTTTGGGAATTATTTGTTAATTATTTTTTACATAAATCGACAAAAAAGTGAGTTGACGATAACGTTTGTAATATATTTGTCTAATAAAATATATCCGTGTTTTTATTTTATTTTTTTCGTTTTAAGTAATTTTGTTAAGAATAACGTAAGGGGAGCCATTTTTATAACTTTTTTATGTTTGCACTCGAAATTTTTACATTTTAACAATTATAATATATTTATTTCGAATTATAAAATTCAAAGGCGTATTTTATCAGCGTTCAAAAAAGGTTTTTGGTTTCGGATGTGTTCAGAAATATACCATTTATTTGGATTTTATTCCAAATCGGAAATATTTTGACCTTCCGACAAAATATGTCCGAGGCCTGAGGGGTTCAATTAAATACTTGATTGCATTATTTAATGATATGATGGGTTTCTGTTATTTATGCAAAGTTCAGACAAAATCTTAAATTAGCATGGAATACGAAAAAATCAGATGTTTTTAGTGTCGAATGCAATTTTTCTGGTCGAGTGTTCGCCATAAATTAAATTAGTGGCTTTTTCCATACCTGTGTCGTAGGTTCCACAATCCGCATTATCTGTTAGAGTGCTGAGGGTTTTCTTACAGATAAACCGGCTGGCTGCTTCACAGGGCCCGTCAGAATAATGGCCGTTTCTAAGCATCCGTACACAGTCTCCCTTGCCCGGGTTAGGATCTGGGTGGTTTAAGTATAATTCTGACGTTGGAATGCCTACAAATATTTTATAAAGAAAATAATAATAAGATATAAAACTTTCATCTGAATAATTTTGAAATCACATATTTATATTTTTCAGGGTTTGAATATTATTTCATGCGCCCTCTTTGTCTTTTTTTAATATTAGCTTCACACAGAAAGATAATAATAAAAAAAAACGGAAGCCTGAAATAATATTCAAAACCCGAGGAAGTAAAACGCTAATTCCTTCAGAAACTATCTTTGGGGATGCTATGTAGAGGGTCATTTTAGCGAATGGAAGGAGAGGAAGTTCTTGGAAAGAAAAAGGTATAAGGGGTGGGTAAGAATCTGGAGATCAATGTGTACATGAGTGACGGACGTATGAATCCATCCCTCCCATGGTAGTGCAAGGCTGTGGATCGAGGGAATTCGACTGGAGAGGTAAAAACGTTTCCATCAACCAGTCTCTCCTGATCTGGCCCATCAAACACAAAGAGGGTAAACGCCTCCACTGTTAAGACCTAGACAAACCTCACCCCGTGAACCCAGGCACCCCTGCTATATCACCAAACATAACCATTTGGATGGCATACGGCAGGAGTGTTGGTTATCGAACAAGTGGTTGAGGGCGGTGGTACCCATTGTAAGATTAATAATTTTTTCGAAATCTAAATATGATCACAATAAAAAAATAATTCGCAGTAAAGAAAGTTTCATTATGTTTTATCAGTATATAAACTTTAACTTTAGGGCTATTCATCTCTTTTTTAAATTATTTTCGGCAATCCCCGTATTATCATCGGGGCACACAATATTGAGAATGAAATATTTATATAGTAAAATTAGAAAAAAACAACGTTAAGTGGATACCACTTTATTGTATGTATCTTTAATATATAAAACCAACCGGTTTAGTTTTAAACTGAACCTATATCAGGATTAAATAAAAACGTGTTAATATGATTTTATATAACCCTGATGAAGGTTAAGCTTGAATCGAATCCAGTCGCTTCTATGTATTAAAGATGTATAAAACATTAATTTACTTTATTATAATTATTAAAATTATGTATGCCCTCAAAGTGTGTTCCACATTTGGAATTTTATACAGAATGTTAAGGGTGGTACGAGATTTACTTTAAACAGTGATTCTCGAGATTATTTGCAGTATCAAAATGTATATAAAATTTTGATCTCTGATGACTTTTTTTATGTTTTTACAAAAAAAAATTTCTTCAAAACCTAACCAAAAAATTCTTCCACCTGTCGATACTCAATCGAATAACCAAACAAACCCTCACCCCGACTCTTATTGAACAAAAACTATTGATATTTATGTATTTTATCAAAATGTCATTTTTACTGAATGCTGAGCGAAAGAGACAACTGCACCTCGGGCTGATAATACCTATCACCGGTAAGATACAATAAAGTAAGTAAAGTCTGGACAATAACTGAAAGTGATGCTTATCCAAAATCTCCAATACGAGAAATAAAGCTATTTTAGAGGAATTCCATAAAAAGACGCAAATAATAAATACACAAACAATACAAAAATAAATATTTGAAGCATAAGAAAATGAAAATGATTAAATACCATTGATTGCTACGTAGTTCTGTAGTTTGAATAAGTCATGTATTCCGATCCACACAAGGCTGGTGGAACTGGCCATGTAGGTTAGCAATAACCTCATTTCCTCCTCAGAGGTTGGCACCACGAGCTCAGCGCCTTCCAAGGAACACATGGACACTGCCTGTCTCCAGCTCAACGCTGCTAAATGTTCTTTAAAGAACGCTTTAAAGGCGGTGGAGTAAAAGTAGTCATCCCTGAAGAATGGCTCAGGATCTTCTGCCGACATTACTAGAATAAAACTCAATGTTTAAAATATTTGCAGGAAACAGAGAAATCGTAAAAGGTTTTAAAAAATATATCAATGGGTATTAAGTGGTAATATCGAATAGCACAGAATATCACAACAAAGTGGTAACCCAGCGGAAACAACTAGCGATAAACCGCAGAAGAGGCAGACTCAAAGAGTCAAACTCCATCCTGAAATGTGGCGCGGTGATTTATTTAAATAATGTCAATTAGCACTTGCTGTTAATGCCAGATGGCAGAGAAAATCACAACCAAGTGGTTACCCAGTGGAAGTGACAAGCGGCAAAAAGTAAAAGGGGCAGGTTGACTGCATGGAAGTCAATTGAACCGGAATGGAATCCGGAAGGATTGGCAAATAATGACAGGATGACATAAATCAATGAATAATATCGACGGCAGAAAGGCTAATTGACATAACTAACATTTTGTCGATTTTCACTTTTTGATGCCATTTTACTTGAAAAAATAGTGCGTCGATCTGTATACTCGAAGTTTATATATTATGAAAATTTTAAAGTTTTCCCCCTTAAAATACCTACTGTTTTTCCCGGAAGTCTGACAAAAAATTGATGTAAGCCATGGAAAATCCGTCGTTTTTTTAATAAAATGCGGGTTACTCCCTTTAACCCGGGCGTATCCAATGTTTTAGTTGTTATTTACTATGAAAAATTATATGGTTACGTCAAATAGCCTTTCCGTGTTTTAGGAAATATTTTCGCTTACGGTAAACGGCTGACTAAAGTTTTAAGTTTTATTTCGTAACATTAATCCTATAAGTTGTGCCGTATCGAAAGTTTTTAGTAACATAATTTGTAAGTTTAAAAACTTTATTAAAAGTTGAATACTACCACAGATTTGAAGACTTTTATTTTGTGGAGAACGTTACACTGTTTTAATCGAAAATGCGTCACGCTCCAACATCGTGTTATTGCATCCTGCTTCAGCGTTCAGTGCGCATCCGACCGATTTTATTTTTTTTACTTGAGCTCCACACAGGAGGCCCTGAGGAAAATAATTTCCCTCAAGGCCTGCTGTGTGGAGGTTTTTTTAAGGAAATGAAGGAGAGGAGAGTTTTGGGAAGGAAAAGGTTTTAAGGGGTTGGTAGGAATCTGGGGTTCAGTATATCATGGTCATCCGCCTCCAAGACCTAGACAAACCTCAGCCCATGAACCCGGGCACCCTGCTAAATCACCAAACGTAGCGAACCACTTGGGGTGACCTATGGCAGAGGTGTTGGTTATCCAATAAAGGTTTCCGGGGCGGCGGTACCCATTACCCGGTATCCATTCCCATGCAGGGTGAACGTGAAGAGTGTGATGAATTGCATTAATCAACAGTGAAAATAAGAAAATATCGTAGCTTCCCACTTTAATTCAAAAAGAAAATACCAATTAATTATTAAACAGACACACCTGCGACATCTACCGGTTCAAAGTAAATTGAATTCTTGTTGACGATAGGGATCTACAATTAAGTAGATTGAGATGAGTATTAATAAAAAAACCACAGATGGTATTAAAAATCGTCACGAGACAGGGAAAGACCCTTTCTTAGGCGCAATAATAAACACAAAGAATGATTGATTAACCAATCACAAAAGTGGAGGGCGTATTCATATTTTGAACAAAGAAATGGACTTTGAACTAGGTAATTAATCAGAGATTTATGGAAAAAAATATCGTCATCGACCGAAAGATCAATATACTATAATGTAAACAGGGTCTCACGCCCGGTGCATCAGGTACAATGACCCTAGATTTAAGATATACAATCAGTGCAATGAAGGTGTTGACGACCGCCGTTAACGAACAAATTAATCCATATTATGTTGGAAAAACTAGGCAAGAAAATAGCAAGAAAATTATGATCAGAGGAAAGTTAAAGAAAAGACGTGTAAAACGTAAGAAAAGCTACTGTAGGGTTATTCAGCCGTATAGCGAGTACATAGAAAGTCAAGGAGGCCAGATTAAGAGGAAAGCGTACATTTAACATTTAAAAGGAAGAAAAACGCTGGAAATTAGGAATGTCACTTTTAGATGAAGCAATAACGTCAAGGAAAACGATTTGGAAAGATAATCTAATGAAAAAAATGGACGATTAAACGGAAGTGTTTATTGAACAATATAAGATTTCGACTTAATTTTGCGTTTTCAGACGAGTTTAAATAGATATCGTTATATATTTGGAATAGGGAGGTCATACTAGTTACATTGCGTTAGGTAAATCAAACAAAAAGGGTTGTTTTACGTCAATTGTTTGAAGAGAATTCTATGAGAGATAGTACACACTGCAAGGAAAAATGAAACATTATTTGAGTTGACGACCTCACACGTGATTTTGTTGTTTAAACAATAAGAAAACGAACATGGTATTAGGCGATTAAACCCATTTTAATGGCTTTTAGGACGATAAAAATTATCATTGGTCTTAGGGACAGTTTACATTAACTAAAAACCATTATATTTTATTACCCTCGAATAAACGCTGAGTTATCGGTCGGTACATCGAAGTCCAGACATAAACAAATGTCAAATTTTAAATTAATGTAGATTTAGGTAAGAAAGAGACGGAATTGTAGGATGAACCATATGAAGTAATAAAAATTGACATATATTTAAGGGCCGAAGTGGAAGTTTCTCCTATGAAAAAATGTGGAAAATAACATAAAAAGTAGTAGCATATAGAAAATGAAATTTTCTATGAGGTGACATACATCGAAGACGAAACGGGGGGTAGTAAAAAAGAAAATAAAAACAATTAAAAGATGATTCCGTAAGGAAAACTCATGAAAATTCAGAAGTATCGATGAAAACAATAAATTTGGCTTGGAATGTAACTAATCATATAGATGTGGATAATAACATAAGGATAAAAGAGGAAATTCGTAGGAAGAGTGTTGTGAATACAAGAAAATTCTAGGGGAAAGGGGAAAATTCAGATATACTACGTAAATAGAGAAAATACGGGTTTTAATGGAAAAATTCATACAAGTAGCAGTGAGATAGAGTAGAATTTATAAAAATTGCAACTCGAAATTGCATAGTAAACATTTCGATATGGAGATAATCATGATTTGTGATAGGTACGGAAAAATCGAGACGTAAATATAGTTATCGAAGACGGACCTTTTACGAATTGAGAAAAAAAATAACTAAAAAATTATGAAATTCAAGCTAATTTTGTATGACCAACGGCACAAAAAACGATAGGGCAATTTAAAACAAAGTAACTGAATCCGTACCTTGTAAGTATGAAAATAAGAGACAGAAAGCAATGAGACAATGGAAATAGGGCTTAAGGAACATTACTCGATAATAGTGAAAGAATTTCAAGAGTTTGCGCGTTGATAGACATGAGATTGTTTTGTAACAGGAAATTCAGATACAATCTTTTGGACCTGAGAGGGGTTTAAAAGACAGAACTTAGTGATTTTTCGGCAGTCAGCGCCGGTTGTGAAAATTTGAAGGTTCGTGAAAACGTTCGGTAATTTACTGGTGGAAAAATTCTAATTAGTTAGAATCACAGGACTTAGAAAAATTTCATATTCGAGCCAGTGTCTTATAAAGATTTAAAGAAATTCAAGTCAGTGAAAATAAAAATAAAGTTTACGTTCTATTTATTTGTGAAAAGCTAAAAGTGCTGTGATTTTGTTTAGTGAAAAATTCAGTTTTTAAAATCAATAAATATTGTATTTTTGGGACTTAGTAATTTCGCGACAAGTGTCGGTGTGGTAATTAAATAAAGTGATTTAATAATAATAAAAATTAAAAAGAAGTTATAAAAATTATGTGCGTTCAGTTTAAACGGAGAGAGTTCTACTAAATATCAAATATTTATATTAATGATTTAAAAATAGTGCAGATTAAAAGAAGTTATAAAAAATTTATGTGCGTTCGGTTTAAACGGAAAGAGTTCTATTAAATATCAAATATTTAAATCAATTAATTTAAAAATAGTGCAAATTAAAAAGAAGTTATAAAAATTTATGTGCGTTCAGTTTAAACGGAAAGAGTCCTATTAAATATCAAATATTTAAATCAATTAATTTAAAAATAGTGCAAATTGAAAAGAGATAATAAATAAATAGTGGGCGGCACATTCCTACCACAAAGTGTCAATCTATTATTAGATTCAAAAATTTGGAAAAAAAAAAAAATTAAATAAAAATAAAAATGAATGATAATACATAATAATATTTTATTGCTAAATAAAAGTAACGATTATCATTTCGAAATTAATCGAAAAAAAAAGGTTATTAAATCAACTAGTTTTGAAATAAAATGCAGTTAGAACGATAAACATAATTTAATTTAGTTAGATTAAACGAGAATGGAATAAAATTGAAGTCGGAGAATTTTATTTGAATTTAGTTGATAACATAGGAGTAGGTATTAGGTAAGGAAACATAACAAGGTTTTACCGTGTAGTTCCCGGTCGGATAAAAAAAAACTTAAAGGGGTAAGTTACATAAAGTATAAATATTTTCTAGGTTCCAAGGAGAGAGCGGCATGCAGCAGACAGTTGGTATTTGAATTAATTTTATAACAAAGTATTACTTGCTTAATATGTGATATGTATCTATATTAAAATATTATATATAAAATATTATATATAAAATAGATATATCTATGTATATGTATATATGTATATATATAATATATTATTCCAAGAAAGGTTTAATCAAAAAGAAACACACTTAAATAAAAGTAAAGGTATCGATTACTAATACCTACTTAGAACGCACTATGCTATTTAAAGAATAGTTGTGTGCTAGAAAAAAATTTCAAGTTCATATTTTATACTTATTTTATTAATATATGTACTACTTATTATAACTTCAGCTAATATAAAATGATAAAAAAATGAGTTATGATATTAGAATTTATTTCAATTATAATATAATTGTATATATCAGTATATTTATTTATTGAGGCAAAATATATATGTATATGTATATGTATGTAAATTATAACTACATTTATTTGGGATCAGGTTAAGACATTTGCGAAAAAGAAATTACCATTATTAAATTCAAAAGGAAAAAAAATTTGAACCATATAAGCTCGCGTTCAAGGATGTTCCAAAAGTAAACAAATGTCACTCGTTGAATCTAGGTCACGAAGCCAGCGGGAATGTTTACATAATTGAAATGGTTTATAAAACAACTCGGTCATTGGGGCACGGGGTCAGATGCCTTAAAGGAAGATGTCCTTGGGTATTAAATAGATAATTGACAAGTATTAATATTGTATTTAGATATAACTTTAGGATGGGACAAAACCATAACGTTGCGCAGTTATATATAAAAAGGGGGTTAAGCACAATCTTTAATTTGAACATGAAGAGATAAATTTTGAACTGAACAATTGAAAATAAATAGATTTATTATAAGCTAGTCAAATAATAGGTACATCAAACATTTGGAAAATCACGGGTTAGTTTAGGAGTGTATTGAAGAATTACATGGAACATAGACATCAATCATCTACAAGAAGCAGTTGAAAAATCACGGGATAGCCTAATAAAAAGTATCAATCAGTTACATGAGACAACTGAAAAATCACGGGATAGTAAAGATTTTACCAAAAGTTGAACCTTGGGGGAAAATTTAGAAAACAGTTCAACAATAGGAGGCAGTGGTCGCTCCTTAAAAAACAAGGACCATTAACCAAACACATAATAGAGATGGAAATCTCTTAAATAAAATTGTCAACCAAACAAATCAAAAAGCTTGGAATTTTCGGCACTCCAGAACAAACCGAGAGAATTTCTTAATCTATTAGTATCTATTAATATTTCCCACTCTTGGTATGTATATATTCGGTCATCGGCTAAGGTTTTGTGCAGAATTCCTTCCCACGAAATCCGAGCTCGGGATATGAGACTGGCTAGTTACATATTGCGAGTTATAATCCTACCCAAACGTATGTTTACATATATATCTTTCTATGTACTGTACATTGGATGATGTGGACCCGCTTACAGCAAGCGTTTTAGACTCGACAGAGTTACTCTCACATCATTTCTTGTACGTGGAGGGAGGATTCACGACCCGTAACTCTACACAACACCGTGAGTATATGATTGCAGATAGGACGAAACCGGTTCGCCCTAAGTAAATAGTAGACCTTGGAGGAGTTGGAATTTGGGGGTTTCGGGACTTGGGGAAAGACCTGAATGACGTGCACGACGACATGGAAGGTTGACAGAACAAGGTACTAAGACCCTCTGGAAAATCGCGTCGGCTGACTGTGCGAAGTTCTAGTTGATCCTTGACCATCCTGTTTACTTGTAGGAGGATAGGAGCCAAATTTTCGGCAGAAAAAGGGTATTCTGAGTTCGTCTAATATGCAATCTATTAATTACATTAACCTACTAAACCCATCTTTATATGTACCTTATAGCAGCTGAATCGGATTGGAGAGATGACAAGCAGATACAATCAATCATAATCAAATTTACTAACAATTAACCATTTGAGTCATACTTAATTATTTGTTCAATTAAATATGCGTAATTCGATTAGTACAGGTTATTTACGAGTTCGTTAGGATGTAGGAAAACATAATAAACGACGGAGGAAAGTTAGCTCATTTAGAGAAAGTATTTAAAGTTAGATTTGCAAGAGAGAGACCAATACAGTTTGAAACTCAACGCTCTGTCTAGAATCAAGAAGTTACCACAAAAATGAAAGTAATTAAAGTCCCATATCATAAATCAAAAAAATTACACAACGTTTGATGGAGTTTAATTACAACATAAATACGAAAATATTTACGTTCAAGGTCGTAAATAACGTATTAATTAGTTAAGTACATATATCTCTAAAGGTATATAGTGCAAGGGAGCTTTAAGTAGCTTTCTGTAGTTATCAAAGAAAATAAGGGTCCAATTTTCATGAAGGCTTGTGTGACGTAGGGAAGGAATTTTCCATCCCTACTACACACATGCAAAGCCTTAAAAAATTTAAATATCGATCAGAGCCAAAAGAAAAGTTCAAGAAAACTTGAAGGGATGAAAGAATTCCAAAATTAGTAAAAAAAGTTAAAAGAGGAGAAAGGACAATTATTACGACTGGTGCCAAGTGCCCAGGAGTAGAAAAAAAAGAAATCAGCATCAAAAGATATAAATATTACAAGAGGTAAAATCGTGGGTGAATATTTGTGCTCATGGTCATTGAGAATGGTCTCATACGATAGGGGTCGATTAGTAAATGAGAAAAAAGCAGGTCTGCCGACCGGCAGCCTGGAAAACGACGGAATCTTCCGAAACCCGTCCGTTCCACAGTGCTTTCGCGTGCCCCGCTAGCAACGACTAAATCAAATACATGAATGAAACCAACGAATTACTGTAGCCTAGATCATACTCCATTGAGGAGTTCTTTGATCAGCCGGCCACCAGCCTGGACGTTTTTGGTGTACAATTTTTTAAATTTAAAAAAAAAAATCCGTTTTGTTTTTTCAAAAATGTTCTTGTATATTTTTTATTATTTTTATTTAATTATGTTTTTAAAAACATCTATTCTATAAAAATAAAAAATAAATAAATGATGCATATACAAAAAGTAATGCTATACATATAACGATATAATGACGACGTTATTTAAATAGAGCTTAAGAAAATAAAAAATATGATGTGCATAACTCTATTTCTGAAAAAAATGGCAGTTGCGAGCTGTCAACTTATTGCCTTCGATATGAAAAAAACGGTTGTTAAAAAGAATATTTCGCCGTACCTCCCATTACAAAAATGTTTTTTTTTTATTTAAATGTGGTTACATCAACTAATTGTAAATCTGATTCCCTTCGAAGAGGGTTACACCATGGTCTTAGGAGCTACAAATAACACAAAAGAGGTTACGCCCTTTTTGCCTTTCCGTAAATTAATCGCACACCGAGCTTCTCATACTAGATATTATTGGTTACAGCCAAGCAGTCGTAAAATTTTCACAAAAAAGAATGGATGTAACCACCAAAATCATCATTTTTTAAAATAATTATATAGATCTAATTATATTGGTAGAAACATATACATTATTCTGTTGTTCATTGTAAAAATCAACGAGATAGGGGTTTCCATTACTATTTTCTGAATTTTTTGTTTTATTTTTTCGACTTTCCCGAAAGTAGAGGATTTGCTGGTTACGTCAATTAGCCTTTCTGCCGACGATATGCACAGAGAAGATCAAAATCAATCCTGAAATATAGCACGATGATGATGGCTAAACGTGATTTAATTAAGGGTAACAATTATTATAAGCAATAATTGTCAGCCTGAAACACTCATTTCCCACCTGAAAACAAAAAAAAAAAAATATGTATATGTTATGATTAAGGTTTTCACGGGTGTAAGATGTAGAACAATTTTCTCGGTTTACCCGTGTAACGTAGTCCTTAAAAGGACTTTTTAACTCCTGTAATTGGCCTCTGAAGATGGACAGTGTGATCTGTCCGAAACGTCAGGAGTTTAAAAGTCCTTTTAAGGACTACGTTACACGTGTAAACCGAGAAAATTGTTGAAAAAATGAAACACTAGTATATATTGAATTATTTGGCGGGTATTTGATAAGCCCCATAGCTCAGTGGTCAGAGCATCCGACCGGCAATCAGAAGGACACGGGTTCAAGTCCCGTTGGCGGCAAGTATCTTTTCTCGGAAGATATTTCAATGTAAATGAGTGTTTCAGGCTGACAATTATTGCTTATAATAATTGTTACCCTTTGTGCTATGCATAAAAATCTTGTCTAAACGTTAGTTTATAAATTTAAAAAAAATAATAATTTAATTAAGCTTCATTACTTAAGTATTACAAGAAAGTAGAAATGTTTAAAGGTTACTTACCTTCTATACAAGATGTGCATAGAAATCCCAGTAGAAACAATGCGATAGGAAACATTTTACAATAAACCAATGCGGTTGTGTTGCGCCAACAAGGACAAATCTGCGACAGGGCGAGATAGTGGCGCAAATGAGACTGATTTATTTCTGGAAAGAACTCTATTTATACCCGCAGCGTACTTTAAATGTTGTGATAAACTTAAACCCGTGGCGGTTGAACATATATGTTGCGTTATGAATCTATTTAAGTGTATGAGACTTCTTATCATTTTGACCAATTAATTTTATTTTATCAAACCGGGTACAGATTACTGTAACGGAATTCCCATAGTGTGGACGCCTTTTTTTTTTTTTTTTTTTTTTTTTTACATTAACTCCACACAGGAGGTCCTGAGGAAAATAATTTCCCTCAGGGCCTATGTCATCTGGGATGCTGTGTGGAGAGTCTTTTTGAGGAGAGGAAGGAATGAACATTGGTCTTGAAGAGACCCATGTTGTAGGAAGGAGGAAACACAGAGGCCGGCAAATCATTCCACAGCCGAGCTGTTGAACACAAGAACGAGTCGAAGAAACGACCCGTTCTCATGTGACAAATGTCAACCGTGTACAAATGTTGGGCACGCGTTTGGCGTGTTTCCCGACTATGCACCGGTGCCGAAGGGATCAATGATGCTAGTTCTTCAGAGCATCTTCCATTGTAGTACCGGTAGAACAAGGATAGCATTCCCACCCGACGCCTGTGCTCTAAAGATTGCAATCCGTCTGTTAAGATGGGAGAATCTATCAAACGGACCGCCCGTTTCTGCACAGAGTCGAGGGTATTTTTCAGGTATTTTGGAGCTCCAGACCAGAGATGGCTGCCAAATTCAACCGTGGGGCGTACTTGTGATTTGTACAAGGTTAGCAGTTGTGTACTATTAAAGTATCTGCGGGCCCTGTACAGTACGCCCAGTTTTTGGGAGGCTAACTTTACTCTGGCTTCGATGGAGCCCCCATACCTGAGCTGGTTACTTAGGGTTACACCAAGCATATCAATGGAGGGCCTGTTCGGAAGATTGCTTCCGTTGAAAGAGACTAGATTTTCATTTCGATCCCTTTTAGACGTAATCAAACAAGATTGGGTCTTTGAAACATTAAATTCAACGAGATTATTTTTACCCCAAGAGAAAACACTCTCGAGGTAACCGTCCATTCTTTGTTTCAAAGCCCTACGAGCTGTTGGAGTTTGTGAGCCCTTTGGGGGCTTGTCAAACAAAAAGCTATCATGAACTGTACTGTCATCCGCGTAACAGTGAATTGGTGCACATGACAAAAGGTCGTTGATGTGCAACAAAAACAAAGTCGGAGACAGAACCGATCCCTGCGGGACGCCAGCATTTATCGAGTGTGAGGAAGAAGTGAAACCATCGACTACCGTCTGAATCGACCTCTCCCTCAAGAAGTCGGCAATCCACATACACAAGGATGCGGGAAGTCCGTAAGAATGCAGTTTGTTGACAAGTCCTCGGTGCCAAACCCGGTCAAAGGCCTTGGAGATGTCCAGTGCAACCGTTTGGGTCTCACCGAAACGTTCCAGGCATCGCCCCCAAACATGCGTCACATACGCGAGAAGATCACCGCACGAGCGGTTCCGCCGGAATCCGTATTGACGGTCGTTAATAATTTTGTTCTTCTCGAGGTATGTGAGCAGTTTGTCGTTGATCACATGTTCCATCACCTTAGACAGAACTGATGTGATCGCTATGGGGCGGTAGTTGGCCGGGTTGGAGCGGTCACCCTTCTTTGGAATAGGATGGATAACCGCTTTTTTCCAACCAGAAGGCACAGAGCCAGCCTTGCGAACAAACATAGCATTTCAACTCGTGCGCGCCGCAATCCACAACGTGGATCCATCCGTGTGGACGGCTTGTTCGTGTCTATACTGCAGAACGCGCGTGAACAATGGAGGACTTGTTCTCGACAGACTGAGCTATGTTCACCGCTCGCATGCCGGAAACAGATGCGAGTAGGTACATGTTCGGTTCGTGCGCGCGCTGAGTCCACACTTATGAAATGTTCCTTTCATGTTACATTGCATGTTACGTTTCAGCAATCTGTACCCGGCTTTATATGCTTGTGGTGTTACATTTATTTATTTCATTGTATTATATTTATCTATTTTGTTTTAATTTTGAAATATTTAGAATAACTGTGATACTCAACTTATAAAATGAAATGTAAAATTCCATCAAGGTGTGTAATAAGTAAATATATATGTAAAGTGATTTTCCATTCCATTTTTACCATATTTCGTGAACACAGTTTTTTGTGTGAAATTTAAGGTCCAGTTTCTTTGCAGAAATTGATTAAAGACAACGTCATTAACCTCTCAGACCTCGGGCCTTTTTTGTCGAAAGGTCAAAATATTTCCGCTTTGCAATAAAATCCAAATAATTGGAATATTTTTCAACGTATCCAAAAACAAGGCAAATATTTTATCTACAAACGTTATCTCACTATTTTGTCGATTCATGTAAAAATAATTTATAAAAAATACCCACACTTCCTTTTTTTTTCAAATTGCGGACGAAACTTTGGTTTTAAAAAGCTGTACATTTTAATTATTTTGTGGTGAAGTTTTAAATTTTAATAAAAAAACGTGGTGTTTTGTCATTATAACAGAGATCATATTTCTAACAATGATAATAAGGTAGAATAAACCATTTCCATGAGACCTATATGAGTTGTTCAGAAAAGCGAATAAATTAGCGAAAGGGGTAAAATAGCCATTCGGCGCCATTTTATTTTTGATATTTGAAAGGTCTCCGTTAAACGCCGATTCTAGGTGCGTTTCAGCTTTCCATCAAATTGTAATAAGCCGACAAGCTTAACTATGATAGTTGTCCTCTTATGCTGAACACAATTGGTTCAAAAGCTGAAATGGACTTAAAATCAGCATTTAACGGGGATTTTAGAACTGTCAGAATAACTAAATGGCACTAAATGGCCATTTGTTGATAATGTTTCGTTTGATTATCTGTGAAACAACTCGTCCTAATCCTAAATATTTACACTACGAGACACGCCCATAAGGCACTTCTCGGCTTGGGATGGGCGGTGGCTTAGAGTTACTATATATATATTATTAATCAATTACCATATTATATTATTTTTGTTTTTAAACTAATTTTTTCAATTAGTTTTTATTGAGGAAGTCTGATGTAAGCGTACGGGAGGTTAAGACGAGAGGTTCTGGGTCTGTGTCCCAGTTGCGACCGTTATCTTTTGAGTTTTCTGAACTTGACCTTTTTCATATATTCCTTAAGAATAATAGCGTTATCTTATTCTTCAATGGTATTTTACATTGACAGGAATAACCTTACAAAGTTATAAAAAACGAGTTCTAATTAAAGTTGAATTTTATGGTAGTTTTTAGTGAACAAACGGCCTCCGTGGCAGAGGAATGAGTCTCTCAAAGCACAAATCTAGAGATCACGGGTTCAGATTCGTGTTATTTCACATGTGATTCTTTAAAATAACATATGTAGAATATTTGCAGCTTAGAGTTAATAATACTCTCTGTATCGCCCTGTTGAAAGATCGTTAATTGAAATGGCTTTAGCCTGCACGCTTCATGGTCAAAATAAGAGGAAAATAATTACTCTCTACTTCCTATTTTCTAAAATCTGTGTGAAAAACCGGAAATTAAAGAAACAGTCTCAGAAATGTTATCATTTATTAGTCTAATTTTAATAATTAAACAGAAAATAATGGAGTAATCACAGCGATAATAATTATTATGACCATTTGACCTTAGAATTGCCAGAACACGGATAGGAAAAGGGAAATAACATTTTTTAAATAAATGATATCTTTCATTAACATCCGTCACCCGCCCAGATAAATTAATAGGTCCAAATCGCAACTGCATCCGTCCAAATATGATTGCGAAAATGAAGTGATATATATTTATTTACATTGTGAGTTTCAACAGCATTAATAAGCGGTAGATAACACATAAGATGGTACAATACCCTCATAATGAAAGTTTCCTCAAAATTCACATTTGTATAATTTCCGGTGAATTCGTATCTATAATTACTTTTTTTGTCAAACAAACCCCTGGGAATGTAAGTTCTTTATATTTCAGATTGATAAAAGCAATACCTTACCATTTATATATTTTACGTACAATGATTTTAAAATTTTATAACCCGTTTTTCAGGTATAAAGTTAGCGGTAAGCACCAGATTTTATTTTTCTAAACGATGAATTAATAACTTTAGACGATGAATTAATAACGTTAACGAACATTTTAATTATTGGTACCCGTTCTTCAGATTTAATTAAAATTAACCCAGTGGAAAGAACGAATTTCCAGGCTTGCAAGGCGAATTCGACCATACGTCAGTCCAATACGCCATGCCGCAAGCGTATATTTCTTTACACGCTTTCTTCACTTACGTCGTTAAGCCGCTGTTACCCGAATTTCTACCGATTTCTTACTTATCTCCCGTAACTATTTTAAGTTTTTAAGCTGTTGAAAAAAGTGCGTTACATATATTTGAAAATAATATCTAGAGGCGTTCGATGCCGCGACGCATATTATATGTTCCTCAGATATTATAATTCCTCCGATAGAAACAAATCGCGAAATATACTCCGAAAATTATTATAAACACGTTTGTTTCAGTTATTGTACAAGTTATAGTTGTAAAAAAAATCACAATGTTTCTTTAAATGATACTTAAGAACCCTTCCACGAGATTTTTGCTCTATTTTAAAAGAGTCGAGTTGTACATTTTCACAATTTTGGATCGATTTTATCGCTATATATATTAGCGCGCACCTCTAACATTCGTAATAACATATCTCTCCATCTTCTTCTTTCAGAGCTTGGATGCGGCGCAAAGATTCCCACAATATTTTAGAGTGTTTGGTAGGGCAAATTCGAGAGTTGGTTCGACTAATGCACTGGGTCGCGAGTCGTAATTTTTTTTAGTGTATTTTGTCGTCTTAAGTATTTCTGTACTGTGTGGAAACATGGACACTTAGAGCCAGAGAAAGAAATCGGATAGACGCCCTCGAAATATGGTGCTGGAGAAATATGCTCAGGATTCCATGGACAGCCAGACGTACAAATGTATACATTCTGGAAGAGCTGGGCATTCACAATAGGATTTCAAATCTGCCTACAACATATTATCTTAAGAAATTTTGGACACGTTGCTCGCAAAACTCAGGACTCCAACTTGGTGAAAATCATCGTCACTGGCAAAGTGTTTCTCATAAGAAACAGAGGAGTGACCAAGTTATCACTGGCGTGTGGTAAGTCCGCAGTTCCCACGCAGCGCAAGGTCGCAAGGAATGGAAGGGTCTTGGCCACCATACAAATTGGAGTAAAGGTCACAATACTCAGCGATGAAGAACCGACTTGAGTAGAACCTATTTTGAAAATCACCTACCACATCCATTCCAGTGAATTCGACAACAAAAATTATTATTTTCCATTTTGAAATATGTATTACATGGGTACTTCACACACCTGTGAAAAATCTCAAGTCCAGATAGTCTGAATTCTCGACAAATCATTTTCAATTTTGAAAAGTTTAGATTAGATTAGAATTGGTTAGTTGGTTTTGGTATACGGGTGGGTACTACGAACCCTTTCAACTCATTGAAAACTAAAAACAGTGTTAACTCTTCAGGCCACGTGCCTATTTTGTCGATAGGGAAAAATATTTTCGCTTTGCAATAAAATCAAAATAAATGGAATATTTCTGAACACATCCGAAAACTATAATATAATATAATATAATATAATATAATATAATATAATATAATATAATATAATATAATATAATATAATATAATATAATATAATATAATATAATATAATATAATATAATATAATATAATATAATATAATATAATATAATATAATATAATATAATATAATATAATATAATATAATATAATATAATATAATATAATATAATATAATATAATATAATATAATATAATATAATATAAAATAATATAATATAATATAATATAATATAATATAATATAATATAATATAATATAATATAATATAATATAATATAATATAATATAATATAATATAATATAATATAATATAATATAATATAATATAATATAATATAATATAATATAATATAATATAATATAATATAATATAATATAATATAATATAATATAATATAATAATAACACCTCTTTGAAAAATCATTCAAAGCTACGGGGGCATACATTAATCACGTAAGCAGTTTTTCTTCCAATCTAGACCTCCCCCACCTGGGTGAGATAAATTTGGGCCACTTCGCCTATTATTTTGGACCCCCCCCCCCCTTATGAGATCACGTAATTAATGTTTGCCCCCTATGAAAAATAAAACTGATAAATAGTGCATAACCCAACGTTACCTATTTAACCAGTGTTTTGTGCATATTTTTTTATCACTAAATGACTTTTCAAAGAAGGTGATGCGTTGAGTTCATTCTGAGTTGTCCGTTCACGATTTAAAGACCTCATTTGAGTTTCTGTAATAGTGTTTTGTGGGTAATACACACACATTTAATTAATTTCATCACAATTTGGTATTTTCCTCGGTTACCTCGAGCGTCTGAAAAATAAAATCAATCATTATTCATCTACATTATATTTTCATCAAACTTCGCAAGAACACTTTGTGGCGTCATTAATGATTTAATGAAAACAAATAAGTTTGTAAACACCGCTGTATTATTAATATTATCAACATGTTTCAAAAACAAAGTTTTCTTCGACAGGATAAGAGATTGATATAAAAATAACAAAAGACAAACACTTGTAAACAAATAAGAACATAAAAAAAATATTAAAGGGACAGGTGATTAATTACTTACAACTATCTGTTTCTGTGTTCTGTACCCGAGAAGCATACGGATACAAGTCCAAAATTTGAATGAGTTTTTTGATGCATACTTGATCTAAATTTTCATGTTTATCAGTGGCAGAAAGATACAGGTCCTATCATGAAGAAAAACCGGATTTTCAAAAATGTATATGGATGCAACTACCTTTGATGCAACAACTATCTTGGAAGCAGAAAGATGTTCCATGGACTTGCGTCTTTATGATTTTGTTGCATTTTGAGTATTATTACTCAAATCCTACGTATTAGTATTGTATGATTCAAATTATACATTACCACGCTTTCTATGTAAGGAAACAATTTTCAAACATTGATCCTTTCATAATACAACACATGTCATAACAAAGTATTCCACTTCATTATGAAGCAGATGGACTCAAGTCCATATTTTTGTTTGACTTGCAGCGTTATCTTTTTATAATATTTTTAAACGCCTTACATATAAAATAGTTCGTTTTATTTGCTCGTTTTTAAAACAAAACTAATTGATTTAATAATTACTTTTTTGTTATCTATCAGCATGGATATCCGCGGAAGTTATGAGACCATAGTTACAGAAAACATGTTTTTTTGGCTCTCCTGAACATTTACCTTTTTGGACTTGCATCCGTATGCTTCTCGAGTACAGATTTATAAACCCCAGATACATTATATTTATTTATTAAGGATCTTGGTTACATAAATGCATTTAATTTGACAATATTTAGTGTCTAGTGTTTTGCCTTTTGTAAGTTTAGTGTCAATTTTTGAAGTCATTTAATGAAAAATTTCAATGCAATTAATTGCATTGATTTAAATTAATTTATTCACTTTAAAAACATTACAAAATTAATGTTTCGATTTGATTTTAAAAAAATATAAGGAAAATAAGTAGTGCCTTACTGATAAATTCCCAACCTTACACAACTAACAAGCAAACATTAACCCTAGAAAGATAATCTTATTTTTACCTACGTTAACACACGCCTTAAAGACGTACTGAAGTTTAAAAGTGTATATTTGACATATATTACCATAATAACACAGTTTGAAGGTAGTTGAATAATTAGTTTAGGGCTTTATACTATAAATTAAACCAAAATAATTATAAAATATGGATCGTAATTTAAAACATAACAAAATTCTGTAAATCACTCCCAAATCAGCAATAATTTTTTTTTTTTTTAAATAAAAAATTATGATTCATTTTATATCTAAATCGGATTTTTTTATATGCCATGAGAGTTATACTTACTTAAAAATAATAATAAAAAATATTTTTTGAAGTAAAACTTCTTTACCCACGCTTGACTTGGGGAGTAAGCTGGTGAATGCGTGACGAGAGCGTTACGAAAAGCGAGGCGAACGCCTCGTATATTACTGTAGGTAGTGAGAGGTGCGAGCACAAATTTTATTTCTCTTTTTCTCTCATAGCCAGTTACGTTACACAGTCCTGGCCTATTGTTTGTTTCACACTGAAGGAGCAAGGAGCAGTGCGCGCGTACATTTTCTTTCTCTCTTCCTATCATATAGATGGAGCAGAAGTTTTACTTCAGTTGTGTGGTCTAAGTCTAAAGCACACTCGTTTTTTTGTTCGCTAAATCACATTTATACGAACAAGACAGAAAGTTACACAAAAGCTAATCATACGTCTTTCGGACGTATGGTGTATGTATATCTCCGAAATTATTGTTCTTACCATGGTGACACAGTCGTCCCGCGCAAGCTCTGCTCGGCAACTGAGCTAACTGAGATAAACGGCGCGCTACATTGCAAAATAAAAAAGACAGCAATTCTTGTCGCAAAGACGTAGATTATCTTTTTAGGGTTAATCAGTCGTGCCAAATCCAAAACACGCTCATTAGCAAGGCGGTAAATGTGTGAATACAGATTTTTTATTAGAAGCATCAAAGCTTGCTGTCTAAATTCTGCTTCGTTGATGTTAAATATATCATTATCCGAAGTGATTCTATTTAACGACGAGTCAAACCTGTCAGTATGACCATTGGCGAGTTAGTTCTGCAAGCAGGGAGATAAAACAGTCTATGCTGTCGGTGACGGAGATAACCATCGGGAACATAGAAACTAATGCTCTCCATGATAGTCGAGTTTTCCAACCATCCACGAATCAATCTGAAGAAATGTTATACAATGAGCACATCCTTTCTGACCCGTAGGTAGTTAGTGCATTCCGGGCTTACCCAAGTGTAGGATAGAGCCACGGGTAGTAGCCTTACTGGCGCCCCAGGAACCAATTTACTGGATAACCAACACTTCTGCCGTAGGTCTACTCAAGTGATTCGCTACTTTTTGTGACTTAGTAGGGGTGCCCGGGTTCATGAGGTGAGGTTTATCCAGGTCTTGGCAACGGATGCGTCTGTCCACCTGTGGTAGGCCGGATCAAGAGAGATTGATTGAGAAAGGCCTTTTGACCCTTCCAGCCGGACTCTCTCGACCCATCGCCTTGCACTGCAGTAGGAGGGATGGCTTTTTCCGTCTGTCACTCCTGGACATACTGAGCCCCAGATTCCTACCCACCCCTCATACCTTTTGCCTTCACAGAACTTCCTATTCTTCCGTTCCTTAAATATACCTTCCGCACAGCATCTCCTAAGATGACATAGGCCCTGAGGGAAATTATTTTTCTCAGGACCTCCTGTGTGGAGGTAATGTAAAAAAAAATACTCCCTCAGTTAGAGAAATCTCAGGAAATTTTGTATAATTTAAGGCACATAGTGGTAGGGATATGACTTTTACATAATTAATCGATTATTTATTTTTCTTAGCATGAAAAATCGATTTTTTAGAGAATTAAAAACGCTTAAAAAAATCGATTTTTGTTGGAGCAAAATCCATTTTCAATCGATTTTTTTCATAATAAATTATTTTTTCACATCCCTCTTCCGGACTACTGCGATGTGACATATATAAATAATCGATTATTTTTCTTAGCATGAAAAATCGATTTATAAATAATCGGTTTTTTAGAAAATTAAAATCGCTAAAAAAAATCGATTTTTGTTGGAGAAAAATCGATTTTTAATCGATTATTTTTCCGCATTCCTACAGGTGGTGGGAATTGTAAGCTCGATTCTTCGAAATTCACTTAATTCGGTTGCGTTGGAACTTTTCATGGGTGCGTTAGTTCAATTTCCGTGGCGTAATTACGCGTCCATTGAATTCAATGGACGCTATTTTATTACCTTGAAGATTTACGATTACGGTGCCGTGACGGCATAAAAGTAAAAAAAAACATATGTTTCTTATCACAATAATGCTGCAACTCTTTCAAAAGATGAGTTACACAATATACGTAGGTCTGTTTCCCCCAAATGAAAAAAGGAATCATTTTCTTGCGCAAACCGCTTCGCGACGTCTCCGTACACCCCTACAATACTATTGGCCGTGACGATAATTTTGAAAGTATGAAATATACAACTTAACACATTTTCGACCTAGTGATATCATAAATTGAATTGTAAACATTTTACCTACGATGTAAATAAACAAATAAATAAATAATTCGGGGATAATATTGAAGTGTGAGTGAATTTCAAAAATTCGTTTCGCTTTTTTAAATATATAACGCTGCAGCTCTTTCTTATTCACTAAATAACAAACGTCGAAAATAAGACAAACGGTTAACAAATGTCAATACCCATAGTTGGAGGCCGTGTATGTAGGCCAGATGACCAAAAGGCAGCAAGCCCTTGGCCGAGAAGTGACTAACGCAATATATTAGGTAATGACTTGCTTACAACACTGTTGCTCCCTATTTGCATGGCGTGGTCGCTGTTACTCATCAGGAGGTATATGATGACCGGGTTCAGCAGGGAGGCTGTGTAGGCCAGATGACCAAAGGGCAGCAAGCCCTTGGCCGATAGCAAGGTGTTGGCAGCTCCTGCAATCCAAAACAAGCGTACTATACAGGGCCCACAGATACTTTAATAGTACACAACTGTTACCCCTCTGGTCTGGAGCCAAAAAATACCTGAAAACAACCCTTGACTCTGTGCAGAAACGGGCGGTTCGTTTGAATGATTCTCACACCTTATCAAACGGATTGCAATCTTTAACTCAAAGGCGTCTGGTTGGAGTGCTGTCCTAAATGGAAGATGCTCCGAGGAACTAGCGTCATTGATTCCATCGGCACCGGTGAATAGTCGGGAAACATTCCAAATGCGTGCCCAACTTATGTACACGATTGACATTTGTCACATGAGAACGGAACTCTTCTACGACTCGTTCTTGATTTCAACAGCTGGGTTGTGGAACGATTTGCCGGCCTCTGTGTTTCCTCCCTCCTACAACATGGGTCTCTTCAAGACCCATATTCACACCTTCCTCTCCTAAAAAATACCCTCCACACAGCATATTTAAAGATGACATGTGGATGACAACCGAATTCGATGTGGATTTTGGTAATGGGCACAAATATTAAAAAGCGCATGCGTGGTGTAATAATACCAGAAAGTCGTTGCCTATAGCAGAGGAAGAAACTATCAAAGATATTTTAACCTACTGTTTTTTTTAAATATTGTGTTTTTTTTTTAATATTAATAAATTTAAGTTAAGTCCAAGCAAACCAGAATCAGTAGAATTGCGACATTTCCAATCTGGAGCATGTGGTGAACTTGATGGAAAAAAATGTTGGTAAAAATAAAATGTTTGAGGAAGGTCATGAAAAACGGCTAAAGTCATTTCTAGCAATGCTCAGTGTTTTCATACGTAGGTACTAGCTATAGGCAAATACGCACAAAGAAAGTAATTTTACTGGCACCACTTTCGAGACTCTTTTAGGAAGGAATTGTTTCTAATTTGGAGGAGTTTTACGAAGGAAAGGTTCCTGGGAATTTATAATAATATTTTAAGAAAATTGGACTTCAAAAAGTTTATGCAAGTTGAGAAAAGCATTTATTGAAAAGTCTTGTTTTGACTTTCTTTATTTTTTTTTGTTACTTGTATAAATTCTAACATATAAAAATTTATATTTGTTTGTTTGTTCGTATTTTATGCGCTTCCATACCGTTTATCCGATTGCGATAAAACTTTGGTGATTTGTTGCTCGCAAACCTGCGAAGGTAATGGTATATAAAAGTAAGCTCTGGCCTTATGGAAGGAAGGAGGGAAAGGGTAACGAAGAAGGTGGGGTTGGCAGGAGGGGGTGACGAAGTAATGGGAAGGCGGGGAAGGTGGAAGGGGAACGCAGGGGGGGAAGGAGACGCGGGAGGAGAACGACGACACATGGTAAAGGAAATGAAGGGAGAATTTTTTATTTGAATGACACGAATTGAAATGCAACGCATGCCGGGTACCAGCTAGTTAATAAATAAATAATAATGGGATAATCTGTGTAGGGGCGTTTTTGTAAGAAATCACCCCAAAAATGCCATTAATAATGCCAATAAATGCCATCAATTAATCATTGAAAATTCTGTGGTCCAATATATCTAAACTTTGATGACGTTTTTGATATTTTTGCGGAACAGAAAGCTTGGAGAGATGAATTAATTAATTTCTCTTTTTGTTTCATTATAAATATGTAGGTAATACCCATGCTTTTGAAAACAAAATTTATTAGATATTTAACAAAAATGCACACAATATTAGTAATACTGTAGGGTAAATTCTTAAGTGATTTATTAAAATTCAATTACAACGTGACGATTTTTACTAAGGAGGTCCCCATGCGATGAATTTAGCCATGGGCGATGAGCCTCAGATGGTATAGTTACGCCACTGGTCACAGGAGACCATATTTGTCCCAGTTCAGAAAGGTCTCATAGAAATTGTTGTGTCTCCCTTACTATCATAGTGAGAAGTATGATCTATTCTAAAGGAAAGAGAAAACAAGCTGGTGGCTTATCAAGAGTCGGGCGAGCATCTCGATTGTGTCCAGGTTTTCCACAGTTAGAACAAGTAGGCGTGTCTGCGTTACATTTCGACGCAGTGTGGCCGTAAAGTTAACAGTGTCCACATTTTAGACTGTCAATCCAGTCCCTTACGGTATGTATTTGCCAGTCCATAGCCAGTTTAGAGAAGCAAATGAGGGCGTGACGAACAGAAAGAAGAACTCTGAAGATACGAGTACACAATCCAGTATGAGGTCCTACTTTGCGAAGGAACTACAACTTATCTTTCAATTCATTCAGTTGTTAACTGGTTTGTTCATGAGTTTGCTGGTGTATAGCCAAGGTGGTTTTCTCGAGGGGCAAAACTTGAGGTAGACCATTGACAGCTATCCGAGAAAGTTTATGAAAAGAAACTGCCGCTTTCAGACCAGCATCGGATAGGGTCGGTGCATTGGCAAGTTTGATGGCCTCTGCATCGGTACTCGGATGCACAACTAAACCTCCGTTCCTTATTTCACGTACTCTCATGATTGTGATTCCCAAAGATGGTTGGTTTGGGCAGTTTTGAAAGTTTAGACTGTTTAGAGGGGAGTTTGCTGGAAAGAAGTAACTTGTCATATTTTGGGAAGGTAAGTACCGCGTGTCTTGCGGAAAGTATGGGGGCATTGTTTCTAGTGTTCGGTGGAAATGTAGGAAGGGCTTGGTTGGACGTAATCGAACTCCATGTTCTGTTCCCATTTTCTAGTGTTTGATCAGAAGAGATATATTTGTAGGTCTTTAGTTCTCGTTTAAGTTTCCCTAGTTTTACACCTATTTGACCGACATTTCCCAAAAGATCGACAAATTTGGGGGCGAGTTTTAATATTTGATGTGTCCATTATAATGATGTTGAATAGTTTAAAATAGAGGTTGCCTTTGCCAGGAATGGCTGGGTCGGGATTTCTATATTCATTTTTTATTATGAGCTATTATTTGGTCGGTAGCGCCTGTTGGCAGGCAACAGCTATAGCACAATTGGTGGCGCCTGTTTGCAGGCAAAAACAATAGCACAGGCAATGTTTTATTTTATTTATTTATTTACGCCCTAGTGGGCTTTTACAAAGATAGATAATAATAGTAAGGCAGGTATGTAGTACACAATATACTTATAATGATTAATAATAGTGAAAAATAAAATTAAAATCATACATTTCATTAAAGTAATTATAAAGACTTCGTTTTATAACTAATATGGAATCTGCAAACATGTCTACAATATTCCCAAACTTATTGCCAAAATGATGTAATCTATTTATAGGTGTATCAGCTTCATAGTTTGTTTTAAAATTGTCACAGAAGAAGGTAGCACTTTGCCTCGTATTTCTGGTCGGTACGTAAAATTTTATTTTGGCGAGAATTTCAGGATTGTCAATACAATTATTAATGATTTTATTTAAAAGAACAAGGTCAGAGATGATCCGTCTATCTGACAACGTAATTAAGTTGAGTCGTTTCATCAAAAGGACATTGTCAATATTTTTAATTGGAATATTCAGCTTAAATATAATAAATCTTAGAAATTTGTGCTGTACCCTTTCGATATGGTCAGAATGTATTTTATACAATGGGGACCAAATGGGCGAATTATACTCTACCTGGCCTCTTACTAAAGAAGTGTATAATATTTTCAAACACTCTAGTGACTTAAAATCACTTTTGTTTTGGTTGGAGTCCGCGATGGCAGGTAGTTTGTATTTTGACAATAACAGCGGCGGCCAGTGTGTGTTTAAAATTGGTCGAGTAATAACACTGTTTTTCTACAATAGTTCCACTAAAGTGGAATATCCACTACTTTGCTGAAATCGATAATTGTTTAACTTTGTTTGGGAGGCCCACAAGATTTGTTTGGTGATTGAATGTTTATTTTTTTGGAGGCAGATATTTTTGATAATATTTAGGAGCAAGATTAGGCACGATCTTTACTTCAAGGAGCGCAATCTTCACATTAATGAATTTAAGCACTTTTCTATAAACTTTTAATGTTTTAATCGTTAGTAAACGGGGAGATTTAATTAAAATAATTTATATACATACCTATACATGTAATATATTCATGAGAAATTATATTTTCAGGTTACAATCGGATTAAACTCAAATCATTTTTTTTTTTTTTTTTTTTTTTTTTTTTTTTTTACTTTATTTATTTCCATTTCTTTGTACATAGATATAATGTATTATAGCAAATAGTATAAAATAACATAAAATATATTAACAAATAATATGAATAAGAAATGAAAACCCACTAAGGCACTGCCTGAGTGTGGGTAATATTAAAACAAAATACTATATTTCTAAGTACCAACTATACAAACATGCATTGATCAGAAACTGTATAAACATATAAATGTATATAATATATAACCTTTACAAGGATGTAACTAACACCACGTGTGTAAAGAGAAAAAAATAAAAAAATAAAATTATGACTCATACATACGTCCATAAATCAAATGTATAAAAAAATCAATAAAGTTCAAAAAAATAACAAAAAATATTGATTAAGTATTGTTAATTCATTGATAATGTGATACTTGGTAGCTAAATAATTTAAATTATTATTGTTCAATTTATTTTTGAATTTATTGTCGTCAAGTTCTAATCTCAGCTCTATTGCTAGTTGATTAAATCTCACCACTTTGTTGTACGTGGAGTAGTGTTGTGCAAAATTGGTATGTATCCATGGGTCGACAAGTACACCATTAATGCATAAGCAATATGTTTTCCATATTGCTCTAAACGCGTACCATGGCATGGTGCGGCTATACCACTTCTACTTATAGAATAATCTTTGTGTATTTCAGCGAGATGACGGCCAAACGCTAGATTCAGACAATCCTTAGAAAATTCATATTTAAATTACTCATATTAATGAGTATATAAAAAAAGATTAATTATTAATTAAGCTTTTTTTGCGTAATTACAATTTACATTTATTTGAGTTGAAAAAGATCCCAGAACTTCCACTCCTTCCTTTCCTTAAAAAGACCATGCACACACAGCATCCCCAAAGATGACATAGGCCCTGAGGGAAGTTATTTTTTTCAGGGCCTCCTGTGTGGAGCTAATGTAAAAAAAGATCGATAACACTCACGTACGATCTCTCGCTGGGAATAGTTTATGACTACTCATTGTTCGAAATTGGTAAGCCCGCCCCTATTGACTACAATTCTTTACTAAGACACGTTTCTCATCGGCTTCAGATTGGAATTTGTCCCAATTAAAATTAATAGTGTCCCAGATATCCTAATTAATTTATTATTTGGTTACCGTTCCTAGTTTTTTTTTTCAAATAGCTGTTTGTCCCTATAAAGCGGTGTAACAATTAAGCGGAATCGACTAAGATATTTCGCACATCCCATAGAAAAGGATTTTAAGTCAACGTTTTCTGTTTTACGTTTTATGCCTGAATTGTAAAGCGATTGTGATTGTCTATGCCCTATGAAAACCGTATTTACGTTAGGTCACCCTCACATTCCATATCTTTATACAGGGTGTTAAGGGACGTACTTGACTTACTTAAAACAGAGATTCCTGACATTATTTGGAGTAAAAAATGTAAATGAAATTTTGGTCTCCGGTGACTTTTTTTGAAAACTTTTTTTTTTTTTTTCAAAAATTTTTTCTTCAAAATCAAACAAAAAAAAATTCTTCCGAACTTCGTCAGTGGTCACTCAGCCGAGAATTCAACCAACCCCTTACCCCGCCTCCAACTGTCCAACACCTACCATTTAAATATGTTTTTGTAAAAAAAAAAAAAAAAAAAAAACATCAAAAATGTCACCGGAGACCAAAATTTCATTTACATTTTTTACTCCAAATAATGTCAGGAATCTCTGGTTAAAGTAAATCAAGTACGTCCCTTAACACCCTGTATATTAAACAAAGTCGGGTTAGTTACACCATTTATAATTCAAGACCGGATGAACCCATTTTTATGATTTTGATTTTTTGGATTTTTTCCGCCCCGAATAGCAGAATAACTATTAAAACATCGGAAAAATTCACGTAAAAAATACATTTCCTCTTACATTTTGTATGAAACGAATTCTCATCTTTTGAAAGAGCTGCAGCAATATTGTGATAAGTATAACATTGAGTAGTGGATGAATTCCAAAAATTCAAAAACGTCAAATTTCAATGCGCTGATTGTTTTGCTTTTGTTCTTAAAAATATAATGCTGCCCCTCTTTCTTACACACTAAATGTCAACAGTCGAAAATGAGATAAACGGTGAATGTATATCTGCACCCCTCCAAAGGAAAAATACGATAATTATAATAAATCTCCCTCACACGTATAAAGAAAATAAAACGCGTTTCCCCTATGTAAGTGGAAAAGTAAGAAAATCACAAAAATATAAATCTGTTCACAACGACATTTCTGATGCTGACAAAAACAAAACACGGAAAATTGCACATCGATTTTTAATTTTCTGCGATTGATAGCAATAATCTAAAATGGACCACATTTTCCTACTATTCGTAAAACATTTATTGTAATTATTTGAAACTTGTAAAACCCTTGGCCATTCGCTTATTTTAATACAAAGATATTGAAATGCTTTATCTATTATGGCCATAGATGTCGCAAATCCGAACTTCGTTGACTATTTTAGAACGATATATAAAATATTATTTTTTATATTTTTTCCCGCCGAATTGTTGATCAGTTGTTTCCGTAAAAAGTTCAGTCCTTTTTCCATAAATATGCACCTTTCATTATCAAGTATACCATAGAAAACATACAGAATTCTGAAATATTCTATGTTGACTCGAATAAGTATCCCTCACGGCAGTTTCTAGTAAAAAAACACGCAGGATTCTCGCGATTATAAACTTTACGATTTTTTAATATTTTTTTTATAAATCCTATAAATATAAAATAAACGGTAAAATACAGATTAATTCATTGGCTATTTAAGATTTTATATTTCGATGTCAAAAATCATAGGTATGATTTTATTAATGTTAAATATTTAAAAATGACCTTCTGGGAAATCTCGAGCAATCGAGGCAAATTTATTTATTTCGCATGATCGCTTCAGTGGGTAGGGATCTGGGTGTCAATGTGTGCATGAGTGACGGGCGTATAAATCCATCCCTCCCACTGCGGTGCAAGACGATGGGTCGAGAAAGTCCTGCTGGAGTGGTCTCTTTTAACCAGTATTTCTTCCGTTTATTTTTATTTATTGTTTACATAAGTAATCATTATTAAAATAATTAAATATTATTTGAAAGTCCACCTTCATTTTCCTGTTTCAAAATTATTTCTTTTCTCTCTCCTCTAAAATATTTGTTTTTTACATTATTAATTTACTACATCCCAACCCCATCCTGAAAAAATTGCATCTTCTCTCTTTATTTACCTAAGCCGCATTCCGCAGCTCACGCCCTTCTTAACTTAAATTCGACTATTGAGACCCGTTTAACTTTGACGTCGGATCAGAGATTGGCCCAATTAAACGGAATGGTGTCCCAGATAACCGAAGTAAATTAGTATCGGTATCTTTGGCTTTTGTCCCAAATAACTGGGTGTCCCAATAAACAGGTTTACAAATTAAGTAATCGACTGAGTCTATTATAAAGATGCGATCAATTTTACAAGGAGGAGGGGGAGAAGAAGGGATAATATATATTGCTTTTCAATATGCATTCGCTACGTTTGGTGACTTAGCAGGGTGCCCGGATTCATCGGGTGAGGTATGTTCAGGTCTGTTCACCAGCTGCGTGGATAGGCCGGATCGAAAGAGTCCGATTTAAGGAGACCCTTTGACCACTCCAGCTTGTTTTTTTCGACCTATTGTTTTGGTAGCGGGAGGGATGGATTCACTCCTAGACACACTGACAACTAGATTGCTAACCTCTCCTTAATTTTTTCTTCCCAGATCTTCCTCTCCTTCCTTCCCTTTAAAAAACCCCACCACACATCAAAGACATCATTGGCCCTGAGTCCTAACCACCCCTCTTACCTTTTTTCTTCTCAAAACTTTCTGTATTTTCTTTCCTTAAAAAGACACACACAGCATCGAAGGAAATTATTTTCCTCAGGGCCTCCTGTGCGGGGTTAATGTAATAAAAACACTACGCTTGTAATGGCCTGACTACATGAAGAAAATGGACAAATGTGAAAAGTTTTATTTTTATTTTTTATTCCAGTAAAAAGAAAATTACATTTTCACTCTTTTAATTATAAATAATTAAACAGATTAAACTAAACCAAATATTACAATACTGCACTTTTCTATTTCATTGCTTTGTTTATCAAGTCGCTCGGAAGGCAATTATATAAGTTGCCCGCCTCGTAACCAATGATGCGACGTTTACCACGTTGTAAAGTTTGTTGTTTATTTTGTATAATTATTTATTTATTTATTACACACACTAATGGAATTTTACATTCTTTGTTTATAAATTTACAATTTGGGAGGCGGGTATGGGTACCGCCGCCCCGGGAACCATTTATTGGACAACCAACACCCCTGCCACAGGTCACCCCAAGTGGTTCGCTACGTTTGGTGACTTAGTAGGGGGGGCCTGAGGTTTGTCTAGGTCTTGGTGGCGGATACGTTTGTCCAACCACTGCGTGGCGGGCTAAATCGGAGGAGACTGATTGAGCAAGGCCTTTTGACCTCTCCAGCCGGATTCTCCCGACCCTGCGCCTTGCACCGCAGTGTGAGGAATAGATTCATACGTCCGTCACTCCTGACCACACTGATCACTAAATTCCTACCCACCCCTCATACCTTTTTCCTTCCCATATCTTCTTCTTCCTTTCCCTTAAAAAACCCTCCACACAGCATCCTCAAAGATGACATAGGCCCCTAGAGAAATTGTTTTCCTCGGTGCCTCCTGTGTGGAGCTAATCTAAAAAAAAAAGTTAAGTATCACAGTACTTTTAAATAATTTAAAACTAAAACAATAAAGAAAAGATAATACAATGAAAAAAATGTAACAAAGAAAGCTCATCATAGTAAAAAATACATTGGTAAAAATGTTGATAAGTCTCATATAAAAATATATTCGATGTAAAAAAAAATTGCAGAAATTATCCACGACTATTTGTGTCTTGATGTATAAAAGAATTGCAATAAACAATGTTTATTTAATACTGGTTATTCTTAAGGTGACATATATATCCTAGATCAGAATATTTATTTCCGAGATTATGAAATCTCGGAAATAATACTAAATAATTTTAATAAAATAGGTTTTTTATTTATTTATTTGCTTGTAACATTATCTATAACCTTGGTTAGTATTTTTCTCGCACATGAATAAATAACTGTGATTTTCACAAGTTATAGGATGCAGCTTGAAGAGTCCGCGCTGTGCGCCCTGTAACTGGTAGAAGACCACGCAGAGAAAATCCGTTGGGAAACCTGTCCCCGGGTACCAGTCGCTGTAGCCCGCCTCTGAGAGGGTTTTACCTGGAAAGGTCAATGATATTACTTTCAAGAGTGAGACATTTTAAGATTTATTTTTGAGATATCATGCCGTGTTGCGAGGTAGGTAGGTTCTAGGCTAAAGAATAAGGTAGTGCAACACAGCCTAATATCACAAAACACCAAAAATAAATCAGTTTTTTTTTTAAATTAGCTCCACACAGGAGGTCCTGAGGAAAATATAACTCCTCAGGGCCTATGTCAACTTTGAGGATGCTGTGTGGAGGGTCTTTTTAGGAAAGGAAGGATAGGAAGTTCTGGGAAGGAAAAGGTTATTATGGGTGGGTAGGAATCTGAGGATCAGTGTGTCCAGGTGTCACGGACGTATAAATTCATCCCTCCCACTGCGGTGCAAAACGATGTTCCGAGAGAGTACGGCTGGAGAAGTCAAAGGGACTCCCTCAACCATTCTCTCCCGATCCGGCCTGCCATGCAGTTGGTGGGCAGACGCGTCCGCAGCCAGGACCCGGACAAACCTCACTCCATGAACCCGGGCATCACTGTTAAGTCACCAAAAGTAGCAAACCACATAGGGTGACCTGTAAAAGAGGTGAAAGTTATCCAATAATGTTTCCTGGGGCAGCGGTACCCATACCCGTCTCATAAATTGTTACATAATAAATAAAAAATATATTACATAATAAATAAAAAAAATATTACATAATAATTTAAATGTAATGTTGATTACATAATACATTTAAATTATTTATTTATTAATTTTGTAACAAGTGTTGCCAACTCTACTTTTAATTAGAAGTCATCCGAACTACTGTGGTTCATTAGAAGAAATAAACAGGATGTCTGAGCAATGGATTGACGGCCGGCGTAGTGCAGCGGTAAGGCTCTTGACTCGCACACCGAAGGTCGCGGGATCTAATCCCGGCGTGGCAAATAAATTTTATTTGGCTAATTTGTGTTATTCACATTTTTTTTTTTTTTTAAATATTATATAGTATATTTGTGGCACGTTCCAGAGTGGAAGATACTTTCAGTATCGCCCTAGTGTAAGACCACCATTCAGAATTGAGACGTTGCTTGTTTAGCTTTAGCCGTGTTTGGTGATCAGATCTGCATAGCCAGGTACTTCCCCACCTTCCTCTTGCCCATCTCCTTCCCCTCCCCACTACAATCATCCTCACAACATACTCCAATTGGGGGTGCCATAGTCCCACTAGCTCCAGACGGGAGCAGTTGGGACTCTTGTGCGGTATTCATGACTATGTAAAAAAAGAAAAAAAAATGGAAACGGTATCTTCAAATTCTATTTTTTAAAATTATTATTTGTAATTATTTCAGTAATTTATTTGGCGATATTCAATTTTCATCTATATCCAAAATAGATTTAAAAAACAATCGTATATATACTGTTGCGTATGTATGTACGAACAAGAATGTGAGCCGAGCACCAATTATGGTAAAGGAAAGAAGCAACTTATGGTAAAGGTAATATCATTCCGTTCCCATAATTCGTGACTCAGTTCGCATTCGTATTCGTACATGTATACGCACCCTCAGACTTCTGTTTTACAACTGTTTACAAAATATTTAAAAAAATTTTTTACAAAATAGGGAATATCAAGGAAAATTTCCTCACATCACACAGAAAAGTCAAAATCCGCAGCGATTCACGATAACCGCCGGAATTGAATTTGACATTTTTAATTTGTGTTCGGAAATGTTACTTAAAACTTTGGGATCTACGAGCAGATACGCGAGTAACAATGTACAATAATCTTTTGGTGGAATTGCTCCTCGGTCCATTCCTTCATTATATTCGTCTAATGTCCACGTTAAGTTAATCCGCTCCAGCATTATAGACAATAATAGTGAATAGCGTTTTTAACGATATATGACAAAAATAAATTTAGGTCATTAATAATTCACATTACCTACTTGTAAGGTTTTTCACCAAACAACATTAAAGTGAGCTACAAACCCGAGGCAATTAGCCCACAGGAATAACCAAAATAATTAGAAATTCCACGATCTAAGACAGTCAAATGTAAGACTAGTCTAGTAGCAAATGTAATTAATATAATTGATTAAAATCCTTGTAGACCATCCTCTCCACCTCCCCCAAATGTTATACATATATACCATAAGCTAAGAATAAATTGTAGTAGTCTGAAGATGGCTTTGACGAGCTGAAACCGGTTATTGTCAATAAATTAAAATAGAAATAAGTTTTAAATTTGTTGTATTATAATAAAGAATAGCGTTTGTTTGGCACAATTTATCTGGAGATATTTATTTTCCCAAAAAATGCCTGTCGAAAATAATGAAACTATGTTTTGTTTGTAATGCGTTATTATGCATTATTAGAATACTTTCGCAATTAGTTAAAATAAAATTAGAAAGCGTTGTTCTTACCATCGATTGTCCTTAATTCTCCCTTCGTCACTAATTTAGTGACGCCCACATAAACTCCGTTCTTATTCAAGTTCTCTGACGTTGAATCGGCATACTCAGTGAATATATCAGCGCAGAGTTGGGCTTCCTCTGCGCTGTTTAAGATAATGAGGTGAGCTTGTTCCGCCGCACACACTTTGTACGCTTCAGTCCAGCTGGTGGAGGTGGTGTGGAGTTTGTAACAGCTGTCTGGCATAGCTGGGTAATGTTTGTATCCTGCAACAGATAATCCACATCTCCTATTTAAATACCAAATTCGTAAATTAACAATTGGGATGGGAAATTAATTATTCTGGTAGATAGCGGTCACTTCGTGGTTTGACATTCTTAATGAAATAAAATAATTACTTTGTTTATTTTTGATTTATATAAATCGTAGTTAAAAAATAAAGTTTTTTTTTTATAACCTCAACAGAGGAGGCTCTGAGGGAAATTATTTTCCCTCAGGTTAAAGCTAACTACTCTGCTCCTTTGCTTGTAGGTCAGTATGCACACGCTAGATACACGTTTGCTTTTTAAAGAAAGAAAGGAGAGGAAGTTCAGAAGTCGGTAGAGGGTAAGGTGAGGGGTGGGTAGGATCTGTGTGTTTTGTGTGTGTAGTGACGGAATCAATCCAGTCCTCCCACTGCGTTGCAAGGCGATGAGTTGAGAGAGTTCGGCTGGGGAAATAAAAAGTCTCCCTAAACCAGTCTCATCCGATCCGGCCCGCCACGCAATAGGTGGGCAAATGCATCCGACACCAAGATCTAATCAAACCTCACCCCATGAATCCAGGCACCCCTGCTAAGTTACCAAACGTAGCCAACCACTATGGGTAACCTTTAGCAAAGGCGTTGGTTAAGCAGCAAATAGTTCCCGAGGCGGCGGTACCCCTACCCGCCACCCAATTATTGTTTTATTTAAATTAATTAGTCATTAAAATCTTAACCCATTAAGGGAGTTAGTCGTATTTAACAAGGAAACTGCCTCCGTGGAAGATACTTACGCTCAACTGTTGGTAGTAAAGTCGCGGATTTTCATTCCAGTAAAAAAGCATGGTTTGGTTGAGTTTCTGGTAAGCTAAAAACACCACTCGTTTGCTTGTAGGTCAGTATACACACACTAAGTGGCGTCTAAGTTTGTACCTTTGACAAATCTCGGGATTAACAAATGTATGTACTTTCTACGGCGATTGCGAGCGTTTTTGATTGGAGAAATGATCCCCAGACAAGCTGCGCGTCCATCACCACACTCCCCACCTGACACATACGAAAATCAAATTCCGTACGATTGTATGGCGGACGAGTTACTGGCAACGATACGACACATGTGTCACTTGTTCGCTAAATACTGCCACAGGCATAGTTTTTGCTAGTTACTAGCATATTTGTGTATCTACGGCTTAAGTGGCCCTCATGAATGGCTGTTTGGATGTGAAGAGTGCAAAGGAACGCCAAATTGTCTTTCGTGCAAATATTCTCTTTCCTTAATGGGCTTTCAAATTATATCTGTATTCCAAGTACCAACTACGTTGTGGCACTAGGAGATATCGCTAAACACCCAATTACATTGTAGTTTAACATCAGTAAAGCGACCGGGCTAGGGTGTATATTATATATCAACGTAACACGGGAGGTTGCACAATGGGCCATGATAAATAATGTAGGTACTTTTAATTAAAATATAAAATAGACGTTCATTCGTACCTGTACACGCTTTCGGGGCGATTGGGTCCTCCTTCGGATTAAAAATGTTCTGCTCACACATGAACATGAGTTTGTTTGAAGAACATGGTACATCGTTCAGCTGGAAGGACCCGCGTGGGGTGCCATCGCGTCGCGAGAGAGTCCCACATTGATCCGTACCATTGGAGGGGCTCCCGGGGCCCCAGTCGCTGTAGCCTGCCTCCACGAGAGTCCTTCCTGAAAAATACAGATATTGGCACACATATTAAAGATGAAATCAAGTTGGTCAGAGGAAATACTTGAACATTTTATTTTGTTTTGGTCACAACACACACACCTATGTTCCATTCATTAATGACGGACCATAAATAATAGATTAAATAAAAATGAAATAATTTAACTTTGTATAAACCACTTATTTGATGCGCAAATCCGACCGGTTTCGGAACAAACGTTCCTTCGTCAAAGAACATTTAAGATGTCTTAATAATAATAATTTTTCTGAGTTTGCTAACCATATCATTGAAAATAACCATAGTTTTGAAAAAAATACAGGGATAAATATTCTTCATATTAATAATAAAGGAAAACGTTTAGATAACTTAGAAGCCTTGGAAATTAAAAAATCCCTTAAAAATAATGAATCTATTATTAACAAACAAAAAATATTGTCATATAGCCCAATCATGGATTTGTTCCCCTACCCACCCACTCTACACTAATACCTACCTACCCAATCTACATTATTATCTAGCAACAGCTCCACCCCTACCATAATAAAACATTGTTCGAAACTGTCAAATTAGTATAAGCTTTCCCTGACGAAGGAACGTTTGTTCCGAAACCGGTCGGATTTGCGCATCAAATAAGTGGTTTATACAAAGTTAAATTATTTCATTTTTGTATAATGGATAACCACAAAGTAATAGCTACATTCAAAAAAAAAAAAAAAAAATAATAGATTAAATATTTAACAAATCTGTTTAAAATTAGTCAATATCTTTAAGGTGACGGCCTAGGGATAAGGATAAGGCTCTTGACTAGCAATCCGAAGGCCGCGGGATAGAATCCCGGTGTGGGAAAATAAACTTTATTTGATTAATTTGTGTTATTTCACAATTAATTTATTGAAAATAATATAAAGTATGTTTGAGGCACGTTCCAGAGTGGAAGATACTCTCAGTATCGCCCAGGCTTAAGACCACCATTCTGAAATTAAAACGTCGCCTGAAATGGCTTTAACCGTGTTTGGTGACCAGATATGAATAGACAAGTACTTCATCACCTTCCTCTACACATCTCCTCCTCCCTACTACCTTCAGCCTCACAACATACCCCCAATTAAGGACGCCATAGTCTGACTGGCTCCAGACGGGAGCAGCTGGGACTCTTGTGATATATTTATACCAAAAAAAGGTTTTTTTTTTCTTTTTTCGGCCTTATTTTTGGTCCATCAACCATCGGTACTCCACTGAATATCATTGGAGTGGTACCTGAACATTCATTTATTAAATACAAAAAATAAGTTTCATCCTCACCATCGACTGTCCTGTATTCCTTCTGAGTAATTAAATTACTGATGCCCACCATAAAGCTTTCCTTGTGAAAATCACATTGCTGTGACGTAGTACCAGTAACTTCCATGAATATTTCTGCGCTGAGTTTGGCTTCTTCAGCGCTTTTTAAGATGATAAGATGCGCTTGTTCGGCCGCACACACTTTGTACGCGTCGATCCAGGACATAGCGGTGATGTGAAGTTTATAACAGCTGCGTGGCATTACTGCATACTTTTTATAGCCTGTAACGAAAATTTTAAATAAAAAAACGGTAGTAACACCTCAAGCAGGACCGATGCAATAAAATGAATTCCTCAATTTTAGTTAAAAAATCACCTACAAAAGATTTAAGTATTCCAAGATATGTGGGCATAAAAGCAATCAGTTACAAACTTAAACCATATTGTCTTCTTCAGGGAAGAAGGAAAATCGATATTTTTCTATTTTAATGAATAGATCACCTGCTTGGGGTTCAGTGGCAGAATAAAATGATTACTGTTCAGATAAAAGTTTACGGCATGAAAAATTCATATTTAAAAATTAAAAGCATTTTATTTTAATTTTGTATGCATACCTGAAGGACACTTATTATAAACTGGATTGCTGAGACCGGTCTTATTGTGTGCAATCTTCCTCTGACAAATAAACAACAGCCGTGACTCACAGGATTTTTCCTTCAGCTTTCTACCAAAGCCTACCATCATAGTGCCACAGTGTCCATCGAGATTGTCAGGCTGCCCGTCCTGCCATTCGTTGAATCCCGCATTCTCTAACTCCTGGCCTACAAAACCAACAAGAAACTTGAGATACAAACTCGTCTAAAATAACTCTTACGTTCAATTTATAGCTGTTTCCCTTTGGAGTTCAATAGCCAATATCAATTTCTTGGCGTACAGAAAGAACTCTAAGAATTTGAAAAAAAAAGAAAAAATTATAAGGGTGCCGTCTATCTGATGACATAGGTGAAAAACGTCTCCCAGATCATATCCTCCTGTTTTCAACCCGAGTCCCGCCAAGTTTTACACATTTGTTTTCTTTGAAAATCACTTTATTCAGTGTTTTCATAAATTACAGGGCATCCCTTGTGGCATTTGTAATGCTGATCAAAATATTAAAATAGTGAAAGGATAAATAATGTTTTGGTTTTTCAACAAGCTTTGATTTTGCGAAAATTTGGTAACGTATGTATGGCTACTAAACAAACAAAAAATTGGAATGGCCGCCTTTAGCAAACCAAGCCATCTTGTTAACGGATGACTTGGCAAGAAAAAAATCATCAATTGGTGACCTTGGTTTGTCATCACCACGTTCAGACGAAATGGGTTAAATATTTTTCTGGAAAAACTGAAAGCGGCTTTAAATGGGTAAGCATATAAGTATCAGAATAAAACAAAATATTATAATTGTTAGAACATAAAAAATTATTATACTACTAGTGCTATCTCTGCTGTAACTATATTATTGATAACAAACGTCAATCTATCGCAAAACGCTCTGCTGTTTCATTAGGTTATGGGCCCCAGTATAATTCTGAATCGGCAACACTGTAATAAAATTGATATCTAAAAGACTAAAGAAATAATGGGGATAAGTCATGCTGACAATATCTACCAAAACACAAATTTAACAAACATAATGGAAATTTAATGAGGTGTGATAAGTAGACTTTGAAGCATACCTTCGATTGTCAGATATTGCTCTGGGAGAATCAAGTTATGAAACCCAAGCCAAATATTATTCCTGTCGAAGTTGGTATCAAGCGAGCTGCCAGCATATTCATTGAACACGTCCAAACAGTATTGAGCCTCCTCGGCGCTGTGGAGGACCACGAGATGAGCTTGTTCAGCCGAACAGACTTTATATGCATCCATCCAGGTCCTCGGCTTACGGTGCAATTTGAAACAACGATCGTCCAGCTTTGTAAACTTTTTGTACTCTGGAAAAAATTATGATTGATAAAGAAGCATATCGAATTAAATACAAAAAGATTACATACAATTAGAAAATACGTATGTAATGTTCTATAGATTATATAGAAGATTAACTACTTGCTGAACTTACTAGAAATCCCGATAATGCACACGACATTATTTAGGTAGTGGCTAAAAATAAATATAAACGTTCACCTCTTAAAACCAAAGTTTCAAACCGCAATTTGAAAAAAAAAATATTTTGGAAATTAATTTAAAGGCGTCTTTTATCGCCTTTCAAAAAGGTTTTTAGGTTTCGGATGCGTTCACAAATATTTCCATTTAAATTATTTCCGCTTTGCAATAAAATGCAAATGGATTTTATTGCAAAGCGAGAATATAAGGCTTAAGGGATTCAATTAAATACTAAGCATTGTACGATATGTTTGGTTCCTATTTATATATGCAAAGTTCTGACTAAATCTTAAATTCTCATGGAATACGAGAAAATCAGATGCTTAGATTGTCGATTGCAATTCTTCTAGTTGTGTGTTCGCACCAAAATTAAATTAGTGGGTTTTTCCATACCTGTGTCGTAGGTTCCACAATCCACATTATCTGCCAGAGAGCTGAGAGCCTTCTTACAGATAAACCGGCTGGATGCTTCACAGGGCCCGTCAGAATAATCTCCATTTTGAAGCATCCGCACGCAGTTTCCCTTGCCCGGGTTAGGCTCTGGGTGGTTTAAGTATAATTCTGACGGTGGAATGCCTACAAATATTTTACAAAAAAAATAATTACAAATTATCAAAAGTCGACAACAATTTCATCTGAATAATTTTGAAATCACATATTAATATTTTTCAGGTTTTGAATATTATTTAATGCATCCGATTTGTCTTTTTTAATATTATACTGGAGCTTTATACTGGAGGTTAACATTAAAAAAGACAAGGCGGATACATGAAATAATATTCAAGTACTGAGGAGGTAAAAATTTTTTGGGGATGCTATGCAGAAGGTCAGTTCAGGGAAAGGAAGGTGAGGAAGGTCTGGAAAGGAAAAAGGTATAAGGGGTGGGTAAGATTCTGGAGTTCTGTGTCCAGGAGTGACGGATGTTTGAATGCATCCCTCCCATGGTGCAAGGCGATAGATTGAGAGAATTCGGCTGGAGAGGTCAAAAGCTTTCCATCAACCAGTCTCTCCCGATCTGGCCCACTAAACACAAAGAGTGCAAACGCCTCCACTGCTAAGACCTAGACAAATCTCACCCCTTGAACCCTGGTAACCCTGCTATGTCACTAAACATAACCGCTTGGGTGTCATACAGCAGGAGTGTTGGTTATCAAACAAATGGGTGTGGGTGGCGGTATTCATTGTAAGACTAGTGATGTTTTCGTAATCTAAATATGTACCTACATATTAAAAAAATAATTCGGAGAAAAGAAAGTTATAATATGTTTTTATCAGTACATATATCCTATTATGCATCTCTTTTTAAAATTAATTATTCCCAATCATTTTCAGAACTCTTCGTATTATCATTTTGGCACACAATATTGAGAATGAAATATTTATGTAAAGGAAATATATTCCCTTTATATTTGAATCCTGTAGTGTCAGTTATAATGCAATCATCAGTTGTCATTTGTTTTGTTATTCTATTATTTGATTGTAAAATATGAGATTTCATTAGACGAAACCATTCAAAGGAAAGTGATATAAATAAACACAAATTTCGTTACTTTGTTAAAAAACTTTGCAACACAAGTGTTTTAATTATAAATTAATAGAAAGGAATTAAACCTCCCAACATATTAAATGAAAGATTAAATCAAACGCTGGTCAATTAAATTAGATGTAAAATCAATGAAAATGACTCAAAAGCGGCTTGGACAACTATAGCGCGTAATTGTGTAAAAAAACTATAATGAAACGGAGCACACCGTCACTGGATATGCGCCTCAGTACCTACTTAATGGCACAGATGTTACGATTTTGCCAAATGAGTTAAAACTTAAAAAAACCGACATCGATTTGATTCAAGACAGAAAAAAAGCTCTGGAAATACTATAAAGTCACATAATTACAACAAGATAATTTACGATAAAATATTAACCAGGAGACATATTAACTTCAGAGTTGGTGATACTGTTTTTGTGGAGAATGGAAACAAACTAAATAGGAAAAAGCTCGACGAATTGAGAATCTGACCCTACAAAATCCTAGAAAAATTTTATCCAACTCAATTTACAATATAAATACTGGTCGAAAAAAATTAGAATCAAATTTTTTCCACATCTCGAAGTTAATTCCAGCACCTGCATTGATGAACCATGAAGAGGATATCGAAGATGAATGAAAATTTTGCAATCATTTTCTTACCCGGGGGGGGGGGGGGGATATGTAAAGGAAATATATTTCCTATAAATTTGAATCCTGTAGTGTCAGTTAGAATGCAATTATCAGTTGTTATTTGTTTCGTTATTCTATTATTTGATTGTGAAATATGGGATTTCATTAGAAGAAACCATTCAAAGGAAAGTGATATAAATAAGTATAAGTGTCGTTTCTTTGTTAAAAAATTTTGCAACACAAGTGTTTTATTTATAAATTAATAGAAATGAATTAAACCTCTCAACATATTATATTTATATAATTTAATTAGAATATAACAACTTAAGCTGAATAACACTTTATTGTATGTATATGTATATTAAATATAAAAACCAACCTGTTAAGTTTCAAACTGAACCTACATCAGAATTAAATAAAAACGTGTTAAATTAATATGGTTTTATATAACCCTGACGAAGGTTCAGCTTGAATCGAATCCGTTTGATTGTGTATAATAAAGATATATTAAATAAATTGAAATTAAATTAAAGTTATTTTATTATAATTATTTATGCCCACGAAGTATGTTCCACGTGTGGAATTTCTATACAGAGTGTTAAGGGACGTACTAGATTTACTTTAAACAGTGTTTCCAGACATTATTTATAGTGAAAATATTTACATGAAATTTTGATCTCCGGTGACTTTTTTGGTGTTTTTTCCAAAAAACTTTTTCTTCAAAACCCAAGCAAAATTTTTTTCCGCCTGTCGATATTCAGTCGAATAACCAAATAAACCCTCACCCCGTCTCTTTTTGACCGAAAACTATTGATGATTTAAGTTTTGAGAGGAAAACAGGTCGCCGAAAAATTTTAAAATTCAGTGTTTTATCAAAATATCACTCTTACTTCCTAGAATGCTGAGCGAAAGAGACAACTGCACCTCGAGCTGATAATACCTAAATCGAGGTTTTGTATTCCCCATTTTTCTCCTACAAAACTGGACCGATTTTTTAAATTTGTTTTAGTAACTGTTTAAGAAGAAAATACACTACGTCTCTACGTTTTGATTTTTAAAAATACAATGTCTAGTTTTTATTCTAAACGTCTAATGATGGCGTTCATACCGGGTAATTTTAACGATTTTTGGAGGGCCTTAACTCCTTTAAGAGGTAACCTATCAAAAAAGCAAAACGTACCAAAATGATAGCAGTTGATATCTATATTATATCCAAAAATTATTTGCAATCGTTTCAAAATCCAGAGAGGAACTTGAGGAATACGTTTGAACATATACAAAACCCCGCACGGATTTTTCTGAAGTTGAAAAACAAACATCAAAAGTATCACTGGAGACCAAAATTTTGAGTTCACTTTTTACTCAAGAAATAGTCAAGAATCACTTATAAGACACAATAAAGTAAGTAATGTCTCGACAATAACTTAAAGTGTTGCTTATCCAAAATCTCCGACACGAGACATAAAGCCATTTTAGAGGAATTACATTAAAAGACGCTACAAAAATAAATATTTGAAACATAAGAAAATAAAAATGATGAAATACCATTGATTGCTACGTAGTTCTGTAGTTTTAATAAGTCGTGTAGTCCGATCCACACAAGGCTGGTGGAACTGGCCATGTAGGTTAGCAATGACTTCATTTCCTCCTCAGAGGTTGGCACCACGAGCTCAGCGCCTTCCAAGGAACACATGGATACCGCCTGTCTCCAGCTCAACGCTGCTAAATGTTCTTTAAAGAACGCTTTAAAGGCGGTGGAGTAAAAGTAGTCATCCCTGAAGAATGGCTCAGGATCTTCTGCCGATACGACTAGAATAAAACTCAATGTTGAAAATATTTGCAGGAAACCGAGAAATTGCATGAGGTTTTAAAAATATATCAATTGGTATTAGGTGTTAATGTCGGATAGCACATAAAAACACAACCAAGTGGTTAACCAGTGGAAACAACTAGCGATAAACTGCAGAAGAGGTAGGCTGAAAGCGGAAGTCAATTGGACAAGGATGGGAAGATTGGAGGACTGGAAAAAATGATATGAGGCGACAAATCAATGATTAATATGTACGGAGGAGGTCAAACTCCATCCTGAAATGTGGCGCGGTGATTTATTAAAAAAATATCAATTAGCACTTGTTTTTAACGCCAGATGGCAGAGAAAATCACAACCATGTGGTCCAGTGGAAGTGACAAGCGGCAAAAAGTAAAAGAGGCAGGTTGACTGCATGGAAGTCAATGAACCAGAATGGGAAGGCTGGAGGACTAGCAAATAATGATAGGATGAGACAAATCAATGAATAATATGTACAGAGGAGATCAAAATCAATTCTGAAATTTAGCACGATGATGATGGCTAAACGTGATTTAATTAAGCTTCTCGTATTACAAGAAAGTAGAAATGTTTATAGGTCACTTACCTTTTATACAAGATGTGCATAGAAATCCCAGTAGAAACAATGCGATAGGAAACATTTTACAAATAAACCAATCCAGTTGTGTTGCGCCAACAAGGACAAATCTGCGACAGGGCAAGATAGAGGCGCAGATGAGACTGATTTATTTCTGGAAAGAACTCTATTTATACCCGCAGCGTACTTTAAATGTTGTGATAAACTTAAACCCGTGGCGGATGAACATATAACATGCGTTATGCATCTATTTAAGTATGTGAGACTTCTTATCATTTTGACCAATTAATTTTATTTTATCACATGCTTGTGTTGTTACATTTTATTCATTGTATTATATTTTTCTTTATTGTTTTAATTTTGAAATATTTAAAATAGCTGTAATACTCTACTTATAAACTCAAATGGAAAAGTCCATTAGGGCGTGTAATAAGTAAATATATATGTAAAGTTGTTTTCCATTCCATTTGTACCACAGTTATTTGTGTGAAATTTAAGGTCCAGTATCTTCGCAAAAATTAACTAAAGACAATGCCATCAACCCCTCAGACCTCGGGTCTTTTTTGTCGGAAGGTCAAAATATTTCCGTTTTGCAATAAAAATCCAAAAAATTGGAATATTTTCCAACGTATCCGAAAATAAGGCAAATGTATTTTCTACAAACGTTATCTCACTTTTTGTCATTTCACGTAAAAATAATAAATAAAAAATTCCCACACTTATATTTTTTTTTCAAATTGCGGTCGAAACTTTTGGTTTCATAAAGCTATACATTTTAATTATTTTGTGATTAACTTTTAGATTTGAATAAAAAACATGGTGTTTTGTCTTTATAACTGAGATCATATTTCTAACAATGATGATAAGAGAGACAAAACCATTTTCATGAGACCTATATGAGGGGTTCCAAAAAACGAATAAATTTGCGTAAGTAATTTTGAAAAATCCCCGTTAAACGCCGACAACGGCATTCAGTCCTCCATTAATGGAGTTACCGGCATTTACCCTTCTTTCAATATCTATATCAGCTTTCCCATCTCTCGTAAACATACTACCCAGATAAACAAACGGATGAGTTTGTTTAAGCGTACTTAACGAGTAAAATTAAGAAAGGAACAAACTCGTATCTACTAAAACCTAACCTAAAACCATCCAGTAAAGACAATAAATAATTATTGTCATTTGTATTATTTTTGTTCCATTTTACTATTTTTAAACAATAATTGAATGCCTTTGCGGGATGTCTGTATTATTTTCGTCCCATTTTTTGTTAGTTTAGTTTGAGTTAAGTTTTAGAAGATATTTTGTTGGGGGATGTTTTTTCCGTAGGATATTTGGTCGGAGGATATTTTGTCGGGGATATTTTTTCGCAGGATGAAAACACTCATTACCAGATTTAAGTATTGATTTCACTTTTTAATTTCATTCAGATTCTACTTTAAAGATTTAAAATAACTACAAATCTAGAGATCACGGGTTGGGCATTTGATTCTTTAAAATGACATTTGTAGAATATTTGCAGCACAGAGTTAATAATACTCTCAGTATCGCCCTGTTGAAAGATCGTTAATTGAAATGGCTTTAGCCTGCACGCTTCATGGTCAAAATAAGAGGAAAATAATTACTCTCTACATCCTATTTTCAAAAATATGTGTGAATAATCGGAATTTAAAGGAAACAGTCTCAGAATGGTTATCATTTATTAGTCTAATTTAAATAATAAAACAGAAAACAATGGTGTAATCACAGTGATAATAATTATTATGACCATTTGACCAGCGAATTCCCAGAACACGGATAGTGCAAGGGAAATAACATTTTTTATTAAATGATATCTTTCATTTACATCCGTCACCCGTCCAGATAAATTAATAGGTCCAAATCGCAACTGCATCCGTCCAAATATGATTCCGGAAATGAAGTGATATAATATTTATTTACGTAGCGAGTTTCAACATCATTAGTAAGCGGTAGATAACACTTAAGGTGGTACAATACCCTCATAATGAAGGTCTCCTCAAAATTCACATTTTATTCATCGCCGGCGAATTCATAACTATATTTTCTTTTTTTTAAACAAACCCCTGTGAATGTATGTTCTTTATATTTCAGAATCTTAAAGTAATACCTAACCATTAATATATTTGCGTATAACGATTTTTAAATTTTATAACCCGTTATTCAACTATAAAGTTAGCGGTAAGCACCAGATTTTATTTTTCTAGACGATAAATTAATAACTTCGGAAGTTAAACGTTTAGAAACATCTTATCTAATTAAAATGAACCCGGCGGAAAGGTCGAATCTCCAGGCCTGCTAGGGCGGATTCGACCATACCTCCGTCCAATACGCCGTAACGTAGGCGTATATTTGTTAAACACGCTTTATTCACTTACGTCGTTAAGCCGCCGCTATCAGAATTTGTACCGATTTCTTAGCATACTTCGTGATTTTATTCTATCGAGGGAATTTCATATAATTTCCGTTACAGCGTTACCGTTAAACGCGTCTAGATATTATCTTCAAAAATATGTTACACACTTTTTTTCAAGAGCTTAAAAACTTAAAATAGTTAAGGTTAAACGTTACGTACGTTATAATCTATGCATTCACAGATGGCGCCAATTAAATTATTTTCGGTTTTTAATACTTTTTGCACGTTTTGCTTTAAAATATTGAGGTGAATTAATTGTTTGCACCCGTACATATTTAATATGAATATAAATAAGTAGTTTTGTCCATAAACAAACTCAAATCTTTCAGGAGAGGCTGAAAAATACAAATTTGTGGCGGTGACTCAATCCAATATTGTATTTTTCAGCCTTTCTTGAAATATTTATGTTTATTTATGGACAAAACTATTTATTTATACTCATATTAAATGTGTACTGGCGTAAACAATTAGTATTAAAAACCTAAAATAATTTAATTGGCGCCATCTAGATCATCGCCATCAGCGTAGATTATAACGTACGTGACGTTTAACCTTAACTATTTTAAGTTTTTAAGCTCTTGAAAAAAAGTGTGTAACATATTTTTGAAGATAATATCTAGACGCGTTTAACGGTAACGCTGTAACGGAAATTATATGAAATTCCCTCGATAGAATAAAATCACGAAGTATGCTCCGAAAAACCGAAAAACTCCTGGGTGACTCAATGCTCCAAAATTCTTCAGAGAAACGGCCTGGATGAAGGCGATACCCAGAACAGAAAAAATTACAACCTGAGGACGAGAAGAGGTGACCCCATCAGCCTACCTAGGCAATTAGTTGGGACAGCGCAAGGAAGAAGAAGAAGACGAAGTATGCTCCGAAAATTATTACGAAAACGAAAATTATTGAAAAAATTTACCATGTTTATTTAAATGATACTTAAGACCCCTTCCACGAGATTTTTGCTCTATTTTAAATGAGTTGTGATTTATTAAACATTTTCACAAGTTTCGCTTCAATTTTTTCGTTTTAAATATTAGCGAGCTCTCTCCAACAAATATTACATATCTCTCCAACTTCTTTTTTTTGAGCGCGGATGCGGCGACTTAAGATTCAAAAATTATTTTTAAGTTGTTATGTTGGTAATAATAATAACCAGCTGTCAGATGCTAATAGTTGGCAGGTCTGTCGCGTCACTTGATGTATAACCTTGAACTTGTCAACAGTGTCAATAAACGTCTTACATATGAATCAGTTTCTGTGTTTAATTACTAACCTCAAACATTATAATTGGCGACGAGGAAAATCAGTTTATCAGTTAAAACGTGTGTTAATAGTATTAACAGTGATTTCGCCGTGGAAAAAACATTTTTTTCAACATGTCGAGTAGTACCTTACCAGTGCCTCATTTCGAACCAGATTGCGAAAGTTTCAATATGTTTTTGGAACGCATACAAATGTATCTAAAAATTATTAATATCGCAGAGAAAGAAAAAATTGGATATTTGTGTATATTGATCGGTGCGGAGAAATTTAAAATTTTAAAAATCTAGAAGATTTAACCTTCAACGATATTGTAACAACACTGAAGAGTAAATATGAAGAAAAAAGGTGTACAATTGGGCAAAGATATAAATTTTATAACCGGAATCAACATTCTAACGAAGGAATCGATGATTATATTACCGATATAAAAAGTTTGTCAATATCATGCAATTTTGGTGCTTTTCTAGACCAAGCTCTGGGAGATAAATTGGTGCGTGGTTTAAAAGACGATACAATGACTAGAAGATTACTATCTGAAGACGAATCGTTATCTTTTGAGAAAGCAAAATTAATTGTCAAAAATATTGAGACAGTAAGCCACAGCTCAGAGCAAATTTTACACAAAGAAAATGTTACATCGGAAATCTGTGAAGTCAAGTCAAAAATGTCACATAAAAAAACATGTCATGTCTCAAAGGATCGCCCTTCACGTCAGAATAGTCCTATTAGGCGATTTCATCAGGGTGAAAGGACTGGATTCAAGGGTCAAAGGAGTTCAAGGTCATCAAGTCAGCTGACATCTCCATCACGTCAAGGGTCCAGAAGATGCGAGAGGTGTTTTATAACTCATCAACCGGAGTTATGTCCTTCAAAAAAGTGGAAATGTTACAAGTGTAATATTTACGGGCATACGTCGAAATTTTGTCCAAACGCAAAATCAATCATCAATCACGTAAAATGTGTCAATAATGTAAATGTATTAAATATGTCAGTGTCTGATACAGCGAAAATTAATTTAACTGTAAATGGTATCAATATGTCTTTTATGATTGACACAGGAAGTTCTTCGACATTAATAAGTAACAAAATGTATTTAAAAATTTTCAAAACTTGTCAGTTAAGTCAATTCTACGGTAATTTGTTCACAGCAAATAGTCAAAATTTATTTTGTTTTGGATTTTTTATGGCAAAAGTAAATGTTGTGGATTCTAATGTTGTAATGGATTTACCAGTATTGGTTATAAAAAATCTGTCGTCTGATGCTATTCTGGGTAGAAATTGGTTAAAAGTGTTTGATCCATCTTGGGAAAATACTTTCATAAGTTCTTTAATGTCAAATATGCATAATAATACTGTAAATTCAGTGTCTGTCAGTGAGAAAAATAAAACAAATATTGTTAAAAAATTGTCACAAAAATATTTAAATTCTTTTTCGATTACTAATAACGATTTACCAATTAAAGAATTTTCTATGAATTTAAGTTTAAAAAATAATGCTACTCCTGTTTTTCACAAAGCATATGAAGTTCCTTATGCACTTCGTGCTGAAGTATGCCAAGAGCTAAGTCGTCTTGAAAGCGAAGGCATTATTTCAAAAGTTAAATATAGTAGTTGGTCTTCTCCAATAGTTTGTGTACCTAAACAAAATGGAAAATTACGTTTATGTGCAGATTTGAAATCTACAGTCAATCCACAATTGAGAATTGATCAATATCCTATTCCACGTCCAGAGGATATTTTTAATAAATTTTCAGGTTGTCAAGTATTCTGTAAATTAGATTTAACAAACGCATATTTACAATTGTCTGTGTCAGATTCTAGTAAAGAATTACTTACAATTAATACATGTAATGGTTTATATGTCTATAATCGTTTAACTTATGGATTGTCATCGGCTCCTGCCGTTTTTTCAAATGGTAATTGATACAGTTTTGGATGGCATAAAAAACTGTGCTGCATACATTGATGATATTTGTATAGGTGGTAAAGACGAGAAGGAGTGTTCTGATACTTTGGATGAAGTTTTGTCAAAATTAAATGAGTTTAATATAAAAATTAATGTGTCAAAAAGTGAATTTTTTGTGAATTCTTTCGAATTTTTAGGTTTCACTTTGTCAGGTCAAGGCAAAAGTCCGTCTTTGTCGAAAGTTGAGAAAATTAAGTCTACTGGGTGTCCAGAAAATATTACTCAACTAAAGTCATATTTGTCAATGTTAAATTTTTATAGGAATTTTATTCCTATGTGTCCTACAGTGCTTGAACCACTTCATAATTTACTAAGAAAAAATGTAAAATGGTGTTGGTCTGATGAATGCGAAAAGGCATTTGTAAATAGTAAGTCTCTTTTGTCAGATGTTAGTTTTATTTGATCCGTCAAAACCATTGTGTCTTACAGTCGATTCCAGTGCATACGGTGTCGGTTGTGTCTTAAGTCATGTCATAAAGAATCAAGAATTTCCTATAGCTTTTGAGTCTGCAACATTAAATTCAGCTCAAAGAAATTATAGCCAATTGCACAAGGAAGCCCTTGCTATTATTTTTGGAATTAAGAAATTTCACAAATATTTAATTGGTCGTCATTTTACGATATATACTGATCATGCTCCATTGTTGTCTTTATTTGCTGAAAACAAAAAAGTCCCCGTTTTAGCAGCATCACGTCTTATAAGATGGTCTATAATATTGTCTGCGTACAATTATAAATTGGAATATAAAAAAGGATTGAAAATTCCTCAAGCAGATGTAATGTCACGTTTGCCAAGTAAACAACAATTCAATACTGAGGAATGTAATTTTGTATTCATGTCTACACCTTTAATTCCATTCTCAGAAGTTGAAAGTCATTCTGAAAAAGATGAAACATTATGTAAAGTCATTAAGTATGTTTCAATCGGTTGGATTGAAAACTTGTCAAGTCCAGAAATTAAAAAATATTTCAAGTTTAAAAATTTACTGTCAGTCAAAGGAAAATGTCTTTTATTTGGTGACAGAATTGTAATACCAGAATCTCTTAAGTCCAAAGTCCTAAATTTAATACATTATGGTCATCCTGGTATAGTCAGATCAAAAATTCTTGCTCGTTCATATGTACGGTGGTTAGGTATGAATCAAGATATTGAAGATGTTATTTCTAGATGTGAAATGTGTCAGTCTGTACAAAATGCTAACAAAAATGTACGTCATAGTTGGCCTATTGCTGAAAGTCCATGGGAAAGAGTCCATTTGGATTTTTTTGATTTAAAAGGTTCAAAATACTTATTAGTTTGCGACTCATATTCAAAGTGGGTAGAATGTTTTTACATGAAAAATACTAAATATTCGGATTTGTTATCTAAATTAAGTGAAGTTTTTTCCAGATTCGCTTTTCCGAAAACTATTGTTTGTGATAATGGTCCCCCATTTTCATGCAAAGAATTTTCTATTTTTTGTAAAGAAAAATCAATTAAATTATTATTTTGTCCGCCGTATAATCCCGACTCAAATGGATTAGCGGAACGGTCTGTTCAAACTTTCAAAAAAATATTAATTAAATGTATGTTTTCGAAAAATTCTAAATTTTTATCGCCAGCTCAACGTCTAATAGATTGTCTGTATAGTTATCGTTCCACTCCTACTTCTGTTACGGGTGTATCTCCAATGGCTAAAATATTTTCATATGAGCCACGTACACCACTACATATTTTGTCAGAAGAAAGTCATCACTTTTCAATCTAATCTTTCATTTGTTAACCACATAACAGAAATCTCTAATAAGGCCTTAAAAATGTTGGGATTTATAACTAGGCTAACTAGAAAATTTAACAATATTAAGTGTATTAAACTTTTATATTTTGCATATGTTAGAAGTCAACTTGAATACAATTCTCCCGTCTGGAACCCATATTACAATATACATGTACAAGCTGTTGAAAGAATACAAAACAAATTCTTACGTTTTCTTAATTTTAAAATGGGTATTCCAGCAATTATGTTGAACTACAATACTATTTTGAATGATATGAATATGCTCAAATTGTCAGACAGAAGAACTTTCACTGACTTGGTATTTCTGTATAAAATTCTAAATGATTTAGTTGAAAGTCCGATATTGCTCGAATTGATAAGCTTCCGGATTCCAATACGTAATACTAGAAGTCAGGATTTATTTCAGTGCAGTAATTCTGGAACTAACTACCATATGTATTCCTCTTTGCCCAGAATACTAATGGAGGGAAACAAGTATACCAAGTCAGTGGACATCTTCAATTTATCTTTAAACAAATATAAAATATTGTTACGAAGGCAGTTCAGTTATGTACAATAAATACTGTGTATTTCTTACTATTCATATGTAAAAGCCCCGAAAAAGGGCGTTAATAAATAAATAAATAAATAAATAAATGTCAATAAAAGTAAACAATCACAAAATGTCAAACAATCAACAAAAAATGCATTGAAAGAATTAAAAGAAAATGATAATGTTTTGGTCTATTTAAGACATGTGAAAGGTCCTATGAAATGGTTTCAGGGAACTGTTAAGTTGAAATTAAGTTCATGGGTGTATCTAATTCAATTAATCGGAGGAGAGGTGAAAAAGGTTCATGTTAACCAAATAAAAAAAAAGTTGTAAAAAAAGGAGGAAAGGATGTTGTATAAAATTCAGACCTTTAAAAATCGAATTTAGCCAGGACTCACACCTCTCGAGATCCACGTAAAAACATTAGGTGAGAACTCTCATAGTTAGTTAGCTAAATTATCAACAGATGTCCGGAAGGTACAAAACTGTGACTAGCCAAGGAAATTTTCTATAAATGACGGTTTTTAAAAAGGATCTACCTCTTTCCTCTTCGTCGCTTCGCTGAAACTACATCTAATTACTAACTCCTTGGTCTGTCTCGGGTAGTTTTGTATCTTCCGATTATAAAAAATGTAATTGGAAATAGAACGAAATAAATCAAGAGTTCCTTAGAATTTGTCCTGAAGATGAGTCTTTATTTTACCGGTTCCTTACCTTAAAACTTTACAGATGTTATGTTGGTAATAATAATAACCAGCTGTCAGATGCTGATAGTTGGTAGGTCTGTCGCGTCACTTGATGTATAACCTTGAACTTGTCAACAGTGTCAATAAACGTCTTACATATGAATAAGTTTCTGTATTTAATTACTAACCTCAAACATTATATAAGTGTTTGGTAAGGCAAATTTGACAGTAGGTCCGTCCAATACACCGGGTCGCGAGTCGCAATTCGTGCGCAAGAATCTGAATATATTTTAGGGTATTTTATCGTCTTAAGTATTTCTGTACTGTGTGGAAACGTGGACACTTAGAGCCAGCGAAAGAAATCGGATAGATGCTCTCGAAATATGGTGCTGGAGAAATATGCTCAGGATTCCATGGACAGCCAGACGTACAAATGTGTTCATTCTGGAAGAGCTGGGCATTCACAATAGGCTTTCAACTATCTGCCTACAACATATCTTAAGAAATTTTGGACCCGTTGCTCGCAAAACTCAGGACTTCAACTTGGTGAAAATCATTGTCACTGGCAAAGTGTTTGTTAGAAGAAGCAGAGGAAGGTCAATAATGCGCTGAAGTGACCAAGTTATCACTGGCGTGTGGCAAGTCCGCAGTTCCCACGTAGCGCAAGATCGCAAGGAGTGGAAGGGTCTTGTCCACCATAGAAATTGGAGTAAGGGTCACAATACTCAGCAATGAGGAACCGACTTGAATAGAACCTATCTTGAAAAACACCTACCACATCCATTCCAGTGAATTCGAAAACGAAAATTATTATTTTCCAACTTAAATATGTATTACATGGGTACTTCGCACACCCTTGAAATATCTCAGGTAGTCTGAATTCTCGACAAATCATTATCAATTTTGAAAAGGTTAGATTAGATTAGAATTGGTTAGCTGGTTTTGGCATACGGGTGGGTACTGCGACCCCTTTCCAGTCATTAAACAAATTGTAATGTTGTAACTAAAACAGTGTTAACCCCTCAGACCTCGTGTTTTTTTTTCGGAAGGTCAAAATATTTTCGCTTTGCAACAAAATCAAAATAAATGGAAAATTTCTGAACACATCCGAAAACTAAAACTGTTTTTTGAGGCTTTGTCATCTTTGTAGATGCTGTGTGGAGGGTCTTTTTGAGGAAAGGAAAGAGTGAACATGGGTCTTGAAGAGACCCATATTGTAGGAGGGAGGAAACACAGAGGCCGGCAAATCGTTCCACAGCCGAGCCGTTGAACTCAAGAACGAGTCATAGAAACAACCTATTGAAAGGTATTGAAATACTCTTTCAAATTTTATAGGTAAGTCTTAATAAAAATGTAATTTTTTAGATAATATAAATTTTTTAAAGCAAACATAAAAATAGCTCACCTTAAATTTTTTCTACTTAAAATGACTGATAACGAGAAAAATAAAAACACGCTCATATTTTTTAGGCAAAAGTATTATAAACGTAATCGTCAACTCACTTTTTTGTTATTCCATGTAAAAATTATTAATAAAAAATTCTCAAAGTTTCTGTTTTTCAATTTGCGGTCGGAAACTTTGGTTTCATAAAGGTGAACATTTTAATTTATTTCTCGTTACTTTTAGATTTTAATATAAAGCGAGGTGTTTTTTCTTTGAAACACCGTTTAGATCATATTTCAAAACGTAATAGTAAGGGAGACACAACGATTTCAATGAGACCTACATATATGAGCTATTTTAAAACCGAACAAATTAGCCAGAGAGGTTAAGTGGTTAACCCTGGTGTAACACCATCATTCAGAATTGAATCCTTACTTGAAAGTATCGCCCTGGTGTAAGACCACCATTCAGAATTGAAACGTTGCTTGAAAATGGCTTTAGCCGTGTTTAGTGGCCAGATCTGAATAGCCAGGTACTTCCCAACCGTCCTCTTCCTCACCTCCTTCCCCTCCCCACTACCTTCAGCCTCACAACATACCCCAATTGGGGATGCCATAGTCTCACTGGCTCCAGACGGGAGCAGTTGAGATTCTTGTGCGGTATTCAATGTAAAAAAAAAAAAATGGCTTTAGCCATATTTGGTGACTAGATCTGAATAGCCAGGTATATTTTCCACATCTTCTTCCCCTCCCCAATACCTTCAGCCTCACAACATACCAAAATTGCGGATGTCATAGTCGCACTGGCTCCAGATGGTTGGGAGCAGTTGAGACTCTTGTGCGATATTCAGATAAAATAATTTATATTATAAGCAAGTAGGAACCTTTAGCGGTTTTTTGCTCAGTATGCTTACCGAATGCGCGTATAAGTATGTCGTATTTTGTTATTACCGCATCCTCCTTCGGGGAGTCGGAATTATTATTAGGTAGTAAAAATATAAATTTGTATATCAGATTTTCACTTAACACTGCAGATATATGTATGTCGACTTGTGTGCTATACATATGTATGTGGTTGTGCGGTCGTTTATCCTCTTTGCATACTTTCTTGAAGAAATAATATTTTTGGGGACCATCTGTTCGAGGGATCAACTGTTGGGGGGGATCAACTGTCAGCGGGCCAATTGTGGCCGAATAAAATGCCATAGAACCGGTAGAAATAGTTCGCACATATGGCACATAAGTTAGCCAAGTTCAAATTGTTGTCAAGCACATCCACTTTGTTGAAGTATTTGCTGACACGACTATGTAAACTTTGTATTGAGTAATGCAAACTATAGTTGGAATGATATGTATGTACATAAAATGATAATGTTTGTCTTGTTGTTCGTGTATGTACTTGTAGGTTTATTTATTGCAGGAGTTCAACAATAGATTTTAGAGTTCAATAATTTTTAATAAAAAGGTAAGGTCGTTTATTTAGTTATAAAATATTAAATTTTTAACTTGAAAGCTGAGGTTCGGGACTGTCATTGTGCCCGTGTTGCTAGTGTTCTAGGTTTAACCATAACCATTGTTGATCATTGAAAGATAGTAGATACGTTTTTCAATATGAACATATCTTTGGATTTATAGAGCGAATGCAAATTTTATAAGTAGAAAATTAATTCACTTCCCCATATCCAATCGAGCTGAAACTAGACTTGTCGTCGACGACAATGCATTATACTAATGTTGTTACTAATGTTGGCACTCAGGCAGACACACGCGCGCAGATACGGGGCATGTTATCTTTTTTGGATGTACCTACAAAAACATTTTCAAATAACGATTTCAACGTGTTACGACGTTTTCTGTTTGTAGCATTCATAGACGAATAAATATGGTTAAGGTAGGAACATACTGGATTGACATACGCTACGTAGGCGATACATTTCTATATCTGGACTACTTACAATCCATACTTTATCCATGGAAATAGATGCCCTAGAATCACACTTGTTGCGATGCATGTGGCCACTGTCATTCTGAAGCATCTATTTCCGTAGAAAATGTGTGGATTGTAAGTAGTACAGATATCATACTGGGTCGCTTACTTAGCGTACGTCGTCCCAGCATATTCTTACCATTATACTTTTAGTGTGTAACTCAAAAATGCTGATTTCGAATTTACCTAGTTGTTGTTATTACTCCACGATATGTTCAGTTGATTCCGCTTAATTGGGACACATCGGGATCCAAACATTTTGTCCCGAATAAGCGGCTGTCCCAAATAAGCGGCTGTCCAATAAACGAAGTATAAGGGAGGGAAAAAATTAATGTTTCTTGCTTTTTTTTAAATGTATACATATTAAATTTTTTCGAATTTTCTCGAATGCGTTTTTAAGGTTTATAAAATAAACTAGCAGACCCTGTACCTGTTGCTGTGGCTAACGCCATCTACTGACAAGGCCAAAACCCAACATTTATAACCATCGCCATCTGTTAATTTTCATACATATCAACTCCACACCGCCCGCATGCCAGCCCGCTCCCTTTATTTATACAGGGTGTAACAGGACGTATCCGAGGGATTTTACCGTACCGAGCATTTTTGGAGTAAAAAATGTAGTTGTCATTTTGATGTCCGACGATATATTTTTTTCTATTAAAAACAAAAAATAAGTTTTTCAATTACTCCGCGCTACTGTACCCATCGTTATGCGAATTATCGCGTTCCGTCCATGTGCGAGCGATACGCGCTGTCTCGTGTAGTAAATACGCTGTTAGAACGAGACGCAACACTTATCAAGTGTCCGTTAGACTATAAACGCTTTATTTTTTAACTAGTCAGTTGCGACATGTGATAGAAAAATATTTTTATTGTTTTTAATAGAAAAAAATGTCATCGGACACCAAAATGACATGTACATTTTTTATTACAAATATGCTCAGAAATCGATGGTTGAAATCCCTCGGGTACGACCTGTTACAACCTGTATATTTCCACCAATTTACACAAAATCTTGACAAATTATATACCTAAAACCCTTCCTCGTGAATCACTCTATCTATTGATGAAAACTGAATGAAAATCCGATGCGTAGTTGTGCGCAAGCGCGTAAGCACAGAGACAGCGGGAGCGACTTCATTTTATACTATGTAAAAATTATGATTATATACAGAAAAAATATTTTGTATTAACTGTAGGCACAAATTTCGCGTAATACCTCCTTTGTGAAATAAATAAAATTTTACACAGGAGTGAAAAAAGACATTTTAACGTGGTAGCATGAACGGAGACTTCCGTTTATTTTTATTTATTGTTTACATTAATAATCATTATTTATATAATTAAATATTATTTGAAAGTCCACCTTCATATTCCTGCTTCAAAATTATTTCCTTTCTCTCTCCTCGAAAATATATATTTTTGTCACATTATTAATTTATTTGTAACCCCACCCTGAAAAAATTGCACCTACTCTCTTTACCTAAGCCGCATTCCTTACATCCTTCTTATCTCAAATTCGTCTACTGAGACAGGTTTTGTAATGACATCAGATCGTAATTTGTCCCAATTAAACGGAATTGTGTCCCAGATAACCGAATTAAATTAGTATGAGTTTCTTTATTTGTGTTCTGTTCCATGGGTTTTGTCCCAAATAACTAGCTAACCAAATAAACAGGTGTACCAATTAAGCGGAGTCTATTATAAAAATATGATCAATGTTACAAGAAGAAGGAGGAAAGAAAGGAAAAAATGTACATTGATTAACAATACGCATTAGCCACGTTTTGATGACTTAGCAGGGGTGCTGGGTTCATCGGGTGAGGTATATATGTTGGTACGTTGGATAAGGTATGTTGTCATCGTATGACATCGGGTGAGGTATGTTGGTACGTTGGGTGAGGTATGTTGTCATTTATTTATGTATTTATTTATTTATTGATTAACCCCCTTTTTCGGGGCTTTTACATTACATATGAATAATAAGAAAATACAAAGCATTCAATGTACATAACTGAACTGTCTCAGTAACAATATTTTATATTTGTTTAAACATACATTGAAGATGTCCACTGACTTGGTATAATTGTTTCCCTCCATTAGTATTCTGGGCAAAGAAGAATACATATGGTAGTTAGTTCCAGAATTTCTACACTGAAATAAATCTTGACTTCTAGTATTACGTTGTGGAATCCGGAAGCTTATCAATTCTAGCAATACCGGACTATCAACTAAATCATTTAGAATTTTATATAGAAATACCAAGTCAGAGAAAATTCTTCTGTCGGACAATTTGAGCATATTCAAATAATTTAAAATAGTGTTGTAGTTCAACATATTAGCTGGAATACCCATTTTAAAATTTAGAAAACGTAAGAATTTGTTTTGAATTCTTTCAATAGCTTGAACATGTATACTATAATGTGGATTCCAGACGGGAGAATTGTACTCAAGTTGACTTCTAACATAGGCAAAATATAACAGTTTAATATACTTTATATTGTTAAAATTTCTAGTAAGCCTAGTTATAAATCCCAACATTTTTAAGCCCTTATTAGAGATTTCTGTTATGTGGTTAACAAATGAAAGATTTGATTGAAAAGTGATGCCTAAGTCTTTAATTTGTGTTAATGTCTGAAGGGCATTGTTATCAATGTTGTAATTGTAAATCACTGGATTTTTTATTCGAAAAAATCTAACTATTTGACATTTTGAGATATTTAGGTAAAGTCTATTTTCATTACACCAAATTAATAATTTATTGATATTATCTTGAAGAATGTTGCAATGGTGAATATTTTGAATAATTCTAAAAATTTTAAGGTCATCAGCAAAAAGTAAAATGATTACATCATAAAATATTTTTGTAAGATCATTTATAAACAAGATAAATAAGATTGGACCAAGGTGTGAACCCTGTGGAACTCCACTTGTTGCATAAATTATTTCCGACAGAGAGGATTTTATTCTAACAATTTGTTGTCTTCCAGTAAGATAGCTTTCAAACCAGGCTAATATATTGCCACGTATACCAAGTTTTTCTAATTTCCAAATGAGAATTTTATGAGAAACTGTGTCAAAGGCTTTACTAAAATCAGTATAAATAGAGTCTACTTGTTTTTTTTCTTTGAAAGCATTGGTTATAAAATTTTCATAAATAATTAAGTTGGACAAAGTACTTCTACCTGGCATAAATCCAAACTGGTGAGGTGATATTACAGGTTTTATTTGTGATAAAAGTTTGTCAAGTATCAGACTTTCAAAGAGTTTCGGTATGGTGGATTGAATGCATATTGGTCTGTAATTACAAACATCACTTTTATCACCTTTTTTGAAAATTGGAGTTATATAACTAATTTTCCACCTATCGGGAAAAATTCCACTGGATAAAGATAGGTTAAAAAGTTTGGTTAATGGAAGAGCAATTACTTTGATACATTCTTTGATAAATATTGTTGGGATATTATCTGGCCCAGCAGATTTGTGGATATCTAAGGATTTAACTTTAGTAATTACATCAGAGATACTTATGGTACACTGTGAAATATCAAGAGTTTCATCTAGAGTTGTTGTTGGATTAGGAGCATTATTTGAGTCTGTTGTATAAACACTTTTAAAAAATTTTGCAAATAAGTTAACAATACCATTAGTATTATTGCTATGGCTGCCATTTAGGTGCATAATGCTCGGGAAATCAGAATCATCTTCTTTAAGAGATTTCGAGTATTTCCAAAAATAACTAACATTATTTATTATGGAATTTTGAATTTCATTTATATAGTTACGGTAGCAGGTCATAGACATTTTTTTACACGAAGTTCTTAAATCTTTAAATTCAATGTAATCAGAATATTTTTGAAATAATTTATATTCTTTATGTTTAAGCTTTTTGGTGACAAGTAGATTTATAAGTTCTTTGGAGTACCATTTTGGATAGGTATTTGGCTTACATTTCATGGTTGGTATATACATGCTAATAGCATTTTCCAAAACAGAATAAAATTTATTGGTAGCTGTGTTGATATCATCATATTGCACAGATGACCAATCAAAAGAGACAAGATAATTACAAATTTGCTCATAATCAGTTTTGAAAAAAGTCATCGTATGACATCGGGTGAGGTATATATGTTGGTACGTTGGATGAGGTATGTTGTCATCGTATGACATCGGGTGAGGTATATACCTATGTTGGTACATTGGATGAGGTATGTTGTCATCGTATGACATCGGGTGAGGTATGTGGGATTTACCTGCCCACCAGCTGCGCGGGTCGATTGATAGAGGTCGATTTAAAGAGACCCTGTGACCACTCCAGCTGGTCTTTTTCGAGGTAACTGGACAACTCAGAATGAAATCAACTCAATTCTTCCTTTGAAAAGTCAGTAAAAGTAAAGAAAAAAAAAATTTGAAATTGCTAATAAGTTACGTTAGGTTAGGGTTATGGGGTATTTTTCAACAATTTTTTTTTCATAGCTTCTAATGAATTTTCAGAGAGGTGTTGAGTTGACGTGATTCTGAGTTGGCATTGAACCATTTTTCGACCCATCGTCTTGTACAGTAGCGGGAGGGATGAATGGACACACTGACCTCTGGATTCTTACCCACCCTACATACCCGCTTCCTTCCCTGATCATCCTCTCCTTTTTTTACATGAATACCGCACAAGAGTCCCAACTGCTCCCGTCTGAGCCAGTGGGACTATGGCATCCCCAATTGGGGTGTGTTGTGAGGCTGAAGGCAGTGGGGAGGGGAAGGAGATAGGGAAGAGGAAGGTGGAGAAGTACCTGTCTATTCAGATCTGGTCACCAAACACGGTAGAATCCATTTCAAGCAACGTTTCAATTCTGAATGTTGGTCATACATCAGGGCGATACTGAGAGTATCTTACACTCTGGAATGTGCCGCAAATATACTATATATTATTTGAAATAAATAAATTGTGAAATACACAAATTAATCAAATAAAATTTATTTGCCACGCCGGGATTCGATCCCGTGACGTTCGGAATGCGAGTCAAGCGCCTTACCGCTGCACTACGCCGGCCGTCCTGCCTTCCCTTAAAAAAACCCACTACACGTCATCCCCAAAGATGTCATTGGCCTTGATTTTAAAACACTCTTATCCTTTTCATTCCCAAAACTTTCTCCCTTTCCTTTCCATAAATAGACACACATAGCATCCACAAATCCAAGCATCCACACAACTATGACAAAAGCGCCGAGCAAAATTATTTTCCTTTACGGACTTAATTTAAAAAAAAAACTTTTCATGCACGATTGTAATGGCCTGGGAGATGAGGAAAATGGCAAAATGTGAAATAGCAAGCCAAAAATAAAATTTAAAAAAGGTTTTTATGTTGATTTATTTATTTTCTTGCAACATTATCGATAACCTTGGGATGTATTTTTCTCGCACATGAATAAAAACCCTTTTCCGTCACAACTTGTAGTTGCCAGCTTGAAGTTTCCGTGCGGTGTACTCTGGTAGAGGACCACGCAGGGACTCTTTTCTGGGGTGGGTAACCAATGCCAATCGTTGTAGCCCGCCTCCGAGGGGGTTTTACCTGGAAAGGTCAAATAAAATACTTTAAATAAAATGCTATCGTGCCAATCCGACTTAAGAAATAATCTACAATAAATTAATAACCAGCAAGAACACATTATAAGCAAGAATACATATTATGCTGTATTGCGCTACCTCCTTCCTTAGTCTAGAATCTATCTACCTCGCAACACGGCCTAATACCCCAAAAATAAACTACGTTAATTCTTTTGCCTTGAAATATTAAATATGTAAGTATTAGATACTCTCAGTATCGCCCTGGTGTAAGACCACCATTCAGAGTTGAAACGTTGCTTAAAATGGCTTTAGCCGTGCTTGGTGACCAGATCTGAATAGCCAGGTACTTCCCCACCTTCCTCTTCCCTATCTCCTTCCCCTCCCCACTGCCTTCAGCCTCACAACATACCCCAATTGGGGATCCCATAGTCCCACTGGCTCCAGACGGGAGCAGTTGGGACTCTTGTGCGGTATTCATGTAAAAAAAAATGGCGACACTCTTAGTTCACCCCGCTCTTTGTTTACATTTAATTTAATTATTAATTTTGTAAGCAGTGTTGTTATTATTTATTAGTGTTGTCAACTCTATTTTTAAATTAGATGTGTCCCAGCATCGTAAGAAACCGATATAAAAAAAAATGATTACATGAATTTTCTTCCCCGCGATTTGAAATTAAATACATATTAAAAAAAAATCTTACTTTATCAGTTTTCAATAAATCGGCAATCTACCACCAAATGTTAATCAACTATGATTGGTATTCATACATATATGATACAAAAAGAAAAAGAAAAAATAAAAAAAAAATGTTAAAGAACACATTTAACCTGTACCTACCTACCACCCAACTTATATTTCTTTATAAAATAAAAACAAAAAAAAACACCAACTAAAGTAGAAAAATGAAATAAAGAAAATCAACACAAAAACGCTCGATGGTTTGCCCACGCGAGAACATGATGCCGAATGAATTATCAAAATGACGCGTCGCTTATCGTGAATGTCTTGCGCATGTGTGGATGAAAGTTCGATGAGGCGGACGTAACCCCATCAGTCATTCAACAACATAAATAATTTCGTTCTGTTTGAAATACGAAAGACGGTAAAATTTCTTCATACGAAAATTCTAAAAACACGATTAAGAAATGGGAGGGGGGGGGGGGCGTGTAGGAGGGTTAAAATTTGGGGTTATAGGTATTTTTTGATGCCAAATAAAAAAATACAAAAATTAAATTTTGTCAAAAAAATAGATTTTTTTCTGGACCATCACCTAACGGTATGAATTTCCCATACCTACCAAATAAACATAAAAAAATTCATAAAAATCGGTCAAGCATTTTCGGAGGAGGGTGACCACATACAACGTGATACGAGATTTTTTATATATAAGAAGACGAAAAGGTATTTGAAAAAAAAATTACTGTATTTAAACCAATGATATTGAAATGTAAGCAGATGGGCTATCGGCAGTTTTTACTGGGTGGAACAACTGTACTTCCTGGTGAGGCCGATATTTTTAATCAATACTACTGTACACCTTCAAAAAATCAACTAAATGAACGAATTCTTTCCGTATTCAAACTATATTGACAATCAATGCTTCTGCACATCTTAAAAAATCAACTAAATGAACGAATTCTTTCCGTATTCAAACTGTATTGATAATCAATATTTCTGCACATCTTAAAAACTCAACTAAAGGAACGAATTCTTTCCGTATTCAAACTATATTGGTAATCAATACTTCTGCACATCTTAAAAACTCAACTAAATGAACGAATTCTTTCCGTATTCAAACTATATTGATAATCAATACTTCTGCACATCTTAAAAAATCAACTAAATGAACGAATTCTTTCCGTATTCAAACCATATTTATAATCAATACTACTGCACATCTTCGAAAAAGCAACTAAATTCTGTTTTCAACCATTCTAGAGTCATTCAATTTCAATCCGCTATACCAACTTTCACAGATTCGGAGAAAACCGCAAAAAACTGTCATATCTCTGGCGTAAATAAAAAATTGCATTTTAATTTTTATATAATGAATTTCAGTAATATACAATCGAAAAATCTTCATTTTTCATTGTTTGTCTAAAAATATTTACGTAATTTGGATCAATAAAATGGATAAAGCGGATTTTGATACTCACTTCGTGATTTATTTGGAATATAGAGGCTTTTGTAACTCAACCGACCGGAGGGGCGTGTTCTCACACCCGCCATCTTGGCAAAATATCTGCTCGTGATTGTAGTCCAGTCATTCCGTAGTTTTACCTTGAAAAAAGGTCATGTAGTAGCGATTTTGATATATGTTGTTAAGATTGGGACTCTAAAGAAAAAAAAAGAAAAACTCGGGAGGGTCGAGCTCGATCCGCCATCTTGGATTGAAGGTCCCAAAATTTGTTTTTTTTTTAAATAATTATGAAATGGTTGATTTTACAACCAAGTTGTTCAAGGCGAACTTGAAGTAAACTAAATTACGTATATTTTACGTGTAATGTTTTTTTTTGTAAGTCTAATAGGTAACGAGTTACAGCGGAAGAAAGAAGACAATTTTGACAAAAAATTGTAAAACTCAAGTTTTCTTGATAAATTTTTGTAAGAACATATTACAAAAAATCATTTTAACGTATTCCCACAAACAATATACTTATATAGCATCGTCCGTGTGCTCGATGACGTTGATTGGCGTTGTTATAGTGGGCTCCTAGTCTATAGCTGACTTGGCAACACTGATTGAGTCCTGGTTACTGGACGATGCCTGGACGCTCGGTCACTCAGTGTGCTCGTGGCATTTGGAAGGAAAAATGGATCCTTTTGAATATCAAAAATTTAGGACGGAAGGCTATTTCACGATTAGACGCTCGGACAAGTTTTGGTCAGGGATATGGTCTGACATGACCATCGAACAAACTTTGATGCGGATGATGCATAGCTTGTGGATGGAGGATACCTTTATGTATGGAATCGTGATGATTTTTTTGGGTCAATTTGCAAGAAGTACGTTCACTATGTAAGACATCACTATGGATCACATGCAGTTATTGTTTTTGATGGATATCCGCTAGATGATGGTGAAAAAAATACGAAAACCGCAGAAAGACTTCGCCGATCGAAGAAGCATATGTCTCCAGATGTTCTTTTCGATGAAACAATGCCAGTTCAAGTTTCACAAGAACGTTTTTTAGCCAATGAAAATAACAAAGTCCATCTGATTCGTTATTGGTGAAGACGTTGATCTCCTAGTTCTGCTAACAGCATTGGCACCACCCGAAAGTAGTATATATCGTCGCAAACCCGTGAAAGGCAAAACTTTTGAAAGACTGTATTCCGCGAATAGTGTGAAATACAAAGAAGCGGCTGAGAATATTCTGTTTCTCCATGCCTTTAGTGGCTGCGATACAACATCGTCCTTCTTCAACCAAGGAAAAACAAAATTTTGTTCACTTGTACAGAACGACACAAGACTCAATGCCATGATAGGAATCTTCAAACAACATGATGCAAAACCAGAAGACATAGCAGATGCAGGAACACGCTTTCTTGTTGCTTTGTACGGGGGTGACATGGATAAGGACACCTTGGCAGAAGTTCGCTACCAACGTTTCGCAAAGTCAGTAACAAAAAGCTCATTCAATCTTGCCTCTTTGCCACCAACGAACGACGCTGCACGGTACCATGCATTTAGGACGTACCACCAAGTCTAAAAATGGTATGGAATCCAAAAAAAATCCAGAAAACTGGGGCTGGAAACGTGGCACCAACGGGCTTGTTCCAGTAAGAATGACAAAGAAACCAGCACCCGAGACTTTATTGAAATTTATTTCATGTAATTGTAAAAAAGGATGCGGCGTTGCGTGTGGCTGCAGGAAAGCTGGATTGAATTGTTCTATTGTGTGTGGGTGCTGTAATGGTCAAACATGCCGAAATTCGCCAGAGGTTCATATCGATGTCGAGGAAGAAGATGAAGAGATTTTTTCAATGGAAGCCCAGAATCTCAGTACCATAGGCAATGAATTAGATGATGACATTGATGAAGACTGTTATTAAGATGTCGATATCAACCAACCGGCATCAACAAAAAAAATCATTACGCAATAGCCAATATATAAAATAATTTCGAAATCTACCATCGCTGGTATATCTGTGGAGTAGATCTACAGGGGATATCACAATAAAAAAATGCGCCGTGTTCTCTACCTCATGGTGGTGTGGAAATGAGTTAACAAAATTATGTTAACAAAATTATTATAATTATATGATAAAAAATATATTATATAATATAATTATGTATAAAATGGTCACCAACACTGACTGGGCGAAGCCAAACCAAAAGCTGCCTACAGGGCCTAGCAGTAAAACCCTACGGAGCGAGTTTTTAACAGCTAGTTATGTAATGAATAACCCGAAAAAATGAAACAAATTGGGAATTTCATCATTTTTTAGAAAAATATTCACATTTCCACCACTGTAACTCGTTACCTATTAGACTTACAAAAAAAAACTTTGAACATTAAATGTACGTAATTTAGTTTTCTTCAAGTTCACCTTAAACAACTTGGTTGTAAAATCAACCATTTCATAATTATTTAAAAAAAAACGAATTTTGGGACCTTCAATCCAAGATGGCGGATCGAGCTCGACCCTCCCGAGGTCGAAAACTTTTTTTTTTCTTTAAAGTCCCAATCTTAACAACATATATCAAAATCGCTACTACATGACCTTTTGCAAGCTAAAGGCCGTTTTTATCCCCCACTGACTGGGCTATTGGTTGAATTCCGATAAAGCGGGTTTTGATAGTAACTTTTTGAATGATATAGTGGGTTTTGTTTCTCACTCGCCGTTTTAAAATGGTTTTTGGTCGTGATAAGGGAGGTTTTGAAACTTTATTTTAGGTTAGTCTTGTTCCTCGCAAAAATGTGAACAAAGTGTCATACTCAGATCATTTTGTCAAAAAAATCGGATATAGCGGGTATTGAAAATATAAAAAAAATTGTATAAAATATATTATCCCGCTGATAGTCGGGCGGACATAGTAGCATATCTCCTTGTACTTCAATATATTTGGTGTAAACTATGCTAATAAAAAAAAATCAATGATTTATTTGGATATATTCAATTTCCATCATTAAACAGATAAAAACAATCGCATATTTGGTAGTATTCTTTTTTTTTAAAGAAAGGCGAACATTCCCGGGTTACGAATAACCTGACAATATATGAAAACATTGTAGAATCGGTTCAAAAAAATTTGCTAAGACCTTTATCTTTCAAATGTGGATTACATGAACATCTTAGATCATACGACGTGCGACTTGAATACTTTAAAATTAATTCTCTTAAAATTAGAAGGCAATTGACTGATCTAATATGTTTACATAAAATAATTCACGGCCATATTAATATTGCATTATGCTTTAGCAATATTCAAATAAATGTTCCCAATGATGCCATAGTTAAAATCAATACATTTAAAAATAATATCACCTATTTTTGCCCTCTGACCCAGATGTATATAATAAGATAGGGTGTGCTGATGTACAAATTTTTGTCAATAATCTATATGGATTCAGAAAAATATGTTGTGCTTATTATTATTTTTCATTAGCATCTTTAATTATGTCTATTGTGTTTCTTGCCTCTCTTTGTATTATTTGTCATTTGAGTAAATTTTGTATTTTTATAATTTTCTCTTCGTAATTTTTTATTTTTTATTTAATTGTTATTTAAACAATTTAAAAATTTACCAAGGTTTAATTTGACAGTTTGATTTATGTTATTTTTTGCCTATTTGTATATGAACTGAATTTTTATTACAATCTCGTTAACTAACTATAACTCTCGCGTCTCGTACTACCATCCCAAAAAGCGGAAAATGTTGATTTTGTCGTGATGGAGGACTTAGCCAGTCGAGAAATTGAACGCCTGGATTGGACCCAAAGGTGATGCCAATTCAGCCACCGACCGGTCATGTTTTAAAATTGTTATATTTTATATATATTTAAAAAAAAATAGGGAATATCAAGTCAAATTCCCCACATCATAGGGAAAAACCAAAATCCAGCACAACACTCTTTATAACTTCGGGATCTACGAGCAGATAAGCTAGTAACAATGTACAATAATTTTTTAGTGGAATTGTCTCCAAAATGCGATGACGGGACACAAGCGAACAAAATTTTAATTAATTTGGAAAACCTCCAAAAAATCATACTCTTCGGTTAGTTGGCTTATTTTACACGCTCCCTGGTCCAATATTTCGTCTACATTCGTCTAATGTCCACATTAACTTAATTTGCTTAATCTCGACTCGAGATCGCAAATTCGAGATCTCGCGAGATTAGAAATTACAATCTCGCGAGAGTGCGGAATTTTCGGGATCTCGTTAATTAAAAGAAAATATTATTTGAAGACCCGGATGTGGTTTTGAGAACAGCTTTATATAACTTGCATTGTACATTCAAATTATTAACTGCTCTCTTGAAGTATCTCCATTCCGGTAAACGACTGCTAAACTCAACATACACTTGATATGGAATATTTTTCGACATTTTAAGGTATTAACAACGTAAGAATCCAAAAATTATGTTTATATAACTCATATAAACAATAAAAAATGCGTAATTTAAGAAAAATTAATCACCATAACTGCACAACTAAAACAAACAAATGGCTGGCTGCACGCAAGCAAGTATTTCTTTCTCACTCACTCGACACAGTTTTATTTTATCTGTCCCGCTCGTTATCGGTCGCTAATATTCGTAAATAGTTGGGATAGTTTTCTTTCCTCGGTCGACACTCCCGCCCGACCGTTAGTCAGTCAGCGCACCACACGCCCCCCAAGCCCCCGAGTGGACGTGTATAGCGTTGCTGACTACTGCCGCCCAATCCCGTCGATCTCGAACGGGATCTCGTCATATTATGCTTCGGGTTTGATCCCGAAAAATGACACGAGATCGAGCTCCCGCGAGATCGGGATTGCATTCCCTAGCTCCAGCATTATTGACAAAAATAATGATGAGCGTTGCATTATTAGGTATACATTAGTAGAATACTTTCACATTGAGTTCAAATTAAAATAAGAAAGTATTGCTTTTACCATCGATTGTCCTAAATTCTCCTTTGGTCATTAATCGAGTGACGCCCACCAATACTCCATCCTTACGAAAGTCGCCTGACGTTGAACCAGCGTATTCAGTGAATATATCAGCGCAGAGTTGGGCTTCCTCTGAGCTGTTTAAGATGATAAGGTGCGCTTGTTCCCCCGCACACACTTTGTACGCCTCGGGCCAGCTGGCATTGGTGGTGTGGAGTTTGTAATAGCTGTCTGGTATGGCTGGGTAATGTTTGTATCCTGCAACAGATAATCCACATCTGCTATTTAAATACCAATTTTGTAAATGAAAAATTGGGATGGCAAATTAATTATTCCGGTAGATAGCAGTCACTTCGTGGTTTGACATTTTTAATGAAAGAAAACAATTACTTTGTTTATTATTGATTTATGTAAATCGTAGTTAGAAACAAAGTTTTTTTTACATATCCTCAACACAGGAGGCCCTGAGGAAATTATTTCCCTCAGGGTCTATGTCATCTTAGAGGATGCAGTGTGGAGGTTTTTTTAAGGAAAGAACGGAGAGGAAGATCAGAAAAAGGTAGAGGGTAAAGTGAGGGGTGGGTAGGATCTGTGTTGTGTGTGTGTAATGACGGAATGAATCCAGTCCTCCCACTGCGGTGTAAGGCGATGGGTCGAGAGAGTTCAGCTGGAGAAATAAAAAGTCTCCCTCAACCAGTCTCATCTGATCCGGCCTGCCACGCAATAGGTGGGTAAATGCATCCGCCATCAAGATCTAAACAAACCTCAGCCCATGAACTTGGGCAACCCTGCTAAGTCACCAAACGTAGCCAACCACTTAGAGTAACCTATGGTCATAGGAGTTGGTTAGGCAGTAAATAGTTCTCGAGGCGGCGGTACCTACCCACCACCCAATAATTGTTTTATTTAAATAAATTATTCATTAAAATCTTAACCCGTTAACGAAATTAGTCGGACTTAACAAGGAAACTGCCTCCGTGGAAGATACTTACGCTCAACTGTTGGGAGTAAAGTCGCGGATTCTCATGCCATTGAAAAAGCATGGTTTGGTTGAGTTTCTGGTAAGCTAACTACTCTACTCGTTTGCTCGTTGGTCAGCAAACACACGCTAGATATATGCCAGCAACAAACTAGTTACTCACGTCTCTAGTTTCGAGCAAAAAAATAAGAGTAGCAATTTGATTTTGGTGAAGCTAACTTCTTTACTCGTTTGCTTGTACGTCAGTATACATACGCTAGATCAGGGATGGCGAACCAATGGCACGCGACACAATATTTTGGGCACGTCACTGATCAGTGATCACAAAATTTATTATGCACTACGAAAAAAGTGTAAAGTGTATAGTAGGTGAACTAGCGAACCCGAGTGATCCCTACGCTACAGAATGGATTCAAAAATTTGTTGAAACAAGGAGAGATTTAGAAATACAGAAAGATAGACAGTTAATACAAGTAAAAATGCTAAGAACAAAATTTTGGAAACATGGAATGTGTTACCAGACACATTTAATTGTTTGAAGCTGAGAGCTGATACGCTGGCTCATGCTATTTTAACAATATTATCATCAACCTATGCCTGCGAGTCATTATTTTCAGATATGAGTAACATTAAGGAGTCGGTTTGACACCGTTGTTTAGATGACTTCAGTTCAGCATGCAGTCTGCTAAAAGTAACATCTTACAACACTAACATTTGTTATTTGTCATCTAACCAACAACAACCGAAGTCACACTAATTTTACTTTAATTAAAATTACGCGTATAATGCTAAATGTTCCTATTTAGTACTAGTAAACAAAAAGATTTTAATTGATAGTAAATATTTATTATTATTATTTTCCCAAAAATTACAAAGTCTAAATTATTTGATGGCACGTCTGTGACCTCATTAAACATTTCTTTAGAAAAATGGAACGTTGATACGTAAAGGTTCGCCATCCCTGCGCTAGATACACGCCAGCAACATGTTAGTTGCTCACGTCTTTAGTTTCAAGCAAAGTAATAAGAACAGAAATATTATTTTAGTAAAGCAGCGAACCTGTATTCCACAAGCACATGTAGCTGCGAGAATGCACAATAAAGTTCCTCTCCACTGAGCTATTTGGATCGTAAAAAGACCAAATTGCAAAACAGCAAAAAAAACGCACTCACGTTTTCACTCCGCTATTTACTGGCAGAGCATGTTCAGGGGCTGAATTCTCCAATAGCGATCTAGAATTATAAGTTATGTGCCATCTGCAAATGAAAACTTACCCTTCATCAAAATGATTGAATGTCGAAGGATTGAAGTAATGATTATATTGGCAGCGCTATGAATATTGTCTATCTTTCTGATGTTAGACGTTTCTAAGGAGTGAATTTGAAATTACTAAAATTCAAACCAAAAAAACAGTTGGTAACCCACTGTAAAGAAATTTAATGCTACTAACACTTTGCAATAGATTATTCAAAAATATAATTTTCGTATGAAAGTTATCTACTATCCGGCGAAACGTTCTAGTTGGTCTGAAGGCAACAGTTTGCCTTACATTATGTATTGCAAACATCGCCGGCAAATCAGCCACTATACGGAACCTTAAAATACTGCCCTTCGAATAGCGCGCGGGAAACGATCTTTGGTTAGGAACCATTGTACTAGATTTTGAGAGTTTTGTCAGTGTCGCTGGTTCGACCCACTCGTCGTTTGGTATCTAAGTTTGTACCTTTGACGAGTCTCGGGATTAACAAATGTATGTACTTTTGACGGCGATTGCGAGCTGCCTCGATTGGAGATATGGGCCCCAGACAAACTGCGCGTCCATCACCACTCTCCCCACCTCACACCGCGTGCCACCACAAGCCACTATGAATAAAGCGGGGTCCAAACGGTTGGCGAGCCTCGGCAAGCGTCCACAAGTCCCAACGTCTGGAGCGCGCGTTTGCGTAGGCTTGCAAGAGCTTGCGAGAGCTTGCCACCGATCCGGCGAGGTCGGATAATTTGGCCACAAGCGGCAAGCGCTCGGTCGCACTCAGTGGAACTTCCGAGCTGGCGGTGAATACACGCCGTTTTTGCTCCGTGCGGTCTATGATAATATTTAATATTACGAGACATATTATGAATATGAATGGCGTATGCGGCGAGCCTGACTTATTAAAATGTATAAGTACATAAATTTAATGCACTTACGTAATTTATTGCGACTGGACTTACCTAAAATGTCAAAATAAATAAATAATATTTTATTGATGATTTATACAATATTATTACAATAAAAAAATATACGATTTTTGTTAGAATAACTTTTTTTATAATACAAGACAATATTATATAAAGACAAGTGATCCTCGAGTTCGGGTCCCAATTGCGATCACTACCTTTGGAAGCGAAAACTTCTTTGGCACCGTTGTGATTTGAAACTCGATGAAACGAAAAAGTGGCACTAAAAAGAGACAAAAATCTATAGGATTTAGCCTGCGAGATTATGTCTCCTCTTTGTGCGGTGCTTCGTAGCCTCCCCACTCTTTTCTACCTTAGTTTTCTGAAGGTTTCACTTCTACCGCGTGTAAACTAGACATTATATTTTTCTGTGTCTTGTTCTTTTTCATATTTTTATTAGTATTATCTTCTTCAATGGTTCAATGGTATAAAAAATACATTTTCCCTTGTTTTTTGTTTCACGTTAAAATAAAGGTGACCGGCCAACTCAGAATGAAACCAACTCAGAAAGGTCATGATAAAAAAATTGATTAAGTTAGATTAAGGTTACCGGCAATTTTAAAATTATTTTTTCATAGCTTTTAATGATCTTTCTGAGGTGTTTCTCAGTTGGTTTCATTCTGAGTTGGCATGGAACCAAAATAAAAATAGATTAACGCAAACATAGCATAGCCTAAATAGACGTCCGCCGCGCTTGGATGCTCCGAACACACTGGCGCGCTCGCAAGTGTGTGGAAGCCAGCCATTCGTTTGCCAGAGCTTGCCTGAGCTTGCGGCAAGCCGTTTGTCGCAAGCATGTAGCGGTACCATAACATAGCTGTTTTGGTGTGAAGAGCGCGAAGGAACGCCGAATTGTCTTTCGTGCGAATACTCCCTTTCCTTGATGGGGATTAGAATTATATTTGTATCCGAGGTACCAACCACGTTGTGGCACCATCAGATATCGCCAAACACCCAATTACATTGTAGTTTAAGGGCCATGATAAATGATGTAGGTACTTTTAATTATAATATGAAATAGACGTTTATTCGTACCTGTACACGCATTGGGAGCGATTGGGTCCTCCTTCGGATTAAAAATGTTCTGCTCACACATGAATAAGAGACGGTTTGAAGAACATGGCACATCGTTCAGCCGAAACGACCCGCGCGGGGTGTTATCGAGCCGCGAGAGCGCCCCACATTGATCCGTGCCATTGGAGGGGCTCCCGGGGCCCCAGTCGCTGTAGCCTGCCTCCAAGAGAGTCCTTCCTGAAAAATACAGATATTGGCACACATATTAAAGATGAAATCAAGTTGGTCACAACACGGACACTTATGTTCCATTCCTTAACGAGGGACGTAAAAAAAATATGTAGATTAAACGTTTATCAATTTTGTTTAAATTAAGTCAATATTCTTCAGGTGACGGACGGCGAGGTCTGGGGGTAAGGCTCTTGACTCGCAATCCGAAGGCCGCGGGATCGAATTTCGGCGTGGGCAAATAAATTGTATTTGATTAATTTGTGTAAATTCACAATTAATTCCAGAGTGGAAGATACTCTTAGTAACGTCCTGGTTTAAGACCACCATTCGGAATTGAAACGTCGCTTGAAATGGCTTTAGCCGTGTTTAGTGATCAGATCTGAATAGCCTAGTATATCCCCATCTTCCTCTTCCCCATCTCCTTCCCATCCCCACTACCTTCAGCCTCACAACATACCCCAATTGGAGATGCCATAAACTCACTGGCTCTAGACGGGACACGCTGGGACTCTTGTGAGATATTCATACAAAAAAAATTAGAAAGATTTTATTTTTGGTCCGTCTACCATCGGTACTCCACTGAATATCATTGGAGTGGTACCTGAACATACATTTATTAAATACCAAAAACAGTTTTATCCTCACCATCCACTGTCCTGTATTCGTTCTGAGTAATTAAATTACTGATGCCCACCATAAAGCTTTCCTTGTGACAGTAACATTGCTTTGACGTAGTACCGGTAATTTCCATGAATATGTCTGCGCTGAGTTTGGCTTCTTCAGCGCTGTTTAAGATGATAAGATGCGCTTGTTCGGCCGCACACACTTTGTACGCGTCGATCCAGGACATAGCGGTGATGTGAAGTTTATAGCAGCTGCGTGGAATCGATGGATACATTTTATACCCTGTAACAAAAAAAATCAAATGAAAAACAGTATTAGCAGCGCAAGCAGGACCGTTGCAATAAAGAGATTTTCTTAGTTTTAGTTTAAAAACAACCTACAAAATATTTAAGTTGTCTAAGATATGTTAGCAGAAAGGGAATCAGTTTCATATCAACTCTTCAGGGAAGAAGGAAAATCGTTGGTATTACTAAAAAAACTTCATGATATTTTCTCTTCTAGTGAATATATAATCTGTTTGAGGTTTAGTAGCAGAATAAAGTGATCATTGTTTTGGATTTGTGTCATGAAGAAAGTTGTATTTAAAAAGGAAGTGCAATTTTTTTCAAATTGGTATGCATACCTGAAGGACAATTATAAATTTTATAGCTGAGACTAGTCTTATTGTGTGCAATCTTCCTTTCACAAATAAACAACAGCCGTGAGTCACAGGATTTTTCCTTCAGCTTTCTACCAAAGCCAACCATCATAGTGCCACAGTGTCCATCGAGGTTGTCAGGCTGCCCGTCCTGCCATTCATTGAAGCCTGTTTTTTCTAGCTCCTGGCCTACAAAACCAATAAAAAACTTGAGATTTAACGCGTTTAAAATAACTTTTACGTTCAATTTACAGCTGTTCCCCTTTGGAGTTCAATAGCCAATATCAATTTCATGGCGTTTAGAAAGGACTTCAAGAATTTGGAACAAGGAAAAATTATAAAGGTGCCGTCAATCTGATGAGATGGGTGAAAAACGTCTCCCAGCTTATATCATCATTCTTTCAACCCGAGTCTCGCCAAGTTTAATACTTTCGTTTTCTTTGAAAAACACCCCATCTAGTGTTTCCATAAATGACAGGGCATCCCTTGTGGCATACTGATCAACATCTTAAAATAGTAAAAGGATAAATAATGCTTTGGTTTTTGAACAATCTTTGATTATGTAAAAATTTGCAGATGTAGTTGTAGTTGCCTACTTAGCAAACAAAAAATTGGAAAGGCCGCCTTTTACAAACCAAGCCATCTTCTTAACAGATGACTTGGAAAAAAAATCATCGATTGGCGACTTTGTTTGAGAGATATGGCCCGCAGATGAAATGGGCGGAGTGGCGTCTAAAGGGTGAGCATGTAAAATGATAATATAACGTGAATACTGAATCGGCAACACTGTAGTAAAATTAAGGGATATCCATGTCGATAGATCTAGAAAACTCAAGAACTAATGAGGATTATTCATGCCGTCATAACTACCAAAACGCAGGCTCTACAAACATAAAAAAAATGTTTACAATTATTATAAGTAATAATTATTAGCCTGAAACACTCATCTACATTGAAAAAATCTCCCGAGATAAGATACATGCCGCCGACGGGACTCAAACCCGCGTCCTATGATATCCGGTCAGGTGCTATTTATCCACTGAGCTACGTAGCTACGTTTCAGGCTAATAATTATTACTTATAATAATAGTTACCCTTTGTGGTATGCATAGAAATTTTGTCATAAACATTATTTTAATAATTAAAAATAATAATAAAATAAATGTACTGAGGTTTGATAAGTAGACTTTGAAGCATACCCTCGATTGTCTCATATTGTTCTGGGAGAATCAAGTTATGAAACCCAAGCCAAATATTATTCCTGTCGAAGTTGGTATCAAGCGAGCTGCCAGCATATTCATTAAACACGTCCAAACAGTGTTGAGCCTCCTCGGCGCTGTGGAGGACCACGAGATGAGCTTGTTCGGCCGAACAGACTTTATATGCATCCATCCAGGTCCTCGGCTTACGGTGCAATTTATAACAACGATCATCGAACTTTGCAAACTTTTTGTACTCTGGAAAAAATTAATAGTAATAAAGAAACAGAAAAGTTTTAAGGTTTTCACGGCCAAAAGCATTTTCGTTATTCGTTTTGGGGGTGTTATGCCGTGTTGCGCTATCTCCTTCTTTAGCCAACGTTTCGGACATCGTTGCAGATCCGGTAGATGTGTGATCTACCGGATCTGCCGGATCTGCCCTAATGATGGACACTGCATGTCCGAAACGTTGGCTAAAGAAGGAGGTAGCGCAACACGGCATAACACCCCAAAAACAAAAAACGAAAATAAAGAAACATATCGAATTTAGTATATTATCATATTATAAAGTAGGTATGTAGTCTTCTATAGTAGATTAAATACTCGCTGAAACGATAACAATTTCAATTTAATTTCAATTCAATTTAATTTATTCATTTTAAAAACATTACAAAATTACAATTTCAAATCGTTTTTAAAAGATGAAACTTTTACAGATAAAAAGATTTAGACTAACAACAACAAAGCTTGTCATTTGAATTGTACTTCATTGATGTTAGGCATATTGAGGGTCGAAGTGATTCTATTTAACAAGACAGCTCTCCCGACTGGCATTACCATTGGCTAGTTAGTTCTACAAGCTGGGGGATAAAAGAGTCAATGCTGTCGGTGACGGAGATAATCATCGGGAACATAAAAACTAATGCCGAGTTTTCGAACCTTCCACGAATCAGTCTGAAGAAATGTGCTACAATGAGGACATCCCTTCTGGCTCGTAGATGGTTCACACCAAGCATGCCCAAGAAAAAGTGCGTAGGGTAGAGCCACGGGTAGTAGCCATACTCCTTCAGGTAAAAAAATACTATATATAAAATATCCCATAATGCATACCACTTTAGGTGGTGGTTAAAAATAATAATAAATGTTCACCTCTTGAAACCATAGTTTCCAACCGCAATTTGAAAAAAAAATGAAACTTTGGGAATTATTTGTTAATTATTTTTACATAAATCGACAAAAAAGTGAGTTGACTATAACGTTCATAATATATTTGCCTGATAAAATATACGCGTGTTTATATTTTTCTTTCGTTATCAGTAATTTTAGTTAGAGTAACGTAAGGCGAGTCATTTTTACAACTTTTTATGTTTGCTCAGATACGTTTTAAGATTTTCACGGCCAAAAGTATGTTCGTTATTTGTTTTTGAGTTGTTATGGCGTGTTGCTCTAACTCCTTCTTTAGCCAACGATTCGGACATCGTTGCAGAGCCCACCATCACACATCTACCGGATCTGCCCTGATGATGGACACTGCAACGATGTCCGAAACGTTGGCTAAAGAAGGAGGTAGCGCAACACGGCATAACACCTCAAAAACAAATAACGAAAATTTTATGTTTGCATTCGAAATTTTTATATTTGTCAGAATTTTATTTTTATTTCGAGTTCTAAAATTTAAAGGCGTATTTCATCGCATTTCAAAAAAGGTTTTTTGGCTTCGGATGCTTTCACAAATATACCATTTATTTGGATTTTATTGTAAACTGGAAATATTTTGACCTTCCGACCAAACACGTCCGAGGCCTGAGGGGTTCAATTAAATATTAAGCATTGCATTAATAAACGATCTAATGGGTTTCTGTTATTTATGCAAAGTTCAGACAAAATCTTAAATTCACATGGAATACGAGAAAATCGGATGCTTATGGTGTCAAATGCAATTCTTCAAGTCGTGTGTTCGCCATAAAATTAAATTAGTGGCTTTTTTCATACCTGTGTCGTAGGTTCCACAATCCACATTATCTGTCAGAGTGCTGAGGGTTTTCTTACAGATAAACCGGCTGGCTACTTCACAGGGCCCGTCAGAATAATCACCATTTCGAAGCATCCTTACGCAGTCTCCCGTGCCCGGGTTAGGATCTGGGTAGTTTAAGTATAATTCTGACGTTGGAATACCTATAAAGATTTTATAAACAAAGTAATTATAAGTTATTAAAAGGCGACAAAAATTTCATCTGAATAATTTTAAAATCACATAATAATATTTTTCAGGGTTTGAATATTATTTCATACACCCTCTTTGTCTTTTTATTAGCTTCACACAGGAGGATAATATTAAAAATACAAAACGGATGCCTGAAAAAATATTCAAAACCCGAGGAGGTAAAAAGTAAATTCCTTCACAACCTCTTTTGCGATGCTATATAGAGGGTCATTTAAGGGAATGGAATGAGAGGAAGTTCTGGGAAGGAAAAGGGTATAAGGGGTGGGTAAGAATCTGGAGGTCAATGTGTCCATGAGTGACGGACGTATGAATTCATCCCACCTATGGTGCAAGGCGATGGATCGAGAGAATTTGACTGGAGAGATCAAAAGGTTTCTAACAACCAGTCTTTCCTGATCTGGCCCACCAAACACAAAGAGGGTAAACGCCTCCACTGCTTAGATCTAGACAAACCTCTCACCGTGAACCCTTTCACCCCTGCTATATCACCAAACATAACCACTTGGGTGGCATACGGCAAAAGTGTTGGTTATCGATCAAGTGTTGGGGGCGGTGGTACCCATTGTAAGATAATGATTTTTTCGAAATCTGAATATGAACACAATTTAAAAAAAATAATTCGGAGAAAAGGAAGTTATTATCCAATTTTTATCACTATATCCTATTATGCATCTCTTTTTTAAATGAATTATTCCCATTTATTTTCGGCACTCCCGTATTATCGTCGGGGCATACAATATTGAGAAAGAAATATTTAAATAACAAAATTAGAATAGAACAACGTAAGCTTAATACCACTATATTGTACATATTTTTAACAATTATTATAAGCAATAATTGTCAGCCTGAAACACTCATTTACATTGAAAAATCTTCCGAGAAAATATACTTGCCGCCAACGGGACTTGAACCCGTGTCCTTCAGAAGTATCATTTCTCGGAAGATTTTTCAATGTAGATGAGTGTTTCAGGCTGACAATTATTGCTTATAATAATTGTTACCCTTTGTGCTATGCATAAAAATCTTGTCTTAAACATTAGTTTATAAATTAAAAATAATAATTACATATTTTTAATATATAAAACGTATCGGTTATATATATAAAATTATGTATGTTCAGAAAGTGTGTTCCACATGTGAAATTTCTATACAAAGTGTTAAGGGACGCACTTGATTTACTTTAAACAGTGATTCCCAACATTATTTGTAGTAAAAAAAATGTATATGAAATTTTGGTCTCCGGTGACTTTTTTTGATGTTTTTCCAATTTTTTTTTCTTCAAAACCTAAGCAAAAATTCTTTAACCTGTCGATACTCAGTCGAGAAACTCTCATCCCGACTCTTATTGACCAATAACTATTTATATTTATGTTTTTAGATTAAAACCAGTCGCCGAAAAATTTGAACATTCGGTTTTTTATCAAAATGTTGCTCTTACTCCCTAGAATGCTGAGTAAAAGAGACAACTGCACCTCTATAATACCTAAATCGAGGTTTTGTATTCCCTATTTTTCTCCTTCAAAACTGGACCGATTTTATAAATTTGTTATATTAATGTATAAGAAGAAAATGCACTACGTCTCTACGTTTTGTTAAAAAAAAATCTGGTTTGTATTCTGAACGTCTGTTGATGGCGTTCAAACCGGACAATTTTAACGATTTTTGGGAGTCCTGACTCCTTTAAGATGTAACTTATTAAAAAAAGCAAAACATACCAAAATGCTAGTAGTTGATTTTGATATCTATATTATATTAAAAAAATATTTGCAGTTGTATCAAAATCAGAGAGAAAATTGAGTAATTCGTTTGAACATAAACGAAACACCGCACGATTTTTTCTTAAGTTGAAAAAAAATCACTTGAGACCAAATTTCGATTACATTTTTTTTTCAAAAATTAGTCAAGAATCACTGGTCAGACACAATAAGGTAAGCAAGGTCTGAACAATAGCCGAAAGTGTTGCTTATCCGAAATCTCCAACACAAGACGTAAAGCTATTTTAAAGGCATTCCGTAAAAAGACGCTACAAAAATAAATATTCGAAACGTAAGAAAATAAAAATGATAAATACCATTGATTGCTACGTAGTTCTGTAGTTTGAATAAGTTATGTAGTCCGATCCACACAAGGCTGGTCGAACTGGCCATATAGGTTAGCAATGACTTCATTTCCTCCTCAGAGATTGGCACCACGAGCTCAGCGCCTTCCAAGGAACACGTGGACTTCGCCTGTCTCCAGCTCAACGCTGCTAAATGTTCTTTAAAGAACGCTTTAAAGGCGGTGGAGTAAAAGTAGTCATCCCTGAAGAATGGCTCAGGATCTTCTGCCGACACGACTAGAATAAAAGTCAATGTTGAAAATAATTGCAGGAAATCGAGAAATTGCAAGAGGTTTTAAAAAAAAAATCAATTGGTATTAGGTGTTAGTGCCGGATAGCACAGAATATCACAACCAAGTGGTTACCCAGTGGAAACAACTGGCGATAAACTGCAGAAGAGGCAGGCTGAAAGCGGAAGTCAATTGGACAAGAATGGGAAGGCTGGAGGACTGAAAAAAATTATATGAGATGATTAATATGTACGGAGGAGGTCAAACTCCATCCTGAAATGTGGCGCGGTGATTTATTTAAAAAAACATATCAATTAACACTTGGTGTTAATGCCAGATGGCAGAGAAAATCACCACATTGTGGTTACCCGGCGGAAGTGACAAGCGGCAAAAAGTAAAAGAGGCAGGTTGACTGCATGGAAGTCAATTGAACCAGAATAGGAAGGCTGGAGGACTGGCAAATAATGATAGGATAGGACAATTCAATGAATAATATGTACAGAGATCAAAATTGATCGTGAAATGTAGCACGATGATGATGGCTAAACGTGATTTAATTATGCTTCATTACTAAAGTATTTCAAGAAAGTAGAAATGTTTAAAGGTTACTTACCTTCTATACAAGAAGTGCATAGAAATCCCAGTAGAAACAATGCAATAGGAAACATTTTACAATAAACCAATGCGGGTGTGTTTTGCCCAACGAGGACAATTCTGCGACACTGCGAGATAGTGGCGCAAATGAGACTGATTTATTTCTGAAAAGAACTCTATTTATACCCGCAGCGTACTTTAAATGTTATGATAAACTTAAACCCGTGGCGGATGAAGATATAACTTTCGTTATGAATCCATTTAAGTACATGGGACTTCTTATCATTTTGACCAATTAATTTTATTTTATTATAATATGATGCTTGTTACATTTTTTTCATTGTATTATATTTTTCTTTATTGTTTTAATTTTGAAATATTTAGAATAGCTGTGATACTCTACTTATAAATTCAAATGGAAAAGTCCATTAGGGCGTATAATAAGTAAATATATATCTAAAGTTGTTTTCCATTCCATTTGTACCATAGTTATTTGTGTGAAATTTAAGGTTCAGTATCTTCGCAAAAATTAATTAAAGACGATGCCATTAACCCCTCAGACTTCGGGCTTTTTTTGTCGGAAGGTCAAAATATTTCCGCTTTGCAATAAAATCCAAAAAATTGGAATATTTTTCAACGTATCCTAAAACAAGGCAAATGTATTATCTACAAACGTTGTCTCATTTTTTGGTCATTTCATGTAAAAATAATAAACAAAAAATTCCCACACTTATATATATTATTTAAATTGCTGTCGAAACATTGGTTTCATAAAGCTGTACATTTTGATTATTTTGTGGTTAACTTTCAGATTTGAATAAAAAACATGGTGTTTTGTCTTTATAACATAGATCATATTTCTAACAATGATAATAAGAGAGACAAAACCATTTCCATGAGACCTATATGAGGTGTTCCAAAAAATGAACAAATTAGCGTAAGTAATTTTGAAAAATCCCCGTTAAACGCCGATTCTTGGTGCTTTTCAAATTTCCTTCTAATTGTAATAAGCCGACAAGCTTAACTATGACAGTTGTTCTCTACTGCTGAACACAATTGGTTCAAAAGCTGAAATGGACTTAGAATCAGTATTTAACGGGGACTTTAGAACTGTCAGAACAACTAAATGGCCATTTGTTGATAATGTTTCATTTGAATTTCTGTGAAACAACTCGTCCTAATCCTAAATATTTGCACCACGAGATACGCCCATAAGACACCTCTCGGCTTGGGATGGGCGGTGGCTTAGAGTAACTATATATATATTAGTAACCATAGTATATTACTTTTGTTTTTAAACTAAGTTTTTCAATTATTTTTTTATTGGGGAAGATCCGCAAAGAATGCAAGTCTGATGTAAGCGTACCTAACGAGTAAAATTAAGAAAGGGACAAACTTGTATCTACTAAAACTAAACTTAAAACAAAAAAATGGGACAAAGGTAATTCAGGCATCCAGTAAAGATAAACATAATTATTGTATTATTTTTGTTCCAATTTATTATTTTTTAACAATAATTTAAGGCCTTTGCGGGATGTCTGCATTATTTTCGTCCCATTTTTTGTTACTTTAGGTTTAAATAGATATTTTGTTGAATGTTTTTTTCCGTAGGATATTTGGTCGGGTACATTTTTTTGCTGGATGAAAACACTCATTACCAGATTTAAGTATTGATTTCAGTTTTTAATTTCATTCAGATTCTACTTTTAAGATTTAAAATAACTACAAATCTAAAGATCACGGGTTCAGATTCGTGTTATTTCACATTTGATTCTTTAAAATAACATTTGTAGAATATTTGCAGTACAGAGTTAATAATACTCTCTGTATCGCCCTGTTGAAAGATCGTTAATTGAAATGACCTTAGCCTGCACGCTTCATGGTCAAAATAAGAGGAAAATAATTTCTCTCAACTTCCTATTTTCTAAAATCTATGTGAAAAACCGGAATATAAAGGAAACAATCCCAGAAATGTTATCATTTATTTGTCCAATTTAAATAATAAAACAGAAATAACGGTGTAATCAAAGCGATAATAATTATTATGACTATTTGACCAGCGAATTCCTAGAACACGGATAATACAAGGGAAATAACATTTTTTATTAAATGATATCTTTCATTAATATCCGTCACCCGCTCAGATTAATTAATAGGTCCAAATCGCAACTGCATCCGTCCAAATATGATTGCGGAAATGAAGTGATATAATATTTATTTACGTAGTGAGTTTCAACATCATTAATAAGCGGTAGATAACACTTAAGGTGGTACAATAACCTCATAATAAAGGTCTCCTCAAAATTCACATTTTATTCATCGCCGGCGAATTCATAACTATATATATTTTTTTTTTCAAACAGACCCCTGGGAAGGTAAGTTCTTTATATTTCAAAATCATAAAAGTAATACCTAACCATTAATATATTTTACATACAACGATTTTAAAAAATTATACCCCTTTATTCAACTATAAAGTTAGCGGTAAGCACCAGATTTTATTTTTCTAGACGATGAACTAATAAGTTCCGAATGGAAACGTTTAAAAACATTTTAATTAATTCAAATGAAGCCGGCGGAAAGGTCGAATCTCCAGGTCTGCTAGGGAATTCGACCACACCTCCATCCAATATGCCGTATTGCAGAAGTATATTTGTTTACACGCTTTCTTCACTTACCTCGTTAAACCGCCGCTATCCGAATTTCCACTGATTTATTACATATCTTCCTTAACTATTTAAAGTTTTTAAGTTCTTGAAAAAAAGTGTGTCACATATTTTTGAAGATAATGCTAGACGCGTTCCATGCCGAAACAAAAAAAAATGAAATTCCCTCGATGGAAAATAAAACACGAAGTGCGCTCCGAAAATTATTAAAAAAACGAAAATTATTGAAACAAATTTACCGTATTTCTTTAAATGGTATTTATTTATTTATTTATTTATTTAAACGCCCATTAGGCTTTTACATACATTGTTATAAGTATTATTACATTAACTATATGGCATATAAAAGTTTAAGTACATATATGAATAAAATAATTATTATATGTGTAGTACCTACATAAATGTTTTACAAATAATATAGAATACCATTATGGAGAACAGTTTTTTTTTTTTTGTACTTACAAACAAAAATAACGGGATTGAAATTAATCAGCATTAGTAGGGACTTAAGCATAATCGAAATATAAATTAAATTACAATATTAATTTGTAAAGTTACATATATATATTAAAGTTAAAAAGTCTAAAAGAAAAGAGTGAAATAGATAGAAGCTAAAAAGGGTTTTTCACTATGGAATGGTGAAGTCATACATTTCAGCAAAGTGTTTATGTAGATTTCGTTTAAGCACTGCTACGGAATCTCTAAATATATCAACCACATTTCCAAATTTATTACCAAAATTTTGTATTCGATTTAGGGATATGTGCGCTTGATAATTTGTTTTGAAATTGTCACAGAAAAACGTGGAATTTTGTCTCGTATTTTTGGAAGGTACAAATAATTTTATTGTGGCCAGAATTTCAGGGCTGTCGATTCTATAATTAATAATTTTATTTAGTAGAACAAGGTCGGAGATAATTCGCCTATCTGACAGCGTAATCAAATTTAGTTGGTGCATCAGCTGGATATAATTTATATTTTGGATTGGAATATTTAGTTTAAAGTTAATAAATCGTAGAAATTTGTGTTGTACCCTTTCAATATTGTTGGAATGTATTTTATAAAAGGGGGACCAAATAGGCGAATTATACTCTACTTGACTTCTTACTAAAGATGTGTACAGTGTTTTCAAACATTCTAATGACTTGAAGTCGCATGCGGTTCTACATATAAAACCAAGCATTTTTAAGGCTTTATTTGTGATTTCATTTACATGCGGATTGAATGTTAACTGTTCATCAAATATAACACCCAAGTCCCTGATTTGAGTGACAGCTGTCAATTTTACGTTATTTAGCGAATATACATAAATTATATGATTTCGTATTTTACAAAAACGAATGACCTGACATTTTTTAATATTAAGAAACAGAGAGTTGATGATGCACCAACGATATAGTTTATTTAAATTATGTTGCAAAGTATAACAATCGTCTAAACTACGTATTGTTTTATATATTTTCAAGTCATCTGCGAAGAGAAGAACTTCCACATCTTTAAATATGCTAACAATATCATTAATAAATAACAAAAAAAGAATTGGTCCCAGGAACTGAGACCCCTGAGGAACCCCACTTGTGGCTTCGAAAACGTAAGATTCCACAGATTTTATTTTCACACATAGCTCTCTTTTACTAAGATAACTATCAATCCAACTTAATAGATTACCCTTGATGCCCAACATACTTAATTTTTGTACAAGGATATGTCGCCTTACTTTGTCAAAGGCTTTGGAAAAATCAGTATAAATTGAATCCACCTGATGCTTCAAGGCAAGAGAATCAGTTATGTAATTTTCGTATATGATCAAGTTACTTAGAGTGGATTTACCTGTGATAAAGCCATGCTGGTTGGGTACAATAATATTATTAATTTGTTTAATAATGACATCTAGGACTAACGATTCAAATAGTTTGGGAATAGCGGACAATATACATATTGGTCTGTAGTTAGATACATCGCTTTTATCTCCCTTTTTATGAATAGGCGTAAGATAGCTTTTTTTCCACTGATTTGGAAAACACCCTAACGACAAAGACTTATTAAATAGTTTAAATAGTGGATAAGTCAAACTGCGAACACAAGATTTTAAATATGTTGGAGGGAAACCATCCGGTCCAGCGGATTTATTAGTATCTAATGCTTTTATAGCCTTTTCTATAGCGTTTATTTCAATAAAACAATGGTTTAGGTTAAGTGATTCTTCAAGTGATATATCGTTTGGGATTTCATTATCAGGAATACTATCATCATAAACACTTTTGAATAAATCTGCAAAAAGATTGACAATGCCTTCGGTACTGTCCGCACAATTGTTATTCAGATGCATAATATTTGGTAAACTACAGTCATTTTTTCGCTGAGCATTAGAAAAGTTCCACAATTTTTTTTACATTATCATGAACCTCCATTTCTATTAAACTAATATAATCATTATAACATTTTTTGGACAATTCTTTGCACTGCCTTCTTAAGTTAGTAAACGTTATATAATCATCAACGTTTCTAGATTGCTTATATATTCGGTGAGTTTGTTTTTTAGTATAAATTAATTCTTTTAATTCTTTTGAAAACCATGTGGGGTAAAAGGATGCATTAAAATTAACTTTTGGAACATGACGTTCTTTTGAAGTGTTTAGGATTGAATAAAACTGTTGGACTTGATTTTCAATATTGTTTTCATCTTCTAATTCTTTCAATATTTAAGATACTATTTTAAACGAGTCGTGTTTTATTAAATATTTTCACAAGTTTCGCTTCAATTTTATCGTTTTAAATATTAGCGAGCTCTCTCTAACAAAGATCGAGTAATCTTTTACATATCTCTTCAACTTCTTCTTTTGGAGCGCGGATACGGTGCCTTAAGATTCCAAAATTATTTTTAAGTGTTTGATAAGGCAAATTCGACAGTAGGTCCGTCCAATAAACCGGGTCGCGAGGCAATTGGTGCGCAAGATTCTGAATATATTTTAGGGTATTTTGTCGTCTTGAGTATTTATGTACTGTGTGGAAACATGTACACTTAGAGCCAGCGAAATAAATCGGATAGGTGCCCTCGAAACACGGTGCTGAAGAAATATGCTCAGGATTCCATGGACAACCAGACGTACAAATGTGTCCATTCTGGAAAAGCTGGGTATTCACAATAGGCTTTCAACTATCTGCCTACAACGGATCTTAAGAAATTTTAGGCTACAAGCTACAAGGCTACAAGCCCGAGGTAATAAAAGCCTACTGGAAAAATGCAAAATAATGAGAATTTCGACAGCAAAAGACCACTTAGTAACAATTGTAAGAAAACTCATATATTTAAATAAGATCATTGTAGACCACCCCTCTCCTATATTTGTTTATATAAAATGGGGAGTTATGAATAATTTGTACCAGTCTGAAGATGGCCTTAACAGGCTGAAACCGGTTAGTTTAATAAATTAAAGTGGAAATAAGTTTGACATTTGCTTTATTATAATAATATTCTAATGGAATCAGTGTCGCCTCAACCTCTAACGGTGTTGGACGCGAGTGAGCGGCAATCAAATAAAATAACACTTTCAAACCCGGACAAATTTTAAAAGTATATAAATTAACCGAAAATAAAATAATTCATAACCCGTGAAAATGGAGGAAGCGGTTGATCCGCATGCCTTCATTACTAAGGCGAAACAAAACATAAGTGACTTACATACAATCATAGAAGAAAATAAACTTACTAAAGAAACCAAATCAAAAATGATGAAAGAAATAAATAACATCATGGAAATGATATCCCACATGGCAATAGAATTAGCTAAATTACAAGAAAAATGTGAAATTCAAGAAAAAAACCAAACACAAAAAAATCTTATTTTCATACTCTTCGGCAGTAAAAAACTTAATACCACAAACACAAGAAAAACGATTTCCTATAATTATAAAAAGCTTAAAAGAAGAAGACACTGAAAAAATAAAAGAGAAAATACAAAAAATCAAAATATCGCAGTTGGGAATTCGAGTAAGTGAATTTAAAAAAACAAAAAAAAAACATTATAATAACATGCCCAGAAAAAGAAGAGGCAAAAAAATTAAAAGATAAGATAAATGAAGTCGACAAAACCATAATACCGGAGGTACTTGTGAAAACGGATCCATGCGTAATATTCAAAGGACTTGACAAAGACTATACCGAAAAAGAATTCTTAGAAGACATAATTGAACAAAACAACGACATCAAAATGATATGTGAAAAATACCAAGATAAAAATATATTACAAGTTAAAGCCATCATTACGAACAAAAAAACTAACAGCAAAAACTTAATTCTCCAAACAAATCCAGAATTGAGACTACATCTTATAAATAGAAAAAAAAATCATCTAGGATTCATGAGAATCTATGTAACCGATTGCAACGTTCTTACCCAATGTTTCCATTGTCAAAGATTCGGACACACAGCACACAAATGCTACAATAAAATGAATAAACCAACATGCAAGCACTGTTCAGAAGATCATCCCATCTCCGAGTGTAAATCCCTGGATCTGCCACCCAAATGCGCTAACTGTCACTCAGCTAACAAGAAGAAAGAAATAAACTCCTTCAACAGTAAAATGAATGAAATAGACCACCGAACAAACAGCGAAACATGTTAGTTCCGTTCTTACATGCTTAAATTAGCCAAAGAAAGAATAAACTACGACATTGAATAAAAAAATTATATATAATTTTTCAAAATACATTAATTAAATGGATGATTTCTTAAATAGCGAATTAGAATTAAATATTAAAATTCAAGAATATGAATGTATTTGTACTGATTCATGTAACAAAATTATTTCTAAAAACATCAATGATATAATTATCATGCACATAAACATCCGTAGCATTCAGAAAAATTTAGATGAACTAATTCTAAAAATAAATAATTTAATTAAAAAGCCGGACTTCATAGTGTTAACTGAAACATTCACGAACGCTGAGTCACCGTCTTATCACTTACCTGAGTACAATTATATTTCTACCAAAGTAGATATCAACAAAAATTCGGGAAAAATAATATTTGCAAATAATAAATTTAGTATTGTTAACATTATAGAACACCCAATACATTTGGTAAACTGCATCGAAGTACATTTCGAACTCGGCAAATCAATATATCATTTAATAGCTATCTACAGAACGCATGGCTCAAGTATTATTACGTTTATTAATGACCTCAAATACATATTATTAAAATTAAAAAATAAACTCTGCTTCGTGGTGGGTGATTTTAATGTGAACATTAATGAAAAAATAGAAAATAATAACAAAACTGAATACATCAATTGTATGACTGAACAAAATTTCATATCTTGCATAAATAAAAATACTAGAGAAATAAAAGAACATACTCCATCTTGTTTAGATCACATTTGGACAAACGTAAACATTAAAGATCTTCACAAACTAAAATCAATTGTTTGGAAAAATAACATAACTGATCATCATTCATGCTTACTTCTGTATAATAATAATATTAAACATAAAAAACATAATTTAATACCCAAAAAATCAACAATAGACATGACTATTCTCTCTGAAAAACTAAAAATGGAAGATTGGAACAATGTTTTAAAGAGTGATGATACCGAAATATGTTCGACTAACTTTGAAAAAATCCTGTCACAACACATTAAAAATTCGACAACTGAAATAATAATACACATAAAATCAAAATTAAGATGTTTAAAACCTTGGATTACCAAAGGACTTATAATATCTATCAGAAACAAAAAAAAACTTTATAAAACAACTTTAAAAAATCCCCATGATGAAAAAGCATTTATAAAAAATATAAAAATAAATTAACATCTTATATTAAAAAAAGTAACGAAGAGTTTTTTAAAAATAAAATATTATCTTCAGAAAATAACCATAAACAAATGTGGAAAACTGTGAATTTGGCCATAGACAATACAAAAAAGACTCAAAATATTAAGTACATCGAACATGATAAAAAAATTATAGATGCCAATTTACAGCCTAAACAATGTGCAAACATATTTAATTCCTTCTTTGCAAATGTTGGAAAAAATCTTGCGAAAAATATTCATAAGCCTTCTAACCCAGAAAAACATAAAAATAAAAATCTACAGAAACGTAATATACTTTCAAAATTTGAAATAACAACAGAATGTGAAATTTTAAAAATAATAGAAAATATGAAAGGAGGTTCGTCTCCCGGTTTTGATTCTATTACGGCACACATGTTAAAATCTATGAAATCTTACTTAATAAAACCCATCACTCATTTAATAAACTTGAGTTTAACGAAAGGAATATTTCCAATGAACTACAAAAACAATAATCTCACCTATTTACAAATCTGGTGATCCACACCAAGTAACGAATTATCGCCCAATTTGTCTAATTTCTAACATAGGAAAGATCTTTGAAAAAATAGTAAAAAAACAATTGGTAAATTTCCTAGATAGTAATAAAATACTACACAAAAACCAGTTTGGTTTTATTAAATCACTCAGCACACAAGATGCCATTGCTAACGTAACTTCATACATTTACGAATCATTAGATAAAGGTAAAAAATGTGCGGGCATATTTATTGACCTCAGAAAGGCATTCGATAGCATATCCCATGAGATGCTATTAAAAAAATTAAATGATATTGGCATAAAAGGCAACGCGATTAAATGGATCACAAACTACTTAAAAAACCGCCCTCAAGTGGTAAAAATCAATCATGTTAATAGTGATCAAGAGATTTCCAGCTTTGGAATCTCGCAAGGTACAGTGCTTGGACCAATTTTTTTACCATATATATAAATGATATTTTTTTTCAACATTTAAATGGTCAAATTACATCATACGCCGACGATACAGTATTAATAATAAGTGAAAAGACTTGGGAAAATGTAGAATTAAAGGCCACAGAAGACATCAACACGCTTAAGAATTTTTTCGACATTAATTTACTATCACAAAATAGTGAAAAGACATTTGTAATTCCATTTGCAATCCATCCAAACGATGCTCCCAAAAATTTTAACATTGTCATACACGATAATACTAAAATTCATAGCCAAAATTATTGCAAATCAAACTGTACAATATTAAAAACAACAAATAAAATTAAATATCTCGGAGTAATTATCGACAAAAATCTGAAATGGGAGGAACAAATATGTCAAGTAGTAAACAAAATCAGAAAATTAATATATATATTTTTAAGAATTAGAAATTTTCTGTCGATAAAAAATCTATATTTAATCTACTATGCCTTAGTTCAATCCACTCTACAATACGCTATTATTAGTTGGGGATCCGCGTATAAATGTAACCTTCTTCCAATAGAAATTGTACAAAGGACAATTATTAAAATTATATTAAAAAAAATCCTTAGACTACCCAACAGAACGCCTGTTTGAAGAATTTCAAGTACCCACATTTAAAGATTTATATATTAAAAATTCATTGATTCAAATTATAAAGGAAAAAGATAAATATCCATTTTTAAATGAAAACAGAACTCGACTTAAACATGTTTTTCTATGCCCAAAACTAAATACGTCTTTTGCACAGCATCATTACACTTACCAGGGAAGAACTTTTTTCAATCGTCTACCAGAAGAAATCAGAAGCATTAATGATAAAACCCGAATACTGCTCTCTGTCAAGAGACATTTTAAAAATATTCTTAAGAAAAAAACTACTGTCAATTAATCTTACAAATATCCTTAGTTTTCCATTACATTCTTTCTTTTTTTCAAAAATATATATATATGTTGTAAAATTGTAATTATAATAAATGTTTCAATAAATAAATAATTAAAAAAAATATTATGTGAAAAATAAAATAAAAATAAAAATTCCACCGTGAATTATCAGTCTCAAAAGTAGAAAGGTTAACATTTATCAGCATAATTTAAAAAATAAAAGAGAAAATAACGGTGATAATAATTATGACCTTTTGACCAGCTCAACGAATTCCCAGAAAACTGATAGTACAAAGAAAAAACATTTTTTACTAAATGACATCATTCCTTTTTATTAAATTATATAATATCTACGTCACCCGCCCAGAGGAGTAAATTCTGTATCTTTTGTGGATACGGAAAAAACCCATACGGAATCGGCTGTCAAATTTATATGATTTTCTATGAATTTCATTCCTTTTTTCTAGCTACAAAGCAATTACTGCTTTTTCAATGGGTGTGTCGTGGGCCGATGACCGCTGCCGCCAATTTATTATATTTAAACGCCATAAAATGGCTTTTACATTCAAGTACACGATACAGTGGTACACAGGAGGGTATCAGTATTATAATAATTACAAAAATAAAATAGTTAAGCTATATTAAAATAATATACTAGGTTTATATAAGACCTGACATAAAACAATATGATGTATTTTTGTTATTGATTTTTGGGGTATTATGCCGTGTTGCGCTATCTCCTTCTTTAGCCAACGTTTCAGACAGCGTTGGCTAAAGAAGGAGATAGCGCAACACGGCATAATTACCAAAAACCAATAACAAAAATACTTTTGGCCGTGAAAATCTAAAATCGTATCCAATATGATGTATATATGATAAAAGCTATTATATAGGTAAATGATGCAAACTCGTATATTCCCGCTCAAAAAGAAGAAGGTGGAGAGATATGAAATTACGAATGTTGGAGAGAGCGCGCTAATATTTAATTGAAGCGAAAATTGTGAAAATGTTTAGTAAAATACTCGTTTAAAATCGAGAAAAAAATCGCGGGGTTTTCTTAAACAGAATTTAAAGAAACACTGTGATTTTTTTCGTACATATAACTTGTAAAATAACTGAAATAAACTTGTTTATAATAATTTTTGGAGCATACTTTGCGATTTTTTTCTACCGAGGAAATTTCATATAATTTTCGTTTCGGCGCGGGGAGTAGGTATCTAGATATTATCTTCAAGAATAAGATATATTTTTAATGAGCTTAAAAATTAAAGTGTTTAAGGTACATATGTAATAATTCGGTAGAAATGGGGTATGCAGCGGCTTAAGGAATAGAATGTTTTAATATTATGGTCAAATAACAGAACCTTATATTTACGCAGAATAAAAATATGTAAATAAAGATGACTTGATAGCAAGTGGAATCGAAGAATCGAGCAAAGTCAAGTATATCTATTCATACATTCGTAATTATTTGCAAATCGTTCAATTCTAGGAATTGGTTATAAATAGAGTAGTTTAGTATAGAGCTTTAAGCTGGTTTAAAACAAGAAATACACTAGTTTAAAAGACAGATTATTAAAATTGCACTTCATTTCAATAATTACTACAAGAAACCACTATTTCTTTCTTTATGCATAAAAAAGGTAGTTAATTAATTTCCTAATTTGGGCAAAGTAAGTATTTCATGCGTATTTAGATTGAAACGAAACATCGAAAATTTCAAATCCATTGTATACAACTTTAAACATTACATTAAATGAATAAACAATCGTTAAATAAGAAAATAACAATAATAATCTAAACGAAAATATGAAAGAGAACAAGATTCAGAAATATAGAAAAAGATAATGGTCGCAACTGGGTCTCGAACCCAGAACCTTTTGTCTAACCGGGACGTGCGCGTTTACCGATTCCGCCATTGCCACCTTCTGTCAAACCGTCATATTTTTGTCAATCTCACATTTAAAATTTTAGAATTACCAATGCTATCTTCAACATTTTTTTTGTGGTGAGCATTATCTTTTTCTATTTTTCTGTGTCTTGTTCTTTTTCATATTTTCGTTTAGATTATTATTGTTAACTTTTCAATGATATATTCCTTTTTCAATGATATATTACTTTGATGGGAATAACCTTAAAAAGTTATAAAAAGAGAGTTTTTCTTACAAAAAATTAATAAATAATCGTGTATACTCACAGTATTTCGTGTTTTAAACTAGTTAAAATTAGCGGCAGTCATCGGCCCACGACACCCATTGAAAAAACAATAGAAAATCATACAAATTTGACAGCCGATTACGCATGTGATTTTTTTCCGTATCTACAAAAAATACAGAATCGCTCCTCAGACAATTAATACATCCAAATCGCAACCACATCCGGCCAAATGTTTTGAAAATGGCTCACCATACTTTTTTCTAACTAAATTAACTGATTACGATAAAAAATAAAAACACTCACATATTTTATTAGGACAATGTTTTATAAATATAAAGATAATCGTCAACTCACTTTTTGTCGTTTCATGTAAAAATAATGAATGAATTATTCCCAAAGTTTCTTGCTATACGGCCCAAGAGATAACCACAAAATACAAAACAAGTGTCCGGACAAGCCAAATGTAACAAGCTAAATTCAGGATTATTAAATCTATATATATAAAAATCTCGTGTCACGGTGTTTGTGGTCACATTCGAAACGGCTAGACCAATTTGGGAGGAGGAAATGGATCCCGCCCCCCCGGGAACCAACACCCCTACCATAGGTCACCCCAAGTGGTTGGCTACGTTTGGTGATATAGCAGGGGTGCCCGGGTTCATGGGGTGAGTTTTGTATATGTCTTGGAGGCGGATGACCAGGATACACTGAACCCCAATTCCTACTAACTCTTTAAACCCTTTTCCTTCCCTAAACTCTCCTCTCCTTCATTTTCTTAAAAAAAACCCTCCACACAGCATCCCCAAAGATAACATAGGCCCTGAGAGAAATTATTTTCCTCAAGGCCTCCTGTGTGGACCTCATGTAAAAAAAATAAAAGGCCGATTTTTATGAAATTTTTATGTATATTTGGTAGGTCGTAAAGTATATTTCATACCGCTAGATGATTAGAGTGTCCCTATCCAGAATTTTATTGCCCCAAAAAATAACTATTAACCCATACGTTCATATAACTACCCCTCTCCCATTTTTTAATTGCGATTTTAGTATTTTTGTATGAACAAATTTGATCGACATTCGTATTTCAAACAGAACGAAATTATTTATGTTGTTGAATGACAGATGACGCTACGTCCGCCTCATCGAACTTTCATCCACACATGCGCAAGTTATTCACGAGTAGCGTCGCGTCATTTTGACATTTCATTCGGCATTTGTTATGTATCACAAGGGAGTGCGTGCAAAATTTTGTACGATTTATCTTAATTTATCTATTTGTTCGCGTGTATTACAGTGAACAATGCCAGCAGGACGCCATTTGGGCTGTCAAATGAATAAAGGAACAAACATGCAAAATAGTAGAGCAGAAAGATCAAATAATGATGTGTCCCTTACTTTAATGAAATACATTGAATTGAGAAAATGAATGGTTAGTTTTTTTTGTTTTTATCGGCGGTCATCGTCTACAGCGCTCCATTCCTCTTTCTATCATAGGTTCCATCCCCACACACTTACAATACATTCGTTATTTTTATTTAATAACCAAAATATTCACTAGAAATAATTTATATGGCAGAACAAGTTTTCCAGGTCAGCTAGTGTATTTAAAAACATTAACTACACACGATTTAGGACAATAAGGAAAATATTTCTGTTGTGCTTGTTTCTTCTTTGGCGATGCTGAGTGGGGGGGATGTATAATATGGTCGCTGTCAGTGGATTTCTTTTTCTCCTCTTAATAATTGCAAAGTTTTATATCATTATTACCTCTTACAATTACCTTCACAGCTGTTGTAAGTAGCAATGGTGCATGTATAATAAACTAGCAGACCCGGCCACACGTCGCTGTGGCTAACGATAGCTTTATAACCAACGCCATCTGTTAAATCAAATCCACACTTGGTCAGATATATTATGTATTTCAACCAATTTACGCAAAACCTTTACAAATTATAAACAAACCTTTCTCATGAATCACTCTATCTATTGGTAAAAAACCGCACGAAAATCCGTTGCGTAGTGTAAAAATCTAAGCGCACATACAGCGTGAGCGACCTCATTTTATTCTTGGTAAAGATAAAGATAAAGAAGATTACAATTGAAGAAACAGTCGACAAAATATTTTATTTATTTATTTACATAATATCAGAACAAAACCCTTTGTACACAGTTGAATTTATATTAAAATAAATAATTATTTCTAACTATTTAAACGGTTCCATGCCAACTCATCAGAATCAACTCAACTAAACACCTCTTTGAAAAATCATTAAAAGCTACGGGGGCATACATTAATTACGTGAGCAGTTTTTCTTCCAATCTAGACCCCCCCCCCCACCTGGGTGAGATAAATTTTGGCCACTTCGTATATATATTCTTTTCAAGTAACGTGAGGTTTTGCTGGACCCCCCCTCCCTTTGACATCACGTAATTAATGTTTGCCCCCTATGAAAAATAATCCATTACCTAACTCAACGTTACCTATTTAACCAGTGTTTTTGCATTTTTTTTCTTCACTAAATGAGTTTTCAAAGGAGGTTATTAGTTGAGTTCATTCCGAGTTGTCCGGTCATCACTTCACACTTGTATACAATACCCATGTGGAAACCTGTAAATGGTTCAATAATTGTACTAAATTATTATATACTTTGTTCATAATGTAAACTGTTGGTCTCCCAAATAAATAAATAAAAAAAATAAAAAAAAATCATTTAAAGACCTCATTAGAGTTTCTATAATAGTATTATGTGGGTAATACACACACATTAATTTATTTCATCACAATTTCGTATTTTCCTCGGTTACCTCGAGCGTCTGGAAAATAAAAAAATCAGTCGTTATTCATCTATAATTAAACGAAAGAGAAAACAGGCCAATGGCTTATCAGGAGTCGGGCGAGCATCTCGATTGTGTCCAGGTTTTCCACAGTGAGAACAAGTAGGCGTGTCTGCATTACATTTCGATGCAGTGTGGCCGTAAAGTTAACAGTGTTCACATTTTAGACTGTCGATCCAATCCCTTACGATATATATTTGCCAGTCCATAGCCAATTTAGAGAAGCGAATGAGGGAGTGACGAACAGAAGGAAGAACTCTGAAGATATTAGTACACAATCCAGAACGAGGTCCTACTTTGTGAGAGAACTGCAACTTATCTTTCAATTCATTCAGTTGTAGACCGGTTCTTCATGAGTTTGCTGGTTTATAGCGAAGGTGGTTTTCTCGAGGGGCACAACTTGAGGTAGACCATGGATAGGCTATCCGAGAAAGTATATAGAAAGAAACTGCCGCTTTCAGACCGGCATCGGATAGTGTCGGTGCATTGGCAAGTTTGATGGCCTCTGCATCGGTACTCGGATGCACAACTACACCTCCGTTCCTTATTTCACGTCCTCTCATGATTGTGATTCCCAAAGATGATGGGTTTGTTGAAGTTTTGAGAGTTTCGAGGGTACTGCTGGAAGGAGGTAACTTGTCATAGTTGGGGAAGATAAGTACCAGGGGTCTTGCAGGAAGTACAGGGGTATTGTTTCTAGTGTTCGGTGCATATTTAGAGTGGGCTTGGTTGGACGTAATCAAATTCCATGTTCTGTTCCCATTTTCCAGTGTTTGATCAGAAGACATATATTTGTTGGTCTGTAGTTCTCCTTCGAGGTTACCTAGTTTTACACCTATTTGACCGGCATTTCCCAAAAGATCGGCAAATTTGGGGGCGAGTTTTAATATTTGATGTTTCCATTATTATGATGTTTAATAGATTTAAAATAGAAGTTTCCTTTGCCAGGAATTGCTGGGCCGAGATTTCTTGATCCATTTTATATTATGTACTATTATTTTGTCGGTGGCGCCTGTTGGCAGGCAACAGTAATAGCACAATCGGTGGCGCCTGTTTGCAGGCAAAAACAACATCACAGGCAATGTTTTGGTTCGAGTCCGCGACGGCAGTTAGTTTGTATTTTGACAATAACAGCGGCACGGCGCGCGGTCGGCGTCGAAGTGTTTGTGTTCAGATCAGATCTAAAATTAGAGACAAGATCTAAAATTTAAAGCAATGCTCGGTGTTAAAGCTAGTATTAAATAAATGTGAGCAATTTCTAAATTATGCTTTATATTTTATTACAATATCATTATTCTTCATTATGTTAACATACTTTACTGATGACATCAAAGTTTGATGTCATCAGCAAAGTATGTTAAGTAAGTCAGCAAAAAAAAATTCTGTGTTTTATAAACTTTAAGTTAAATATCCCATTCGAGGACTTAAAATATAATTTATTATTAAATATTCTAAAAATACACACTTCCACCATGAGTTATATGTTTAGTATTGCCATTTGAACAAAAGTAGTGCCCTCATATGTTTTCTACTCTCATTTGACAAACTGTATTTATTTATTTTTTGTGGTAAGATTCGTTCTAATCGATTGTTCGGTGTAATTATTTCTTAATACAATCATCATCATCATCTCTCTTGGCTCTACAACCCCTGTTGGGTATTGACCTCCTCAATAATCTTTCTCCACTCATCTCGATTCTGCGCTAACTCTCTCCAGTTTAGAAGCAAAATCGAGGTTTTGTATTCCCCGTTTTTCTCCTCCAAAACTGCATCATTTTTAAAAATTTCTTTTACTAACTGTATTGGAAGAAAACAATCTGTGTCTGTACGTTTTGCTTTTTATAAAAATACATTGTCTAGTTTGTATACTGAACGTCTGTAGATTGCGTTCATATCAGGCAACGGTGACGATTTTTAGAGGGTCCTAACTTCTATAAGAAGCATCTTATCAAAAAAGCAAAACGTAGCGACACGCTAGTGATCGATATTTATATTGTATTAAAAAAATATTTTCACTAGTGTCCAAATCCATAGAGACATTTACATTTGGTTACAATTTGACGGTACCACAGTTAAACACAAACAGCCTTACTAAAACAGTAAAAATTCTTCTCAGTAAAATCAGGGGTTTGTCTAGGTCTTGGCAGCAGATGCCTCTACCTACCTACTGTTTGGCGAGCCAGATTTGGACGGACTGGTTCAGGAAGCTTTTTACCTCTCCAGCAGGACTTTCTCGACACATCGCCTAACACTGCAATTGGAGGGATAGATTCATACGTCCGTCACTCCTGGACATATTGGTCCTCAGATTCCTGTCTATCCCTCAGGTCTATTTCCTTCCCATTTTTTTTCTTTTCAATTTGGGAGGCGGGTATGGGTACTGCCGAACCGGGAACCATTTATTGGATAACCAACACCTCTGCCATAGGTCACCCCAAGTGGTTCGCTACGTTAGGGGTACCCGGGTTCATGGGATGAGATTTGTCCCGGTCTTGGCGGTGGACGTGTCTGCCCACCAGCTGCGTGGCAGGCCGGATCGGGAGAGCCTGGTTGGGGGAGATCTTGTTACCTCTCAAGCAGAACTTTTTTGTAATATCGCCTTACACCGCATTGGGAGGGATGGATTCATACGTCCGTCATTTCTGAACCTACTGACCCCCAGTTCCTACCCACCCCTCACACATATTTCCTTCCGAGAACTTCCTCTCCTTCTTTTGCTTTAAAAATATTTTCCTCAGGGCCTCTTTTTTGGAGCTATTGTAAAAAAACGGACTTTCTTCACAAGCAACATTTTCCGCTTACTGTGGTAGTAGTAGGAGATTTTCAAAATATTGTCATGTTACCCGTAACCCGAAAATGTTTGCTTTCTTTAAAAAAATATATTAAAAAGGTGTGGAGTAAAATTTTTTTTTACATACCTTCTAAATATTTTAAATAATGTCTTTAGATAGAGTTCAGTCAGCCTTGCCGCCGTGTGGTTTGCTTCATCTATCAGAACCTTCGATTTCCGCAGACTTTTTGCCATCAAAAAACCTCTGAAAGTATTTGGCAAGTTATTATAGTCACGACGTGACGTCACGACAGTATGTACCTATTCATTGTCAACCAATATATACAACATCACAATACGGCAGTAGTTTTAAAACTTTTAAAAATCGCATCTTGCTTTAGTAATAACCATTTAAAATGTCTCAAACGTAGATCTCAACGAAAACCTACCTTCTATTCTGAACCCAAACCTGTAGTATTCTGCAATTAATGGCTTGATCGCATTTGGCAAGTTGAGTAACGAGTATCCTCGCTACTTCACTGACCAAAATGCTACTACTAACTACTACATGTATGGTGTTCGGACACGTTTAGTTGCTTAAATACTCGCTACTCGACTGAAATACTAGCCTGGTCTGTACGGGTCATAAGATCGAAAATTAACCTATCAAATTATCACAAAATTTTGTCATTTATTATAATATGCAAAAAACTAACTGCTTTGAGCGGTTGTTTCAAAACTTTACCCTTTAGGAGAGTATGGTCGCACCGTAAAATATATGCGTAAAAGAGTATGGACGCATACGGTGTGGCGGTATTCGTAGATTTTTTTTTTTTTACATTAACTCCACACAGGAGGCCCTGAGGAAAATAATTTCCCTCAGGGCCTATGTCATCTGGGATGCTGTGTGGGGGGTCTTTTTGAGGAGAGTAAGGAATGAACATTGGTCATGAAGAGGCCGGCAAATCATTCCACAGCCGAAATATCTATAATATAAAAATGAATCGCTGAATGTGTTGCTAAGCGCATAACTTTTGAACGACTACACCAAATTGGATAATTATTTTTTTTGTGTGTTCGTTTATTGTCAGGAAAAGGTTATTATAAAACTTTAGTTGAGCTCTGGCATTATGAAATTTGTATAAAAAATTGCTATTGGTGGCAAGCGAGGAAGCGGCTATTACTATGGAAAGTGGGAGGGAGGGAAAGATGGGGGAGGGGAACCAGAGAGGGGGAGGGGAACCTGGAGGGGAGAGGGGAACCTGAGAGGGGAGGGGAACTCGGGGGGTTCGTGGAACGGGGGAAGGGGGGGAGTGGAGTGGGGGGAGGGAAGGTGAAGGTGACGGAGTGAGAACGCAAGAGGGGAAGAGGACGCAGGAGAAAAAGGGGAGACGGATGGGGAACGGGACGAATGGGAAAGGACACTCAGGGAGAAACAATTTTTTTAATAAATGGCATAGCAACGCATGCCATTAATAAAAAAATAGCAGGTTAATAATATAGCACAAGACTGCAGAAGTGAAAAAGCTTGCACTCGATGTTCCGAAGCACATGAAAATGTAAACTGTCAAAACGACATTCAGTGCATTAACTGCAAAAAAATGAATGAGAAATTAAAATTACAATTGCCAACTGACCATTATGCTTGGAGTAATGAATGCTCGGTACATTTGAGGAAAATTGAAGCTGAAAAGAAGAAAATTGATTTTTTATGCCATTAAAAAACTCCTCTAAAAAACACCAAACAAAAAATTGCCAGCTGTACTACCAAAATGTCAGAGGCCTTAAAACAAAATTAAGTCTACTTCAATCTACACTACCAATGTTTGGGCACGAGTTTATTCTACTTTCTGAAACATGGTTAGAACCTAATATTCATTCTAGTGAATTAGGTTTTATAAATCATAATGTGTATAGATTAGACAGAAATACATTGACAAGTGCTAAAAGCAGAGGTGGCGGGGTTTTAATCGCTATCAGCAAGAAATACAAATCAAACTTAATTAAAACTAAACACAAACTTCTTGAACAAATCTTCGTGCAAGTGAATGTTGCCAGGAATAAAAAGATTATTGTTGGTTGTATTTATATCCCACCAAATTCAAGCAATGAAGTATACAGGTGCCATAGTGAGGAAGTGGAAGTTATATTAAAAAAGCATGCTAATGCAACATTTTTGCTTGCTGGTGATTATAATCTTCCAAATGTGAATTGGGTGAACAGGGACAATAATATCAGTGTGAGTGAGTCTGAACGCATTATTCTAGATATGGCGTTATTTCTAGGCCTGAATCAGGCAAATACTTTATCAAATGTAAATAATCGTACTCTAGACTTATGTTTTTCTAACTTAGAGTCACTAGTAATTGAAGAATGTAGTGAACCGCTGGTGCCCATTGATGGTTATCATCCTCCACTGGAAGTTATTATTTCTAATGTACATGATAATACCTGTAAACTGTCTTTCAGTTACCAAAATTTTTTCAAAACTGATTACGAGAAAATATGTAATTATCTCCTCTCTTTTGATTGGTCATCTGTGCAATATGATGATATTAACACAGCTACAAATAAATTTTATTCTGTTTTGGGAAAGGCTATTAGCATCTATGTTCCAACCGTAATATGTAAGCCAAACACCTATCCAAAATGGTACACCAAAGAACTTGTAAATCTACTTATCACCAAAAAACTTAAACATAAAGAATATAAATTATATAAAAAAAATTCTGATTACAGTGAATTTAAATATTTAAGAACTTTGTGTAAAAAAATGTCTATGACTTGCTACCGTAACCATATAAATGAAATTCAAAATTCCATAATAAACAATGTTAATTATTTTTGGAAATATTCAAAATCTCTTAAAGAAGATGATTCTGAATTCCCCAGCATTATGCACCTAAATGGTAGCCATAGCAATAATACTGATGGTATTGTTAACTTGTTTGCAAAATTTTTTAAAAGTGTTTATTCAACAGACGCAAATAATGCTCCTCTTCCATCAACAACTCTAGATGAAACTCTTGATATTTCACAGTGTACCATAAGTCTCTCTGATGTAGTAACTAAAATTAAATCATTAGATATCAACAAATCTGCAGGACCGGATAATATCCCCACAATATTTATCAAAGAATGTATCAAAGTAATTGCTCTTCCATTAACCAAACTTTTTAATTTATCTTTATCCAGTGGAATTTTTCCCGATATGTGGAAACATAGTTATTTGACACCAATTTTCAAAAAGGGCGATAAAAGTGATGTTTGTAATTATAGACCAATATGCATTCAATCCACCATACCGAAACTATTTGAAAGCCTAATACTTGACAAACTTTTTGCCCAAATAAAACCTGTAATATCACCTTACCAGTTTGGATTTATGCCAGGTAGAAGTACACTTTCTAACTTGATTATTTATGAAAATTTTATAACCAATGCTTTTAAAGAAAAAAAACAAGTAGACTCTGTCTATACTGATTTTAGTAAAGCCTTTGATTCAGTTTCCCATAAAATTCTCATTTGGAAATTAGAAAAGCTTGGTATACGTGGCAGTATATTAGCCTGGTTTGAAAGCTATCTTACTGGAAGACAACAAATTGTTAGAATAAAATCCTCATTGTCGGAAAAAATTTATGCAACAAGTGGAGTTCCACAGGGTTCACACCTTGGCCCAATATTATTTATCTTGTTTATAAATGATCTTACAAAAATATTTCATGATGTATTTATCTTACTTTTTGCTGATGACCTCAAAATTTTTAGAATAATTCAAAATATTTATCATTGCAACATTCTTCAAGATAATATCAACAAATTGTTAATTTGGTGTAATGAAAATAGACTTTACTTAAATATCTCAAAATGTCATATAGTTAGATTTTCTCGAATAAAAAATCCAGTGATCTTCAATTACAACATTGATAACAATACTCTGGAGACATTAACACAAATTAAAGACTTGGGCATCACTTTTCAATCTAATCTTTCATTTGTTAACCACATAACAGAAATCTCTAATAAGGCCTTAAAAATGTTGGGATTTATAACTAGGCTAACTAGAAATTTTAACAATATTAAGTGTATAAAACTGTTATATTTTGCATATGTTAGAAGTCAACTTGAATACAATTCTCCCGTCTGGAACCCATATTACAATATACATGTACAAACTGTTGAAAGAATACAAAACAAATTCTTACGTTTTCTTAATTTTAAAATGGGTATTCCAGCAGTTATGTTGAACTACAATACTATTTTGAATGGTATGAATATGCTGAAATTGTCAGACAGAAGAACTTTCACTGACTTGGTATTTCTGTATAAAATTCTAAATGATTTAGTTGACAGTCCGATATTGCTCGAATTGATAAGCTTCCGGATTCCAATACGTAATACTAGAAGTCAGGATTTATTTCAGTGCAGTAATTCTGGAACTAACTATCATATGTATTCCTCTTTGCCCAGAATACTAATGGAGGGAAACAATTATACCAAGTCAGTGGACATCTTCAATTTATCTTTAAACAAATATAAAATATTGTTACGAAGGCAGTTCAGTTATGTACAATAAATACTGTATATTTCTTACTATTCTTATGTAAAAGCCCCGAAAAAGGGCGTTAATAAATAAATAAATAAATAAATAAATAAATAAATAAATTAATTTTTAACGTTTATTTTTTTTGGTGTTTCGGTTATTTTAATATTACATAGGTAGTTCTTAATAATTTTTTTTTTATAATACATACAATGAGTTTAAATAAAAAATAAAAAAAAAAACATCCCACTCTTTTGAGCATTTTTTTCTCTCAAAAACTCACTCTCTTAGATGAAGAGAAAGGTTAAAGTTTTCTGCCAAAATCTTTTACAAAACAGAAAAGGAGCCGTTGAATATATTTTATCGCAATTGTTTTGATATTTTATGTATTAAAAACCCGGGGAGCAGGAAATGGGCTTGCGGAACACAGGCTGCTCATCAAAGTGTTGAATGCTGTTCACTTCTCATAAATATCGGACTTTGCACAAACGCTCTTTTCTCCCCGAATAACCTAATTTAGAATCAAAACTAAAATTGGAAGCTAACCTCATCTCGAATATAAAGCCAATGTTCGACAAATTAGTTGAAAAGCGTTGCATTAGTTTGTTCAACTTGGGAACAATTTTTAATTTCTGTTGGTGGCCTACTTCTATAAAATTGCAACCATCGTTTGCTTGATTTTTTTACGCTAGCTCCACACGGGAGGCCCTGAAAACAGTGGCATAGCGTGGGGGAGGGGGGGGGGGGGGGGGTGGAGGGGCGGCAAATTTTCACAATAAATAATTACATTATCTTGGAAAATTTTAAACCATTTCAAATCATTATTTGAACATGTTCTACGATCGTTTCGTTTACGAATCCAACTCTTTTTTTTAATTCATTAAAAATATCAATAACTATATATTTTTAAGCTGCAAATTTCGCAATTCGTAGGGAAACCGTACGCATATTATGAGAGTAATACTAATTAAAGCTGATAACTCGCAAACAGATTCACTCTTGATTAAAATCAGAATTGTGTTCAGAATGTATTAACGACTGAATTTAAGTTGTGTATTTATCTGCTGATACATTTCGAAAGAGACCATTATTTTATTCGAAGTGCAGTTATAACATTCTAGTTGTAGATTATGTATGTGCTGCCAGAATCAAAGAGAATCCATTTTCATTTTCTGAGTGTAGTTTTAATTCGGCAAATACAAATTTAATTTGACCCGTCTAATCGCAGGAGACGCAAATTATCCCACATATTTAATTTTAAAATAAAATTGTAAAAATTATGTCCCACACATTTAATTTTAAATAAATTTGTGTTTGCGATAAAAAGTTAAGATACAGTTTTATAACATTTTTTTTAAGAAAAGGAATCTGTATTTAAAATTTTAAGTTTATTCTATTTTAGTTACTTTAATTCGAATATTCGCAGGCGTGTATTTTTAAGCCAATTCACATTTCCAACGTGAAAATTTTAATGCGTACAAACAATAATGTTCTAATAAGCACGTCGAAAAAATTACTTTCTCTAGATTTTAGAACAGTTTTGTTTTAATAAAAAGGAACATTACATGGGAAGAACTGGAAATTTTGTGCGGAAACATTGACAGGCAAAAGTTTATAGATATTTTTTTCTTATTATTCGAAGGGTTAAACCAGTTTTCAGGATGTAAAATTCCATTCGAGAATTCGTCTGCTGACACATTTCGAAGGAAAATATCCTCTTTTTCGAAGTTCAGTTATAATATTCTATTTGCAGACTATGTATGTGCTGCCAGAATCAAAGAAAACCATTTTCATGTTCTGAGTGTAGTTTTAATTCACCGCATACAAACTGGTTTTGTGTTCAGAATACAACGGTCAATTAAATAATGAGTTGCTGATTCTTCGTGCATCGAGTGAAGCTTTACATTTGAGTTACAAAATGCTGTAAAATTCTGAGAAATTGATTGTTGCGTGTGTAACTATTGTTTGGGGACGCAGTATCAATCAATCAACTTTGGAGTAGAATTTATACACATGATTTTCATTGAAAGAATACTCGTCAAATGTGATTATTAAAAAAATCCGGGTCGTGTATGTAGGCTCGTGTACGTAGGCTCGTGTAGGTGGTAATAAAAAAATAGGATTTCCATATACAACCCCCCCTTTCACCGCTTGAAGTACCCAAATAAGGGGGCGGCGAAATTTTCTTCTGCCCCGATGTTTTGAGTGTAGGTTTAATTCACCACAAACAGATTTAAAATTAAAACCAGTTTTGTGTTCAGAATGTAAATGCCGGCAGAATCAAAGAAAAACCCTTTTCATGTTTTGAGTGTAGTTTTAATTCACCGCGTACAGATATAATTAAAACCAGTTTAATGTTCAGAATGTAATTGCCAGCAGAATTAAAGAAAAACCATTTTCATGTTCTGAGTGTAGCTTTCATTCACCACATACAGACGTAATTAAAACCAGTTTTGTGTTCAGTATGTAATTGCCGCTAGAAAAGAGTGTAGTTTTGATACACCACATATTTAGTTTAATTTAAACCAGTTTTCTGTTATCAATAAGTTGCCAATTCATCGTGTACCAAGTGAAGCTTTGCATTTGAGTTGCATTCCATGCGTTTCCGTGATGAAGGTGCGAAATTCTATTACAGGCATACCATTTTCGATTTCTGAGAGCAGTTATATATGAATTTGTAGTAGAATTTATAAGCATGATTTTATTGAAAGAGTACTTACACATAGGATTATAAAAATCGGCATAAAAAATAGGATATCTACCCCCCCCCCCCCCCCCACCGGTCAGCGCTTGAAAATCTGCGGAAAAAGTACCTGTAGAAGGGGGGGGGGGGGGGGGGCAAAATTTTCCTCCGCCCCGGGCGGCCGAAACCCACGCTACGCCACTGCCTGAAAAATTTTTTTTTCCTAAAGACCTGTCGTCTTAGGGGGTGGTGTATGGGGGCTTTTTGAGGTAGGGAAGGAAAGGAAGTTCTGATGGGAATAAAAATGAAGGGTGGGTAGGAATCTGGGGGTCAGTGTGTCCAGGAGAGAAGGACATATGATCCATCCCTTCACCAGCGGTGCAAGGCGATATTCGAAGGGACTCCCTCAATCATACTCTCCGGATCCGATCTGCCATACAGCTGATGGACAGATGCATCCGCCGCCAAGACCTACACCTACACCATACACCTCACCCCATGAACTCGGGCACCCCTGCAAAGTAACCAAACGTAGCGAACTACTTGGGGTGACCTATAGCAGAAGTATTGCTTATCCAATAAATGGTTCCCAGGGCGGCGGTACCCATACCCGCCATCCAAATTGAATACAGTAAACCCTGTCAAAATACAGTAAAAAAATTCTCTTTTTTAATATCGATTATCACGAACCACACTTTTGTTATCCACTCAAAAAACTTAACACGATATGTTAAACGTCAATCATGCAAAAACAGAACAGGATCATGCGTCCTTTACGTGTCCGTTCGAGTCCTTCACACTTCAGATGCGCTGCGACAGTGTGCCTTTATCTATTCGGTGACATTTCAGGGTCATTGCCCCGCTGGGAAATATTGCTCGCGTTTTCATTTTTTGCTATAAAAATCACGCCATTGAGTATTTATTGTATGTGTTCTATGTAGCTATATTAATTACTTACATGTTCCTTTTTTTGAAAAAATGTATTTTACAAAATCGAAAGAGGTACAAACCCTTTTTATTAACAACTAGCTGGTACCTGGCATGCGTTGATATACCATTTAATAAGGAAATTAATTCTCTCTGCGTATCTTTTCCCAATCTTCAGGTTCCCCTTCCTATCTCGCGTTCCCACTCCGCCTCCTCCACCTTCCCTCTCCCCACTCCATTCCTTCCCTTTCGAACCGCGAACCCCCTTCCGAGTTCCCCTCCCCCCTCCCGGGTTCCCCTCCCCACTCTCCCTCAACCCCCCTTCCCTGCCCCCAGCTACGTTCGGTGACTTTGATGTTTGTCGAAGTCTTGGCGGCCAATGTGTTTGCTCACCTAATGCGTGGCGGGCCGGATTGGGAGAAACTGGTTGAGGGAGACGTAACTTAAACCTCTCCAGCCGGACTCTCCATCGGCTTGCACCGTGGTTGAAGGGATAAATTCATAAGTCCAATACTCCTGGACACGTTGACCCCCGGATTCCTACCCGCCCCTTATACCTTTTTTCTTTCCCGGAGCTCCCTTTCCTTCATTTCCCTGTAAAAGACCCTCCACGCAGCATCCTCACAGATGACATAGGCCTTGAGGATTTTTTCCTCGGGGTCTGTTAATTTAATCTACCTACTGTCTGTAGGTATTTACATAGGTTAGTGGCGTTTTTTACGCTCTTGTTTGATTTCAGGTGGAGGTTTTCTGTGGTACTCACTTTTGTAAATCAAACGCTTGTTTTGTGTTGTTTATCTGGTCGTAATTTATTATTCTTTTATTTATATAATCCTGATTTTTTATAGGATTTACATTGTGATCTGCTTATTGGAACACATTTTTTAAGTAAGACATATAAACTACCTACTTTTGTTTTCTTCTATAGAACTAATTCGAATAATGAAACAGAAATAAAATAATAAAATTAGGTAGGTACTTGCCTAGAAGTAATCCCATAGAACAAGTACCTACTTAATAAATATCAATTTTAACCATAGCTCCCCGACAAAAAGGGCTGAAATTAAATGAAAGTTCTTTTTAGAACCATATAAAAGTTAAAATTGATTATTATTATTTGTCAAAATATATATTTTTTTAATTAGAAAGATTAAATTATTTTTTAAAAATAAAAAGAGAGCTGAAACTAGCTAATACAGTTAGTGTACAATAAAGCTGTCCTAAAGAATTAATAATAATAGTTGACACTGTGTATTCATTACAATAAAGTCGTTAAAAACAAAATAACTCTCCATTTAATTATAATGTCATGCGACAGCTTTCTTTGACAATTATTTACTATTTTAAATATTTTTTTATTTAAAAAAAATCTTTGCCCAATAATAAAAATGTATACGTTTCCTCTTTTTGGGGTACCTGTACAGAATTTAAAAACTAAAAATGAAAAAAAAAATCATGTCAATTATTAATACTTTTTAATTAAATGAAGACAATATTAGCGAAACTCAATCGAAATTCTGGAGACAGAAAAATCAGAAAAAGATATTGGCTCCACTGGGACTCGAACCCAGGAACCTTTGCTTACATGGCAAGTGCTCTACCAACGGAGCTACTGAACCTATATCCAATTCGGTGACTCTATATCAAAGGTTAACTATATCATACTTCGACTAAGAACTACTAAAATTATCTTCATTTTCCTAACGCACATATTATTGGCTGCTATTCATCTTCTTCCCCTCCCAACTACCTTCAGCCTCACAATATACCAAAATAAGGGATTTCATAATCGCACTGGCTCCAGACTCTTGTGTGGTATTCAGATAAAGTTATAGGCAAGTAGGATCCATTAGCGGTTTTTTGCTAAGCCGTCTGCACGTATAAATATGTCGTCTTTTGTTATTACCGCATGCTTCTTCGGGGAGTCGGAATTGTTAGTAAAAATACTTGTATATCAGATTTTCATTCAAGACGCCTGCAGATATAAGTATACCGACTTGGGTTGCACGGCCGTTTATCCTCTTTGCATACTTACTTGTAAAAAAAAATATCTTTTAGGAGATCAACTGTCTTAGTGATCAACTGTCCGCCGGATGAACTGTTGGGTTACGCTGATGATAAGTTGTATCTGGTCGCTGGGGACAGCAGAAAGGAAGTGGAGAGCAAAGGCAGTGAAGGTTTGCAGATGTTCCTGAACTGGGGTGAAAGAAACAAGATGACCTTCGCTCCCCACAAGACCAAGGGTCTCCTGATGAAGGACTCTCTCAGTAGAGAAAGAAACCCTACCATCAGAACGGGAGATTCTAACATCCGCTTTTTTGAAACAGTGAAATATTTAGGAGTTACTCTGGATCGATCGTCCACTTTTCTGGCTTACGTCAAAAAAGTATCCAGCAAGGTCCAGGCTCTCTTCTTGAAGCTGAGGAGACTCTCCATAGCTAATCCGGCTCTGCGAACGCTATATAGGTGCATGTACGTGGCGCAAGTCTCGTATGCCGCCTCTGTGTGGGAGCACCGCCTGGACAATTCGCTGATTCTCTTAGCTCTCAAGCAAGGCCAACGAACCCCCTTGCTGGCACTCTCTGATGCGTATAGAACCGTTGCTTCGGACGCTTTACCCGTTTTGGCTGGCAGTTTGCCAATCGATCTGGAAATCAGGGAAGTGCTCACTAAGCAGAAATTAACCAGAGGAACCCCGGCCACTCACCTAGGCGTTGTTCTGACACCAGGCGGGCCGGGGACTCTCCCTGGGCTGCTTCGTCAAATGAGGGATCTGTCGCTCCAAGAGTGGCAGGTCCGTTGGGATAGAACGAATATGGGACGATGGACTTTCTCCTTCTTCCCATCAGTTAAAGTCAGAATGGAAGGGGTCTTTCTCAAGTTGGACCACCACATCACCCAGCTTCTATCCGGCCACGGGGAATTCAGGGGGAGACTTCACACCCTCTCCCTGTCCTCTCACCCCAACTGCGCCTGCGGGTGCACGAACCAGTCGGCAGAGCACATTCTGTAGCAGTGTGAGATAATGACGGATGCAAGAGAGGAAATGCTCGATGGTTTGGACGTACCAATCAGACCAGTGTGGAACACTGATCTGGTTTCGAACAAGACGAACTTCGAGTGCCTGAGGAACTTTACGAGGATCTGGGTTGAGAGATGGCCTGAGCTTAGAGTCGCTGATTAGTAGATTTTGACACCAGGTGTACTTGTTCCTGACTTACCACGGACTTTTCTTGCTTCTATTCTTTTACAAACTCTGCTCAGGATGTACAGTTTTAATTTTTTATGTTTATTGTTTGCATTTTACATTTTATGTTTTTTTTTTGCTTTTACAGTATTTATCAATATATTTTTTTATTTTATTTTTTATTTTTTTCATATTTAAGTTTATTATTTACACCTTTACATTTTTATGTTTTTATGCTTTTACATTTTTATGTTCATGGTCTACTGTTTACAGATGCCCTGCGTAATTTAACGCTCATGTCTATTTTATGTTTTTTATTTTTCTTTCTAAATCGCCATTTTATTTTACATGTTTATGATTTTAAGTTTGGTTATATGGTGCATTCACATGCCCAGCGCTGACTTCCACACGCTCTTGTATATTTTTTTCTTTTTTGCGATTTACTATGTTATCAATAAATTTTTCTTTTTAGTTATGTTTTTTTTGGTGAGAACTGAACTCAGTTGCTCGTTTTGTACCGTCCTTCTCCCCATATAAGGGGTTGGACCCTGGACCGTGTCCCCGCCTACGTACAACGGCCGGTCTTCTGGAACTGGTGGAGCTGCACCTGTCTGTTGCGCCACCCCCCGTGACATGAAGAGGCTGGGGAGAAGGCTGAACGACATCCAGAGGCTGTCCGTCCCGCCTCCGGCGACCCGACGCTTCTCTCCCTAGGGTCTTCTTCTATGATTTCCAATTACTCTCGTCTAGGCACCACTGGCTAGCTGACTTACGGACGACGCTGCCGGTTGTCGGGAGGCTGGACAATCAGCCTCTTTCACTGTCTCGGCGACTGCCGGTAGCCAGTTTGCGGTAACATCAGTTCTACTCTGTACAAATGTTATTTTAATTTTGTTGCTTTTTTTATGAACAGTGCTTGGTGCCGCCCGCCGGATTGTGTATGGTCTTTCGCTGTCATGAGCTGATTACTCATGACGGCTGCTGTCATTTTTGGTTACTTTTTTATTTTTATTGATGTTACTAACAACTTGTTTGACTGTCCATGAGGCTCACTGCTTTTGCATTGATACCTCCATGGGCTTTAGAATTGTAGAGATTGACCATTACAGTACTGTCCTGTAGGCGCGCCCGCATACCGCCACCTAACACAGTATGAGGGGACATTGAAGGTCTAGATTCGTTACATTAAATGTAGAGCCGTTTATTAAAAAAAAATTAGATTCTTACGAGAACTCCAAAGGGGCGACCATAAGTTGCCTATACCGGGGTGGGACAGTGCTGGGTACTTCAATGTTGGGGGGCTGAACTGCGGGGGATTAAATGCCGAGAGGACCAACTGTCGGGGGCGGATTTGTCGCCGGATCAGTTGTCATGGAACCGGTAGAAATAGTTGCACGTTTGGTGTTTGAAGTTTGCCAAGTACAAATTATTGTCAAATACATCCATATTGTTTAAGTATTTGTTACCAAGACTATGTAAACGTGGTATTGGGTAATGCAGACTATAGTTGGAATGATATGGATGTGTATAAAATGATAATGTTTGTCTTGTTGTTCGTGTAGGTACTTGTAGGTTTATTAATTACAGGAGTTCACAACGATAGATTTTAGAGTTTAATAATTTAATACCCAACCTTTATAACTAAAGCCATCTGTTAGTTGCATACATATCAAATCCACACCACCAGCATGCCAGCCCGCTGCCCGCGTGCCAGCCCGCTGCCCGCGTGCCAGCCCGCTCCCTTTATTATATATTTCAACCAATTTACACAAAACCTTAACAACTTATATACCTAAAAACCTTCCACATGATTCATTCTATTTATTTGTGAAAACCGCATGAAAATCGCTGCGTAGTTTAAAGATCTAAGCGCACAGACAGCGGGAGCGACTTCATTTTATTAATAAGCTTCAGATTTTATGTCCGGTTTGAATCGTTCCCGAAGGAAAAACTTAACCCTTTCACGCACTTTTCCACAAATATTCACCTAGTCAATCCACGTTATGCACTTGCACTATATAAGGAGTGAATCCATTATCGCGGGTGCAACATTTAGGCGCATATAAAGCTTCTTAATAATTAAACGAAAAATATTTTTAATGAAATAATTATTGGAAGAGCTACATTTTAACTGGTTTACTTTTTATTGGTTTATAAGAATTTTATTGAGATATTTAAATAATCAGGAGGGAGGTTCAAAGTGCGATCGCGGGTGCAACCAATTTGGCCTACCCTTTCCAGATCATAAGACAAAAACACAAAAGTCTGTTAATTGTGAAACATTTATTATGTTATGCCTTGATATTTCGTAAGGCGTTAAACTAATCAACTAAAAAAATAAACAAATATATAGAAAACAAGAACAAACAATGAATTATTAGCTTTTCAAAAAATCGCGGGTGCAACATCAGATTATCGCGGGTGCAACTCGTCTAGTTTAAGTGTTTATAAACATCAATAAACCAATGGGCAGCCGTTCCGACAGGCCGCACTCCTAGCTGTGCGCTCGGTAAATTCCGTTATTACCGTTACCTATACTGGACCCTGGACTGCTTCCCGGCTTCCTGCAGCAGACAACAAGCTGTGAGTTGATTCCTCGATTTCCCTCTTATTTAATTTGTCCCCTAGCCCTACACGGTTGATACGATCACACCCCAGAGAAATTTGAGAGACCCCTTCGTAGGAAATACCTAGCTAGGCCCTGTTGTTGATTTGTGACTAATAATTATGTTTTTGCTAGATGTTGTAATTGTGTACACCAGACAATACAGATATGTTTTCACCTAGCTACCGCTTTCATTTAACGGGATCACGTGGGCGAGTTTTGTCAATTACCTATGTAACATTTACCCCCCCCCCCCCACAGCTACCTACGACCTTGACGAGGAGAGCTTTCCCGCCTGCCGACGGCATTGAGCTAGCTGATAGCAAAAGGTAGGTGGTTTCTCTCCCCCGGGACTACTACATTATGTACAGAAAAAAAATGTATTAACTGTAGGTACAAATTTCATCACTGGGCGCGAAATACCTCCTTTTGAGAAATAAACAAAATTTTGCAAGGGAGTGAAAAAAAACAAACAATGCAATGTAGTCCAGGAATATCTACTATCTCAAAAGGACTAGTTTGTCAGCGCATAGTGCCACAGGAGTTAATCGATGGGCACAAAACCACCAAACTCGTCGTCTGGGAAACGAATAAGAAAAATCCCAGGTTTGTGAAATTGGAGCGAGGGTCTATCTTTTCTCACAATCAAGTAGGATTTTTTAAACTACCCCTAATCTTTTGCCAAATACACGCGAAAGATTAGCTTTTGGTGTAATGTGTATTCATTCTCATTGTTTTTAATATTATCCGCCTTGGTTAATGTAAAGAGTCAGGAAACATGCTGGTGGATTATGTTTCATCCTCACATAGAGTTTGAATTGGAAATTAGTCCAGTCCCTAGCAAGTTTCGTCACTCAACTCCTTTCCGCCCCTTTCCTTTCTCCCCACCCTCATGTTCTCAAATATATGTTATGAAGTGGAAAATCTGTTGTTGACCATATTTCGCCCTCACTTGGAGTTCGAATCGGTAACTGACCGGTTACCAACAGGCTTTCTTCCTCACTCTCTTCGTATGTCTCAACATCTTCATCCTAGTTTCAATGAAACACATTCATGAATATTGAACACGTATGGCATGCACTTGGCGTACCATCTATCTCTTTGACAACCTTTATTCATGAATCAGTTTCTCTGCTTTGCCGTGACTCGTTCACGACTTTTTGTCTTGTTCTTTGAAATTCTACGAAAATGTTTTCAACTTATGTTAACATAGGCCATGGAAGGCCGGTTGTCTTTCAGCCTAGGTATTTTGTCACTCAGCAAAAGCCAGGTTATCGTAACAAAGGATAATGTTCAGGATTGTAACCTTAAACTAGTTAGGAATCTCTCTTTCTCTCTCTCTCTCTTCGTTTTCTCTGGGTCTGTGGTCAAAACTTCGTTTGTTTTATTCTCTGGACACATTTTGTTTCTCTCCAAACCTTTTCTCCATTGGTCTCTAGGCAAGTAAACTTCAAGAATTTTGCTTTAATAATAATTGCTCCAGGATTTAAAAAGAAGTTCAGAAGGATGTCTTCACCGGCAGCCAAGCTGAGCTTCACTTCCTGGTAGCCCTCGCTGTGGTTACGGAGGTCCTTAGAGATTTTCTACATATTTGTTCCTGAAAGCACGGACCATACCGTACATATGTATGCTGTCTTGTTGTGCCGCTGCGAGCCGAGTTGGCCCACTATACATAACGACACCCTGAACTACCTTTTGAGCACGCTAGCCCCTGGGTTTTGTTCCTGTTCTCGCTACCAAGCCAGTTTTGCCGTCTATACGATCCATGCCCACCATTATATACGATCCGTGCCCACCATAATGGCACATTAGGATTCGTACTGGCATGTCTGCAGATCCTGGATTCTTCTCTTCAACGACCTCTGTAACTATAGCCTCCGCACTGCAACCACAGTCTTCACTTCGTAACCTTCGACGTCTACGATGGAGTAAAGTGTTTTCTCTAAGGCTCTAGTGTACTCCTGAGTGTTATCTCAAATGGGTCACATTACAGTGATAATGTAATCCTTTTAGAGTCTGTGAAATCACGTCTCTTCGTAATTCTTCGAAACTCTTCGCATAACGTCGAAATCATAAACAAATCTACGCACCGCAAACTTAGCTTCCAGACCAATGAAACCTTAGTCACACATGTTTTTTCTCCTTTCCTCAATTGCATAACCTTGTATTTTGTTTTCTCAATTGCATAACCTTGTTTAATTGTTCTTCCAATTGCATAACCCTGTATGTTGTTTCACTCCTCTATGTTTTAACGGTTTGGTCCTTATATTTTATGTACCCCCCCTCCCTACCCTTGCAAACATTGTTACCTAGCCTATGGCATAAGCTAGTTTTATGTTTTAGTCAGTTTTCTCTCTGGTCAACAAATCTCTCTCAAATTCCCATTCGTAGCTTAGAGGATTCTTGCCCTATTGCTCCATTGCCACGTCGCTTTTTTTCCGAGCGGGGGGAAGTGTTATGATACGCCCTACAAGCATTATGACGTCACAGTCCCGCGGAGCGGCGAATGTATTACGTCGTTTCCCCTTGCAAGGAAGGACATACCGCCCCCCTCGCCCGCAAGCCGCTCTACGAGTAAATTCCCGCTTCCCCCTTACAAGGATTGATATACCTCTTCTCCCCGCAACGGTCCCGCGGGAAGCTAGCCGCGCCGCCGCCAGAAACCAATGGGCAGCCGTTCCGACAGGCCGCACTCCTAGCTGTGCGCTCGGTAAATTCCGTTATTACCGTTACCTAGACTGGACCCTGGACTGCTTCCCGGCTTCCTGCAGCAGACAACAAGCTGTGAGTTGATTCCTCGATTTCCCTCTTATTTAATTTGTCCCCTAGCCCTACACGGTTGATACAATCACACCCCAGAGAAATTTGAGAGACCCCTTCGTAGGAAATACCTAGCTAGGCCCTGTTGTTGATTTGTGACTAATAATTATGTTTTTGCTAGATGTTGTAATTGTGTACACCAGACAATACAGATATGTTTTCACCTAGCTACCTCTTTCATTTGACGGGAATCACGTGGGCGAGTTTTGGCAATTACATATGTAACATTTACCCCCCCCCCCATAGCTACCTACGACCTCGACGAGGAGAGCTTTCCCGCCTGCCGACGGCATTGAGCTAGCTGATAGCAAAAGGTGGGTGGTTTCTCTCCCCCGGGACTACTAGATTATGTACAGAAAAAAAATTGTGTTAACTGTAGGTACAAATTTCATCACTGGGTGCGAAATACCTCCTTTTACGAAATAAACAAAATTTTGCAAGGGAGTGAAAAAAAACATTTTAACGCTGTAGCATGAAGGTAGACTTCCGTTTATTTTTATTATTTTTTTTCCATTAATAATCATTATTTATATAATTAAATATTATTTCAAAGTCCAACATCATTTTCCTGCTTCAAAATTATTTCTTTATATCTTCTCTAAAATATGTATTTTTTTAACATTATTAATTTACCTGTAACCTTATCCTGAAAAATTGCTCCTTCTCTCTTTACCTAAGCCACATTCCGCACGCCCTTCTTAACTTAAATTCGTCTACGGAGACCCGTTTAACATCGACTTCGAATCGGAGATGGCCCCAATTAAACGGATTAATTTCCCAGATAACCAAAATAAATTAGTATCAGTGTCTTTGGGTTTTGCCCCAAATAACTGGCTGTCCCAATAAATTAGTATACAAATTAAGGAATCGACTGAGTCTATTATAAAAATGCGACCAATTTTACAAGGATGAGGGGGAGAAGAAGTGACATTGTATATTGCTTTACAATATGCATTCACTAGGTTTGGTGACTGAGCAGGGGTGTCCGGGTTCATCGGATGAGGTATGTTCAGGTCTGCTCACAAGCTGCGTGGCGGGCCAGATCGAAAGACGCCGATTTAAGGAGATCATTTGACCACTCCAGCTCTTTTTTTACGACTAATTGTTTTGGTAGCGAGAGGGATGGATTCACTCCTAGACACACTGACAAGTAGATTCCTAACCTATCCTCATACATTTTTTATTCCCAGATCTTCCTCTCCTTCCTTCCCTTAAAAAAACTCCACCACACATCATCTTCAAAGACATCATTGGTCCTGATTCCTAACCACCCCTCTTACCTTTTTTCTTCTTAAAACTTACTTATTTTGTTTCCTTAAAACCATACTCAGCATCGAAGGAAATTGTTTTCCTCAGGGCCTCCTGTGCGGGGTTAATGTAAAAAAAAACACCACGCTTGTAATGGCCTGGCTACATGAAGAAAATAGACAAACGTGAAATTATTTTTTCATGTTTTTATTCCAGTAAAAAGAAAATTACATTTTCACTCTTTTAACTAGAAAAAATTAAACAAATTAAACCAAACCAAATATTACAGTACAGCACTTTTCTATTTCAATGCTTTGTTTATCTAGATTAAAAAATAACATATTTTTAAAAATTACAAAGCTTTTATCGTGTTTAATGTCGCTTGGAAAGCAATTATATAAGTTGCCCCCCTCGTAACCAAAGGAAGGTTTACCATAGTTAGTGTGGATAGTATTTAAATATATGTTATCGTGTTGTGTAAAGTTTATTGGTAATTTTTTATGATTATTTATTTATTTATTACACGCCCTAATGGAATTTTACATTTTTTGTTTATAAGTTAAGTATCACAGTATTTTTAAATACCTTAAAACTAAAACAATAAAGAAAATAGAATATAATGAAAAAATGTAACAACAAAAGCTAATAATATAAAATAAAATTCTTCTAGACTTGCAGAAAAGTCAATAGATATCGCATATTAAAAATTAAATGGAAAAAAAATTATCCAGACACTATCTAGATTGCATTTACTTCGAGTTGAATCTTGCAATGATATATAAAGATAGCAGCCAATAATATGTGCGTTAAGAAAATGAAGATAATGTTGGTAGTTCTTAGTCGAAGTATGATACAGTTAAAAAGTGACGGAATTGATATGGGTTCCGTAGCTCAATCGGTAGAGCTCTTGCCATCTAGGCAAAGGGTCCTGGGTTCGAGTCCCAGCGGAGCCAATATCTTTTCTGATTTTTGTGTCTCCAGATTTTCGATTGAGTTTCGCTATTATTGTCTTCATTTAATTAAATAAAATACATCTCCTAGATCAGAATATTTAGTTCCGAGATTGTGAAGTCTCGGAAATAATGAAAAATAATTTTAATAAAAATGGTTTATTTTCGTTGATTTATTTATTTGCTTGTAACATTACCGATAACCTTGGTTAGTATTTTTCTCACACATGAATAAATAACTGCTATTTTCACAAGGTATAGGATGCAGTTTGAAGAGTCCGCGCTGTGAGCCCATTAACTGGTGGAAGACCACGCAGAGAAAACCCGTTGGGAAACCTGCCCCGGGGTACCAGTCGCTGTAGCCCGCCTCTGAGAGGGTTTTACCTGGAAAGATCATAGAAAATACTTTCAAGAGCAAGACGTTTTAAGATTTATTTATGAGATATCATGCCGTGTTGCGAGGTAGGTAGGTTCAAGGCTAAAGAAAAAGGTAGTGCAACACAGCATAATATCACAAAACACCAAAAATAAATCAGTTTTTTTTAAATTAGCTCCACACAGGAGGCCCTGAGAAAAATATTTCTCCTCAGGGCCTATGTCAACTTTGAGGATGCTGTGTGGAGGGTCTTTTTAGAAAAGGAAGGATAGGAAGTTCTGGGAAGGAAAAGATTATTTTGGGTAGGTAGGAATCTGAGGATCAGTGTGCCCAGGTATCACGGACGTATGAATTCATTCCTCCCACTGCGGTGCAAAGCGATATTCCGAGAGAGTACGGCTGGAGAAGTCAAAGGGACTCCCTCAACCATTCTCTCCCGATCCGGCCTGCCATGCAGTTGGTGGGCAGACGCGTCCGCAGCCAGGACCCGGACAAACCTCACTCCATGAATCCGGGCATCACTGCTAAGTCACCAAAAGTAGCGAACCACATAGGGTGACCTGTAACAGAGGTGATAGTTATCCAATAATGTTTCCTGGGGCAGCGGTACTCATACCCGTCTAATAAATTGTTACATTATAAATAAAAATATAACATAATAATTTAAATTTTATGTTGATAACATAATACATTTAAATTATTTATTTGTTTTGTAACAAGTGTTGCCAACTCTACTTTTAATTATTAGATGTCACCCGAACTACTGTGGTTCACGAGAAGACAAAACGAGGATGTTTGAGCAATGGTAGCGGAACCTACTCGTACAAATATACTTTAAAAAAATATTATTTTAAATTAAATCAATCAATTTTAAATTAAATCAATGACGATATTTAATTTTCACCTATACCCAAAATGGATACAAATACAATTATATGTACTGTTGCGTATGTATAAACGAACAAGAACGCGAGCCGAGCACCAATTATGGCAAAGGAAAGAAGAAACCGCGTGGGGCGTTTCGCGCCCATAGCGGTAATGGGTAAATTTCGGTTTAGGGGCGAAATTCCTAGAAAATCAAACTAGTTATTTTCATACTAACTATGGGCCGGGGAATCCGAATCTGAAAGAATTAGGCGGCGGCAAGCAATATTAACTGAATTTGTACCAGAAACCGGTTATTGTCAATAAATTAAAGTGGAAATAAGTTTTAAATTTGTTTTATTATAATAAAGAATAGATATTTATTTCCCGAAAACTGCCTGTAGAAAATTATGAAACCATGTTTTTTTTTGTAACGCGTTATTATGCATTATTAGAATACTTTCACAATAAGTTAAAATTTAAATTAGAAAGTGTTCATTTTACCATCGATTGTCATAAATTCTCCTTTGGTCAATAATTTAGTGACGCCCACATGAACTCCGTTCTTATTAAAGCTCTCTGACGTTGAATCGGCATACTCAGTGAATATATCAGCGCAGAGTTGAGCTTCCTCTGCGCTGTTTAAGATAATGAGGTGCGCTTGTTCCGCCGCACACACTTTGTACGCTTCAGTCCAGGTGGTGAAGGTGGTGTGGAGTTTGTAACAGCTGTCTGGCATTGCTGGGTAATGTTTGTATCCTGCAACAGATAATCCACATCTGCTATTTAAATACAAAATTTTTAAATGTACAATTGGGATGGGAAATTAATTATTCTGGTAGATAGCAGTTACTTTTTGTTTTGACTTTTTTAATGAAATAAAACAATCCAGTCCTTCCACTGCGGTGCAAGGCGATGGTTCGAGAGAGTTCGGCTGGAGAAATCAAAAGTCTCCCTCAACCAGTCTCATCCGATCTGGCCCGCCACACAATAGGTGAGCAAATGCATCTGCCACTAAGATCTAAATAAACCTTACCCCATGAACCCGGGCACCCTTGCTAAGTCACCAAACGTAGGCAACCACTTGGGGTAACCTATAGCAGAGGAGTTGGTTAATCAGTAAATAGTTCCCGAGGCGGCGGTACCCCTACCCGCCACCTAATAATTGTTATATTTAGATTAATTATTCATTAAAATCTTAACCCATTATGGGAGTCGGACTTAACAAGGAAACTGCCTCCGTGGAAGATAGTTTATTAATCCGCAATGAGTTTATTAACTCCTGGGAGTACAATGCTTTATATAATATACTATATTTTGTATTGTATACTTTTGATAAATAAATAAATACTTACGCTCAACTGTTGGGAGTAAAGTCGCAAATACTCATGCCAGTAAAAAAGCACGGTTTGGTTGAGTTTCTGGTAAGCTAAATACTCAACTCGTTAGCTTGTAGGTCAGTATACACACACTAGATACACCCCAGCAACATGCTAGCTACTCACGTCTCTAGTTTCGAGCAAAGAAATAAGAATAGCAATTTAATTTTTGTAAAGCAGCGAACCTGTATTCCAGAAGCACAGGTAGCTGCGAGAGTGCACAATAAAGTTCAGTCGTCTTCTCTCCACTGAGCTATTTGGATCGCCAAAAGACCAACTTGCAAAAAAGCAACAAAACGCTGGCATATTTTCACTCCGCTAGTTACTGGCAGAGCACGTTCAGGGGAAGAATTCTCCAATAGCGATCAAGAGTTATAGGTACGTTATGCGCCATCTGCAAACGAAAACTTACCCTTCATCTCGACGATTGAATGTCGAAGGATTGAAGTAATGATTATATTGGCAGCGCGATGAATATTGTCTATGTTTCTAAGGTTAAAGACGATTCTATGGAGTGAATTTGAGATTACTAAAATTATAACCAAAAAAACAGTTGGTAACCCACGCCAAAGAAATTTAATGCTTCTAACACTTTGCAATAGATTATTGAAGATAAATTCCGTGTGAAAGTTATCTACTGTCCGGCGAAACTTTCTTGTTGGTCTCAAAGCATCAGTTTGCTTTACATTATGTATTATAAACAACATCGCCGAAATTTTAGCCATTATATGGAACCTTTAAATACTGCCCTTCGAAGAGCGCGCGGGAAACGATATTTGGTTAGGATCCAATGTACTAGATTTTAAGAGTTTTGTCAGTGTCGACTGGTTCGACCCACTCGTCGTTTGGCATCTAAGTTTGTACCTTTGACAAGTCTCGGGATTAACAAATGTATGTACTTTCTACGGTGATTGCGAGCGTCCTTGATCGGAGAAATGAGCCCCAGACAAGCTGCGCGTCCATCACCACTCTCCCCGCCTCACACATACAAAAATCAAATTCCGTACGGTTGTAAAGCGTACGAGTTACTAGCAACGATACGATACACGTGTCACTAGCACGCTAAACACTACCACAGGCATGGTTTTTTGCGAGTTACTAGAATGTTTGTGTATCTACGACTTAAGTGGCCCTTATGAATAGCTGTTTGGATGTGAAGAGTGCGAAGGAACGCAGAATTGTCTTTCGTGCGAATACTCCCTTTCCTTGATGGGGATTAGAAATATATCTGTACCCGAGGTACAAACCACGTTGTGGCACCAGGAGATATCGCCAAACACCCAATTACATTGTGGTTTAACATCAGTAAAGCGACCGGGCTAGGGGGTATACTATATATCAACGTAACATGGGAGGTTGCACAATGGGCCATGATAAATGATGTTGGTAATTTTAATTATAATATAAAGCAGACGCTTATTCGTACCTGTACACGCTTTCGGAGCGATTGGGTCCTCCTTCGGATTAAAAACGTTCTGCTCGCACATGAACATGAGTTTGGTTGAAGAACATGGTACATGGTTTAGCTGGAATGACCCGCGGGGGGTGTTGTCGCGCCGCGAGAGCGCCCCACATTGATCCGTGCCATTGGAGGGGCTCCCGGGGCCCCAGTCACTGTAGCCTGCCTCTAAGAGAGTACTTCCTGAAAAATACAGAAATTGACACTCATATTAAAGGTGAAATGAAGTTGGGTTGAGAAAGTTTTTGGAGATTATTTAGTTTTGGTCACAACACGCACACCTATGTTCCATTAATAATAGACATAAATAATAGATTAAACATTTATCAATTCTGTTTATTTAATTTAGTCAATATCCTTCACGTGACGGCCGGGGTGGTCTAGAGGTATGTCTATTGACTCATAATCCGAAGGGTGGGGGATAGAATAAATTTAATTTGATTAATTTGTGTTATTTCACAATTCAATCATTCAAATTAATATCCAGAATATTTGGGGCACGTTCCAGAGTGGAAGATACTTCCAGTATTGCCTTGATGTAAGACCACCATTCAGAATTGAAACGTCACTTGAAATGGCTTTAGCCGTGTTTGGTGACCCGATCTGTATAGCCAAGTACTTCCCCACCTTCCTCTTCCCCATCGATACTCCACTGAATATCATTGGAATGATACCTGAACATTCATTTATTAAATACCAAAAAAATGTTGTATCCTCACCATCGACTGTCCTGTATTCCTTCTGAGTAATTAAATTACTGATGCCCACCATAAAGCTTTCCTTGTGAAAGTCACATTGCTGTGACGTAGTACCAGTAACTTCCATGAATATGTCTGCGCTGAGTTTGGCTTCATCAGCGCTGTTTAAGATGATTAGATGCGCTTGTTCGGCCGCACACACTTTGTACGCGTCGATCCAGGACATTGCGGTGATGTGAAGTTTATAACAGCTGCGTGGCATTTCTGGATACTTTTTATATCCTGTAATAAAAATTTAAAATGACAAACGGTAGTAACGGCGCAAGCAGGACCGTTGCAATAAAATGAATTTCTCAATTTTTGTTTAAAAATCACCTACAAAACATTTAAGTACTCCAAGATATGTGAGCAGAAAAGCAATCAGTTACAAAGCAACCATATTGTCTTCTTCAGGGAAGAAGGAAAATCGATATTTTTTTGTTCTAATGAATTGATCACCTGCTTGGGGTTCAGTGGCAGAATCAAATGATAACTGTTCAGATAAAAGTTTACGGCATGAAAAATTCATATTTAAAAAATAAGAGCATTTTATTTTCATTTGGTATGCATACCTGAAGGACACTTATTATAAATTGGATTGCTGAGACCGGTCTTATTGTGTGCAATCTTCCTCTGACAAATAAACAACAGCCGTGACTCACAGGATTTTTCCTTCAGCTTTCTACCAAAGCCTACCATCATAGTGCCACAGCGTCCATCGAGGTTGTCAGGCTGCCCGTCCTGCCATTCGTTGAATCCCGCATTCTCTAACTCCTGGCCTACAATACAAAAAAGAAACTTGAGATACAAACTCTTCTAAAATAACTCTTACGTTCAGTTTGCAGCTGCTACCCTTTGGAGTTCAATAGCCAATATCAATTTCATGACGTTCAGAAAGGACTTCAAGAATTTGGAAAAAAAAGTAAAAATAATATAGGTGCCGTCAGTCTGATGAGAAAAACGTCTCCCAGATGATATTCTCCTTCTTTCAACCAGAGTCCCGCCAAGTTTTACTCTTTCATTTTCTTTGAAAAACACTCCATTCAGTGTTTTCGTAAATGACAGGGCATCCCTTGTGGCATTTGTAATACTGATCAAAATATTAAAAGAGTGAAAGGATAAATAATGTTTTGGTTTTTTAACAATCTTTGATTTTGTGAAAACTTGGTAATGTATGTATGCCTACTAAAAAAACAAAAACTTGGAATGGCCACCTTTAGCAAAACCAAGCCATCTTCTTAACAGATGACTTGGAAAGAAAAAAAATCATCAATGGGTGACCTTGGTTTGTCAACACCACCTTCAGACGAAATGGGTTATATATTTTTCCAGAAAAACTGAAAGCGGCTTTTAATGGGTAAGCATATAAGTATCAGAATAAAACAAAATATTATAATTGTTAGAACATAACAAATTATTATACTACTAGTGCTATCCCTGCTGTAACTATATTATTGATAACAAACGTCAGTCTATCGCAAAACGCTCTGCTGTTTCATTAGTTATGAGCCTAGTTAATTTAACGTGAATTAAAAAAATCGGCAACACTGTAATAAAATTGATATCTAAAACACTAAAGAAATAATGGGGATTAGTTATGCTGACAATATCTACCAAAACACCAATTTAACAAACATAATGTAATTTTAATGAGGTGTGATAAGTAGACTTTGAAGCATACCTTCGATTGTCTCATATTGCTCTGGGAGAATCAAGTTATGAAACCCAAGCCAAATATTATTCCTGTCGAAGTTGGTATCAAGCGAGCTGCCAGCATATTCATTGAACACGTCCAAACAGTGTTGAGCCTCCTCGGCGCTGTGGAGGACCACGAGATGAGCTTGTTCGGCCGAACAGATTTTATATGCATCCATCCAGGTCCTCGGCTTACGGTGCAATTTGAAACAACGATCGTCCAGCTTTATAAACTTTTTGTACTCTGGAAAAAAATAAGAGCGATAAAGATGCATATCGAATTTAATATATAAAAATTATATAATATTTTAAAGTACGTAGGTAATTTTTTAGATTGTATAGAAGATTAAATACTTGCTGAACTTATTAGAAATGCCCATAACGCATACGACATTATTTAGGTAGTGGTTAAAAATAAATATAAATGTTCACCTCTTGAAACCAAAGATTCCAACCGCAAATTGAAAAAAAAATGAAACTTTGGGTATTATTTATTAATTATTTTAACACGAATCGACAAAAAAGTGATTTGACGATAACGTTCGTAATATATTTGCCCAATAAAATATATTCGTGTTTTTATTTTTTTTAGTTAATCACTTATTTTAGTTAGAATAACGTAAGGTGAGCCATTTTTATAACTTTTTTTATATTTGCGTTAAAAATATTTACAATTCAAGAATTATATTTTTAATTTGAGTTCTAAAATTTAAAGGCGTATTTTATCGCCTATCTAAAAAGGTTTTTAGGTTTCGGATGCGTTCACAAATATTCCATTTAAATAATTTCCGCTTTGCTGTAAAATGCTAATGGATTTTATTGCAAAGCGAGGATATTTTGACTTACCGACGTAATATGTTCGAGGCCTAATGGGTTCAAATAAATGGTAAACATTGTGGGATATGTTGGGTTCCTGTTATTTACGCAAAGTTTTGACTAAATCTAAAATTCTCATAAAATACGAGAAAATCAGATGCTTATAGTGTCGATTGCAATTCTTCTAGTGGTGTGTTCGCCATTAAATTAAATTAGTGGCTTTTTCCATACCTGTGTCGTAGGTTCCACAATCCACATTTTCTGTCAGAGTGCTGAGGGCCTTTTTACAGATAAACCGGCTGGCTGCTTCACAGGGCCCGTCAGAATAATCTCCATTTTGAAGCATCCGCACGCAGTTTCCCTTGCCCGGGTTAGGCTCTGGGTGGTTTAAGTATAATTCTGACGTTGGAATGCCTACAAATGTTTTACAAAAAAAATAATTAGAAGTTATCAAAAGTCGACAATCGTTTCATCTAAATAATTTTGAAATCACATATTAATATTTTGCATGTTTTGAATTTTATTGAATGCATCCATTTTTTCTTTTTTAATATTAGCTTCACACAGGATGCTAGTATTAAAAAAGACAAGGCAGATACATGAAATAATATTCAAATACTGAGGAGGTAAAAAGTTTTTGGGGATGCTATGCAGAAGTTCATTTCAGGGAAAAGAAGGAGAGAAAGGACTGGAATGGGAAAAGATATAAGCGGTGGGTAGGAATCTGGAGGTCAATGTGTCCAGGAGTGACGGACGTATGAATTCATTCGTCCCATGGTGCAAGGCGATGGATCGAGAGGAAATGGTTGTGGGCGGCGGTGTTCAATGTAGGATTAGTGATGTTTTCGAAATATAAATATGTACCAACATATTAAAAAAATAATTCGGAGAAAAAAAAATTACAATATGTTTTTATCAGTATATCCTATTATGCAGCTCTTTTTAAAATGAATTATTCCCAATCATTTTCAGAGCACTCCGTATTCTAATTGTGGCACACAATATTGAGAATGTAATATTTATATAATACAATAAGAATAAAACAACTTAAGCTGAATACCACTTTATTGTATGTATATGGTATATTTAATATAAAAACCAACCGGTTTAGTTTCAAACCGAACTTACATCAGGATTAAATAAAAACGTGTTAAATTAATATGGTTTTATATAACCCTGACGAAGGTTCAGCTTGAATCGAATCCGGTTGGTTGTGTATTATTAAAGATATATTAAATAAATTGAAATTAAAATAAAGTTATTTTATTATGATTATTTAAATTATGTATGCCCACGAAGTGTGTTCTACGTGTGGAATTTCTATACAGAGTGTTAAGGGACGTACTAGATTTACTACAGTGATTCCAGACATTATTAAGAGTGAAAAAATTTACTTGAAATTTTGGTCTCCGGTGACTTTTTTGGAGTTTTTTTTTTTTTTATTTTTTTCGTCAAAACCTTAGCAACAAATTCTTCCACCTGCCAATATTCAGTCGAATATCCAAACAAACCCTCACCCGACTCTTATTGAGCAAAAATTATTGATATTTATGTTTTAAGAGGAAAACAGGTCGCCGAAAATTATTCAACTTCGGTATTTTTTTTCAAAATGTCACTTTTACTTCCTAGAATGCTGAGCGAAAGTGACAACTGCACCTCGGGCTGATAATACCTAAATCGAGGTTTTGTATTCCCCATTTTTCTACTCCAAAACTGGACCGACTTTTTAAATGTGTTTTACTAACTGTTTAAGAAGAAAATACACCACGTCTCTACTTTTTGATTTAAAAAAAAAACACCGACTAGTTTTTATTCTGAACGTCTGTTGATGGCGTTCAAACCGGGTAATTTTGACGATTTTTGGAAGGCCCTAACTCCTTTAACAAGTAACCTTTAAAAAAAAGCAAAATGTATAAAAATGCCAATAGGTAGTTGATATCTATATTATATTAAAAAATTATTTGCAGTTGTATCAGAATCCTGTGAGGAACTTGAGGAATACGTTTGAACATGAACAAAACTCCGCGCGTTTTTTTCAGAAGTTGAAAAAAAAACATCAAAAATATCACTGGAGACCAAAATTTCGAGTACACCTTTTACACAAAAATTAGTCAAGAATCATTGAAGTACCCACCACTGTCCCACCCCGGTATAGGCAACTTATGGTCGCCCCTTCGGAGTTCTCACAAGAATCTAATTTTTTTTAATAAACGGCTCTACATTTAATGTAACGAATCTAGACCTTCAATGTCCCCTCATACTGTGTTAGGTGGCGGTATGCGGTCGCGCCTACAGGACTGTACTGTAATGGTCATTTCTACAATTCTAAAGCCCATAGAGGTAGTCACCGCCAAAGCAGTGAGCCTCGTGGACAGTCAAACAAGTGGTTAGTAACATCGACATAAAAAAGTAAAATGAACAAAATAGACAGCAGCCGTCATGAGTAATCAGCTCATGACAGCGAAAGACCATACGCAATCCAGCGGGCGGCACCGAGCACTGTTCATAAAAAAAGCAACAAAAGTAAAATAACATTTGTACAGAGTAGAACTGATGTTACCGCAAACTGGCTACCGGCGGTCCCCGAGACAGTGAAGGAGGCTGATTGTCCGGCCTCCCGACAACCGGCAGCGTCGTCCGTAAGCCAGCTAGCCGGTGGTGCCTAGACGAGAGTAATTGGAAATCATAGAAGAAGACCCTAGGGAGAGAAGCGTCGGATCGCCGGAGGCGGGACGGACAGCCTCCAGATGTCGTTCAGCCTTCTCCCCAGCCTCTACATGTCACAGGGGGTGGCGCGGCAGACAGGTGCAGCTCCACCAGTTCCAGAAGACCGGCCATGGTATGTAGGCGGGGACACGGTCCAGGGTCCAACCCCTTATATGGGGAGAAGGACGGCACAAAACGAGCAACTGAGTTCAGTTCTAACAAAAAAAAAAAAAAAAAAACAACTAAAAAGAAAAATTTATTGATAACATAGTAAATCGCAAAAAAGGAAAAAAAATAAACAAGAGCGTGTGAAAGTCAGCGCTGGGCATGTGAATGCCCCGTATAACCAAACTAAAGATCATAAACATGTAAAATAAAATGGCGATTTAGAAAGAAAAAGAAAAAACATAAAATAGACATGAGCGTTAAATTACGCAGGGCATCTGTAAACAGTAGACCATGAACATAAAAATGTAAAAGCATAAAAACATAAAAATGTAAAGGTGTAAATAATAAACTTAAAAATGTAAAAAATAGTCAAGAATCACTCAAAAGACACAATAAAGTATGTAATGTCTGGACAATAACTGAAAGTGTTGTTTATCCCAAATCTCCGACATGAAACAATTAAAGCCATTTAAGAGGAATTCCATAAAAAGACTCTACAAAAATAAATATTTGAAACATAAGAAAATAAAAATGATGAAATACCATTGATTGCTACGTAGTTTTGTAGTTTTAATAAGTCATGTAGTCCGATCCACACGAAGCTGGTGGAACTGGCCATGTAGGTTAGCAATGACCTCATTTCCTCCTCAGAGGTTGGCACCACGAGCTCAGCGCCTTCCAAGGAACACATGGACTTCGCCTGTCTCCAACTCAACGCTGCTAAATGTTCTTTAAAGAACGCTTTAAAGGCGGTGGAGTAAAAGTAGTCATCCCTGAAGAATGGCTTAGTATCTTCTGCCGACACGACTAGAATAAAACTCAATATTTAAAATATTTGCAGGAAACAGAGGAATCGCTAGAGGTTTAATAAAAAATATCAATGGGTATTAGGTGTTAATGTCGGATAGCACAGAATAACACAACCAAGTGGTTTCCCAGTGGAAACAACTAGCGATAAACTGCAGAAGAGGCAGACTGAAAGCGGAAGTTAATTGGAAGGATCGGAAGGCTAGAGAATTGGAAAAGAACGCCATGAGACGACAAACCAATGATTAATATATACGGAGGAGGTCAAACTCTATCCTGAAATGTAGTGCGGTGATTTATTTAAAAAATATCAATTAGCACTTGGTGTTAATGCCAGATGGCAGGGAAAATCACAACCTTCTGGTTACCCAGTGGAAGTGACAAGCGGCAAAAAGTAAAAGAGGCAGGTTGACTGCATGGAAGTCAATTGGACGATGGGAAGGCTCGTGGACTGGCAAATAATGAAACTCCATCCTGGAATATAAGACGATAATGATGGCTAAACGTGATTTAATTAAGCTTCACGTATTACAAGAAAGTTGAAATGTTTAAAGGTTACTTACCTTCTATACAAGATGTGCATAGCAATCCCAGTAGAAACAATGCGATAGGAAACATTTTACAATAAACCAATACGGTTGTGTTGCGACAACAAGGCAAATCTGCGACAGGGCGAGATAGTGGCGCAAATGAGACTGATTTATTTCTGGAAAGAACTCTATTTATACCCGCAGCGTACTTTAAATGTTGTGATAAACTTAAACCCGTGGCGGATGTACATAATTTGCGTAATTAATTTATTAAGGTATATGAGACTTCTAATCATTTTGACCAATTAATTTTATTTTATCAATAGCTTGTGTGGTTACATTTTTTAATCGTATTATATTTTTTTTATTGTTTTAATTTTGAAATATTTAGAATAACCGTGATACTCAACTTATAAACTAAAATGAAAAAGCCCATTAGGGCGTGTAATAAGTAAACATATATGTCAAGTGGTTTTCCATCCCATTAGTACCTACCATATTTCGTTAACACAGTTTTTTGGTGAAATTTAAATTTTTTTGTAGGAAGGTCAAAATATTTCCGCTTTGCAATAACAATTGGACCAGAATGGGAAGGCTGGAGGACTAGCAATTAATGATAGGATACGACAAATCAATGAATAATATGTACAGAGGAATTTAAAATCAATCCTGATATGTAGCACAATGGTGATGGCTAAAGGTGATTTAATTAAGCTTCATTACTTAAGTATTACAAAAAAGTAGAAATGTTTATAGGTTACTTACCTTCTATACAAGATGTGCATAGAAATCCCAGTAGAAACAATGCGATATGAAACATTTTACAATAAAGTATTGCGGTTGTGTTGCGCCAACAAGGACAAATCTGCGACACCGCGAGATTGTGGCGCAAATGAGACTGATTTATTTCTGGAAAGAACTCTATTTATACCCGCAGGGTATTTTAAATTGTGTGATAAAACTTAAACCCGTGGCGGATGAACATATAACTTGCGTTATGAATCTATTTAAGTATATGAGACGTGTTATCATTTTGACCAATTAATTTTATTTTATTATGCCGGGTACAGATTGCTGTAACGTAACATGCAATAAAACACCCAATGAAAGAATTTGCCGTTCACATTGTCGCAATGTATTTTACAATGTACCTGAATTCTCATAGTGTGGACGCCTTGCGCGCACGAACAGAGCATTTCAACTCGTGCGCGCCGCAATCCACAAAGTGTCGGTTTTTCCACCGAACACAAAGGGGCACGCAGTGTGCACGGAGCGTCAGTGTGGACGGCTTGTTCGTGTCTATAATGCAGAATGCGCGCAAACAATAGAGGACTTGTTCTCGACAGACTGAGCTATATTCACCGCGCGCATGCCGGAAACATGCTTGGTTCGTGCGCGCGCTGCGTCCACACTTATGAAATATTCCTTTCATTACATCACAGCAATCTGTACCCGGCTTTATGTGCCTGTGTTGATACATTTTTTTTATTGTATTATATTTTTTTTTATTGAATAAATTTTGAAATATTTAGATTAGCTGTGATACTAAAATTATACACTAAAATGTAAAAGCCCATTAGGGCGTGTAATAAGTAAATATATATGTAAAATGGTATTCTATCCCATTTTTACCATATTTCGTTAGCACAGTTTTTTGTGTGCAATTTAAGGTCCAGTATCTTCGTAAAAATTAATTAAAGAAAATGCCATTAACCCCTCAGACCTCGGGCCTTTTTTGAAAGGTAAAAATATTTCCGTTTTGCAATAAAATCCAAAAAATTGGAATATTTTTCAACGTATCCGAAAACAAGGCAAATGTATTATCTACAAACGTTATCTCACTGTCGTTTCACACTTACATTTTTTTTCAAATTGCGGTCGAAACTTTGGTTTCATAAAGCTGTGCATTTTAATTATTTTGTTACCTTTTAGATTTGAATAAAAAAACATGGTGTTTTGTCTTTATAACAGAGATCATATTTCTAAAAATGATAATAAGGGAGACAAAACCATTTCCATGAGACCTGTGTGAGGGGTTCTAAAAAGTGAACAAATTCGCGTAAGTAATTTTGAAAAGTCCCCGTTAAACGCCGATTCTAGGCGCGTTTCAACTTTCCATCAAATTGTAATAAGCCGACAAGCTTAACTATTATAGTTGTCCTCTTCTGCTGAACACAATTGTAATAAGCTAACAAGCTTAACTATGATAGTTGTCCTCTTCTGCTGAACACAATTGTAATAAGCTAACAAGCTTAACTATGATAGTTGTCCTCTTCTGCTGAACACAATTGTAATAAGCCGACAAGCTTAACTATGATAGTTGTCCTCTTCTGCTGAACACAATTGTAATAAGCTAACAAGCTTAACTATGATAGTTGTCCTCTTCTGCTGAATACAATTGGTTCAAAAGCTGAAATGGACTTAGAATCAGCATTTAACGGGGACTTTAGAACTGTCAGAACAACAAAATAGCAATAAATAGCCATTTGGCGATAATGTTTCATTTGAAATTCTGTTAAACAACTCGTCCTAATCCTAAATATTTGCACTACGGGACACGCCCATAAGACATTTCTAGGCTTGGGATGGGCGGTGGCTTAGAGTACCTATATATATTAGTAACCGTATTATATTACTTTTGTTTTTAAACTAATTTTTTCAACTTATTTTTATTGAAGAAGATCCGCAAAGAATGCAAGGCTGATGTAAGCGTACCTAACGAGAAAAATTAAGAAAGGGACAAACTCATTATTACTAAAACCTAACCCAAAAACCAAAAATGGGACAAAGATAATTCAGGCATCCAGTAAAGATAATAAATTATTATTGGCATCTGTATTATTTTTGTTCCATTTTACTATTTTTTAACAATAATTTAAGGCCTTTGCGGGATGTCTGTATTATTTTCGTCCCATTTTTTGTTAGTTTAGGTTGAGTTAAATTTTAGAAGATTTTTTTTGTTATGGGATGTTTTTTCCGTAGGATATTTGGTCGGAGGATATTTTGTCGGGGATATTTTTTCGCAGGATGAAAACACTCATTACCAGATTTAAGTATTGATTTCACTTTTTAATTTCATTCAGATTCTACTTTTAAGATTTAAAATAACTACAAATCTAGAGATCACGGGTTCAGATTCGTGTTATTTCACATTTGATTCTTTAAAATGACATTTGTTGAATATTTTCAGCACAAAGTTAATAATACTCTCAGTATCGCCCTGTTGAAAGATCCTTAATTGAAATGGCTTTAGCCTGCACGCTTCATGGTCAAAATAAGAGGAAAATAATTACTCTCTACATCCTATTTTCTAAAATCTGTGTGAAAAACCAAAATTTAAAGGAAACAGTCCCAGAAATGTTATCATTTATTAGTCTTATTTAAATAATAAAACCGAAAATAATGGAGTTATCACAGCGATAATTAATATTATGACCATTTGACCAGCGAATTCCCAGAACACGGATAATACAAGGGAAATAACATTTTTTATTAAATGATATCTTTCATTAACATCCGTCACCCGCACAGATAAATTAAAAGGTCCAAATCGCAACTGTATCCGTCCAAATATGATTGCAGAAATAAAGTGATATAATATTTATTTACGTAGTGAGTTTCAACATCATTAATAAGCGGTAGATAACACTTAAGGTGGTACAATACTCTCAAAAAGTAGGTTTCCTCAAAATTCACATTTTAATCATTTACGGCGAATTCTTAACTGTAATCACTTTTTTCTTAAAACAGACCCCTGGGAAGGTAAGTTTTTTATATTTCAGAATCATAAAAGTAATACCTAACCTTTAAAATATTTTACATACAACGATTTAATAAAATATTACCCGTTATTCAACTATGAAGTTAGCGGTAAGCACCAGGTTTTATTTTTCTAGACGATGAACTAATTACTTCCGCAGGGAAACGTTTAGAAACATCTTAATTAATTCAAATGAAGCTGGCGGAAAGGTCGAATATCTAGGAATGCTAGGGCGAATTCGACCACACCTCCATAGAATACGCCGTATCGCAGACGTATATTTGTTTACACGCTTTCTTCACTTCCGTCGTTAAGCCGCTGCTATCCGAATTCCTATCGATTTATTACATATCTCCCTTAACTATTTTAAGTTTATAAGCTTTTGAAAAAGTTGTGTCACATTTTTTGAAGATAATATCTAGACGCGTTCTATGCCGAAACAAAAAAAAATATATGAAATTCCCTCGATGGAAAAAAAACACGAAGTATGCTCCGAAAATTATTAAAAAAACGAAAAATATTGAAACAAATTTACCATATTTCTGTAAATTTTAAATGATATTTAAGATACTATTTTAAACGAGTCGTGTTTTATTAAACATTTTCACAAGTTTCGCTTCAATTTTATCGTTTTAAATATTAGCGAGCTCTCTCCAACAAATATTACATATCTCTCCAACTTTTTTTTTTGAGCGCGGATGCTGCGCTTTAAGATTAAGTTTTTGGTAAGGCAAATTCGACTGTAGGACGATCCAATACACCGGGTCGGATTCTGAATATATTTAGGGTATTTTGTCGTCTTAAGTTTTTCTGTGCTGTGTGGAAACATGGACACTTAGAGCCAGCGAAAGAAATCGGATAGATGCCCTCGAAATATGGTGCTGGAGAAGTTTGCTCAGAATTCCATGGACCGACAGACGTACTAATATGTGCATTCTGGAAGAGCTGGGCATTCACAATAGGGTTTCAACTATCTGCCTACAACGGATCTTAAGAAATTTCGGACACGTTGCTCGCGGAACTGAGGACTCCAACTTGGTGAAAATCATCGTCACTGGCAAAGTGTTTGTTAGAAGAAGCAGAGGAAGGTCACCAATGCGCTGAAGTGAACAAGTATCACTGGCGTGTGGTAAGTCCGCAGTTCCCACGCAGCGCAAGGTCGCAAGGAGTGGAAGGGTCTTGTCCACCATAGAAATTGAAGTAAGGGTCACAATCAGGGTTGCCAGGTTTTTTTCCAAATATATACCGAACACTGAGCAAAAAAAATTTAGAAGAGAATTTCTCTAGATTTCGGTGGTACCTTGGCAAAGCAAAACCCGTGTCGGGAGGGCGGGGGGGGGGGGGGGGGGGATTGTCGGACTTTGAAACAATGTAAGCAGTCAAATTATTTGAATAATCACATTTACGCAAGTACGTAGTCATCTGATGTGTAACACTAATCCGCAAAATGGCTCGAAAATAGTGAGCGCGTGCACGAAGCGGCGACACCGCACAAACTAAGTAGGGATGCTACGCAACATCGATTGCCGATTGCGTCAAATCTGACAGTTGAATCGTTTATTACGGAGAAAAATTGATCAGAAAAAAATACCGAACTACTTCGGTATTTTTGTCGTACCGAACACCAAACACGGTGCTAAAATACCGAACTGTTCGGTAGAATACAGAACACCTGGCAACCCTGGTCACAATACGAGGAACCGACTTGATTAGAGTCTATCTTGTAAAACACCTACCACATCCATTCCAGTGAATTCGAAAACGAAAATTATTATTTTCCATTTTGAAATATGTATTACATGGGTACTTCGCACACCTGTGAAAAATCTCAGATAGTCTGAATTCTCGACAAATCATTTTCAATTTTGAAAAGTTTAGATTAGATTAGAATTGGTGAGCTGGTTTTGGCATACGGGTGGATACTACGACCCCTTTCAACTCATTGAACAAATTTTGATATTGTAACTAAAAACAGTGTTAACCCTTCAGGCCTCGTGCCTATTTTTTCGGAAGGTCAAAATATTTTCGCTTTGCAACAAAATCAAAATAAATGGAAAATTTCTGAACACATCTGAAAACTAAAACTGTTTTTGAAAGGTATTGAAATACTCTTTCAAATTTTATGTAATTCTTAATAAAAATGTAATTTTTTAGATAATATAATTTTTTTAAAAGCAAACATAAAAATAGCTCGTCTTACATTTTTTCTAACTAAAATTACTGATAATGAGAAAAATAAAAACACGCTCATATTGTTTTAGGCGAAAGTATTATAAATGTTATCGTCAACTCACTTTTTGTTATTCCATGTAAAAATAATTAATAAAAAATTCCCAAAGTTTCTGTTTTTTAATTTGCGGTCGGAAACTTTGGTTTCATAAAGGTGTATATTTAAATTTATTTCTCGTAACTTTTAGATTTGAATATAAAGCGAGATGTTTTTTTACCACACCGTTTAGATCATATTTCTAAACTTAATAGTAAGGGAGACACAACGATTTCTGTGAGACCTATATGAGCTGTTCCAAAAACCGAACAAATTTTTCCCGGGGGGGTTAAGTGGTTAACCCTGGTGTAACACCATCATTCAGAATTGAATCGTTACTTGAAATGGCTTGTGCCGTATTTGGTGACTAGATCAGAATAGCCAGGTATATTTTCCACATTTACTTCCCCTTCCCACAACCTTCAGCCTCACAACATACCAAAATTAGGGATCTCATAGTCGCACTGGCTCCAGATATTTGGGAGCAGTTGGGACTCTTGTGTGATATTCAAATAAAATAATTTATATTATAAGCAAGTAAAAACCTTTAGTGGTTTTTTGCTTAGCCGAATGCACGTATAAGTATGTCTATTTTGTTATTACCACATGCTCCTTCGGGAGTCGGGATTGTTAGTAAAAATATTTGTATATCAGATTTTCACTCAAGACGCCTGCAGATATATGAATGTCGACTTTGGTTGTACGGCCGTTTTATCTTCTTTGCATACTTATTTGAAGAAATAATATTCTATGGGATCAACTGTTGGGGGCATCAACTGTTAGGGGGCCAATTGTAGCCGGATCAAATGTCATTGAACTGAATTTGAAATTCTGAATTTTGAATTGAATTGTCATTTATAAATAAAAATGAAACTCTAAAATGTACGTATGCGCATAACTTCCAAACGACTGCACCAAATTGGATAATTCTTTTTTTGTGTTCGTTATTGTCAAGACAAGGTTTGCTTAAAACTACTGGTGAGCTCTGGCATTATGAAATTTGTGTTAAAAAATTGTAATAGGTGGCACGCAGGCTGTTTAAAAACTTAATGTACAAGGACTGAATGTATGGAATGCGGGAGGGGGGAGGGGAATCTAGGGGGGGGAGGAGAACTTAGGAGGGGGCTTCACGGGACGGGGGGAAGGGGGAGTGGAGTGGGGAGAAGGAAGGTGGAGGAGGCGGAGTGGGAACGCAAGAGGAGAAGGGGACGCGGAAGAGGAAGGGGAGGCGGAAGGGGAGCGGGACGAATGGGAAAGGACACGCAGGGAGAAATAATTTCTTTATTAAATGGCATAGCAACGCATGCCGGTTACCAGCTAGTTTATAATAAAATTGGTATAACTGAGATTTGTAATTATAATCAGTGACTTACATCTAAGACTTATAGCGAATGGCTTATATCTATGACTTATAGTTAGTGACTTATGACTAAGACTTATAATAGTTCACTTAAAACTAGTAATACATGTACAATGCATTTGACCAATAACCGTGATGCTGCGATAAATTATAAAAAACATACAGGACTATACTTACCTGGCAGGCCACTTTTGAGATTAACACTGTTTATTGTTAATTAGAGAAATTTAGATCCAATTTGCACGCACAGGCCATAAATGGGAACAATGAGAACACGTGTTATTGGAAACACTAATATTTTATCCCGGTATATCTTATCTATAATATAAAAATGAATCGCTAAATTTGTTGGTAAGCGCAAATCTCGAGAGCGGCTGAACCGATTTCGCTAATTCTTTTTTTAGAATATTCCTTGAAGTTCGAGGATGGTTCTTACGGAGAGAAAAATTAAGAAAATTGCGCAGATAATTGGATAATTTCAGAAAACATCGCACGTTTGATAGATTGCGCGTTTGAGAATGACATTTTGCAAAACAATGATATCGTTAAATAAAATTCTATTTTTGAAAATCTTTTAAGTTGATAAATTTATTTAAAGTAGGTACTCCTCTAATAGTTTGAATCGAATCAAGAATTTTAGATATTTTAAATAGGTACCTATGTTAGGTGACAAATTTAATATACATGAAAAATGGAAATTTGAATAAAAATTGTAAAAGGTGGCACGCGGACTGTTTAAAAACTGAATGTACTGGAATTGAATATATGGAACGAGGGAGGAGGATTGGCGGGACGAGGGAGCGAGAAAGGGAAGAAGGAAGGCGGGGAAGGTGGAAGGGGAAAGCGGGAGGGGAATGGGAGGGGAACTCGAAAGGGTGGTTAGCGGTACGGAGGAAGGGGGGGGAGTGGAGTGGGGAGATGGAAGGTGGAGGTGAAGGAGTGGGAGAAGAAGGGGAGGCGGAAAGGGAACGGGACGAATGGGAAAGAACACTCAACAGAAACTTTTTTTTATTAAATGGTATAGGAACGCATGCCGGGACCAGCTAGTATTTTAATAATTATATAAAATATGTTATTTAAACACTGGAGCACAGCGCACTTTAAAACATTTTTCTCAGTTTACTCGAGATTTTCAGAAGATTATTTTATAAAATTTTCGCCAACATTAAAAAAATCATACCTTCGAATTAAAAAATTGGAGATATAAAAACCTATTATAGTGCTATATACATATCCAATGAATTAACCAGTATTATGGTAGATGTAGACTTGTAAGGTGCGACGTGACGTGATGTTCTCTGCCGTGATAGCTAGCGTTTACATCTTTAAGTTGTCTTCTGACGCCTTATGACGATATTTTAAATCAATACGGTCGTAGCTCTGGGGGAGTTCACACGTTCCCAATGTTTTCTCACGAATCAACCGGTTCTGATTCAGATTTTGAAGAAGATATTCAATTTATGGTACATTTCGTATCATAAATCGCTTTATGTTGTCGTACTATTTCGATCAGGTCGTCCATAACGATATATTCAATTAAATTTTATATGATACGAGTGGTAGCGTATGTATGGATACTGTTTTAATAATGTAATGATACTGTTTTAATTTTTTTAAATCCAAATGTCATACGATTTCCGGACACAAGAAATAAAAAGTGGCCCGCGCGTCAATACACAAGCACGTGGTACATACACACTAGCAGAGACGAGGCCGTCCCCGCGGACTCCAGTTACTAATATCCACAGCCTGTATATCGGACGAATATCTACAGCTCATATGTTGAACTAATTTGTACGAACTTCAGAGTGTTGACTAATATCTACAGAGCGTAGGTTGAACTAATATCTACAGAGCGTAGGTTGGACTAATCAGCTAAATGTGTCCAATAGTCCGATATCAGGGATTTTTACATACATACTTACATAAATTAAGTTTTTTAAACTGCATACGCGTTACGTTATTTATTATTCCAATATGCTATACATAATTGCAAATCCAACCTCTGCCAGTACTGTAGATATTCGTCAACACTTTGGTTCTCATAGATATTAGTCAACAGTTTGAGCTGTAGATATTCGTCAACACTTTGATTCTTATACATATTAGTTCGATTTTTTCAGTTTTTGGAATTCCTGTAGATGGTTTGGCACCGAGGACTTGTCAACAAACTGCATTCTTACGGACTTCCCGCATCCTTGTGTACGTGGATTGCCGACTTCTTGAGGGAGAGGTCGATTCAGACGGTAGTCGATGGTTTCACCTCTTCCTCACACTCGATAAATGCTGGCGTCCCGCAGGGATCGGTTCTGTCTCCGACTTTGTTTTTGTTGCACATCAACGACCTTTTGTCATGTGCACCAATTCACTGTTATGCGGATGACAGTACAGTTCATGATAGCTTTTGTTTGACAAGCCCCCAAAGGGCTCACAAACTCCAACAGCTCGTAGGGCTTTGAAGCAAAGAGTGGACGGTTACCTCGAGAGTGTTTTCTCTTGGGGTAAAAATAATATCGTTGAATTTAATGTTTCAAAGACCCAATCTTGTCTGATTACGTCTAAAAGGGATCGAAATGAAAATCTAGTCTCTTTCAACGGAAGCAATATTCCGAACAGGCCCTCCATTGATATGCTTGGTGTAACCCTAAGTGACCAGCTCAGGTATGGGGGCTCAATCGAAGCCAGAGTAAAGTTAGCCTCCCAAAAACTGGGCGTACTGTGCAGGGCCCGCAGATACTTTAATAGTGCACAACTGCTAACCTTGTACAAATCACAAGTACGCCCCACGGTTGAATTTGGCAGCCATCTCTGGTCTGGAGCTCCAAAAAACCGGAAAAATACCCTCGACTCTGTGCAGAAACGGGCGGTCCGTTTGATAGATTCTCCCATCTTAACAGACGGATTGCAATCTTTAGAGCACAGGCGTCGGGTGGGATTGCTATCCTTGTTCCACCGGTATTACAATGGAAGATGCTCCGAGGAACTAGCATCATTGATCCCTTCGGCACCGGTGCATAGTCGGGAAACACGCCAAACGCGTGCCCAACATTTGTACACGGTTGACATTTGTCACATGAGAACGGGTCGTTTTTTCGACTCATTCTTGTGTTCAACAGCTCGGCTGTGGAATGATTTGCCGGCCTCTGTGTTTCGTCCTTCCTACAACATGGGTCTCTTCAAGACCAATGTTCATTCCTTCCTCTCCTCAAAAAGACCCTCCACACAGCATCCCAGATGACATAGGCCCTGAGGGAAATTATTTTCCTCAGGGCCTCCTGTGTGAAGTTAAAATGTAAAAAAAAAGAAGAATAAATTATAATGGTTTGACTGTTTTGTAGGTACCTAGTTAGAAGTAAGATTGTAGAGATATGTTATAAGTTTGTACAGCGCCCTTGAGGTGATTTTTCACAAAAACGGCGCTATACAAGTCATCCAAACATTATTATTATTATTATTATTAGTAGACGCCTCCGAGACGAGGCCGTCCCCGCGCCCCTCACCTTCACCTCTCTGTCGAAAATCGAGATAGCTTCTGTCGAGTCACGTCAGACCGCATCATGCCACAACGGAACTTACAAATGTAATCGCCTCCATACTAAATGTATGAAACCGATACCGCTGTAAGGCGTCACGTCACGTCGCACCTTACAAGTCTAAATCTACCATTACACCGTTTATCTTATATTTATAGGATTTATAAAAAAAAAGTTATGTTTATAACCATTCGAATCTTGCGTGTTTGTTAGAGGTACTTATTTGAGTCAACATAGAATATTTTCGTTTTCTGTATATTGTCTGTGGTATACTTGATAATGAAAGGTGGATATCTATGGAAAAGCGGCTAACTTTAACCGTCAACAGCTGATCAGAAATTCTGTGTGAAAAAAAAATTTAACATCGTTATAAAATCGTCTACGAAGTTCGTATTGGCGACGGGTAATCCTACTAATATTATAAAGGCGAAAATTTGTACGGATGTATGTTTGTTACTCTTTCACGCGAAAACTACTGAATGGATTTTAATGAAACTTTGCAATAATATAGCTCATACATCAGAATAGGCTATAGGCTATAGCTTAGAGCTCTGGCATAATGAAATTTATATACAAAAATTGCTTTAGGTGGCACGCGAGCTGTTTGAAAAATGAATGTAGCTGGTATGGAGGGGAGGGGGAGGGTGGATTGGGGAGGGTGCTTGGGGAGGGTGGGGGGGAGGGGGGGGAGAGGGGTGACAGAGGGCGGGGGAGAGGAGGAGGGGGGGGATTGGAGTGGGGATAGGGAAGGTGGAGGAGGCGCTGTGGGTACCCCCTAATACTATGCGAGCGAAGCCGGGGGCAAAAGCTAGTCTGGTCATAATGAATAATAGATAAAGCATTTCAATATCTTCGTTTTAAGTCCAAAATAACAAACGTGTTAACTACAAATATTTAAAAAAAAAAATTGTCGAATCAAGAAATAATTGCCTTTTTTATCCGAAAAGCAATCGGAGTCATTTAAAGTGGCGCCAATATATGGCAAAAATCTCTCCAGTGGTTAATAGGTGTGTTTGGGAAAGCAAAAACCAAATTTTATGTTGGGCGGTACAATAGTACGAGGCTTTGAGTCTTCTTCTTGGTGTGCCCAATCAGGGTATCTAGCATGGTCGATCGATATAAGTTTTATCGAAAATGTCGGTAACTTGTCATCGCTCCCGAGCACAACTGCAGGCCGTTAATGAACAAACAACAGTTTACAACGACTAAGGGTTCCTAATTTATTTGACGAGAACTGTTGTTTCTTCGTTAGCGGCCTGCAGTCGTTCTCGGGAGCAACGACAAGTTACCGACATTTTCGATAACACCTGTATCGATCGACCATGCTAGATACCCAGGTCCCCCCGACGCTTGGCGATCACTCTGGAAAATGTCTCTCTTTCTGGCGCTGCCCGGAATAGCTCCTCCACACTTCACTTCTAAGGCTTTGATTAGAAAATTTATTTTCCTAAGCAGGTATTTCACCATTCTTCTCATAGATCAGCGGTTTTCAACCTGTGGTACGCGTACCGCTTGGGGTACGCGAAGCAAAAATTGGGGAAAGGTACTAGGTACGCAGCGTTGGTTTTAAAACTTAGCTCAACGTTTTTAGTTGGTTTGGCAGCCTACCGCGTAAATAAAAAGATTTGTAACAAAATTTGTTCAATTTTGCCTGCAGAATCGCAGGTTAAAAATACACGAAGTTCTGTTACACTCTGGGTAAAATTGCGTTAATTATATTTTTGTCATTTGATTGCTAAATTCTTTTAATTCGCCTGTCTCGACACAGGTATATCCTAGTGAGGCAGGCATAAAAAAAGTTTTTATTTTATTTTTATAATACGTAACAAACATAATTAACTAATTTAATTCCCGGTTAGTGGAGAATTATTCTCCAAATCTAACTGGGGTAGTTAGTCTATTTTTTTTTCATTACTATTAATTTTTTTTAATTTCTCCCATAATAAGCAAATGCTTTTGTTTATGGGAGGAGGTATTGTTTGTTTAGTTATTTTTTTATTATTTTTTTTTAATGGTTGTTTTTATTTCGAAGGTTTTTTTTTTGAATTTATTTTATACAAAGAATAAGAGATATTTTTTATTATTTTTTATTTATTTATTTTCTGTAATGTAAATATACTTTTTATGGATAAATAATTAATAACAAGAGCTTTTAAAAATTCGATTTTTTTTACGTTAATTCCACACATGAGGCCTTTGGCGATGCTGTGTGGAGGGTTTTTTAAAGTAAATGAATGACATGAGGGTTCTGGGAAGGAAACAAGTATGAGGGGTGAGTAGGAATCTGGGGTTCAGTGTATCCAGGTCATCTGCCACCAAGATTTAGATAAACCTCATCCCCATGAACCCGGGAACCCTTGATAAGTCACCAAACGTAGCGAACCACTTGAGCGGATCAACTGGCCGTCATGAATTTGTGACCCATCTATTATAGAAGTCTAATATACTTTCACCCTTTTCACTAAGAAATCGATTTACTTATTTGACGAAAACACCCTTATGCGGTCCGGTAGTTGAATTATGAGATTACAATACGACCAATACAATACCTACAATCTCTTCTAGAGAGATCAGTGTCCGAGTGCATGTATCTTCTTACTGGTTTTGAATTTCCTCACAACAAACAACCTTGAGACTGATATATGACGTCATAATACGTATCATGAAACCAAATAAGTCATGCAAAAAACAGAAACACGTGCATTGGCTGTAAAAAGCTCAAAATATATTTTGAACTTTTTATTCTAAGCTCAAAACTAACCTAACTTGACCTAATCTAACGTTACATAACGTAACCTAACCTAATATACACTAACCAAAACTAACCTAACCTAACCATCAGATAAGAAGGAAGAATCGGCAACCTTCATTGGATAACCAACACCTCCGCCATAGGTCACCCCAAGTGGTTCGTTATGTTTGGTGATTTAGCAGGAGTGCCCGGGTTCACGGGGTGAGGTTTGTCTAGGTCTTGGAGGCGGATGGCAAGGAAACACTGAACCCCAGATTCCTACCCACCCCTTAAACCCTTTTCCTTCCCAGAACTCTCCCCTGCTTCCTTTCCTTAAAAAAACTCTCCATACAACATCCCCAAAGATCACGTGGAGTTCATGTAAAAAAACAAATGACTCGAAACTCAGAATCAGGTCTTGGCAAAAACACCTCGCTTCAGTCACATTTATACATCGTCTGACACATATTCAAGTATTCACTTGATCATGCCATGTCTTCGTCAACATGGCCTGACTCAAGTATCTAATTCATTTAATCGTGCCATGTCTTTCTCGAGCGCCCCGACTTCTTCTACAATTCAAATTTGCGTCATATATTCTTCTTGCACTACTTTCAAAGTCCATTCGCTCTACGTGCCCAAAGCATCTGAGGGTCCCTTTCTTAATCTTGAATTAATAATTTTTGGATAACATTGGTTGGGTATTTTTTTTTTAACTCAAACACAAAGTTAAGATTTGTATGAAACGGGCCGCGCAAACAGTCTTTTGCGATTCTGAAAATATTCAAGTATTGGCGATCCTTTACTGCTAATATTTATATTTATACCGGTCCCGATCCTCATCACGATGGCTCCAGGACGATCGGCTTACGTCCCAGATCAAACACTAAAAAATGAGTCGGTGCTATTAATTGCTACTTGATTTATATCTGCAGATCACATGTTTTTGATTTTTACTATTTGATGGCTGCTTAGTATATAATTAACTTTCTCACAAATTAACCTATCCAAAATTCTACCTACAAAACTGCTTATTACGAGAAAATTAACTCATACTGATAGTCCAGTAAAGGAAGGAGTTGTAGAGTGCGTGAGCAGGGACCTAAGCGATTCTTTCAGGACTTGTTTAGGATGCTTGGGGTGTGAACATACTAAAAGTCCTGACGTCTAGGTGGTGAGCTAGGGGGGGGGGGGGGGGGGGGGGGAAGGTCCCGATTTTCGGGTTTCCGTTTAAATCTCAAAAACGGTGCGTTGCAGAGGAAAACTTTTTTTGCATAAGTAAAAGCTCATAAGATTATCAACAACTTTTATTCTATACATAATTTTGAAAATCCCTGCCGTTTTTGAGTTATACGCTCCACAAATATCAATATTTTCTAAAAAAATCATTTTTCCTCACATTTTTTATCAAACATTCCTTCATATCGTCTAAAATATTCATCCAAGAAAGAAATTTATTCAAGAGAAGTTGTAAATAATTTAATTACCTTTTAGAATATATATACATGTCTAAATAAATCTCCAACCAGTAAATATTTACAGCAATTTTAAGTTTTTTCGTAAAATGTCGTCATTTTCAGAAAAGCTGTTTTTTCTTACCAAAATGTTAAGATGGGTTTTTTTCTTCATGGGAAATTCCTAATTAATTTTTGCACACAAGAAAGCAGGTAAGTTGTTCTCGAACAGATGATTAGTGAAATCCATTTTATAATCATTATTATTGTGATGGGTAATTAGGTTAGTCGTCGGAGATGCTACAATAACGTGCTACGATGCTGTTCGAGTTAGTGAAAAGGCAATGAATGCGATAGTGGGCTTGACATTCTCAGACATCAAGTTGTCCCGCAAAGATCGGGCATTCCCAATGTCTTCTGTCAGCTCGTCGATAAAAATTCACGATAAAAAGGTTGCAGTTGACCCAACATTGCTGTTTCAGCGGATGTGTATAAACAAACGATCAGATGAGGATTTGATGAAATTCTTTGAGTATGAGTTGGTCCCATTTCCTTTGGCACTGTTCAATGAAAGTGGGATGCGAAAGACAAATAAGTCTGTTCTGTATAGCTTATTCGAGCCTTTCAAAAAAACTGTTCTACTGTCTCAGATGAACATAGTTGAGAACGGAGGATTTCTATCATATTATACATATTATCTATATTATACAGAGTAATTTGACAAAAAGATGCCTCCGTTGCCGCAATTTGTGTTCGTTATATCACCTATGTCAACCACCACTATCCTGGAATGACTCGCATTGTGGTATTTGCTGGGTACGCAAATCCAGTCAAAAGTACGAAATCACAAGAACAGATGCGACGATACAGACTGAGAAGGTCTGCCGATAAACAGGAAGATTTTTTATCCTATTCTACCAACAAAAGTAATTTAATCTCCTTACTACAGACTAAGTTTCGGGAGAATGGGATACAGACTCATCAGGCCACCGATGATGCTGACGTCCTTATCGTGAAGACTGCTGTAGAACTATCCTTTCACAACTCTGTGGCTGTCTTTGGTGAGGATGTAGACCTCACTTTTGATTGCTTCCACTCCTCCCACCTAAGATATTCTGTTGCTGAAACCCGGACGAGGGAAAACCAAAACATTGGCACTGTCCACCCAAGAGATGCAGCATCGTGGATTTGAACACATCATATTTTTACATTCATTTACCAGATGCGATACAACGTCTGCAAATTTCAGGAGAAGCAAGGTGGGCTTTCCAAAATTGTACTTGGAGTCAGAAATGATCAAGCAAGCGGCAATGATCTTTGACAACCCCTCCTCTACTCACGACGAGGTTGAAGAGGCTGGAAATAAATGCTTCCTGAAATGGTATGCTGCGCCAAAAAGACAGACCTCCCTTAACCAGTACCACTTCCAGTCGTTCACAAGGTCCGTGGCAAATATGACATAGGACATAGGATATGAAATAGGACATACCACCAAGTTCAGCAGTGGCTCGGAATTGAGCTGTCCCCTGAAGAATGGGGTTGGAAACACGAAGGAGACACCCTGGCGCCAATTACAACAGAAGATCCTCCAGCACCGGAGGTCCTTCTGAAATGATATTTTGCCGCTACACCAAGGATTGTGCAATTGGCAAATGCGGATGCCGAAAAGCAATGCTGACCTGTTCTGCAGCGTGCCTTCATTGCCAAGGGAGATGCCTCAATAGCTTGCCTGTTGCCGAGGACGACGATGAAGATGACGTAGAGCCCTTTCAGCAAGAACATCCACCACTGAGAATGACGATGCCATGGATGAACGACGCTTGCCAGGACCCTCACGTCCAAAGAGGATTTGAAAACTTTAATCCATATAAAGTTGAGAGTGTAACATGATGTTATTAAGAACAGTGCCAAGGGAAATGGGACCAACTCATACTCAAAGAATTTCATCAAATCCTCATCTGATCGTTTGTTTATACACATCCGCTGAAACAACCTTTTCATAGTGAATTTTTATCGACGAGCTGACAGAAGACATTGGGAATGCCCGATCTTTGCGGGACAACTTGATGTCTGAGAATGTCAAGCCCACTATCGCATTCATTGCCTTTTCACCAACTCGAACAGCATCGTAGCACGTTATTGTAGCATCTCCGACGACTAACCTAATTACCCATCACAATAATTATGATTATAAAATGAATTTCACTAATCATCTGTTCGAGAACAACTTACCTGCTTTCTTGTGTGCAAAAATTAATAAGGAATTTCCCATGAAGAAAAAACCCATCTGACATTTTGGTAAGAAAAAACAGCTTTTCTGAAAATGACGACATTTTACGATAAAACTTAAAATTGCTATAAATATTTACTGGTTGGAGATTTATTTAGACATGTATATATATATATTCTAAAAGGTAATTAAATTATTTACAACTTCTCTTGAACAAATTTCTTTCTTGGATGAATATTTTAGACGATATGAAGGAATGTTTGATGAAAAATGTGAGGAAAAATGATTTTTTTAGAAAATATTGACATTTGTGGAGCGTATAACTAAAAAACGGCTGGGATTTTCAAAATTATGTATAGAATAAAAGTTGTTGATAATCTTATGAGGTTTTACTTATTCTAAAAAAGTTTTCCTCTGCGACGCACCGTTTTTGAGATATAAACGGAAACCCGAAAATCGGGACCTTCCCCCCCCCCCTCCCCCCCCTAGCTCACCACCTAGACGTCAGGACTTTTAGTATGTTCACACCCTAAGCATCCTAAACAAGTCCTGAAAGAATCGCTCAGGTCCCTGCTCACGCACTCTACACCTCCTTTTGGACCATTCGTTTACTGGACTATGATGGCTTTATTCTGTTCTATTTTAGACATCTGCTCTTATTGTTTTTATATTCGGTTGTGGTAAATTGAATTATTCTTCTCAACCTTATAACATCATCTCTATAACATAACCTAACATATCTTACTTAATTATGTGCCTGATGTGACTATCGTTTATATTCTTATATATGTATGTACCTACATTACCTATTTGTTGTGCACAATAATACTAAACCATAAATCATCCTTATAGCTTAACCTAATGAATTTATACATTATTATTATGTCCCCATGAACATAATTTATATAAGTACTCACCACTGTTCTGTATATTAAACTATCAGGCATAATAGTGATACTAAACCAATAGCATACCTATGTACTATTGAGTACTTAGGTACTCAACTTGTAATATAAAATCACGCACTGCACCTTCAGATTTTAAATTTATGCGGCGTCTAGGTACCTACATTTCGATTATAATATGTGGGTGGATATACGTTTATTTACATGTGTACGCATGTGTATGCGTGTATATATTTTAAAAACGATTTCAAAGTCAACCAACATGATATATGCCATTTTTACTCTATAATTGCTTTGTCTGTAGCTAACAATGCACATAATCAAAATTTTTATCACTATACTTCCTCCATTGTGTCTTTATACCAACGATGTCACTTAAACGTGTAGGTACTATAGAATTAATTATATAAGTACCTCATAAATAATTTGCCGATTCCAGCTTTATCTCTTGTTAACTTAAAACTATAATAGATCATCGCGCACTGCTTGAATTTTCTATCTTTTTTTTATTATTTATTATTATATATTATTATGCGCTTGTAGCCATAATCTATTTACTTAACTGTTAATTATTTTCTGTACACAATAGAGACACAAAGCTTATGTTAATGTATCTACTTTTCTAAATACTTATGCACTATAATAACACCGCGCATAATACTCGCAGACTTCAAACTTGGCGTCTTGGTACCTACATTTCATTTATATTATGATATTTATTTTATTTATTTATTTCAAAACATACGGCACAACATGTGCCATTGACATTATTATGTTTATATATATTATGATACAATAATATAAGAACGTGACATATAAATGTAAAGTTAAATATAAAAACAAAAGGAAAATAAAAAGAAGTTAAGGTAATGAGTAGTAAATAGAATTATGATGCATAAAATGAAAGTATAAAGTAAAAGTGTAAACTATAAAATATAAAGTATAATGTAAAAGTAAAAGGTTAAGATAAAAAGTTGAAAGGCAGGAAATAATATAGACTATAAGTTACCTTTGTAAATAATATAAAGTACAAAAGTTATGAATATAAAAAAAAAGTATGACAAGTAAACAGTAAGAAATGCTCTTAGAAGCCAAATATTGAAGATAACCAAAAATTTAAAAAATATATATAATAAATAAAAGCAATACATTCAATATGGAGACATACAATATGGAGATATACATTCATATATTGATGTTATAATAATATTATATGTTAATAAAAATCTATCTTTCTACTGTGTTTTATATACTTTAACAGTTTTTATTGATACATTAGTATTTGGTTTGCCTTTTCTGCTCTGACTACTTTCTTGTTTTAAAGTTTTACAAATATACCTATACAATTATATATTTTTTAAACATTGTTACCTTCAATTAACTTCATAGATGCCTTTATAATTTGTATTTGCTTTAAACATTTTATTTGGGTATGTGATGTATTGAACATTGCTCGTAATATACACCTATATATGTTAAACATAATGCCACCTTTAATTAACTTGATAGACGTATTTGACATTATTTGTAATTTGTTATTACTTCAAACAATGCATGTATGTACCTACCTAGGTAATGTATTGAACATTGAGCATAATCATAATATGTACTTATATGTCTCCATATTCTTAAAATATTATCACAAAGTTTATATCACTCGACATAAAATCCCACCAGTTACTCACAATGCACGCATACGAATTATTCACTTACCTATGTACTTTTAGACTTAATTACATACTTTATAAATATTTTGTTATTACTAGCTATATTTTTTGTCAACTTACAACCACACAAATAAGATCATCGCGCACTGCTTGCATTTTGTATTTGTATTTTTATTTCTTTAATTCTTTTTTATTTAACCTTCCGTTGAATATTATCATTTTATACAATATATGTACAAATTATTTTTTATTTATTATTATTTCTTTGTTCTTATATCATTTTTACCAAATTATCTTTTTGATACTGTTTATAATCATCTGCCTGTTTTTAATATGGATTGTATAATTAGTCGAATAACTAACCTATTCATTTTCCATAACATTGCGCCCATCCCCCACTCCCCTGTCATTCCCCCCTTTATCATAAAATGCTCCTCCTCCGTACTTGCTGCTCGCCTTTTGACCACACTGTTTTATCTATGTAATATCGCACATGTCATTCATAAAACTCTTTATTTTATCTCATCTTTTCCAATACAATTTACGAATCTCCTACATAATTATCAATGATTAATATTTTGTATCAAAACTGGAGAGGACTACGTACTAAAACTGAAATATTTTACAATAATATTTTATTGAATGACGAGTGTTGCATATTCGGTATTTCTGAATCGTGGCTTATCAATTTTATTTTTGATACGGAGCTAGCACCATCAGAATTTTATATCGTTTTTAGGCGGGACAGATCAAATAGCACTACAATGAATAGCACCAACAACCAAGAAGATTCTCGTCGGGGCGGTGGAGTAACGATCATAACACATAACAACTTTAACGCTTACCCTCGTGAAGACTTGGTCTGCAACGCTGAATGCATTTGGGTCACTATTCCTCCCTCTAACTATACCTCCAAACGTACTATCCATGTGGCTTGTGTATATCTCCCGCAAGGTCAAGGGTACGAAACCGCTCTCAGTTCATTCCTTTACTTGCTTGCTAATGTAAAAGATCAACATCCCGATGACATTCTACTTGTGCTTGGAGACTTTAATATGCCCTCCATATTATGGGAAATGCATGATTCACATTTAACACCGGGAAACTTAAATACAATTAGTTCCTCACTTACTGACACAATTTATTACTCCGAATTAAAACAATATAATCACATAAAAATTCTAATAACCGAATCCTAGATTTAGTCATCTGTAGTGTGGAATGGCATGTGTCTCGTGCATGCAATGGGTCTCTTGTCAGTGAAGACTCACACCACCCATCGATTCAAATTATATTACAAATTGACACACTCCCAATTATCAACGCTCCTCCTAAAGTAGTATGCCTATTTGAAAAAGCTAACTATGAACTAATCAACCGTCATTTATCGACGATAGACTGGTCATTTACTCAGAAAAATGCGGACGTTGACGAAATAGTTGATTCCTTTTATAACATATTAAACAAAACCATCAACCAATTTGTCCCTAAACGCAACGTCAAAAAAAAATAATTTTCCAAACTGGTATTCAGCTCCTCTAATCAAAATCATTAAAGAAAAACAAAAACTTCATAAGAAATGGAAATCCTATAATAATCCGTTAAGAGTTCCAGTACACGTTGGTCCAACGCGCTCGGCCAGCGCGCTGGGACAACGTGTACAGGGCTATTTTGTGTGTTTTTGGCGCTTGCGGCCAACGCTCGCCGACGAGCCGATGGGTGTCGGTTTTTCGTGCACAAATCAAAGGAATTTGTCGCAAGCCACAAACAGCGTTCAGACGTTGGCCGAGCGCTCAGTTCATAAATACGCGTCGGCCGGAGCGGACGCTGTTTGCCGCGCTTAAGGCTGGTCGCACAAGGACGTTTTCCTGATTCGATTTCCTGATGCGGAATTCCGATTCGGAATTCCGTGAGACTAGCGCAAACGTTCGTTTTTCTTCATTCGGAATGTATACACGTCAGTACAGATAGTGATAGCGTGGTGAACGCACGACGATGGAGGACGAAGATTTATTAGCAATTGCATTTCTGTTAATAATGAAGAAGAAAAAAATAATAGAATGATGAAAAATAATGAATTAATAATGAAAGTTTCTGCCTCACACATTATCGTGTTGCGATTCTATGCGTAACAAATACAAAGAATAGGTCCGATGCACGCGGTGCCGATGCGATACTGAATAGAAATTTCCGAACGTGTGCGCCGGCACAAACAAAATGTATGGAAGCGCTGCGTTCCGCATGACGTCATTAGGTTTTTTCCGTTCGGTTTCTCCGAACGCGCCGGCTTGCATTCGGAACGTACTGACGGAATTTTTTCCGTTCGGAAAAAAACCGAACGTGTGCGTCAGTTAATGTATTTTCTACTGATTCCATGCATTCGGATCTCCGAATACGGAAAACGAATTCGGAAATCGAATAAGGAAAACGTGTGTCTGCGACCAGCCTAATTGTTCCAACGATCGTTTCACGAACATGGCGTCTTGGAGTATTGATGAAATGTTTAGGCTAATTGATTATTATCACAATAATAATAATATTTAGTTGTGATTTCAGAGTAATGATAATCACACTAATATAATAATGAGGAATGATTTGTATTTTTGTAGTTTGTAATGAATAAACTCAAAACTTATTACGTTACAAAAGATAAAGAATAGACCCCCTTATTCCTGTTGCGAGGAGCTAGTGAATTGACCCCAGTGCACTAACTCGCCGCACCGCCCCTCTCCGCCCCTCTCTCCGCACGCGCAGTCCGTGGCCCGAGGCCGAACGGCACCCGGCAGCCATTCCCCCGCTGCTCTCGGGCTTGGCAACAGAGTCCACAGACACAGCTCCGCGGCGCTGTGTCGAGAACCTAAAAACTCGTAATGTTTTCTATAATGTGTATTGTGCACGAGAAGGCTTCAGCCCACAGTAGCCTGTCTGACGACTACCTCATATCCTGCTTTGTGAGTAAAATGAATCTTGTCTCCTCTTGTGTGCTCCATGTTACATCCCGCGTTTAAATTCACTAATACGTGTGGAGAGTTGAGAGAAGTTCCCCGCCATGTTAGGATACTAAGTGCTAGCAAGTACCCATGTGTAGTTTGCCGAGGCTGGCAATTGTAAAACCCTGTCTTTCTAAATGAATAAACCCTTTACGTGCAAAACTGTGTTCTGATTGAGGAAAGAGACCTGGAGATTGTGAGGAAAGGAGGAGAAGGAGATATTCACAAGCGAACCACAACACTCGCCTTGGTTTTAAGAGGAACCTTGCTCGCGCCGGCTCTGAGCTAGTTCTGTTGGCCTATGTATTGCGTGTCCTTTCCAGGTTTTGGTTTGGCAAATGGCCGTATATGCGGCAATGCCAACAAACTACTGGATCGATTTCAAAAATATCAATATTCAAAATAATAATTCATATCAATATTGAAGGGTTATTTAAACCTCCTGAAATATTATTGGACTGTTCTTTTTTTACATGAGCTTCACACAGGAGGCCCTGAGAAAAATAATTTCCCCCAGGTCCTATGCCATTTTTGGGGATGCTGTTTGGAGGGTTTTTAAGGAAAGGAAGGAGAGGAGAGTTGTGGGGAGGAAAATGGTTTAAGTCGGACACATAATGATAATTCATATCAATATTGATGGGTTATTTAAACCTCTTGAAATATTATTGGACTGTTCTATGTGGTAATCTGTAAGTATACCTACCAAAAAAAAAATCAGTGTAATGATGCTTGGAGTAGAATAGCAGATAATATGAATATTCCACTAACTGAATTTTTAAAAAAGAGTCATTAGGCTACATACAGAATACATTGCATCGCGCTGTAAAAGTATATTGCGGCGGCTCCGCTGACGTCCACCTCCGTCTAGCGATCGACGCAGAATGAGACACGCCAACGTGTGAACGGTAACCACAAAAATCTGGCCAACGCGTTGGCCGAGCGCGTTGGCCCAACGTGTACTGGGGCCTTTCGATTACATACAGTTCACTATCAAACGTACACAACAAAAACACCCACAGAAGCACTGCTATAATCAATACATATGCTCAGTTGAATCTAACATTCAGAATAATAATAAACACCTCTGGAATTACGCTAAAAGCAAAACAACTGGCATCCCACAAATCATGCACCTTAAGAGCGTTTAACCAGCCAGCGGACGAAAATCCATATTTCGTCGAAAGTTATTCTTCGGATCGTGCAGGGCGGTTACAATGAGAAAGATTAATTATTCTCCGTACCAGCTTTTTAAAATTATAACTCAATATCGAATTTATTTCAATCCAAATTAGCTTATATTTATACCTTCATCCAAAAATGCTGAAAGGCGTGATGATAAAACTATTAAAATAGTGTACTTTTTGTAGTCATTTTTTGATTATAAGTATTTATCATTTTTCAATAATGTCTAAATTTAATAAGAATGTTAAAAAAATCTGAAATATATTAGTTTGTAAGTGCGCAAATAAATACACAAATGGACCAAATTTCGTCAAGTAACACATGTACGTACATATTTTTTAATGATTTTATTGAAACTAAAATTAAAATTCTAATACATACGTTTGCTAGATAATGTATTGATTTATTTTACTGCATGATTATATTACTTGAAATGGGTGTGGTATAATACAAAAACTTTTTTGAAAATTTAACAAATCTGCCAACGACCTATGGAATAACCTTATTATAATAAAAAAATTTAAAAATTTATTACCTACGAATGCTAGATAAAAGAATAATCTTTCGAAATCCATTTATAATTTTTTGTGGAAAAGAGTCAATACGTCTAAAAACTTTTATGAAAATGACTATTTCCGGTTTTCTCTGGTAATGCCCTCTTAAAGACCAGTCAGGCACCGGCGCTCATCAAGTGTGTCAATTATTCTCTAAACACTTCAGTCCACCTACGTAAGCGATATGGGGCGGGATGGGGGGGGGGGGGGGAGGGCGGGACGGGACAGGGGGCGGGACGGGGGCGGGAAGCGGGTTGGGACGGGGGACGGGACGGGATGGGGGACGGGACGGGACGGGGGGGCCGGACGAGGGGACGACGGGATCGTGGGTTGGGGGGGGAGAGGGAGGGGTGACGGTGGAGGGGGGGGAGGGCGACGGGGAAAGACGGGGAGGTGACAGGGGGGGGGGACCGGGGGGAGGGAGGGGACACGATGGGACACGTGGACGGGACACGGGATGGGATGGCAGGAGGGCGGAGCGGGGCGAGGAGTCGGGGGCGCGAGGGGATGAGGGCGGGGCGGTAAAGAGGTGCGTGGGAGGAGACGGGTGCGGAAAAGCGGGGTATGGCCGGAAAGAAAGACGGGAAGCAGACCACAACGGGCTGACTGGCGCGCAGCCGGGAGCGTCGACAGTGGCTTAATAAAGGGTAGTATCCAGGGTCGAGGAACAGTCGACAAGACCAGTCCCCACCGGACATTGGATACCAGCCTTGACGCCTGCTTATGATCCTTCGCACTGGTCTTCACACTAATTCATCGATTTGACACTCAATAAAATAGTGTGATAACTTAAAAGCGAAGAATGTTAAGACAGAACCTTAATAAAAAAAAAAACACCAAAATCACCAAGTTTTATTACGGGTAATAAATACAAAAGTAATTATTGAATTTTGCTAAGGAAGGGTTGCTTCACAAAATTTGAACAACTCGTTAAACTTAAAATAAAATCCCCAAAATGATGAAATTCTATGAAACTACCCATACTAAATATTTCAAGACCAATATATATGAAAACAGATTTTAAGATATCTTCTATCAACAGTGATCGCACAGTTCACGGAAGAAAACGAGATGTTGGAAGATAAGGCAAGGCGAAGCGAAGCGAGGCTAGACGAGACTTTCAGGCGGAAGATGAGCTGAAAGATCAGAAAAAATAATATACTAAAGCAGTTAACGCAAAATATCCAAAGCAAAAATGAAAAAAGGATAAAAATAATTGGTGGATTGGAAATATTTTAACCACCCACCTATTTTAACAACGAAAATTGGAAATAATAAAACATTAGTTTACATTAGGGGTCGTCCATTAATCACGTGATGTTTATTTTAGCAACTTTTTAACCCCCCCAAAAATCACGTTATTTTTATTTAGTACAAAGTATTTTGAATTTTTCGGAATATTATCACGAAAAATAAATACACGTGATACCTCATTATACCCCCCCGTCGTGATATTTCGTGATTTTTTCCGAATCCACCCCCCCTTTCGAGCCTCACGTGATTAATGGACCCCTTAGCTCTACACGGCCCTGAGGAAAATAATTCCTCTCAGGGCCTATGTCATCTTTGGGGATGCTGTTGGTCTTTTTAGGAAAGGAAGGAGAGGAAGTTCTGGGAAGAAAAGGGCATTAGGGCTGGGTAGATATCTGTGGGTAGGAATCTGGGGGTCGTCGGGAGTGACTGACATGAATCCATCCCTCCAATCGTGGTGTAAGGCGATTAGTCGTGAGATTCCGGCTGGAGAGGATAAAAGACCTCCCTCAACCAGTCTCTTTCGATCCTGCAACTACGCGGCAGGCGAACAGACACATCGGTCGCCAAGACCTGAACAAACCTCACGCCATGAAGCCGGGCACCTCTGCTAAGTCACCAAACGTAGAGAACCACTTGGGACCTATGGCAGAGGTGTTGGTTATCCAATAAATAGTTCCCGGGCGGCGGTACCCATACCCGCCTACCAGATCTTAACACACTAATTCGATCTGACGGAAGATCGCTGTACAATTAAGTGGGAAACTGATGAATCTACATAATGTTAGATTATAACAAAATAATGTTAAACCTACCGCCATCTAGGATCTGTTATGGGAAGCTCAGTGTACCTACATGGGAAGCTCAGTGTACCTACATGGGAAGCTCAGTGTACCTACATGGGAAGCTCAGTGTACCTACATGGGAAGCTCAGTGTACCTACATGGGAAGCTCAGTGTACCTACATGTTTTACTTTGCGAGAATAAATTCTTCTGTTCAAGTTTAATTACCGTGTTTCATTACATAACACAAATAACCCAATAAAATTAACATGTGTGTACAGTTCACACGCGGTAGAAGTGAAACCTTCAGAAAACTAAACTTCGAGAGAATGAGACGAATGCAGAGCATCAGGTCCGCTACGTTTGGTGAATTAGCAGGGGTGGTTCATGGGGTGAGGTTTGTCCGGATTTTGGCGTTGAATGCATCTGCCCACCAGCTGCGTGGCAGGCCAGATCGCGAGAATGTGGTTGGGGGAGTCCCTTTGACACCTACAGTCGTACTCTCTCGGAATATCGCCTTGCACCGCAGTGGGACCACTCCTCATGCCATTTTCCTTCCCAGAGCTTCCTATCATTCCTTCCCTAAAAAGACCCTCCACACAGCATCCATAAAGATGACATAGGCCTTGAGGGGAATAATTTTCCTCAGGGCCTCCGGTGTGGGAGCTACCGTTAAAAAATATTATTATTCAATTTATTAAAACAGTTTATTTATAAAAATATGTTGTGCCATTTAATTGGTAATATTACGCATGACGGCTGTTTAGCCTTCCGAAGGCATTATCAAGTGTCCGGTAATAATAATTACACCAGAGAACTTTTTTTATAAATTTGTTTAAATTATTTTAAATAAAATTATTTTACTAGCTGATCCGGCCACGCGTCTGTGGCTAACGAAGCACAACGCCATCTATTGGATGGTTCCCCAACCTTTATAACCACCGCCATCTGTTAATTTGCATACAAATCAAATCCATACTGCACGCTTCACAACCGGCTCGTCCACCGCTTATAGCCCATTCACATGATTCATTTATCGTTCATTTCGTGATTTCATTCCGCCTCTTTCCCTCGAAATGAACCGTGTGAACACGAAAGTGAATAGAGACAGTGCCGAATGAAGCATTCCAACAATGTTGGAATGCTTCCTTCTGCACTGTTCACTCGCAACCGGAATTTAACATCACGTGACGCGAATGACGTGTGTGAACACTCAAGTGAACAGTCTTTCACTCGCAAATCAGTCGGCCGAAATGTTCTGGCGTGAGGACGAGTAGCCGGAGCGGCTTAAACGTCAAAATGCTCCGTTTAGTTCGCTTTTCGAAATAACTCCTACACGTCTCATAGAAATCGTTGTTTCTCCCTTACTATCATAGTGAAAAATATGATCTAAACGGTATTGGAAAGAGAAAATAATGCTCTATATATTCAATATAACAATTAACCACAAAAGAATACGAATGTTCATTTCTATGAAACCAAAGTTTCTGATCGAATTTGAAAAAAAAATTATGAAACAGTGTGAATTTTTTATGAATTATTTTTATATGAAACGACGAAAAAGTGATGTGACAGAAACGTTTATAATTTATTTGTCTAACAAAATAAGTGTGTTTTTATATTTTTTTGGTTACCAGTAATTTTAGTTAGAATAAAAGCCATTTTTTAAACTTTTAAAAGTTAACATTAAAAATTATTCTATTTAAAAAATTACGTGGTTATTTATAATAATAAATTTTGAAAGCATATTTCATCACCTTTCCAAAACAGTTTTTAATTTTTGGATACGTTGATAAATATTCCATTTATATGGATTTTATTGTAAGCCGAGGCCTATTTTGGAATAGAAATATTTTCATGGTGCAAAAATACTGGTAGATATCAGTTTTCAGGTTATTATTTAACCATATGTTCATTTTATGGTGCTGAAATTTATTTACTGTTTACAAGAATCGCCAATTTCTCGTAATTTAATTCGACGTTATCGGAAATGTCAATTGAAATCGTAAATATTCCCGAACTTAGCCGTCAGCGCCGGACGAATTCCAATGTGGCCGCGACTACTCTCGACGACTTCGTAGCGAGAATGTCGAGTGAACTCTTCCTTCGAAGGAACCGTCTGAACACGCGGTGAAACGAGAATGGAACATTTCATCGAGAGTAAACCTACATCCGAGTGAACCTTGTGACTTCAGTATTAAAGACATTCTTCTTTATATATTACATATTTTAATCTATAAGCCGTCCTCATGAATCACTCTCTTCTATTGGTGAAAACCGCATGAAAATACGTTCAGTAGCTTTTGAGTTTATCGCGAACAGACAGACGCGGCGGAGGACTTTAAATTATAATACGTAGAAATTATATCTAAAAACTTATGTGAAAACTGCCCTAAGCCGGTGGGACTATGGCACCTCCAACGAGGTCATCCAATGTGCAATTACGCGGTAGAATAAAACCTTCAGAAAACTAAAGTAGACAGGAGTGGAGAGGCTACGAAGAACCGCATAAACAAAGGACCGATAGGCTACGAAGCACCGCACAAAGAGGAGAACAGCACACAGAGGAAACCGATTATACTTTTTTTTCATCCACTGATCGGTCGTTACTATCTCATTCTCGCGCAGGCTAAATCCTGTACATATGTATGTCTCTTTTTAGTGTCGCTTTTTCGTTTCATAGATGTTCAAATTACAACAGTGCTAAAGAAGTTTCACATCAAAAATACTGAATTTTCACGAAGTAAAACGTGCAAAATATAATGATAATACAAGTACGAAGTGAAAACTTCAGAAAAATAAAGTAGACAAGAGCTGGGAGGCTAAGAAGCACCGCACAAAGAAGAGAACGATTTTTCTATGCTCATTATCTCGCAGGCTAAATCCTACAGATGTATGCGTTTTGTCTCTTTAGAGTCGCTTTTTCGTTTCATCGAGTTGAAATCACAACGGTCCTGAAGAAGTTTCAACGTCAAAAATATTATTGGCAATGCAAAATTATGTGGTTTTTCCTTTGAAAATTATATCGCCCAGAAATATTTTAGATTCTTTTAAGTAAATTCTGTGAGTAGAACACATATTTGCCTTTGAAATAATAAACTATTTTTTTATTAGTATTTTTATAGGCTCAGAGAAAAATAAAGTAGCAGGATTATAAAAAATGCTTAAAAGTTCAAAATCTCCTACTTACGAACCCCTTTTCGGTTATGGTTTTATTGTACAATGTGGAAAATTAAATTCTTTAGAAAATACGGTATTCACACAAAATATAACTAAATGTTCCGAAGGCGTATGCAGAGAGGATGTACTGCCGAATAACAAAATTATAAAACACCCGAGTTTTCTTCTTGTTTTAAAGGTCACATGTTCAAAATTTCATCAATCTCGGCATAAATCTGTAGATTTGCTAACAAATCAAATCCACACAGCCCGCTTGCCAGCCCGCTCTTCCACCACATACAGACATATATCAACCAATTTACACAAAACCTTGACAAATTATATACCTAAATCTTTTTTTTGTTATTTATTTTTGGGGTGTTATGCCGTGTTGCGCTACCTCCTCCTTTAGCAACGTTTCGGACAGCGTTACAGTGTCCATCATCAGGGCTGATGTGTGATGGTAGCGCCATACGGCATAACACCCCAAAAACAAATAACAAAAACACTTTTGGCCGTGAAAATCTAAAATCATATCTATCTAAACCTTTTTCATGAATCACTCTATTGGTGAAAACCGCATGAAAATTAGTTCAGTAGTTTGCGATTTTTTCGCGAACAGACGACAGATAGAAAGACGCGACGGAGGACTCTATATTATAATATGTAGAGATATTTTCATTTACGAAATACCGACAATATTAATAAAATATAGTTTGATATCCAATTCCGAAGGTATTTTTGACGTTGATTTAGTTTGAAAATGATGAATAATGCACAAAAGATAATAATTTTACAATAAACATTTCGGGGACCATGTCGTGGGGATAAAGTTTAGAGGGATCAAGGCTCGAGATCAAGTTTCGGGATCGGGGGAGGGGGGGCAAATGTCGGGGGGCCAAATGTCGGGGGGGCCAAATGTCGGGGGACCAAATGTCAGGGGGCAAATGTCGGGGGGCCAAATGTCGGGGGGGGGGCAAATGTCGGGGGGGGGGTCAAATGTCGGGGGGGGGGGCAAATGTCAGGGGGGGGGAAATGTCGGGGGACCAAATGTCGGGGGGCGAACTGTCGGGGGACGAACTGTCGGGGGACGAACTGTTGGGTCACCAAATTTCGTCATACTATTTTCTTTATTGAAAATGTCGACAATAAGCTAATTAATCCCAGCTAGAGCTCGTACGTTTCTTTTCGATATTCGTCCACTTCCTTCTCACGCGCTTTACGAAAACGGAAAAAGATGTTACTAGAAAGATGACGTCAAGCACGATCTCTCACTGGAATTATTGCGCTTGGGTTATTATAATTGCACAAGATTTTGAAATCACAGAGTGCGCTTGGCAACAAAATTATGATGAACCCGTCACATTTAAAATAAATTAAAATAATGCTTTGTGCAATTTCGAAGGAGAGCCCCGAAAGTAAGAAATTCTACCACAATACTGTAAACACGGTTACTTGATATCACAACAAATGATCGTCACACTTTCAATTAAGTACTAAAAATCATATAAAAACCCTTTTACGAAAGCTACAATGCTGCGTATACATGCACGAATATGAACGCGAACCGAACCACGAATCATGGGAAAAGAACGAAGCAACGACAAACGGCGCAGTTGCTTTTTTTTACGTTAGCTCCACACAGGAGGCTTCGAGGAAAATTCCTTCAGGGCCTGTGTCATCTTAGGAAATGCTGTGTGGAGGGTTTTTTTTAAGGAAAGGGAGAGGAGAGTAGAGGAATTTTTGGGAAGGAAATAGGTATAAGAGTGGGTAGGAATCTGGGGCTTAGTGTGTCTAGGAGTGACGTACATATGAATCCATCCCTCCAACTGCTGTGCAAGGCGATGGGTCGAGACACACTGGCTGGAGGATAAAAGATCTCCCTCAACCAGTCTCTCTCGATCCTGCCCACCACGCAGCAGTTGGGCAGACGTATCGGCCACCAAGAGCTGGACAAACCTCCTCATGAGAGCGGGCACCCCTGCTACGTCACCAAACGTAGCGAACCACTTCGGGTGATCTATGGCAGAAGTGTTGGTTATCAAATAAATGGTTCCCGGGGCGGCGGTTACCCATACCCACCTTCCAAATTGAAAAATTGCTTAGTTTCTTTCCATTAATTCACGGTTCGGTTCGCGGAAATACTTAACCCATACGTAACGTGACGTTAATAAATTCCAAAAAATGAAAAAAAAAATCGAAATTTTAGAATAGTCCCGAAACCAAAAGACATTTACTAACTCCCCAAACACTTCAAAAAGTTACTTTATATCACAACAAATTATTGCGCAACATTTTGAAATTCTAAAAATACAACAAGAAATTCACTAAGAAATTAAATTGTTTTGAAATAAAATGATTTAAGTAAATGAAATAATATTGAGATGATTTTGTACAGTATTGCAATACAAAATTTTATATTGCATAACATTTCAGGCGGCCCCCAGACGATCAATTATATTGCTCATTATTACGAATTGTGCAATATTATGACGGTTTAGGGTTAATATTGAAGATTGCTCAGTGATTGAACAAAAGTTTGAGTGAGTTTAATTTTTATTACACCATATTTTTCCATTGCATCGTGTAGGGTCAGTATTGCACAATATTTTTTCAATTTTTGGTAAATTATCGACAAGCCGCCGCATGCCGCTACACTTTAAATAGGCATACAATTTACAAGAACCATCGGTTTCAGTCGAGATAGACTGAAAAATATGTATTAACCCTTCAAAAATTTGGCTTTTTTTTTCAGATGGTCAAAATATTTTCGCTTTACAATAAAATGCAAATATTTGGAATATTTCTGGACACATTCAAAAACCAAAAACTGTTTTAGAAAGGTGATGAAATACGCTTTCAAATTATAGAATTCGAAAAAAAAAAATTTTTTTAAATAGATAGAGATATTTTAGATAGATAAATGTATAATAAACACATATTGTAACCTCAATTTTTTGTAGCTTAATGAATAAATTTTTTAAAAAATTCCCGAAGTTTCAAATTATTTTTTCAATTTGCGATTCAAAACTTTGTGTACATAAAAGTGTAGATTTTACTTTTTTGGTGGCTATTTTTTAGATTGGAATGTAAAGCATGATGTTTTTCCTTTCACCGATTAGAACATATTTCTAACTATGATAGTAAAGCGCGGGTCACATCACGCTGGTTGCCAGCCGCGAGTTGAAGAAGCCGCTTCTGCCAGCCGTCGATCAGCTTGGTGTGACCACAAAATTCAGCGCTGGCGTCGCCAGCCGGCGAGTATTTGTCAGCGGCTGACGAAGTTGAACATGTTTAACTTTTAGTAGCAAGCAGCGGCGAATAATCAATCACGTGACCGCTGACACCAGCCGGCAGCGCAGTCTGACCACTATTGCGTCTATCAGCAACGAGAAAGCAGTGTTTTTTTTGTGAAGTTGTAATATAATAATATAAATAGTTGTGACTATTTTATAATTTTTAATTGATATAATTAAAGTTATTTATAATGTCTGAGTTAAAGTGGACTGCGAAACAAATAATAACATTTTTAAACATTTTTCAAAATTATCCTTGTTTTTTTTTTAACTCTCTCTGGTTAAGCATTTCTAAACTAAGTTCTCTGACACCCTCTCTCAACAAGTGCTTAATTAGCTTTTTACGTGAAACGACAGACGACATAATAGTGAATGACTAACTGGAGAGTGCGAGACGCGACTAGCAGCGTAGTGTGACCAGATTGCCCGCCGCTGCTAGCTGCTACTACTACCAGCCGCTGGTAAGCAGCCGCTGGCAACCAGCATGATGTGACCCGTGCTTAAGGGAGTTACAGCGTCTTATGTGAGACCTATGTGCGTTGGGACAAATCTGGTCTCCTGTGATTAAACGGGTTAAAATTCGATTTTTATTAAAAATTTAAAAATCAACATCTCCATTACGGTCATGTTTTTTGTATGGATTTGACATTTGTGAAGTTTCATTTCAAACTAAAAACGCATAAATTACATAATTTACCCAAACTAAGAACCTAAAAACCTATTTTGTGTTCGTAAATAGTTGTCTCTTGTAATAATTGTTGACATTTACTATAATTTCCGTAATCTTTGCATAAAAATGCGGCGGCTTATCCATAAATTAATGTTCGTTTTATTGTGCAATATAATCGATCGTTTGGATTCAAAGCGCCTTTCAATCTTATTGAACAATAAAATATATTGTACAATGTTATTGTAGCGTCTAGGGGCCGCCTTAGATATTGTGAAATAAAATCAAACTCACTTGAATTAGCTTTAGCCATGTTTGGTGACCAGATACGAACGTTAGAAATTCCAACCTTCCTCCTCAGCGTCTCCTTCCATCCCCCATGTCCTTCAGCTTCAAGATACCAGGGGAGCCATAGATACATAGGGGAGCCATAGATCCACTAGCTCCGGTCCTTGGCGCAGTAGAAAACTTGTCTGAAATGAAATTTACAAAAGTTATGGGCTAAAGTTCGGTTTATGGGGGAAATTCCTAAAAAATAAAACTAGTTATTTTTATACTAATTTTGGGTCGAGGAATCCGAATCTGAAAGAATTAGGCGGCGGCAAGCAATATTAACTGAGTTACACGACTTTAAAAATTTTTATACACACACAGGAAAATAGTCATTTTGGAAGCATTCTGATTCCTAGAAAATCAAACTAGTTATTTTTATACTAACTATGGGCCGGGGAATCCGAATCTGAAAGAATTAGGCGGCGGCAAGCAATATTAACTGAATTACACGACTTTAAAATTTTCTATACACTAATATACTAATATAATTTTTACTATAATTTTTTATACTAATTCCATAATTAGTATAAAAAATTTTTTTTATACTAATTATGGAATTAGTATAAAAAAAAAATTTTTTTTTTGGACCATCCCCCATAAACCGAATTTTTTCCAAGTTAGTTACTAATGTAAAATAAACAATTTGATTCATTGGCGTTTGTTGCAGAACACACGAATCTAAAATTCTTTAAAAAAGCAGCAAATAAACTAAAGAGACATTAAAAGAATGAATTAGTAATTAAGTTCTTATAATCGTAAACGCATTACAATAATATATATCAAACAAATATTTAAACAATTTATTTACGAACGCACTTACCGAACCGACCGCGAAGGAATCAAAAAAATAAAAGAAATGTTTTTGGCGCAGGTGGGCACGGGACTCAGTTACCCCTTCCAAATTTCCAACATTTCACAATAATTGTTGTAATAGCGGCGTATTCACAGGTGAGCATGTCCGCCGCGAGCAGTCCGAGCATTACGTCACACGAGCATTTCTGTTCGTGTTGATTGATTTAACCGGTGGACATCCATACAAAAATGCTCGTCGTTCGCCTACGTGACGATATACTCGCCGGTGAATGTGCCGCTAGTGCTAATGTGTTGATGCATTATTTGGATATTGGGCAGGTCGTTTGCGTGTGCCTCTCCCTCATTTTTGGAAACAAAGCATGTAAAAGAAAGAGAGGTTAAACATGAGCTCTCAATGGCAGATCCAAATAAAGTACCTATAAAATTTTGTCGGGAGCACAAAAATCAAATATTTAAGATAAAAAAATCTTTAAAAAAAATCATGATACGACTTTAGAGGCCTTTTTAGATATTTTCAAAGATGAAGTTCATAGAAAACTACAAATTTTTACGAAGTGAACAAAATCTTCTTCATCATCATCATCATTTCATTACATAGTATAAAATGAAGTCGCTCAAAATGTATGTGCGCATAGATCTTTTAAACTACGCAACGGATTTTCATGCGGTTTTCACCAATAGATAGAGTGATTCAAGAGGAAGGTTGTATGTATAAATCATGCTTATTATAGTAGAGAAAAGCCGAGAAATTCAAATATTCAATTCAGGCAGCTGGTAGCAGGCAAGCAGGTGGTGTGGATTTTATAAATGTTGGGTAATGGCGTTGTGTTTCGTTAGCCACAGCAACGTGTGGCTAGGTCTACTGGTTATATTTATATTATTATATTATATGTATTGCTTGGCTGTATATGAGTTGCCTAAGCGCTGCTAAACCATTCATCCGATTGCGGTGACATTTTGGGGATTGATGTGCGCATGCCAGCGATGGTTTCAATTTGTGATAATAAGCTCTGGCAATATGAAATTTGAATAAAAAATTGCAATAGGTGGTAAAACTGAATGTGTCGGGACTGAATGTATGGAATGCGTTAGGGGGGAGGGGAACTCGGGGGGGCGGTCGTGCGTGGGACAAGGAACGCGGGAAAGGGGAGTGGGGATAGGAAAGGCAGAGAAGGCGGAGTGGAATCGTGTGTGAGGAAGGGGACGCGGGAGAGGAAAGGGAGGCAGAAGGGGAAAGGGACGAATGGGAATTTTTATTAAGAAGCATAGCAACGCATGCCAAGAACTCGCTAATTATATTATAATAATTTCACACGAAGGCCGCCCGCAGACAACCTTTTCTTTACCTTTTTTATTTGAAGTTTCCCGTTGTGGGAACTGTACAGATATCCGTAGCCCGCCCCCACGATGTAAGGGCCAATCCTCATCCACGGAGGGTAGAACACCAACGGAGCTTTCAAGTAAAACGTGACGAGGCTGAAAGAGAAAACAGTATAAGTAGATTTCCGTTATTTGGTACGCATCGTGACCCTAACATGTTGTCCTAAATAATCGGTTGTCCCAAATAAGTGAAGTTTGAAACCAGTTTAATCACAGGAGGCCGTATTATTTGTCTAATTAATTGTTGTGTCTGCCTTACTATCATAGTGAGAAATATGTTCTAAGCTTTTTTCGTAGACCACTTTCGAAATTGTACTGGTTTAGGTGGACCTCCTGCTGCTACATTTCTACCATAAGTTTTGGGAATATTATTCCCAAAACTCGTCAAAAAATTAGAAGATTAGATCTAACGATGAAAATTTGCGTCGCGGCTGAGTTCCAACCCTAAATTCGGTGTAGTAAGAAGAAAATATTATATTTTCTTGTTTTTTTTTTTTACATTAACTCCACACAGGAGGCCCTGAGGAAAATAATTTAGCTCTGGGCCTATGTCATCTTTGTAGATGCTGTGTGGAGGGTCTTTTTGAGGAAAGGAAGGAGTGAACATGGGTCTTGAAGAGACCCATGTTGTAGGAGGGAGGAAACACAGTGGCCGGCAAATCGTTCCACAGTCGAGCCTTTGAACTCAAAAACGAGTAATAGAAACGACCCGTTCTCATGTGAGTAATGTCAACCGTGTACAAATGTTGGGCGCGTGTTTGGCGTGTTTCCCGACTATGCACCGGTGCCGAGGGGATCAATGATGCTAGTTCCTAGGAGCATCTTCCATTGTAATACCGGTAGAACAAGGACAGCATTCCCACCTGACGCTTATGCTCTAAAGATTGCAATCCGTCTGTTAAGATAGAAGAATCTATCAAACGGACCGCCCGTTTCTGCATAGAGTCAAGGGTTTTTTTTAGGTATTTCGTAGCTCTAGACCAGAGGTGGCTGCCAAATTCAACCGTGGGGCGCACTTGCGATTTGTACAGGGTTAGCAGTTGGGTACTATCTGCAGTGTCCGCGAGCCCTGTACAGTACGCCCAGTTTCTGAGAGGCTAACTTAACTCTGGCTTCGATGGAGCCCCCGTACTTGTGTTCTATTTATTAAAATAATACATAATTTCAGACTAAACAGAATTGAAATTAATCATTATTAACTTACCGTAACTTAAATAATGCAAATCAACAATAAAATAGTCATATTTAATGGGAGGGATGTACTTATCAATATTTGGCTTCAGTTTTGTAAGGAATAACCGCAAATCTCCCCTTTCTGTGATGTTCAATCTGCTCTTTTTGAAGTAAAACTTCTTTACACACGCTTAACTTAGGGAGAAAGCTGGCGAATGCATGACGAGAGCGTTATGAAAAGCGAGGCGAACGATAGTTGAGAGGCAGATCTGATATAAGTTAGTGAAAATAAAAAGACACAGATTTACGCTACGCTATTACTGTAGGGGTAAGAGAGAGAGGTGTGAGCACACATTTTCTTTCTCTCATGGCCAGCTACGTTTCAGTATCACACTGTAGGAGCAAGAGAGAGCAGTGCGCGCGCACATTTTCTTTCTCTCTTCCTATCATATAGAATATAGACGAAACAAAAGTTTTACTTCAGTTGTATGGTCTAAAGCACACTCGTTTTTGTTTATTTGTTAATAGGTTTGTAATGACACTAAAACTTTTTTCGACAAGGTATGATGTGGGAAAAGCTATCAAAAGTTTTCTCGCACTTTCCCACGACTCAGCCAAAATGTTTGATAGCCTTTTTTTAAATGTCACCTTCAGCTCATCATTGGTGCTAAGCTCGAGTAGCTCCGCTTGTAATACCACATTCGCCACTTCCGTTTCATCAAATGGATTTATGATCCATGGTGGTTTTTCAATCGTCAGAATATCTTCAAATCTATTTTTGAAGTCATTATGGAGGGCATATATTGGGTATTTAAATAAAAGTTATTCTGCCCATGACATTTTTGTTCTTTACTATCGAAACCAGATAAATTTTCGTGAACCCCCACATACAACTTGTGAGACTCCCGGGGCCCCTGGGGGTCCACCTGGACCACTTTGGGAATCACTTATTCAAACGAAAGAGAAAACAAGCTGGTGACTTATCAGAAGTCGGGCAAGCATCTCGATTGTGTCCAGGTTTTCCACAGTGAGAACAAGTAGGCGTGTCTGCGTTACATTTCGACGCAGTGTGGCCGTAAAGTTAACAGTGTCCACATTTTAGAGTGTCAATCCAGTCCCTTACGGTATGTATTTGCCAGTCCATAGCCAGTTTAGAGAAGCGAATGATGGAGTGATGAACAGAAGGAAGAACTCTGAAGACATGAGTATACAATCCAGTACGAGGTCCTACTTTATGAGAGAACTGCAACTTATCTTTCAATTCATTCAGGTGTAGACCGGTTTCTTCAAGAGTTTGCTGGTTTATAGCCAAGGTGGTTTTCTCGGGGGGCACAACACGAGATAGACCATGGATAGCTATCGAAGGAAGTTTATGGAAAGAAACTGCCACTTCCAGACCAGCATCGGATAGGGTCGGTGCATTGGCAAGTTTGATGGCCTCTGCATCGGTACTCGGATGCACAACTATACCTCCGTTCCATATTTCACGTACTCTCATACTTTGTGATTCCCAAAGATGGTGGGTTTGTTACAGTTTTGAAAGTTTAGACTGTTTAGAGGGGAGTTTGCTAGAAATAAGTAACTTGTCATATTTGGGGAAAGTAAGTACCGCGTGTCTTGCAGGAAGTATAGGGGCATTGTTTCTAGTGTTAGGTGGATATTTAGAGAGGGCTTGGTTGGACGTAATCGAACTCCATGTTCTGTTCCCATTTTCTAGTGTTTGATTAGAAGACATATATTTGTAGGTCTTTAGTTCTCCTTCGAGGTTACCTAGTTTTACATCTATTTGACCGACATTTCCCAAAAGATCGGCAAATTTGGGGGCGAGTTTTAATATTTAATGTTTCCATTATATTGATGTTTAATAGGTTTAAAATAGAAGTTTCCTTTGCCAATTGGAATTATATTGATGTTTAATAGGTTTAAAATAGAAGTTTCCTTTGCCAATTGGTTTCCTTCGGAATTGCTGGGCCGAGATTTCTTGATCCATTTTATAAGATGTACTATTATTTTGTTGGTGGCGCCTGTTGGCAGGCAACAGCAATAGCACAATCGGTGGCGCCTGTTTGCAGGCAAAAACATAATATGTATTTTGACAATGACAGCCGCGATTAGCGTCGAAGTGTAGTGATATCGGCACTGTTTTTACTAAAATAGTTCCACTAAAGTGGAATATCCATTACTTTGCTGAACTTGATTATTGTTTAACTTTGTTTGGGAGACCCACAAGATTTGTTTGGTGATTGAATGTTTATTTTTTTGGAGGCAGATATTGCTGGAATGTGATAATATTTAGGAATGAGTAAGACTAGGCACAGATCTTCAATCTTCACTTTAAGGAGCGCGATGTTCACTTTATTGAATTTAAGCACTTTTCCCTCGGATCTTAATGTTTTTATCGTTAGTAAACAATGAGATTTTTTAAAAATTAATTTCTATACATACACATGTAACATATTCATGAGTTATTACATTTTCAGGTTACAATCGGATTATACTCAAATCATTAAAATATTAACATGCAAATTGTTAAAAATTGGAAATACTATTAGAGACATCTATGGCATGGCCACTGTAGTTAATTAATTTATGTCATGGATTTTAATTACCTATTGGCATCTTAATGTTCAGCGCTGCCGTTAGAGGTCTCCAAAGTACTGACCCTGCTTACCGACACCTTGTGTTGTTGTTTCTTTGCAGGGTCATTTTCATGTTTTATTGGTATAAAAAGTATGGCTCCCTAAAAACTATCTATCTCGCATTAAACAAGCCCTAGTGGAAAGTTCGTTTAAACCCAAAGCGGGTACCGGGCCAAAATTATTTATAAAGTGTTGATCAAATGTTGTTATAAAAAAATATTGTAAATAAAACGACTCAAGCTTCAAAGGTTATTATTTTATTTTTAAAACTCGACATTTATTATCTTTTCTGCAAGTCTAGGATGAATTTTTTTTTTTTTTAACTTTATGAGTAAAATCTCAAATTATAATATTTAATTAAATGAAGACAACATTAACGAAACTCAATTGAAAATCTGAGACAGAAAAATCAGAAAAGATATTGGCTCCGCTGGGACTCGAACCCAAAAAATAAAATGAATAAAAAATTTATCCAGACGCTATCTAAATTGCATTTTGTTCGAATTGAATCTTGCAATCATATTTATTTATTTATTTATCTATATAAGGTATGTTTACATTACATTATTCGATGCCTGTCTCACTAGGGTATAACTGTGTTGAGACAGGCGTAGAGGTACATAAATGAGTATCATACATAGGAATATTTAATTATAACATAAGAATATTTAAGGTAAGATACATACTGATTTATACAATTCAAACAGAAAGATGATTTAAATTGAGGGTTAATACCATAAAGAGAGCATTATATAGGTGAAGGAAGAGATGAATAAAGTAGTAAATCCTGTCGAATCTATATAGGGAGTTATATTATACATATAGGATTTTACTATTTTAATTTCTCTAATAAGGGTAAGGGCATACGTTAGATGGAATTCTGTCTATTTGTAATCTATTTTACAGACGTTAGCAGTAGTGTGACGTCGTATAAAGATAGCAGCCAATAATATGTGCGTTAAGAAAATGAAGATAATGTTGGTAGTTCTTAGTCGAAGTATGATATAGTTAAAAGTGTCCGAATTTCATATGGGTTCCGTAGCTCAATCGGTAGAGCTCTTGCCATGTAAGCAAAGGGTCCTGGGTTCGTCCCAGCGGAGCCAATATCTTTTCTGATTTTTCTCTCAGATTTTCGATTAAGTTTCGCTAATGTTGTCTTCATTTAATTAAATAAACAATTTAGCAGTACATATTTTAACAAGGTCACTGTATACATGTATTTTCTGTTTGTTTCTTCTTCACTGCTTTCATTAACTTTGTGTTAATATGTATTTTTTTTTTTGGTTTATTTATAATTAATATGTATTATTTTTCTTATGTTTTATTTTTCTTTTGGTAATATGTATTATTACTCTTTTGGTTTATTTACAAGTAATCTTATAATTTTACATTTCTTTCTTCTTTCTATACTGAAAACAAAACATGTACGTAAAGGACACTTGAGTAAAATTATAAATAATTAATGTGGTGAACGTATGTCTTGCGGTATGAAAGAGACATGCGTGTATGAGTGAGACAGCATGAGGAACGTATAAAAGGGTGTGATTGCTGTCTACCGTCCTCTTTGCATTATCGCTTCGTAGGAAGCACACCTGTACACAATCTCGGAATAAACTCACTAAGTCTACCTACGACTTATTATTGTCAAACGCCCTGTACTGAGATCACCATCATAAGGAATCTGGATCCATCAGCAGGAGTCCAGAAGGTAATGCTGATAACCGGCCACGGTCATCACATTTGGCGCAGCCTATAAAGGAAGAAGATTTACGCAGCAGCCAAAATCACATTTGGCAGCAAACATCCCGAGATTGAGGCTACAGTGGACAATAGGTGATCAGGCAGCATCAGGCCAGATCACATTCAGGAAGAGCAAGAGCAGCAGAAATTGGCATCCGAGGAATAGCAAGGCGCTGGATAGGTTTATTCAGTGCCGAGAACCTGGAGGAGCATACACGTAAGGCGTGGATGGAGAAGTCCGGGTCTTCAGGAGAAGATCAGAGACCAGGTGCAGACCTCACGGAAGGCGTGCCGGGGCATTAGAAGGACGACCAGGGTTCAGGAGCCAGGAGACGGTCCGCGGAAGGGCGAGATCGGAGCAGCAGCATCAAGTCAACAGAGTCGTGAGTTGAGTGCTGTTTGTAAAATTTTCTGCTATTTATTGATTGTATCTGTGTGAAGATGGAAGGGGGAGAACTGCCCAGGTTTTGTCATTTGAGGGACAAACTGGAGACGTTCGTGTTGCAATACGAACAGTTCATCCTCGTCAATGATGACAAGTTAAATTCGGTAGAAAAAAAGAGAGCGGTTTTAATATCTCATTTACACACAGAGACAATAGATTTATTGATTGATTTGTGTTTTCCTAAAAAAATTACAGATATTACGGTCGAAAATTTATTGTTATTACTAGAGAATCATGTAGGTATCAAACGAAATGTGTTCAAAGAGCGCGAAATTTTTTTTGCTACGAAACAAAAAAGTTCAGAATCGGTTAATGATTATATAGCACGGTTAAGAAATCTCGTTAGATTTTGCAAATTCGAGGACAGACTTGAATATAATTTAAAAGATGTTTTTGTCACCGGTCTTCGAGTGGGGCGTATTAAGGAGAAATTATTTGTAGAGGCTGAAAACTTTTCATTAAAAAAGGTTATAGAATGTGCTATTGCTATGGATTCATTCGAGGTAATGAATAAGCAAATTAAAACGGAAAGTGTTGATTTAGTAAATAAATTTAAAAATACATCGAACAATTTGTCACAAAAACAAAATTCGTTAGGTAAACATTTTTTTAGAACTTCGGACAAGAATGTTACATCGTACAGAGCGAGGTCAGCGGACCGAACAAAGTGTAAACATTGCGGGAATTATCACGATTCAGTAAACTGTAAATTTAAAGACGTGTTTTGTTATAAATGCAGAGTAAAAGGGCATATTGGGAAGATATGTCGCGGTTTAAAATATAATAACATTTCTTCAGTGTTCGTAAATACGCAGGAACATAAAAACATGTTGCGGATAAACGCAGTATATTGTGAACCAATATTGTGCAAAGTTTTAGTGAATAATGTGGAACTAAACGGTTTATTGGACACAGGGGCGGCAATTTCGATTTTAACGGACGAAGATTATGTTAAACATTTCAAACATTTGATGTTAAAACCAAAGGATTTAACCTTAATGGGTTACGCTAACTGTAAGTTAAATTTATTGGGTTGTATCTTATTAACAGTTGATTTTAACGGTTATAGGGAAATGTTAGAATTTTGCGTAGTAAAACAGGGAACAATTACGGTTCTAGGGCGTGATTTCATTAAAAAGTTTAATATTGGATTTACGGGCTTACAATCTACTTTATCCCAGGAGGGAAGTGAAAATGTTTCTCACAATATGGTTGAGAATAATACTAGTGTAATTGATAATTTAATTCGGAAATTCCCGGAGGTTTTTTCGGAGAAACTGGGTAAATTCAATAAATATAAAGTGCATTTGAAATTAAAAGAGAATGCGGAACCGAAATTCTGCAATCCGAGAAATATACCGTTTGCTTTAAAAGCAAAGGTTAAATCGGAATTGGGATGTTTACAATCGGAAGGTATTTCAGTTCCGGTAAACTATAGTAAGTTTGCGTCACAAATCGTTCCAATAGAAAAAAATAATGGGGAAATAAATGAACAATCAATTTCAGCCCAGGAGGGTAGTGAAATTTTTTCTCATAGTGTTTTTGAGAATGATAGAAGTGATTTACAATCAATTTCATCCCAGGAGGGTAGTGAAATTTTTTCTCATAGTGGTTTTGATGATGATAGAAGTGATTTACAATCAATTTCATCCCAGGAGGGTAGTGAAATTTTTTCTCATATTATATTTGAGAGTGGTAGAAGTAAAGTGAATAAAAAAAATCGAAAATTCCAGGAGGTTTTTTCGGAGAAAGCGGGTAGTTTTAATAAAAGTAAAGTGCAATTAGAATTAATTGGGAATGAGGAACCAGTTCACGTAGAGAATGACTTGGATACTCAAATTCTAAGTTTATTTAAAAATAACAGAGATTTACCTATAACGGAAGAAATATGGAGTAGGGTGCATATTAATTATGCGGGCCCAATTGCAAATAAATATTTTCTTGTAATTATTGACTCAACCTCAAAATGATTAGACTGTGTAGAAGTAAAGTCTCCAAATTCGTATAACACTATTAAAATATTAAAGGGTTTATTTAGTTATTTCGGGAGTGTACAGACAATAGTTTCAGATAATGGAGCCGCTTTCATGTCAGCGGACTTCAAAGAGTTTTGTGAGATGAATAACATCAAACATTTAACTACTCCGGTAAATCATCCACAATCAAATGGTCTAGCAGAAAACGCGGTTCGAACGTGTAAAAATTTTAAAAAAAAAATGATGATAAGAAATAAGTTTCAGTCAGGTTATGAGGAAAAATTAGGAAATTTTTTAATTGATTACAGAAATGCACCACACTGTACAACTGGCTTAGAACCTGCAGTTGTAATGTTTGGAAGGAAACTAAGGTCAAACTTAAACAGTTTTGTACCGAGAGGGGGGAGAGATAAGGATAATAGAATTAAGAAAGAAACAAAAATTAAAATGTCTAAATGTCAGGAAAATCAAAAATATTATTATAAAAGAAATAATAAAGAATCGGTGGGTTTTTCGATTAATAAAAAGGTAATGGTTAGAGATTTCAGAGACCAAAACAATGATAAATGGGTACCAGGGAAAGTGTATAAACAATTAGGAAAAAAACTTTATATAATTGAGGTAAATTTAAATGGTAAAATTATGTTTTGGAAAAGGCATTTTGATCAGTTGTCTAAATTATGTGTGTCATGGGAAAAGAAACACAGCAATCCTTATGTCGCGTCTGAGACGAAGAGACTGTCGTATGATGAATACGATGTCTCCAGCTTTGGCCTGGATGACAGTCTAATGGGTTTTTCTCCTTCTCATTCCAGCCCCAGTGATCCAGTGGCGTCAACGTCGGGAAATTGGAAGGACCGACTACGACCACGAACAAACAGATGAGTCAATGAAGGCAGCACTCAGCTCTCGACTCAACATGAATTACTTACATTGTAAATATTGGAATATTTTATGTATTGTAAATAATTATCAGTTCATGTTGTGTAACTGTCTTCGGATTTAAGTGTGGAGGGATGTGGTGAACGTATGTCTTGCGGTATGAAAGAGACATGCGTGTATGAGTGAGACAGCATGAGGAACGTATAAAAGGGTGTGATTGCTGTCTACCGTCCTCTTTGCATTATCGCTTCGTAGGAAGCACACCTGTACACAATCTCGGAATAAACTCACTAAGTCTACCTACGACTTATTATTGTCAAACGCCCTGTACTGAGATCACCATCATAAGGAATCTGGATCCATCAGCAGGAGTCCAGAAGGTAATGCTGATAACCGGCCACGGTCATCACAATTAATAAGTATTAAATTAGTAAATAATTAAATTATTCATACATAAGAAATAATTAAATATGTTTGCCTGAGCTTCAGTAAGTAAGATAAAGTTTTTTGGCGATGATTTGTTGATTTGTGTTCCAAATCGGTCATTTGTAATTTAAATCTACGACTATCACAATGTTTCTGTCATTTTGTTTGAGGTGTGGGGGATGGGGTTAAGGGAGGGGGGAGGGGGGAAATGGGGTGGGGGAAGGGTGGTGAGGGGGGAAGGGTGGGGGGAGGTGGAGGAGGCGGAGTGGGACCCCCCTTATAACATGCGAGCGAAGCCGTGGGAAAAAGCTAGTTATTAATAAACCAGTACTAGCGAGAGCTCTTACTGACGACATCAATTTTCGTCCTCTTCCATCTCACGCGTCTTGTTTGAAATCAAAAAGGACCGAAGAGACGGGAATGGGTACCGCCGCCCCAGTTGTTTTTGATAACCTATGTTACCGTAAAAGTCCGAATATTGGTAAATCCTAAGATTTTTCCAGTAAATCCTAAGATTTACCAGCTCTTAATGGTAAAAGTCCGAACCGTTCTATAATCACCGTTCACCAATCTAACCTAACCTAACCTAACCTAACATGTACTAAATTCTAATGGTAAATGACCGAAAAAATCTTTTCTAATTTAAATATTATAAACGATTTTTTCGGGCTTTTACCATTAGAATTTAGTAACTGTTAGGTTAGGTTAGGTTAGGTTAGGTTGGTGAACGATGATTATAGAACGGTTCGGACTTTTACCATTAAGAGTTGGTAAATCTTAGGATTTAACGGAAAATCTTAGGATTTACCGTAGTTCGGGCTTTTAAAGTAACACCAACACCTCTGCCATAGGTCACCCCAAGTGACATTTCGCTACGTTTGGTGACTTTGCCGGGGTGCCCGGGTTCATGGGGTAAGGTTTGTCTGAATCTTTCGATGGATGACCTGGACGATGGATAACCCACCTCTCTTACCTTGTTCCTTCCCAGAACTTCATTTCCTAAAAAATACCCTGCTCACACAGTATCCCCAAAGACGACATAGGCCCAATAATTTTTTTCAGGGCTTGGTTTGATGTAATCGAACTCCACGTTCTGTTCTCATGTTCGGGTGTCTGATCAGAAGACATATACATATTTGTAGGTCTTAAGTTCTCCTTCAAGGTTCCCTAGTTTTACACCTATTTGACCAACATTTCCCAAATGGGGCAAATTTGGGGGCGAGTTTTAATGTTCGATGTGTCCATTATAACGATGTTTAATAGGTTGATAAAATAGAGGTTGCCTTTGCCAGGAATTGCTGGGTCGGGATTTCTTGATTCATTTTATATTATGAGCTATTATTTGGTCGGTAGCGCCTGTTGGCAGGCAAAAACAATAGCACAAACAATGTTTTATTTATTTAGGCCCTAGTGGGCTTTTACAAACATAGATAATAATAGTTAGGCAGATATGCAGTACACAATATACATTCATTAAAATAATAGTGAAAAATAAAATTAATTAAAATTAAAATCATACATTTCATTAAAGTAATTATAAAGACTTCGCCTTATAACTAATATGGAATCTGCAAACATGTCTACAATATTCCTAAATTTATTCCCAAAATGATGTAATCTATTTATAGGTGTATGAGTTTCATAGTTTGTTTTAAAATTGTCACAGAAGAAGGTAGCACTTTGCCTCGTATTTCTGGTCGGTAAGTAAAATTTTATTTTGGTGAGAATTTCAGGATGGTCAATACAATTATTAATGATTTTATTTTATAGAACAAGGTCAGAAATGATCCGTCCATCTGACAGCGTAATTAAGTTGAGTCGTTTCATCAAAAGGACATTGTTAATATTTTTAATTGGAATATTCAGCTTAAAGTTAATAAATCTTGGAAATTTGTGCTTTACCCTTTCTATATTGTCAGGGTGTATTTTATACAATGGGGACCAAATGGGCGAATTATACTCTACCTGGCTTCTTACTTAAGAAGTGTATAATATTTTCAAACACTCTAGTCACTTAAAGTCACCTTTTTTTTTGGCTGGTGTCCACGATTGCAGGTAGATTGTATTTTGACAGGGCCGGATCTACGAAATCTGGCGCCCTGTGCAGTAGGTACCGATGGCACCCCTCCCCCCTACATTTTTATTTTGATTAAAAATTCGTTCACCCCAATTTTTTAATTTTTTTATTTTTTTTACACTAATTTATCAAATAAAATCAAGACATATAAAGGGTGTAACTTTCCAAGTGACCTGGTGGTAGCTCTCACACTCGTTTTTTTTAAAGAAAGGATCGCCAGGAGCCCTATACTCTCTGAATCTATTGGATAAACATAAATTAGGGTGCTATTTTAATTATTTTAGGAAAAACTCTTTGCAAGTTATGCTTTAAAATAATAGAACGAATTGTTTGTTTGTGACCGTACCATGATTTAAAATATAGGTTACGAGACAATGCGGGTGGTTTCGCTGAACTAGGTCCATTAGACATTCTTGAGATTTACTGCGTTTATGTACCTATATACCCAACGCGAATATTAGAAAAAGCAAGTACAAATACGTTCTCATGGCAACGTACAATACAAGAATAGCATCTACAGCTTCTGACTAGCAACAGGCAGTCCCGACGAGAGACAGTGAGCAGTGATAATAAGAATATAACCTCAAATTTGTACCTTGCATTTCCCCTGTGTTGAGCGAACAAACACTAAACACTGACGTATGGTATCAACGGCTTACGAACAAAAATACCGCGCTGTGATTGGTTATTGAATTTGGATCGCACCTATTCGTCGTAAAAGACGGTAAAAGATATATGGAAAAATAGATCTTACGTTTAAACTAAATATGTGGAATTTGTAAAAAAATTCTGTAACTGACTATAAATTCGTAAGCCGTTGATACCTACCTGATGCGTGCGCATTCTGTTTCTTTGGAAAGTGTTGCTAGAGCGTAATAATTATTTCGTACTATGGGTAATTTTTAAACGATTCAGGGAATATTATAACTAAATTTTAATACAATATTTATTTTCTCACGGCGCCCCTTCGGAGTTGGCGCCAGGTTTTTGCACGTTTTTGAACGTATGGCAGATCCGGCGCTGTATTTTGACAATAACAGCGTCGGCCAGTGTCGAAGTGTGTGTTTAAAATTGGTCGAGTGATAACACTGTTTTTCTACAATAGTTCCACTAAAGTGGAATATCCACTACTTTGCTGAACTCGATAATTGTTTAACTTTGTTTGGGAGGCCCACAAGATTTGTTTGGTAATTGAATATTTATTTTTTTGGAGGCAGATATTGTTGATAATATTTAGGAGCAAGATTAGGCACGATCTTCACTTCAAGGTGCGCGATCTTCACATTAATGAATTTAAGCACTTTTCTATAAACTTTTAATTTATTTATTGTTAGTAAACAAGGAGATTTAAAAAAATATATATATACATACCTATACATGTAATATATTCATGAGTAATTACATTTTCAGGTTACAATCGGATTAAACTCAAATCATTAAAATACTAACATGCATTGATCAAAAACTGTATAAACATATAAATGTATATAATATATAACCTTTACGAGGGTGTAACTAACACCACGTGCGTAAAGAGAAAAAAACTTAAAAAATTGTAATTAAAAAAAAATTATGACTCATACATACGTCCATAAATCAAATGTATAAAAAAAATCTATTAAGTAAAAAAAAATAACAAAATTGTTATTAGTATTGTTAATTAATTGATAATCTGATACTTGGTAGCTAAATAATTAAAATTATTATTGTTTAATTTATTTTTAAATTTATCGTAGTCAAGTTCTAATCTCAGCTCTATTGCTAGTTGATTAAATCACACCACTTTATTGTGCGTGTAGTAGTGTTGTGCAAAATTGGTATGTATCCATGGGTCGACAAGTACGCCATTAATGCATAAGCAATGTGTTTTGCCTATTGCTCTCAACACGTACCATGGCATGGTGCGACTACACTACCACTACTTATAGAATAATCTTTGTATATTTGAAACAGCGAGATGACGGCCAAACGTTAGATTCAGACAATCCTTAGAAAATCCATATTTAAATTACTCATATTATTGAGTACATAAAAAAAGATTAATTATTAAGTAAGCTTTTTTATATGTTTTTTTTTTTTTTTTTTTACAGTGAATACCGCACAAGAATCTCAACTGCTCCTGTCTGGAGCCAGTGAGACTATGACATCCCCAAAATGGGGTATGTTGTGAGGCTGAAGGTAGTGGGGAGGGGAAGGAGGTGGGGAAGAGGAAGGTTAGGAAGTACCTGGCTATTCAGATCTGGTCACTAAACACGGCTAAAGCCATTTTCAAGCAACGTTTCAATTCTGAATGGTGGTCTTACACCAGGGCGATACTAATAGTATCTTCCACTCTGGAACATGCCGCAAATATACTATATATTATTTTTAATGAATTAATTGTGAAATAACACAAATTAATCAAATAAAATTTATTTGCGCATGCCGGGTTCGAACCCGCGACCTCCGGAATGTGAGTCAAGAGTCTTAGCCACTGGACTACGGAGGTCGTCAAATTTATGATTTACATTTATTTGAGTTGAAAAAGATCCCAGAACTTCCTCTCCTTCCTTTCCTTAAAAATACCATGCACACACAGCATCCACAAAGGTGACATGAGGTAGGCCATGAGGGAAGTTATTTTTTAAGTATACGACTACTCATTGTTCGAAATTGGTACGCCCGCCCCTCTTGACTACAATTCTTTACTAAGACACATTTCTCATCGGCTTCAAATTAGAATTTGTCCCAATTAAAATAAATAGTGTCCCAGATATCCGAATTAATTTATTATTCTTTATTTGGTTACCGTTCCTTGTTTTTTTTCAAATAACCGGCTGTCCCTGTAAAGCGGTGAAACAATTAAGCGGAATCGACTGTAAGATATTTCGCACATCCCATAGAAAAGGGTTTAAAGTCAACATTTTCTGTTTTACGTTTTATGCCTGAATAGTAAAGCGATTGTGATTGTCTACGCCATATGAACACCGTATTAACGTTAGGCCACCCTCACATTCCAAATTCCAAATCTTTATATATAAAACAAAGTCGGGTTAGTTATGCCATTTATAACTCAAGAACGGATGGACCGATTTTTATGATGTTGATTTGTTGGATTTTTCTCCGCCCCGAACAGTAGAATAGCTGTTAAAACATCGGAAAAATTCACGTAAAAAAATACATTTCCTCATACATTTTGTATGGAACGAATTCTCATCTTTTGTACGAGTTGCAGTAATATTGTGATAAGTATAATATTGAATAGTGAGTGAATTCCAAAAAATCGAAAACGTCAAATGTCAATGCGCTGATTATTTTGCTTTTGTTCTTAAAAATATAATGCTGCCCCTCTTTCTTACACACTAAATGTCTAACTAACTAACTAACTAACCATCACGCCGTTTCCCCGCAGGGGTAGGCAGAGAGGACGGACCGCCAAACATCCCGGTCTTGGCACACATTCCTTGCCTCGTTTACATTCATACAACGTCTCATACATTCTCTTCTATTATTCTGACTCTTGACATGGCCCGACTCAAGTATCTGATTCACTTGGTCGTGCCCTGTCTTTCTTGGGCGTCCTCGACTTCCTCTACCATTCACATTTGCGTCATATATTCTCCTTACACTCCTTTCCTCGTTCATTCGCTCTACATGCCCAAACCATCGGAGCGTTCCTTTCTTGATCTTACTCATTACGCTTACATCAGCCTTGCATTCTTTGCGGATTTCCACATTTCTCACACGATCATACATGGTTTTACCACACATACGCCTCAGGGATCTCATTTCTACAGCGTTCAGTCTACTTTCATCCTTCCTCTGCCAGTTCCATGCCTCACTGCCGTACATCAGGGTAGGTACCAGTACTCCATTATGGACGGCTAGTTTCGCGTCTTTGGACAGTTTTTTGTTGGTGCCAACGGCGTTCAGTCCTCCGTTAATAGAGTTACCAGCATTCACCCTTCTTTCAATATCTCTATCAGCCTTCCCATCTCTCGTAAACATACTTCCCAAATAAACAAACTCATCCACCTGCTCCAAGTATTCATCATTCACAACTATATTGCATACTGATTTCGTACTCTCTCTTTCAAACACCATGACTTTAGACTTACTTACATTCATCATTAACTCATTCTTCATACATACTTCGTTCATCCTTGACACGAGAGACTGTAGATCTTCCATACTGTTAGATATCAGCACCGCATCATCAGCATACAACAGGCAACATACTTCCAGATTAATCAATTTCGCGCCCAATCCCATCTCTTTCAATTCTTGCATGCAATTATCCATATATAGATTGAATAACCACGGCGACATTACGCAGCCTTGTTTAAACATTCGAAAATGAGACAAACGGTGAATGTACATATGTCTGCACCCCTGCAAAGGAAAAATACGATAATTATAATAAATCTCCCTCATACGTATAAAGAAAATAAAACGCGATTCCCGTAAGTAAGTGGAAAAGTAAGAAAATCACAAAAAAAATAAATCTGTACACAACGCCATATCTGATACTGACAAAAACAAAACACGGAAAATTGCACGTCGATAATTGCTTCATTGTGTAATTTTTAACTTAACAAAAAACCTAAATTTAATTCAGCTAATAAATAACACAACAGTTATTGATTCTGGCGGTTCGAAGTTCGCCGGGTCAGCTAGTTTTAAATATAATAGCTGACCGAGAGCGGAGAAATTTTAATTCGTGATTATAAAGGTGAATTTTGTATGAACACTTTGTAAACCACACAAATATAAAAAAATTATCATTTCTTATTTAATTTTTCATGAATGAACCCCCAAAGTTTCGTGATATGAGCGTGAAACAGTTTTTTTTTTGCAATACCTTCACACAGGAAGCCCTTAGGAAAAAAATTCCCTCAGGCCTACGTCATCTTTGAGGATGCTGCGTGGGGGTCTTTATAGGGAAGGAAAACTTTGTAGCCACTGGAGCGATTTTGGTCGAAAAATGGAACCCCTTTTAATTTTCTGCGATTCATAGCTGTCTATAATGGACCACATTTTCCTACCATTCGTAAAACATTTATTGTAATTATTTGAAACTTGTAAAATCCTTGGCCATTCGCTTATTTTAACACAAAGATATTGAAATGCTTTATCTATTATGACCATAGATGTCGCAAATCCGAACTTCGTAGACTATTTTAGAACGATACATAAAATATATATTTTTTTAATTTTTTCCGCCGAATTGTTGATCAGTTGTTTACGGATAAAATTCAGTCCTTTTTCCATAAATATGCACCTTTCATTATCAAGTATACCATAGAAAATATACAGAATTCGAAAAGATTCTGTGTTGACTCGAATAAGTATCCCTCACGACAGTTTCTAGTAAAAAAAACACGCAGGATTCTCGCGATTATAAACTTTAAGATTTTTTAATATTTTTTTTTATAAATCCTATGAATATAAAATAAACGGTAAAATACAGATTAATTCATTGGCTATTTATTACTATAATAAGATTTTATATTTCTGTGTCAAAAATCATGGGAATGATTTTTTTAATGTTTGCGTAAAATTTAAAAATGACCTTCTAGGAAATCTCGAGCAATCGACGCAAATTTATTTATTTCGCGTGATCGCTCCAGTGGGTAGGGATCTGGGTGTCAATGTGTTTATGAGTGACGGGCATATAAATCCATCCCTCCCACTGCGGTGCAAGACGATGGGTCGAGAAAGTCCTGCTAGAGAGGTCTCCTTAACCAGTATTTCTTCTGTTTATTTTTATTTATTGTTTACATTAATAATCATTATTTAAATAATTAAATATTATTTGAAAGTCCACCTTCATTTTCCTGCTCCAAATAATTTCTTTTCTCTCTCCTCTAAAATATTATTTTTTCACATTATTAATTAACTTGTAATCCCATCCTGAACAAATTGCATCTTCTCTCTTTACCTAAGCCGCATTCCGCAAGCTCGACCTTCTTAACCTATATTTCGTCTACTGAGACCCGTTTTACTTTGACTTCGGGTCGGAATTTGGCCCAATTAAACGGTTTAATTTCCCAGATAACCAAAGTAAATTAGTATTAGTGTCTTTGGGTTTTGCCCCAAATAACTGGATGTCGCAATAAACCGGTCGTCGCTTTAGTTCGTATTTGTCCAACAGACCATTAGAAAATTTTTCAGGAGGAGAAGGTTTTCTTTAATTATTTCAATAAAATATTATGACAGGTGTTTAAGATAAAGCTATTTTCGTAAAGGTAAAGGTCCAATTAGTTTAAATAGTTCTTAGTTAAGGGATTAACTATCATTTTTCATACTTTGTTTTTAATTTTAAAGTGGAGATTGAACAAAAACTAAAATGGTCTGTTGGACAAATAAGAACTGAGGCAACGCGGTGTACAAAGGAATCCACTGAGGCTATGCGATCATTTTGCAAGGAGGAGGGGTAGGAGAAGTGACAATGTATATTGCTTTACAATATACATTCGCTACGTTTGATGACTGAGCAGGGGTGTCCAGGTTAATCGGATGAGGTATGTTCAGGTCTGCTCATAAGCTGCGTAGCGGGCGGGACCGAAAGAGGCCAATTTAAAGAGACCCTTTGACCACACCAGCTTGTCTTTTTCGACTAATTGTCTTGATAGCGGGAGGGATGGATTCACTCCTAGACACTGACAACTAGATTCCCAACCTTTCCTTGTACCTTTTTCGTTCCCAGATCTTCCTCTCCTTCCTTCCCTTAAAAAACTCCAATACACATCATCCAATACACAGCATGCAATCCTCTTGTCAGTGAAGACTCACACCACCCATCGCTTCAAATTATATTACAAACCGATACACTCCCAATTATCAATGCTCCTCCTAAAGTACTATGCCTGTTTGAAAAAGCCGACTATGAATTAATCAACCGACATCTGTCAATGATAGACTGGTCATTTACTCAGGAAAATGCGAACATTGACGAAGTAGTTGATTCGTTTTATAATATCTTAAATAATACCATCAACCAATTTGTCCCCAAACGCCACGTCAAAAAGAAAAAATTTCCAAACATTCAGCTCCTCTAATCAAAATCATTAAAGAAAAACAAAAACTTCATAAAAAATGGGAATCCTATAATAATCCAATAGATTACATAGAGTTCACTATCAAACGTACACAACAAAAACACCTACAGAAGCATTGCTATAATCAATATATAAGTTCGGTTAAATCTAATATTCAGAATAATAATAAACAACTCTGGAATTACGCTAAAAACAAAAGTAAAACAACTGGCATCCCACAAATCATGCACCTTAAAGAGGAGTCATGTACCGGTGCTCATCAAGTGTGTGAATTATTCTCTAAACACTTTCAGTCCACCTACGTAAGCGATATGGAAATGAATATCAGCACATTCGATAGTTCTACTTATGTAAATAATCATTCCTCGATTGGTAACGTAAATATTGACAATCTAATGATCAATAAATACCTGAATAATTTAGATGTTAGTAAGGGTGCTGGTAGTGACGGTATCTCACCGTATTTCATCAAAAAATGTGCCAAAAATCTTTCTTACCCTTTAACTAACATATTTATAATGTCGCTAAAAGAAGGTAAATTTCCCACAAAGTTTAAAGAAGCAATTATAATCCCTATTCATAAAAAAGGCTCAAAAATGAACATTGAAAAATTACCGCCCAATCTCAATACTCACGGTATTTAGTAAACTTTTTGAACCTATCGTCTATGATCAAATCTACACAACAATTGTTCGCAATATACAAAACCAACAACACGGATTTCTTCAAAAAAGATCAGTACTAACAAACTTGGTAAATTTTACGGAATATTTAACGAGCAATATGGACAATAGAAACCAAGTAGATGTAATCTACACTGATTACTCCAAGGCCTTCGATAAGGTTAATCATTTCATCCTAATTCAAAAATTAAAACAATTAGGCATCCATGGTAACTTACTCCGGTGGCTTACTTCATACCTTTTGAGTAGACTTCAAAGTGTCTCAATTGAGGGAACAAAGTCCAGCTTCTTTTATGTGCCCTCCGGTGTACCCCAAGGTTCTCATTTAGGCCCATTATTATTTAATGTATATGGGCATTTCTCCACTAATTGGAAAATCGCTGTCCCAGGTAAATTTTATATAGTAGATCTTAATATTACCGAGTTTTTTGTATTGATAACGACAATATATTAGCTATTCTTGGCATGCAATAGCTCATACAGTAATATAATATTATAATATTAATTTAAATGCACTTCAAACACCTCAATTCACAGTCCCCTGTCGTGTCCCATTTCCGAAATTACAAGTCTTATGACAAATATTCATTTATTTTCAGTATCATCACTGCGTAAGTTAAAAGTATATAAATAGTACTAGAATATAGTAAGCATCTTTGCAATACACAATCATATTTTTAAAATAACAATTTATTTAAAAAAACAGTAATCAAATGTTGTCCTCAATTTTTTTGAACAGTCCCCTGTTACAATTTGAAAATTGCACCGAAATCGTACTATGCATTGGCGCGGTCATTTATATCGTGAAACAGAACAAAATCGGTGTGAAGTTCGTTTGGTTATAGAGCTAAGCGGGCTGACGCCATCGTATGCAGTTTCGCAGCCGCGCTTGTAAGTGAACTATATGTCTGGGTCGCTAGTTGAACAGTCCCCTGGTAAGCATTTTACTGATAGTTTTAAGTAATAAAATTACGATTTATTTTTTAAATAATTACTTATCCAGCATGCAATCACGTTTGCTTATTGATTTTGAATAGATTTAAAATGGTTTTGTGCTAGGAAAGTTTCTATGTGAAAATAACAGTCCCGTGGGCACAGTCCCCTGTCATATTTATGTCACAGGGGACTGTTCTATACCACAGGGGGACTGTTTTTTTTAGGTTTCTTTAAGTTTTACCTGCCATATTGCACAATACTAACATATCAATTAATATTATTTTTATAGCAGGTAATATACTCCAAAATACCACCCAAAAAGAAGCAAGCGAAAACAAGGGAAAAAATATTAGAACAAAAATGCATAGCTGCAAGTTTGAGATACCAACGACTTACACAGAAAAGAGAAGAAATGAAAGAAAAATGCACAAGAAAATTAGTTAAGGACATGAGTAGTGGTAAGCAGAAGGCTCCAAGAAAAACTTGGAGAGAGCATTTTTCTACCTATCGCGCAAAGAAAAAAGTTTTGAAAGAAGTTACAAATACTTTTGTTAAGGAAAATATGCCTGATTCAGTGTATTCCGCATCAGCTTTTCCGGTGCCTTTGAGATTGCCAGATAATGCATTACCTATAGCTAAAAGTAATAAACGTGGAATATCGTTATGCTGCTGTAATTAATTAAATAGATAATGAGGAAGGTGAACTAACAGTAACTTATATGATAATTTGTGACGATAAGTCACACTTTTAGAGTTAACGAAAATGATATTTCTGATGTTTCTTTTGGAAAAATATTGGAAAAGTTACCAAATCCAGATCTAATCTAAGGGAAAAGATATTATTATTACTTTCCATCAGCTGTAGCGGTTTTAGAGAAATAAGTTAATTTTAATATTTTCTGGAACTGAAAACTGATTGCAGTTCATATTGATGAAGACTGATTTTTTTTATATAATTATAACTGGTTACTATTAAAGGTTAAATATTTCTAAGTATTTTTTTTTCAAGTCATAATGTTGATTGTGACATTAGAAATCAATTTAATATTTTTTAGTATTAATTTTACAACTCGATAAAGAGTGAAGAAAAGATTGTTTACTTAAGAAGTTTTAATAAGTTTAATACAAGTGTTCTGTAGAATTAAGAAAGTTCATAACATGTTTTATTTGTTTAGAAATTTTTGTTTTATCAGTCGATAATACAGATGGTCAAAGTAATAATAAATAGAAACAAAGAATGATTTCTAATATTCAATGATAATATGTTTTTTATTTCATATAAACATTCCTGTGAATTATAAAACAGTCCCCTGTCAAGATTTTTCACTTTTGTGAACTCATAAATAAAGAGGAAAATGTGAGAGATTTATGTAAATATATATTTAATTTATTAATGCCTTTCCATGTATGTACATATTTTCTTAATTATTAACAAAAATATGCTTGGGACAGTGTTGTATGGGCCAGTTTCCAATTAGTAGAGAAATACCCATATATATGATATTCACAAATGTTTTTTACATGCTAATTACCTAGCATATGCAGATGATAAAAAAATATACCTTGTTATTAAATCAATCAATGACTGCATTAAACTTCAAGAAGACCTCAATCGTATTTTTGTCTATTGCGAATTAAACAAACTTATTATTAACATCTCAAAATGCAATAAATTAACATTTACACGTAATAAAAATAAAATTTCCTTTGTATACACATTGAACGGCATACATATCAATGAAGTAGAATATATCAGGGACCTTGGGGTTACACTTGATGTTAAATTAAACTTTATAAAACACACTGATGAAGTCATTAACAAAGCCAATAAAATGCTAGGATTTATAATTCGTATAGCAAAACCCTTCCACAACATTAACACTCTATATTCCCTTTACACCTCATATATTCACCCGCACTTGGAACACTGTACACCGATCTGGACTCCTTTATACCAAGCCCACATTGATAGAATAGAAAGGATTCAAAAAAAAATTTTAAACACATAAATTATAAACTAAACTTACCCTTCTCAAATTATACGGAATCCATTAAATTTCACAATTTCAAATCCCTCAAAACACGACGTCTAATTTTTAATCAAATCCTATTGTTTAAAATTCTAAATAATGGCCTGGACTCACCAGAACTTACCAATTTAATAAATTTTCATATTCCGTCAAGATCAACCAGACAATTCGACTTACTTTATTTACCGTCATGTAGAACAAATATTAAAAAAAACTCCCCGATTCCTCGCGTATGTGCACAATATAAGACAAAATTTCAAAGTATTGACATTTTTAGTAATAACCTAAAGAAATATCGATATGAAGTTACACGTACGACCGATTATTAATATACAATGTATCGGGAGCATCTCCTATCCTTTTCCTATATTCCCCTTCCTCTCCCCTTCCATTAACCCAAAATTAATTTTAAAATATTAAAACTTCATTTCCGATGTACTCTAAGCATAAGAAACTTCTGTGGCTTTACTTCAGTTCATTTGTATATTTATCACTGTATATTATGTAAAAGCTGTTTGTTTCTTACAAATAAATAAATAAATCCTCAAAGACATCATTGGCCCTGATTCCTAACCACCCCTCTTATTTTTTTTCTTCTCAAAACTTTCATATTTTCTTTCCAAAAGACACACAGCATGGAAGGAAATTATTTTCCCCAGGGCCTCCTTTGAGGGGATAATGTAAAAAAACACCACGCTTGTAATTGGCCTGGCTACATGAAGAAAATAGACAAATGTGAAATAATTATTTTTATTTTTTATTCCAGTAAAAGAAAATGACATTTTCACTCTTTTAACTAGAAATAATTTAACTGATTAAACTAAACCGAATATTACAATACAGCACTTTTCTATTTCATTGCTTTGTTTATCAATATTAAAAAATAATATATATTTTTTTAAATTCCAAAACCTTTTTTCGTTTTCAAAGTCGCTCGGAAGGCAATTATATAAGTTGGCCTCCTCGTAATCAATGATGGGACGTTTACCATAGTTAGTGTGGATGGTATTTAAATGTATGTTATCGTGTTATCATGTAAAGTTTGTTGTTTATTTTGTATAATTATTTATTTATTTATTACACGCTCTAATGGGCATTTACGTTATTTGTTTATAAGTTGAGTCTCACAGTACTTTTAAGTACTTTAAAAATAAAACAATAAAGAAAATATAATACAATGAAAAAAAATGTAATAACAAAAGCCTATTATATAAAATTATATGCATTTTAAAAATGGTAAAAAGTCTCACAAAAAAAGATATTTAATGTTAAAAAAAATGCAGAGTATTTGTGTCCAGATTTATAAAAGGATTGGAATAAACGATGTTTAAACTGATATGATTTTGGATTTTCACGGCCAAAAGTATTTTTGTTATTTGTTTTTCGGGATTTATGTCATCTCATCATATCATCGTACGTCATATCATCAGGGCAGATGTGTGGACATGATGATGGACACTATAACGCTTTCCGAAACGTTGGCTAAAGGAGGAGGTAGCGCAACACGGCATAACACCCCAAAAACAAATAACAAATATGTTTAAATACTGGTAATTCTTAAGGTGAAATATATATCCTAGATCAGAATTTCAGAGATTGTGAAGTCGCGGAAATAATAAAAAAAAAATTGCTAAAAAGTTTTTTTTGTTGATTTATTTATTTGCTTGTAACATTATCGATAACCTTGGTTAGTATTTTTCTCACAAATGAATAAATATACAAATTGGTTTTTTTCTACAGGACGCAGCTTGAAGAGTCCGCGCCGTGCGCCCGATAACTGGTAGAAGACCACGTAGGGATTACTGGATGGAGTGGGGTGCCCCGGGTACCAGTCGCTGTAGCCCGCCTCTGAGAGGGTTTTACCTGGAAAGGTCAAAGAAAAAACTTTCAAGAGCGAGAAACAGAAAAACGCACTTCCATTAAATAAAATGTTATCATGCCAATCAGACTAGAAATAATCAACAATTAATAACCAGCAAGAACACAAAGCGCGGGGAGAAGTAACAGTGTCACCAATGTATCCTATTATCTTATACTTCCTATTAATATTATAAAGGCGAAAGTTTGTATGGATGTATGTTTGTTACTCTTTCACGCAAAACAATACTGAATGGACTTTAAAAATTCTTGGGGGCAGGGGGAGAGGGTCGGTCGGTGCGGTGATGGAAGGTTATGAGGAAGGGGGGGGGGGGGAGTGGGGATAAGGAAGGCTGAGGAGGTGGAGTGGGAAACCCCCTAATACTATGCGAGTGAAGCCGGGGGCAAAAGCTAGTCTAATATATAATTTCGTATTTAGATTTAATTTATTTATATTGAATTTCACGCCTCCTGGGCTTTTACACGTATTTTTTTAACAAAGAACTCTTAAATAGAAAATTTAAAAAAAATCAATATCATAAATAAAAGCAAAATAAAAAACCGAAATCAAAATCGAAATTGAAATCAAAATCAGAACCAAATCTAAAATAAAAATTCAATAAAAAAAAATTGAAATAAAAATAAAAAAAAATCCACAATGCAAGATGGAAAAACTATAGACAGAGAAAAGCGCAATACATGTGAAATAAGTCTAAGCAGAGCTACGAGTATGTATGCAGTTGGTTTAACTATAGACTGGGAAAAGCACAATACATGTGAAATAAGTCTAAGCAGAGCTACGAGTATGTATGCAGTTGGTTAAACTATAGACTGGGAAAAGCACAATACATGTGAAATAAGTCTAAGCAGAGCTACGAGTATGTATGCAGTTGGTTTAACTATAGACTGGGAAAAGCACAATACATGTGAAATAAGTCTAAGCAGAGCTATGTATGCAGTTGGTTTAACTATAGACTGGGAAAAGCACAATACATATGAAATAAGTCTAAGCAGAGCTACGAGTATGTATGCAGTTGGTTTAACTATAGACTGGGAAAAGCACAATACATGTGAAATAAGTCTAAGCAAAGCTACGAGTATGTATGCAGTTGGTTTAACTATAGACTGGGAAAAGCACAATACATGTGAAATAAGTCTAAGCAAAGCTACGAGTATGTATGCAGTTGGTTTAACTATAGACTGGGAAAAGCACAATACATGTGAAATAAGTCTAAGCAGAGCTACGAGTATGTATGCAGTTGGTTTAACTATAGACTGGGAAAAGCACAATACATGTGAAATAAGTCTAAGCAGAGCTACGAGTATGTATGCAGTTGGTTTAACTATAGACTGGGAAAAGCACAATACATGTGAAATAAGTCTAAGCAAAGCTACGAGTATGTATGCAGTTGGTTTAACTATAGACTGGGAAAAGCACAATACATGTGAAATAAGTCTAAGCAGAGCTACGAGTATGTATGCAGTTGGTTTAACAGACTGGGAAAAGCACAATACATGTGAAATAAGTCTAAGCAAAGCTACGAGTATGTATGCAGTTGGTTTAACTATAGACTGGGAAAAGCACAATACATGTGAAATAAGTCTAAGCAAAGCTACGAGTATGTATGCAGTTGGTTTAACTATAGACTGGGAAAAGCACAATACATGTGAAATAAGTCTAAGCAGAGCTACGAGTATGTATGCAGTTGGTTTAACAGACTGGGAAAAGCACAATACATGTGAAATAAGTCTAAGCAAAGCTACGAGTATGTATGCAGTTGGTTTAACTATAGACTGGGAAAAGCACAATACATGTGAAATAAGTCTAAGCAGAGCTACGAGTATGTATGCAGTTGGTTTAACTATAGACTGGGAAAAGCACAATACATGTGAAATAAGTCTAAGCAGAGCTACGAGTATGTATGCAGTTGGTTTAACTATAGACTGGGAAAAGCACAATACATGTGAAATAAGTCCAAGCAGCGCTACGAGTATGTGTATGCAGTTGGTTTAATTCAATTTGTTGTTCTTCTTTCCGATATAAATTCTACTTGTTTATATTTAGTGAATGATATTGGAGGTTGCCCACCACTTTCCCACGGCGTTCTATGGAAACAGATGGTTTCCTCCTTCACCTTACTCGTCAGGACTCTAATTTTTTATTTATAAAGAAGCTACTTTTTATTTAAAATGACTCTAGACCCCCAATGTCCGGGCATACATTGTTAGCAGGCAGTATGCGAGTGCGTACATGTTGTTAGTTATTTATTTCACAGTATCACGTCTTATCTCCGCCACCTGATGTAGCTGGAATAAAAGTTTGTTAATATGCAGAATAAAAAAATAAAAAAATTACATAATTTGATGAGATTGTTTAACTTAATCAAAGCAGCTGAGCTACAGTCATCCGGCAGTCCCGCCGAGGATAAGCGGAGAAATCAGTCCACTCGCAAGCGAGACTCGGTGTCCGCGCCCCTAAGCCGGCTTCCCGGTAGGCCCTCGAAGGAAGTGTTTGGATTAAGGGCGGAAAGACCTGAAGACACTAGGGATAAAAGAGAGCATCGGGTCACCGGAGGCAGGGCGGAAGGGCACCGGTCTGCTACGGTTGGTCTTCTGGCCCGCTCATGGCGACGGGGGAAGTGAATGATATGTTAAATGGGTCAACAACATCTTTATAGTCTTTTTCGTTGTTTGTTTTTGGGGTGTTATGCCGTGTTGCGCTACCTCCTTCTTTAGCCAACGTTTCGGACAGCGTTGCAGAATCCATCGTCAGGCAGGTGTGTGAATCGGATCTGCCTGATCTGCCCTAATGATGGACATTGCCACGCTGTCCGAAATGTTGGCTAAAGAATGTGGTAGCACAACACGGCCTAACACCTCAAAAATAATAAAGAAAATTCTTTTGGCCATGATAATCTAAAAACATGTCTTTATAGTCATTACCCAAATTTTGTGTATGGCAAATAGGGTTATACAATTGTGATTCTGTGTTTGAGTTTTTTTTAAAGGCAAACGAATTAACTTTTCTTCCTACATATTAATAAACTTTTATTTCAGCTACATCAGGTGGCGGAGATGAGACGTGATACTGTGAAATAAATATGTAACTAACAACATGTATGCACTCGCATACTGCCTACTAACAATTTTAGTTTAGGTTGTTTTAAACATGAATTCATGCAAGTATGCATGATTATCAATTTATTTAACTGCATTAGAAAATCACACAAATCTGAGAAGAGATCTCTCTAGATCGAGACAGAGTATAATTAGAAATTTGACAGTCTAAGATGGCTTAGTAACAAATGTAATTAATATAATTGATTAAAATCCTTGTAGAACATCCCTCTCCCCTCCCCCATATGTTATGTTTATAAACCGTAAGCTAAGAATAATTCCAGAAAGCATAATGTTCCCTGCTTTCCGAAATCTCAAAAATTTCTCAGTAAGAGCAATTTGTGGCATAAAATTATTTTTCAGCATATGAATAGCCCTATATACATAAACAGACTGGCCACATTTACAATACTCGTTTTACGTTAAATGAAGGACTAATCGTACCTAAGCACTTAAACAAATATAGACAAAGAACGCTGGACTACATGATACCTACTTGCTTAAATATAATATAACCTGCTAAAATTAAAAAAATGTACAAATAATGAAAAAACAAATATTATATTAAAAAATTGTCTCGCCTAAAGAAATACTTTGTATTACATAGACTCTAACACAAAAAAATCTAACTGCATAATAAGTTTTACTTTTTAAACTTCAATGTAAAAGCACCCATCGGCAAACTACTTAAAAGTAGTTTATTGGGACTTTTAATTTTTTCTGTAATATTTTTTTATTTTATTTTATTTCCTGTAATATTGTGTAATTTTTTCTTTGTAATAAAAAAAAATATTACACTATGAATAAAGAAAAAAAAATACTACTCTAAAATATACTAGTCTGAAGATAGCTTCAACGAGCTGAAACCAGTAACGGTCAAAAAATTGTGTGAAAATAAAGTGGAAATTTGTTTTATAATGTAGAAAAGCTTTTTTTGGCACAATTTATGTGGTGATATTATTTTCCCGAAAACTGCAGTCGAAAATAATGAAGCTATCTTTTGTATGTAATGCATTTTTATAAATTAGTCGAATATTTTCACAAATTAGGTAAAATTAAAATTAGAAAGTGTTGTTTTTACCATCGATTGTCCTAAATTCTCCTTTGGTCACTAGATTAGTGACGCCCACATAAACTCCGTTCTTATCAATGTTCTCTGACGTTGCATCGGCATACTCAGTGTATATATCAGCGCAGAGTTGGGCTTCCTCTGCGCTGTTTAAAATAATGAGGTGCGCTTGTTCCGCCGCACACACTTTGTAAGCTTCAATCCAGTTGACGTGGGTGGTGTGGAGTTTGTACCAGCTGTCTGGCATTGCTGGGTAATGTTTGTATCCTGCAACAGATAATCCACATCTGTTATTTAAATAACAATTTTGTAAATGAAATAAAACAATTACTTTATTTATTATTAATTTATGTAAATCGTTATAGTTATAATGAAAGTTTTTTTTACATAACCTTTACACAGGAGGCCCTGAGGGAAATTATTTTCCCTCAGGTTAAAGCTAACTCCTCTACTACTTTGCTTGTAAGTCTCTATGCACACGCTAGATACACGCTTGCTTTTTAAAGAAAGAAAGGAGAGGAAGTTCAGAAAAAGGTGGAGGGTAAGGTGAGGGGTGGGTAGGATCTGTGTGTTGTGTGTGTGTGTAGTGACGGAATGAATCCAGTCCTCCCACTATGGTGCAAGGAGATGAGTCAAGAGAGTTCGGCTGGAGATATCAAAAGTTTCACTCAACCAGTCTCATCCGATCCGGCCCGCCACGCAATACCCGCCACCAAGATCTAAACACACCTCACCCCATGAACCCGGGCACCCCTACTAAGTCATCAAACGTAGCGAACCACCTGGGGTAATCTATGGCAGAGGTGTTGGTTAAGCAGTAAATAGTTCCCAAGGCAGCGGTACCCCTACCCGCCCCCAATAAATGTTTTATTTAAATTAATTATTCATTAAAATCTTAACCCATTAAGGGATTCGGACTTAACAAGGAAACTGACTCCGTGGAAGATACTAACGCTCAACTGTTGGGATTAAAGTCGCGGATTCTCATGCCAGTGAAAAAGCATGGTTTGGTTAAGTTTCTGGTAAGCTAACTACTCTATTCTTTTGCTTTTAAGTCAGTACACACAAGCTAAGTGGTGTCTAAGTTTGTACCTTTGACGAGTCTCGTAATTAACCTTGATTAGTCCTTGATTGGAGAAATGAGCCCCAGACAAGCTTCGCGTCCTCACCACTCTCCACACCTCACACATACGAAAATCAAATTTACACGCTAAACACTGCCACAGGCATGATTTTTGCTAGTTACAAGCATGTTTGTGTATTTACAGCTTGAAAGGCCCTTGTGAATAGCTGTTTGGATGTGAAGTGCGAAGGAACGCCAAATTGTCTTTCTTGCGAATACTTCCTTTCCTTGATGGGGATTAGAATTATATCTGTATCCGAGGTACCAACCACTTTGTGGCACCAGGAGATATCGCCAAACACCCAATTACATTGTATTTTAACATCAGTAAAGCGACCGGGCTAGGGTGTGTACTATATATCAACGTAACATGGGAGGTAGCACAATGGGCCTTGATAAATGATGTAGGTACTTTTAATTATAATATGAAATAGACGTTTATTTGTACCTGTACACGCTTTCGGAGCGATAGGGTCCTCCTTCGGATTAAAAATATTCTGCTCACACATGAACATGAGTTTGTTTGAAGAACATGGTACATCGTTCAGCTGGAAGGACCCGCGCGGGGTGTCGTCTCGCCGCGAGAGCGCCGCACATTTCTCCGTGCCATTGGAGGGGCTCTCGGGGCCCCAGTCGCTGTAGCCTGCCTCCAAGAGAGTCCTTCCTGATAAAAACAGATATTGGCACACATATTTAAGATGAAATCAAGTTGAGCAGAGGAAATACATGGACATTATTTAGTTTTGGTCACAACACGCACACCTATGTTCCATTCTTCAATGAACGACATAAATATATCATGTAGATTAAACATTAATCAATTTTTATTTAAATTTGGTCAATATCCTTCAGGTGATGGCCAGCGTGGTCTAGGGGTGAGGCTCTTGGCTCGCAATCCGATGGCCGCAGGATCGAATCCCGGCGTGGGCAAATAAATTTTATTTGATTAATTTGTGACATTTCACAATTAATTCATTATAAATAATATATAGAATATTTGCGGAACGTTCCAGAGTGGAAGATACTCTCAGTAACGCCCTGGTTTAAGACCACCATTCGGAATTGAAACGTCGCTTGCAATGGCCTTAACCCCATCTCCTTCATTGGAGATGCCATAAACTCACTGGCTCCAGACGGGACCAGCTGGGACTCTTGTGAGATATTCATACATAAAAAATTTTGAAAGATTTTGTTTTTGGTTCGTCCACCATCGTACGTACTCCACTGAATATATCATTGGAGTGGTACCTGAACATACATTTATTAAATACCAAAGACAGTTTTATCCTCACCATCCACTGTCCTGTATTCGTTCTGAGTAATTAAATTACTGATGCCCACCATAAAGCTTTCCTTGTGACAGAAACATTGCTTTGACGTAGTACCGGTAATTTCCATGAATATGTCTGCGCTGAATTTGGCTTCTTCAGCGCTGTTTAAGATGATAAGATGCGCTTGTTCGGCCGCACACACTTTGTACGCGTCGATCCAAGACATAGCGGTGATGTGAAGTTTATAACAGCTGCGTGGCATCGATAGATACATTTTATATCCTGTAACAAAAAATTCAAGTGAAAAACAGTATTAGCAGCGCAAGCAGGACCGTTGCAATAAAGAGATTTTCTCAGTTTTAGTTTAAAAACAACCTACAAAATATTTAAGTAGTCTAAGATATGTTAGCAGAAAGGGAATCAGTTTCATATCAACTCTTCAGGGAAGAAGGAAAATCGTTGGTACTACTAAAAAAACTTCATGATATTTTTCTCTTCTAGTGAATATATCACCTGTTTGAGGTTTAGTAGCAGAATAAAGTGATCATTGTTTCGGATTTGTGTCATGAAGAAAGTTGTATTTAAAAAGAAAGTGCATTTTTTTTCAAATTGGTATGCATACCTGAAGGACAATTATAAATTGTATAGCTGAGACCGGTCTTATTGTGTCCAATCTTCCTTTCACAAATAAACAACAGCCGTGACTCACAGGATTTTTCCTTCAGCTTTCTACCAAAGCCAACCATCATAGTGCCACAGTGTCCATCGAGGTTGTCAGGCTGCCCGTCCTGCCATTCATTGAAGCCTGTTTTTTCTAGCGCCTGGCCTACAAAACCAATAAAAAACTTCAGATTTAACGCGTTTAAAATAACTTTTACGTTCAATTTACAGCTGCTCCCCTTTGGAGTTCAATAGCCAATATCAATTTCATGGCGTTTAGAAAGGACTTCAAGAATTTGGAACAAGGAAAAATTATAAAGGTGCCGTCAATCTGATGAGATGGGTGAAAAACGTCTCCCAGCTTATATCCTCATTCTTTCAACCCGAGTCTCGCCAAGTTTAATACTTTCGTTTTTTTTTGAAAAACACCCCATCTAGTGTTTCCATAAATGACAGGACATCCCTTGTGGCATACTGATCAACATCTTAAAATAGTAAAAGGATAAATAATGCTTTGGTTTTTGAACAATAGTTGATTATGTAAAAATTTGCTAATGTAGTTGTAGTTGCCTACTTAGCAAACAAAAAATTGGAAAAGCCGCCTTTAGCAAACCAAGCCATCTTCTTAACAGATGACTTGGAAAAAAAATCATCGATTGGCGACTTTGTTTGAGAGATATGGCCCGCAGATGAAATGGGCGGAGTGGCGTCTAATGGGTGAGCATGTAAAATGATAATATAACGTGAATACTGAATCGGCAACACTGTAGTAAAATTAAGGGATATCCATGTCGATAGATCTAGAAGACTCAAGAACTAATGAGGATTATTCATGCCGTCATAACTACCAAAACGCAGGCTCTACAAACATAAAAAAAATGTTTACAATTATTATAAGTAATAATTATTAGCCTGAAACACTCATCTACATTGAAAAAATCTCCCGAGATAAGATACATGCCGCCGACGGGACTCGAACCCGCGTCCTATGATATCCGGTCAGGTGCTATTTATCCACTGAGCTACGTAGCTACGTTTCAGGCTAATAATTATTACTTATAATAATAGTTACCTTTTGTGCTATGCATAGAAATTTTGTCATAAACATTATTTTAATAATTAAAAATAATAATAAAATAAATGTACTGAGGTTTGATAAGTAGACTTTGAAGCATACCCTCGATTGTCTCATATTGTTCTGGGAGAATCAAGTTATGAAACCCAAGCCAAATATTATTCCTATCGAAGTTAGTATCAAGCGAGCTGCCAGCATATTCATTAAACACGTCCAAACAGTGTTGAGCCTCCTCGGCGCTGTGGAGGACCACGAGATGAGCTTGTTCGGCCGAACAGACTTTATATGCATCCATCCAGGTCCTCGGCTTACGGTGCAATTTAAAACAACGATGATCGAACTTTGCAAACTTTTTGTACTCTGGAAAAAATTAATAGTAATAAAGAAACAGAAAAGTTTTAAGATTTTCGCATTTTCGTTATTTGTTTTTGGGGTGTTATGCCGTGTTGCGCTACCTCCTTCTTTATCCAACGTTTCGGACATCGTTGCAGATCCGGTAGATGTGTGATATACCGGATCTGCCGGATCTGCCCTGATGATGGACACTGCATGTCCGAAATGTTGGCTAAGGAAGGAGGTAGCGCAACACGGCATAACACCCCAAAAACAAATAACGAAAATACAGAAACATATCGAATTTAGTATATTAAGATTATATAATATTATAAAGTAGGTATGTAATCTTCTATAGATTATATAGTAGATTAAATTAATTTAAATTATCGAATTCGGGGCCAGATATGATTCCCTCAATATTACTTAAAAACTGTGTCCATGTTCTAGCTCTTCCTATTACTATAATTTTCAATTTATCTTTATCTACAGGTTGTTTTCCTGAAATTTGGAAAAGTAGCTTTATAACACCTATTTTTAAAAAAGGTGATAAAAGTCAAATTGAAAATTATAGACCCATATGTATTATGTCATCACTACCTAAACTTTTTGAAAAGATTATATTAAGTAAAATCATGCATCAAATTAAACCGCTTATAACAATATTTCAACATGGTTTCATGCCAGGCAGATCTACGTCATCTAACTTATTGCTTTACGAAAATTTTATTTCTAATGCACTTTCCAAGAGTCTTCAAGTTGACACTATTTATACTGATTTTAGCAAAGCCTTTGATACTGTTTCTCATCGCATTTTAATGGAAAAATTAGAACACTTGGGAATAAGCGGCAACTTTCTCGAATGGCTTAGAAGCTACTTATCGTTTAGAAAACTATCTGCAAAAATTAACTCCACAAACTCATACACTTTTTTTGCCTTAAGTGGGGTCCCCCAAGGTTCCCACCTAGGACCAATTCTTTTCCTACTATTTATTAACGACATTTCATTAATTTTCGATAATATTCACTTTCTTCTATTTGCCGACGATCTAAAGATGTTTAAATCGATTGAAAATTCTTCTGATTGTTTAACTCTACAAATGAACTTAAATAAACTTTATGAATGTTGCATCGCAAACAAATTTTATCTTAATATCAACAAATGCCAAACGATCAGTTTTCATAGATCTAAAACCCCTTTACTATTCGGGTATACAATTAACAATGCCACTCTAAAAAGAGTCTTTGAATTCAACGACCTTGGCGTTATATTTGACTCCAAATTACGCTTCTTGAATCACATTATTAGCATTACCAGTTAGCGATTACAAATGCTTGGATTTATCCTCAGAATCGCTAAAGACTTTAATAACATAAAAACCATAAAATTACTATACACGTCTTTGGTTAGAAGTCAGGTGGAATACTGTTCAAGCATTTGGTGTCCTCATTTCAACTCTCATTCACAAATTGAAAAAATTCAAAATAAATTTTTACGTTTTATTAATTTCAAAATTGGTGTTCCTATTATTGAAATCAATTATGTCAATTTACGCAGTAAACTTAACTTATCGAAATTATCTGAAAGGCGAAAAATATTTGATCTCCTTTTATTGTATAAAATTGTTCATTCAAGGTTGGACTGCCCTGACGCTATAAACTTGTTATCCTTACACATACCTCCAAAATATACTAGACGAAACATTTTATTTTACAACAATAACTTCGCTACGAATTATGTGATGGAAAGAATACACAGGTTGGGCAATGAACTAACTGATGTCGCTGACATTTTTTATCTAAATTTCGATTCATTTAAAGCCAAATTAGTCCACCACTTTTTAGTTATAACTAATGAATGAGAAATCATTTTATTTTATTTCAATTCTCTTTTGTTTATTGTTTCTTTTTATTGTTAAAAATTAAAAGTTAAAATTCAGTAAAAACTAATGTGTTTTGATTATTTTTAATGTTTTTATTGCTCGTAGGTATATGTACATACGAGTTCCCTAAAGTCATCCATGTGGAATTAGCATTAGATGTATTCCTATTATTTTACATTGAGTTTATGCTTTATTTGTATATTTTTTAATCTTTTTTATTTTGTGTTATACTGCTGTTATAAATGAAATTTGTATTTTATATGTAAAAGCCCAATAGGGCGTCAATAAATAAATAAATTAAATACTAGCTGATACGATACAATTTTCAATTAAATTTCAATTCAATTTAATTTATTCATTTTAAAAATATTAAAAAATTACAATTTCAAATCGTTTTTAAGAGAAAATTTTTACAGATAAAAAGATTTAGACTAACAACAACAAAGCTTGTCATTTGAATTCTGTGATTCTATTTAACAAGACAGCTCTCCCGACTGGCATTACCATTGGCAAGTTAGTTTTACAAGCTGGGGGATAAAGCAGTCTATGCTGTCGGTGACGGAGATAATCATCGGGAACATAGAAACTAATGCTCTCCATGATTGCCGAGTTTTCGAACCTTCCACGAATCAGTCTGAAGAAATGTGCTACAATGAGGACATCACTTCTGACCCGTAGATGGTTCACACCAAGCATACCCAAGAGAAAGTGAGTAGGGTAGAGCCACGGGTAGTAGCCATACTCCTTCAGGTAAAGAAATATTACAAATTCTCATAACGCATACCACTTAAGGTGGTGGTTAAAAATAATAATAAATGTTCACCTCTTGAAACCATAATTTGAAAAAATTATGAAACTTTGGGAATTATTTGTTAATTATTTTTACATAAATCGACAAGAAGTGAGTTGACTATAACGTTCATAATATATTTGCCTGATAAAATATACGCGTGTTTATATTTTTCTTTCGTTATCAGTAATTTTAGTTAGAATAACGTAAGGTGAGTCATTTTTACAACTTTTTATGTGTGCTTAGATGCGCTTTAAGATTTTCACGGCCAAAAGCATGTTCGTTATTTTGTTTTTGAGTTGTTATGCAGTGTTGCGCTAACTCCTTCTTTAGCCAAAGTTTTGGACATCGTTGCAGTGTCCATCATCACACATCTACCGGATCTGCGGATCTGCCCTGATAATGGACACCGCAACAATGTCCGAAACGTTGGCTAAAGAAGGAGGTAGCGCAACACGGCATAACACCTCAAATACAAGTAACGAAAATTTTATGTTTGTATTCGAAATTTTTATATTTGTCAGAATTTTATTTTTATTTCGAGTTCTAAAATTTGAAGGCGTATTTTATCGCATTTCAAAAAAGGTTTTATGGTTTCGGATGTTTTCACAATTATACAATTTATTTGGATTTTATTGTAAACTGGAAATATTTTGACCTTCCGACAAAACATGTCCGAGGCCTGAGGGGTTCAATTAAATACTAAGAATTGCATTTTTAAACGATGTAATGGGTTTCTGTTATTTATGCAAAGTTCAGAAAAAATCTTAAATTCACATGGAATACGAGAAAATCGGATGCTTATGGTGTCAAATGCAATTCTTCAATTCGTGTGTTTGCCATAAAATTAAATTGGTGGCTTTTTCCATACCTGTGTCATAGGTTCCACAATCCACATTATCAGTCAGAGTGCTGAGGGTTTTCTTACAGATAAACCGGCTGGCTGCTTCACAGGGCCCGTCAGAATAATCGCCGTTTCGAAGCATCCTTACGCAGTCTCCCGTGCCTGGGTTAGGATCTGGGTGGTTTAAGTATAGTTCTGACGATGGAATACCTACAAAGATTTTAAAAAGAAAATAATTATAAGTTATAAAAAGGCCACAAAAATTTCATCTGAATAATTTGGAAATCACATATTAATATTTTTCATGGTTTGAATATTATTTCATACACCCTCTTTGTCTTTTTATTAGCTTCACACATGAGGATAATATTAAAAATACAAAACAGATGCCTGAAATAATATTCAAAACCCGAGGAGGTAAATAGTATATTCCCTCAGAACCTCTTTGGGGATGCTATGTAAAGGGTCATTTAAGGGAATGGAATGAGAGGAAGTTCTGAGAAGGAAAAGGTATAAGGGGTGGGTAAGAATCTGGAGGTCAATATTTCCATGAGTGACGGACGTATGAATTCATCCCACCTATGGTACAAGGCGATGGATCGAGAGAATTCGACTGGAGAGGTCAAAAGGTTTCCATCACCAGTCTCTCCTGATCTGGCCCACCAAACACAAAGAGGGTAAACGCCTCCACTGCTTAGACCTAGATAAACCTCACCCCGTGAACCCTGGCACCCCTGTTATATTACCAAACATAACCACTTAGGTGGCATTCGGCAGGAATGTTGGTTATCGATCAAGTGTTGGGGGCGGCGCACTATGGAATGGCCCGGAACAACGCCATCTCATAAATCGAAAAAGGGTGTATTTTTTTTTCAGTTATACCTATAGCGGTTTTAATAAGATAAATGATTGATAAATTTTTATCCGTTGGAAAAATTTTTTTTTTGTACCTTTGTATGCTTAAAATAATGTCAACGTACGGGCTCAGGCTGAGATATTTAATTTAATCAAAATGTGGAATATTTTGTGGTACAAATTTCAAGCATTTGAACTAATTTATATATAGTTTATTATATATCATTGCAAAGGTTGTCTTTTAAGCTTTATTAATGTTTATTTTTAATATTTTATTTTTAAATAATACTTATTAATAAGCTCCCTTTAAGCAAATAATACCGAAACCAGATTTTGACAAAGTTCGGGTAAACGTTCAACAAGTAGCAGGGCTTAGACCTGTAGATCAGAGAAAACAATTATAAAATATAAACATTTTTTTAATAGTTTCATTAAAAAAATTTTGCGGATTTTGTGCGTTTTAGCGTCAACGACGTTTTTTCCGCTATTCTTTTTTATCAGAAAATTACCTTGTCGCAAGGATAAATTGTTTTTGAAATGTCTTGTTTAGAATCAAAATATTAACAATTCAATAAAAAAAAAATATGAAATTTATAGATTGTTTAGTTCTTCATCAGCACACCATATTTAATATTTTTATGATAAGAAACAAAGAAGTTACAGATTTATGAGATGATAACGAGCATTTGCAACCACTGTCATTATGGAATGGCCCGGAACAAATCGTCCCATAAATCGAAAAACTATACTTTTTTTTCGTATATTACCTATAGTGGTTTTAATAAGATAAATAATTGATAAATTTTTATTTCTTGGAAAAAAATATATTTTTTTGTTCTTTTGTATATTTAAAATAATGTCAAAGTACGGGTTCGGGCTGAGATATTTAATTGAATCAAAATGTGGAATTTTTCGTGGTAAAAAATTAAAGCACTTGTGCCACTTTATATATAATTTATTATATATCACCGCTAAGGTTGATTTTTAAGCTAAAATAAAATATATTTGAATTATTTTAGTTTTAAGTAATAATGATTTATAAGATCCATTTAATCAAATGATAACTAAACTGGATTTTAACAAAGTTCAGGTAAACTTTCAACTGGTCGCAGGGTTTTACTCAGTGGTTATTAAAACACCATTTCATAAAAAAACATTTTTTTAATGTTAACATAAAAAAAAATTGCGGATTTTTTGCGCAACAGCGTCAAAAACGGTTTTGCCGGTGCTCCTTTTCATCAGAAAATTACCTTGTTGCGGTATTAAAAAAGTATAAACTGTTTTTGAAATGACATGTTTTATATCAAAATAATAATATTCACTTAATAAAAATATGAAACAAGAAGATTATTTAGTTTTTAATCGGCATACCATCTTTCTTTATTTTATGACAAGAAACAAAGAATTTACAGATTTATGAGATCATAATGAGCATTTCCAATCACTGTGCGGCGCGGTGGTACCCATTGTAAGATAACGATTTTTTCGAAATCTAAATATGAACACAATTTAAAAAATAATTCGAAGAAAAGAAAGTTATTATACAATTTTTATCACTATATCCTATTATGCATCTCTTTTTTTAATTAATTATTTTCGGCACTCCTCGTATTATAATTGGGGCATACAATATTGAGAAAGAAATAAGTAAATAACAAAATTAGAATAAAACAACGTAAGCTGAATACCACTTTATTGTACATATTTTTAATATATATAACCTACCGGTTATATATATAAAATTATGTATGTTCACAAAGTGTGTTCCACATGTGAAATTTCTATACAGAGTGTTAAGGGACGCACTAGATTTACTTTAAACAGTGATTCCCGACATTATTTGTAGTAAAAAAAATGTATATGAAATTTTGGTCTCCGGTGACTTTTTTATGTTTTTCAATTTTTTTTTCTTCAAAACCTCACCAAAAAATTCTTTAAAATGTCGATACTAAACAAACTCTCATCCCGACTCTTTTTGATCAATAACTATTTACGTTTATGTTTTTAGAGAAAAACAAGTCGCCGAAAAATTTGAACATTCGGTATTATATCAAAATAACTTTTACTCCCTAGAATGCTGAGTGAAAGAGACAACTGCACCTCAGGCTGATAATACCTATAAATCGAGGTTTTGTATTCCCCATTTTTCTCCATAAAAACTAAACCGATTTTATAAATTTGTTTTACTAATGTAATATCTACATTATATTCAAAAAATATTTGCAGTTGTATCAAAATCAGAGAGGAAATTGAGTTATACGTTTGAACATGAACGAAACGCCGCACGGTTTTTTAAAAATTACTGGGGACCTAATTTCGATTACACTTTTTATTCCAAAATTAGGCAAGAATCACTGATCAGACACAATAAGGTAAGCAAAGTCTGGACAATAGCTGAAAGTGTTGCTTATCCGAAATCTCCAACACAAGACGTAAAGCTATTTTAGAGAAATTCCATAAAAAGACGCTATAAATACAAAAATAAATATTCGAAACATAAGAAAATAAAAATGTTAAATACCATTGATTGCTACGTAGTTCTGTAGTTTGAATAAGTTATGTAGTCCGATCCACACAAGGTTGGTTGAACTGGCCATATAGGTTAGCAATGACTTCATTTCCTCCTCAGAGGTTGGCACCACGAGCTCAGCGCCTTCCAAGGAACACGTGGACTTCGCCTGTCTCCAGCTTAACGCTGCTAAATGTTCTTTAAAGAACGCTTTAAAGGCGGTGGAGTAAAAGTAGTCATCCCTGAAGAATGGCTCAGGATCTTCTGCCGACACGACTTGAATAAAACTCAACGTTGAAAATATTTGCAGGGAACCGAGAAATTGCATGAGGTTTTAAAAATATATCAATTGGTATTAGGTGTTAATGTCGGATAGCACATAAAAACACAACCAAGTGGTTAACCAGTGGAAACAACTAGCGATAAACTGCAGAAGATGTAGGCTGAAAGCGGAAGTCAATTGGACAAGGATGGGAAGATTGGAGGACTGGAAAAAATGATATGAGGCAAATCAATGATTAATATGTACGGAGGAGGTCAAACTCCATCCTGAAATGTGGCGCGGTGATTTATTAAAAAAAATATCAATTAGCACTTGTTGTTAACGCCAGATGGCAGAGAAAATCACAACCATGTGGTCCAGTGGAAGTGACAAGCGGCAAAAAGTAAAAGAGTCAGGTTGACTGCATGGAAGTCAATGAACCAGAATGGAAAGGCTGGAGGACTAGCAAATAATGATAGGATGAGACAAATCAATGAATAATATGTACAGAGGAGATCAAAATCAATTCTGAAATTTAGCACGATGATGATGGCTAAACGTGATTTAATTAAGCTTCTCGTATTACAAGAAAGTAGAAATGTTTATAGGTCACTTACCTTTTATACAAGATGTGCATAGAAATCCCAGTAGAAACAATGCGATAGGAAACATTTTACAAATAAACCAATCCAGTTGTGTTGCGCCAACAAGGACAAATCTGCGACAGGGCAAGGTAGAGGCGCAGATGAGACTGTATTTGTAGAAAGAACTTTATTTATACCCGCAGCGTACTTTAAATGTTGTGATAAACTTAAACCCGTGGCGGATGTACATATAACATGCGTTATGCATCTATTTAAGTATGTGAGACTTCTTATCATTTTGACCAATTAATTTTATTTTATCACATGCTTGTGTTGTTATATTTTATTCATTGTATTATATTTTTCTTTATTGTTTTAATTTTGAAATATTTAGAATAGCTGTAATACTCTACTTATAAACTCAAATGGAAAAGTCCATTAGGGCGTGTAATAAGTAAATATATATGTAAAGTTGTTTTCCATTCCATTTGTACCACAGTTATTTGTGTGATATTTAAGGTCCAGTATCTTCGCAAAAATTAACTAAAGACAATGCCATTAACCCCTCAGACCTCGGGCCTTTTTTGTCGGAAGGTCAAAATATTTCCGTTTTGCAATAAAAATCCAAAAAATTGGAATATTTTCCAACGTATCCGAAAATAAGGCAAATGTATTTTCTACAAACGTTATCTCACTTTTTGTCATTTCACGTAAAAATAATAAATAAAAAATTCCCACACTTATATTTTTTTTTCAAATTGCGGTCGAAACTTTTGGTTTCATAAAGCTATACATTTTAATTATTTTGTGATTAACTTTTAAAAAACATGGTGTTTTGTCTTTATAACTGAGATCATATTTCTAACAATGATGATAAGAGAGACAAAACCATTTTCATGAGACCTATATGTGGGGTTCCAAAAAACGAATAAATTTGCGTAAGTAATTTTGAAAAATCCCCGTTAATCGCCGACAACGGCATTCAGTCCTCCATTAATGGAGTTACCGGCATTTACCCTTCTTTCAATATCTATATCAGCTTTCCCATCTCTCGTAAACATACTACCCAGATAAACAAACGGATGAGTTTGTTTAAGCGTACTTAACGAGTAAAATTAAGAAAGGAACATACTCGTATCTACTAAAACCTAACCTAAAACCATCCAGTAAAGACAATAAATAATTATTGTCATTTGTATTATTTTTGTTCCATTTTACTATTTTTAAACAATAATTGAATGCCTTTGCGGAATGTCTGTATTATTTTCGTCCCATTTTTTGTTAGTTTAGGTTGAGTTAAGTTTTAGAAGATATTTTGTTGGGGGATGTTTTTTCCGTAGGATATTTGGTCGGAGGATATTTTGTCGGGGATATTTTTTCGCAGGATGAAAACACTCATTACCAGATTTAAGTATTGATTTCACTTTTTAATTTCATTCAGATTCTACTTTAAAGATTTAAAATAACTACAAATCTAGAGATCACGGGTTGGGCATTTGATTCTTTAAAATGACATTTGTAGAATATTTGCAGCACAGAGTTAATAATACTCTCAGTATCGCCCTGTTGAAAGATCGTTAATTGAAATGGCTTTAGCCTGCACGCTTCATGGTCAAAATAAGAGGAAAATAATTACTCTCTACATCCTATTTTCAAAAATATGTGTGAATAATCGGAATTTAAAGGAAACAGTCTCAGAATGGTTATCATCTATTAGTCTAATTTAAATAATAAAACAGAAAATAATGGTGTTATCACAGCGATAATTATTATTATGACCATTTGACCAGCGAATTCCCAGAACACGGATAGTACGAGGGAAATAACATTTTTTATTAAATGATATCTTTCATTTACATCCGTCACCCGCTCAGATAAATTAATAGGTCCAAATCGCAACTGCATCCGTCCAAATATGATTCCGGAAATGAAGTGATATAATATTTATTTACGTAGCGAGTTTCAACATCATTAGTAAGCGGTAGATAACACTTAAGGTGGTACAATACCCTCATAATGAAGGTCTCCTCAAAATTCACATTTTATTCATCGCCGGCGAATTCATAACTATATTTTCTTTTTTTTAAACAAACCCCTGTGAATGTATGTTCTTTATATTTCAGAATCTTAAAGTAATACCTAACCATTAATATATTTGCGTATAACGATTTTTAAATTTTATAACCCGTTATTCAACTATAAAGTTAGCGGTAAGCACCAGATTTTATTTTTCTAGACGATAAATTAATAACTTCGGAAGTTAAACGTTTAGAAACATCTTATCTAATTAAAATGAACCCGGCGGAAAGGTCGAATCTCCAGGCCTGCTAGGGCGGATTCGACCATACCTCCGTCCAATACGCCGTAACGTAGGCGTATATTTGTTAAACACGCTTTATTCACTTACGTCGTTAAGCCGCCGCTATCAGAATTTGTACCGATTTCTTAGCATACTTCGTGATTTTATTCTATCGAGGGAATTTCATATAATTTCCGTTACAGCGTTACCGTTAAACGCGTCTAGATATTATCTTCAAAAATATGTTACACACTTTTTTTCAAGAGCTTAAAAACTTAAAATAGTTAAGGTTAAACGTTACGTACGTTATAATCTATGCATTCACAGATGGCGCCAATTAAATTATTTTCGGTTTTTAATACTTTTTGCACGTTTTGCTTTAAAATATTGAGGTGAATTAATTGTTTGCACCCGTACATATTTAATATGAATATAAATAAGTAGTTTTGTCCATAAACAAACTCAAATCTTTCAGGAGAGGCTGAAAAATACAAATTTGTGGCGGTGACTCAATCCAATATTGTATTTTTCAGCCTTTCTTGAAATATTTATGTTTATTTATGGACAAAACTATTTATTTATACTCATATTAAATGTGTACTGGCGTAAACAATTAGTATTAAAAACCTAAAATAATTTAATTGGCGCCATCTAGATCATCGCCATCAGCGTAGATTATAACGTACGTGACGTTTAACCTTAACTATTTTAAGTTTTTAAGCTCTTGAAAAAAAGTGTGTAACATATTTTTGAAGATAATATCTAGACGCGTTTAACGGTAACGCTGTAACGGAAATTATATGAAATTCCCTCGATAGAATAAAATCACGAAGTATGCTCCGAAAAACCGAAAAACTCCTGGGTGACTCAATGCTCCAAAATTCTTCAGAGAAACGGCCTGGATGAAGGCGATACCCAGAACAGAAAAAATTACAACCTGAGGACGAGAAGAGGTGACCCCATCAGCCTACCTAGGCAATTAGTTGGGACAGCGCAAGGAAGAAGAAGAAGACGAAGTATGCTCCGAAAATTATTACGAAAACGAAAATTATTGAAAAAATTTACCATGTTTATTTAAATGATACTTAAGACCCCTTCCACGAGATTTTTGCTCTATTTTAAATGAGTTGTGATTTATTAAACATTTTCACAAGTTTCGCTTCAATTTTTTCGTTTTAAATATTAGCGAGCTCTCTCCAACAAATATTACATATCTCTCCAACTTCTTCTTTTTGAGCGCGGATGCGGCGACTTAAGATTCAAAAATTATTTTTAAGTTGTTATGTTGGTAATAATAATAACCAGCTGTCAGATGCTAATAGTTGGCAGGTCTGTCGCGTCACTTGATGTATAACCTTGAACTTGTCAACAGTGTCAATAAACGTCTTACATATGAATCAGTTTCTGTGTTTAATTACTAACCTCAAACATTATAATTGGCGACGAGGAAAATCAGTTTATCAGTTAAAACGTGTGTTAATAGTATTAACAGTGATTTCGCCGTGGAAAAAACATTTTTTTCAACATGTCGAGTAGTACCTTGCCAGTGCCTCATTTCGAACCAGATTGCGAAAGTTTCAATATGTTTTTGGAACGCATACAAATGTATCTAAAAATTATTAATATCGCAGAGAAAGAAAAAATTGGATATTTGTGTATATTGATCGGTGCGGAGAAATTTAAAATTTTAAAAATCTAGAAGATTTAACCTTCAACGATATTGTAACAACACTGAAGAGTAAATATGAAGAAAAAAGGTGTACAATTGGGCAAAGATATAAATTTTATAACCGGAATCAACATTCTAACGAAGGAATCGATGATTATATTACCGATATAAAAAGTTTGTCAATATCATGCAATTTTGGTGCTTTTCTAGACCAAGCTCTGGGAGATAAATTGGTGCGTGGTTTAAAAGACGATACAATGACTAGAAGATTACTATCTGAAGACGAATCGTTATCTTTTGAGAAAGCAAAATTAATTGTCAAAAATATTGAGACAGTAAGCCACAGCTCAGAGCAAATTTTACACAAAGAAAATGTTACATCGGAAATCTGTGAAGTCAAGTAAAAAATGTCACATAAAAAAACATGTCATGTCTCAAAGGATCGCCCTTCACGTCAGAATAGTCCTAGTAGGCGATTTCATCAGGGTGAAAGGACTGGATTCAAGGGTCAAAGGAGTTCAAGGTCATCAAGTCAGCTGACATCTCCATCACGTCAAGGGTCCAGAAGATGCAAGAGGTGTTTTATAACTCATCAACCGGAGTTATGTCCTTCAAAAAAGTGGAAATGTTACAAGTGTAATATTTACGGGCATACGTCGAAATTTTGTCCAAACGCAAAATCAATCATCAATCACGTAAAATGTGTCAATAATGTAAATGTATTAAATATGTCAGTGTCTGATACAGCGAAAATTAATTTAACTGTAAATGGTATCAATATGTCTTTTATGATTGACACAGGAAGTTCTTCGACATTAATAAGTAACAAAATGTATTTAAAAATTTTCAAAACTTGTCAGTTAAGTCAATTCTACGGTAATTTGTTCACAGCAAATAGTCAAAATTTATTTTGTTTTGGATTTTTTATGGCAAAAGTAAATGTTGTGGATTCTAATGTTGTAATGGATTTACCAGTATTGGTTATAAAAAATCTGTCGTCTGATGCTATTCTGGGTAGAAATTGGTTAAAAGTGTTTGATCCATCTTGGGAAAATACTTTCATAAGTTCTTTAATGTCAAATATGCATAATAATACTGTAAATTCAGTGTCTGTCAGTGAGAAAAATAAAACAAATATTGTTAAAAAATTGTCACAAAAATATTTTAATTCTTTTTCGATTACTAATAACGATTTACCAATTAAAGAATTTTCTGTGAATTTAAGTTTAAAAAATAATGCTACTCCTGTTTTTCACAAAGCATATGAAGTTCCTTATGCACTTCGTGCTGAAGTATGCCAAGAGCTAAGTCGTCTTGAAAGCGAAGGCATTATTTCAAAAGTTAAATATAGTAGTTGGTCTTCTCCAATAGTTTGTGTACCTAAACAAAATGGAAAATTACGTTTATGTGCAGATTTGAAATCTACAGTCAATCCACAATTGAGAATTGATCAATATCCTATTCCACGTCCAGAGGATATTTTTAATAAATTTTCAGGTTGTCAAGTATTCTGTAAATTAGATTTAACAAACGCATATTTACAATTGTCTGTGTCAGATTCTAGTAAAGAATTACTTACAATTAATACATGTAATGGTTTATATGTCTATAATCGTTTAACTTATGGATTGTCATCGGCTCCTGCCGTTTTTTCAAATGGTAATTGATACAGTTTTGGATGGCATAAAAAACTGTGCTGCATACATTGATGATATTTGTATAGGTGGTAAAGACGAGAAGGAGTGTTCTGATACTTTCGATGAAGTTTTGTCAAAATTAAATGAGTTTAATATAAAAATTAATGTGTCAAAAAGTGAATTTTTTGTGAATTCTTTCGAATTTTTAGGTTTCACTTTGTCAGGTCAAGGCAAAAGTCCGTCTTTGTCGAAAGTTGAGAAAATTAAGTCTACTGGGTGTCCAGAAAATATTACTCAACTAAAGTCATATTTGTCAATGTTAAATTTTTATAGGAATTTTATTCCTATGTGTCCTACAGTGCTTGAACCACTTCATAATTTATTAAGAAAAAATGTAAAATGGTGTTGGTCTGATGAATGCGAAAAGGCATTTGTAAATAGTAAGTCTCTTTTGTCAGATGTTAGTTTTATTTGATCCGTCAAAACCATTGTGTCTTACAGTCGATTCCAGTGCATACGGTGTCGGTTGTGTCTTAAGTCATGTCATAAAGAATCAAGAATTTCCTATAGCTTTTGAGTCTGCAACATTAAATTCAGCTCAAAGAAATTATAGCCAATTGCACAAGGAAGCCCTTGCTATTATTTTTGGAATTAAGAAATTTCACAAATATTTAATTGGTCGTCATTTTACGATATATACTGATCATGCTCCATTGTTGTCTTTATTTGCTGAAAACAAAAAAGTCCCCGTTTTAGCAGCATCACGTCTTATAAGATGGTCTATAATATTGTCTGCGTACAATTATAAATTGGAATATAAAAAAGGATTGAAAATTCCTCAAGCAGATGTAATGTCACGTTTGCCAAGTAAACAACAATTCAATACTGAGGAATGTAATTTTGTATTCATTCTACACCTTTAATTCCATTCTCAGAAGTTGAAAGTCATTCTGAAAAAGATGAAACATTATGTAAAGTCATTAAGTATGTTTCAATCGGTTGGATTGAAAACTTGTCAAGTCCAGAAATTAAAAAATATTTCAAGTTTAAAAATTTACTGTCAGTCAAAGGAAAATGTCTTTTATTTGGTGACAGAATTGTAATACCAGAATCTCTTAAGTCCAAAGTCCTAAATTTAATACATTATGGTCATCCTGGTATAGTCAGATCAAAAATTCTTGCTCGTTCATATGTATGGTGGTTAGGTATGAATCAAGATATTGAAGATGTTATTTCTAGATGTGAAATGTGTCAGTCTGTACAAAATGCTAACAAAAATGTACGTCATAGTTGGCCTATTGCTGAAAGTTCATGGGAAAGAGTCCATTTGGATTTTTTTGATTTAAAAGGTTCAAAATACTTATTAGTTTGCGACTCATATTCAAAGTGGGTAGAATGTTTTTACATGAAAAATACTAAATATTCGGATTTGTTATCTAAATTAAGTGAAGTTTTTTCCAGATTCGCTTTTCCGAAAACTATTGTTTGTGATAATGGTCCCCCATTTTCATGCAAAGAATTTTCTATTTTTTGTAAAGAAAAATCAATTAAATTATTATTTTGTCCGCCGTATAATCCCGAGTCAAATGGATTAGCGGAACGGTCTGTTCAAACTTTCAAAAAAATATTAATTAAATGTATGTTTTCGAAAAATTCTAAATTTTTATCGCCAGCTCAACGTCTAATAGATTGTCTGTATAGTTATCGTTCCACTCCTACTTCTGTTACGGGTGTATCTCCAATGGCTAAAATATTTTCATATGAGCCACGTACACCACTACATATTTTGTCAGAAGAAAGTCATCACTTTTCAATCTAATCTTTCATTTGTTAACCACATAACAGAAATCTCTAATAAGGCCTTAAAAATGTTGGGATTTATAACTAGGCTAACTAGAAAATTTAACAATATTAAGTGTATAAAACTTTTATATTTTGCATATGTTAGAAGTCAACTTGAATACAATTCTCCCGTCTGGAACCCATATTACAATATACATGTACAAGCTGTTGAAAGAATACAAAACAAATTCTTACGTTTTCTTAATTTTAAAATGGGTATTCCAGCAATTATGTTGAACTACAATACTATTTTGAATGATATGAATATGCTCAAATTGTCAGACAGAAGAACTTTCACTGACTTGGTATTTCTGTATAAAATTCTAAATGATTTAGTTGACAGTCCGATATTGCTCGAATTGATAAGCTTCCGGATTCCAATACGTAATACTAGAAGTCAGGATTTATTTCAGTGCAGTAATTCTGGAACTAACTACCATATGTATTCCTCTTTGCCCAGAATACTAATGGAGGGAAACAAGTATACCAAGTCAGTGGACATCTTCAATTTATCTTTAAACAAATATAAAATATTGTTACGAAGGCAGTTCAGTTATGTACAATAAATACTGTGTATTTCTTACTATTCATATGTAAAAGCCCCGAAAAAGGGCGTTAATAAATAAATAAATAAATAAATAAATAAATAAATAAATAAATGTCAATAAAAGTAAACAATCACAAAATGTCAAACAATCAACAAAAAATGCATTGAAAGAATTTAAAGAAAATGATAATGTTTTGGTCTATTTAAGACATGTGAAAGGTCCTATGAAATGGTTTCAGGGAACTGTTAAGTTGAAATTAAGTTCATGGGTGTATCTAATTCAATTAATCGGAGGAGAGGTGAAAAAGGTTCATGTTAACCAAATAAAAAAAAAGTTGTAAAAAAAGGAGGAAAGGATGTTGTATAAAATTCAGACCTTTAAAAATCGAATTTAGCCAGGACTCACACCTCTCGAGATCCACGTAAAAACATTAGGTGAGAACTCTCATAGTTAGTTAGCTAAATTATCAACAGATGTCCGGAAGGTACAAAACTGTGACTAGCCAAGGAAATTTTCTATAAATGACGGTTTTTAAAAAGGATCTACCTCTTTCCTCTTCGTCGCTTCGCTGAAACTACATCTAATTACTAACTCCTTGGTCTGTCTCGGGTAGTTTTGTATCTTCCGATTATAAAAAATGTAATTGGAAATAGAACGAAATAAATCAAGAGTTCCTTAGAATTTGTCCTGAAGATGAGTCTTTATTTTACCGGTTCCTTACCTTAAAACTTTACATTTGATCCTACGAGTCGGATAGTTTAACGCGAGTGATTAAATTAATAAAAAAGAACCAGCACTGAAGAAGGAACCAGAAATGCAGCCAGAATCCATCAAGCAGATTCCAGCATCCAGAAGACATCACGATAAAAAGGGCAAGTGACCAATCCATTCCATACTACCCACCTTACCATAAAAATCCTAAAAAAAAAAAAAAAAAAGAAAGCAAAAAATTTAATGACATCAATATTGTGCATTTCTCATAAAAAAAATTGTTGCAAGCCGGTATGAACAAGTTTACAAAAAAATAACACGACATTGCAGCCGGCAATTAGATTATCGCAAAAAACTACAACAATGTTATAAATTCCGGGATTAATGGAAACTTTCTCCGAAATAATTATTTGAATCAACCGCGAAGCCGATAAAACAGTTTGTTGCTAATAATACTCTATGGGCGAAATTTAACGGCTTGTCGATTATCGCAGATCGTGTTGTGACGGATTGAGAAGTTGTCAGTGGTTATTACAGGATTAATAGTTTTAAACGGTTATTGTGATAAAATAATTGGATAACTCTGTAAATTGTAAGTACCTGATTTGATAAAAATGGATTTAAAAACGCTAATCGGTAAAAGGGGAATCTGTAAGGGGAAAGTCACGAGATTCAGAGAATTTTTAAACAAAATTTCGTTGACACAAAGTGAGCTAGGATTACGTATAAAACATTTCGAGCTTTTAATGGATCAATTCGAGGAAATTCAAGGTAATATAGAAGCCTTATCTCCCGATGAGGGCGATCAAGAAAGGGCGAGCTTTGAAAACGATTATTTTGATGTTTTATCCAACGCTAAAGAGAGGTTAGGTTCGGACCATTCCGCAGGCAAAACAAACAACAACATTAAACTGCCGATAATAGAGTTACCAAAATTTAAGGGTGATTACTGCGAATGGATAGAATTCCGAGATGCGTTTATATCTTTAGTAGACAGTAATTCTAACCTAGATGCCGTTCAAAAATTTTATTATTTGCGTTCTTGTCTAAAAGGGGAAGCGCTTAAGCTTATAACAGCATTGCCAATGCAAGTTGACAACTATTTAATGGCCTGGGAGATGCTCACGGACAGATACGAAAACTCAAAAATAATTATAAATAATCATGTAAACGCGTTGTTTAAATTACCGGACTTAAAAGCAGAAAATCACGTCGCAATAAGAAGCCTATTGGACGAGGCACAGTTGCATTTAAAATCGCTAAATAAATTAAATATAGCTACGAAAAATTGGGATGTAGTATTGATTTATTTGTTATCAAACAAGCTAGATTCAAATACAAGGGCTCATTGGGAACAATACCCAACAAAAAACAATCTACCTACCTACGAAGAATTGATTAAATGTTTGTATACAAGGGCCCAAGTATTAGAGGCCTCATCAAATAACGAAAAAAGAATTAATCCGGGAAAAACGAATCCGCATAATTATAAAAAGGAAGCTATGGTTTCATTTTCTGCACAAAAATTAAAATGTTTACATTGCAACGATAATCATAAGATTTATTATTGCCGCAAATTTTTGGAATTGAAGCCAAAAGAACGAATTGATAAAATACACAAATTAGGCGCTTGTTTAAAATGTTTAAACTTCGGTCATAAATTAAAGGATTGCAAATCAAAATTTAATTGCCGTAAATGCGATGGCGTAAATCACAATACGTTACTTCATTTTAAACAAGAGGAGGAATCAAAACACGAAAGGGCATCAACATCTTCCGCGAAGGAAGCGCCTTTGGTAACAAATCATGCCGCGAAGGTAGAACCAAATTTCGTGTTATTGTCCACTGCCATCATCAACATAAAGGACGATGCCGGACAATCAATTCAAGCAAGAGCTCTATTAGATTCTGGGGCACAAACTAATTTTATAAGTAAGGAATTTGCAAAGAAATTGAAATCAAAAGAGAAAAGGGTCAACATTCCTGTTACGGGAATCCACAATAAGATTTTAAATATAAAATATAAAGTGGAATTCAATATAACTTCAAGCTATTCTGAATATAAAAGGAATATAGAATGCCTGATAATACCTGAAGTGACCAGTAACCTGCCACAAATTTCCTTTCAGAGAAAAGACGCGGGGATCCCTAGCGGTCTCCAATTAGCAGATCCGAACTTCAACATTACCAGCCCAATAGATCTGCTACTGGGAGCGGAGGTGTTCTGGGAAGTCTTGCATACCGATCGAATGAGAATTGGAGATGCTGGACTCACGCTACAAAGGACCGAGCTAGGATGGCTTGTCGCTGGACCTATCTCCACTCCGAAACCAAAAAGGCCAGTAAATTCCTGTAATTTATCCTTAAATTTATTGCATAAGCAATTAGAAAGCTTTTGGAAAATAGAAGAACTAGCTCCTGTAAAACATAGAAGCCACGAAGAAAGAGCATGTGAAGAGAGCTTCTTACGCACGCATGAAAGAGATGAGAAAGGACGTTTTGCGGTAAGATTACCGCTGCGGCCCAATATTAATCAAATGGGTGAAACCCTAAAGGTGGCTGAAAAAAGATTCTATAATATGAAAAAAAAATTTCTTGCCAATAAGGACCTGATGCTAGATTATAAAAAATTCATGAAAGAGTATCAGGAATTGGGGCATATGACGCTGTGCGAAGCACCGCCAAAAGATAAAATTTATTATTATTTGCCACACCATGCAGTGATGAAGGAGTCTAGCACGACAACCAAAACCAGGGTCGTGTTTGACGGATCAGCCAAGTCATCAACCGGTATATCATTAAACGACGCCCTCATGGTAGGGCCAGTTTTACAAAAGGATTTATGTGCGCAATTATTATTTTTCAGAAAGCACCAGTATGCATTAACTGCCGACATCGAGAAGATGTATCGTCAAATATTGGTGCAGCCTGAGGATAGAGATTTGCAGCGCATAGTCTGGAGGGACTCTCCGGAAGAAGAAATCCGACACTATCAACTCAATACTGTTACCTACGGTTTGGGACCATCATCCTTTCTGGCTACCAGATGCTTGGAACAGTTAGGAACAGAAAATCAAGAAGCATACAGAAAGGTCAGTCGCATCCTCAAATACAACTTTTATATGGATGATTTGATAACTGGCGACGAAAATGAGGCAGATTGTCTCACTATTAAGCAACAGTTGAGCAGCATTTTGGCATCTGCTGGCATGAATTTACGAAAATGGCGATCAAATTTACCCTCTATAAGTTCGAAACCAGAGAGTGATACAGATATGATTATTACTGATAACCCCAAGGAAAAGAAAATTCTAGGGTTGTCATGGAATAATCAGCAGGACTATTTTCAGTACATTGTAGAGCCCTTAGAAGCCTGCGTTAAAAGCAAACGCCAAATGTTATCATGTATCGCCTCTACCTTTGACCCATTGGGACTGATAGGCCCAATAACTTTAGTCGCAAAACTGATAATGCAAAGTTTGTGGCAAACTAAGATTCAGTGGGACGAAGATGTTCCATCTGAACAGATGAATGCGTGGAATTCATACATAAATGAATTACCTCTTTTAAATAATTTAAAAATACCGAGAAAGGTAATTTGCAAACATCAAGTTAAACTGCATCTGCATGGATTCTGTGACGCCTCGGAGAGGGCCTATGCAGCATGTATATATATAGTGTCTACTGATGAATCGGGAAACACAACTTCTTATTTAGTCACATCAAAATCAAGGGTGGCACCGTTGAAAAGCATATCACTACCAAAGCTGGAGCTTTGTGGTGCTGTTTTACTCACAAAATTAGTGAACTATGTCAAAATAGCTATGAACTTAAATGAAATAGATACAACCTACTGGTGCGATTCCATGATAACGCTATTCTGGATTCGTGGACAGCCAGCAAGGTGGAACACATTTGTGGCCAATAGGGTAGCTGAAATCCAAGAGTCCAGTCAACCCGCACAATGGAAACACGTAAGATCGGAGGATAATGCGGCGGACGTTTTATCCAGAGGCGCGACGGTGTCGCAGCTACTAAAGTCTGACATTTGGTGGCATGGACCCACCTGGTTGATTTCAGGCGATTACCCGATTACCAGCAGTGAAGTTACGCCGTTGGATCTACCAGAAGAAAGATTAAAACTAACTTTAATTTCAGCCGTAAAACAGGATTGGGAAATATTTTCCAGATACTCTTGCTTAACCAAATTGCAAAGGGTGACAGCTTATATTTTAAGATTTATATTTAATTGCAGAAATTCTTTGTCCAGGCGTAGCGGAGCACTAACTGTTTACGAATTGGAGAATTCACTTCACTTATTAATATCTCGTGCACAATGTTTTGCATTCCCCGAAGAGACGAGGGCCTTACAAGCCGGGGTAAATGTAAAGAATAGTAGTAGGTTAAAGTCATTAAATCCTTATTTGTTTAAGGATTTAATCCGGGTGGGGGGTAGGTTGTCCAACGGAAAAATGATATCGGAAAGCCAACAGCACCCCATAGTACTACCATCACATCATAAACTAAGTGAGCTTATTGTCAGGCACTACCATTATTTATATTTACATGCAGGAACGCAGGCATTGTTAGCGTTATTAAGAATGAAATACTGGCCGATTATGGGTAAAAATTTAATTAAAAAGGTTCTCAGATACTGTATTATATGTTTTAGATGTAACCCGAAAACAGAGCAACAACTGATGGCGGACCCACCTGCCGAACGAATAACGGAAGGTCGCGCATTTCAATCATCAGGCGTGGATTTCTGCGGCCCCATTTTGATCAAATCAGGTGTTAGCCGTAAGACTCACAGCGTAAAATCTTATATATGTCTATTTATATGTATGGTAACCAAAGCAATACATCTGGAACTAGTAATGTCTTTAAGCACTGATAGCTTCTTAAATGCGTTTAAACGTTTCATCTCGCGAAGAGGGAAACCCAGTAAAATGTTTTCAGATAACGCCACTAATTTTAGGGGCGCGAATAATGAATTAAGGGAAATATATGAATTTTTGGAAAATTCAAATGAAAAAATTGATAAATACTTAGCCAATTTATCTATTCGCTGGAAATTCATACCAGCAAGGGCCCCGCACTTCGGGGGACTTTGGGAGGCAGGGATCAAATCAGTAAAATATCATTTGAAAAGGGTAGCAAACGTTTCACTATTAACATATGAGGAATTCAGTACTGTATTATGTCAAATTGAATCATGCTTGAATTCCCGTCCCCTCTGTCCGCTGTCCAATGACCCCAAAGACCTAAAACCTCTCAGTCCTGGTCACTTTCTCATTGGAACGAGTTTAGCAGCGATCCCGGAGCAGAATTTGCAGAATGTAGCAGTCAATAGATTGAATCATTACCAAAAATTAAACCAACTAATACAGTCTTTTTGGTCGAGGTGGCGCAAAGAATACTTGGCTGAGCTGCAGACCCGGACGAAATGGACTGGCAACAACCAAAGGCAGCTGCAACCAGGCCAGATGGTCATTCTGAAGGAAGACAACGAACCTCCTTGTTTTTGGAGGCTAGGACGAGTGCACGCTGTACATCCCGGGCCTGATGGAAGAGTACGAGTGGCTACCATCATCACAGCACAGGGAACGGTCCAGAGGGCAATATCAAAACTATGCCTGCTTCCAATTGAGGACAACAAATGTGAAGACCATCTACCCGAGATGGACCAGGGAGAATAAGAAGCGACCCAGTAGCGCCAACACAGTGTGGCGCCCCCAAGCAAGACATAATAACCAGAATAACCAGATTCTATAACCAGACTTTAAATTAATAAAAAGTACAAATAAAAGCGAAAAACAATAAAAAATTAATGAAAAAATGCAAATAAAAGTGTAAAACAATAAAAAGGCAAAATGAATAAAGGTGGTGGAGGTCGTGACCTCTTGTGAAACTCGTGTAAAAAGAAAAACCAGATTGAGTGAAAATTAAAGGTTATAAGCTAACCAAAATAATAATAATAATTAAAAAAAAAAAACACTGCAAGTGCCCACATATATTTAATTTTAGACATTTAATAATATTTACAATAAAATTGGCTGTCCTGGAAGGAAGACCTGGTCCCGTCCTCATTGTATTGTGTTTGTCCTAAAATTGAATGTGTAATTTATTGTTATAACTCTTTGATTTAATTTTTAACTTTGAATTTTTAGCTAGAGCATGTAAATATGAAATTGTTAATTGCACAATTTAATCTGGGGTGAAATAGTTAAAGTAAAAAAAAATTTGTTAGCTATTTTTAGTATTATAAGTAGTATATTTTTTGTTCATTTTAGTTTAATAAAAAACTCATTCCTCACCGTTTTTTGGCTGGGAATATGTATAAAATTCAGACCTTTAAAAATCGAATTTAGCCAGGACTCACACCTCTCGAGATCCACGTAAAAACATTAGGTGAGAACTCTCATAGTTAGTTAGCTAAATTATCAACAGATGTCCGGAAGGTACAAAACTGTGACTAGCCAAGGAAATTTTCTATAAATGACGGTTTTTAAAAAGGATCTACCTCTTTCCTCTTCGTCGCTTCGCTGAAACTACATCTAATTACTAACTCCTTGGTCTGTCTCGGGTAGTTTTGTATCTTCCGATTATAAAAAATGTAATTGGAAATAGAACGAAATAAATCAAGAGTTCCTTAGAATTTGTCCTGAAGATGAGTCTTTATTTTACCGGTTCCTTACCTTAAAACTTTACAGATGTTATGTTGGTAATAATAATAACCAGCTGTCAGATGCTGATAGTTGGTAGGTCTGTCGCGTCACTTGATGTATAACCTTGAACTTGTCAACAGTGTCAATAAACGTCTTACATATGAATAAGTTTCTGTATTTAATTACTAACCTCAAACATTATATAAGTGTTTGGTAAGGCAAATTTGACAGTAGGTCCGTCCAATACACCGGGTCGCGAGTCGCAATTCGTGCGCAAGAATCTGAATATATTTTAGGGTATTTTATCGTCTTAAGTATTTCTGTACTGTGTGGAAACGTGGACACTTAGAGCCAGCGAAAGAAATCGGATAGATGCTCTCGAAATATGGTGCTGGAGAAATATGCTCAGGATTCCATGGACAGCCAGACGTACAAATGTGTTCATTCTGGAAGAGCTGGGCATTCACAATAGGCTTTCAACTATCTGCCTACAACATATCTTAAGAAATTTTGGACCCGTTGCTCGCAAAACTCAGGACTTCAACTTGGTGAAAATCATTGTCACTGGCAAAGTGTTTGTTAGAAGAAGCAGAGGAAGGTCAATAATGTGCTGAAGTGACCAAGTTATCACTGGCGTGTGGCAAGTCCGCAGTTCCCACGTAGCGCAAGATCGCAAGGAGTGGAAGGGTCTTGTCCACCATAGAAATTGGAGTAAGGGTCACAATACTCAGCAATGAGGAACCGACTTGAGTAGAACCTATCTTGAAAAACACCTACCACATCCATTCCAGTGAATTCGAAAACGAAAATTATTATTTTCCAATTTAAATATGTATTACATGGGTACTTCGCACACCCTTGAAATATCTCAGGTAGTCTGAATTCTCGACAAATCATTATCAATTTTGAAAAGGTTAGATTAGATTAGAATTGGTTAGCTGGTTTTGGCATACGGGTGGGTACTGCGACCCCTTTCCAGTCATTAAACAAATTGTAATGTTGTAACTAAAACAGTGTTAACCCCTCAGACCTCGTGTTTTTTTTTCGGAAGGTCAAAATATTTTCGCTTTGCAACAAAATCAAAATAAATGGAAAATTTCTGAACACATCCGAAAACTAAAACTGTTTTTTGAGGCTTTGTCATCTTTGTAGATGCTGTGTGGAGGGTCTTTTTGAGGAAAGGAAAGAGTGAACATGGGTCTTGAAGAGACCCATATTGTAGGAGGGAGGAAACACAGAGGCCGGCAAATCGTTCCACAGCCGAGCCGTTGAACTCAAGAACGAGTCATAGAAACAACCTATTGAAAGGTATTGAAATACTCTTTCAAATTTTATAGGTAAGTCTTAGTAAAAATGTAATTTTTTAGATAATATAAATTTTTTAAAGCAAACATAAAAATAGCTCACCTTAAATTTTTTCTACTTAAAATGACTGATAACGAGAAAAATAAAAACACGCTCATATTTTTTAGGCAAAAGTATTATAAACGTAATCGTCAACTCACTTTTTTGTTATTCCATGTAAAAATTATTAATAAAAAATTCTCAAAGTTTCTGTTTTTCAATTTGCGGTCGGAAACTTTGGTTTCATAAAGGTGAACATTTTAATTTATTTCTCGTTACTTTTAGATTTTAATATAAAGCGAGGTGTTTTTTCTTTGAAACACCGTTTAGATCATATTTCAAAACGTAATAGTAAGGGAGACACAACGATTTCAATGAGACCTACATATATGAGCTATTTTAAAACCGAACAAATTAGCCAGAGAGGTTAAGTGGTTAACCCTGGTGTAACACCATCATTCAGAATTGAATCCTTACTTGAAAGTATCGCCCTGGTGTAAGACCACCATTCAGAATTGAAACGTTGCTTGAAAATGGCTTTAGCCGTGTTTAGTGGCCAGATCTGAATAGCCAGGTACTTCCCAACCTTCCTCTTCCTCACCTCCTTCCCCTCCCCACTACCTTCAGCCTCACAACATACCAAAATTGCGGATGTCATAGTCGCACTGGCTCCAGATGGTTGGGAGCAGTTGAGACTCTTGTGCGATATTCAGATAAAATAATTTATATTATAAGCAAGTAGGAACCTTTAGCGGTTTTTTGCTCAGTATGCTTACCGAATGCGCGTATAAGTATGTCGTATTTTGTTATTACCGCATCCTCCTTCGGGGAGTCGGAATTATTATTAGGTAGTAAAAATATAAATTTGTATATCAGATTTTCACTTAACACTGCAGATATATGTATGTCGACTTGTGTGCTATACATATGTATGTGGTTGTGCGGTCGTTTATCCTCTTTGCATACTTTCTTGAAGAAATAATATTTTTGGGGACCATCTGTTCGAGGGATCAACTGTTGGGGGGGATCAACTGTCAGCGGGCCAATTGTGGCCGAATAAAATGCCATAGAACCGGTAGAAATAGTTCGCACATATGGCACATAAGTTAGCCAAGTTCAAATTGTTGTCAAGCACATCCACATTGTTGAAGTATTTGCTGACACGACTATGTAAACTTTGTATTGAGTAATGCAAACTATAGTTGGAATGATATGTATGTAGGTACATAAAATGATAATGTTTGTCTTGTTGTTCGTGTATGTACTTGTAGGTTTATTTATTGCAGGAGTTCAATAATAGATTTTAGAGTTCAATAATTTTTAATAAAAAGGTAAGGTCGTTTATTTAGTTATAAAATATTAAATTTTTAACTTGAAAGCTGAGGTTCGGGACTGTCATTGTGCCCGTGTTGCTAGTGTTCTAGGTTTAACCATAACCATTGTTGATCATTGAAAGATAGTAGATACGTTTTTCAATATGAACATATCTTTGGATTTATAGAGCGAATGCAAATTTTATAAGTAGAAAATTAATTCACTTCCCCATATCCAATCGAGCTGAAACTAGACTTGTCGTCGACGACAATGCATTATACTAATGTTGTTACTAATGTTGGCACTCAGGCAGACACACGCGCGCAGATACGGGGCATGTTATCTTTTTTGGATGTACCTACAAAAACATTTTCAAATAACGATTTCAACGTGTTACGACGTTTTCTGTTTGTAGCATTCATAGACGAATAAATATGGTTAAGGTAGGAACATACTGGATTGACATACGCTACGTAGGCGATACATTTCTATATCTGGACTACTTACAATCCATACTTTATCCATGGAAATAGATGCCCTAGAATCACACTTGTTGCGATGCATGTGGCCACTGTCATTCTGAAGCATCTATTTCCGTAGAAAATGTGTGGATTGTAAGTAGTACAGATATCATACTGGGTCGCTTACTTAGCGTACGTCGTCCCAGCATATTCTTACCATTATACTTTTAGTGTGTAACTCAAAAATGCTGATTTCGAATTTACCTAGTTGTTGTTATTACTCCACGATATGTTCAGTTGATTCCGCTTAATTGGGACACATCGGGATCCAAACATTTTGTCCCGAATAAGCGGCTGTCCCAAATAAGCGGCTGTCCAATAAACGAAGTATAAGGGAGGGAAAAAATTAATGTTTCTTGCTTTTTTTTAAATGTATACATATTAAATTTTTTCGAATTTTCTCGAATGCGTTTTTAAGGTTTATAAAATAAACTAGCAGACCCTGTACCTGTTGCTGTGGCTAACGCCATCTACTGACAAGGCCAAAACCCAACATTTATAACCATCGCCATCTGTTAATTTTCATACATATCAACTCCACACCGCCCGCATGCCAGCCCGCTCCCTTTATTTATACAGGGTGTAACAGGACGTATCCGAGGGATTTTACCGTACCGAGCATTTTTGGAGTAAAAAATGTAGTTGTCATTTTGATGTCCGACGATATATTTTTTTCTATTAAAAACAAAAAATAAGTTTTTCAATTACTCCGCGCTACTGTACCCATCGTTATGCGAATTATCGCGTTCCGTCCATGTGCGAGCGATACGCGCTGTCTCGTGTAGTAAATACGCTGTTAGAACGAGACGCAACACTTATCAAGTGTCCGTTAGACTATAAACGCTTTATTTTTTAACTAGTCAGTTGCGACATGTGATAGAAAAATATTTTTATTGTTTTTAATAGAAAAAAATGTCATCGGACACCAAAATGACATGTACATTTTTTATTACAAATATGCTCAGAAATCGATGGTTGAAATCCCTCGGGTACGACCTGTTACACCCTGTATATTTCCACCAATTTACACAAAATCTTGACAAATTATATACCTAAAACCCTTCCTCGTGAATCACTCTATCTATTGATGAAAACTGAATGAAAATCCGATGCGTAGTTGTGCGCAAGCGCGTAAGCACAGAGACAGCGGGAGCGACTTCATTTTATACTATGTAAAAATTATGATTATATACAGAAAAAATATTTTGTATTAACTGTAGGCACAAATTTCGCGTAATACCTCCTTTGTGAAATAAATAAAATTTTACACAGGAGTAAAAAGACATTTTAACGTGGTAGCATGAACGGAGACTTCCGTTTATTTTTATTTATTGTTTACATTAATAATCATTATTTATATAATTAAATATTATTTGAAAGTCCACCTTCATATTCCTGCTTCAAAATTATTTCCTTTCTCTCTCCTCGAAAATATATATTTTTGTCACATTATTAATTTATTTGTAACCCCACCCTGAAAAAATTGCACCTACTCTCTTTACCTAAGCCGCATTCCTTACATCCTTCTTATCTCAAATTCGTCTACTGAGACAGGTTTTGTAATGACATCAGATCGTAATTTGTCCCAATTAAACGGAATTGTGTCCTAGATAACCGAATTAAATTAGTATGAGTTTCTTTATTTGTGTTCTGTTCCATGGGTTTTGTCCCAAATAACTAGCTAACCCAAATAAACAGGTGCACCAAATAAGCGGAGTCTATTATAAAAATATGATCAATATTACAAGAAGGAGGAGGAAAGGAAGGAAAAAATGTACATTGATTAACAATACGCATTAGCCATGTTTTGATGACTTAGCAGGGGTGCCGGGTTCATCGGGTGAGGTATATATGTTGGTACGTTGGATGAGGTATGTTGTCATCGTATGACATCGGGTGAGGTATGTTGGTACGTTGGATGAGGTATGTTGACGTTGTATGACATCGGGTGAGGTATGTTGGTACGTTGGATGAGGTATGTTGACGTCGTATGACATCGGGTGAGGTATGTGGGATTTACCTGCCCACCAGCTGCGCGGGTCGATTGATAGAGGTCGATTTAAAGAGACCCTGTGACCACTCCAGCTGGTCTTTTTCGAGGTAACTGGACAACTCAGAATGAAATCAACTCAATTCCTCCTTTGAAAAGTCAGTAAAAGTAAAGAAAAAAAAAATTTGAAATTGCTAATAAGTTACTTTAGGTTAGGGTTATGGGGTATTTTTCAACAATTTTTTTTTTCATAGCTTCTAATGAATTTTCAGAGAGGTGTTGAGTTGACGTGATTCTGAGTTGGCATTGAACCATTTTTCGACCCATCGTCTTGTACAGTAGCGGGAGGGATGAATGGACACACTGACCTCTGGATTCTTGCCCACCCTACATACCCGCTTCCTTCCCTGATCATCCTCTCCTTTTTTTACATGAATACCGCACAAGAGTCCCAACTGCTCCCGTCTGAGCCAGTGGGACTATGGTATCCCCAATTGGGGTGTGTTGTGAGGCTGAAGGCAGTGGGGAGGGGAAGGAGATAGGGAAGAGGAAGGTGGAGAAGTACCTGGCTATTCAGATCTGGTCAACAAACACGGCAGAAGCCATTTCAAGCAACGTTTCAATTCTGAATGTTGGTCTTACACCAGGGCGATACTGAGAGTATCTTCCACTCTGGAATGTGCCGCAAATATACTATATATTATTTTAAATGAATAAATTGTGAAATACACAAATTAATCAAATAAAATTTATTTGCCACGCCGGGATTCTATCCCGCGACCTTCCCTTAAAAAAACCCACCACACGTCATCCCCAAAGATGTCATTGGCCCTGATTTTAAAACACCCCTCTTACCCTTTTCATTCCCAAAACTTCCTCCCTTTCCTTTCCATAAAGAGACATCCACAAATCCAAGCATCCATACAGCATCCCCAAATAAGACCAAACCGCTTAAGGAAATTATTTTCCTTTGCGGGCTTAAATTTAAAAAAAAACTTTTCATGCACGATTGTAATGGCCTGCGAGATGAGGAAAATGGCAAAATGTGAAATAGCAAGCCAAAAATAAAATTAAAAAAGGTTGTTATGTTATATTTATTTATTTGCTTGCAACATTATCGGTAACCTTAACCTTGGGAGGTATTTTTCTCGCACATGAATAAAAACTCTTTTTCATTACAAGGTATAGTTGCCAGCTTGAAATCTCCGTTCCGGTAGAGGACCACGCAGGGACGACTTTCTGGAGTAGGTGACCAATGCCAGTCGCTGTAGCCCGCCTCCGAAAGGGTTTTACCTGGAAAGGTCAAAGAAAATACTTTAAGTAAAATGTTATCATGCCTATCCGACTTTAAAAATAATCTACAATAAATTAATAACCAGCAAGAACAAATTATAAGCAAAAATACATATTATGCTGTGTTGCACTACCTCCTTCCTTAGTCTAGAATCCGTGGTCGTCAAACTGCGGCCCGCGGGCCGCATGCGGCCCGCGACGGACATTGGTGCGGCCCGCACAAATATCTGGCGTTTTCTTTTTAAATATTTTTTTTCAAGTACAATTATACTATCCGTTTTTTTGCGGCCCGCACAAATATCTGCCGTTTTCTTTTCAACATTTACCGGCTGTTTTTTGCAGCCCGCACAAATATCTGCCGTTTTCTTTATAAATATATTTTTTTCATATACAATTAATTACACTATTCGTTTTTTTTTGCGGCCCGCTCAAATATCTGCCGTTTTCTTTATAAATATATTTTTTTCATGTACAATTAATTACACTATTCGTTTTTTTTGCGGCCCGCACAAATATATGCCGTTTTATTTTTAAATATATATTTTTTTATGTACAATTAATTACACTATCCGTTTTTTTTTGCGGCCCAAACAACCATCTGCGTTTTCTTTTTAATACATTTTTTCATGTACAATTATACTATCCGGTTTTTTGCGGCCCGCACAAATATGTGCGGTTTTCTTTTTAAATATTATGTTTTTTTCATGTACAATTATATTATCCATTTTTTTGCGGCCCGCACAAATATCTGCTGTTTTCTTTTTGAATATATATTTTTTTCGTGTACAATTAATTATATTATCCGTTTTTTTACAATTAATTATATTGTCGTTCGAGACTTTCAGGGGGGGCAGTAGAAGACCCAGAGAAAATTAGAGGGCGTAGAGATGGCACAGTGAGGGTGTAGGCCGTGTAGGTAGGTAAAAAAATTATGGTCAAAAAAGACCAAAAAACACGCTTATCACGTACTAATAAAGCAAAATAAACTTGGTTAATTTTTGATATTTTATGTGTAGGAAGGAAGTAGCAACCCGGTACTTAAATACAAAATAAAATTGCTTTTTTAATTTGCTAAACAAAATGGTACAACACCCCCCCCCCCCCCGCGAAATCATAAGTGTGCGGCCCGCGGTGATACCTCACATCGTCCTATGTGGCCCTTGAGCAGAAAAGTGTGACGACCGCTGGTCTAGATTGTCTAGAACCTATCTACCTTGCAACACAACCCCAAACTTAAATTACATTAATTCTTTTGCCTTGAAATACTAAATACATAATTATGTAAGTAAGTATTAGATATATTGATGATACTGATAGTTCACCCCACTCTTTGGGGTAAACAAAACGAAACACAGCATAATACCACTAAACACCAAAAATAAATCACGATCATTCCTAAATTTAATTTATTTATTAATTTTGTAACCAGTGTTGTTATTATTTATTAGTCTTATCAACTCTATTTTTAAATACGATGTGTACCAGCATCGTAAGAAACCGATATAATTTTTTTTAATTACATGAATTATCTTCCCCGCGATTTGAAATTAAATATTTAAAAAAAAAATCTTACTTTATCAGTTTTCAATAAATCGGCAATCTACCACCAAATGTTAATCAACTGTGAATAATATGCATATGTGATACAAAGAGAAAAAAATAATAATAAATAAAATAAAAATGTTAAAGAACATATTTTAACCTATACCTACCAACCACCCAACTTATATTTCTTCATAAAATAAAAACAAAAAAACACCAACAAAATAAAGAAAATCTAAATGACTTTGGAAGAGCAATTGAGTGTACGATATTTTTTTTCAGTCCGTCTTTAGCCAACACAAATAAGCTCGATGGTTTGCCCACGCGAGAACATGATGCCGAATGAAATATAAAAATCACGTGACGCTTCTTGTGAATGTCTTGCACACGTGTGAATGAAAGTTCGATGATTCGGACGTAGCGCCATCTGTCATTCAACAACATAAATAATTTTATTCTGTTAGAAATACGAAAGATGGTTAAATTTGTTCATACAAATGCTAAAATTACGATAAAAAAATGGGAGGGGGCGAGAGCGGAGTGGTAGGAGGGTTAAAAATTTGGGGTTATAGGTATTTTAGATGCCAAATAAAAAAAATAAAAAAAAAATTTGTAAAAAAAATAGATTTTTATTTCTAGATAGAGACACCCTTTTCTAGACACCCTAATCACCTAGCGGTATGAAATATACTTTAAAACCTATTCTCATACCTACCAAATATACATTAATAAAATCATAAAAATCGGTCAAGTATTTTCGGAGGAGTGCGACCACAAACACCTTAACACAAGATTTTTATATACATATTGTATAAGAAGACAAAGGTGTATTTAAAAAAAAAAATACTGTGTTTAAACCAAAGATATTGAAATATAAGGAGATGGGCTATCGGCAGTATTTACTGGGTGGAACTGTACTTCCTGGTGAGGCCGATATTTTTAACCAATACTATTGTACACCTTCGAAAAATCAACTAAATTCTGTTTTCAAATAGGACCATTAGAGTCGTTCAATTTCAATCCGCTATACCAACTTTCACTGATTCAGAGAAAACCGCAAAAAATGTCACATCTCTAGCGTAAATTAAAAATTGAATTGGAGTAATATGCAATCGAAAAGTGTTCATTTTTCATTGTTTGTCTAAAAATATTTACGTAATTTGGATAAATAAAATGGATAAAGCGGATTTTGATACTCACTTCATGATTTATTTGGAATATAGAGGCTTTTGTAACTCAACCGACCGGAGGGGCGTGTTTCTACACCCGCCATCTTGGCAAAATGATTGGTTGAATTCCGATAAAGCTGGTTTTTATAGTAATTTTTTGAATGATATAGCGGGTTTTGTTTCTCACTCGCCGTTTTAACATGGTTTTTGGTCGTGATAAGGGAGGTTTTGAAACTTAATTTCTTTTTTATGTCTTGTTCCTCAAAAAATGTGAACAAGATGTCATACTCAGATCATTTTGTCAAAAACTCGGATATAGCGGGTATTGAAATTATAAAGAAATAATATAAAATATATTATTCCGCTGACAGTCAGACGGACATCAAAGCATATCTCCTTGTATTTCAATATATTTGATATAAACTATGCTAATCAAAAAAAAATCAATGATTTATTTGGCTATATTCAATTTCCATCATTAAACAGATAAAAACAATCGCATATTTGGTAGTCTTCTTCTTTTTAAAGAAAGACGAACATTCCCGGGTTACGAATAACCTGACAATATATGAAAACATTGTAGAATCGGTTCAAAAAAATTTGCTAAGACCTTTAGCTTTCAAATGTGAATTACATGAACATCTTAGATCATACGACATGCGACTTGAATACTTCAAAATTAATTCATTTAAAATTAGTTGACTGATCTAATTTGTTTACATAAAATAATTCACGGCCATATTAACACTGAATTATGTCTTAGCAATGTTGAAATACATGTTCTAAATTCCCATTGGCCATAATAACTAACATTTACAAATAATATCTCCCATTTTACCCCTCTGACCCAGGTGTATCGACGATAATATAATAACGTGGCGTGTGCTGAAGTAGATATTATTGTCGATAATCTATAAGGATTAACAAAAAATGTTCTGCGATTTCTGAAAAATGTGTTGGACTAATTATATTATGTAACTTTTGTATATCTAATTATGTCTCTTGTGTTTTTTGCCTCTCTTTGTATTATTTGTCATTTGTGTGAACTTTGTATTTTTATTATTCCTATACACCAATGTATAATTTGACTGATTGATTTATATCATTTTTAACCAATTTGCATATGAATATGAACTGAGTTTTTATAACTGGATTGTTCTTAGGTGAGTGAGAACATCTGCAAAAACGCGGAAAACTTGAATTTGTCGCGATGGAGGACTTAGCCAGAAGAATCGAACCCGGGACGCCTGGATGGGACCCAAAGGCGATGTCAACTCAGCCAGCGACCGGTCATGTTTTGAAACTCTTTTATATACATATATGTACACATATATATAGGTATATATTTTTTTTTACAAAATAGGGAATATCAAGAGAAATTTCCCACTTTACAGGAAAAAATTGAAATCCAGCACTCACTACAATGACTAAGATCGAATTGCCATTTTTAATTTGTATTCGGGAATGTTCCTTATAACTTCGGGATCTACGAGCAGATACGCTAGTTACAAACAATATTTTTTTTTGAAATTGTACCTAAAATGCGACGAGGGCGACACAGGCGACCAAAATTTTAATTATTTTAGAAAATCTCGACAAAATCGTAATCTTCGTGCTCTCTTAAACCTAGTTGGCTTATTTTGCACTCCCCGGTCCATTCCTTCATCTACATTCATCTAACGTTCACAGTAAGTTTATTTGTTCCAGCATTAATAATTGACCGGTCAGTGGTTGAGTGGGCATAGCGCTTGGGTCCCACCCGATCGTCGCGTGTTCGATTCCTCGGCTGGCTTAGTCCTCTATCACAACACAAGAAAATTTTTCACCTTTCTGTGGTGGTAGTAAGAGATTTTCAAACATTAATGGGTTATTCGTAACCCTGAAAAGTTTGTCTTTCTTTAAAAAAAAAATAAATAATGGCAACCGAAAATAATGAAATTAGAAAGTGTTGTTTTTACCATCGATTGTCCTATATTCTCCTTTAGTCACTAATTTAGTAACGCCCACCAAGACTCCGTCCTTACGAAAGTTCCCTGATGTTGAACTGGCATACTCAGTGAATATATCAGCGCAGAGTTGGGCTTCCTCTGCGCTGTTTAAGATAATGAGGTTCGCTTGTTCCCCCGCACACACTTTGTACGCTTCAGTCCAGCTGGCGTTGGTGGTGTGGAGTTTGTAATAGCTGTCTGGCATTGCTGTATAATGTTTGTATCCTGCAACAGATAATCCACATCTGCAATTTAAATACCAAATTTGTAAATGAACAATTGGGATGGGAAATTAATTATTCTGGTATAAAGCAATCACTTTGTGGTTTGACATACTTAATATTTAATTAAATAAAACAATAAGGAGAAGGGAAAGGTGAGGGGTGGGTAGGATCTGTGTGTTGTGTGTGTGTAGTGACGGAATGAATCCAATCCTCCCTATGCGGTACAAGGCGATGGGTAGAGAGAGTTCGGCTGGAGAAATCAAAAGTCCCCCTCAACCAGTTTCATCCGATCCGGCCCGCCACGCAGTACGCAGTATGAGCAAATACATCCGCCACCAAGATCTAAACAAACCTCACCCCATGAACCCGGGCACCCCTGCTAAGTCATCGAGCGTATCGAACCACCTGGGGTAATCTATGGCAGAGGTGTTGGTTAAGCAGTAAATATTTTCCAAGGCAGCGGTACCCCTACCCGCCACCCAATAATTGTTTATTTAAATAAATTATTAATTAAAATCCCCATTAAGGAAATAAGTTGGACTTAAAAAGGAAACTGCCTTCGTGGAAGATACTTACGCTCAACTGTTGGGAGTAAAGTCGCGGATTCTCATACCATTGAAAAAGCATGGTTTGGTTGAGTTTCTGATAAGCTACCTACTCTACTCGTTTGCTTGTAGGTCAGTATACACACGCTAGATACACGCCAGCAACATGCTAACTGCTGACGTCTCTCGTTTCAAGCAAAGTAATAAGAACAGAAATATTATTTTTGTAAAGCATTGAACCTGTATTCCACAAGCACAGGTAGCTGCGAGAGTGCACAATAAAGTTCAATCTTCATCTTTCCACTGAGCTATTTGGATTGCAAAAAGACCAACTTGCAAAAATGCAATAAAACGCACGCACGTTTTCACTCCGCTAGTTACTGGCAGAGCACGTTCAGGGGATGAATTCTCCAATAGCAATCTAGAATTATACGTTATGCGTCATCTGCAAACGAAAACTTAACCTTCATCTAAACCATAGATTCCCAACCTTTTTTTGCCCACCGCCCACTTTGAGAATATTTTTTTTTCTAGCGCCCCCCAACTCATAAATCTGAAACAGCAATTATCGTCACGATTATATATACCACACGGGGGGGGGGGGGGGGGTGATAAAATGGGATGGGGCAAGATGGTTTTTAAAAAAAATAAATTATTGTATATTTTTTTGAAGACCGGCCAACTCAGAATGAAACCGACCCAGAAGCACCTCATAAAGGTCATTAAGAGTGATGATAAAAAAATATTTAAAAAAATGTTTAAATAGGTTAAGTTAGGTTAGGAATTTTAAAATTATTTTTCCATAGCTTTTAGTGACCTTTCTGAGGTGTTTCTGAGTTGGTTTTATTCTGAGTTGTCATGGAACCGTTCTGAATTATTTTTTTTCTTTTTACTTGTCTTTTATTGCTCCTCAGAATGATTACACTTGTGCAGTAATTCAAGTGACTCGCTACAGTGGTATTTTAGACCAATTTACGTGCTTTGATGTCTAACTTTCCCTTTATCCTAACATAAGAAAATAAACTTTTCTGCAATTTTTTAATTTAACATTTCAAAGTTAGTGATTAGTTTTAATTTGTTATCGATTATGATTCCTAAGTATTTGATTTCTTCTACTTCTTCAATATTTTGATTGCCTATATTTAGGGTAGTAATTTCGTCAAGTTTTTTCTCTACTGCCATGAATTTACTTTAGTTAAATTTATTTTCAGTTATTTCTTACTTACTTTATTAACCAGTGATTCCTGACATTATTTGGAGTAAAAAATGTAAATGAAATTTTGGTCTCCGGTGACAATTTTGATGTTTTATTTTTTTTATTTTTTCTACAAAAACATAAAAAAATTATAGATGTTGGATAGTTGGAGGCGGTTCAGGGGTTGGTCGGTTACTCGGCTGAGTGACCAGTGACGCCATGTGGAAGAATTTTTGCTTTGTTTGAATTTGAAGAAAAAAAATTTGAAAAAAAAAAAGTCACCGGAGACCAAAATTTCATTTACATTTTTTACTCCAAATAATGTCGGGAATCACTGGTTAAAGTAAGTCAAGAACGTCCCTTAACACCTTGTATAGATAATACAGAAGTATTCTTTAGGTAATAGAAATTCGCTTTGTATTTTTGACAATGCATCTTCGATATTATTTGTTATAATAAAAAAGTGTGTCATCAGCAAAATTTTGATAGAACAGTACTTTAGGCACTTCACTATACTTAATAAATAGGAGCGGTCCCAACACAAATCCTTGAGGAACTCATAGGTTTACTTGTTGTTCTTCAGATATAGCATCTCCAATTTTGGTTCTTTGTTTTCTATTTCAATTTCATTTTCATTATTACTATTTCCCTGTCTATCGTTTCAAAAACAGGTCTAAAATCAAAGAACACTACTATTATGATTTTCTTCCTATCCATACTGCTTTTCCATTATGAATATTTGTTTCTAAACCCAGATTGCTGTTTTACAAGAATGTTATTTTTTCAATAAATTTACTCATCTGTTCTTTAACTACGGGTTCTAGTAATTGTTCATATTTAGGTAAACCATTGATTGGTCTGAGGTCTTCGAAATTTTTAGCATTTATTATTTTGGACAGTTTTCAATGACTGCGGAAAAATTCCCTTTAACAAATTTATCAGTGTAACTAATCTGTCTCCTATAGCTGGCAGTGCATCTTTAAGAGGTAATACCACCGGTGAGAAATCTCGACGGTAGGTATTTTCAAAAATTATCGCTGTCGCACCGCGCTCGAAAAAGAACTAGCTCTCGATGTGTGGGTGAGACCGCACGTGAGTGTTTGGCTTGTACACCTTCTCGCCCCCTCTGCGTCTCTTGCCTCAGGTTTGGACAAGGCATGTTTCGACTTATTTAGGATGTACCGCTCTCCATAGACAGAAAAAGGGCGCATTATTTTTAAACGCACGAGGTTTGCTATGCCGGTCATTTATAAATATCGTCGATAGGTATTGTAACAATGTCTTCTGTTCACGCTTCGATCAAATACTCACACATCTATAGTCTATAGTAGCATCGCGTAGTAGATATGTGAGTGTGTGAAGCTCGTGTGTACGTTTTCGCGCGGTAATGCTGAGTCTTGTGTGTTTGTCGCCTTACCGGGTGTGACCAAGTAGGTGGCAAGAAATAAAATAAAACTCGAAAATAATAGAAAATGTCATGAGTAAACGCTGCAACTTTTCCTACAGTGTTTTGTTATAACCATGCACATGGCATCTTTTCAAAGATACATTTTTATTTTTTTATTTATTCATTGCATCGTTAATTATTAGGGAACGTACCTATACTACGTGATCTCTTCGGGGGGGGGGTCTTCAAAATGTCACGCTTGGTACAAATGAGCGGCGGTTTGCTAAGGATTTTGGTCACCGGGGGGGCGGGGGTTAAAAATTGCAAAAAATTGGTCACGTAGTATGGGTACGTTCCCTAACATAAGTTGAGGATTTTTCGACCACCATGCTAGGTACATGTCCGTGTTGTGGTGGTCAACCTTTGTTACGACGAAGTCCAGTATCAGATTGTTACAGGGTTTTGTTATAATATCTACTCTTCCAAATAAATCGCGTTGCAACATGAGCGCTTCAGACAGGTGGCTTCTTGCTGATTAGCGCATCTTCAATCGCGTCTTGACTTGAGCGTGTGTATAGACTGGTGTCTGCCTGCTAGAGTTCATTATTTTCTGCACCAAATAAGTCAAGTCGAGTCGGGACTTGAACGTAAGTATTCCTATATAATAGATGTCTTCTGCGCTCATCATTCATTTATATTGTTATACTACAAGTAAAGCATCACGCATGCTGTACCTATTGGTTAAGTAATTTGAAACAACAAAGTTGCGAGAATATCAGAGAGATAAATATAAGTTTTGTCCTGATCCCAATGTTTGTGGTTGTTTAGAGATTGATTTCACCATTAGCTGCATCCGCTGCATCACTCCAATATTTTGTCACGAATTACACAGTTAGGATATCGGTGAGTACCTACTAAACTATTCATAAATTTATGATGAATGTCAGTGTGAAAAGTGTATACTTACCCCTCTATACAGGGTCTTACTAAAATATTTTATAATGTATGTAGATTACCGACATATTACGTATTATTTTACTAGAACTCTATGTAGGTTAGTAGTTTTAAAGTTTTCACTGTATTAGCGTTTATAAATATGCAGTCAAACCAACTAGATCGAATTATTATATACATATGATTATTCTCTATGATACATTAGTTATAATTGAAAATTAGTATTAACCTCTCAGGCCTCGGGCCTGTTTTTCGAAAAGTAAAAATATTTCCACTTTCCAATAAATTCCAAATAACTTTAATATTTGCGAACGCATCCGAAAACTAAAAACCGTTTTTGAAAGATGATGAAATACGCTTTCAAATTTTATAATTCGAAATAAACATATAATTTTTTTATTTTTATTAATAATAAAAAATGTTTAAAAATAGCCCACCTTACGTTTTTTCTAATTAAAATTACGACAACAAAAAGATAAAAGCACGTACATATTTTATTAGACAATTAAATCTAAATGGATTTATTGTGTTGTGTGTATTATACGTGTGAGTTGACATGTTTGTAAAAAATAATGTTTAAAACGTTAGATATATCGCTTGCTGAGGTTTGATTTGTACTCCTGTATTTTTGAGTTTTTTTAAGCAGTAAATACAAAAAAGGATGTGTTAGTTCGTTCAAAATTCAACCAAAAATGTTGGTCTTTTACCTATAGATAGATTAACCTACATATTTTTTAAAATATTTATTACAGTCAGTTTGAAATAAAGGAAACAAATATATAATATTTGTAAACTTCAAAACTTTTTATTTTTATTTTCAACTTTATAAATAAAACCTTAATTTGTAATATTTAATTACACGAAGACAATATTAGCGAAACTCGACATAGATTGTCTCCAGCTTTTCAATTGAGTTTCGCTAATATAGTCTTCATTTAATTCAAAACTTTTATTTCTCAGTACGTGTTTTGGTGGACTTAGTACAAATCAATCCTGAGCAAACGATATGCATTATAAATGTATGTAAATGTCTGCAAAAACCCTACGGGCGTGTAATAAAAAGTAAACATAATTAAATAAATGTTACCGTCAACTCACTTTTTTTTCGCTTCATGTCAAAAAATGAACACAAAATTCCCAGTTTCTTATTTTTTTTTTCAAATATTAATCGGAAGCTTTGGTTTCATAAAAGGTTATAATTATTTTGTTTTAAGTTTTAATTATGTTCTGGTTGTTTTCTCTTTCTAACAGATCATTTTTCTAACCATGGTAGTAAGGGAGACACAACGATTTCTATGAGACCTATATGAGTTATTTCAAAAAGCAAACAAATTAGCCTAAGTAATGTGCAAGTACTACACAATTCGCGCCTCGGTTCACAATTTTATACGCAGCATAAGATTCTCGTATGTGTGTGATATAAAATCAGCTACTATTATCTAACTTCTACTAAAAAAATGTGATATCTTTTTCTTACAGATAAATAATGGGTAAAAGAAATGGAAACAAAGCTCGTTTATTTTCGTCTATTAGACGAAAAAAACCGATTATTATTATCAAACGACAGATTCATGTTGCACCGCGTTCGATCTCTAGGTAAGTAAATATAGTTTTCCTGTTTTCCTCTCACTACTGAACCCTCCTAATGGTTTATGTTATGAGAAGCCTGTATGTAGCATGCGTAACCGAGACTTGGAAAAGAACAGAAGATATAAAGCATTACATTTTGATGAGAACAAATGGGCTCTATTGATTCCTTCGCGTATGGAACTCGAAAAAATTCTGTCTTATAAGTACAACGAAAATAAGTAATTTAATTATTATTACTTTTTATTTACAGGGATATGGATGTCATCAACGATGCTGCTAGAAACTTAGATACATCTTCACAAATGCGTGAACCTTCGAGGGATGAATCATTTTCTCCAAATATAGAAGAAAACGCAAGTTCTTCATCGCCAACAACGCTTGATGATTTTCTGTTGAAACCAGACCATATTGATGAAACCCATATTCACGAAGGTCGCAGAATTGTTGATATAAAATATTTGTTTTCAGAAATTTCAAATATAAAGCACGAACACACCAACTGCACATTTTTCGATTTAAAATTTGTGAAGGAACGACGAAATGGTTTTCTAAGCCAATATGTTTTCGAGTGCAAAATGTGCAAGAAAATAGAATATGTACATTCCGAAAACCCGAAACTGAAAGTGTCCGTAAATACTGCTGTCGTCGAAGGAGTAGTATGTACAGGAAATGGATATTCACAATGGAACGAAATTTGTGGGGTATTGAATATGCCAAATATGAATTCTTCAACTTACAAGAACATAGAACAATGTTTAGCGCTAACACTTGAAGAATGTGCCTTAGAAGAAATGATCGCAGCTGGTGAAGAAGAAAAAAGGCTTGCAATTTTAAATGGTGACGTAGACGAGGGAGTTGGTGACGGTAGTTGCAGATGGTTCTTGGGCAAAGAGATCATATAAAAGTGGATTTAGCTCCTCATCTGGTGCGGGATGCATAGTTGGACTGCGAACTAAAAAGGTTTTATTTCTGGGAGTGCGAAACTCGTACTGCTGCATATGTGCTAGAGCTACAAAACTACAAGTAGAAGCATCTGAGCATAGGTGCTTCAAAAACTGGCGTGACAGTGCTAATGCCATGGAAGCCCACATAATAGCAGAAGGGTTCTCGAGAAGCATTGAAATGCATGGATTGAAATTCAATAAACTAATTGGAGATGGCGACTCCAGCATCATGAAAAATTTTTTGCAGCAAATGCCATATGAGCCGAACTTCATAGTACAAAAAATAGAGTGCAAAAATCACTTACTTCGCAAGTTTTGCAACAAAATAAAAGCACTTGGAAAAAAACCAACAACGCTAAAGGCTTTGTACCAGTTCAAATAAGGAAAAAGGTTGAAGCAAACGTTTTACGAATGAGAAAAGCTATAGTTGGAGCAGTAAATTACAGAAAAGAGCAAGAAAACACGCCACAAAGTGATAAAGTAAAAAATCTGAAAATGGACATAAAAAATGCCGCAAACCATGTTTTTGGTGATCATACAAAATGTTCGTCATACTATTGCAAGTCGGAGAAGTACACTAATGATCCAAATTTACTAAGCGATCTTCAAGATTGTGGAATATGGACTGATATTCAACAATTATTGTCGTCTCTTATAGCAAATGCGGAAAGTCTTATTATTAACGTGACAAATAACACTGTGGAGCAATTCAACAACGTTATTGCCAAATTTATAGGCGGAAAAAGAGTAAATTTTACAAAAAGGGGATCATACCAAGCAAGATGTTTTGGAGCAGTAACTTCGTGGAATAGTGAAATGGCAACCCATTCCCGTATACAAAAAAAAATCCAAGGCCACAGTCCTGGCAACTACACGAAGCATTTTATCGAAAGAAAACGACGTTCGAATGAGACAACACAGAGGTGTCGAAAAAGAAAACTAAGGTATAATGAAAACACGACAGAAAAGAGAAAAAAAGTTACAGGGCCTGATGAAAATTATGGTCAATTGGAATTAGAACCAGATATGCCACCTGAATTATTTGAAACGAAAAAAGAAGAATTTCTCAAAGAATTATCTCCATCTAATAAGGAAGAACTCGAACGGAATACGGTGGGCCAAAGCAATAATAATTTGTGGGCAATTGAAAGGCGTAAGAGGCTAACAGCTTCTAACTTTGGACAAATATGTAAGTTACGACCAAAAATTTCAGTTACGAGAGTATTAAACTCGTTACTGTACTCGCCATTTAAAGGAAATACGGCCACAAATTATGGGAAAGAAAATGAAAACCAAGCAATTGAGCAATTTACAAAAGAAACAAAATTAGAGGTATTCGCCTGTGGACTATTTGTCGATGAAAACAAAAACTTTTTAGCGGCAAGTCCGGATGGCCTTATTGGCAAAGATTCTATAATTGAAGTGAAATGCCCATATAGAATAGCAAATATGTCACCAGAAGAAGGAATTGAACAAAAAAAATTGATTACTGTAAAATTGAAGACAATGCTTTAACATTAAAACGGAATCACAATTACTTCTACCAAGTCCAAGGCCAGTTACACGTTACTCGTCGTAAATACTGTTATTTTGTCGTGTGGAGTCCTAAAGGTTTGCTGTATGAAAAAATTGAAAGGGACGATTCAATCTGGCAAAAAATTGAACCACTGTTAGAAAACTTCTACCTCCAATTCCTTTTACCAGAAATAATTGACGGTCGCATACCAAGAAATTTACCAGCGAGAGAAAGATATAAATCATAAATTGTTTAAAATTCATTGTCTAGTTGTAAAAAATTAAAAATTTTGTACAATAAAGAGTTTACAAACAAAAAATTTCAATTAATCACTGAAGGCAATGTAAGCGACTCTCAACCGAAAATTTGAAACAGATTTTTTTTTAAACATAAACCCCACATTGGAGGCACCGAGGAAAAATAATCGCTCAGGGACTTTGTTGGAGAAGTTGTTGGACATCATTGGAGAAGCTGTGTGGAGGGTATTTTTAGGATAAGGAAGGAAAGGAAGTTCTGGGTAGGGAAAAGGTAGGTAAAAGTATGAAATGATGGTGGAGAGTCCGGCTGTAGAGATCAAAAGATCTCCCTCTTCCAGTTTCTCCCAATCCGGCCCGCCACGCAGTAAGTGGACAAAATTATCCGCCACCAAAACCCATGCAGACCTCACCCGTGAACCCGGGAATCCAGGCTCAGTCACTAAACATAGCGGACCACTTGGGGTGAACAAGTGGCGGGGGTAATGGTTATCCAATATATGGTTCCCGGGGCGATGGTACCTATAACGCCTCCCAAATTGAAAATTTATTATAGTACTTGATATAAATAATTTTAATTTGGCTCAATTTTAGTATGAAAGCTCGATCAGTATTGGTATACCGCGATAAGTCACTAAACAGAAAAAAACGAATAAAAAATATCGATCACTCGGGGAAGGACAACACTAGTCTACCGATAAAATTCGTTACATCACTACTTCGCTTTGTATGTATTTGTCAAAACCCTCGTTCCCCGCCCCCCTCAAGGGAACTGAGCGAAAGGGACACCTGCACATCGGGCCGAAAATACCTAAATAAAATCTTCGAAATCGATGTTTTGTATTCCCCATTTTTTTTCTCCAAAACTGGACCGATTTTAATTTTTTTTTTCACAAACTGTATGAGAAGAAAATATTCTATGTCGGTACGTTTTGCTTTTTTTCAAAATACATTGTTTAGTTTGTATACTGAACGTTTTTTGACGGCTTTTAAATTAGGCATTTTTATTCATTTTTGGATGGTCCTAACTTCTATAAGAAGTAAATTATCAAAAAAAGCAAAACGTACCGACACGCTAGTGGTCGATATCTATATTATGTAAAAAAAAATTTTGCTCTAGGGTCAAAATCCAGAGAGATAAACGGGGAATACGTTTGTATGGAAAAACGCCGCTAGTATTTCCTCTTAATTATGGCTGTAGTAATTCCAGACATCGATGATTTTTGCGTTATCGTATTAAATTTTTTCATTAAATACTCACTATTACCTGAAAATATTATTATTCTCTCTTCTTTCTGATGATTGAGAAGAAGTATCTGTGACTAATGAAATGCTCTTATTTATGTTTTCGACAATTAGTATAAAATTTGGCTATTTTAGTTTTATCATCTTCAACTCCATCGGAGAACCGTACTTCCTTTATGTTTTCCCCCTGTTTACCGCTTATAATTTCTTTAAGTTTAGTCTGCATTTTTCTTGAATCACTTTGAGAGGTAATAATTTTTTGCCTAAAATACGAATTTTTGGTATGTTTTATTTCTGTACCTATACATGTTTCTAAGTTTCTCACAGCTTTCCCACCTTTCTTCTGTAAATTGTATTTTACAGGCTTTATAAGCTGTATCCCTTTGTTTTTTAGAAGATGTAGGAATTTCGTAGGAATACCATTTATTTGTATCTTTTAATATACTACTAGCTGGTTCCCAGCATGCGTTGCTATGCCATTTTCCAAGAAATAAATTGTTTCTCCCTGCATATCCTTTCCGTGCGTCCCTGTTACCCTACCGCATTCCCTTCCCCTCCCGCGTAGCCCCTTCCCTTCTTCCACTTACCCCTCCCGCCAATCCCCCTCCCGCGTTCTATATATTCAGTCCCAATACGTTCAGTTTTCAAACAGCTCGCGTACCACCTATTACAATTTTTTTATTCAAATTTTCGCTTTTCATACAATACAATTATTCATTTTTATATATTATAAGAACAATCAATCAAATTTGGTACCTAACATAGGTATCTATTTAAAATATCTATAAATTAAAAAATCCATAGATAATTCTTTTTTTACAAAAAAAAACCGTTCAAAAACACAATTCAATTTCGTCAAACGCGCAAACTGTCAAACGTGCGAAGTTAAAAAGTTTTCTGAAATTATCCAATATTCTGCGCAATTTTCTTAATTTTTCTTTCCATAAGAACCTTCTAAAAAGTATTAGGAAACTTTAAAAAAATATGAAATGAAGGCGTGACCAAGGGAAACAGGGATTCATTATATATATAAATATATATTAGTTGCAGGCATTAGTTCATTTACTACTGTTTTCACGTGTCCTACTAGTTCATCGGCTTTTCTGTCTAAATTTCCTTGGTTATCGCAGATCCACTTTTTGTTTTGTAATGCCGTACACAATTTATCCTTATAATAGTTCTTTTTATTTGTGTATATATATTACACTTCGTGTTCCCTGAGGCTTCGGACTATTATATCTAATTTTTGTAATAATTGTTTCGTGATCAGATATTTTGACTTCTTCTGCAGCATTAACTTCCGCGTAAAAGTCATTTGAAATTACCAAATCAATCATGGTTTTAGAGTTTTTTCATATTCTTGTATAATTTTTGACAAGTTGCTTAAGCAATTTATGATGGTTTGTAATATTTTGCTTTTTGTATTGAATATTAAAATCTCGACAGGTGATTATTAAGTCTCTTGTATTTATTTGCTTACGGCACCATTCTTCAAACAAATCTAAGAATTTTGTCATTTTGATTTGGGGAATGATAAATAGCTGCATACGTTCCCAGCTTAAAATCCTTCAAATCGCCAGTAGGTATGCAGATATTATTTTTATCTAGTACCGCAATTTATGATGGTTTATAATCTTGTGCTTTTTGTATTGAATATTAAAATCTCCACAGGTGATTATTAAGTCTCTTGTATTTATTTGCTTACGGCACCATTCTTCAAAAAAATCTAAGAATTTTGTCATTTTGATTTGGGGAATGATAAATAGCTGCATACGTTCCCAGCTTAAAATCCTTCAAATCGCCAGTGGATATTATTTTTATCTAGTACCGCATTTTTTGTGACTTTGTAAGAGATATTGTTTTGATTTAATGTGATAACTCCACCTGTATGCCTGCTAAATGAGTCGCATCTAATTATCGAATTGCCCTGAAATATTGTTTTATTTTGGTAAATTTCTTCTGTAATACAGGTTTTGCTTATCATGACCATGTGCAGTTTGTATTCTTTTAGCGTGTCTTCGACTTTTTCGATATGTGCTAGTAAACTAGCTATGGGTTTCTCTGGGTCTCCTACCGCCCCCCTGAAAGTCTGAAACGCCCCCCAATTTTATCTTTGCCTTCTACCGCCCCCCTGAAGGTCTGAAACGCCCCCAAGGGGGCGTTATCGCCCACGTTGGGAACCTATGATCTAAACGATTGAATGTTGAAGGATTGAAGTAATGATTATATTGGCAACGCTATGAATATTGTCTATGTTTCTGATGTTAAAGACGTTTCTATGGAGTGAATTTGAAATTACTAAAACTAAAAACAAAAAAACAGTTGGTAGCCCACCGTAAAGAAATTTAATGCTACTAACACTTTGCAATAGATAATTCAAAAATATAATTTTCGTATGAAAGTTATCTACTATCCGGCGAAACGTTCATGTTGGTCTCAAGGCAACAGTTTGCTTTACATTATGTATTGCAAACATCGCCGGCAAATCAGCCATTATTATGAACCTTAAAATACTGCCCTTCTAATAGCGCGCGGGAAACGATCTTTGGTTAGGATCCATTTTACTAGATTTTGACAGTTATGTCAGTGTTGACTGGTTCGACCCACTCGTCGTTTGGCATCTAAGTTTATACCTTTGACGAGTCTTGGGATTAACAAATGTATGTACTTTTGACGGCGATTGCGAGCTGTCTCGATTGGAGATATGGGCCCAGACAAGCTGCGCGTCCATAACCACTCTCCCCATCTCGCACCGCGCGCCACCACAAGCCACTATGAATAACATAGCTGTTTTGGTGTGAAGAGCGCGAAGGAATTGTCTTTCGTGCGAATGCTCCCTTTCCTTGATGGGGATTAGAATTATATTTGTATCCGAGGTACCAACCACGTTGTGGCACCATCAGATATCGCCAAACACCCAATTACATTGTAGTTTAAGGGCCATGATAAATGATGTAGGTACTTTTAATTATAATATGAAATAGACGTTTATTCGTACCTGTACACGCATTGGGAGCGATTGGGTCCTCCTTCGGATTAAAAATGTTCTGCTCACACATGAATAAGAGACGGTTTGAAGAACATGGCACATCGTTCAGCTGAAACGACCCGCGCGGGGTGTTATCGAGCCGCGAGAGCGCCCCACATTGATCCGTGCCATTGGAGGGGCTCCCGGGGCCCCAGTCGCTGTAGCCTGCCTCCACGAGAGTCCTTCCTGAAAAATACAGATATTGGCACACATATTAAAGATGAAATCAAGTTGGTCACAACACGCACACCTATGTTCCATTCGTTAACGAGGGACGTAAAAAAATATGTAGATTAAACGTTTATCAATTTTGTTTAAATTAAGTCAATATTCTTCAGGTGATGGACGGCGTGGTCTAGGGGTAAGGCTCTTGACTCGCAATCCGTAGGCCGCGGGATTGAATTTCGGCGTGGGCAAATAAATTTTATTTGATTAATTTGTGTAAATTCACAATTAATTCCAGAGTGGAAGATACTCTTAGTAACGTCCTGGTTTAAGTCCACCTTTCGGAATTGAAACGTCGCTTGAAATGGCTTTAGCCGTGTTTGGTGATCAGATCTGAATAGCCTAGTATATCCCCACCTTCCTCTTCCCCATCTCCTTCCTATCCCCACTACCTTCAGCCTCACAACATACCTAAATTGGAGATGCCATAAACTCACTGGCTCTAGACGGGAGACGCTGGGACTCTTGTGAGATATTCATACAAAAAAAATTAGAAAGATTTTATTTTTGGTCCGTCCGCCATCGGTACTCCACTGAATATCATTGGAATGGTACCTAAACAGTAATTTATTAAATACCAAAAAACAATTTTATCCTCACCATCCACGGTCCTGTAGTCGTTCTGAGTAATTAAATTACTGATGCCCACCATGAAACTTTCCTTGTGACAGTAACATTGCTTTGACGTAGTACCGGTAATTTCCATGAATATGTCTGCGCTGAGTTTGGCTTCTTCAGCGCTGTTTAAGATGATAAGATGCGCTTGTTCGGCCGCACACACTTTGTACGCGTCGATCCAGGACATAGCGGTGATGTGAAGTTTATAGCAGCTGCGTGGCATCGATGGATACATTTTATATCCTGTAACAAAAAATTCAAATGAAAAACAGTATTAGCAGCGCAAGCAGGACCGTTGCAATAAAGAGATTTTCTCAGTTTTAGTTTTAAAACAACCTACAAAATATTTAAGTAGTCTAAGATATGTGAGCAGAAAGGGAATCGGTTTCAAACCAACTCTTCAGGGAAGAAGGAAAATCGTTGGTATTACTAAAAAACTTCATGATATTTTTCTCTTCTAGTGAATATATCACCTGCTTGAGGTTTAGTAGCAGAATAAAGTGATCAGTGTTTCGGATTTGTGTCATGAAGAAAGTCGTATTCAAAAAGTAAGTGCAATTTTTTCCAATTTGGTATACATACCTGAAGGACAATTATAAATTGTATAGCTGAGACCGGTCTTATTGTGTGCAATCTTCCTTTCACAAATAAACAACAGCCGTGACTCACAGGATTTTTCCTTCAGCTTTCTACCAAAGCCAACCATCATAGTGCCACAGTGTCCATCAAGGTTGTCTGGCTGCCCGTCCTGCCATTCATTGAAGCCTGTTTTTTCTAGCTCCTGGCCTACAAAACCAATAAAAAACTTGAGATTCAAACACGTTTAAAATAACTTTTACGTTCAATTTACAGCTGCTCCCCTTTGGAGTTCAATAGCCAATATTAATTTCATGGCGTTTAGAAAAGACTTCAAGAATTTGGAACAAGGAAAAATTATAAAGGTGCCGTCAATCTGATGAGATGGGTGAAAAACGTCTCCCAGCTTATATCTTCATTCTTTCAACCCGAGTCTCGCCAAGTTTAACACTTTCGTTTTCTTTGAAAAACACCCCATCTAGTATTTCCATAAATGACATGGCATCCCTTGTGGCATACTGATCAACATATTAAAATAGTAAAAGGATAAATAATGCTTTGGTTTTTGAACAATCTTTGATTATGTAAAAATTTGCTAATGTAGTTGTATTATGCCTACTTAGCAAACAAAAAATTGGAAAGGCCGCCTTTAGTAAACCAAGCCATCTTCTTAACCGATGACTTGGAAAGGAAAAATCATCGATTGGCGACTTTGTTTGGGTGATATGGCCCGCAGATGAAATGGACTAAATATTTTTCCGGAAAGAATTGAGCGGCGTCTAATGGGTGAGCATTTAAAATGATAATATAACGTGAATACTGAATCGGCAACACTGTAGTAAAATTAAGGGATATCCATGTCGATAGATCTAGAAGACTCAAGAACTAATGAGGATTATTCATGCCGTCATAACTATCAAAACGCAGTTACAATTATTTTAAGTAGTAATTATTAGCCTGAAACACTCATCTACATTGAAAAAATCTCCCGAGAAAAGATACATGCCGCCGACGGGACTCGAACCCGCGTCCTATGATATCCGGTCAGTTGCTATTTATCCACTGAGCTACGTAGCTACGTTTCAGGCTAATAATTATTACTTATAATAATAGTTACACTTTGTGTTATGCATAGTAATTTTGTCATAAACATGATTTTAATAATTAAAAATAATAATAAAATAAATGTACTGAGGTTTGATAAGTAGACTTTGAAGCATACCCTCGATTGTCTCATATTGTTCTGGGAGAATCAAGTTATGAAACCCAAGCCAAATATTATTCCTATCGAAGTTAGTATCAAGCGAGCTGCCAGCATATTCATTAAACACGTCCAAACAGTGTTGAGCCTCCTCGGCGCTGTGGAGGACCACGAGAAGAGCTTGTTCGGCCGAACAGACTTTATATGCATCCATCCAGGTCCTCGGCTTACGGTGCAATTTATAACAACGATCATCGAACTTTGCAAACTTTTTGTACTCTGGAAAAAATTAATAGTAATAAAGAAACAGAAAAGTTTTAAGGTTTTCACGGCCAAAAGCATTTTCGTTATTTATTTTTGGGGTGTTATGCCGTGTTGCGCTACCTCATTCTTTAGCCAACGTTTCGGACATCGTTGCAGATCCGGTAGATGTGTGATCTACCGGATCTGCCCTGATGATGGACACTGAATGTCCGAAAAGAAAGAAAATAAAGAAACATATCGAATTTAGTATTTAAAGATTACATAATATTATAAAGTAGGTTTGTAATATTCTATAGATTATATAGAAGATTTAATACTCGCTGAAACGATAACAATTTCAATTTAATTTCAATTCAATTTAATTTATTCATTTTAAAAACATGACAGCATTACAATTTCAATTCGCTTTTAAAAGATAAAATTTTTACAGATAAAACGATTTAGACTAACAACAACAAAGCTTGTCATTTGAATTGTGCTTCATTGATGTTAAGCATATTGATGGTCGAAGTGATTCTATTTAACAAGACAGCTCTCCCGACTGGCATTACCATTGGCAAGTTAGTTCTACAAGCTGGGGGATAAAAGAGTCTATGCTGTCGGTGACGGAGATAATCATCGGGAACATAGAAACTAATGCTCTCCATGATTGCCGAGTTTTCGAACCTTCCACGAATCAGTCTGAAGAAATGTACTACAATGAGGACGTCACTTCTGACCCGTAGATGGTTCACACCAAGCATACACAAGAGAAAGTGGGTAGGGTAGAGCCACGGGTAGTAGCCATACTCCTTCAGGTAAAGAAATACTTCAAATTCTCATAACGCATTGTTACCGGAATAAATAACAGACGATAGACGTGATTAAAACATAATTAATGGATCACAGGTGTAATAATTGTTAAATAAAATATGATGTTTAAGGGTAAAAACATCTGCCAGCTTTATTTAAAGGGGCGCCACTGGTTGATTAACCAGGCTAGCAGATAGGAAAGCAATAATCCTCTCTCAGGGCCTTTGGTATGCAAACTTTACGGTTAAAATAGAAGAATTTTAAATAAAATAGACAGTATTGATAAGAAATAAGAAATAATAGATTTATTAAAACATAATAAAAAAATAATTTGGACATTAAAACATATTAATAGATCTTAAACTCACCTCCCTTGGATCGACCAAAAATTCAAGTAACTAACTATCTAAATTACCATCTTGAGCTTCTGGTTTTTCTCCTGAAGTATAGTATGACAAAATTCCTGGAACTGTAGTCGGCTGAAAACAGTTTTGTTCCATCATACACTCCAACCATGGAATATTTGAATATCCAGGCGAGATTATAATTCCATTATTAGACAGATTAGTCTCCTTGTGATTTATTTAAACTTCCATATTTTTTTTAAATGTATTGCCTTGATACTTGGCAAGAAAATTCAAATTATATCCTTTGATAATATTCTGTGTTTTTTACGATCTCAGAAATGTGAATAAAAAAAAAACACTTTATCGGCACCACGGTTTATATTGGTCGCGGCCTTTTAATATAGAACCATTTCAGTTAAATAAATAATCGTTTTACTTTTATATTATTAACGAAATAATAAGTAAATAAGAATCACGTAAGACTTTTTAGTAAAATAATCCACCACAACAAACTAAATACCGAGAAGTGAGCTCTAAGCAAATTTTTCGATTTTTATACCCTATTCAAAAAGAAATAATTGAATGATCTTACTTCCAAAATTCAAAAAATAAATTTATGTTGAAGTTTATTATTTTTTTAAATATTATTTAATCACTTCTTGAAATTAGGTACCTGCTTGCCAAAATCTATGATAAAATATACTGCGAGATATATTGACAAATATTTTATCATAACAGCATACCACTTTAGGTGGTGGTTAAAAATAAAAATAAATGTTCAGCTCTTGAAACCATAGTTTCCAAACGCAATTTGAATAAAATATGAAACTTTGGGAATTATTTGTTAATTATTTTTACATAAATCGACAAGAAGTGAGTTGACTATAACGTTCATAATATATTTGCCTGATAAAATATACGCGTGTTTATATATAACGTAAGGTGAGACATTTTTACAACTTTCTATGTTTGCTCATTTGCGTTTTAAGATTTTCACGGCCGAAAGCATGTTCGTTATTTGTTTTTGAGTTATTATGGCGTGTTGCGCTAACTCCTTCTATAGCCAATGTTTTGGACATCGTTGCAGTGTCCATCATCACATATCTATCGGATCTGCCGGATCTGCCCTGATGATGGACACTGCAATGATGTCCGAAACGTTGGCTAAAGAAGGAGGAAAAAACAAATAACGAAATTTCTAATTTTCCAGAATTATATGTTTATTTCGAGTTCTAAAATTTAAAGGCGTATTTCATCGCATTTCAAAAAAGGTTTGTTGGTTTCGGGTGCGTTCACAAATATACCATTTATTTGGATTTTATTATAAACTTGAAATATTTTGACCTTCCGACAAAACCTGTCCGAGGCCTGAGGAGTTAAATTAAATATTAAGAATTGCATTAGTAAACGATATGATGGGTTTCTGTTATTTATGCAAAGTTCAGACTAAATCTTAAATTCGCATGGAATACGAGAAAATCGGATGCTTATGGTGTCAAATGCAATTCTTCAAGTCGTGTGTTCGCCATAAAATTAAATGAGTGGCTTTTTCCATACCTGTGTCGTAGGTTGCACAATCCACATTATCAGTCAGAGTGCTGAGGGCTTTCTTACAGATAAACCGGCTGGCTGCTTCACAGGGCCCATCAGAATAATCGCCGTTTCGATGCATCCTTACGCAGTCTCCCGTGCCCGGGTTAGGATCTGGGTGGTTTAAGTATAATTCTGACGTTGGAATACCTACAAAGATTTTAGCAAGAAAACAATTATAAGTTATAAAAAGGCAATAAAAATTTCATCTGAATAATTTTGAAATCACATATTAATATTTTTCAGGCTTTGAATGTTATTTCATTCACCCTCTTCGTCTTTTTTAATATTAGCTTCACACAGGAGGATAATATTAAAATACAAAGCGGATGCCTGAAATATTTCAAAACCCGAGGAGGTAAAAAGTAAATTCCTCAGAACCTCTTTGGGGATGCTATGTAGAGGGTCATTTCAGGGAATGGAATGAGAGGAAGTTCTGGGAAGGAAAAAAAGGTATAAGGGGTGGGTAAGAATCTGGAGGTCAATGTGTCCATGAGTGACGGACGTAAGAATTCATCCCACCTAAGGTGCAAGGCGATGGATCGAGAGAATTCGACTGGAGAGGTCAAAAGGTTTCCATTAACCAGTGTCTCCTGATCTGGCCCACCAAACACAAAGAGTGTAAACGCCTCCACTGCTTAGACCTAGACAAACCTCACCCCGTGAGCCCTGGCACCCCTGCTTTAACACCAAACAAAATCACTTGGGTGGCATACGGCAGGAGTGTTTGTTATCGATCAAGTGTTGGGGGCGGTGGTACCCATTGTAAGATAATGATTTTTTTGAAATCTAAATATGAACACAATTTAAAAAAAATAATTCGGAGAAAAGAAAGTAATTATACAATTTTTATCACTATATCCTATTATGCATCTCTTTTTTAAATTAATTATTCCCAATTATTTACGGCACTCCCCGTATTATCATCGGGGCACGGAAAAAGAAATATTTAAATAACAAAATTAGAATAACGTAAACTGAATTACGTAAGCTGAATTACGTAAGCTGAATGCCACTTTATTGTACATATTTTTAATATACAAATCCTAACGGTTATATATATATAATTATGTATGTTCACAAAGTGTGTTCCACATGTGAAATTTCTATACAAAGTGTTAAGGGACGCACTAGATTTACTTTTAACAGTGATTCCCGACATCATTTGTAGTAAAAAAAATGTATATATAATTTTGGCCTCCGGTGACTTTTTGATGTTTTTCATTTTTTTTCTTCAAAACCTAAGCAAAAAATTCAACCTGTCGATATTTAGTCGAATTACTAAAGAAACTCTCATCCCGACTCTTATTGACCAAAAACTATTTATATTTATGTTTTTAGGGAAAAACAAGTCGCCAAAAAATTTGAACATTCGTTATTTTATTAAAATGTCGCTCTTACTCCCTAGAATGCCGAGTAAAAGAGACAACTGCACCTCAGGCTGATAATCTCTAAATTGAGGTTTTGTATTCCCCATTTTTCTCCTTCAAAATTGGACCGATTTATAAGTTTGTTTTACTAATGTATAAGAAGAAAATACACTACGTCTCTATGTTTTGATTTAAAAAAAAAACAATATCTGGTTTGTATTCTGAATGTCTGTTGATGGGGTTCAAACCGGACAATTTTAACGATTTTTGAGGGTCCTGACTCCTTTAAGATGTAACTTTAAAAAAAAAAAACGTACCAAAATGTGAGTAGTTGATTTTGATATCTATATTATATTCAAAAAATATTTGCAGTCGTATCAAAATCAGAGAGGAAATTGAGTAATACGTTTGAACATGAACAAAATCCCGCACGGTTTTTTCTTAAGTTAAAAAAAAATCACTAGAGACCAAATTTCGATTATACTTTTTATTCCAAAATTAGTCAAGAATACTGGTCAGACATAATAAGGTAAGCAAGGTCTGGACAATAGCCTAAAGTGTTGCTTATCCGAAATCTCCAACACAAGACGTAAAGCTATTTTAACTAGGAACTCCATAAAAAGACGCTACAAAAACAAAAATAAATATTCGAAACATAAGAAAATAAAAATGATAAAATACCATTGATTGCTACGTAGTTCTGTAGTTTGAATAAGTTATGTAGTCCGATCCACACAAGGCTGGTGGAACTGGCCATATAGGTTAGCAATGACTTCATTTCCTCCTCAGAGGTTGGCACCACGAGCTCAGCGCCTTCCAAGGAACACGTGGACTTCGCCTGTCTCCAACTCAACGCTGCTAAATGTTCTTTAAAGAACGCTTTAAAGGCGGTGGAGTAAAAGTAGTCATCCCTGAAGAACGGCTCAGGATCTTCTGCCGACACGACTAGAATAAAAGTCAATGTTGAAAATATTTGCAGGAAACCGAGAAATTGCAAGAGGTTTAAATAAAAATATCAATTAGTATTAGGTGTTAGTGCCGGATAGCACAGAATATCACAACCAAATGGTTACCCAGTAGAAACTACTAGCGATAAACTGCAGAAGAGGCAGGCTGAAAGCGGAAGTCAATTGGGCAAGGATGGGAAGGCTGGAGGACTGGAAAAAATTATGTGAGATGACAAGTAAATGATTAATATGTACGTAGGAGGTCAAACTCCATCCTGAAATGTGGCGCCGTGATTTATTTAAAAAAAAACATATCAATTAACACTTGGTGTTAATGCCAGATAGCAGAGAAAATCACAACATTGTGGTTACCCGGTGGAAGTTACAAGCTGCAAAAAGTAAAAGAGGCAGGTTGACTGCATTGAAGTCAATTGGACCAGAATAGGAAGGCTGTAGGACTGGAAAATAATGATAGGATAAGACAAATCAATGTATAATTTATACAGAAGAGATCAAAATCGATCGTGAAATGTAGCACGATGATGATGGCTAAACGTGATTTAATTAAGCTTCATTACTTAAGTATTTCAAGAAAGTAGAAAAGTTTAAAGGTTACTTACCTTCTATACAAGAAGTGCATAGAAATCCCAGTAGAAACAATGCAGTAGGAAACATTTTACAATAAACCAATGCGGGTGTGTTTTGCCCAACGAGGACAATTCTGCGACACGGCGAGATAGTGGCGCAAATGAGACTGATTTATTTCTGAAAAGAACTCTATTTATACCCGCAGCGTACTTTAAATGTTGTGATAAACTTAAACCCGTGGCGGGTGAAGATATAACTTGCGTTATGAATCCATTTAAGTATATGGGACTTCTTATCATTTTGACCAATTAATTTTATTTTATTATAATATGATGCTTGTTACATTTTTTTCATTGTATTATATTTTTCTTTATTGTTTTAATTTTGAAATATTTAGAATAGCTGTGATACTCTACTTATAAACTCAAATGGAAAAGTCCATTAGGGCGTGTAATAAGTAAATATATCTGTATAGTTGTTTTCCATTCCATTTGTACCACAGTTATTTGTGTGTGTAATTTAAGGTTCAGTATCTTCGCAAAAATTAATTAAAGACGATGCCATTAACCCCTCAGACCTCGGGCTTTTTTTGTCGGAAGGTCAAAATATTTCCGCTTTCACAAAAAATCCAAAAAATTGGAATATTTTTCAACGTATCCGAAAACAAGGCAAATGTATTATCTACAAACGTTGTCTCACTTTTTTGTAATTTCACGTAAAAATAATAAATAAAAAATTCCCACACTTATATTTTTTTTTTCAATTTGCATCATAAAAAACATGGTGTTTTGTCTTTATAACATAGATCATATTTCTAACAATGATAATAAGGGAGACAAAACCATTTCCATGAGACCTATATGAGGTGTTCCAAAAAACGAACAAATTAGCGTAAGTAATTTTGAAAAATCCCCGTTAAACGCCGATTCTCGGTGCTTTTAAAATTTCCATCTAATTGTAATAAGCCGACAAGCTTAACTATGATAGTTGTCCTCTTCCGCTGAACACAATTGGTTCAAAAGCTGAAATGGGACTTTAGAACTGTAAGAACAACAAAACGGCACTAAATGACCATTTGTTGATAATGTTTCATTTGAATTTCTGTGAAACAACTCATCCTTATCCTAAATATTTGCACTACTAGACACGCCCATAAGGCACTTCTAGACTTGGGGCGGGCGGTTGCTTAGAGTAACTATATATGTTAGTAACCATAGTATATTACTTTGGTTTTAAAAATAATTTTTTCAATTAATTTTTATTGAGATCCGCGAAGAATACAAGTCTGATGTAAGCGTACCTAACGAGTAAAATTAAGAATGGGACAAACTTGTATCTACTAAAACCTAACCTAAAACCGAAAAATAGGACAAAAATAATTCAGGCATCCAGTAAAGACAATAAATAATAATTATTATTATCTGTATTATTTTTGTTCCATTTTACTATTTTTTAACAAAAATTTAATGCATTTGCGGCATGTCTGTATTATTTTCGTCCAATTTTTTGTTAGGTTGGGTTAAGTTAAGTTTTATGTTTTTTCCGTAGCATATTTGGTCGGAGGATATTTTGTCGGGGATATTTTTTCGTGGGATGAAAACGCTCATTACCAGATTTAACCCGTCTGCTTGGTTCAATATATTCGCACCTCACAATCCGAATGCCTCAGTCACAAAAAATCAGAAACCGTCACTTTGGATCAAGATTGTAAAATATCTATGTAAGCTTTCATATTTCAAAGACAAAAAGAAGCATTATTTTGTTTTCTTTCTTGTTAAAAGAAAAACACATATGTTTGCATCAGAGGAATAGAGATATATAGCTTTTAAAACGTAAGGTCGCTCGGGACGTTTTTGGTCTTATGAAAGTATAACGCTATTACGTGTTTTGGGATGTATAATTAATTGCAGTATTGATTTCAGCTTTTAATTTCATTCAGATAGCTTAAGACCAAATACGAATATGCTGGTTGTACTCCTTTGTAACAAAAAACTTATCGAATACTCATACCTACGTACTTGTGTTGTGCCAACTCATGTCTGTCATGTTCGTAATTGAAAGATCGTTAATTGAAATGGCTTTAGCCTGCACCCTTCATGGTCAAAATAAGAGGAAAATAATTACTCTCTACTTCCTATTTTCTAAAATCTGTGTGAAAAAATCGAAATTTACAGGAAACAGTCCCAGAAAGGTTATCATTTATTAGTATAATTTAAATAATAAAACAGAAAATAATGGTGTTATCACAGCGATAATAATTATTATGACCATTGTCCAGCGAATTCCCAGAATACGGATAGTACAAGGGAAATAATATTTTTTATTATATGATATCTTTCAATAACATCCGTCTTCCGCTCAGATAAATTTATAGGTTCAAACCGCAACCGCATCCGTCCAAATATGATTGCAGAAATGAAGTAAAATAATATTTATTTACGTAGTGAGTTTCAAGATCATCAATAAGCGGTAGATAACACTTAAGGCGGTACGATACCCTCATAATGAAGGTGGATACGCGCCATAAATATATTTGGATCCATTTGAGCATTAATTTCTTTAAATTAATAATTTGGGCTATGAGACCATGAGGGCGCCGTCTATGGTTTTTGTATTATATTGAATTTACCTATGTGACATTGAAATTCAGTATATGTATGCATTTTCTTACCTCTGTGAAGCAGGCAATTACTTCCGACGGGAGTGTTAGTGAAAGCCAACAGATGTCACTCCTAGTCAGTCATTATCAAATAATTCACCCAATAATTGAATTATTGTTGTACCTAAGATTTGGCACGAATTATTAATAGGCAGTTCTATATTCATTGTTGAAACTTCCTTGCTGTGCAAAACATCTGTTGAGATTATGCGATACCGCCTTGGCAGAAATTGATATTTTTTAATGAAAAGAAGTGTCTTTTTGTGTTGGACATCGTGCAAGAGCTGCATTCTCTGAGTGAGTTTTGTTTTGTTTTCACTTTGGATTTTGGAATTGCTGGGGAAACTGTTTTGTGTCACATAGGGAAGAGTTCAGTTCCCCTTAATTTACATAGGGTAGTCATTCCCTCGTGTCAGGGGCTATTTACACGCCCCTACACGACTCTTAGTTTTGTGGTTTCACTGGATTCACGTAGAATAGAATGGTGAGGTAAGTAGAAATGATGATTAGTGGATGCATTGTTGTCGTTAATAGATATTTCAGACATGTGGTTTAGTTGAATATATTCATTCATAAAGTCAGAATATTGCAATTGTAAGGGTGGTGATTTTGAGAGTTTCCATTCAACGGAGTGCCATCGTTTTGTAGCTGTGTTGAGTGACGAACTCAAGTCTTGTGGGTTTTCTTTGAGCGGAAGCTCCACGACAAATCTACCATCTTCATTTCTGGAATATGTATTCATGAAGTGTGATTCGGCAGCCTTTTCTTCCAAAGACTGAAGTGGATGAGATAGGTTTTCTTCCAAATGCCAGAATTTAGTCATGAGATCATGCAAGGCATTGTTGTCTTTAATGGAAAATAATGAAATACCTTTGTTAGCTGGTGTGTCGGTGTGTGTAATTACCCAGCCAAAAGCGGTTTGTTGAAGTTGCGTTCCAAGTACATTTATTTGCTTGCGTTCTAGGCAACTCCAGAACATGTCGCAGCCAAGAAGGATGTCGACTGATGCAGGTTGATGATAGGTTGGGTCTGCTAGCTTCATATGTGATGGAAGCGTAACTGCGGCCTTGCTGATGATCTTGTGTGCTGGAATGTTTGGAGTACTTTCATTTAAACAAATGCAAGATAAACTTTTTACAAAACGTTTGTTAATTCTAGAGGCAATGGTAATATTAGTTTTGAAATTGCTGTTAAATGAAGCACCGGTTATTCCAATGAAATTAGACTGATTCCCTTGGTCCAACAAGGCTCAAGCTTGAATGAAATGTCCTTACGCATTCTTCACATTGAGGACGACAGTAGATAGTAATGCATGAGATTCATTTACCATGGATGTAGCGGATATGATGGGACTTTGTTCAGATTCACTTTGAACTTCCTTGTGACACAGAGTGTGATGTTTTTTGTTGCAAATTTTGCAAAGTGTTTTGCTTTGACATTGTTCGTAAGCATGACCTCGTCCTAGACAGTTGTAACACAAATGTAAACTCTTAACCGTGTTTATTATATCTATCTTGAACAGTCATTTTTTGAAACTTAGGGCACTGATACATACTATGATTTCCAAAACAAATCTTACAACAATAATTTTGAGATGTTACAAATGTTAAATTTGGTTTTTTGCTATTATTATTATCAGATTTATGAGATGTTACAGATGACTTTGGAATAGATTGAAGCATATGAGATGTATCAGTTAAAAACTTTATAAATGTATCCATGGAATGTACATGAGAATTTGGTTCTGGAATAGGAATTCTTTCCCATTCTCGAGCTGTTATAAAATCAAGTTTTTTCGATAAATGGTAAATTAGTAAAGCGTCCCAATGTTCGGTAGGTAGATTTAAGTTTTTTAGGGCCCGTAAATTGATTAAAATTTTATCTAAGAAAGATTGAATTTCTTTGGCAGATTCAACTTTAATTGTTGCAATGTCAAATATAGATTGAATGTGATTTTGAATGATTAGACGTTTATTTGCGTATCGATCTGTTAATAATTTCCATGCAATGTTGTAATTGTTGGAAGAGATTTCAAGAGATGTTAGTAATTTGGAAGCCTCTCCAGTTAATGAAGATTTGAGATATTGAAATTTTTGTATTTCACATAATTCGTTGTTTGTTTCAATTAATGATTTGAAGGATTTTTCAAAGCAAGTCAAATCAGACAATGCACCTGAGAATGTAGGTAGCTTTAAAATCGGTAACTGCATTTTAGAATTAAGATTTAATTGAGATTGAATGACTGGGTTTTGAAATCGTTCGTCAGACGCGCTTTTGCTTGGGTGATTGCTTTGAAATACATTACTTCGAAGCGATCGGTTTCATCACCCGAAGCGAGATCTGAACCTTCGTCACACATACTTATTCGGAGTTGGATTTCCATAAATAAATCATGTAAAGGTTCGACTTTTTCTAATCGCGCTTGAATGATTGACGGATCTGTTTGATTGTCATCTAATACCGACTGAAACTTGGTAATGAGCGCTTTAATCTGGCCCCTTCTAGCAATGAGTGCTTTCAGATTATCCGCCATTATCAAAGATCCGCAAAGAGTACAGAGACTTAGAGAAAGGCAACAATTTTACACAGAAAAGGAAGGAAAATAATGGATGGCTTAACTTTTGGCTTGCTGTGATGATGCTGCTTCAATCCGGCGAAGGACCATGCGCAGGTCCAGGTGTGGTTCTCTCCAGATAATCTGCAGTCAGGTTGTAAGGCTGAGCTGCCTTTGTTGACTTCCTTCTGTTCCACACCGAGGAACCGTACAGTGAGATGATAGAGAGAGGTAGTTTGAGGTAATCCTTTTTGTAGTAAAAAACACTTGTGTTTGGTACTGGATATTTTTAACTGTTTATTCTGATGAATAATTTTACAGAGTGGTTTTGGTCTGAACACTTGACTGGCGACAATAATTTAGACTAATTAAGTTATAGAAGTGAAAGACGGTTTGCTAAACAAGCAGAGTTTAGACAATCGAGGATAATAACAAGAGAGAATGTTAATAAGAATGACAAGACACGCCATTTATAGACACAAAAAGAGAAAGTTTGATGCGCCACAGACAAGAGATTTTAGACAGACATTTTATTGCGATATTTTAGTAAGAGGTGGCATAGACGCGAAAGTTTAAGATAAAAGGCTCTACACATCGAGATTAGAATAAATGATAAGTAAATGTTCAGTGCTAAATGAATTTAAATATAAAAAAGGGCAATCACAACACACAACATCCAACATTGCTAACACCTGCTGATAACTTAAATCTATTCGGAAGTAGCGTCCACGAATTTCACAATTTCTATCTGGATATGCATGAGTCACTCCAAGACGACCGGCGTGGTCTGGTGGTACGAATCTTGACTAACATCCTAAGGTCGCGGGATCGAATCCCGGCGTGGGCAATTGATTTTCTTTATTAATTTGTGTTATATATTTGTGGCACTTTTCAGTATCGCCCTGGTGAAAGACCACCACTTAGAATTGAAAAGTCGCTTGAAATGGCTTTAGCCGTGTTTGGCGACCAGATCAGAATAGCCAGGTACTTCCACACCTTCCTCTTCCCTATCTCGTTCGGTGACCAAACAACTCAGAATGAAACCAACTCAGAAGCACTTCAGAAAGGCCATTAAGAATATGGTAAAAATATTAAAAAATTGGTTAAGTTAGGTTAGGGTTACCGGCTATTTTAAAATTATTTTTTCGTAGCTTTTAATGACCTTTCTGAGGTGTTTCTGAGTTGGTTTCATTCCGAGTTGGCATGGAACCGTCTCGTTCCCCTCCCCACTACCTTCAACCTAACATACCCCAATTGGGGATGCCATAGTCTCACTGGCTCCAGACGGGAACAGCTGAGACTCTTGTGAGGTATTCACATTAAAAAAGTGGTTCACTACGTTTGGCGACATAGCCGGTGAGATTTTTCCGCGTGCCCACCTGCTGCGTGGCGGGCCGGATCGATAGAGACTGGTTGAGGGAGGCCTTTGAGCTCTCCAGCCAGACTCTCTGGACCCATCGCCTTGCACCGCAAAGGGAGGGTTGGATTCATACGTCCGTTACTCCTTGACAAACTGACACTCAGATTACTACCCACCCTCATACATTTTTCCTTCCCTGGACTTCCTTTCTTTTCTTGCCTTAAAAAGACCCTCTACACAGCACCTCCAAATGTGACTCTGGCCCAAATTATCATCCGATTGCAAATAACATTTAATAAATTGAACATTGCATGATAGCGCGTTGATTCTGTGTATGTTAATTGAAATAGTGTTAATCAACTGTTTTTAAATGGAACAATTTTTGATATGCTTTTTGAGTATTGGATTTTTTTTTATTTATTTTTAGTTTGGTCAAAGTTTTCCCTTGCGAGAAGATTCTTTGGTCCAATTCATTTTTAAAAACCATTTTATGTCTTTTAACATTGTAAATTTAAAAAAAAACGAGTAAATTAAAACTTCTGCTCCACTGCTCCATCTGTATGTAGAGGGGGAGAAAATGTGCACGCGCACTGCTCTCTCTTGCTCCTACAACCACTGTGTAACATGACTGGCTGTGAGAGAAAGAGAGAAAGAAAATATGTGCTCGCACCTCTATCTCTTGCCCCTACCATAATATACGAAGGGTACCCCCTCTCAACTACCGTTCGCCTCGCTTTTCGCAATGCTCTCGTCACACATTCGCCAGCTTACTCCCCAAGTCAAGCGGGCGTAAAGAAGTTTTACTTAAAAAAAACGAGTGTGCTTTATTTAGCCCACACGACTGAAGTAAAACTTCACTAACTTATATGTCCCTCTCAACTTGCGTTCGCCTCGTCCGATCACACTTTTCATAACGCTCTCGTCACGCATTCACCATCTTACTCCCCAAGTCAAGCGTGCGTAAAGAAGTTTTACTTCAAAAATTGTCTGCGATAGAAATGAAACCTTCAGAAAACTCAAGTAGACAAGAGTGGGGAGACTACGAAGCACCGCACAAAGTGGAGAACGATTATATTCTATCTCATTCTTTTGCAGGCTAAATCCTATAGATGTACTTGTTTGTCTCTTTTTGTCGTGGCTTTTTCGTTTCGAAAGATGTTTTCACTTCTAAAACTAAATTAGAAAGGAGTGGGGAGACTAAATTCTATAGATGAATATGTTTGTCACTTTTTGGTGTCGTTTTTTCGAGAGTTTAAATCACAACGGTGCTAAAAAAGTCTTCACTGCGTGGGAAGCCATTGAATAAAATTGCAAGGACCTTTGATGAATATGTCTGTCCATTGATTAATATCAACAATTTAACGGATTAAATCCTTTAACCAGTTTACCTCCCACATGAACTTTGCGGATATAATTCTAAGAGAAAGTTCTAAAGACTTGTTCTTTGCCCACTAACAATAATACTTCTAGTTGAATGTATAGCTTATTGTAATAATTCAATGCATATGACACCCCAACTAGAGCAGGATAAAACCTTATGTCAATCCGATATCGGCCAATCGTCGACTATTGATATATTTTAGCCGGTGACATGACCGGACAACTCAGAAAGAAACCAACTCGGAAGCACCTCAGAAAGGTCATTAAAGTGATGGTAAGTGTTTCTCAGTTGGTTTCATTCTGAGTTGGCACGGATAGTTGTTATTAAGGCTCTTTGAGTAATCCTAGGACCGAATCCGGGCGTATGCAAACACTAGGCACCGCTGTGATAGAAACTCGATGAAACAACGAAAAGCAACATTCTCTAGAACCGTTGTTGGAAAACTGAACAGAAACGAGCAACAGGGTCGTCGGCCTAACTTTGGACGGAACGTGGGACGGGACGGAACGGGGGACGGGACGGAACGGGGGACGGGACGGAACGGGGGACGGGACGTAACGGAGGGGACGGAACGGGGGGACGGGACGGAGGGACGGGACGGAGGGACGGGACGGGGACGGGGGGGAAGGTCGGGACGTGGGGACGACGGGACCGTGGGTTGGGGGGGGGAGAGGGTGACGGGGGGAGGGAGGGTGACGGGGAAAGACGGGGAGGTGACAAGGGGGGGGGGGGGGGGGGCAGGGGGAGATACGTGGGGACCGGAGGGGGGGGGACACAATGGGACACGGGAAGGGATGGCAGGAGGGCGGAGCGGGGCGAGGAAAAGGGAATGGTCAGAATAACGGGGCAGGGGTGAGGCGGGGGCGTGAGGGGATGAGGGCGGGGCGGTAAAGGGGTGCGTGGGAGGAGACTGGTGCGGAAAAGCGGGGTATGGCCGGAAGAAAGACGGGAAGCAAGGGAGACCACAACGGGCTGACTGGCGGGCAGCCGGGAGCGTCGACAGTGGCTTAGTAAAGGGTAGGATCCAGGGTCAAGGAACAGTCGACAAGACCAGTCCCCACCGGACATTGGAGACCAGCCTTGACGCCTGCTTATGATCCTTCGCACTGGTCTTCACACTAATTCATCGATTTGACACACAATAAAATAGTGTGATAACTTAAAAGCGAAGAATGTGACAGAACCTAAATAAATAAAACACCAAAATCACCAAGTTTTATTACGGGTAATAAATACAAAAGTAATTGAATTTTGCTAAGGAAGGGTTGCTTCACAAAATTTGAACAACTCGTTAAACTTAAATCCCCAAAATGTTGAAATTCTATGAAACCACCCATACTAAATATTTCAAGACCAATATATATGAAAATAGATTTTAAGATATCTTCTATCAACAGTGATCGCACAGTTCAGGGAAGAAGACGAGATGTTGGAAGATGAGGCAAGGCGAAGCGAAACGAGGCTAGACGAGACTTTCAGGCGGAAGATGAGCTGAAAGATCGGAAAAAATTCCAAAGTAAAAATGAAAAAAGGATAAAAATAATTCGTGGATTGGAAATATTACGAAGAAAATACACATTTTCTACTAAATTTGTAGATCACTGCTTCAAATCGCTTGCTAACAAAATCAGAACCATCATTTTAAGGTCACCCACCTATTTTAACAACGAAAATTGGAAATAATAAACATTAGTTTACATTAGGGGTCGTCCATTAATCACGTGATGTTTTTTTTTTAGTACAAAGTATTTTGAAATTTTCGGAATATTATCATAAAAAATAAATACACGTGATACCTCGATCCCCCCCCCCCCAGGGTGATATTTCGTGATTTTTTCCGAACCCCCCCCCCCTTTCGAGCCTCACGTGATTAATGGATCCCTTAGCTCTACACGGCCCTGAGGAAAATAATTCCTCTCAGGGCCTATGTCATCTTTGTGGATGCTGTGTGGAGGGTCTTTTTAGGAAAGGAAGGAGAGGAAGTTCTGGGAAGGAAAAGGGCATTAGGGGTGGGTAGATATCTGTGGGTAGGAATCTGGGGGTCGTCGGGAGTGACTGACATGTATCCATCCCTCCAATCGTGGTGTAAGGCGATTAGTCGTGAGATTCCGGCTGGAGAGGATAAAAGACCTCCCTCAACCAGTCTCTTTCGATCCTGCAACTACGCGGCAGGCGAACAGACACATCGGTCGCCAAGACCTGAACAAACCTCACGCCATGAAGCCGGGCACCCCTGCTAAGTCACCAAACGTAGAGAACCACTTGGGACCTATGGCAGAGGTGTTGGTTATCCAATAAATAGTTCCCGGGCGGCGGTACCCATACCCGCCTACCAGATCTTAAAACATTAATTCGATCTGACGGAAGATCGCTGTACAATTAAGTGGGAAACTGATGAATTTACATAATGTTAGATTATAACAAAATAATGTTAAACCTACCGCCATCTAGGATCTGTTATGGGAAGCTCAGTGTACCTACATGTTTTACTTTGCGAGAATAAATTCTGTTCAAGTCTAATTACCGTGTTTCATTACATAACACAAATAACCCAATAAAAGTAACATGTGTGTATAGTTCACACGCGGTAGAAGTGAAACCTTCAGAAAACTAAACTTCGAGAGAATGAGACGAATGCAGAGCATCAGGTTCCCTATGTTTGGTGAATTAGCAGGGGTGGTTCATGAGGTGAGGTTTGTCCGGATTTTGGCGGTGAATGCATCTGCCCACCAGCTGCGTGGCAGGCCAGATCGCGAGAATGTGGTTGGGGAAGTCCCTTGCACCGCAGTGGGACCACTCCTCATGCCATTTTCCTTCCCAGAACTTCCTATCCTTCCTTCCCTAAAAAGACCCTCCACACAGCATCCATAAAGATGACGTAGGCCTTGAGGGGAATAATTTTCCTCAGGGCGTCAGGTGTGGGAGCTACCGTTAAAAAATATTATTATTCAATTTATTAAAACAGTTTATTTATAAAAATGTGTTGTGCCATTTAATTGGTAATATTACGCATGACGGCTGTTTAGCCTTCTGAAGGCATTATCAAGTGTCCGGTAATAACAATTACACCGGAGAACTTTTTTTATAAATTTTTTTTTATTTTTTTTAAAGAAAATTATTTTACTAACTGACCCGGCCACGCGTTGCTGTGGCTAACGAAGCACAACGCCATCTATTGGATGGTTCCACAACCTTTATAACCACCGCCATCTGTTAATTTGCATACAAATCAAATCCATACTGCACGCTTGACAGCCGGCTCGTCCACCGCTTACAGACATTCTTCTTTATATATTACATATTTTAATCTATAAGCCGTCCTCCTGAATCACTTTCTATTGGTGAAAACCACATGAAAATACGTTCAGTAGCTTTTGAGTTTATCGCGAACAGACAGACGCGGCGGAGGACTTTAAATTATAATACGTAGAAATTATATCTAAAAACTTATGTGAAAACTGCCCTAAGCCGGTGGGACTATGGCACCTCCAACGAGGTCATCCAATGTGCAAGTCACACGCGGTAGAATAAAACCTTCAGAAAACTATAGTAGACAGGAGTGGAGAGGCTACGAAGAATCGCATAAACAGGAGACCGATAGGCTACGAAGCACCGCACAAAGAGGAGATCGATAGGCTACGAAGCACAGCACACAGAGGAAACCGATTATACTTTTTTTTTCAGCCACTGATCGGTCGTTACTATCTCATTCTCGCGCAGGCTAAATCCTGTACATATGTATGTCTCTTTTTAGTGTCGCTTTTTCGTTTCATAGATGTTCAAATTACAACAGTGTTAAAGAAGTTTTCACATCAAAATGACTGAATTTTCACGAAGTAAAACGTGCAAAATATAATAATACAAGTACGTAGTTCACACGTGGTAGAAGTGAAAACTTCAGAAAGAGCGGGGAGGCTAAGAAGCACCGCACAAAGAAGAGAACGATTTTTCTATGCTCATTATCTCGCAGGCTAAATCCTACAGATGTATGCGTTTTGTCTCTTTAGAGTCGCTTTTTCGTTTCATCGAGTTGAAATCACAACGGTCCTGAAGAAGTTTCAACGTCAAAAATATTATTGGCAATGCAAAATTATGTGGTTTTTCCTTTTAAAATTATATCGCCCAGAAATATTTTAGATTATTTTAAGTAAATTCTGCGAGTAGAACACATATTTGCCTTTGAAATAATAAACTATTTTTTTATTAGTATTTTTATAGGCTCAGAAAAATAAAGTAGCAGGATTATAAAAAATGCTTAAAATTTCAAAATCTCCTACTTACGAACCCCTTTTCGGTTATGGTTTTATTGTACAATGTGGAAAATTAAATTCTTTAGAAAATACGGTATTCACACAAAATATAACTAAATGTTCCGAAGGCGTATGCAGAGAGGATGTACTGCCGAATAACAAAATTATAAAACACAGTTTTCTTCTTGTTTTAAAGGTCACATGTTCAAAATTTCATCAATCTCGGCATAAATCTGTAGATTTGCTAACAAATCAAATCCACACAGCCCGCTTGCCAGCCCGCTCTTCCACCACATACAGACATATCAACCAATTTACACAAAACCTTGACAAATTATATACCTAAATCTTTTTTTTTGTTATTTATTTTTGGGGTGTTATGCCGTGTTGCGCTACCTCCTCCTTTAGCCAACGTTTCGGACAGCGTTACAGTGTCCATCATCAGGGCAGATGTGTGATGGTAGCGCCACACGGCATAACACCCCAGAAACAAATAACAAAAACACTTTTGGCCGTGAAAATCTAAAATCATATCTACCTAAACCTTTTTCATGAATCACTCTATTGGTGAAAACCGCATGAAAATCCGTTCGGTAGTTTGTGATTTTTTCGCGAACAGACGACAGATAGAAAGACGCGACGGAGGACTCTATATTATAATATGTAGAGATATTTTCATTTACGAAATACCGACAATATTAATAAAATATAGTTTGATATCCAATTCCGAAGGTATTTTTGACGTTGATTTTATTTGAAGTTTGAAATTGATGAATAATGCACAAAAGATAATAATTTTACAATAAACATTTCGGGGACCAGGTCGTGGGGATAAAGTTTCGAGGGATCAAGGGTCGGGATCAAGTTTCGGAATCGGGGGAGGGGGGGGGGCAAATGTCGGGGGGGCCAAATGTCGGAGGCCAAATGTCGGGGGGCCAAATGTCGGGGGACGAACTGTCGGGGGACGAACTGTCGGGGGACGAACTGTCGGGGGACGTACTGTCGGGGGACGAACTGTCGGGGGACGAACTGTCGGGGGACGAACTGTCGGGGGACGAACTGTCGGGGGACGAACTGTCGGGGGACGAACTGTCGGGGGACGAACTGTCGGGGGACGAACTGTCGGGGGACGAACTGTCGGGGGACGAACTGTCGGGGGACGAACTGTCGGGGGACGAACTGTCGGGGGACGAACTGTCGGGGGACGAACTGTTGGGTCACCAAATTTCGTCATACTTTTTTCTTTATTGAAAATGTCGACAATAAGCTAATTAATCCCAGCGAGAGCTCGTACGTTTCTTTTCGATTTTCGTCCTCTTCCTTCTCAAGCGCTTTACGAAAACGGAAAAAGATGTTACTAGAAAGATGACGTCAAGCACGATCTCTCACTGGGATTATTGCGCTTGGGTTATTATAATTGCACAAGACTTTGAAATCACAGAGTGCGCTTGGCAACAAAATTATGATGAACCCGTCACATTTAAAATAAATTAAATAAATTAAAATAATGCTTTGTGCAATTTCGAAGGAGAGCCCCGAAAGTAAGAAATTCTACCACAATACTGTAAACAATACTGTAACGGTTACTTGATATCACAACAAATGATCGTCACACTTTCAATTAAGTACAAAAAATCATATAAAAACCCGTTCACGTAAGCTACAATGCTGCGTATACATGCACGAACATGAACGCGAGCCGAACCACGAATCATGGGAAAAGAACGAAGCAACGACAAACGGCGCGGTTGCTTTTTTACGTTAGCTCGACACAGGAGGCTTCGAGGAAAACCCTTCAGGGCCTGTGTCATCTTAGGGGATGCTGTGTGGAGGGTTTTTTTTTTAAGGAAAGGGAGAGGAGAGGAGAGGAGAGGACGTTTTGGGAAGGAAATAAGTATAAGAGTAGGTAGGAATCTGGGGCTTACTGTGTCCAGGAGTGACATACGTACGAATCCATCCCTCCAACTGCTGTGCAAGGCGATGGGTCGAGACACACTGGCTGTAGGATAAAAGATCTCCCTCAACCAGTCTCTCTCGATCCTGCCCACCACGCAGCAGTTGGGCAGACGTATCGGCCACCAAGAGCTGGACAAACCTCATGAGAGCGGGCACCCCTGCTACGTCACCAAACGTAGCGAACCACTTGGGGTGATCTATGGCAGAAGTGTTGGTTATCAAATAAATGGTTCCCGGGGCGGCGGTTACCCATACCCACCTTCCAAATTGAAAAATTGCTTAGTTTCTTTCCATTAATTCACGGTTCGGTTCCCGGAAATACCTAACCCATACGTAACGTGACGTTAATAAATTCCAAAAGATGAAAAAAAAAACTTCGAAATTTTAGAATAATCCCGAAACCAAAAGACATTTTAACTCCCCGGTAGTGTTTGTATCTATGCATTAGATATAGTATATTTGTCTCACGTACACTGAGTGGGGGGTGTGGCTGTCAGCCGATGAGAGCAGTGGTCGCGTGTAATAACACTGCGGGTTGGACGAGGCCTACGCCCGGTACTAAGTGTAGTAATGAGCCAAGTGTTATATTAGAAGCCATTCTAAAGACCACTACATCCCCAAACACTTCAAAAAGTTACTTTATATCACAACAAATTATTGCGCAACATTTTGAAATTCTTAAAAATATAACAAAAAGAAAATGAAATTCACTAAGAAATTAAATTGTTTGGAAATAAAATGATTTAAGTAAATGAAATAATATTGAGATGATTTTGTACAGTATTGCAATACAAAATTTTATATTGCATAACATTTCAGGCGGCCCCCAGACGATCAATTATATTGCTCATTATTACGAATTGTGCAATATTATGACGGTTTAGGGTTAATATTGAAGATTGCTCACTGATTGAACAAAAGTTTGGTAAATTTTTGGGATTGGTGGCCAAGGCTATTACGAATAATTTTTAGAAAAAAACTTTAGATTTGCCTTAATCACTATAAAAGGAAACTTATTGCATCACGGCTGGCGGAAAATAATGCATTTTAATTTTCAATGTCGTTAAATAAAATTTCACTTCCGAACTACGACAGCCCGCCCGCTGCCGCCCGCCATTTGTCACATACACAAGCCCGCTACACAAACCCTGCGTAGCCAAACAAACCATTCAAAAACGTAGGCTGTTTTTTAAAGTAAAGATAACATACACAAGCCCGCTACACAAACCCTGCGTAGCCAAACAAACCATTCAAAAACGTATTTTGACAGCGACAAAATGGCGGGCGGGCGTAAATAGTTTCGTTTCGCGAAGTAATTTTAATTAACGACATTGAAAATTAAAATGCATTATTTTCCGCCAGCCGTGATGCAATAAATTTCCTTTTATAGTGATTAAGGCGAATCTAAAGTTTTTTTCTAAAAATTATTCCTAATAGCCTTGGCCACCAATCCCGAAAATTTACCAAAAGTTTGAGTGAGTTTAATTTTTATTACACCATATTTTTCCATTGCATCGTGTAGGGTCAGTATTGGACAATATTTTTTTAAATTTTTTGGTAAATTATCGACAAGCCGCCGCATGCCGCTACACTTTAAATAGGCATAATTTACAAGAACCATCGGTTTCAGTCGAGATTGACGGAAAAATATGCATTAGAAATCGATTTTTATTAAAAATTTAAAAATCACCATCTCCATTACGGTCATGTTTTTTGTGTGGATTTAACATTTGTGAAGTTTCCTTTCAAACTAAAAACGCATGAATTACTTAATTTACCCAAAATAAGAACCTAAAAACCTATTTTGTGTTCGTAAGTAGTTGTTTCTTGTAATAATTATTGAAATTTAGTATAATTTCCGTAATCTGTGCATAAAAATGCGGCGGCTTATCCATAAATTAATGATCGTTTTATTGTGCAATATAATCGATCGTTTGGATTCAAAGCGCCTTTCAATCTTATTGAACAATAAATATATATTGTACAATGTTATTATAGCGTCTAGGGGCCGCCTTAGATAGGTACTTAAAATATTGTGAAATAAAATCAAACTCACTTGAATTAGCTTTAGCCATGTTTGGTGACCAGATACGAACGTTAGAAATTCCAACCTTCCTCCTCAGCGTCTCCTTCCATCCCCCATGTCCTTCAGCTTCAAGATACCAGGGGAGGCATAGATACATAGGGGAGCCATAGATCCACTAGCTCCGGTCCTTGGCGCAGTAGAAAACTTGTCTGAAATGAAATTTACAAAAGTTATGAAAGTTAGTTACTAATGTAAAATAAACAATTTGATTCATTGGCGTTTGTTGCAGAACACACGAATATAAAATTCTTTAAAAAAGCAGCAAATAAACTAAAGAGACATTAAAAGAATGAATTAGTAATTAAGTTATTTTAATCGTAAACGCATTACAATAATATATCAAACAAATATTTAAACAATTTATTACGAACGCACTTACCGAACCGACCGCGAAGGAATCAAAAATATAAAAGAAATATTTTTGGCGCAGGTGGGCACGGGACTCAGTTACCCCTTCCAAATTTCCAACATTTCACAATAATTGTTGTATAAGCGGCGTATTCACAGGTGAGCATGTCCGCCGCGAGCAGTCCGAGCATTACGTCACACGAGCATTTCTGTTCGTGTCGATTGATTTAACCGGTGGACATCCATACAAAAATGCTCGTCGTTCGCCTACGTGACGATATGCTCGCCGGTGAATGGGCCGCTAGTGCTTGTTGATGCATTATTTGGATATTGGGCTGGTCGTTTGCGTGTGCCTCTCCCTCATTTTTGGAAACAAAGCATGTAAAAGAAAGAGAGGTTAAACATGAGCTCTCAATGGCAGATCCAAATAAAGTACCTATAAAATTTTGTCGGTAGCACAAAAATCAAATATTTAAGATAAAAAAATCTTTAAAAAAAATTATGATACGACTTTAGAGGCCTTTTTAGAGATTTTCAAAGATGAAGTTCATAGAAAACCACAAATTTTTACGAAGTGAACAAAATCTTCTTCATCATCATCATTTCATTACATAGTATAAAATGAAGTCGCTCAAAATGTATGTGCGCATAGATCTTTTAAACTACGCAACGGATTTTCATGCGGTTTTCACCAATAGATAGAGTGATTCAAGAGGAAGGTTGTATGTATAAAACATGCTTATTATAGTAGAGAAAAGCCGAGAAATTCAAATATTCATTTCAGGCAGCTGGTAGCTGCTGGCAAGCGGGTGGTGTGGAATTTATAAATGTTGGGTAATGGCGTTGTGTTTCGTTAGCCACAGCAACGTGTGGCTAGGTCTACTGGTTATATTTATATTATTATATTATATTTATTGCTTGGCTGTATATGAGTTGCCTAAGCGCTGCTAAACCATTCATCCGATTGCGATGACATTTTGGGGATTGATGTGCGCATGCCAGCGATGGTTTTAATTTGTGATAATAAGCTCTGGCAATATGAAATTTGAATAAAAAATTGCAATAGGTGGTAAAACTGAATGTGTCGGGAATGAATGTATGGAATGCGGGAGGGGGGAGGGGAACTCGGGGGGGCGGTCGTGCGTGGGACAAGGAACGCGGGAAAGGGGAGTGGGGATAGGAAAGGCAGAGAAGGCGGAGTGGAAACGTGTGTGAGGAAGGGGACGCGGGAGAGGAAAGGGAGGCAGAAGGGGAAAGGGAAAGGGACGAATGGGAATTTTTATTAAGAAGCATAGCAACGCATGCCAGGAACTCGCTAATTATATTATAATAATTTCACACGAAGGCCGCCCGCAGACAACCTTTTCTTTACCTTTTTATTTGAAGTTTCCCGTTGTGGGAACTGTACAGATATCCGTAGCCCGCCCCCACGATGTAAGGGCCAATCCTCATCCACGGAGGGTAGAACACCAACGGAGCTTTCAAGTAAAACGTGACGAGGCTGAAAGAGAAAACAGTATAAGTAGATTTCCGTTATTTGGTACGCATCGTGACCCTAACATGTTGTCCTAAATAAACGGTTGTCCCAAATAAGTGAAGTTTGAAACCAGTTTAATCACAGGAGGCCGTATTATTTGTCTAATTAATTGTTGTGTCTGCCTTACTATCATAGTGAGAAATATGTTCTAAGCTTTTTTCGTAGACCACTTTCGAAATTGTACTGGTTTAGGTGGACCTCCTGCTGCTACATTTCTACCATAAGTTTTGGGAATATTTTTCTCAAAACTCGTCAAAAAATTTGAAGATTAGATCTAACGATGAAAATTTGCGTCGCGGCTGAGTTCCAACCATAAATTCGGAGTAGTAAAATGAAAATATTATATTTTCTTGTTTTTTTTTTACATTAACTCCACACAGGAGGCCCTGAGGAAAATAATTTCTCTCTGGGCCTATGTCATCTTTGTAGATGCTGTGTGGAGGGTCTTTTTGAGGAAAGGAAGGAGTGAACATGGGTCTTGAAGAGACCCATGTTGTAGGAGGGAGGAAACACAGTGGCCGGCAAATCGTTCCACAGCCGAGCCGTTGAACTCAAGAACGAGTCATAGAAACGACCCTTTCTCATGTGAGTAATGTCAACCGTGTACAAATGTTGGGCGCGTGTTTGGCGTGTTTCCCGACTATGCACCGGTGCCGAGGGGATCAATGATGCTAGTTCCTAGGAGCATCTTCCATTGTAATACCGGTAGAACAAGGATAGCATTCCCACCTGACGCTTATGCTCTAAAGATTGCAATCCGTCTGTTAAGATAGAAGAATCTATCAAACGGACCACCCGTTTCTGCATAGAGTCAAGGGTTTTTTTTAGGTATTTCGTAGCTCTAGACCAGAGGTGGCTGCCAAATTCAACCGTGGGGCGCACTTGCGATTTGTACAGGGTTAGCAGTTGGGTACTATCTGCAGTATCCGCGGGCCCTGTACAGTACGCCCAGTTTCTGAGAGGCTAACTTAACTCTGGTTTCGATGGAGCCCTCGTACTTGTGTTCTATTTATTAAAATAATACATAATTTCAGACTAAACAGAATTGAAATTAATCATTATTAACGTACCGTAACTTAAATAATGCAAATCAACAATAAAAAGTCATAATTCAATGGGAGGAATGTACTTATCAATATTTGGCTTCAGTTTTGTAAGGAATAACCGCAAATCTCCCCTTTCTGTGATGTTCAATCTGCTCTTTTTGAAGTAAAACTTCTTTACGCACGCTTAACTTAGGGAGTAAGCTGGCGATGCATGACGAGAGCGTTATGAAAAGCGAGGCGAACGATAGTTGAGAGGCAGATCTGATATAAGTTAGTGAAGATAAAAAGAAACAGATTTACGCTACGCTTCGTATATTACTGTAGGGGTAAGAGAGAGAGGTGTGAGCACACATTTTCTTTCTCTCATGGCCAGCTACGTTTCTGTATCACAATGTAGGAGCAAGAGAGAGCAGTGCGCGCGCACATTTTCTTTCTCTCTTCCTATCATATAGAATATAGACGAAACAAAAGTTTTACTTCAGTTGTATGGTCCAAAGCACACTCGTTTTTTTTTATTTGTTAATAGGTTTGTAACGACACTAAAACTTTTTTCGACAAGGTGTGATGTGGGAAAAGCTATTTTTTAAATTAAATTACATAATACATTTTGCACAAAAGTTTGAGTAGACCCACAAAGCTGTCATATGGCAGCTTGTCTGCAGGTTCTAACAATTTAAACATTCTTAATATAATTTTATGGTTATTTCCTTTTGGGGTATTATGCCGTGTTGCGCTACCTCCTCCTTTAGCCAACGTTTCGGACAGCGTTACAGTGTCCATCATCAGGGCAGATGTGTAAATGTTAGAGATGAAATGTGTGCTTAAGTACTTCGAAGCAATACCGTGTCGCCAGCACCAATCCACTGCGGGCTGGCATTACAGTATACTTCAAGATGGTTTTTTGCATTTACCTTTGGTGTAGCCGTCAATTACCGGATACCAAGAACTATTGAGCTTAGCTCCGTCGTCTCTATTAATGTTAATAGGATTTTTATGAATTTCAATTGCCTCTGTAATTAAGCGTGCTCTATAGGTTTTGGGTCTTCCCAGGACTTCAGGAACAAATCCGAAGTAATGGCCGGTTTCAATTAAATGCTCGGCGATTGCCGATTTGTCAGGGTGGCCAAGTTTACATGCTCGAAAGTGTTCCGATATCCTTTTGGAGATCGTCCGCTCTGTCTGGCCAACATAGACCTTATCACATCCGGAACAGCTGAGTTTATATACTCCATCGGTTTCCAGAGGAAACTTGGTCTTTGCAGACCTCAGTAGGTCTTGTATTTTGGTCGTGGTTCCGAAGACAGTCTTGATGCTTTCTTTCCTCAACAGTCTGGCAATTCTGTCTGTCACATTGTGAACATAAGGTAGGAAAGCACAGCCTTTAGACTCTTGTTCAATTCTGTCTTCGTTTGGTGTAGATTTGGCTCTTATTATTTGCCTTGTATGCCTTGCCGGGTAACCGTTACGCTCCAGTGCATCGGTGAGCTTAGTAAGTTCCGCTCCGATTTTTGTTTCTTCACATATTCTGGTCGCTCGGATTACCAGCGTATGGATAAGTCCTCTCTTCTGCGCTGGGTGGTGATGCGAATCAGCATGTAAATACCGATTCGTATGAGTTGGTTTCCTATACACTGTGTGTCCTAGGCTACCATCTTCTTTTCGCATCACTTCCACATCTAGAAAAGGCAGGATTTTGTTTTTATTTTCCAACTCCATTGTGAACTTAATTTTACTGTGAAATGAGTTAAGATGGTCTAGGAATTCGTTCTGTTTCTCTGTTCCATGAGGCCAAATGGCGAAAACATCATCGACATAACGCCACCATACCTTGGGAACAGCCGAAGCTGTGTCAAGTGCCACTTCTTCAAACTTCTCCATAAAGAAGTTAGCTAGAACTGGCGACAACGGACTGCCCATCGCAACTCCTTCCACTTGCTCAAAAAGCTCACCCTGAAATGCAAAATATCCTGTTTTGAGACAGTGCTCAAAAAGTTTGCAAATGTCTTCCTCATATATCTCCCTGAGCATTGTCATGGAGTCTTCTAGAGGCACATTTGTAAAAAGAGAAACTACGTCAAAACTGACAAGAATATCCCTTTCATCAGTCTTAACCTTCTTAAGTTTACTGATCAGATCTGTGGAATCCTTAATCCACGATTCAGTTTTTCCAGTTTGCATCTGCAGTAGTCTAGATAGTTTTTGGGACAGTTTGTAAGTAGGTGCACTAATAGCACTGACAATCGGTCTCATTGGTATATCCTTTTTGTGAATTTTTGGAAGACCGTATAGGGCAGGAGTTCTGGAGGCTTTTACGAAAAGCCCAGATCGATCCTCTTTCCTAATACTGGAAGCTTTAACTAGCTCTCTTGTCTTCAAGTCAATCTTATTGGTGGGGTTGTTTTTAATCTTCTTGTAAGTGCCGGCATCGCACAGGAGGTCTTCCATCTTTTTGATGTAGTCTACCGTATTAATCACCACAGTGGCATTACCTTTGTCGGCAGGCAGAACTAGGATTTCCTCATTGGCGCGCAATTCTTTTAAGGCCACAAACTCTCCTTTTGTGATGTTTGGGCGGGGTATTTTGGCCCTTTTCAAAATATGGCAAGTCTCTTGTCGTATATCTTCTGCTTGGGTCTCTGACATTTTATGGACTTTCATCATTGAATGTAGTGCTGTCTCTACACCACATACGATAGATTCCACCGGTATCTTTTTGGGGGCAACTGCATAGTTCATCCCCTTGGCAAGCACAGAAGTCGCCTGTGGGCTCAACGCAAGGGACGAAATGTTAATAACAACTTTATTTTGATCAAGCTGTTTTCGATCACCTTTTTTATCTTGGTTGAGCCTCTCGAATTTTTGTTTCTGTCTCGCATCTGTTGACTGCTTACATCTCTGTGCTTGTTGGTAAGTCATGTTGTCAACTTTCTTCCAATCGTCATCGATCAGGATTGCACTCAGGTGCAGATGTAAATAGAAAAGGTCCCGAGATATTCCATCCAGTTCGCTGCGCACATTGTGGATTCTTTCCTTTAGTAGCGCTGCTTCTGCTCTTTGGAATACCCTATCGGCTTTCCGGGATGTGATATGTCTTTTTATGCGAATGTATACTGGTACAATCGATTCCTCCTTACATCTCTTGAGGAAAGCCAGGCTGCCCAGTAAGAGGTTCCTTCGCTTTCTCAGATTCTCCAATCGTCGTACCATTCTGTGAACTTCCTCCCCATAGAGGTTCGTCAGATATGATTTTAGATTTTCACGGCCAAAAATTTTATGGTTATTTCCTTTTGGGGTATTATGCCGTGTTGCGCTACCTCCTCCTTTAGCCAACGTTTCGGACAGCGTTACAGTGTCCATCATCAGGGCAGATGTGTAAATGTTAGAGATGAAATGTGTGCTTAAGTACTTCGAAGCAATACCGTGTCGCCAGCACCAATCCACTGCGGGCTGGCATTACAGTATACTTCAAGATGGTTTTTTGCATTTACCTTTGGTGTAGCCACAACCCCACCAATAAGATTGACTTGAAGACAAGAGAGCTAGTTAAAGCTTCCAGTATTAGGAAAGAGGATCGATCTGGGCTTTTCGTAAAAGCCTCCAGAACTCCTGCCCTATACGGTCTTCCAAAAATTCACAAAAAGGATATACCAATGAGACCGATTGTCAGTGCTATTAGTGCACCTACTTACAAACTGTCCCAAAAACTATCTAGACTACTGCAGATGCAAACTGGAAAAACTGAATCGTGGATTAAGGATTCCACAGATCTGATCAGTAAACTTAAGAAGGTTAAGACTGATGAAAGGGATATTCTTGTCAGTTTTGACGTAGTTTCTCTTTTTACAAATGTGCCTCTAGAAGACTCCATGACAATGCTCAGGGAGATATATGAGGAAGACATTTGCAAACTTTTTGAGCACTGTCTCAAAACAGGATATTTTGCATTTCAGGGTGAGCTTTTTGAGCAAGTGGAAGGAGTTGCGATGGGCAGTCCGTTGTCGCCAGTTCTAGCTAACTTCTTTATGGAGAAGTTTGAAGAAGTGGCACTTGACACAGCTTCGGCTGTTCCCAAGGTATGGTGGCGTTATGTCGATGATGTTTTCGCCATTTGGCCTCATGGAACAGAGAAACAGAACGAATTCCTAGACCATCTTAACTCATTTCACAGTAAAATTAAGTTCACAATGGAGTTGGAAAATAAAAACAAAATCCTGCCTTTTCTAGATATGGAAGTGATGCGAAAAGAAGATGGTAGCCTAGGACACACAGTGTATAGGAAACCAACTCATACGAATCGGTATTTACATGCTGATTCGCATCACCACCCAGCGCAGAAGAGAGGACTTATCCATACGCTGGTAATCCGAGCGACCAGAATATGTGAAGAAACAAAAATCGGAGCGGAACTTACTAAGCTCACCGATGCACTGGAGCGTAACGGTTACCCGGCAAGGCATACAAGGCAAATAATAAGAGCCAAATCTACACCAAACGAAGACAGAATTGAACAAGAGTCTAAAGGCTGTGCTTTCCTACCTTATGTTCACAATGTGACAGACAGAATTGCCAGACTGTTGAGGAAAGAAAGCATCAAGACTGTCTTCGGAACCACGACCAAAATACAAGACCTACTGAGGTCTGCAAAGACCAAGTTTCCTCTGGAAACCGATGGAGTATATAAACTCAGCTGTTCCGGATGTGATAAGGTCTATGTTGGCCAGACAGAGCGGACGATCTCCAAAAGGATATCGGAACACTTTCGAGCATGTAAACTTGGCCACCCTGACAAATCGGCAATCGCCGAGCATTTAATTGAAACCGGCCATTACTTCGGATTTGTTCCTGAAGTCCTGGGAAGACCCAAAACCTATAGAGCATGCTTAATTTATGACGTTCATACTTACTTGTAACTCATTCCCTCCAAACCTGGTCATCCATCCATGAATAGAATAAATAATCACATACAAAACCAGCAAGCAAGCAATGAGGTTAGGTAGCAATAATAAGTAGGTATGTGAACAATGTATAATTTATTGTAAAAATCAAACCCTGCCCTTGGAACATATTATAATGATTCGCTATGAGACTCTAAGTTAAACAACAGAATTAATCATCAGGGGTGACTGGTTACGATGTATCGTACCCAGCTGTAAATGTTTAAAGTTTCTCGACACGTGTCAATAAGAAAGAAATTATATTGTAACGACATAAGAAAATTACTGATGGGCGCCTGTGACGTAAAACGTAACATATTTATGAATCAGTAATCCCTAAAAATAATCTATAAAGCACAATCTCGATCTGTTAAAAATATAAGTAATTTAAATCTCACTTCTCGTGATCCAAAATGTCTTGAGTCCAGCAATACAACAGCCCGTCACACAAAAACACCTGCTCGATCTGTGGTACTCCCGTCAACTGAAGCGCCCGAACTTTTTCCGAAGCATCTTGAAACATCTGCCGCCCCTTCGGAGTGCAATGCTGCCAACCAAATCATGCGAAATTTGCGAATCGCTCACGACGCTAGCAGCAAATGTTACATTACCCCTCCACCAAGAAGAAAATATTTCCTCCTGGAAATCAAGTGGTCCATGTGTCACTTCCTGAAGAGAACTGCATACTATGTGAGCCTTGGTCGTAAATGTTAGTCATGGAAGATGCCAAAATATAAGGATTGTCAGCCGGAAGGATCCTGGTGATAGAAGTACTCCCAATCCATATAATGTACCTCATGGAAGAAGCGGTGACCACCGTACTGCAATACTGAAGCCATGACATAATGCGATGAACAGAAAGACGCATCAATCTATGCAGCTTCTCTCCTATTATGATGCATTCAATAACTGATGACCCAAGATGGCCCAAGGTAGAGATGAAATATCTGGTCCGGAATCTCAAATTCAGCTTCTTTTGCTATTAATTTCTTCCAAAACTGATGACCCAAGATGGCCCAAGGTAGCGATGAAACATTTGGTCTGAAATCTCAAATTCAGCGTCTTCTGATATTACTTTCTTCCAAAACTGATGACCCAAGATGGCCCAAGGTAGCGATGAAACATTTGGTCTGAAATCTCAAATTCAGCGTCTTCTGATATTTCTTTCTTCCAAAACTGATGACCCAAGATGGCCCAAGGTAGCGATGAAACATCTCAAATTGGAGCAGACGAAAGTCATTAAGTGAGGTTCTGTGTAGGTGATGAAATTTTTCCCGCGCTGCTAGCTCTGCCGTCCAAAAGAATGAAGATGTATTATGATCAAGACTGCATCTTGTGTAAGCTGAAGAAGATCCTTGAGTGAGGTTCTGCATACATTGAAGAAATTTCCCCGTGCTGATGAGGGTTGACAATGCGACGCTGAAGAGTATTCAGAAGTGAGATTTCTAACTAACCGCTCCACTAAAGCTTACATAATGTTACTGAGTAAAATTTGCATGAAAAAAACTAAGTTAAGTAAAGAATGAAATGTGCTTTACCTACTAAATGAAATGTTTCAAAAAAATTATTTGAAAAGGAAGTAAATAACTCTCATAGATGACCTGCAAGACTGAATACCTAATTAACATTCTAAAGTTCAATTGAATGAGGAAGATATTACATAAAAATACTGAAGTCCAAACACAAACATTTATTTTAAATCCTAGTTTGAAAAAAACACCCCTGACACCTGTTGATCAAAAAAATAAATTGCCGAGAATCAAACCATTAAACTTCAAGCAAGTAATGACCCCACTCACAGAATGAAGACCTCTGTCGAAAAAAGTTACCCAAATAGAAGATCCCAATAAAATTGGATGTGAACATGATTAATTCCCCTAGTTTTAGATAGCATATTTGTAATCAGCAAATAACTATATGACAATAATTTATTGTAATAAATATGTAACTCTTTTAACAGAATTAGTATTTCTCACATTTGACAGGGTGTTCAAATTCGCTCGAGCTCTTAAGCGAACTCCAACAACCAGTCGAATATGGAAATAAATTGAAGTAACAAACTAAGTTCCAAAATCTTTAGTATAAATAGAGGATAAAATGCATCCAGAAATTGACCATGGAATTAAAAATTGTTTAACCAATATTGTAAAACAAAACAATTACAAAACCCTTTATAATAATCTTAAAACAAAAATCCACAGCGGAATTAACTTAATAAATGTATTTATATTATGCTTACTCATCAAATATATGTACCGATGTTATGTATATCATAAAATAATAACTTAAGTATCATAGAATAGAACCTTAAGGAATATGTTCACTATTGCGTGTGAAAAACAACCATCACCATAACCAGAGTAAACAAATTGGAACAATGCCCATGCCATACGTTTCCTAAAACGATATGAAAAATAGATAATTTTGAGCTTCTGAAGCTATAGCCTTTTTCATATAAATATATATATTTTTTTTCCCATGGAAATTATTCCAAAAGACACCAACATAAAGTAAGTGAAACAATAAGGTATTCTAGGTTTCTACACACTAATAGCAATAATGATACTACGCTAAACACCTCTATACATCCGCAAAAATACACAGTAAATAGTTCAATAAAAATTAAAATAAAAGGTTTTGAAAAACTATGTAAAAACGGTTTTGCTACAGGGAAACAAACCGAAATTACAAGTAAATTCAATGTATGAAAATGATGATCAGTCACTTTCACACGTTGAACTACATATGCTTAAGTATACGCATTATACACTTGCAAAGTACAACACATACGTGTAATATCTGAAAACACAAACACTGACAAGGACAATGCAATCAACGTGAGGACGTAAGGATAAGTCACGTCACCACGCTGAATGATCCACATGCAATTGCTGGATATGCATGCAAATACTTAGAACACATATAACATTCAAATAAAATGACAAAGAAAATCTCTCAACGGAGATAAGAAAAACCCAACCCCTATTGAAATAACCCTAACGATCAACTGGAGTTTCAGATTTAATAATGTCTTTTAAATGATAAATACCCAGTTTTTTGCCATTCATGTCAGCTAACTGATATGCTACTGGAGAAATTTTCCCAATAATCTTGCTCCTAATGAATTTAGGTGCCAATTTTGCTGAAAAGTGTTTACTTGCATCTGATAATACGAATGATCGCCTCCATACGGTTTCCCCAACCCTAAATTGAATATCTCTACGACGCAAGTTGTAGTTCAGCTTGTTCCGTTCGTATGACTGCCTTAACGATGTCCGTACCTGTGAAAAAATGTCATTCAATTCTTCTAAACCTGACGCCCAAGAGTCACGCTTAGCAAACGTAATTTCTTCAGCATTGAAATCAGTGCCTAAATAATCTTTTCCTGAAATGATGATCTCTCTGCCAAAGTTGAGAAAAAACGGAGTGTAACCTGTGACTTCATGGACTGCCGTGTTAATGGCTAACTCAATTTCTGGAAGATGATTCGCCCAGGTTCTGTGGTCAGATCCAACATACGAACCAAGCGCTGCTACCAAAACCTTGTTAACACGTTCCACAGGATTGTTCTGAGGATGATATCTGCAGTTATAAAACAGGTGACGAATATGAAACTTATTGGCTAAAGCTTTCATATCACGTGAAATGTATTGAGGACCATTGTCCAACACAATGGTGTCCGGAACTCCAAACTTCAGGAAAATTTCATTCTCTAAAATGGAAGCAATATTCAACCCAGTAGCCTTCCTCAGCGGGAACAGCCTCGTGTACTTAGAAAAGAAATCAGAAACTACCAAGAGATAAGTATAACCTTTCTTGTATGAACTCGGATAAGGCCCCAGTAAATCAGTTGCAATCATTTGCCAAGGGCGCTGAACCAATTTGGGATTTCCCATCAAACCTGGCGGTAACAAATTAGTACTCTTGTAACCTAAGCATATCTGACATTTACCGATGAAAGCTTTTACATCAGCAGACATTTTAGGCCAATAATATTTGTGTCTAATTCTGTTCAGGGTTTTTAAAATCCCAAAGTGGGCGCAAGTAGGAGGAACATGGTGCTGTACAATTAAACTATTCCTGAGTTCCTTCGGAACTACCTCTTTCCAGTCGTAGGACCTATGTAAAGCCTCCATACTCTGGATATGTTTATAGAGCCTATCGTTAGTAATTCTCCACGCCGGATACTTCTCAGGATTTGCCAAAATTTTCTCCTTTAATTTGACGTACCATTGGTCCGATGTAGAAAAATTTTGACTGATCGTATTAACCTGTAAGGGATCCCGTGATAACGCGTCAGGAATTACATTGTCCTTACCGTTTCTATGAATAATTTCAAAATTGAACTGTTGTAACCTGACTGCCCAGCGCGCGAGCCGTCCTGAAGGCGATTTTAAGCTGGTCAACCACTTCAGGCTGTAGTGGTCTGTTATAATCTTTACCGGAATAGGCGAACCCTCAATATAACCCCTGAATTTTTCCAACGCGAAAATCATAGCATTTAACTCTCTTTCTGTGGTAGAGTGGTTTCTCTCTTGAGCAGAAAGTGTTCTTGAAATGAAAGAAATAGGGTGTTCTAACCCCTTATCATCCATTTGTGAAAGACATGCTCCGAGCCCTACATTTGAAGCATCTACGCTAATCGTGAATGGTTTCCTGAAATCAGGACATGCGAGAACCGGAGCGGATACAAGAATGTTTTTAAGTTTTGAGAATGCTAATTGCGCTTGATCATTCCACACAAATTTCTTACCCGCGAATTCTTTCTTTGTTAAATTATACAAAGGTGAAGCAATGCTAGAAAAATTGAAAATGAATCTCTTATACCACGAGAGTACCCCAATGAATCTACGTAAGCTCTTTTGTGACGAAGGGGTCGGAAAATCAACAATTGCCTTGACTTTATCCGGATCTGTGCGGAGACCTTTATCATCAATGACAAAACCTAGGTATTTGAGTGAGTCCCTGCAGAAAACGGATTTCTGCACATTAATCGTAAGACCGGCGGCCTGTAGTCTCTGTTTAACCTTCCTCAAGAGATAAATATGTTCTTCGAAAGATGAACTAATAATGATGATGTCATCTAAGTAACAAAAGACTTTGCCATCAAATTCAGGCCCTAACACTTTATCCATCAGCCGCATCATCCGGGAGCTAGCACCATGTAAACCGAACGGCATTGTGACGAAATGAAACAACCCTCGCTTGGGTATCGTGAACGCGGTTTTCTCCTTAGACTTTTCGTCTAGCGGAATTTGGAAAAAGGCATCATTTAAGTCCAAAGTTGATAGAAAACGAGCACCACCCAAGCTATTGAGAATGTCTGAGATTAACGGTAAATTGTAGGCGTCGCGTTTCGAGACGGCGTTTAAGCGTCTGCTGTCGAGGCATAGCCTGAATGTGCCATTTTTCTTAGGTACCAGAACAATGGGATTATTCCACGAGCTGTTGCTCGGTTCTACCACACCTAACTCTAGGAGTCTGTCAAGCTCCCTATGTACTTCCGGAAGTAAGTGCGGAGAAATGGGATAAACCCTTTGTTTGATAGGAGGCACATCACCCGTGTCTATGACATGATGTTCTAACCCTGTCCTGCCTAACCGATCTCCTGAGTAATCCATGTACTCCTGAACTACAACGTTCAAGACGGAGCGTTGGGATTGAGATAAATTTTTCTCGCTATCCAGCCCAATACTATTCGATGCTCGAACACTACTAACAGAATCATTACAAGACATTAATTTTGAGATCTTAGGACAGATGTTGAAAACTTTCCAAAAGTCACAACCCAGAATAATGTCAGATTTAATGTCTGGCATAATAACAAAATTGAACGTTCTAACAACATTTTCAAAACGCACCGGGAGAGCTATTTTGTAAGAACAGGTAACCGAATGACCAGTCGCCGATACTAGAGCGAAATCAGAATCCAATTTTGACAAATTGAAACCTAAATCTAAAAATTTACGATGAAAGTTATTTCCTAAAATCGAAACGTGCGACCCAGAGTCTAGAAGACCAGAGTAGCCTGTGCTCAAAACTTGGAAAGAGATGTAAGGACGGCCGTCCCTGTTGGCCGCTCGCACCTCCTTCGAAGTCCTTAAATTCTTATAAAAATCTCTTACGGTATCCAGCCACAAAACCCATTCCCGTGAAGTAATCTCGGCAAACGCAGACGTCATAGCGCCCACCGACAGGACCTCACGGGCCATCAGTTTTTTTGAGGACGGCAGCCGCAGAGAGGAGCCTTGACCCCCGGACGCCCGCAGCGAAAGCAGTGCACCTCCCTAGAATTCACATTTGACGGGTTATGCAAAACATTCGAAAAATCACGACGGTTATTCCTGAAGTTGAAATTAGGATCGGCAGAATTTACATAACCATCTCTATTGTTAGAATAATTGTTTCTAGAAAAATTCAAATTGTTGCAATCTCTGTTATTATTACTATTGCCAGCATGGTTGTTCCTAGACAAATGTAAATCATTCGAATACCTCTCATTGCCTCTATTACCAGAAAAGTTATTTCTAGAAAAATTAGATTTACTGTGATTCCTCTGATTACCTTTGTTACTAGAATAATTAATAGGATGAGAATTACTAGTGTTTGATCTGTCGTTTGAACGGCTGTCGGCCAACTCAATCATCCTACCTAATTTTTTTAAGGTTAACAAATCAGGGATCTCCGAAAGAGAAAGTTTCTGAATATATCTTGGCAACATATTACTCCGCAAAATGTCTAGGATCTCATCATCCGGCAACCTAGTGGACAAACGATTATTCAGCAATTGAACACGAGTGATAAAAGAACTAAAATTCTCTTTCTGACCTTGAAACGTCAATCTTATTTGTGCCAATAACCTCTTTTCATGGTCTAAAAGCTCAAATTCGTTTTTTAACGCAACCACAATGTCCGCCCAAGATGAGAAAGCGGAGCGGTTTACTCTGAACCATTGTAGCGCCTGCCCTGAAAACAATTCGACTGCAGAAGAAAAAAGAGAAGCATAACTTACGTTTCTAGCGACAGCAAGTTCTTCTACCCGTTCTAAGAAATTTCTGACATCCGCAGAGCCATCAAAGGTGAGGTTCCACTTGTGAACCGGAAACGACGGAAGTGACGGAATTGACAAAGCTGAACCGGACCCCGCCGGTGTATCATCCTGTTTCGCCATGATGAATTTTGCCGCTGTTCTACTTCTTGTACCTACTACAAGTAAGTATGAACGTCATATTGGCCCCACGTTGGGCGCCAATATGACGTTCATACTTACTTGTAACTCATTCCCTCCAAACCTGGTCATCCATCCATGAATAGAATAAATAATCACATACAAAACCAGCAAGCAAGCAATGAGGTTAGGTAGCAATAATAAGTAGGTATGTGAACAATGTATAATTTATTGTAAAAATCAAACCCTGCCCTTGGAACATATTATAATGATTCGCTATGAGACTCTAAGTTAAACAACAGAATTAATCATCAGGGGTGACTGGTTACGATGTATCGTACCCAGCTGTAAATGTTTAAAGTTTCTCGACACGTGTCAATAAGAAAGAAATTATATTGTAACGACATAAGAAAATTACTGATGGGCGCCTGTGACGTAAAACGTAACATATTTATGAATCAGTAATCCCTAAAAATAATCTATAAAGCACAATCTCGATCTGTTAAAAATATAAGTAATTTAAATCTCACTTCTCGTGATCCAAAATGTCTTGAGTCCAGCAATACAACAGCCCGTCACACAAAAACACCTGCTCGATCTGTGGTACTCCCGTCAACTGAAGCGCCCGAACTTTTTCCGAAGCATCTTGAAACATCTGCCGCCCCTTCGGAGTGCAATGCTGCCAACCAAATCATGCGAAATTTGCGAATCGCTCACGACGCTAGCAGCAAATGTTACAAATTACAGAGGCAATTGAAATTCATAAAAATCCTATTAACATTAATAGAGACGACGGAGCTAAGCTCAATAGTTCTTGGTATCCGGTAATTGACGGCTACACCAAAGGTAAATGCAAAAAACCATCTTGAAGTATACTGTAATGCCAGCCCGCAGTGGATTGGTGCTGGCGACACGGTATTGCTTCGAAGTATTTAAGCACACATTTCATCTCTAACATTTACACATCTGCCCTGATGATGGACACTGTAACGCTGTCCGAAACGTTGGCTAAAGGAGGAGGTAGCGCAACACGGCATAATACCCCAAAAGGAAATAACCATAAAATTTTTGGCCGTGAACATCTAAAATCATTCTTAATATAATATCTAAGAAAATATTTGAAAATACATTTATAGTTTTAAGGAAACATTAGAATAGATCACATAGTAATATTAGATAATTTAACTTACAACCACAAATATATAAGATATTTCAATATAACTGCCTAATAACAAGATATGTAGGCAGCTATATTAAGATATTCAAAGATACATGGAGTTTTCGTTCATTAACCATAGTTTTATCATTTTAGGACTTAGTCTCTCATTTTATGTTTTTATTGATTTTATTGAAAATCACTGGTATTAGATATTCAAGAGTACGGCTTCCATATTTATTTAATATTCGAGGAGTTTTTAGGCCCTTTCCTTCTCTGAATCTTGTGGTATGTTTGTGTACAAGTAGGTGTTTGTAAGGGCTTTCCCCCATATTATCCATAATAGTAGTGAACCAGCCTTACCTTTTTTTGTAAGTAGGCTCTCTGAGCCATACAGTAGTTTTAAGTTGTGTCTCTGTTTGTAAATATTTGTTGTGACATGTTTTTTTTATTATGGCAGTTTGTAAATTTTCAATATATTTAATGTAAGTATTGCTTTTAAGTATCCAAAGTTTTCTCGCACTTTCCCATGGCTCAGCCAAAAGGTTTGATAGCCTTTTTATAAATGTCACCTTCAGCTCCTCATTAGTGCTAAGCTCGAGTAGCTCCGCTTGTAATACCACATTCGCCACTTCCATTTCATCAAATGGATTTATGATCCATGGTGGTTTTTCTATCGTCAGAGTATCTTCAAATCTATTTTTGAAATCATTATGGAGGGCATATATTGGGTATTTAAATAAAAGTTATTCTGCCCATGACATTTTTGTTCTTTACTATCGAAACCAGATAAATTTTCGTAAACCCCCACATACAACTTGTGAGACTCCCGGGGCCCCTGGAGGTCCACCTGGACCACTTTGGGAATCACTTATTCAAACGAAAGAGAAAACAAGCTGGTGACTTATCAGGAGTCGGGCAAGCATCTCGATTGTGTCCAGGTTTTCCACAGTGAGAACAAGTAGGCGTGTCTGCGTTACATTTCGACGCAGTGTGGCCGTAAAGTTAACAGTGTCCACATTTTAGAGTGTCAATCCAGTCCCTTACGGTATGTATTTGCCAGTCCATAGCCAGTTTAGAGAAGCGAATGATGGAGTGATGAACAGAAGGAAGAACTCTGAAGACATGAGTATACAATCCAGTACGAGGTCCTACTTTATGAGAGAACTGCAACTTATCTTTCAATTCATTCAGGTGTAGACCGGTTTCTTCAAGAGTTTGCTGGTTTATAGCCAAGGTGGTTTTCTCGAGGGGCACAACACGAGATAGACCATGGATAGCTATCCAAGGAAGTTTATGGAAAGAAACTGCCGCTTTCAGACCAGCATCGGATAGGGTCGGTGCATTGGCAAGTTTGATGGCCTCTGCATCGGTACTCGGATGCACAACTATACCTCCGTTCCATATTTCACGTACTCTCATAATTTGTGATTCCCAAAGATGGTGGGTTTGTTAAGTTTTGAAAGTTTAGACTGTTTAGAGGGGAGTTTGCTAGAAATAAGTAACTTGTCATATTTGGGGAAAGTAAGTACCGCGTGTCTTCAGGAAGTATAGGGGCATTGTTTCTAGTGTTCGGTGGATATTTAGAGAGGGCTTGGTTGGACGTAATCGAACTCCATGTTCTGTTCCCATTTTCTAGTGTTTGATTAGAAGACATATATTTGTAGGTCTTTAGTTCTCCTTCGAGGTTACCTAGTTTTACAACTATTTGACCGACATTTCCCAAAAGATCGGCAAATTTGGGGGCGAGTTTTAATATTTGATGTTTCCATTATATTGATGTTTAATAGGTTTAAAATAGAAGTTTACTTTGCCAGGAATTGCTGGGCCGAGATTTCTTGATCCATTTTATATGATGTACTATTATTTTATTGGTGGCGCCTGTTGGCAGGCAACAGCAATACCACAATCGGTAGCGCCTGTTTGCAGGCAAAAACAATAGCACAGGTAATGTTTTGTTCGAGTCCGCGATGGTAGTTAATTTGTATTTTGACAATGACAGCAGCGATTAGCGTCGAAGTGTAGTGATATCGGCACTGTTTTTACTAAAATAGTTCCACTAAAGTGGAATATCCATTACTTTGCTGAACTTGATTATTGTTTAACTTTGTTTGGGAGACCCACAAGATTTGTTTGGTGATTGAATGTTTATTTTTTTGGAGGCATATATTGCTGGAATGTGATAATATTTAGGAATGAGTAAGACTAGGCACAGATCTTCAATCTTCACTTTAAGGAGTGCGGTGTTCACTTTATTGAATTTAAGCACTTTTCCCTCGTATCTTAATGTTTTTATCGTTAGTAAACAATGAGATTTTTTAAAAATTAATTTCTATATATACACATGTAACATATTCATGAGTTATTACATTTTCAGGTTACAATCGGATTATACTCAAGAGTCAAATCATTAAAATATTAACTTGCAAATTGTTAAAAATTGGAAATACTATTAGAGACATCTATGGCATGGCCACTGTAGTTAATTAATTTATGTCATGGATTTTAATTACCTATTGGCATCTTAATGTTCAGCGCTGCCGTTAGAGGTCTCCAAAGTACTGACCCTGCTTACCGACACCTTGTGTTGTTGTTTCTTTGCAGGGTCATTTTCATGTTTTATTGGTATAAAAGGTCTGGCTCCCTAAAAACTCTCTATCTCGCATTAAACAAGCCCTAGTGGAAAGTTCGTTTAAACCCAAAGCGGGTACCGGTCCAAAATTATTTATAAAGTGTTGATCAAATGTTGTTATAAAAAATTATTGTAAATAAAACGACTCAAGCTTCAAAGGTTATTATTTTATTTTTAAAACGCGACATTTATTATCTTTTCTGCAAGTCTAGGATGAATATATATTTTTTTAACTTTATGAGTAAAATCTCAAATTATAATATTTAATTAAATGAAGACAACATTAACGAAACTCAATTGAAAATCTGAGACAGAAAAATCAGAAAAGATATTGGCTCCGCTGGGACTCGAACCCAAAAAATAAAATGAATAAAAAATTTATCTAGACGCTATCTAAATTGCATTTTGTTCGAATTGAATCTTGCAATCATATTTATTTATTTATTTATCTATATAAGGTATGTATACATTACATTATTCGATGCCTGTCTCACTAGGGTATAACTGTGTTGAGACAGGCGTAGAGGTACATAAATGAGTATCATACATAGGAATATTTAATTATAACATAAGAATATTTAAGGTAAGATACATACTGATTTATACAATTCAAACAGAAAGATGATTTAAATTGAGGGTTAATACCATAAAGAGAGCATTATATAGGTGAAGGAAGAGATGAATAAAGTAGTAAATCCTGTCGAATCTATATAGGGAGTTATATTATACATATAGGATTTTACTATTTTAATTTCTCTAATAAGGGTAAGGACATACGTTAGATGGAATTCTGTCTATTTGTAATCTATTTTACAGACGTTAGCAGTAGTGTGACGTCGTATAAAGATAGCAGCCAATAATATGTGCGTTAAGAAAATGAAGATAATGTTGGTAGTTCTTAGTCGAAGTATGATACAGTTAAAAGTGTCCGAATTTCATATGGGTTCCGTAGCTCAATCGGTAGAGCTCTTGCCATGTAAGCAAAGGGTCCTGGGTTCGTCCCAGCGGAGCCAATATCTTTTCTGATTTTTCTCTCAGATTTTCGATTAAGTTTCGCTAATGTTGTCTTCATTTAATTAAATAAACAATTTAGCAGTACATATTTTAACAAGGTCACTGTATACATGTATTTTCTGTTTGTTTCTTCTTCACTGCTTTCATTAACTTTGTGTTAATATGTATTTTTTTTTTGGTTTATTTATAATTAATATGTATTATTTTTCTTATGTTTTATTTTTCTTTTGGTAATATGTATTATTACTCTTTTGGTTTATTTACAAGTAATCTTATAATTTTACATTTCTTTCTTCTTTCTATACTGAAAACAAAACATGTACGTAAAGGACACTTGAGTAAAATTATAAATAATTAATAAGTATTAAATTAGTAAATAATTAAATTATTCATACATAAGAAATAATTAAATATGTTTGCCTGAGCTTCAGTAAGTAAGATAAAGTTTTTTGGCGATGATTTGTTGATTTGTGTTCCAAATCGGTCATTTGTAATTTAAATCTACGACTATCACAATGTTTCTGTCATTTTGTTTGAGGTGTGGGGGATGGGGTTAAGGGAGGGGGGAGGGGGGAAATGGGGTGGGGGAAGGGTGGTGAGGGGGGAAGGGTGGGGGGAGGTGGAGGAGGCGGAGTGGGACCCCCCTTATAACATGCGAGCGAAGCCGTGGGAAAAAGCTAGTTATTAATAAACCAGTACTAGCGAGAGCTCTTACTGACGACATCAATTTTCGTCCTCTTCCATCTCACGCGTCTTGTTTGAAATCAAAAAGGACCGAAGAGACGGGAATGGGTACCGCCGCCCCAGTTGTTTTTGATAACCTATGTTACCGTAAAAGTCCGAATATTGGTAAATCCTAAGATTTTTCCAGTAAATCCTAAGATTTACCAGCTCTTAATGGTAAAAGTCCGAACCGTTCTATAATCACCGTTCACCAATCTAACCTAACCTAACCTAACCTAACATGTACTAAATTCTAATGGTAAATGACCGAAAAAATCTTTTCTAATTTAAATATTATAAACGATTTTTTCGGGCTTTTACCATTAGAATTTAGTAACTGTTAGGTTAGGTTAGGTTAGGTTAGGTTGGTGAACGATGATTTTAGAACGGTTCGGACTTTTACCATTAAGAGTTGGTAAATCTTAGGATTTAACGGAAAATCTTAGGATTTACCGTAGTTCGGGCTTTTAAAGTAACACCAACACCTCTGCCATAGGTCACCCCAAGTGACATTTCGCTACGTTTGGTGACTTTGCCGGGGTGCCCGGGTTCATGGGGTAAGGTTTGTCTGAATCTTTCGATGGATGACCTGGACGATGGATGACCCACCTCTCTTACCTTGTTCCTTCCCAGAACTTCATTTCCTAAAAAATACCATGCTCACACAGTATCCCCAAAGACGACATAGGCCCAATAATTTTTTTCAGGGCTTGGTTTGATGTAATCGAACTCCACGTTCTGTTCTCATGTTCGGGTGTTTGATCAGAAGACATATACATATTTGTAGGTCTTAAGTTCTCCTTCAAGGTTCCCTAGTTTTACACCTATTTGACCAACATTTCCCAAATGGGGCAAATTTGGGGGCGAGTTTTAATGTTCGATGTGTCCATTATAACGATGTTTAATAGGTTGATAAAATAGAGGTTGCCTTTGCCAGGAATTGCTGGGTCGGGATTTCTTGATTCATTTTATATTATGAGCTATTATTTGGTCTGTAGCGCCTGTTGGCAGGCAAAAACAATAGCACAAACAATGTTTTATTTATTTACGCCCTAGTGGGCTTTTACAAACATAGATAATAATAGTTAGGCAGATATGCAGTACACAATATACATTCATTAAAATAATAGTGAAAAATAAAATTAATTAAAATTAAAATCATACATTTCATTAAAGTAATTATAAAGACTTCGCCTTATAACTAATATGGAATCTGCAAACATGTCTACAATATTCCTAAATTTATTCCCAAAATGATGTAATCTATTTATAGGTGTATGAGTTTCATAGTTTGTTTTAAAATTGTCACAGAAGAAGGTAGCACTTTGCCTCGTATTTCTGGTCGGTACGTAAAATTTTATTTTGGTGAGAATTTCAGGATGATCAATACAATTATTAATGATTGTATTTAAAAGTACAAAGCCAGAGATGATCCGCCTATCTGACAGCGTAATTAAGTTAAGTTGTTTCACCAAAAGGACATTGTTAATATTTTTAATTGGAATATTCAGCTTAAAGTTAATAAATATTAGAAATTTGTGCTGTACCCTTTCTATACGGTCAGAATGTATTTTATACAATGGGGACCAAATGTGCGAATTATACTCTACCTGGCTTCTTACTAAAGAAGTGTATAATATTTTCAAACACTCTAGTGACTTAAAATCACTTTTGTTTTGATTGAAGTCCGCGATGGCAGGTAGTTTGTATTTTGACAATAACAGTGGCGGCCAGTGTCACAGTGTGTGTTTAAAATTAGTCGAGTGATAACACTGTTTTTACAACAATAGTTTTACTAAAGTGGAATATCCACTACTTCGCTGAACTCGATATTTGTTTCTTTGTTTGGGAGGCCCACAAGATTTGTTTGGTGATTGAATGTTTATTTTTTTGGAGGCAGATATTGTTGATAATATTTAGGAGCAAGATAAGGCACGATCTTCACTTCAAGGAGCGCGATCTTCACATTAATGAATTTAAGCACTTTTCTATAAACTTTTAATGTTTTTATCGTTAGTAAACGGGGAGATTTAAAAAAAATAATTTATATACATACCTATAAATGTAATATATTCATGAGTAATTACATTTTCAGGTTACAATCGGATTAAACTCAAATCTTTAAAATACTAACATGCATTGATCAGAAAATGTATAAACATATAAATGTATATAATATATAACCTTTACAAGGATGTAACTAACACCACGTGTGTAAAGAGAAAAAAAAAATTATAATTAAAAAGAAAATTATGACTCATACATACGTCCATAAATCAAATGTATAAAAAAATCTATAAAGTTAAAAAAAATAACAAAATTGTTGATTAAGTATTGTTGATTAATTGATAATGTGATACTTGGTAGCTAAATAATTTAAATTATTATTGTTTAATTTATTTTTGAATTTATTGTAATCAAGTTCTAATCTCAGCTCTATTGCTAGTTGATTAAACCACACCACTTTATTGTACGTGTAGTAGTGTTGTGCAAAATTGGTATGTATCCATGGGTCGACAAGTACGCCATTAATGCATAAGCAATGTGTTTTCCATATTGCTCTCAACGCGTACCATGGCATGGTGCGGCTATACCACTTCTACTTATAGAATAATCTTTGTGTATTTTAGCGAGATGACGGCCAAACGTTAGATTCAGACAATCCTTAGAAAATTCATATTTAAATTACTCATATTAACGAGTATATAAAAAAGATTAATTGAGGGGTATAGAATCAAAGGCAGCATTCTCTAAAAAGTGTTATTTTGAGAAAACTAAAAAAAAACGTTTCATTTCCACAATTCTCACGTATTTATAAGTTTATAATATTATTCAAAAGGGGAAACTGCTTATCTATTATAATTTCCAAAGTAGAATTTGTTTATTGTATTGATTGATTAGTTATAACGGATTTAATTTTGGAGATTGCTGCATTTGATACTCACCTAAGGAGAATGCTGCTTTTGTTTCTCACACGTGTGGAGAAAGCTGACTTTGATACTGACAAATAAATATGACGTCACAATAATGGACCGACCACAGGGAAGTTCGTGATTATTATTATGATTTTAATTTTAGTATAATTAAAATAAAAATAGGTTTTGTAATGTACTCATACAGTATTGAATTGGGGAGGTGTGTATGGGTACCGCCACCCCGGGAACCATTTATTGGATAAACAATATCTACCTCTGCCATAGATATGACTTTAGATTTTCACAGCCAAAAGTATTTTCCTTATTTGTTATTGGGGTGTTGTGCCGTGTAGTGCTACCTCCTTCTTTAGCCAAAGTTTCGGACACTGCAACGCTGTCCCAAACATTTGCTTTGGCCCTTTGGCTAAAGAAGGAGGGAGCGCAACACGGCATAACACCCCAAAAACAAATAACGAAAACCTCTGTTTAAGTGGTTCGCTACGTTTAGTGACTTAACTGGGATGCCCGGGTTTATGGAGTGAGGTTTGTCCGGGTCTTGGCGGCGGATGCGTCTACCCACCTGCTGGATTGCAGGCCGGATCGGGAGAGAGTAGTTGTGGGAGTCCCTTTGACTTCTCCAGCTGTGATCTCTCGAAACATCGCAGTGGGAGGGATAGATTTATACATCTGTCACTTCTGGACACACTACCCACCTGTAATACCCTTTTCCTTCCCAGAATTGTCTCGCCTTCTTTTCCTAAAAAGACCTTTCACACAGTATCCCCAAAGATGACAAAGACCCCCGAGTGGAATTATTTTCCTCAGGGCCTCCTTTGTGGAGCTAATGTAAAAAAATACAAGTGTGCAGTTCGCACGCGGTACAAATGAAACCTGCAGAAAACTAAAGTAGATAAGAGTGGGGACAAGCACTACACGTAGAGGAGATCAATTATTATCTTATTCTTTCGTAGCCTTAATCCTATAGATGTATGCGTTTGTCTATTTTAGTGTCGCTTTTTTGTTTCATCGAGTTTCAAATCACAACGGTGCTAAAGAAGCTTTCAATTCAAAAAATAATAATATTAACAGAGAAAATTAAAAAAAAAAGAAGAAAAATAATGAAGGTTAATTATTTTGATCAAAATTGGCTTAAAACTCGCAAAATTTTCAACACTAAACATGTAATTCGGAATGTTTATGTGCAAGGCTATGAATCCTAGATTTAATTTTAAAAGTAAAACATGTCTATGCATATTAATTTAATTTATGAATTTTAATTAATACCTAAAAAAATCTTTTGCCACTCCACGCCTCTGAAATAAACGGTATTTTATGACAGCTCATCTTAGAATTTTGACTACTTTTGCTTTCCATTTTTCTGGATTCCTTGACTTCTTCCTTGCGTTTTTCTTGGGCACGGATGAAGGGTAAGAGTCCATAATCACACTGGCATCTTGTTTTTATTTCTAAATTCACTCCAAACTATTTAAAACAGTAAAATTAGAGCGACAGATTCAACACACGACCATACAATTTTGTATGGGCGGCCATGTTGTCACGTGATCAAATGGAGGCTTACCATTGGAGAATGCTGGTTTTGTTTCTTAAGTGCGTTGGAGAATGCTGCCTTTTATACTAACGCAGTTTTTAAAATGTATTTTTAAAGCATAAAGAGTTGGTTTTAATGCCAAATAACTGTTTTTCTAGGTAAAAGAGTGAATCATTAACAAAGTTGCATCATTAGTCCATTTTTGAAAAAAAGTGGAGAATGCTGCATTTGATTCTACACACCTCAATTATTAATTAAGCTTTTTTTTGCGTAATTACAATTTACATTTATTTGAGTTGAAAAAGATCCCAGAACTTCCACTCCTTCCTTTCCTTAAAAAGACCATGCAGACACAGCATCCCCAAAGATCCCCAATTCGCATCCCCAAAGATGTCATAGGCCCTGAGGGAAGTTATTTTTTTAAGGGCCTCCTGTGTGGAGCTAATGTAAAAAAAAGATCGATAACACTCACGTACGATCTCTCGCTGGGAATAGTTTATGACTACTCATTGTTCGAAATTGGTAAGCCCGCTCCTATTGACTACAATTCTTTACTAAGACACGTTTCTCATCGGCTTCAGATTAGAATTTGTCCCAATTAAAATTAATAGTGTCCCAGATATCCGAATTAATTTATTATTCTTTATTTGGTTACCGTTCCTAGTTTTTTTTTCAAATAACTGTTTGTCCCTATAAAGCGGTGTAACAATTAAGCGGAATCGACTAAGATATTTCGCACAACCCATAGAAAAGGATTTTAAGTCAACGTTTTCTGTTTTACGTTTTATGCCTGAATAGTAAAGCGATTGTGATTGTCTATGCCCTATGAAAACCGTATTTACGTTAGGTCACCCTTACATTCCATATGTTTATATATTAAAAAAAGTCGGGTTAGTTACACCATTTATAATTCAAGAACAGATGAACCGATTTTTATGATTTTGATTTTTTGGATTTTTTTCCGCCCCGAATAGCACAATAACTATTAAAACATCGGAAAAATTCACGTAAAAAAATACATTTCCTCTTACATGTTGTATGAAACGAATTCTCATCTTTTGAAAGAGCTGCAGCAATATTGTGATAAGTATAATATTGAGTAGTGGATGAATTCCAAAAATTCAAAAACCTAAAATTTCAATGCGCTGATTGTTTTGCTTTTGTTTTTAAAAATATAATGCTGCCCCTCTTTCTTACACACTAAATGTCAACAGTCGAAAATGAGATAAACGGTGAATGTACATATGTCTGCACCCCTCCAAAGGAAAAATACGATAATTATAATAAATCTCCCTCATACGTCTAAAGAAAATAAAACGCGTTTCCCGTAAGTAAGTGGAAAAGTAAGAAAATCGCAAAAATATAAATCTGTTTACAACGCCATTTCTGATACTGACAAAAACAAAACACGGAAAATTGCACATCGATAATTGCTTGTAATTTTTAACTTAACAAAAAAACTGAATTTAATTCAGCTAATAAATAACACAACAGTTATTGATTCTGGTGGTTTGAAGTTCGCCGGGTTCGCCGGGTCAGCTAGTTTAAAATATAATAGCTGACCGAGAGCGGAGAAATTTTAATACGGAATTAAAAAGGTGAGTTTTGTATGAATGCTTTGTAAACCACACAAATATAAGAAATTTATCATTTAATAAGTTTTTCATGAATGAACCCTCAAAGTTTCGTGATATGAGCGTAAAACAGTTTTTTTGCAATACCTCCACACAGGAAGCCCTTAGGAAAAAAATTCCTTCAGGCCTACGTCATCTTTGGGGATGCTGCGTGGGGGTCTTTATAGGGAAGGAAAACTTTGTAGCCACTAGAGCGATTTTTTGGTCGAAAAATGGAACCCCTTTTAATTTTCTGCGATTCATAGCTGTCTAAAATGGACCACATTTTCCTACCATTCGTAAAACATTTATTGTAATTATTTGAAACTTGTAAAATCCTTGGCCATTCGCTTATTTTAACACAAAGATATTGAAATGTTTTATCTATTATGACCATAGATGTCGCAAATCCGAACTTCGTAGACTATTTTAGAACGATACATAAAATATTATTTTATTTTATTTTTTCTCGCCGAATTGTTGATCAGTTGTTTACGGATAAAATTCAGTCCTTTTTCCATTAATATGCACATTTTATTATCAAGTATACAGTAGAAAACATACAGAATTCTGAAATATTTTATGTCGACTCGAATAAGTATCCCTCACGGCAGTTTCTAGTAAAAAATTATAAACTTTACGATTTTTTTAATATATTTTTTTAAATCTTATAAATATAAAATAAACGGTAAAATACAGATAAATTCATTGGCTATTTATCACTATAATAAGATTTTATATTTCGATGTCAAAAATCATAGGTATGATTTTTTTAATTTATGCGAAAAATTTAAAAATGACCTTCTGGGAAATCTCGAGCAATCGAGGCACATTTATTTATTTCGCATGATCGCTCCTGGGTAGAGATCTGGGTGTCAATGTGTCCATGATTGACGGGCGTATAAATCCATCCCTCCCACTGCGGTGCAAGACGATGGGTCGAGAAAGTCCTGCTGGAGAGGTCTCCTTAACCAGTATTTCTTCTGTTTATTTTTATTTATTGTTTACATAAATAATCATTATTTAAATAATTAAATATTATTTGAAAGTCCACCTTCATTTTCCTTTTTAAATTTTTTTTTCTGTTTCCTCTAAAATATATAGTTTTTTAACATTATTAATTAACTTGTAACCCCATCCTGAAAAAAATTCCATCTCTTCTCGTTACCTAAGCCGCATTTCGCAAGCTCTTCTTAACTTAAATTCGTCTACTGAGAAACGTGTTACTTTGACGTCGGATTGGAGATTGGCTTAATTATACGGAATAATGCCCCAGATAACCGAAGTAAATTAGTTTCAGTGTCTTTGGGTTTTGCCCCAAAAAACTGGCTCTCCCAATAAACCGGTGTACAAATTAAGGAATCGACTGAGTCTATTATAAAAACGCGATCAATTTTACAAGGAGTAGGGGGAGAAGAAGGGATAATTTCTATTGCTTTACAATATGCATTCGGTACTTTTGGTGACTTAGCAGGTATGCCCGGATTCATCGGGTGAGATATGTTCAGCTCTGCTCACCAGCTGCGTGGCGGGCCGGATCGAAAGAGGCCGATTTAAGGAGACCATTTGACCACTCCAGCTTGTTTTCTTCGACTAATTGTTTTGGTAGCGGAAAGGATGGTTTCACTCCTAGACACACTGACACCTAGATTCCTAACTCCTCATCATACCTTTTTCCTTCCCAGATCTTCCTCTCCTTCCTATCCTTAAAAAAACCCCATCACACATCATCCTCAAAGACATAATTGGCCTTGATTCCTAACCACCTCTATTACTTTTTTCTTCTCAAAATTTTCTTATTTTCTTTCCTTAAAAAGACACACAGTATTGAAGAAAATTATTTTTATTAAGGCCTCCTGTATGGGGTTAATGTAAAAAAACACCACGTTTGTAATAGCCCGGCTAAGAAAATGGTTCTGAAGAAAATTGACAAATAAGAAATATTTTATTTTTATTTTTATACCAGCAAAAATAAAATAACGTTAACACTCTTTTAACTAGAAATAATTAAATTGATTAAACTAAACCAAATATTACAATACAGCCCTCTACTATTTCATTGCTTTGTTTATCAAGATTAAAAAATATATTATTTTTTTTAAATTACACAGCTTTTTTCGTTTTTAAAGTCGCTTGGAAGGCAATTATATAAGTTGCTCTCCTCGCAATCAATGATGGGACGTTTTCCACAGTTAGTGTGGATGGTATTTAAATACAATATATAAATAAATAATTACACAAAATAAACAACAAACTTTACACGACACAATATGTTATCGTGTAAAGTTTGTTGTTTATATTGTATAATTATTTATTTATATATTTCACGCCCTATTGGAATTTTACATTCTTTGTTTATAAGTTGAGTATTTACGTTTACATACTTTAAAACTAAAACAACGAAGAAAATATCCTATAATGGAAAAAAATGTAACAACAAAAGCTTATAATATAAAATAAAATGTATTGGTAAAAATGATGAGAAGTCTCACATAAAAATATATTCAATGTAAAAAAAAATTGCAGAAATTATCCACCACTATTTACGTCTAGATGTATAAAGAATTGGAATAAACAATGTTCATACTTTTTCGTTATTTGTTTTTGGGGTGTTATGGCGTGTTGCGCTACCTCCTTCTTTAGCCAACGTTTCGGACATCGTTGCAGTGTCCATCATCAGGGCAGATCCGGTAGATGGCATGGAAGGAGGTAGCGCAACACGGCATAACACCCCAAAAACAAATAACGAAAATGCTTTTGGCCGTGAAAATCTTAAAACTTAATGTTCATACTGGTTATGCTTAAGGTGAAATATATCTCCTAGACCAGAATATTTATTTCCGATGGAGGTTGTGAAGTCTCGAAAATAAGAAAGAAATAATTTTAATAAAAAAGGTTTTTTTGTTGATTTATTTACTTGCTTGTAACATTATCGATAACCTTAGTTAGTATTTTTCTCGCACATGAATAAATAACTGTTATCTTCACAAGTTGTAGGAAGCAGCTTGAAGAGTCCACGCTGTGAGCCCATTAACTGGTGAAATACCACACAGAGACTATTTGTTGGGTAAGATATCCCAGAGTACCAGTCGCTGTAGCCCGCCTCTGAGAGGGTTTTACCTGGAAAGTTAAAGAAAATACTTTCAAGAGCGAGACATTTTAAGATTTATTTTTGAGATATCATGCCGTGTTGCGAGGTAGGTAGGTTCTAGGCTAAAGAATAAGGTAGTGCAACACAGCATAATACCACAAAATACCAAAAATAATTCAGGTTTTTTTTTAAATTAGGAGGAGGAGCCTCAGGGCCTATGTCAACTTTGGAGATGCTGTGTAGAGGGTCTTTTTAGGAAAGGAAGTATAGGAAGTTCTGGGAAGGAAAGGGTTATTTTGGGTGGAAAGGAACCTGATGATCAGTGTGTCCAGGAGTCACGGACGTATGAATTCATCCCTCCCACTACGGTGCAAAGCGATGTTCCGAGAGAGTACGGCTGGAGAAGTCAAAGGGACTCCCTCAACCATTCTCTCCCGATCCGGCCTGCCATGCAGCTGGTGGTCAGACGCGTCCGCAGCCAGGACCCGGACAAACCTCACTCCATGAACCCGGGCATCACTGCTAAGTCACCAAAAGTAGCAAACCACATAGGATGACCTGTTACAGAGGTGTTAGATATCCAATAATGTTTCCCAGGGCGGCGGTACCCATACCCGTCTCACAAATTGTTACATAATAAATAAAAAATATAACATAATTAAATCAATCATTTATTTGGCGATATTCAATTTACATCTATACCCAAAATAGATACAAATTCAATTATATATACTGTTGCGTATGCTCTTGCAAACAAGAACCCGAGACGAACACCAATTATGGTAAAGAAAAGAAGCAACCGCGTGGGGCGTTTCGCGCTCATAGCGGTAATTTCATTCCGTTCCAATAATTTGTGGTTCAGTTCGCGTTCGTATTCGTACATGTACCTATACGCACCCTCAGACTTCTGTTTTAAAACTGTTTAGATAATTTGTTTTTACAAAATAGGGAATATCAAGGGAAATTTCCTCATATCACAAGGAAAAATCAACCCCGCAGCGACCCATTAAAACCGCCGAAATGGAATAATTGACATTTTTAATTTGTGTTTTGGAATGTGCCTTAAAACTTCGGGATCTACGAGCAGATACGCAAGTAACAATGTACAATAAATAACCTTTTGGTGAAATTGCTCTTCGGTCCATTCTTTCATGTTTATTCGTCTAATGTCCACGTTAAGTTAATCCGCTCCAGCATTATTGACAATAATAATGAATAGCTTTTATCAACATAAATGACAAAAATAAAATTAGCTCATTAATAATTCACATTATTTATAATTATAGTTTTCCCCAAACAATATTTAAGTGACCTACAAACTCGAGGTAATTAACGTACTGGAATAACCAAATAATTAGAAATTCGATATAATGAAACTATCATTTGTTTGTATTGCATTATTAGAATACTTTCACAATTAGTTAAAATTAAAATGAGAAAGTGTTGTTTTTACCATCGATTGCCCTAAATTCTCCTTTGGTCATTAATTTAGTAACGCCCACATGAACTCCGTTCTTATTAAAGCTCTTTGACGTTGAATCGGCATATTCAGTGAATATATCAGCGCAGAGTTGGGCTTCTTTTGCGCTGTTTAAGATGATGAGGTGCGCTTGTTCCCCCGCACACACTTTGCAAGCGTCAGTCCAGCTGGCGGAGGTTGTGTGGAGTTTGTAACAGCTGTCTGGCATGGCTGGGTAATGTTTGTATCCTGCAACAGATAATCCACATCTGCTATTTAAATACCAACATTGTAAATGAACAATTGGGATGTGAAATTACGAGTAATCAATTCATCGTAATTATTCTGGTAGATAGCACTCACTTCGTGGTTTGACATTTTTAACGAAATAAAACAATTACTTTGTTTATAACCAAGATTTATCGTAGTCGTAGTTATAAACAAAGATTTTTATACATTAGATCAACACAGGAGACCCTGTGGAAAATTATTTCCCTCCGAGCCTATGTCATCTTAGGTGATGCAGTTTGAAGGTTTTTTTTAAGGAAAGAACGGAGATGAAGTTCAGAAAAAGGTAGAAGGTAAGGTGAGGGGTGGGTAGAAATCTGGGGTTCAGCGTGTTTTTTTTTACATGAATACCGCACAAAAGTCCCAACTGCTCCCGTCTGGAGCCAGTGGAACTATGGCAAGTGAAGGAAATGGGGAGGGGAAGGAGATAGGCAAGAGGAAGGTGGAGAAGTACCTGGCTATTCATATCTGGTCACCAAATACGGCAGAAACCATTTCAAGCAACGTTTCAATTCTGAATGGTGGTCTTACACCAGGGCGATACTGAGAGTATCTTCCACTCTGGAACGTCCCCCAAATTTACTATATATTATTTTTAATTAATAAATTGTGAAATACACAAATTAATCAAATAAAATTTATTTGCCACGCCGGGATTCGATCCCGCGACCTTCGGAATGCGATTCAAGCGCCTTACGCTGCACTACACCGGTCGTCAAAAGTGACGGTTCAGAAGCCATTTCAAGCGTGTTCAGTAGTGATGGAATAATTCCAGTCCTCTAGCGGATTGAGAGAGTTCAGCTAGAGAAATAAAAAATCTTTCTCAACAACCTCACCCAACCCCCCCCCCTCCACTCAGAAGTTGGGCAAATGCATCCGCCACCAAGACCTACACAAACCTCACCCCATGATGAAAAGGCACTCTTGCTATGTCAACAAACGTAACGAACGAACGAACCCACCTGGGGTAATCTATGGCAGAGGAGTAAAAATCTATTAAAATCAAATATTCATAAAAATCTTAACCCATTAAGGGAGTAAGTCGGACTTAACAAGGAAACTGCCTCCGTGGAAGATACTAACGCTCCATTGTTCGGAGTAAAGTCGCGGATTCTCATGCCAGTTAAAAAGCATGCTTTGGTTGAGTTTCTGGTAAGCTAACTACTCTACTCGTTTTGTTGTAGGTCAGTATACACACGCTAGATACATGCTAGTAACATGGTAGCTACTCACGTCTCTAGTTTCGAGCAAAGAAATAAGAATAGCAATTTTATTTTTGTAAAGCATCGAACCTGTATTCCACAAGCTCAAGTAGCTGCGGGAGTGCGCAATAAAGTTCAGTTCTCATATCTTCACTGAGCTATTAGACCAACTTGCAAAATAGCAACCAAACGCACGCACGTTTTCACTCCGGTAGTTACTGGCAGAGCACGTTCAGGGGCTGAATTCTCCAATAGCGATCAAAGTTATACGTTATGCGCCATCTGCAAACAAAAATTTACCTTCATCTCGACGATTGAATGTCGAAGGATTTTCAAAAGACGTTTTCATGGAGTGAATTTGAAATGACTAAAATTAAAACCAAAAACCACGTTAAAGAAATTTAATGATACTGATGCTTTGCAATAGATTATTCAGGAAGATAAATTCCGTATGAAAGTTATCTACTGTCCGGCGAAACGTTCTTGTTGGTCTCAAAGCATCAGTTTTTTACATTATGTATTGCAACCAATATCGCTAGCAAATCAGCCATTATATTGAACCTTAAAATACTGCCCTTCGAATAGTGCGCGGGAAACGATCTTTGGTTAGGATCCATTGTGCTTGATTTTGACAGTTTTATCAGTGTTGACTGGTTCGACCCACTCATCGTTTGGCATCTAAGTTTGTACCTTTGACAAGTCTCGGGATTTACAAATGTATGCTATGTATTTTCAAAAAAAAATTACAGTAAAAAGTAAATATTTTATGTTATATTTTATATTATATTTTATATTTCATATTATAACTTAAAACCTAAGTAAGAATCGTGGCTCCCTTATCAGGCACAAGAGCTCCTCTTTTCTGATAAGGTATACATGACTAAATACAACCTTTAATATAAAATTTTGCAAAATATGTATATATATATGTAACTCATATTTTTTATATTACAATAAAAAATAAAAAAAAATAAAAAAATGTATTTTCTACGGCGATTGCGAGAGTCCTTGATTGGAGAAATGAGCCCCAGACAAGCTGCGCGTCCATCTCCACTCTCCCCACCTCACACATACGAAAATCAAATTCCGTACGATTGTTTGGCGTACCAGTTAGTTACAAGCAACGATACGATACACGTGTCACTATCACGCTAAACACTGCCACAGTCATGGTTTTTTTGCGAGTTACTAGCATGTTCGTGTATCTACGGCTTAAGAGGCCCTTATGAATAGCTGTTTGGATATGAAGAGTGCGAAGGAACGCCGATTTGCTTTTCGTGCGAATACTCCCTTTACTTGATGGGGATTAGAATTAAATCTATGTCCGAGGTACCAACCACGTTGTGGCACCAGGAGATATCGCCAAACACCCAATTACATTGTAGTTTAACATCAGTAAAGCGACTGGGCTAGGGTGTATACTATATATCAAAGTAACATGGGAGGTTGCATAATGGGCCAGGATAAATGATGTAGGTACTTTTAATTGTGATATAAAAAATAGACGTTTATTCTTACCTGTACACGTTTTCAGAGCGATTGGGTCCTCCTTCGGATTAAAAATGTTCTGCTCGCACATGAACATGAGTTTGTTTGAAGAACATGATACATTGTTCAGCTGGAAGGACCCGCGTGGGGTATCGTCGCGCCGCGAGAGCGCCGCACATTGATCCGTGCCATTGGAGGGGCTCCCGGAGCCCCAGTCGCTGTAGCCTGCCTCCACAAGAGTCCTTCCTGAAAATTACAGATATTGGCACAGAAGTTGGTCAGAGGAAATACTTAGACATTATTTAGTGTTGGTCACAACACGCACACCTATGTTCTATTCCTCATTGAACGACAATAGATTAAACATTTATCAATTCTGTATAAATTTAGTCAATATCCTTCAGGTGACGGCTGGTGGGTATAGGCGTATGGCTCTTGACTCGCAATCTAACAAACTAGAGGACTGGAATTATTGCTTCACTACTGAACACGCTTGAAATGGCTTCTGAACCGTCAATTTTGACGACCGGCGTAGTGCAGCGGTAAGGCGCTTGAATCGCATTCCGAAGGTCGCGGGATCGAATCCTGGCGTGGCAAATAAATTTTATTTGATTAATTTGTGTTATTTCACAATTAATTCATTAAAAATAACATATAGTATATTTGCGGCACGTTCCAGAGTTGAAGATTCTCTCAGTATCGCCCTGGTTTAAGACCACCATTCAGAATCGAAACGTTACTTGAAATGGCTTTAGCCGTGTTTGGTGACCAGTTCTCAACAGCCAAGTACCTCCCCACCTTCCTCTTCCCCATCTTCTTCCCTCTCTACTATCTTCATCCTCACAACATACCCCAATTGGAGATGCCATAATATCACTTGCTCCAGACGGGAGCAGCTAGGACTCTTGTGAGGAATTCATACTAAAAAAAATTGAAAAGATTTTTTTTTCATTCTTCGCCTTTATTTTTGGACCGTCCGCCATCGGTAATCCACTGAATATCATTGGAATGGTACCTGAACATTCATTTATAAAATACCAAAAATAAGTTTCATCCTCACCATCGACTGTCCTGTATTCCTTCTGCGTAATTAAATTACTGATGCCCACCATAAAGCTTTCCTTGTGAAAATCACATTGCTGTGACGTAGTACCAGTAACTTCCATGAATATGTCTGTGCTGAGTTTGGCTTCTTCAGCGCTGTTTAAGATGATAAGATGCGCTTGTTCGGCCGCACACACTTTGTAAGCGTCGATCCAGGACATAGCGGTGATGTGAAGTTTATAACAGCTGCGTGGCATTGCTGGATACTTTTTATAGCCTGTAACGAAAATTTAAAATAAACAAAACGGTAGTAACACCTCAAGCAGGACCGATGCAATAAAATGAATTCCTCAATTTTAGTTAAAAAATCACCTACAAAAGATTTAAGTACACCAAGATATGTGGGCATAAAAGCAATCAGTTATAAACCTAAACCATATTGTCTTCTTCAGGGAAGAAGGAAAATCGATATTTTTCTATTCTAATGAATAGATCACCTGCTTGGGGTTCAGTGGCAGAATAAAATGATTACTGTTCAGATAAAAGTTTACGGCATGAAAAATTCATATTAAAAATTTAAAGCATTTTATTTTAATTTGGTATGCATACCTGAAGGACATTTATTATAAACTGGATTGCTGAGACCGGTCTTATTGTATACAATATTCCTCTGACAAATAAACAACAGCCGTGACTCACAGGATTTTTCCTTCAGCTTTCTACCAAAGCCTACCATCATAGTGCCACAGCGTCCATCGAGGTTGTCAGGCTGCCCGTCCTGCCATTCGTTGAATCCTGAATTCTCTAACTCCTGGCCTAAAATACAAATAAGAAACTTGGTATACAAACTCGTCTATAATAACTCTTACGTTCAGTTTACGGCTGCTTTCCTTTGGATTTCAATAGCCAATATCAATTTCATGGCATTCAGAAAGGACTCCAAGAATTTGAATAAGGAAAAACTTATAAAGGTGCAGTCAATCTAGGACTTTGGGTGAAAAACGTCTCCCAGCTCATATACTCCTTTCAATCCGAGTCTTGCCAAGTTTTACACTATCGTTTTCTTTAAAAATCACTCCATTCAGTGTTCCCATAAATGACATGGCATCCCTTTTGGCGTTTGTAATGCTGATCAAAATATAAAAATGGAAAAGATTAATTATGATTTTGAACAATCTTTTAATATGAAGTTATATGTTAATGCGTAGTAGCTATGCTACTTGCGCGTTCTTTGCTATTATACGTAATAAAAGTCAGTCTATTGCAAAAAGCTCTGCTGTTTCATTAAGTTATGGGCCCAGTTAATTTAACGTGAATACAGAATCGGAAACACTGTAATAAAATGAATCGAGGTCTATGTCATCTAGAAGATCCAAGAACTAATGAGGATTATTCATGCCGATATAGCTACCAAAACGCAGGCTTTACAAACATAAGATAAATGTACTGAGGTTTGATAAGTAGACTTTGAAGCATACCCTCGATTGTCTCATATTGCTCTGGGAGAATCAAGTTATGAAACCCAAGCCAAATATTATTCCTGTCGAAGTTGGTATCAAGCGAGCTGCCAGCATATTCATTGAACACGTCCAAACAGTATTGAGCCTCCTCGGCGCTGTGGAGGACCACGAGATGAGCTTGTTCGGCCGAACAGACTTTATATGCATCCATCCAGGTCCTCGGTTTACGGTGCAATTTATAACAACGATCGTCCAGCTTTGTAAACTTTTTGTACTCTGGAAAAAATTAAGAGTGATAAAGAAGCATATCGAATTAAATACATAAAGATTACATAAAATTATAAAGTACGGTTGTTATCTTCTATAGATTATATAGAAGATTAAATACTTGCTGAACTTACTAGAAATCCCGATAGCGCACACGATATTATTTACATAGATAGTGGCTAAAAATAAATATAAATGTTCACCTCTTAAAACCAAAGATTCAAACCGCAATTTGAAAAAAAAAATTAAACTTGAAATTATTTTCGAGTTCTAAAATTTAAAGGCGTATTATTTTATCGCCTTTCAAAAAGGTTTTTAGGTTTCGGATGCGTTCACAAATATTTCATTTAAATAATTTCCGCTTTGCAATTTTGAGAAGAGCCGACCCCAACAGCCTACCTAGGCAATGAGTTGGGACAGCGCAAGGAAGAAGAAAGAAGAATTTCCGCTTTGCAATAAAATGCAAATGGATTTTATTGCAAAGCGAGAATACTAGGCCTAAGGGGTTCAATTAAATACTAAGCATTGTATGATATGTTTGGTTCCTGTTATATATACACAGTTCTGGCTGAATCTTAAATTCTCATGGAATACAGAAAATCAGATGCACAAAGTGTCGATTGCAATTCTTCTAGTGGTGTGTTCGCCATAAAATTAAATTAGTGGCTTTTTCCATACCTGTGTCGTAGGTTCCACAATCCGCATTATCTGTCAGAGTGTTGAGAGCCTTCTTACAGATAAACCGGCTGGCTGCTTCACAGGGCCCGTCAGAATAATCGCCATTCTGAAGCATCCGCACGCAGTTTCCGTTGCCCGGGTTAGGCTCTGGGTGGTTTAAGTATAATTCTGACGTTGGAATGCCTACAAATATTTTACAAAGAAAAAAATTAGAGGTTATCAAAAGTCGACAACCGTTTCATCTGATTAATTTTGAAATCACATATTAATATTTTGCAGGTTTTGAATATTATTTAATGCATCCACTTTTTCTTTTTTAATATTAGCTTCACACAGGAGGCTAGTATTAAAAAAGACAAGGCGGATACATGAAATAATATTCAAATACTGAGGAGGTAAAAAGTTTTTGGGGATGCTATGCAGAAGGTCAATTCAGGGAAAGGAAGGAGAGAAAGGACTGGAATGGGAAAAGATATAAGGGGTGGGTAGGAATCTGGAGGTCCAGGAGTGACGGACGTATGAATTCATTCGTCCCATGGTGCGAGGCGATGGATCGAGAGGAAATGGTTGTGGGCGGCGGCGTTCAATGAAAGATTAGTGATGTTTTCTAAATACAAATATGTACCTACATATTAAAAAATAATTCGGAGAAAAAAAGTTATAATATTTTTTTATCAGTATATCTTATTATGCAGCTCTTTTTAAAATGAATTATTCCCAATCATTTTCAGAGCACTCCGTATTCTCATTGTGGCACACAATATTGAGAATGTAATATTTATATAATACAATAAGAATAAAACAACTTAAGCTGAATACCACTTTATTGTATGTATATGGTATATTTAATATAAAAACAACCGGTTTAGTTTCAAACCGAACTTACATCAGGATTAAATAAAAACGTGTTAAATTAATATGGTTTTATATAACCCTGACGAAGGTTCAGCTTGAATCGAATCCGGTTGGTTGTGTGTTATTAAAGATATATTAAATAAATTTAAATTAAAATAAAGTTATTTGGTTATGATTATTTAAATTATGTATGCCCACGAAGTGTGTTCTACGTGTGGAATTTCTATACAGAGTGTTAAGGGACGTACTAGATTTACTACAGTGATTCCAGACATTGTTAAGAGTGAAAAAAATTTCTTGAAATTTTGGTCTCCGGTGACTTTTTTGGATTTTTTTTTTTATTTTTTTCGTCAAAACCTTAGCAACAAATTCTTCCACCTGCCAATATTCAGTCGAATATCCAAACAAACCCTCACCCCGACTCTTATTGAGCAAAAATTATTGATATTTATGTTTTAAGAAGAAAACAGGTCGCCGAAAATTATTCAACTTCGGTATTTTTTTTCAAATTTTTTTTTTGTTTGTTTCAAATTTTTTTCAAATTTTTCCAAAATTTTCAAAAAAACTTACTTCCTAGAATGCTGAGCGAAAGTGACAACTGCACCTCGGGCTGATAATACCTACATCGAAGTTTTGTATTCCCCATTTTTCTACTCCAAAACTGGACCAACTTTTTAAAATTTGTTTTACTAACTGTTTAAGAAGAAAATACACCACGTCTCTACTTTTTGATTTAAAAAAAAAACACCGACTAGTGTTTATTCTGAACGTCTGTTGATGGCGTTCAGACCGGGTAATTTTGACGATTTTTGGAAGGCCCTAACTCCTTTAACAAGTAACCTATCCAAAAAAGCAAAATGTATAAAAATGCCAATAAGTAGTTGATATCTATATTATATTAAAAAAATATTTGCATTTGTATCAGAATCCTGTGAGGAACTTGAGGAATACGTTTGAACATGAACAAAACTTTGCGCGTTTTTTTCAGAAGTTGAAAAAAAAACATCAAAAATATCACTGGAGACCAAAATTTCGAGTATACTTTTTACACAAAAATTCGTCAAGAATCACTCATAAGACACAATAAAGTAAGTAATGTCTGGACAATAACTGAAAGTGTTGGTTATCCCAAATCTCCGACATGAAACAATTAAAGCCATTTAAGAGGAATTCCATAAAATGACGCTACAAAAATAAATATTTGAAACATAGGAAAATAAAAATGATGAAATACCATTGATTGCTACGTAGTTTTGTAGTTTTAATAAGTCATGTAGTCCGATCCACACAAGGCTGGTGGAACTGGCCATGTAGGTTAGCAATGACCTCATTTCCTCCTCAGAGGTTGGCACCACAAGCTCAGCGCCTTCCAAGGAACACATGTACTTCGCCTGCCTCCAACTCAACGCTGCTAAATGTTCTTTAAAGAACGCTTTAAAGGCGGTGGAGTAAAAGTAGTCATCCCTGAAGAATGGCTCAGTATCTTCTGCCGACACGACTAGAATAAAACTCAATATTTAAAATATTTGCAGGAAACAGAGAAATCGCAAGAGGTTTAATAAAAAATATCAATGGGTATTAAGTATTAATGTCGGATAGTACAGAATAACATTACCAAGTGGTTTCCCAGTGGAAACAACTAGCGATAAACTGCAGAAGAGGCAGACTGAAAGTTAATTGGAAGGATCGGAAGACTAGAGAAATGGAAAAAAACGCCATGAGACGACAAACCAATGATTAATATATACGGAGGAGGTCAAACTCTATCCTGAAATTTAGTGCGGTGATTTATTTAAAAAATATCAATTAGCACTTGGTGTTAATGCCAGATGGCAGAGAAAATCACAACCTTCTGGTTACCCAGTGGAAGTGACAAGTGGCAAAAAGTAAAAGAGGCAGGTTGACTGCATGGAAGTCAATTGGACCAGAATGGAAAGGCTGGAGGACTGGCAAATATTGAAAGGATACGACAAATCAATGAATAATATATGTACAGAGGAATTTAATATCAATCCTGATATATATCACAATGATGATGGCTAAAGGTGATTTAATTAAGCTTCATTACTTAAGTATTACAAAAAAGGAAAAATGTTTATAGGTTACTTACCTTCTATACAAGATGTGCATAGAAATCCCAGTAGAAACAATGCGATAGGAAACATTTTACAATAAAGTAGTGCAGTTGTGTTGCGCCAACAAGGACAAATCTGCGACAGGGCGAGATAGTGGCGCAAATGAGACTGATTTATTTCTGTAAAGAACTCTATTTATACCCGCAGCGTACTTTAAATTTTGTGATAAAACTCAAACCCGTGGCGGATGAAGATATAACTCGCGTTATGAATCTATTTAGGTATTTGAGACTTCTTATCATTTTGACCAATTAATTTTATTTTATTATGCCGGGTACAGATTGCTGTAACAGAGCATTTCAACTCGTGCGCGCCGCAATCCACAAAGTGTCGGTTTTTACACCGAACACAAAAGGGCGAGCAGTGTGCACGGAGCGTCAGTGTGGACGGCTTGTTCGTGTCTATACTGCAGAACGCGCGCAAACAATGGAGGACTTGTTCTCGACAGACTGAGCTATATTCACCGCGCGCATGCCGGAAACATGCTCGGTTCGTACGCGCGCTGCGTCCACACTTATGAAATATTCCTTTCATGTTACGTCACAGCAATCTGTACCCGGCTTTATATGCTTGTGTTGTTACATTTTTTTATTATATTATATTTTTCTTTATTGAATAAATTTTGAAATATTTAGAATAGTGGTGATACTAAAATTATACAATAAAATGTAAAAATCTATTAGGGCGTGTAATAAGTAAATATATATGTAAAATGGTATTCTATCCCATTTTTACCATATTTCGTTAACACAGTTTTTTGTGTGAAATTTAAGGTCCAGTGTCTTCGCAAAAATTAATTAAAGAAAATGCCATTAACCCCTCAGACCTCGGGCCTTTTTTGTTAGAAGTTCAAAATATTTCCGCTTTGCAATAAAATCCAAAAAACTGGAATATTTTTCAACGTATCAGAAAACAAGGCAAATGTATTATCTACAAACGTTATCTCACTTTTTTGGCATTTCAAGTAAAAATAATAAATAAAAAATTGTCACACTTATATATTTTTTTCAAATTGCGGTCGAAACTTTGGTTTCATAAAGCTGTACATTTTAATTATTTTGTGATTAACTTTTAGATTTGAATAAAAAACATAGTGTTTTGTCTTTATAACTGAGATCATATTTCTAACAATGATAATAAGAGAGACAAAACCATTTTCATGAGACCTATATGAGGGGTTCCAAAAAACGAACAAATTTACGTAAGTAATTTTGAAAAATCCCCGTTAAACGCCGATTCTAGGTGCTTTTCAACTTTTCATCTAATTGTAATAAGCCGACAAGCTAAACTATGATTGTTGTCCTCTTATGCTGAACACAATTGTAATAAGCCGACAAGCTTAACTATGATAGTTTTCCTCTTCTGCTGAACACAATTGTAATAAGCCGAAAAGCTTAACTATGATAGTTGTCCTCTTCTGCTGAACATAATTGTAATAAGCTGACAAGCTTATCTATGATAGTTGTCCTCTTCTGCTGAACACAATTGGTTCAAAAGCTGAAATGGACTTGTAATCAGCATTTAACGGGGACTTTAGAACTGTCAGAACAACAAAATGGCACTAAATGGCCATTTGTTGATAATATTTCATTTGAATTTCTGTGAAACAACTCGTCCTAATCCTAAATATTTGCACCACGAGACACTCCCATAAGGCGCTTCTAGGCTTGGGACGGGCGGTGGCTTAGAGTAACTATAAATATTAGAAACCATATTATATTACTTTTGTTTTTAAACTAATTTTTATTGAGGAAGATCCGCGAAGAATGCAAGTCTAATGTAAGCGTACCTAACGAGTAAAATTAAGAAAGGAACAAACTCGTATCTACTAAACCTAACCTAAAACCAGAAAATGGGACATAGAAAATTCAGGCATCCAGTAAAGACAATAAATAATTATTGTCATCTGTATTATTTTTGTTCCATTTTACTATTTTTAAACAATACTTGAATGCCTTTGCGGGATGTCTGTATTATTTTAGTCCCATTTTTTGTTAATTTAGGTTGAGTTAAGTTTTAGAAGATTTTTTTTTATTGGGGGATGTTTTTTCCGTAGGATATTTGGTCGGAGGATATTTTGTCTGGGATATTTTTTCGCAGGATGAAAACACTCATTACCAGATTTAAGTATTGATTTCACTTTTTAATTTCATTGAGATTCTACTTTAAGATTTAAAATAACTACAACTCTAGAGATCACGGGTTCAGATTCGTGTTATTTCACATTTGATTCTTTAAAATGACATTTGTAGAATATTTTCAGCACAAAGTTAATAATACTCTCAGTATCGCCCTGTTGAAAGATCGTTAATTGAAATGGCTTTAGCCTGCACGCTTCATGGTCAAAATAAGAGGAACATAATTACTCTCTACATCCTATTTTCTAAAATCTGTGTGAAAAACCAGAATTTAAAGGATACAGTCCCAGAAATGTTATCATTTATTAGTCTTATTTAAATAATAAAACAGAAAATAATGGTGTTATCACAGCGATAATTATTATTATGACCATTTGACCAGCGAATTCCCAGAACACGGATAGTACAAGGGAAATAACATTTTTTATTAAATGATATCTTTCATTTACATCCGTCACCCGCCCAGATAAATTAAAAGGTCCAAATCGCAACTGCATCCGTCCAAATATGATTGCGGAAATGAAGTGATATAATATTTATTTACATTGTGAGTTTCAACATCATTAATAAGCGGTAGATAACACTTAAGGTGGTACAATACTCTCAAAAAGTAGGTTTCCTCAAAATTCACATTTTAATCATTTCCGGCGAATTCTTAACTGTAATTCCTTTTTTTTTAAAACAGACCCCTGGGAAGGTAAGTTTTTTACATTTCAGAATCATAAAAGTAATACCTAACCGTTAATATATTTTACATACAACGATTTAAAAAAATATTACCCGTTATTCAACTATAAAGTTAGCGGTAAGCACCAGATTTTATTTTTCTAGACGATGAACTAATAACTTCCGCAGGGAAACGTTTAGAAACATCTTAATTAATTCAAATGAAGCTGGCGGAAAGTTCGAATCTCCAGGCCTGCTAGGGCAAATTCGACCACACCTCCATCCAATACGCCGTATCGCAGACGTATATTTGTTTACACGCTTTCTTCACTTACGTCGTTAAGCCGCCGCTATCCTAATTTCTATCGATTTATTACATATCTCCCTTAACTATTTTAAGTTTTTAAACTTTTGAAAAAGTTGTGTCACATATTTTTGAAGATAATATCTAGACGCGTTCTATACCGAAACAAAAAAAATATATGAAATTCCCTCAATGGAAAAAAAAACACGAAGTATGCTCCAAAAAATATTAAAAAAACGAAAAATATTGAAACAAATTTACCATATTTCTTTAAATGATATTTAAGGTACTATTTTAATCGAGTCGTGTTTTATTAAACATTTTCACAAGTTTCGCTTCAATAAATTTAATATCGTTTTAAATATTAGCGAGCTCTCTCCAACAAATATTACATATCTCACCAACTTCTTTTTTTTTGAGCGCGGATGCGGCGCTTTAAGATTCAAAATTATTTTAAAGTTTTTGGTAAGGCAAATTCGACTGTAGGACCGTCCAATACACCGGGTCGGATTCTGAATATATTTAGGGTATTTTGTCGTCTTAAGTTTTTCTGTACTTTGTGGAAACATGGACACTAAGAGCCAGCGAAAGAAATCGGATAGATGCCCTCGAAATATGGTGCTGGAGAAGTATGCTCAGAATTCCATGGACCGACAGACGTACTAATATGTGCATTCTGGAAGAGCTGGGCATTCACAATAGGGTTTCAACTAGTTGGTTTTTCAGTTCCCACGCAGCGCAAGCTCACAAGGAGTGGAAGGGTCTTGTCCACCATAGAAATTGAAGTAAGGGTCACAATCAGGGTTGCCAGGTTTTTTCCAAATATATACCGAACACTGAGCAAAAAAAATTTAGAAGAGAATTTCCCTAGATTTCGGTGGTACCTTGGCAAAGCAAAACCCGTGTCGGGAGGGCGGGGTGGGGGGGGGGGGATTGTCGAACTTTGAAACATTGTAAGCAGTCAATTTATTTGAATAATCACATTTACGCAAGTACGTAGTCATCTGATGTATAACACTAATCCGCAAAATGGCTCGAAAATAGTGAGCGCGTGCACGAAGCGGCGACACCGCACAAACTAAGTAGGGATGCTACGCAACATCGATTGCCGATTGCGTCAAATCTGACAGTTGAATCGTTTATTAGGGAGAAAAATTAATCAGAAAAAATACCGAACCGCCAATACTTCATCATTTTCAATTTTGAAAAGTTTAGATTAGATTAGAATTGGTTAGCTGGTTTTGGCATACGGGTGGGTACTGCGACCACTTTCAACTCATTGAACAAATTTTGATGTTGTAACTAAAAACAGTGGTTACTCCTCAGGCCTCGTGCCTATTTTTTCGGAAGGTCAAAATATTTTCGCTTTGTAATAAAATCAAAATAAATGGAATATTTCTGAACACATCCGAAAACCAAAAACTGTTTTTGAAAGGTATTGTAATGCTCTTTCAAATTTTATATTTCTTAATTAAAATGTAATTTTTTAATTAATATAATTTTATTTAAAGCAAACATGAAAATAGCTCATCTTACATTTTTTCCAACAAAAATTACTGATAACGAGAAAAATAAAAACACGGTCGTATTATTTTAGGCAAAAGTATTATAAATGTTATCGTCAACTCACTTTTTGTTATTCCATGTAAAAATGATTAAGGTGTACATTTTAATTTATTTCTCGTAACTTTTAGATTTGAATATAAAGCGAGATGTTTTTTAACATACCGTTTAGATCATATTTCTAAACGTCATAGTAAGGGAGACACAACGATTTCCGTAAGACCTATATGAGTTGTTCCAAAAGCGGAACAATTTAGCCCGGGGGGTTAATTGGTTAACCCTGGTGTAACACCATCATTCAGAATTGAATCATTACTTGAAATGGCTTGTGCCGTATTTACTGACTAGATCTGAATAGCCAGCTATATTTTCCACATCTTATTCCCCTCCCCACTACCTTCAGCCTCACAATATACCAAAATTGGGGATGTCGTAGTCGCACTTGCTCCAGATGGTTGGGAGCAGTTGGGACTCTTGTGTGATATTCAGATAACATAATTTATATTATAAGCAAGTAAAAACCTTTAGTGGTTTTTTGCTTAGCCGAATGCACGTATAAGTATGTCTATTTTGTTATTACCGCATGCTCCTTCGGGGAGTCGGGATTGTTGTTAGTAAAAATATTTGTATATCAGATTTTCACTTAAGACGCCTGCAGATATATGAAAGTCGACTTTGGTTGTACGGCCGTTTTATCTTCTTTGCGTACTTATTTGAAGAAATAATCTTCTATGGGATCAACTGTTGGGGGCATCAACTGTTAGGGGGCCAATTGTAGCCGGATCAAAAGTCATTGAACTGAATTTGAAATTCTGAATTTTGAATTGAAATGTCATTTATAAATAAAAATGAAACTCTGAAATGTACGTATGCGCATAACTTCCGAACGACTGCACCAAATTGGATAATTATTTTTTTGTGCTCGTTACGTTCGTCCACAGAATACGCTGGAAGATACGGCATACCTACCTTAGCGTAGTAATAACTGGCGCATCGTAAATAATCCGCCACCTACGCGAAAGAGCTAGTTCAAGTGCCCGCAGAAAGTTCCAGCGATACCTCGGTTTTGCGTGAGTTCACCCGGCATTACCTACCGTTCTCGAAACTACTTGCCCGACCGGCAGAGTATATAAGCCAGCGCTCGCTCGCTCAGTCTGAGTCTCAAGTCAGTCAGTACTTTCCATTCATCGGCCGAACAACACAGTCCGAGCAGTGCAGTAACTTTTTACGTGCCTGCGCCGGGCACGGGCCCGCGCAGATAGTAGTGAACCACACATATCCAGCGTGACTTCAGGAACATCTTTATAACACCTTCGAGGAACTTCTCCAACTACCATCTCGACATGAGATGTCAGGCAACGCGCCAGCAACACAACCGGCAACGAGCCAGCATTCCGCAACAAGCAGCAACAACAACCGGCAACGCGCCAGCATCCTGCAACGAGCAGCATTGAAGTACCCACCACTGTCCCACCCCGGTATAGGCGACTTATGGTCGCCCCTTCGGAGTTCTCGCAAGAATCTAATTTTTTTGAATAAACGACTCTACATTTAATAAAACGAATCAAGACCTTCAATGCTCCTACATACTTTGTTAGGTGACGGAAATATAGGATCGCCTACAGTCTGTACTGTAATGGTCAAAAAGGACTAATCTACAGGTGTTAGTGAGCATAAAAAATGTAATAAAGAAAAAAAAAACCAAAAGTAGTTATTATATAATAATCAGAGGGAGACCACACACTCCAGGACTGCAGGCAACTGCGTATAAATAAGAAAAGGATAAGTTGTAAACAAAGCAATAACATTTAGTAAAGGCGAAAAAAAAATAGTGATGACCGTCATGACCATCCTGTGCCCGGCAGTCCCCCAGAGAATGTGTAAGGTTATTAGTCCGACGTCATGGCACCCAGTGGAGTCATCCTTTAGCCAGCTATCCGGTGGTGCCTAGAAGAAGTAAATGGACTACGATACGAAGACCCTAGGGAAAAAGAGCGTCGGGTAGCTGGAGGAGGGACGGACAAACCTCCGGATGCCACTCTATCTTTCCTCTAACCTTATCATGTCAGGGGGGGTGGCGCGGGCACTGGAAGGAGATAACAGAGGTAAGTTACAAAAAAAGGTAGACCTATAAAAAATATGATAGGGACAAGGCCCAAAGTCCAACCCCTTTAATGGGGAAGTGGACAAGACATAACAAACAACGGAGTTCTGTTCTAGTTGTTATCAGGAACTGAAAAGAACATGGAAAACAAAATAAACAAACTAAAAAAAAAAATGCAAAAACATGAGAGAGTAGAGGAAATAAAAAAAAATATATATATAAAATCATAATGCACGCAGGCGTGTCAATTCACGCATTATGTTACACTGTAAATGAAAAAGAAAAACACAAAGCCATGTAAAAGTGTAAATAACAAGTAAGTGTAAATAAACAACAGAAAATAATAAGAAAAAGAAAGAAACAGAAAATGTAAAAAAAAACCAGGCAGATAGGGTTGAAAGAGTAAATGTGGGGTAATCCGTGGATATCAGGAGACAAGTACACCTGGTCACTAAATCTTTTAATCAGCGACTCTAAGATCAGGCCATCTCTCCACCCAGATTCTTGTAAACTTCTTCAAGCACTCGAAATTCGTCTTATTCGAAACCAGATCAGTGTTCCACACTGGTCTGATGGGTACGTCCAAACCATCTAGCATTTGACCTCTGGCATCCGTCATTATTTCACACTGCCACAGGATATGCTCTGCCGACTGGTTCGTGCTCCCACAGGCACAATTGGGGTGAGGGGACAGGGAGAGGGTGTGAAGTCTCCCCCTGAATTCCCCATGGCCAGATAATAATTGAGTGATGTGGTGGTCTAACTTGAGGAAGACCGCTTCCATTCTGAGTTTAACTGATGGGAAGAAGGAGAAAGTCCATCTTCCCAAATTCGATCTATCCCACCGGGCCTGCCACTCTTGGAGTGACAGGTCTCTCATTTGTCGAAGCAGCCCAGGGAGAGTCCCCGGCCCGCCCGGAGTTAGAGTGACTCCTAGGTGAGTGGCAGGGGTTCCTCTGGTTAATCTCTGCTTAGTAAGCACTTCCCTGATTTCCAGATCGATTGGCAAAATGCTAGCCAAAACAGGCAAAGCGTCTGAAGCCACGGTTCTATACGCCCCGGATAGTGCCAACAAGGGAGTTCGTTGGCCCCGCTTGAGAGCCAAGAGTATAAGCGAGTTACCCAAGCGATGCTCCCAGACAGACGCAGCATACGAAACTTGCGCCACGTATACGCATCTGTACAGAGTGCGCATGGCTGGGCTACGCAAACCCCACTCAGCTGTGGAGAGTCTCCTAAGCTTCAAGAAGAGGGCCTGAGCCTTGCTGGATACATCCTTGACGTGAGCCAGAAAAGAGGACGATCGATCTAGTGTGACGCCTAAGTATTTCACCGTTTCACGAAATTTGACACTAGAGTCCCCCATTTTGATGACGGGATTTCTTTCTCTACTGAGAAAGCCCTTCATCAGGAGGCCCTGGGTCTTGTGGGGAGCGAATGTCATCTTGTTTCTCTTACCCCAATCGAGGAACATGTTCAAACCTTCACTGCCTTTGCTCTCAACTTCCTTTCTACTGTCCCCAGCGACCAAATACGTCTTGTCATCAGCGTAGTCGACAGAGATGCATCCTTCAGGCAAGGGTAACCTGGAGGAGTCGTCAAAGTTGATGTTCCACAGGTCAGGTCCGAGAATGGAGCCCTGCGGGCATCCAATGTCAGCTTCCCTCTCGATCAAAAAATCTCCAAAGCTGATCGTGATCGTGCGATCAGAAAGGTAGTCGTCGATTGACTGGAACAGAAGTTTGGAGCACTGCCTGGTTTTCACCTTTGTACGCATCATTGCCCACCACGCGTGATCGAAGGCACCAGTTATGTCGAGGAAGATCGCTACTACATACCTCTTTGGACAAGCCTTCACCCAATCAAGCACATACGACAGGGCATGCACCGTAGATCTACCGGGGACGAAGCCGAACTGCAGGTCACTGGCCGGTGACAGGGTTTGCCGAAGTCGCTCTCGTAGCAGTTTCTCCAAGATTTTGCCAAGAACAGGGAGGAGGGTAATTGGCCGATACGCCTTAATGTCGGTCAGTGGTTTTCCGTTCCCCTTTGGTATGATCCGGAGCACGCCACGCTTCCACTCGGAGGGGAAGACTCCCCTCCTCAGGCACGTGTCCATCACCTGGAAGAGCTCTTCCTTGGCGTGGACCCAGACTTGCTTCGCAATCACGCCATTGAGCCTATCATGCCCTGGTGCCTTCTTAGGACCCAATCCCTTTATTATAACATCAATTTCCGCTTTAGTGACTCTAATGAAGTTATCCTCTTGGGCAAGGTCCCTAGGTGGTAGCCGTGACAGATTTCTAATCTGTTTGTGGTGGTCATTCTCCCCAATTACTGATTCTAAAGGAACTAACTCGCCCAGAAGTGTCCTGAGAGTGGAGGCCACATCCACAGTCTCAGCGTTCCTCCCATCTGATTTCCCAATTACTGTAGACAAATACCGGTCAGATCCTTTCCCGGATTTTTCAATAGCGCTGTGGATTTCCCACGGGTTGGCGTTACCCACATCTTTGACCCAATTATGCCAAGCAGCTCGTTTCGCTCGAAGAACGGCCCGTTTGAAGGCCGATCTGGCGGACCTCAAGCTCGCCTGAAGCGCAGCTGTCTCCTCCTCCGTACAGCTGCCACTCCTGGACAACCCAAGCGCCCTGTAGGCCCTCTTGAAGGCCCCCTTGAGCGAAGTCAGCTCAGGTGACCACCACGGCGTTCTAATACTCGTCTTCGGGTTTGATCTTCCCAAAGACGAGTTGGCAGCAGATACAACCGCCCTATTGAAAAAATTCCCCAAGTTATCCGGATCAGTAGCAGCTACGTGGTGAAAATCCCTTAACGTATCTCGTAGCGATTCCCCAAAGTGATCCCAATTCGCCCTAGTGGTGTTGAAGTTCCAGGAGGATCTTGGAGCTTCTGTTTTCTTGACACCAACCGTATAAGTAATCAATCTGTGATCCGAATTAATTGCGCACTCATGGACTACCCACTTTGAAATCCTGGTCGCAACAGATCCAGAGCAGAGAGTTAGATCAATGTTGCTCTCACCATGTATGTTCGAGAAGGTACTATGTGAACTCTGTTCGTTAATGATACTTAGACCTTGCGCAGCAATCAGGTCTTCAACGGCGTCTGATCGCTCCGTTCTACAATCACTAGTGTCGAACCATAATGGAGAGCGTGCATTAAAGTCACCTCCGATAATTATATTACGGCCTTTAAGCGCGTTGAGCGCGCGCGTCAGACTCAGGATGTGGGGTCCTACCGGGTTCCCAAACTTAAAATAAACTGAAATCAAAAAGATCTCAGTATCGCCAAATCTAATACATACACAGGTTTGGTACTCATCAGAAAGACCAGCCAGAAGGAGGGGACTGATCAATGAGGTGTTGACCAGGACTCCCGCCCCCGGTGAGCGGCCAACTTCAAGTACCGCACCCGGAAAATTAATGGGGGTCTTACCTTCCCAGGTATACTGCTCCTGAATAAGCAGGATGTCAATATTGAGGTCAGACATGACCTTCAGAACTTCCAGTGTGGCCATCCGGGATCGCTGAAGGTTGACCTGACCTAGGGAAAGGGGATTAGGACGAGCCATAATCCGTCATTCGGAAAGCTGCCTCCACCGCAGCTCTTTGGGCCGGACAGTCCCTGTCACCTGTCGGATGGTCCGCCGGCTTCTTAAATCGCGAGCAAGTGGCGCAGACAGCGGGCTGTGCCCTCTTGGGGCAATCTTCGAAGCCGTGACCCACAACGGCGCAGTGGCGGCAGGTTTCCGTGGCTTGCGAGCAGCTCTTGGAAATGTGTCCGTATAAGTGGCACTTGTAACACCTGGTGGCACCAGTGTAATCCCGGGTCCGACAAGCGTTCCACCCAAGATAACACAGCCCGCCGTCGATGAGTACCTTCCTGGCGGCCGGATGGCACGTCAGGACCATGTTCATGAAGCCACCCTCACGCTTCCCAAAAAGAGAAACTCTCCTCATGGTTCGGAGGTGGTCTTCTAATGACAGTGTTGAGTTTCCAGCCAGGTTGTTATTGAAGATCTCGGTGAATAGGGCCTGGTCGGCAGAGGGATCACCTTTGGGGACGTTGTAAATTACTATTTTCGGCAGCCGACCTAAGGGATTTACCAGCTTCAGCCCACTTACTGCAAGTTTGGTACCAGCCTTCAAGATGTTCTCCAGATCCTTTTGCCCTTTGGCTTGAAGGGCCATCCCTGCGCCTTTGATTTTGCGCACACGAACGATCTGAAAGTCATCAGTCCTCGGGTTGATGAGTTTCTCCATAACTTTCTGTGTGCTTTCTGAGGTCTTCCCCTCTGGAGCCTCCGGGTAAACCAGTACCGTCAACGGTTTGGGGGGCAGAGGTCGCTCGAACCCATTAACTAACACCTTCTTGGAGGAGGGCAGACCGGCCGCTGCTGATGCGTACGATAATGGGGCGGTGCTCAGGGTGGGCCGAGCCTTCATGGCGGAGTCCAGTTTCTTGGACATTGAGGCCTGAGCATTCAGGACCTGCTCTACAGTAGCACTCCTGGTGGTAAGGGTATTAATTTCCAACATCAAGTGGGTGATCTCGGTCATGAGGTCATCGACTAGTTGGTTAAGTGAGTTCTTGTCGGCTTTGTTAAGTTTGTTACTGCCATCTGTAATTATACACCTAATCCGATGGCACTTCTCGATCGCAGGAATCGCCTTTCGGGTTGATTCCGCGAGAGCCTGTAGGCTATTCGGCGAATCACTGATTCTCGCCCTTTTCTTGTTCCCAGCTATGGGGGTTGGGGGGATCATCCCAACAATTGAGACACCACTGGGTCCTGGTAAGGGGTTAGTGATCTCCGTTTCCATTTCAGAGTCTGAGTCCGAACCTAAATCCGCAATCTTGACCGCTTTTTTTGGGCGCCTTTTACCCTTGGGACGCGGGCCTAGGGTGAGAGACTTGTTCAAGGCGTCAATCTGCGTTTGGATGGACGATCTCCACAATTCAGTCTCTTTCCCGGGATCGGGGTCTGCACCATCCGACTCACAAGATAAAACAACGTCTGATCCCATTGTTAAAAGTTTTTAGGGGGGTTAGGGGTGGTTTTAGGGGGGGTTAGGAGGGTCTAGGGGGCCTTAGGGGGGATTAGGGGGTTTAGGGGGCCTTAGGGGGGGTTTAGGGGGCCTTAGGGGGGGTTTAGGGGGCCTTAGGGGGGGTTTAGGGGGGTTAGGGGAGGTTTAGGGGGCCTTAGGGGGGGTTAGGGGGGAGGTTGGGGGGGTTGGGGGGGTAGGGGGGGGTTAGGGAGGGGTTGGGTGGATTTAAGCTGAAGGGGGGGGGGATGGTCAAAGTACAAATTTTATTTCACCACAATCTCCTTAGGGATCCTAAAGAAGTGTCAAATTCACTAAGTCCGGCACAGGTCGTGACGTACACAGACGTGACGTCAGCGATATGGCCGCCAATATGGCCGCCGTACCTACCAAAACGTAAACAAGGTTCACCACGTGTTTTTCGCGCAAATCGGAAATTAGGGCACTAAAATAACTCTGAACTAGAAAAAAGTGGTATCAAACGACGCGGAAATTAATTCCCCGTCGAGTGGTTATAGTTTAATCACTGTAAGTAAATGTAAAAGTACTAATTGTATATAAAATCCCTGTTTTTTAACTTATCACTAAAAATATCACTAAGGAATGTTTTTTTTCGATAAAAAAATAATTAAGGTCAGTGGGTAACGATGGAGAGTACACTATAACAGTATTTTAAGTTGGGGGATGTACCAACATCCACCCTAAAAGAGCGAAATATTAGTTTTTATCACTTATTCACTTATAACTTCACTAAAGTTCACTTAAATTTAAAGAGAAGGTTATGGGCAGATAGCCCCTAATGAGATGCACCTGCTGGTACTAAAATTTTAACTGTGGGTGGCTTAGAAGTATTTTTAATTTCGATTATAACGGGAGCGATTTAATATGGACTTGTCCGGCTGAAAGCTAGAACAGAACTGAACTGCAACGAGCAGCAACAAGCATCCTGCAACGAGCAGCAATCAGCACCTCTCAAGGCTCCTTCCCGTGTCACGTGTGTGCTCCGACCCACTGGACACACAGCCGCCATACCTCGTCAACGCGACGACGGTCAACCGCCTGGATCAAGGTCACTTCTACACCGCCATGGTGTAGTGCAACACGCCGGCTCCCTGAAGACCAGTGATCTTCACCGCCGTAGTCTCCTGACCTTCTCTTCACTCATCACGCAGCATCATCCACTGTCACTCCGCTCCGCTTCGACCTCGCTACGTAGCGCATCAATAAAGACTGACTCATACATCGACTGATGCCTTTCATTTCTCTCTCGTCCCATCTCTACCGATACGGACCGCTCCCTCAAAGGTTTGTTTAAAACTACTGGTGAGCTCTGGCATTATGAAATTTGTGTTAAAAAATTGTAGTAGGTGGCACGCAGGCTGTTTAAAAACTTAATGTACATTGTACAAGGAATGAATGTATGGAATGCGGGAGGGGGGAGCGGAATCTAGGAGGGGGAGGAGAACTTAGGAGGGGGCTTCACGGGACGGGGGGAAGGGGGAGTGGATTGGTGAGAAGGAAGGTGGAGGAGGCGGAGTGGGAACGCAAGAGGAGAAGGGGACGCGGGAGAGGATGGGGAGGCGGAAGGGGAGCGGGACGAATGGGAAAGGACACGCAGGGAGAAATAATTTTTTTACTAAATGGCATAGCAACGCATGCCGGGTACCAGCTAGTTTATAAAAAAAATTGTATAACTGAGATTTGTAATTATAATCAGTGACTTATGTACATTTTATTTTTTATTTTATTTTATTTTATTTGTGTACACAAAATTTACAACATTACAGATAAATAATCTAATTAATTGTAAAAGTACCATTTTCACAGTGAGTATGTAGCGCCAAAAACCGTACAAACTCGTTGAATCTTTTGAAGAATATATCGAAATTATTATCTAATATATTTAAATAGCGTATCGCTCTTCCCACGGGAGAATTCGGGTACAGATTTGTACGACTCGATCGGCAATATAATATGTTATGGCGACGTGCCCGAGAGTGAGACTCTGGTACAAATAAATTTATACATCTAAGACTTATAGCGAATGGCTTATATCTATGACTTATAGTTAGTGACTTATGACTAAAACTTATAATAGTTCACTTAAAACTAGTAATACATTTATTTATTTATTTATTTATTTATTTATACATGCATATATATTACAAAACATTACACAATGAAACTTTGTCTGTCCAACTGGGAAGGATACCCGTTTCAGGACAGCCAAATTGTATATTTAGTTCATAATATTACAAAGGAATGGAAATAGAAGTATATAAATGAAATAAAAATATAACCAACAAGAATTTAGTATAAAAATACAACCAACGAAAATTTAAAAGTAAGTGGTCATAGGTTTGCAAAATTGCAACATTAACCATATTATTGTGTTTAACACTTGAGTACATTGACGTTAAGTATGTTTCGCTAGTGTCAAATCGATGTATCGATGGTACCTACCTCCTGTACCTCGCTCTGCCAGTTGCAGGAGTACGGAACCATCCAATTTTGAATTAAATATTTTAGGTAAAAAAAATTAACAATTTTTTTTTAATGAAATTGCAAAGGCCTTAAATTTAATTACATTAATAGTTTTCCAGTTTATTTTGGGGAACATTTGCAATTGCATAATTAGAATTAACACTTTTATACACCAACATATGATATAAGAATTTGAAATGCATTTATGTCTATTTAATTTTTAATCAATGTACTATATTTTTTTAGAATTTCCTAAGTAATAGAAATTACCCATTTATAAACCAGAATATATGAACATAAATTTCCAATCGATTAAATTTCAAAACTTATTTTTAATATGTCTAGTCGTTATTTTTCAAGAATCAAAAAACCGTCGTTATTTTACACGGATCAAAAAACAGAGCAAAAGGATATATTTTTTTTGTGCAATAACATAAACTTTTTAGTACATATTAGGTATGTGAGATTGTGTTAACATATGTTCGCTCTCGACTCTCCCCATGTCCAGAAGCCAATTGCTAACCCATTTCCGTAAAGTGCTTGCACTTTTCAGTTTCCATGCATCAGGTATGACGTTGAACAATTTGGGCCCTAAGTAGGAGTATTGTCTTTGGGCATGTGATGTGTTTGTAGTAGGTGGAACTGCTGGATTCCTCCCTGCATGGCGGGTGTTGTGGAGATGATCAATGGATGAATAGTGGTGTCGGTGTTTTTGTGTATGTAAAATAATTTTTCTTATGTATAGTTGCCGTACATCAAGAACTCGTATCTCTTCAAATAATAGATCACTAGGATACCTGAAGGGTTTCTTGAGGATGACCCTTAGAAGTGATTTTTGTGCTTTTGCTAAGGGATCCATTATTGTTTTGGAACAGCCTCCCCAACCCAAGGATGCATATTCTAGCAACGAGTTACACAAGGCATGGTACATTTGTTTCATATCTTTTACGCAAAGAATATTTCTAACAGACATGAATAGATGAGTAAGTTTTCTGATCTTTGTGGAAGTTGAAACAATATGTTCGTCCCATCTCAGAGATTTATCTATTATGATTCCCAGATATTTTATACTATCGACACATTCTAAGTTTAAGCATTTACAATTGGTTTGGTCATTACAATGGTGTATAAGGATGTTGTGTATTTCTTTTGGTTTTCCTGCTTGAGTTGCGCTGAAACGGATGAATTTGGTTTTATCTAAGTTAAGAGTGAGGAGATTGTTGTCTAACCATTGTTTAACCTTGTTTAAACCTACTTCCGCTTTACTGTGAACAACATTCCAGCTTTTGTCTTCAAATAATAGAACTGTGTCATCGGCAAAGGTGATAATGTGATCAGCAAAGGAACTGTTACATAGATCATTTATATATATATTGAATAAACTCTTTTATTCAATATATATATATAAATAAAGTAAAGTGCTTCCTTGGGGTACACCGAATTTAATATTAGCTGAATCGCTTATAGTGTCGTTGATAAGCACTCTTTGACTCCTATTATCTAAATAGCTACACAACAGCTTGAAGAGCTGACCTTGTATACCAATGCGCTGTAGTTTGTTCAACAGAATTTTGTGAGAGATAGTGTCGAATGCTTTGGCTAGATCCAGGAACAGCGCAATGCATTTTGTACCTCTATCTATGTTATTAGAGATAATTTTTGTCAAATTAGCAATGACATTTTCAGTGCCTATACCTGGACGGAAACCGTATTGACAATTGGAAAGAATGTTATTGTTTTCTAGGTAGAGGCTGAGCCGATTCTTAACAATTTTCTCAATAATTTTAGATACAGAGTTGATCAAAGAAATCGGTCGGTAGTTATTGATCTGTGATTTATCCCCATTTTTGTGATGAAGAATAACAATTGATTGTTTTAAGTGATTGGGGAATTTTCCGGAGTTAAAACTTAGATTACAAATGAACGTTATGGGTGATGCTATGGCGGATTTTATAATTTTTAACAGATTTGTAGAGATCTTATCTGGGCCACACGCATTGGATGACTTAAGTTCGTCAATTGTTTTCCTCACTTCGTGTGACGTAGTTCGAATGTTATCTATTTTATGCTCGAGACTACAGCCAGTTTTCTTAGCGAGATCAGCTTCAGTTGTGTTATTTTTATCTAGAATTTTTTTAGCTAGAGTAGTTCCTACTGACGTGAAATAGTTATTTACAAAATTCACAATCTTTTTTAAATCTGTCGTGATAGTGTTATCAATGTGCAGTGATTTAATTTCCGATGATTTATTGATTTTGGTTTTTGTTATATTGCGAAATGCTTCCCATAGCCTTTTTGGTGTATAGTTATTTTCGTAAATAATGTTTTTAAAATAGTTTTCTTTAGTTGAGATGATTAAATTTTTACACAAGTTTCTATACTTTTTATATTGAGTTTGTAATATATTATTCTCAGGGCTCCTTTATGTACAATGCATTTGACCAATAACCGTGATGCTGCGATAAATTATAAAAAACATACAGGACTATACTTACCTGGCAGGCCACTTTTGAGATTAACACTGTTTATTGTTAATTAGAGAAATTTAGATCCAATTTGCACGCACAGGCCATAAATGGGAACGATGAGAACACGTGTTATTGGAAACACTAATATTTTATCCCGGTATATCTTATCTATAATATAAAAATGAATCGCTAAAATTGTTGGTAAGCGCAAATCTCGAGAGCGGCTGAACCGATTTCGCTAATTCTTTTTTCAGAATATTCCTTGAAGTTCGAGGATGGTTCTTACGGAGAGAAAAATTAAGAAAATTTCGCAGAAAATTGGATAATTTCAGAAAACCCGCACGTTTGACAGTTCGCGTGTTTGAGAATGACATTTTGCAAAACAATGATATTGTTAAATAAAATTCTATTTTTGAAAATCTTTAAGTTGATAAATTTATTTAAAGTAGGTACTCCTCTAATAGTTTGAATCAAATCAAGAATTTTAGATATTTTAAATAGGTACCTATGTTAGGTAACAAATTTAATATACATGAAAAATGAAAATTTGAATAAAAATTGTAAAAGGTGGCACGCGGACTGTTTAAAAACTGAATGTACTGGGATTGAATATATGGAACGAGGGAGGAGGATTGGCGGGACGAGGGAGCGAGAAAGGGAAGAAGGAAGGCGGGGAAGGTGGAAGGGGAAAGCGGGAGGGGAATGGGAGGGGAACTCGAAAGGGTGGTTAGCGGTACGGAGGAAGGGGGGGGGAGTGGAGTGGGGAGATGGAAGGTGGAGGTGAAGGAGTGGGAACGCGAGAGGGGAAGAGGATGCAGGAGAAGAAGGGGAGGCGGAAAGGGAACGGGACGAATGGGAAAGGACACTCAACAGAAACTTTTTTTTATTAATTTTATTATTTATGAGGGTTCTGGGAAGGAAACAAGTATGAGGGGTGAGTAGGAATCTGGGGTTCAGTGTATCCAGGTCATCTGCCGCCAAGATTTAGATAAACCTCATCCCCATGAACCCGGGAACCCTTGATAAGTCACCAAACGTAGCGAACCACTTGAGCGGATCAACTGGCCGTCATGAATTTGTGACCCATCTATTATAGAAGTCTATATATACTTTCACCCTTTTCACTAAGAAATCGATTTACTAATTTGACGAAAACAATACGACCAATACAATACCTACAATCTCTTCTAGAGAGATCAGTGTCCGAGTGTATGTATCTTCTTACTGGTTTTGAATTTCCTCACAACAAACAACCTCGAGACTAATATATGACGTCATAATACGTATCATGAAACCAAATAAGTCATGCAAAAAACAGAAACACGTGCATTGTCTATAAAAAGCTCAAAATATATTTTGAACTTTTTATTCTAAGCTCAAAACTAACCTAACATGACATAATCTAACGTTACATAACGTAACCTAACCTAATATAAACTAACCAAAACTAACCTAACCTAACCATCAGATAAGAAGAGAAGAATCGGCAACCTTCTTTGGATAACCAACACCTCCGCCATAGGTCACCCCAAGTGGTTCGCTATGTTTGGTGATTTAGCAGGAGTGCCCGGGTTCATGGGGTGAGGTTTGTCTTGGAAGCGGATGGCAAGGAAACACTGAACCCCAGATTCCTACCCACCCCTTAAACCCTTTTCCTTCCCAGAACTCTCCCCTGCTTCCTTTCCTTAAAAAAACTCTCCATACAACATCCTCAAAGATCACATAAGATGTGTGGAGTTCATGTAAAAAAACAAATTACTCGAAACTCAGAATCAGGTCTTGGCAAAAACACCTCGCTTCAGTCACATTTATACATTGTCTGACACATATTCAAGTATTCACTTGATCGTGCCATGTCTTCCTCAACATGGCCTGACTCAAGTATCTGATTCATTTAATCGTGCCATGTCTTTCTCGAGCGCCCCGACTTCTTCTACCATTCAAATTTGCGTCATATATTCTTCTTGCACTACTTTCAAAGTCCATTCGCTCTACGTGCCCAAAGCTTCTGAGGGTCCCTTTCTTAATCTTGAATTAATAATTTTTGGATAACATTGGTTGGGTATTTTTTTGGTGACCCGACAATTCGTCCTGCGATAATTCATCCGGCGACAGTTCGTCCTGCGACAGTTCATCCGGCCGAGAGTTCATCCTGCCGACAGTTCATCCTGCCAACAGTTCATCCCGCCGACAATTCATCCGGCGACAATTCATCCTGCCTGATCATTTAGAAGATTTTTATTAAGTAAGTATGCAAAGAGGATATACGGCCGTACAACCAAAATCGATATACTTATATCTGAAGGCATCTTGAGTGGAAATCCGCTGTAAAAATATTTTTACTAACAATAATTTCGACTCTCCGAAGAAGCATGCGTGAATGACAAAATACTTATACTTATAGGTTATACTTATAGGTTATACTTTAAGGTTAGGTTAGGTTAGGTTGAATTGTCAGGATGAATTGTCGCTGGATGAATTGTCGGCGGGATGAACTGTCGGCAGGATGAACTGTCGGCAGGATGAACTGTCGGCAGGATGAACTATCGCAGGATGAACTGTCGCCGGATGAATTGTCGCAGGATGAACTGTCATGGAACCATTTTTTTTAACTCAAACACAAAGTTAAGATTTGTATGAAACGGGCCGCGCAAACAGTCTTTTGTGATTCTGAAAATATTCAAGTATTTGCGATCCTTTACTGGTAATATTTATATTAGCTTCGGAATTCCCTGCCTCAGTTATTGAGATCAAAGCGAGAGAGAGAGAGTTACTGTGATAGGTAAATGTGATAACAGTATTGAACTGTAGGGAAAGTCAGTTGAACGTGATCGTCAATGTTTCTAGTACGCTTCAGTGCACAACGCTACATTATCAGATCACTTGTATTGGATCATGCTTTGTGTTCTACTTGCAATCAAAATATTGACTAGTTAAACTCCCCAGCGTTGCCCGGGTTTACACAGAGTTTTCGAAATCAGATGTATAGATAGAAAATTTTCAACTGTTTTGGAGGTTAATTGTGCAATGTCCCATCAATCTCTGAATAAATCTGTAGATTTGTGTAAAAATCACTAAACTCACTAAAAAACTAACCATCATGCCCTTTCCCTGCAGGGGTAGGCAGAGAGGACGAACCCCCAAAACTCGGTCTTGGCCGGCGTGGTAAGGCTCTTGACTCACAATCCGAAGGTCGCGGGATCGAATCCCGCGTGGGCAAATAAATTGTATTTGATCAATTTGTGTTATTTCACAATTAATTCCAGAGTGGAAGATACTCTCAGTGTCGCCCTTGTATAAGACCACCATTAAGAATTGAAACGTTGCTTGAAATGGCTTTAGTCGCGTTTGTTGACCAGATCTGAATAGCCAGGTACTTCCCCACCTTCCTCTTCCCCATATCTCCTCCCCCATTACCTTCACCCTCACCCTCACAATATACCCCAATTGGGAATGCCATAGTTTCACTGGCTCCAGACGGGAGCAGTTGGGACTCTTGTGCGGTATTCATATAAAAAATTAAACATTCTTTGCCTCACTCACATTCATACATCGTCTCATACATGCTCTTCTATTATTCTGACTCTTGCCATGGCCTCACTCAAGTATCTGCTACACTTTTTCGTGCCATATCTTCCTCGGGCGTTCCCGACTTCTTTTACCATTTACATTTACGTTGTACATTCTTTTACACTACTTTCTACGATTATTCGCTCTACATGCCCAAACCTTTTGAAGGTCCCGTTCTTAATCTGACTCATCAGCCTTGCATTATTTGCGGATCTCCACATTTCTCACACGATCATGCCTCTCTGCCTTATGTATATCAGGGTAGATATCAGCACTCAATTGTAGACCGCTAGCTTCTCTTCATTTGACAGTTTTTTATGAGCGCTAACGGCATTCAGTCCTCCATTAATGGAGTTACCTGCATCTCCTTTCTTTCAATAACTCTATCAGCCTTCCCATCTCTCGTAATCTACTTTATTATATAAATATGTACAAACTGAAGTCCCCGGGGTTGCCCGAGTTTTACAGAGTTTTTCAAAATCAGATGCAGACAATAATTTGCCTCTTGTTTGAGTATCTACATTATTTGTATATCTACATATACAGGGTGTCCGGGGGTAAAGTGCATTAACACGATGGTAGGAGTAAAAAAGATAAATAACTTTTTTCGAAATTACAACTTTTTTTTCCCATACAAAAAGATCTATCTACTAAAAATCCTTAGTGTGAGGTACGATCTTACTTGCCGGGAGCCTGCCGGGCACTATCGTGGCAACAATAAATGGTGGTGACTGGCCCGTATCGTAACAGCGGAAAATAATAAAGCTGGCCGCGCACGCCGGTCAAATTTTACGTTTTTACCACAAAACTACCCCTAAAAGTTGGAATTTCGAAAAAAGTTATTTATCTTTTTTACTTACACTATCATGTAGAATCACCTCCCGAAGTTAATGCACTTTACCCCCGGACATACTAGTAGAAGAACTGGGTTCTCCGCGGTTGCCCGGGTATACATACACAGAAATTTTCGAAATCAGATATAGATAGTAATTTACCTCTTATTTTGAACGTGAATGTACAAAAATTCTGTTTTAAGATGTGAGAAAAAGGGATGGGAGTAGTTTTTCGAAATCTTATGTAGACAGTGACCTTACTCTTGTTTTAAAGGTCAAGTGTGCAAAATTTCATCAATATTCGTCGATGGCGCTACAGTCCATATCGAGCTTTGGCCTCCTGCAACAGTTGCCTCCAACTCCTCCTGTCCTCGGCGGCTGACTTCCAATTTGGTACCTGAAGAAGCTGTGCTGCATCCCCTCTTACTTCATCTTCCCACCTCAGTCTGGGTCTTACCACTTTTCTCTTTCCACCTGGGTGTCCAGTCAAAATTCTTTTTGGGACGCGTGTATCCGGCATTATTTGTACATGCCCAGTCCATCTCAGCTTGAGGAGTCTCATATGTGTTGAGATGCTAGGTGCCTTATATATATCATACAATTCTGTATTGTGCCGGATACGCCACTGTTCACCCTCTTTCACGGGTCCACATATTCTTCTCAGCACTTTTCTTTCAAAAGTATCCAGCATTTCAGCCATCTTTACCGTCAGTGTCAGCGCCTCACATCCATATGCCAATACAGTTCTAACAATGGTCTTATATATGGTTATTTTGGTTTTTCTGTGGACACTACGTGACTTAAACACTGGCAGCAAAGAGAAGTATGTTTTGTTGGCTGCTGTGATTCTCCTTCTGATTTCTGCTGGATCCTCATTGTTCTCTGTCAGCCTGGAGCCCAGGTAGGTGAATTGACCGATCACTTCGTATGAGTAGTTGTCTATGAATTGTGCACTACTTCTTCTTCTGTGTGAAGGGTTCCTGCTCTGTATCATCATTTTCGTTTTGTTGACATTAACTTGCAGTCCTACTTCCCGTGCCGCTGTTTCTAAAGGATCGAAGACCTCCTTAATGGCTGAAATTGATTTTCCGACAATGTTAATGTCATCCGCATATCCGACAACTTGACTGCTCTTGAAACAAATATTGGAGCCAGTGTCTATTAGCGTTTTTATTATTACATGTTCGAGCACAATGTTGAAGAGAGTGGGAGCCAGACCGTCCCCCTGTTTTAGTCCCAAGTGTTGCTAACACCTGCTGATAACTTAAATCTATTCGGAAGTAGCGTCCACGGATTTCATCATTTCTATCTGGATATGCTTGAGTCACTCCAAGACGACCGGCGTGGTCTGGTGGTACGAATCTTGACTAACATCCTAAGGTTGCGGGATCGAATCCCGGCGTGGGCATTTTTTTATTTTTTATTAATTTGTGTTGTATATTTGTGGCACTTTCCAGAGTGGAAGATACTTTCACTATCGCCCTGGTGAAAGACCACCATTTAGAATTGAAAAGTCGCTTGAAATGGCTTTAGCCGTGTTTGGTGACCAGATCAGAATAGCCAGCTACTTCCACACCTTCCTCTTCCCTATCTCGTTCGGTGACCAAACAACTCAGAATGAAACCAACTCAGAAGCACCCCAGAAAGGCCATTAAGAATGATGGTAAAAAATATTAAAAAACTGGTTAAATAGGTTAAGTTAGGTTAGGGTTACCGGCTATTTTAAATTATTTTTTCGTAGCTTTTAATGACCTTTCTGAGGTGTTTCTGAGTTGGTTTCATTCTGAGTTGGCATGGAACCGTCTCGTTCCCCTCCCCACTACCTTCAACCTAACATACCCCAATTGGGGATGCCATAGTCTCACTGGCTCCAGACGGGAACAGCTGAGACTCTTGTGAGGTATTCACATTAAAAAAGTGGTTCACTACGTTTGGCGACATAGCCGGTGAGATTTTTCCGCGTGCCCACCTGCTGCGTGGCGGGCCGGATCGATAGAGACTGGTTGAGGGAGGCCCTTTGAGCTCTCCAGCCAGACTCTCTGGACCCATCGCCTTGCACCGCAAAGGGAGGGTTGGATTCATACGTCCGTTACTCCTTGACAAACTGACACTCAGATTACTACCCACCCTCATACATTTTTCCTTCCCTGGACTTCCTCTCTTTTCTTGCCTTAAAAAGACCCTCCACACAGCACCTCCAAATGTGACTCTGGCCCAAATTATCATCCGATTGCAAATAACATTTAATAAATTGAACATTGCATGATAGCGCCTTGATTCTGTGTATGTTAATTGAAATAGTGTTAATCAACTGTTTTTAAATGGAACAATTTTTGATATGCTTTTTGAGGAATGGATTTTTTTTTATTTATTTTTAGTTTGGTCAAAGTTTTCCCTCGCGAGAAGATTCTTTGGTCCAATTTATTTTTAAAAACAATATTATGTCTTTTAACACTGTAAATTAAAAAAAAACGAGTAAATTAAAACTTCTGCTCCACTGCTCCATCTGTATGATATGTAGAGGGGGAGAAAATGTGCGCGCGCACTGCTCTCTCTTGCTCCTACAACCACTGTGTAACATGACTGGCTGTGAGAGAAAGAGAGAAAGAAAATATGTGCTCGCACCTCTCTCTCTTGCCCCTACCATAATATACGAAGGGTACCCCCTGTCAACTACCGTTCGCCTCGCTTTTCGCAACGCTCTCGTCACACATTCGCCAGCTTACTTCCCAAGTCAAGCGGGCGTAAAGAAGTTTTACTTCAAAAAAACGAGCGTGCTTTATTTAGACCACACGACTGAAGTAAAACTTCATTAACTTATATCTCTCTCTCAACTTGCGTTCGCCTCGTCCGATCACACTTTTCATAACGATCTCGTCACGCATTCACCATCTTACTCCCCAAGTCGTAAAGAAGTTTTACTTCAAAAATTGTCTGCGATAGAAATGAAACCTTCAGAAAACTCAAGTAGACAAGAGTGGGGAGACTACGAAGCACCGCACAAAGTGGAGAACGATTATATTCTCATTCTTTTGCAGGCAAAATCCTATAGATGTACTTGTTTGTCTCTTTTTGTCGTGGCTTTTTCGTTTCGAAAGATGTTTTCACTTCTAAAACTAAATTAGAAAAGAGTGGGGAGACTAAATTCTATAGATGAATAATGAATATGTTTGTCACTTTTTGGTGTCGTTTTTTCGTGAGTTTAAATCACAACGGTGCTAAAAAAGTTTTCACTGCGTGGGAAGCCATTGAATAAAATTGCAAGGACCTTTGATGAATATGGCCAGCGCCACACTTGACGGAAATTACGTCGCGGATCTTTCGCGGCGGAACGCCAATACATGTAATTGCATATAAATTACAAATAGCGGGCACACTACGCGGAAGATCGGTCGTTCCGTCGCGGACAATCGGTCGCTCCGTGCTGAACCGCCGACTCTCGCGTCTGCTCCGTCCTCCGCGCACCGATCTTCCGTCGGCGGAAGATCGGCAACGTCGCATTCCAAGTATTTGTATGCATCGCGCCACATTCCGCGGATAACACGCGGCGACAACGCACGCACAGGATGTTCGACACTGAATGATTAATTATCGAAGTGCAAAATAGAGTTTGCCTTTGGGACTCGACCGGATAGAACGGCAAAACCACAAAGTAATTGCTTTCTACAATAATAAAAATTAAAGATTTGATTAATCATAATAAATAATTTGTTTCATTTACAATTTTAATATTTACTTTAACGTAACGGTCAGCCTTTCTTCGGGAGATATAGCCGTTCTAAGTTTTGTATTTTGTTTGGTAATATAGTCCTTCGTTAAATTCAGCAATACATCAAATGATTGTATGGAAACTCGATAATAGTCGAATGCTTTATCTGGATAATATTTTAGTTGCATATACAAGGTATGAAATTTCCCAATTTCTAGTAGAAGAGTAGGTATTTATGGGATGAACCCAATATATACGCTTTCTTTTTCTTTCTTCTTCTAATGCCTCATAAATAGCTATCCTTCTATCGGATCCATTACGACCACACCGTATAAGCGTTGGCAGTCGACTGATAATCCGCTACTGAATATTCAGTGTGGCTGCAACGTATGGCAACGGATTGACTCCCGCGGAAGTTACGCGACGGAATTTCCGTCAAGTGTGGCGCTGGCCTATGTCTGTCCATTGGTCTGGTGACATTAATTTTCCTGTTCAACAAGTTTCCAAAACGGTATTTAAACGATTAATATCAACAATTTAACGGATTAAATCCTTTAACCAGTTTACCTCCCACATGAACGTTGCGGATATAATTCTAAGAGAAAGTTCTAAAGACTTGTTCTTTGCTCACTACAATAATACTTCTAGTTGAATGTATAGCTTATTGTAATAATTCAACGCATATGACACCCCGAACTAGAGCAGGATAAAACCTTATGTCAATCCGATATCGGCCAATCGTCGACGATTGATATATTTTAGCCGGTGACATGACCGGACAACTCAGAAAGAAACCAACTCAGAAGCACCTCAGACATTAAAGTGATGGTAAGTGTTTCTCAGTTGGTTTCATTCTGAGTTGGCACGGATAGTTGTTATTAAGGCTCTTTGAGTAATTCTAAGGACCGAACCTTGGCGTATGCAAACACTAGGCACCGCTGTGATAGAAACTCGATGAAACAACGAAAAGCGACATTCTCTAGAACCGTTGTGGGAAAACTGAACAGAAACGAGCAACAGGGTCGTCGGCCTAACTTTGGACGGAACGGGGGACGGGACGGAACGGGGGGACGGGACGGGGGGACGGGACGGGGGGACGGGACGGAGGGACGGGGCCGGGGAAGGGGGGGGGGGTCGGGACGTGGGGACGACGGGACCGTGGGTTGGGGGGGAGAGGGTGACGGGGGGAGGGAGGGTGACGGGGAAAGACGGGGAGGTGACAGGGGGGGGGGGGGGGCAGGGGGAGATGCATGGGGACCGGAGGGGGGGACACAATGGGACACGGGGACGGGACACGATAGAGACCAACCTTGACGCCTGCTTATGATCCTTCGCACTGGTCTTCACACTAATTCATCGATTTGACACTCAATAAAAAAGTGTGATAACTTAAAAGCGAAGAATGTTAAGACAGAACCTTAATAAATAAAACACCAAAATCACCAAGTTTCATTACGGGTAATAAATACAAAAGTAATTGAATTTTGCTAAGGAAGGGTTGCTTCACAAAATTTGAACAACTCATTAAACTTAAAATCCCCAAAATTTTGAAATTCTATGAAACCACCCATACTAAATATTTCAAGACCAATATATAAGAAAACAGATTTTAAGATATCTTCTATCAACAGTGATCGCACAGTTCAGGGAAGAAGAAGAGATGTTGGAAGATGAGGCAAGGCGAAGCGAGGCTAGACGAGACTTTCAGGCGGAAGATGAGCTGAAAGATAAAAAAAAATTCCAAAGTTAAAATGAAAAAAGGTTAAAAATAATTCGTGGACTGGAAATATTAAGAAAATACACATTTTCTATCAAATTTGTAGATCACTGCTTCAAATCGCTTGCTAACAAAATCAGAACCATCATTTTAATTAAGGTCACCCACCTATTTTAACAACGAAAATTGGAAATAATAAAACATTAGTTTACATTAGGGGTCGCCCATTAATCACGTGATGTTTTTTTTAGCAAATTTTTAACCCCCCCCCCCCCCCCCCCCCAAAACCACGTGATTTTTTTTAGTCCAAAGTATTTTGAAATTTTCGGAATATTATCACGAAAAATAAATACACGTGATACCTCATTATACCCCCCCGTCGTGATATTTCGTGATTTTTTCCGAACCCCCCCCCCTTTCGAGCCTCACGTGATTAATGGTAGCTCTACACGGCCCTGAGGAAAATAATTCCTCTCAGGGCCTATGTCATCTTTGGGGATGCTGTGTGGAGGGTCTTTTTAGGAAAGGAAGGAGAGGAAGTTCTGGGAAGGAAAAGGGCATTAGGGGTGGGTAGATATCTGTGGGTAGGAATCTGGGGGTCGTCGGGAGTGACTGACATGAACCCATCCTTCCAATCGTGGTGTAAGGCGATTAGTCGTGAGATTCCGGCTGGAGAGGATAAAAGACCTCCCTCAACCAGTCTCTTTCGATCCTGCAACTACGCGGCAGGCGAACAGACACATCGGTCGCCAAGACCTGAACAAACCTCACGCCATGAAGCCGGGCACCCCTGCTAAGTCACCAAACGTAGAGAACCACTTGGGACCTATGGCAGAGGTGTTGGTTATCCAATAAATAGTTCCCGGGCGGCGGTACCCATACCCGCCTACCAGATCTTAAAACATTAATTCGATCTGACGGAAGATCGCTGTACAATTAAGTGGGAAACTGATGAATTTACATAATGTTAGATTAAGGTAAAACACCACATTTCTGACCCTCCTCCAATTTCTGACATATGTAACACAAATCACGATTTTACCAACTGAAGTAATATTCCTACGTATATTGATATTAGCGCATCGAGAAAGTTGTTCCCCTCTCCCTCTAACCAATGTCTAGTCAAAGAAGTATTTGACACCTATTTCTACCAAAATATTATTTAGTATATGATTTTGGTGATTTTTTGAAATCGCAAAAATTTTCACCTTTTTCGGCGAGTAAACCAAATTTTCCAAAATGTGATGACACAATTCACCCAAGTATTATGTATTGTTTTTGTATGTTTTTCAATAGAGTATTGACCATATTTATACATTTAGAACTGAAAAGAATATATTTCAATCGATTTATGATAGTTCTTGAGCGGTTAGAAATAGGTACCTGTTTTAATAGGGTGACCATATTTCTGACATGTATGTCAGAAAATGATACGCCTCCAAAAAATCATATTCATATTTCTGACCGGTATGTCAGAAATTGACACTTATCATAATTTGGGGGGTTTTAATCCTGACATAAGAAGAACGGCAGCGCTTTTATAATAAACTATATTTTGGATTTAAGGCCAAAATACCTAACGAAATCGAGTAATTAAAAATGTATGAGAAATATCTATTGCCGATAGTGTAATTTAATTTATTTGTATTTTTTTATATAAAATACAGGCCATTTAAGAAATAGTTTTCTATTGATTTTAGAGGCAAATTTGGCAATGTTTTGCGAGTTTGCGAGTAACAATTTTATTAAATGTTACCGAACTAATGTTTTAATATAATGAAATAAAACTTTTTGGGTCGAAATATAAATGTATGCATCTACAATAATTTTTCGTTCCAATATGGATTTTAGACTAAATAGGGCCAGTCAGCCGTTCCATATTTAGTTATTTTCCATAACAATATTTAGTGATTTTCTTGGGTAATTACATTTTAAACTAACGAGGGCCTTTTTTAGCAATAGGAAAAGTTCACAGTCTCGTGGATTCAAATCTACGCAAGAGTCCTTAGAAAAGGCGCTGAATGAAATTTGAAAATGGAAAATCTATCAGGAGATTTAGCATTGAATATGGCATTTCCAGAACAACACTATTATATGAAAAATCTGGATGAAATAGGGGAAACATTGGACCGGTTCTATCCAATCATCAATAATGAATCTTGTCAGTAGGATCATAAAGAAAATACCCTTACTCTATTTAAAAATATTTTTTTCTGGCCTGCTATTGATCAACCTTCTACGTATTTCACTAAATATGCAACGACAAAAATACCAACAGTAGCTAGTTCTGGTGAGTGGTTCGAATTTCATACATGAAAACAACAGGCCAAATAATGTTTAGAGCGAGAAAGGAGTGCTAAAAAAGATAAACTAAGGCAAAAGAAATAATATCGAAATGCCACTCGAAATACAAAAATGCTAAAAATGAAGAAAAAAAATCCTCAAACGATAAAAAAGGATTTCTTTCCTACGTCAATTGATTTAGAAATTGGAAACCACGTTTTATTTTTATATGAGGGTGCATATTTTCCTGGACAAATAAGTACTGTAAAGAACAGAAAAAAGACACAAAATAAATTCTATATCATTAGGTGGAATTATTTTTGGAAATGGCCAGAGAGAGTAGATCAAATGTGGTACAATATCTAGGATGTTATCGAAATAATTGAAGATCCTATATCTAGAAACAATCGAGGACCGTATGAGGTACCTGAAATGAAGAAATATGAAAAAATAAACTAACAATTTTTGGTTTTACAGATGATAACTTTGTGATGGAACTCTAATAAATAATACAGTATTCAATACCTACTTGGTATAAACTTCCTATTTTTTTTTTTTTTTTAAAGAAAGACAAATATTCCCGGGTTACGAATAACCCAACAATGTTTGAAAATCTCCTACTACCACCACAGAAAGCCGAAAATGTTGCTTGTGTTGTGATGGAGGACTTAAGCGCCATGTCCACTCAACCACTGACCAGTACCTGTTTTTCTGTTCTTTATTTATTACTATTTTAATTTAGATGTAATGCCTAAAGAAGGCAAGATACGGTTAAGTTCCTTGTTGGCCAACATACAAAATAATGAAAGCGATGTTTTATACCAAATAACAATTTTTTTAATTTATTTTCATCCCTGTATAAAAAAAGGTTTTTTTTTAATTTTATGTTTAAAAATTAATAAAGTTACTCCAAAATACCGATTTTTGTTTTAAATGTTGTCCACACAGCTTTGCATTTTATTTGCAGGTATGATCGAAATATCAATGTCAATGTCGGCTACTGGATTCACATTGATTTTGGTGTGTCAGAAATACGAACAGCTTTGTCAATCAATAGGAACATATTGATTTTACTATGTCAGAAATAGGTGTTTTGTTAGCATGTTACATATTAAATGATTTAAAATATGTAACGGTAATAAATTTACCAAAAAGTGAGATTTCATTATTTGAAATTGAACAATGTTTCCAAAAATTCAAAATTTCATTTCAATAATACAAGGTTGATTTTAGAAAAAAATATTGAAATTCATGAAAAAAAAGTGATAGCTTAACGTGTCAGAAATAGGGTGTTTTACCTTATAACAAAATAATGTTAAACCTACCGCCATCTAGGATCTGTTATGGGAAGCTCAGTGTACCTACATGTTTTACTTTGCGAGAATAAATTCTTCTGTTCAAGTCTAATTACCGTGTTTCATTACATAACACAAATAACCCAATAAAATTACCATGTGTGTACAGTTCATACGCGGTAGAAGTGAAACATTCAGAAAACTAAACTTCGAGAGAATGAGACGAATGCAGAGCATCAGGTTCGCTACGTTTGGTGAATTAGCAGGGGTGGTTCATGGGGTGAGGTTTGTCCGGATTTTGGCGGTGAATGCATCTGCTCACCAGCTGCGTCTCAGGCCAGATCGCGAGAATGTGGTTGGGGGAGTCCCTTTGACACCTACAGTCGTACTCTCTCGGAACATCGCCTTGCACCGCAGTGGGACCACTCATGCCATTTTCCTTCCCAGAACTTCCTATCCTTCCTTCCCTAAAAAGACCCTCCACACAGCATCCATAAAGATGACGTAGGCCTTGAGGGGAATAATTTTCCTCAGGGCCTCCGGTGTGGGAGCTACCGTTAAAAAAATATTATTATTCAATTGATTAAAACAGTTTATTTATAAAAATATGTTGTGCCATTTAATTGGTAATATTACGCATGACGGCTGTTTAGCCTTCTGAAGGCATTATCAAGTGTCCGGTAATAACAATTACACCGGAGAACTTTTTTTATAAATTTGTTTAAATTTTTTTTAAATAAAATTATTTTAATAGCTGACCCGGCCACGCGTTGCTGTGGCTAACGAAGCACAACGCCATCTATAACCACCGCCATCTGTTAATTTGCATACAAATCAAATCCATACTGCACGCTTGACAGCCGGCTCGTCCACCGCTTACAGACATTCTTCTTTATATATTACATATTTTAATCTATAAGCCGTCCTCATGAATCACTCTCTATTGGTGAAAACCGCATGAAAATACGTTCAGTAGCTTTTGAGTTTATCGCGAACAGACAGACGCGGCGGAGGACTTTAAATTATAATACGTAGAAATTATATCTAAAATCTTATGTGAAAACTGCCCTAAGCCGGTGGGACTATGGCACCTCCAACGAGGTCATCCAATGTGCAATTCACAAGCGGTAGAATAAAACCTTCAGAAAACTAAAGTAGACAGGAGTGGAGAGGCTACGAAGCACCGCACAAAGAGGAGATCGATAGGCTACGAAGCGCAGCACACAGAGGAAACCGATTATACTTTTTTTTTCAGCCACTGATCGGTCGTTACTATCTCATTCTCGCGCAGGCTAAATCCTGTACATATGTATGTCTCTTTTTAGTGTCGCTTTTTCGTTTCATAGATGTTCAAATTACAACGGTGCTAAAGAAGTTTTCACATCAAAATGACTTTTTCACGAAGTAAAACGTGCAAAATATAATGATAATACAAGTACGTAGTTCACACGTGGTAGAAGTGAAAACTTCAGAAAGAGCGGGGAGGCTAAGAAGCACCGCACAAAGAAGAGAACGATTTTTCTATGCTCATTATCTCGCAGGCTAAATCCTACAGATGTATGCGTTTTGTCTCTTTAGAGTCGCTTTTTCGTTTCATCGAGTTGAAATCACAACGGTCCTGAAGAGTTTCAACGTCAAAAATATTATTGGCAATGCAAAATTATGTGGTTTTTCCTTTGAAAATTATATCGCCCAGAAATATTTTAGATTATTTTAAGTAAATTCTGCGAGTAGAACACATATTTGCCGTTGAAATAATAAACTATTTTTTTATTAGTATTTTTATAGGCTCAGTAAAATAAAGTAGCAGGATTATAAAAAATGCTTAAAATTTCAAAATCTCCTACTTACGAACCCCTTTTCGGTTATGGTTTTATTGTACAATGTGGAAAATTAAATTCTTTAGAAAATACGGTATTCACACAAAATATAACTAAATGTTCCGAAGGCGTATGCAGAGAGGATGTACTGCCGAATAACAAAATTATAAAACACCGAGTTTTCTTCTTGTTTTAAAGGTCACATGTTCAAAATTTCATCAATCTCGGCATAAATCTGTAGATTTGCTAACAAATCAAATCCACACAGCCCGCTTGCCAGCCCGCTCTTCCACCACATACAAACATATCAACCAATTTACACAAAACCTTGACAAATTATATACCTAAATCTTTTTTTTGTTGTTATTTGTTTTTGGGGTGTTATGCCGTGTTGCGCTACCTCCTCCTTTAGCCAACGTTTCGGACAGCGTTACAGTGTCCATCATCAGTGCAGATGTGTGATGGTAGAGCCACACGGCATAACACCCCAAAAACAAAAAACAAAAACACTTTTGGCCGTGAAAATGTAAAATCATATCTACCGAAACCTTTTTCATGAATCACTCTATTGGTGAAAACCGCATGAAAATCCTTTCAGTAGTTTGTGATTTTTTCGCAAACAGACGACAGATAGAAAGACGCGACGGAGGACTCTATATTATAATATGTAGAGATATTTTCATTTACGAAATGTCGAAAATATTAATAAAATATAGTTTGATATTCCGAAGGTATTTTTGACGTTGATTTTATTTGAAGTTTGAAATTGATGAATAATGCACAAAAGATAATAATTTTACAATAAACATTTCGGGGACCAGGTCGTGGGGATAAAGTTTCGAGGGATCAAGGGTCGGGATCAAGTTTCGGGATCGGGGGAGGGGCGGCAAATGTCGGGGGGCCAAATGTCGGGGGGACAAATATCGGGGCCAAATGTCGGGGGGCCAAATGTCGGGGGGGCAAATGTCGGGGGGGGGGAGGAAATGTCGGGGGGGGGGCAAATATCGGGGGGGGGGAAATTTCGGGGGACCAAATGTCGGGGGGGGGGGAAATTTCGGGGGACCAAATGTCGGGGGAAGAACTGTCGGGGGACGAACTGTCGGGGGACGAACTGTCGGGGGACGAACTGTCTGGGGACGAACTGTCGGGGGACGAACTGTCGGGGGACGAACTGTCGGGGGACGAACTGTCGGGGGACGAACTGTAGGGGGACGAACTGTAGGGGGACGAACTGTTGGGTCACCAAATTTCGTCATACTATTTTCTTTATTAAAAATGTCGACAATAAGCTAATGAATCCCAGCGAGAGCTCGTACGTTTCTTTTCGATATTCGTCCTCTTCCTTCTCAAGCGCTTTACGAAAACGGAAAAAGATGTTACTAGAAAGATGACGTCAAGCACGATCTCTCACTGGGATTATTGCGCTTGGGTTATTATAATTGCACAAGACTTTGAAATCACAGAGTGCGCTTGGTAACAAAATTATGATGAACCCGTCACATTTAAAATAAATTAAATAAATTAAAATAATGCTTTGTGCAATTTCGAAGGAGAGCCCCGAAAGTAAGAAATTTTACCACAATACTGTAAACACGTTTACTTGATATCACAACAAATGATCGTCACACTTTCAATTAAGTACTAAAAACCATATAAAAACCCGTTCACGTAAGCTACAATGCTGCGTATACATGCACGAACATGAACAGGAGCCGAACCACGAATCATGGGAAAAGAACGTAGCAACTACAAACGGCGCGGTTGCTTTTTTTACGTTAGCTCCACATAGGAGGCTTCGAGGAAAATTCCTTCAGGGCCTGTGTCATCTTAGGGGATGCTGTGTGGAGGGTTTTTTTAAGGAAAGGGAGAGGAGAGGAAGTTTTGGGAAGGAAATAGGTATAAGAGTGGGTAGGAATCTGGGGCTTAGTGTGTCCAGGAGTGACGTACATATGAATCCATCCCTCCAACTGCTGTGTTCGGTTCGCGGAAATACCTAACCCATACGTAACGTGACGTTAATAAATTTCAAAAAATGAAAAAAAAAACTTCGAAATTTTAGAATAATCCCGAAACCAAAAGACATTTACTAACTCCCCAAACACTTCAAAAAGTTACTTTATATCACAACAAATTATTGCGCAACATTTTGAAATTCTAAAAATACAACAAAAAGAAAATTGAAATTCACTAAGAAATTAAATTGTTTGGAAATAAAATGGAAAGTAAATGAAATAATATTGAGATGATTTTGTACAGTATTGCAATACAAAATTTTATATTGCATAACATTTCAGGCGGCCCCCAGACGATCAATCATATTGCTCATTATTACGAATTGTGCAATATTATGACGGTTTAGGGTTAATATTGAAGATTGCTCAGTGATTGAACAAAAGTTTGAGTGAGTTTAATTTTTATTACACCATATTTTTCCAATGCATCGTGTAGGGTCAGTATTGCACAATATTTTTTCAATTTTTGGTAAATTATCGACAAGCCGCCGCATGCCGCTACACTTTAAATAGGCATCCAATTCACAAGAACCATCGGTTTCAGTCGAGATAGACGGAAAAATATGCATTAAAATTCGATTTTTATTAAAAATTTAAAAATCACCATCTCCATTACGATCATGTTTTTTGAATGGATTTGACATTTGTGAAGTTTCGTTTCAAACTAAAAACGCACGAATTACTTAATTTACCCAAAACTAAGAACCTAAAAAACTATTTTGTGTTCGTAAATAGTTGTTTCTTGTAATAATTGTTGAAATTTAGTATAATTTCCGTAATCTGTGCATAAAAAAGCGGCGGCTTATCCATAAATTAATGATTGTTTTATTGTGCAATATAATCGATCGTTTGGATTCAAAGCGCCTTTCAATCTTATTGAACAATACAATATATTGTACAATGTTATTGTAGCGTCTAGGGGCCGCCTTAGATAGGTACTTTAAATATTGTGAAATAAAATCAAACTCACTTGAATTAGCTTTAGCCATGTTTGGTGACCAGATACGAACGTTCGAAATTCCAACCTTCCACCTCAGCGTCTCCTTCCATCCCCCATGTCCTTCAGCTGCAAGATACCAGGGGAGCCATAGATCCACTAGCTCCGGTCCTTGGCGCATTAGAAAACTTATCTGAAATGAAATTTACAAAAGTTATGAAAGTTAGTTACTAATGTAAAATGAACAATTTGATTCATTGGCGTTTGTTGCAGAACACACGAATATAAAATTCTTTAAAAAAGCAGCAAATAAACTAAAGAGACATTAAAAGAATGAATTAGTAATTAAGTTATTATAATCGCTTGATGCGACTTGACGCGACTTGACAAGTTTTTATTCATTTGCGGCCGGAACATCGAAGATGGCGGACGACGAACCGGACCGAGACGTGGCTTTGGCGACAAGCGCCGACCTAATTACCGAGGGTGATTTTGTGATATTATTAATATCTCTCTACAGAGATTATCCTGCATTGTGGAAAGTTAAAAGTAAGGAGTATGCGGATAAAAACAAAAGGTCGCTTGCTTTAACAAGCATAGTCAAAGCACTTCGAGCATATAAACCTACCTAGAAAAATTAATGCATTAAGAACCAACTTCAACAAAGAAAGAAAAAAGATTGAACAAGCAAAACTAATATCTCATCTCACTAATATCTCATTTTATACCATTCCTTACACGGCTTACACCATCGCCTCTTTCTTTTCTTTTTTCTGTGATAGATACCGCTAGAGTTATAGCAAGGAATGCCTTGTCTGCGTTGGAAACCATTATTAATTTTTGCGACAACCACTTTCCTGGGCACAGGGCGGTAAACGACTGCGGCACGTTGACTTGACGGCACCTTCAAGTCGCCTCAAGTCCCTCGTCAAGTGAAATCGTCAAGCACGTAGACTTGTCAAGTGTACTTGGTCGTTTCGGGGACCCATTACGAACGCACTCCGAACCATAAATATACAAACCACCCACTAGATTGATAACTTCAGGCTTTTGTTCGAGAAAAATTTGGTCACTATTTCACCATCAAAATGCAATAATTTTTCGAATGATGATGATGATGACGGGGATTTGTGACGTCACACACCATAGACGAAGATAGAGTAAGCAACAACAAAAAAGCGCGACCATAGACAATATTATTTTCTTTCGGGGCCTGCCCAGTACCGCCAAAATTATTAGCCTTAAATATTATTTTAAAAATAAAACTCGTAATTACATGATAAGAATTTTATTAAAAACATGAAATACCAACAGGAAATACATATAATTAAAATATGATTGTGCGTTCCTACAAAACTACTGAATTTAAAAAAATTTCATTTTATAACAGAAAAATGAAAAACTCAGAATTACATGTACATATTTTAAACAAGAATACAATGTAAGCAGTTTATATTTCTGTAGCAAATTGCCAAATGAAGACATTGTTTTAAAAATAAATTACTTAACGTACCTATTATATCTTTCGTCAGGTCTAAAATAAATTTACCATATTGCCAAAATATAACCAAGGCCCATGGAGACATTAGTTTACGTAAGATGTTTGATGTTTCATTCGGGGCTCAAATATGTAAAATATTTATTAATTTGGAGTTTAGTTTAGTTCAGTTCATCATATTTTTCCTGAAATCATTAAAAAATCATTAAAATAAATGTAACAAATGTACATTGAAAATTAAAACTCTTCAAAAAAAAAACAAAAAATATTACTAAAGAAGTTATATTTTATAAAAACTATATTGGATCACTTATGGAAATTAGTTAAAAAATGGAATTTTTATTTTATTTGTATACATGTATATGGTACATGTATGGTATGGTACATGTACACGGTATGGTACATGTACATATATTGTGTATATGGAAATTAGTTAAAAAATGGAATTTTTATTTTATTTGTGTACATGTACATATCTATGTATGTATGTTGTTACATTTCCTCCCATGTCATTTAATTTATGATTACTCTCATACTAAACCAAGTTCTACGATACCTACTTACTTATATAAAGAAACCTACTCAAATGCATTAAATTTGTCTGACGTTATTAAATTTTTGTAAAATGAAAGTAAGTAATAAAAATAATAATTACCTCTGCATCATTCTCAATGACCAATGACTGATAGTATTTCCCTTAACCTCATCTTACCATCTCCAGAAACAGAAGCGAATGTATTGGGATGTGGTTATAAAATGTTATACTTTTTGTAAACAAGTAAAGTTTTGTCGGTTCAGATTCCACTGAAAAATAGGAATACATTTATTAATACTGATAAAAATATAAAAAAATGTTAAAAATAAGAACATAAAGTGCAAGCGTAGTGATAAATGTGTTGTTCCTATCATCAGGGTTGATGTATAAAACGGCACAATACCCCCAAAAAAATCTCTTTAATACTTTTTGGGGTGAAAATCTAAAATCATACTTGAATAAAAGGTATTTTAGCAAACCTAACTCGTATAAGTAACTTGTGAAAAAAGCAAATGAAATGCTAATTGTTTAAATCTATTTTATATAATAAAAAAACCTAAGCACTATTGTCAAAATCCAGAGAGGAAATTGGGGAAGATTAAATTAATGAGATAGGTCGATGCAATATAGAAAACATGTTTACCTTTTTAAGATATAATCGTGATGTTCGACTGCGTCAATTACTTATTAGATTCCGGGTGGATAAATATGTTCTGAAAACGGAAACATGTACAACACCGATTAAAATACAACTTAAATAACATACCTACTTTAGGAACACTGAAATATCAACCAAAGGAAGTTTCCCACCTGTAATTTCGTTCCAATTCGGGTCCTGTTCTTCCATTTTTCATTCGATCGCGAATTCCCAAAATCCATATTCACACTTATTGCCATCTTATTGGCCGTCGGAAATGTGAATGCAATGTAAATGTCAAACGAAAATCAAGCAGAAAAATGCAACAAAAATCCAAGATTCCTATTGGTGGAGGTAGTAGCTGGGGACCATAAACAAATCGAAGGGGACTTATGATATCACCAAAGATTCGGTTCACTTTTTGGATCGGAGTTATACCCGCCTGCTCCGAACCGACCGCGAAGGAATCAAAAATATAAAAGAAATATTTTTGGCGCAGGTGGGCACGGGACTCAGTAACCCCTTCCAAATTTCCAACATTTCACAATAATTGTTGTAATAGCGGCGTATTCACAGGTGAGCATGTCCGCCACGAGCAGTCCGAGCATTACGTCACACGAGCATTTCTGTTCGTGTCGATTGATTTAACCGGTGGACATCCATACAAAAATGCTCGTCGTTCGCCTACGTGACGATATGCTTGCCGGTGAATGGGCCGCTAGTGCTCGTTGATGTATTATTTGGATATTGGGCTGGTCGTTTGCGTGTGCCTCTCCCTCATTTTTGGAAACAAAGCATGTAAAAGAAAGATAGGTTAAACATGAGCTCTCAATGGCAGATCCAAATAAAGTACCTATAAAATTTTGTCGGTAGCACAAAAATCAAACATTTAAGATAAAAAAAATCTTTAAAAAAAATCATGATACGACTTTAGAGGCCTTTTTAGATATTTTCAAAGATGAAGTTCATAGAAAACTACAAATTTTTACGAAGTGAACAAAATCTTCTTCATCATCATCATTTCATTACATAGTATAAAATGAAGTCGCTCAAAATGTATGTGCGCATAGATCTTTTAAACTACGCAACGGATTTTTATGCGGTTTTCACCAATAGATAGAGTGATTCAAGAGGAAGGTTGTATGTATAAAACATGCTTATTATAGTAGAGAAAAGCCGAGAAATTCAAATATTCAATTCAGGCAGCTGGTAGCTGGCAAGCGGGTGGTGTGGATTTTATAAATGTTGGGTAATGGCGTTGTGTTTCGTTAGCCACAGCAACGTGTGGCTAGGTCTACTGGTTATATTTATATTATTATATTATATTTATTGCTTGGCTGTATATGAGTTGCCTAAGCGCTGCTAAACCATTCATCCGATTGCGATGACATTTTGGGGATTGATGTGCGCATGCCAGCGATGGTTTCAATTTGTGATAGTAAGCTCTGGCAATATGAAATTTGAATAAAAAATTGCAATAGGTGGTAAAACTGAATGTGTCGGGACTGAATGTATGGAATGCGGGAGGGGGGAGGGGAACTCGGTGGGGCGGTCGTGCGTGGGACAAGGAACGCGGGAAAGGGGAGTGGGGATAGGAAAGGCAGAGAAGGCGGAGTGGAAACGTGTGTGAGGAAGGGGACGCGGGAGAGGAAAGGGAGGCAGAAGGGGAAAGGGACGAATGGGAATTTTTATTAAGAAGCATAGCAACGCATGCCAGGAACTCGCTAATTATATTATAATAATTTCACACGAAGGCCGCCCGCAGACAACCTTTTCTTTACCTTTTTTATTTGAAGTTTCCCGTTGTGGGAACTGTACAGATATCCGTAGCCCGCCCCCACGATGTAAGGGCTAATCCTCATCCACGGAGGATAGAACACCAACGGAGCTTTCAAGTAAAACGTGACGAGACTGAAAGAGAAAACAATATACAGACGATTTCGGTTATTTGGTATGCATCGTGACCCTAAAATGTTGTCCCAAATAATCGGCTGTCCCAAATAAGTGAAGTTTGAAACCATTTTAATCACAGGAGGCCGTATTATTTGTCCCAGCTCACATAGGTCTCAAATTGTTGTGTCTGCCTTACTATCATAGTGAGAAATATGATCTAAGCCAGAGGTTCCCAAACTTTTTTTTTCGTAGACCACTTTCGAAATTGTACTGGTTTAGGTGGACCTCCTGCTGCTACATTTCTACCATAAGTTTTGGGAATATTATTCCCAAAACTCGTCAAAAAATTTGAAGATTAGATCCCACAAAATACTGATCCGAAAACTTCATGCTCAGGGAATCAGAGCAAATATGTTGAGCTGGCTAAGTAGTTATGTATCAGGTAGAACTTTATTTGTAAAAATAAAATCTTTTATATCTAAACCATTTTCCGCCACTAGTGGAGTACCGCAAGATAGTCATCTTGGCCCAATTCTATTTCTTGTTTTTATAAACGACATAGTCAACTGCTTTAAAGACGTCAAAGTATTGCTTTTCGCTGATGACATTAAATTATATAAAGAAATAACTATCCTTAATCACTGTGAAATTCTTCAATCCAATATACACATGCTAAAAATTTGGTGCTCACAAAACAATCTATATTTAAATGTAGAAAAATGCAAAACTTTGACCTTTTCCAGAAAAAAACATCACTGTTTTTCGAATATTCAATAAATAAAATAAAATTAGAAAGAGCATCGGAAATGCGGGATCTTGGCATAATAATGGATGAGAAACTAGACTTCACGGTTCACATTTAACAAACTGCAAATAAGGGTATGAAAACATTAGGATTTGTATTAAGAACAATTAAAAACTTTGAATCGCTACAAATCATTAAACTACTGTACACATCCCTTGTAAGAAGCCTAATAGAATATAACTCCATAGTCTGGTCGCCCTTCTACAAAATTCATATTCATACTATTGAAAGAATTCAAAGAAAATTTCTACGTTTTGTAAATTTTAAACTTAACATCCCTTTAGAGCACATAAATTACCCGTCGTTTATGAATACTTTAAATATTCCAACATTAGAAAACAGACGAAAAATAAACGACCTAACCTTTTTATTAAAATTATTAAACTCTAAATTCGACAGTTGTGAACTACTGCAATTAATAAATTTACATGTACCTACACGAACAACTAGACAAACATTGACATTTTATACACGTACATCTCATTCGAACTATGATTTACATTCTCCAATACAACGTTTACATAGTCTTGGTAACAAATACTTAAACAATCTGGATGTATTTGACAATAATTTGAACTTAGCAAACTTCAAACGCCATATGTGCCAACTATTTATTTCTACCTATCCCATAAACTAATGTGAACAACAATTTTAAACATTACCTGCTTTATGTCAACTCCTATATTTTATGGACTATATTTTGTTTCTTATATTTTATGATGCCTGTATTTTGTTAACGCTAATATTTTATATAACCTAAATTTTTATTTTTTTTTAACCCTTATATTTTATGTAATCTATATTTTGTTTTTAACAAATATTATGTTACTTGTATTGTGTATTGTATTTTGTAAACCCATTCTTTTCACTGTAATTAAAAAAAAATGTACTACATTCCTATTATGTAAAAGCCCTATGGGCGTTTAAATAAATAAATAAATAAAAATAAATAAATAAATAACGATGAAAATTTGCGTCGCGGCTGAGTTCCAACCCTAAATTCGGAGTGGTAAAATGAAAATATTATATTTTCTTGTTTTTTTTTACATTAACTCCACACAGGAGGCCCTGAGGAAAATAATTTCCCTCTGGGCCTATGTCATCTTTGTAGATGCTGTGTGGAGGGTCTTTTTGAGGAAAGGAAGGAGTGAACATGGGTCTTGAAGAGACCCATGTTGTAGGAGGGAGGAAACACAGTGGCCGGCAAATCGTTCCACAGCCGAGTCATAGTCCACAACGAGTCATAGAAACGACCCGTTCTCATGTGAGTAATGTCAACCGTGTACAAATGTTGGGCGCGTGTTTGGCGTGTTTCCCGACTATGCACCGGTGCCGAGGGGATCAATGATGCTAGTTCCTAGGAGCATCTTCCATTGTAATACCGGTAGAACAAGGACAGCATTCCCACCTGACGCTTATGCTCTAAAGATTGTAATCCGTCTGTTAAGATAGAAGAATCTATCAAACGGACCGCCCGTTTCTGCACAGAGTCAAGGGTTTTTTTAGGTATTTCGGAGCTCCAGACCAGAGGGGGCTGCCAAATTCAACCGTGGGGCGCACTTGCGATTTGTACAGGGTTAGCAGTTGGGTACTATTAAAGTATCCGCGGGCCCTGTACAGTACGCCCAGTTTCTGAGAGGCTAACTTAACTCTGGTTTCAATGGAGCCCCCGTACTTGTGTTCTATTTATTAAAATAATACATAATTTCAGACTAAACAGAATTGAAATTAATCATTATTAACGTACCGTAACTTAAATAATGCAAATCAACAATAAAAAAGTCATAATTTAATGGGAGGGATGTACTTATCAATATTTGGCTTCAGTTTTGTAAGGAATAACCGCAAATCTCCCCTTTCTGTGATGTTCAATCTGCTCTTTTTGAAGTAAAACTTCTTTACGCACGCTTAACTTGGGGAGTAAGCTGGCGAATGCATGACGAGAGCGTTATGAAAAGCGAGGCGAACGATAGTTGGGAGGCAGATCTGATATAAGTTAGTGAAGATAAAAAGAAACAGATTTACGCTACGCTTCGTATATTACTGTAGGAGTAAGAGAGAGAGGTGTGAGCACACATTTTCTTTCTCTCTTTCTCTCATGGCCAGCTACGTTTTTGTATCACACTGTAGGAGCAAGAGAGAGCAGTGCGCGCGCACATTTTCTTTCTCTCTTCCTATCATATAGAATATAGACGAAACAAAAGTTTTACTTCAGTTGTATGGTCTAAAGCACACTCGTTTTTGTTTATTTGTTAATAGGTTTGTAATGACACTAAAACTTTTTTCGACAAGGTATGATGTGGGAAAAGCTATCAAAAGTTTTCTCGCACTTTCCCACGACTCAGCCAAAATGTTTGATAGCCTTTTTTTAAATGTCACCTTCAGCTCCTCATTGGTGCTAAGCTCGAGTAGCTCCGCTTGTAATACCACATTCGCCACTTCCATTTCATCAAATGGATTTATGATCCATGGTGGTTTTTCAATCGTCAGAATATCTTCAAATCTATTTTTGAAGACATTATGGAGCCCAAATATTGGGTATTTAAATAAAAGTTATTCTGCCCATGACATTTTTGTTCTTTACTATCGAAACCAGATAAATTTTCGTGAACCCCCAAATACAACTTGTGAGACTCCCGGGGCCCCTGGGGGTCCACCTGGACCACTTTGGGAATCACTTATTCAAACGAAAGAGAAAACAAGCTGGTGACTTATCAGGAGTCGGGTAAGCATCTCGATTGTGTCCAGGTTTTCCACAGTGAGAACAAGTAGGCGTATCTGCGTTACATTTTGACGCAGTGTGGCCTTAAAGTTAACAGTGTTCAGTCCCTTGCGGTATGTATTTGCCAGTCCATAGCCAGTTTAGAGAAGCGAATGAGGGAGTGATGAACAGAAGGAAGAACTCTGAAGACATGAGTATACAATCCAGTACGAGGTCCTACTTTATGAGAGAACTGCAACTTATCTTTCAATTCATTCAGGTGTAGACCGGTTTCTTCAAGAGTTTGCTGGTTTATAGCCAAGGTGGTTTTCTCGAGGGGCACAACACGAGATAGACCATGGATAGCTATCCAAGGAAGTTTATGGAAAGAAACTGCCACTTCCAGACCAGCATCGGATAGGGTCGGTGCATTGGCAAGTTTGATGGCCTCTGCATCGGTACTCGGATGCACAACTATACCTCCGTTCCTTATTTCACGTACTCTCATGATTTGTGATTCCCAAAGATGGTGGGTTTGTTACAGTTTTGAAAGTTTAGACTGTTTAGAGGGGAGTTTGCTAGAAATAAGTAACTTGTCATATTTGGGGAAAGTAAGTACCGCGTGTCTTGCAGGAAGTATAGGGGCATTGTTTCTAGTGTTCTGTGGATATTTAGAGAGGGCTTGGTTGGACGTAATCGAACTCCATGTTCGGTTTCCATTTTCTAGTGTTTGATTAGAAGACATATATTTGTAGGTCTTTAGTTCTCCTTCGAGGTTACCTAGTTTTACATCTATTTGACCGACATTTCCCAAAAGATAGGCAAATTTGGGGGCGAGTTTTAATATTTGATGTTTAATAGGTTTAAAATAGAAGTTTCCTTTGCCAGGAATTGCTGGGCCGAGATTTCTTGATCCATTTTATATGATGTACTATTATTTTGCCGGTGGCGCCTGTTGGCAGGCAACAGCAATAGCACAATCGGTAGCGCCTGTTTGCAGGCAAAAACAATAGCACAGGTAATGTTTTGTTCGAGTCCGCGATGGTAGTTAATTTGTATTTTGACAATGACAGCCGCGATTAGCGTCGAAGTGTAGTGATTTGGGCACTGCTTTTACTACCATAGTTCCACTACAGTGGAATATCCATTACTTTGCTGAACGCGATTATTGTTTTACTTTGTTTGGGAGACCCACAAGATTTGTTTGGTGATTGAATGTTCATTTTTTGGAGGCAGATATTGCTGGAAAGTGATAATATTTAGGAGTAAGTAAGACTAGGCACAGATCTCCAATCTTCTCTTTAAGGAGCGCGATCTTCACTTTATTGAATTTAAGCACTTTTCCCTCGGATCTTAAAAAAATTAATTTCTATACAAATACATGTAACATGTTCATGAGTAATTACATTTTCAGGTTACAATCGGATTATACTCAAATCATTAAAATATTAACATGCAAATTGTTAAAAATTGGAAATACTATTAGAGACATCTATGGTATGGCCACTGTAGTTAATTAATTTATGTCATGGATTGTAATTACTTATTGGCATCTTAATGTTCAGCGCTGCCGTTAGAGGTCTCCAAAGTACTGATCCTGCTTACCGACACGTTGTGTTGTTGTTTCTTTGCAGGGTCATTTTCATGTTTTATTGGTATAAAAAGTCTGGCTCCCTAAAAACTCTCTATCTCGCATTAAACAAGCCCTAGTGGAAAGTTCGTTTAAACCCAAAGCGGGTACCGGGCCAAAATTATTTATAAAGTGTTGATCAAATGTTGTTATAAAAAATTATTGTAAATAAAACGACTCAAGCTTCAAAGGTTATTATTTTATTTTTAAAACGCGACATTTATTATCTTTTCTGCAAGTCTAGGATGAATATTTTTATTTATTTTTTAACTTTATGAGTAAAATCTCAAATTATAATATTTAATTAAATGAAGACAACATTAACGAAACTCAATTGAAAATCTGAGACAGAAAAATCAGAAAAGATATTGGCTCCGCTAGGACTCGAACCCAAAAAATAAAATGAATAAAAAAATTATCTAGACGCTATCTAAATTGCATTTTGTTCGAATTGAATCTTGCAATCATATTTATTTATTTATTTATCTATATAAGGTATGTTTACATTACATTATTCGATGCCTGTCTCACTAGGGTATAACTGTGTTGAGACAGGCGTAGAGGTACATAAATGAGTATCATACATAAGAATATTTAATTATAACATAAGAATATTTAAGGAAAGATACATACTGATTTATACAATTCAAACAGAAAGATGATTTAAATTGAGGGTTAATACCATAAAGAGAGCATTATATAGGTGAAGGAAGAGATGAATAAAGTAGTAAATCCTGTCGAATCTATATAGGGAGTTATATTATACATGTAGGATTTTACTATTTTAATTTCTTTAATAAGGGTAAGGGCATACGTGAGATGGAATTCTGTCTATTTGTAATCTATTTTACAGATGTTAGCAGTAGTGTGACGTCCAATACTTATAATCCTTTTCTTATATAAAGATAGCAGCCAATAATATGTGCGTTAAGAAAATCAAGATAATGTTGGTAGTTCTTAGTCGAAGTATGATACAGTTAAAAGTGTCCGAATTTCATATGGGTTCCGTAGCTCAATCGGTAGAGCTCTTGCTATGTAAGCAAAGGGTCCTGGGTTCGTCCCAGCGGAGCCAATATCTTTTCTGATTTTTCTCTCAGATTTTCGATTAAGTTTCGCTAATGTTGTCTTCATTTAATTAAATAAACAATTTAGCAGTACATATTTTAACAAGGTCACTGTATACAGGTATTTTCTGTTTGTTTTTTCTTCATTGCTTTCATTAACTTTGTGTTAATATGTATTTTTATTTTGGTTTATTTATAATTAATATGTATTATTTTTCATATGTTTTATTTTTTTTTGGTAATATGTATTATTTCTCTTTTGGTTTATTTACAAGTAATATTATAATTTTACATTTCTTTCTTCTTTCTATATTGAAAACAAAACATGTACGTAAAGGACACTTGAGCAAAATTATAAATAATTAATAAGTATTAAATTAGTAAATAATTAAATTATTCATACATTATAAATAATTAAATATGTTTGTCTGAGCTTCAGTAAGTAAGATAAAGTTTTTTGGCGATGATTTGTTGATTTGTGTTCCAAATCGGTCATTTGTAAATTAAATCTACGACTATCACAATGTTTCTGTCATTTTGTTTGAGGTGTGGGGGATGGGGTTAAGGGAGGGGGGAGGAGGGAGGGGGGAGGGGGGAGGGGGGCGGGGGAGGGGGGAAGGGGAGGGGGGGGGGGGGGGAGGGGGGAAGGGGAAAGGGGACGGGGGGGGGGGAAGGGGAGGGGGAGGGGGAGGGGGAGGGGGGAGGGGGGAGGGGGAGGGGGGAGGGGGGAGGGGGGAGGGGGAGGGGGGAGGGGGAGGGGGGAGGGCGGAGGGCGGAGGGGGGAGGGCGGGGGGGGGAGGGCGGAGGGCGGTGGGGGGAGGGCGGAGGGGGGAGGGGGGCGGGGGGGGGGGGGGGGGGGGGGGGGGGGGGGGGGGGGGGGGGGGGGGGGGGGGGGGGAAATGGGGGCGGGGGAAGGGTGGTGAGGGGGGAAGGGTGGGGGGAGGTGGAGGAGGCGGAGTGGGACCCCCCTTATACCATGCGAGCGAAGCCGTGGGAAAGAGCTAGTTATTAATAAACCAGTACTAGCGAGAGCTCTTACTGACGACATCAATTTTCGTCCTCTTCCTTCTCACGCGTCTTGTTTGAAATCAAAAAGGACCGAAGAGACGGGAATGGGTACCGCCGCCCCAGTTGTTTTTGATAACCTATGTTACCGTAAAAGTCCGAATATTGGTAAATCCTAAGATTTTTCCAGTAAATCCTAAGATTTACCAGCTCTTAATGGTAAAAGTCCGAACCGTTCTATAATCATCGTTCACCAATCTAACCTAACCTAACCTAACCTAACCTAACATGTACTAAATTCTAATGGTAAATGACCGAAAAAATCTTTTCTAATTTAAATATTATAAACGATTTTTTCGGGCTTTTACCATTAGAATTTTTAGTAACTGTTAGGTTAGGTTAGGTTAGGTTAGGTTGGTGAACGATGATTATAGAACGGTTCGGACTTTTACCATTTAGAGTTGGTAAATCTTAGGATTTACCGGAAAATCTTAGGATTTACCGTAGTTCGGGCTTTTAAAGTAACACCAACACCTCTGCCATAGGTCACCCCAAGTGACATTTCGCTACGTTTGGTGACTTTGCCGGGGTGTCCGGGTTCATGGGGTAAGGTTTGTCTGAATCTTTCGATGGATGACCTGGACGATGGATAACCCACCTCTCTTACCTTGTTCCTTCCCAGAACTTCCTTTCCTAAAAAATACCCTGCTCACACAGTATCCCCAAAGACGACATAGGCCCAATAATTTTTTTCAGGGCTTGGTTTGATGTAATCGAACTCCACGTTCTGTTCTCATGTTCGGGTGTTTGATCAGAAGACATATACATATTTGTAGGTCTTTGGTTCTCCTTCAAGGTTCCCTAGTTTTACACCTATTTGACCAACATTTCCCAAATGGGGCAAATTTGGGGGCGAGTTTTAATGTTCGATGTGTCCATTATAATGATGTTTAATAGGTTGATAAAATAGAGGTTGCCTTAGCCAGGAATTGCTGGGTGGGGATTTCTTGATTAATTTTATATTATGAGCTATTATTTGGTCGGTAACGCCTGTTGGCAGGCAACAGCCATAGCACAATCGGTGGCGCCTGTTTGCAGGCAAAAACAATAGCACAAACAATGTTTTATTTATTTACGCCCTAGTGGGCTTTTACAAACATAGATAATAATAGTTAGGCAGATATGCAGTACACAATATACATTCATTAAAATAATAGTGAAAAATAAAATTAATTAAAATTAAAATCATACATTTCATTAAAGTAATTATAAAGACTTCGCTTTATAACTAATATGGAATCTGCAAACATGTCTACAATATTCCTAAATTTATTCCCAAAATGATGTAATCTATTTATAGGTGTATGAGTTTCATAGTTTGTTTTAAAATTGTCACAGAAGAAGGTAGCACTTTGCCTCGTATTTCTGGTCGGTAAGTAAAATTTTATTTTGGTGAGAATTTCAGGATGGTCAATACAATTATTAATGATTTTATTTTATAGAACAAGGTCAGAAATGATCCGTCTATCTGACAGCGTAATTAAGTTGAGTCGTTTCATCAAAAGGACATTGTTAATATTTTTAATTGGAATATTCAGCTTAAAGTTAATAAATCTTGGAAATTTGTGCTTTACCCTTTCTATATTGTCAGGGTGTATTTTATACAATGGGGACCAAATGGGCGAATTATACTCTACCTGGCTTCTTACTTAAGAAGTGTATAATATTTTCAAACACTCTAGTCACTTAAAGTCACCTTTTTTTTTGGCTGGTGTCCACGATTGCAGGTAGATTGTATTTTGACAGGGCCGGATCTACGAAATCTGGCGCCCTGTGCAGTAGGTACCGATGGCACCCCTCCCCCCTAAATTTTTATTTTGATTAAAAATTCGTTCACCCAAATTTTTTTTATTTTTTTTTTTTTTTACACTAATTTATCAAATAAAATCAAGACATATAAAGGGTGTAACTTTCCAAGTGACCTGGTGGTAGCTCTCACACTCGTTTTTTTTAAAGAAAGGATCGCCAGGAGCCCTATACTCTCTGAATCTATTGGATAAACATAAATTAGGGTGCTATTTTAATTATTTTAGGAAAAACTCTTTGCAAGTTATGCTTTAAAATAATAGAACGAATTGTTTGTTTGTGACCGTACCATGATTTAAAGTATAGGTTACGAGACAATGCGGGTGGTTTCGCTGAACTAGGTCCATTAGACATTCTTGAGATTTACTGCGTTTATGTACTGCGTTTATTTACTGCGTTTATTTACTGCGTTTATACCCAACGCGAATATTAGAAAAAGCAAGTACAAATACGTTCTCATGGCAACGTACAATACAAGAATAGCATCTACAGCTTCTGACTAGCAACAGGCAGTCCCGACGAGAGACAGTGAGCAGTGATAATAAGAATATAACCTCAAATTTGTACCTTGCATTTCCCCTGTGTTGAGCGAACAAACACTAAACACTGACGTATGGTATCAACGGCGTACGAACAAAAATACCGCGCTGTGATTGGTTATTGAATTTGGATCGCACCTATTCGTCGTAAAAGACGGTAAAAGATATATGGAAAAATAGATCTTACGTTTAAACTAAATATGTGGAATTTGTAAAAAAATTCTGTAACTGACTATAAATTCGTAAGCCGTTGATACCTACCTGATGCGTGCGCATTCTGTTTCTTTGGAAAGTGTTGCTAGAGCGTAATAATTATTTCGTACTATGGGTAATTTTTAAACGATTCAGGGAATATTATAACTAAATTTTAATACAATATTTATTTTCTCACGGCGCCCCTTCGGAGTTGGCGCCAGGTTTTTGCACGTTTTTGAACGTATGGCAGATCCGGCGCTGTATTTTGACAATAACAGCGTCGGCCAGTGTCGAAGTGTGTGTTTAAAATTGGTCGAGTGATAACACTGTTTTTCTACAATAGTTCCACTAAAGTGGAATATCCATTACTTTGCTGAACTCGATAATTGTTTAACTTTGTTTGGGAGGCCCACAAGATTTGTTTGGTAATTGAATATTTATTTTTTTGGAGGCAGATATTGTTGATAATATTTAGGAGCAAGATTAGGCACGATCTTCACTTCAAGGAGCGCGATCTTCACATTAATGAATTTAAGCACTTTTCTATAAACTTTTAATTTATTTATTGTTAGTAAGCAAGGAGATTTAAAAAAATATATATATACATACCTATACATGTAATATATTCATGAGTAATTACATTTTCAGGTTACAATCGGATTAAACTCAAATCATTAAAATACTAACATGCATTGATCAAAAACTGTATAAACATATAAATGTATATAATATATAACCTTTACGAGGGTGTAACTAACACCACGTGCGTAAAGAGAAAAAAACTTAAAAAATTGTAATTAAAAAAAAATTATGACTCATACATACGTCCATAAATCAAATGTATAAAAAAAATCTATTAAGTAAAAAAAAATAACAAAATTGTTATTAGTATTGTTAATTAATTGATAATCTGATACTTGGTAGCTAAATAATTAAAATTATTATTGTTTAATTTATTTTTAAATTTATCGTAGTCAAGTTCTAATCTCAGCTCTATTGCTAGTTGATTAAATCACATCACTTTATTGTGCGTGTAGTAGTGTTGTGCAAAATTGGTATGTATCCATGGGTCGACAAGTACGCCATTAATGCATAAGCAATGTGTTTTGCCTATTGCTCTCAACACGTACCATGGCATGGTGCGACTACACTACCACTACTTATAGAATAATCTTTGTATATTTGAAACAGCGAGATGACGGCCAAACGTTAGATTCAGACAATCCTTAGAAAATCCATATTTAAATTACTCATATTATTGAGTACATAAAAAAAGATTAATTATTAAGTAAGCTTTTTTATATGTATTTATGATTTACATTTATTTGAGTTGAAAAAGATCCCAGAACTTCCTCTCCTTCCTTTCCTTAAAAATACCATGCACACACAGCATCCACAAAGGTGACATGAGGTAGGCCATGAGGGAAGTTATTTTTTAAGTATACGACTACTCATTGTTCGAAATTGGTACGCCCGCCCCTCTTGACTACAATTCTTTACTAAGACACATTTCTCATCGGCTTCAAATTAGAATTTGTCCCAATTAAAATAAATAGTGTCCCAGATATCCGAATTAATTTATTATTCTTTATTTGGTTACCGTTCCTTGTTTTTTTTCAAATAACCGGCTGTCCCTGTAAAGCGGTGAAACAATTAAGCGGAATCGACTGTAAGATATTTCGCACATCCCATAGAAAAGGGTTTAAAGTCAACATTTTCTGTTTTACGTTTTATGCCTGAATAGTAAAGCGATTGTGATTGTCTACGCCATATGAACACCGTATTAACGTTAGGCCACCCTCACATTCCAAATTCCAAATCTTTATATATAAAACAAAGTCGGGTTAGTTATGCCATTTATAACTCAAGAACGGATGGACCGATTTTTATGATGTTGATTTGTTGGATTTTTCTCCGCCCCGAACAGTAGAATAGCTGTTAAAACATCGGAAAAATTCACGTAAAAAAATACATTTCCTCATACATTTTGTATGGAACGAATTCTCATCTTTTGTACGAGTTGCAGTAATATTGTGATAAGTATAATATTGAATAGTGAGTGAATTCCAAAAAATCGAAAACGTCAAATGTCAATGCGCTGATTATTTTGCTTTTGTTCTTAAAAATATAATGCTGCCCCTCTTTCTTACACACTAAATGTCTAACTAACTAACTAACTAACCATCGCGCCGTTTCCCCGCAGGGGTAGGCAGAGAGGACGGACCGCCAAACATCCCGGTCTTGGCACACATTCCTTGCCTCGTTTACATTCATACAACGTCTCATACATTCTCTTCTATTATTCTGACTCTTGACATGGCCCGACTCAAGTATCTGATTCACTTGGTCGTGCCATGTCTTTCTTGGGCGTCCTCGACTTCCTCTACCATTCACATTTGCGTCATATATTCTCCTTACAATCCTTTCCTCGTTCATTCGCTCTACATGCCCAAACCATCGGAGCGTTCCTTTCTTGATCTTACTCATTACGCTTACATCAGCCTTGCATTCTTTGCGGATTTCCACATTTCTCACACGATCATACATGGTTTTACCACACATACGCCTCAGGGATCTCATTTCTACAGCGTTCAGTCTACTTTCATCCTTCCTCTGCCAGTTCCATGCCTCACTGCCGTACATCAGGGTAGGTACCAGTACTCCATTATGGACGGCTAGTTTCGCGTCTTTGGACAGTTTTTTGTTGGTGCCAACGGCGTTCAGTCCTCCGTTAATAGAGTTACCAGCATTCACCCTTCTTTCAATATCTCTATCAGCCTTCCCATCTCTCGTAAACATACTTCCCAAATAAACAAACTCATCCACCTGCTCCAAGTATTCATCATTCACAACTATATTGCATACTGATTTCGTACTCTCTCTTTCAAACACCATGACTTTAGACTTACTTACATTCATCATTAACTCATTCTTCATACATACTTCGTTCATCCTTGACACGAGAGACTGTAGATCTTCCATACTGTTAGATATCAGCACCGCATCATCAGCATACAACAGGCAACATACTTCCAGATTACTCAATTTCGCGCCCAATCCCATCTCTTTCAATTCTTGCATGCAATTATCCATATATAGATTGAATAACCACGGCGACATTACGCAGCCTTGTTTAAACATTCGAAAATGAGACAAACGGTGAATGTACATATGTCTGCACCCCTGCAAAGGAAAAATACGATAATTATAATAAATCTCCCTCATACGTATAAAGAAAATAAAACGCGATTCCCGTAAGTAAGTGGAAAAGTAAGAAAATCACAAAAAAAATAAATCTGTACACAACGCCATATCTGATACTGACAAAAACAAAACACGGAAAATTGCACGTCGATAATTGCTTCATTGTGTAATTTTTAACTTAACAAAAAACCTAAATTTAATTCAGCTAATAAATAACACAACAGTTATTGATTCTGGCGGTTCGAAGTTCGCCGGGTCAGCTAGTTTTAAATATAATAGCTGACCGAGAGCGGAGAAATTTTAATTCGTGATTATAAAGGTGAATTTTGTATGAACACTTTGTAAACCACACAAATATAAAAAAATTATCATTTCTTATTTAATTTTTCATGAATGAACCCCCAAAGTTTCGTGATATGAGCGTGAAACAGTTTTTTTTTTGCAATACCTTCACACAGGAAGCCCTTAGGAAAAAAATTCCCTCAGGCCTACGTCATCTTTGAGGATGCTGCGTGGGGGTCTTTATAGGGAAGGAAAACTTTGTAGCCACTGGAGCGATTTTGGTCGAAAAATGGAACCCCTTTTAATTTTCTGCGATTCATAGCTGTCTATAATGGACCACATTTTCCTGGCATTCGTAAAAAATTTATTGTAATTATTTGAAACTTGTAAAATCCTTGGCCATTCGCTTATTTTAACACAAAGATATTGAAATGCTTTATCTATTATGACCATAGATGTCGCAAATCCGAACTTCGTAGACTATTTTAGAACGATACATAAAATATATATTTTTTAATTTTTTCCGCCGAATTGTTGATCAGTTGTTTACGGATAAAATTCAGTCCTTTTTCCATAAATATGCACCTTTCATTATCAAGTATACCATAGAAAATATACAGAATTCGAAAAGATTCTGTGTTGACTCGAATAAGTATCCCTCACGACAGTTTCTAGTAAAAAAAACACGAAGGATTCTCGCGATTAAAAAACTTTAAGATTTTTTAATATTTTTTTTTATAAATCCTATAAATATAAAATAAACGTTAAAATACAGATTAATTCATTGGCTATTTATTACTATAATAAGATTTTATATTTCTGTGTCAAAAATCATGGGAATGATTTTTTTAATGTTTGCGTAAAATTTAAAAATGACCTTCTGGGAAATCTCGAGCAATCGACGCAAATTTATTTATTTCGCGTGATCGCTCCAGTGGGTAGGGATCTGGGTGTCAATGTGTTTATGAGTGACGGGCATATAAATCCATCCCTCCCACTGCGGTGCAAGACGATGGGTCGAGAAAGTCCTGCTAGAGAGGTCTCCTTAACCAGTATTTCTTCTGTTTATTTTTATTTATTGTTTACATTAATAATCATTATTTAAATAATTAAATATTATTTGAAAGTCCACCTTCATTTTCCTGCTCCAAATAATTTCTTTTCTCTCTCCTCTAAAATATTATTTTTTTCACATTATTAATTAACTTGTAATCCCATCCTGAACAAATTGCATCTTCTCTCTTTACCTAAGCCGCATTCCGCAAGCTCGACCTTCTTAACCTATATTTCGTCTACTGAGACCCGTTTTACTTTGACATCGGGTCGGAATTTGGCCAATTAAACGGTTTAATTTCCCAGATAACCAAAGTAAATTAGTATTAGTGTCTTTGGGTTTTGCCCCAAATAACTGGCTGTCGCAATAAACCGGTGTACAAAGGAATCCACTGAGGCTATGCGATCATTTTGCAAGGAGGAGGGGGAGGAGAAGTGACAATGTATATTGCTTTACAATATACATTCGCTACGTTTGGTGACTGAGCAGGGGTGTCCAGGTTCATCGGACGAGGTATGTTCAGGTCTGCTCACAAGCTGCGTGGCGGGCGGGATCGAAAGAGGCCAATTTAAAGAGACCCTTTGACCACACCAGCTTGTCTTTTTCGATTAATTGTCTTGATAGCGGGAGGGATGGATTCACTCCTAGACACACTGACAACTAGATTCCCAACCTCTCCTCGTACCTTTTTCGTTCCCAGATCTTCCTCTCCTTCCTTCCCTTAAAAAAACCCCAATACACATCATCCTCAAAGACATCATTGGCCCTGATTCCTAACCACCCCTCTTACTTTTTTTCTTCTCAAAACTTTCTTATTTTCTTTCCAAAAGACACACAGCATGGAAGGAAATTATTTTCCCCAGGGCCTCCTGTGAGGGGATAATGTAAAAAAACACCACGCTTGTAATTGGCCTGGCAACATGAAGAAAATAGACAAATGTGAAATTATTTTTTTTATTTTTTATTCCAGTAAAAGAAAATGACATTTTCACTCTTTTAACTAGAAATAATTAAACAGATTAAACTAAACCAAATATTACAATACTCCACTTTTCTATTTCATTGCTTTATTTATCAATATTAAAAAATAATATATATTTTTTTAAATTCCAAAACCTTTTTCCGTTTTCAAAGTCGCTCGGAAGGCAATTATATAAGTTGGCCTCTCGTAATCAATGATGGGACGTTTACCATAGTTAGTGAGGATGGTATTTAAATGTATGTTATCGTGTTATCATGTAAAGTTTGTTTTTTATTTTGTATAATTATTTATTTTTTATTACACGCTCTAATGGGCTTTTACATTCATTGTATATAATTTGAATATCACAGTACTTTTAAGTAATTTAAAACTAAAACAATAAAGAAAATATAATATAATGAAAAAAATGTAACAACAAAAGCTTATAATATTAAATTATATGCAATGGTAAAAATGATAAGAAGTCTCACATAAAAAGATATTCAATGTTAACAAAAATTGCAGAAATTATCCACGACTATTTGTGTCTAGAAGTTTAAAAGAATTGGAATAAGCAATGTGTGTACTGATATGATTTTTTGTTATTTGTTTTTGGGGTGTTATGCCGTGTTGCGCTACCTCCTCCTTTAGCCAACGTTTCGGAAAGCGTTACAGTGTCCATCATCATGTCGACACATCTGCCCTGATGATGGACACTGTAACGCTGTCCGAAACGTTGGCTAAAGGAGGAGGTAGCGCCACACGGCATAACACCCCAAAAACAAATAACAATGATGTTTATACTGGTTATTCTTAAGGTGAAATATATATCCTAGATCAGAATATTTATTTCCGAGATTGTGAAGTCTCGGAAATAAAAAAATAAAATATTGCTGAAAAGGTTTTTTTTGTTGATTTATTTATTTGCTCGTAACATTATCGATAACCTTGGTTAGTATTTTTCTCACAAATGAATAAATATATGTGTTTGTTACTTTCTACAGGACGCAGCTTGAAGAGTCCGCGCTTTGCGCCCGATAACTGGTGGAAGACCACGTAGGGATTACTCGATGGAGTGGGGTGTCCCGGGTACCAGTCACTGTAGCCCGCCTCTGAGAGGGTTTTACCTGGAAAGGTCAAAGAAAAAACTTTTAAGAGCGAGAAACAGAAAAACGCTTTTCCATTAAATAAAATTTTATCATGCCAATCAGACTAGAAATAATCTACAATTATTAACCAGCAAGAACACAAAGCGCGGGGAGAAGTAACAGTGTCACCAATATATCTTATTATCCTATCCTTTCTATTAATATTATAAAGGCGAAAGTTTGTATGTATGGACGTGTGTTTGTTACCTTTTCACGCAAAAAATACTGAATGGACTTTAAAAATTCTTGGGGGCAGGGGGAGGGGGTCAGTCGGTGGGGTGATGGAAGGGCGGCGGGGGGTGGGGAGTGGGGATAAGGAAGGCTGAGGAGATGGAGTGGGAATCCCCCTAATACTACGCGAGCGAAGCCGGTGACAAAAGTTAGTCTAATATATAATTATCTATTTAGATTTTATTTGTTTTAATTTTACTCTCTTTTTTTAAGTCTAAGCAAAGCTACGAGTATGTATGCAGTTGGTTTAACTATAGACTGGGAAAAGCACAATACATGTGAAATAAGTCTAAGCAGAGCTACGAGTGTGTATGCAGTTGGTTGTACTATAGACTGGGAAAAGCGCAATACATGTGAAATAAGTCTAAGCAAAGCTACGAGTATGTATGCAGTTGGTTTAACTATAGACTGGGAAAAGCACAATACATGTGAAATAAGTCTAAGCAAAGCTACGAGTATGTATGCAGTTGGTTTAACTATAGACTGGGAAAAGCACAATACATGTGAAATAAGTCTAAGCAAAGCTACGAGTATGTATGCAGTTGGTTTAACTATAGACTGGGAAAAGCACAATACATGTGAAATAAGTCTAAGCAAAGCTACGAGTATGTATGCAGTTGGTTTAACTATAGACTGGGAAAAGCACAATACATGTGAAATAAGTCTAAGCAAAGCTACGAGTATGTATGCAGTTGGTTTAACTATAGACTGGGAAAAGCACAATACATGTGAAATAAGTCTAAGCAAAGCTACGAGTATGTATGCAGTTGGTTTAACTATAGACTGGGAAAAGCACAATACATGTGAAATAAGTCTAAGCAAAGCTACGAGTATGTATGCAGTTGGTTTAACTATAGACTGGGAAAAGCACAATACATGTGAAATAAGTCTAAGCAAAGCTACGAGTATGTATGCAGTTGGTTTAACTATAGACTGGGAAAAGCACAATACGTGTGAAATAAGTCTAAGCAAAGCTACGAGTATGTATGCAGTTGGTTTAACTATAGACTGGGAAAAGCACAATACATGTGAAATAAGTCTAGGCCTAAACTACACGAGCGGTTCTCCCGCTGCGGGAAACCGCTCGAGAAAGTTGGCGGCTTATATCAAACTACACGGGTGGCGGTTTCCCGCCATGCTATCGAGCGATTCTACCGCTGCGGGATAGGCCACTTGCATCACATTTTTAAATTTTTTTTTCCGGTTTAGGCAAATATTCTAAGACATTCTGTATTTTTTTTTTTAATCGTATTTTTGAAACCCTGGGGATTTGTTGAAAATTTCAATCCGAAAAATCAGACCATTTTTTATAAACCGGAAAGACGGGACATAATTTTATAGATGTGAAAAAACGATAATTACATAGCCGAAAATCATTTAAAAAAAGAACGTTTTCCACACGAATGGCACAGGAGAATAACGAGGCATACCAAAAATATCACATCTTCACATCTCATAAATATTTTTTTCCTTGATCCATCTTATTGATCATAAATCATTATAATGTACAGCGTATATATTACTAAATTCAATGTAACATACTTTTACTTGTAAATTATAATAATAATAAGAATATTATAAAATTTTATTTTGTTAAAATCAGCACCATAATCATTATACTTCTAAAACACGTACCGACATCATCTTCACGTTCTGAAGAGAACCCCTCTTCAGAACATCTGTCAAAAAATCAAACCAAATGATAAGTTCGCAGAGAACAAACAATAAATCTAGTGAACGAATTCAAAAATTCGCCTGAAATCAAAGTGATGCCATATAAAAAAATAAATCAGTGTGGAATTTTACAAAATTAATAGGAACATTTTCATGTAGTGACGTCACGAGCCCAAATAATGGATTTATTTATTTAAAAATAAAAAATTCTGTACATTTCCAAACAATTTTACTAACATTTTCTTAATCTTAGTAAAAAGATCTATCCACACGATTTTTTCCAAGTCGTTATGAAATCCATGCAAGTGGCTTATTGCGGGAAACCGCCCGTGTAGTTTGAAGTGGCGGTTTCCCGCAGCGGGAGGACCGCTGCATGTTGCGGGCGAATTTCTCCCGCAAGCTCCCGCGGCGGGAGAACCGCTCGTGTAGTTTGCGCCATACAACGCTCATAGTAAATTGTGTCTGCTGCGGTTTCCCGCAGCGGGAGAACCGCTCGTGTAGTTTGCGCCTAAGTAAAGCTACGAGTATGTATGCAGTTGGTTTAACTATAGACTGGGAAAAGCACAATACATGTGAAATAAGTCTAAGCAAAGCTACGAGTATGTATGCAGTTGGTTTAACTATAGACTGGGAAAAGCACAATACATGTGAAATAAGTCTAAGCAGAGCTACGAGTATGTATGCAGTTGGTTTAACTATAGACTGGGAAAAGCACAATACATGTGAAATAAGTCTAAGCAGAGCTACGAGTATGTATGCAGTTGGTTTAACTATAGACTGGGAAAAGCACAATACATGTGAAATAAGTCTAAGCAAAGCTACGAGTATGTATGCAGTTGGTTTAACTATAGACTGGGAAAAGCACAATACATGTGAAATAAGTCTAAGCAGAGCTACGAGTATGTATGCAGTTGGTTTAACTATAGACTGGGAAAAGCACAATACATGTGAAATAAGTCTAAGCAGAGCTACGAGTATGTATGCAGTTGGTTTAACTATAGACTGGGAAAAGCACAATACATGTGAAATAAGTCTAAGCAGAGCTACGAGTATGTATGCAGTTGGTTTAACTATAGACTGGGAAAAGCACAATGCATGTGAAATAAGTCTAAGCAAAGCTACGAGTATGTATGCAGTTGGTTTAACTATAGACTGGGAAAAGCACAATACATGTGAAATAAGTCTAAGCAGAGCTACGAGTATGTATGCAGTTGGTTTAACTATAGACTGAGAAAAGCACAATACATGTGAAATAAGTCTAAGCAAAGCTACGAGTATGTATGCAGTTGGTTTAATTTAATTTGTTGTTCTTCTTTCCGATATAAATTTTACTTGTTCATATTTAGTGAATGATATGTTCAATGGGTCAACATCATCATTATGGTCTTTTTCGTCATTACCTGTCTTTATAGTCATTACCCAAATTTTGTATAGGGCAAATGGGGTTATACAATTGTGATTCTGTGTTGGGGTTTTTTTAAAGGCAAACAAATTAACTTTTCTTCCTACATATTAATAAACTTTTATTTCAGCTACATCAGGTGGCGGAGATGAGACGTGATACTGTGAAAGAAACAACTAACAACATGAACGCACTCGCATACTGCCTGCTAACAATTTTAATTTAGGTGGTTTTAAACACGAATTCATTTAGTATGCATGATTATTAATTCATTTAACAGCATTAGAAAACCACACAAATCTGAGAAGAGATCTCTCCCGATATCTTTCTCGATCGAGACGGATTATAATTAGAAATTTGGCAGTCTAAGATGGCTTAGCAACCCTCTCCCCTCCCCCATATGTTATGTATATAAACCGTAAGCTAAGAATAATTCGAGAAAGAAAGAAATTCGACCAACATAACACGGGCATCAGCCTAGCATGGTGGTCGAAAAATCCACAAATGATGAAACTTTTAATATTATGATGTCATCATTCCTGTAAAACAAACGTAAATCATGTTCAATCAGTTCAAAATTCATTAGTTAAATGATTAGCTCATAAAAGTTTATACGAACAAAGGCCTAGTGTGCCTTTACTTTTACCAGAATCCCAAAATTTCTCAGTAAGAGCAATTCTGTGGCATAATATTATTTTTCAGCATTTGAATAGCCCTATATACATAAATAGACTGGCCACATTTACAATACTTGTTTTACGTTAAATGAAGGACTAATCGTACCCAAGCACTTAAACAAATATGGAAAAAGAATGCTGGACTACATGATACCTACTTGCTTAAATATGTTACCCGCTAAAATTACAAAATGTACAAATTATGTAAAAACAAATAATTTATTGAAAAATTGGCTCGCCGAAAGAAATAATTTGTATAAGACTCTAACACAAAAAAAATCTAACTGCGTAGTAGTTTTATTTTTTAAACTTCAAAGTAAAAGCACCCATCGACAAACTACTTAAAATAGTTTATTGGGACTTTTAATTTTTTTCTGTGATATTTTATTTTATTTCCTGTAATACAGTATAACTTCTTTTTATATAAAAAAAAAAACATAATTTACGATGAATAAAGAAAACCAAAAATATAACAATAACTTGTACTAGTCTGAAGATAGCTTTCACGAGCTGAAACCGGTTACGGTCAAAAAATTAAAATAGAAATTCAATAGCGTTTTTTTGAACAATTTATCTGGGAATATTTATTTTCCCGAAAACTGTCAGTCGAAAATAATGAAGCTATATTTTGTTTGTAATGCATTTTTATAAAATAATAGAATACTTTCACAATTAGTTAAAATTAAAATTAGTAAGTGTTGTTTTTACCGTCGATTGTCCTAAATTCTCCTTTGGTCAATAATTTAGTGACGCCCACATAAAGTCCGCTCGTATCAAAGGTTCCAATTGAATCGGCATACTCGGTGAATATATCAGCGCAGAGTTGAGCTTCCTCTGCACTGTTTAAAATAATGAGGTGCGCTTGTTCCGCCGCACACACTTTGTACGCTTCAGTCCAGTTGACGCTAGTGGTGTGCAGTTTGTAACAGCTGTCTGGCATGGCTGGGTAATGTTTGTATCCTGCAACAGATAATCCACATCTGCTATAACCAAATTTGTAATTGAACAATTGGGATGGGAAAATAATTATTCTGGTAGATAGCAGTCACTTCGGGGTTTGATATTTTTAATGAAATAAAACAATTACTTTGTTTATTATTGATTTATGTAAGTTGTAGTTATAAACAAAGTTTTTTTTTAGATTACCTCAACACAGGAGGCCCTGAGGAAAATAATTTCCCTCAGGGCCTGTCATCTTAGAAAGGAAGTTCAGAAAAAGGAAGTGGATAAGGTGAGGGGTGGGTAGGATCTGTGTGTTGTGTGTGTGTAGAGACGGAATTAATCCAGTCCTCCCACTGCGGTGGAAGGCGATGGGTCTAGAGAGTTCGGCTGGTGAAATCAAAAGTCTACCTCAACCAGTCTCATCCGATCCGGCCCGCCAAGCAATAGGTGGGCAAATGCATCCGCTACCAAGATCTTAAAAAAACCCACCCCATGAACCCGGGCACCCCTGCTAAGTCACCAAACGTAGTCAACCACTTGGAGTAACCTATGGCAGATGGTTAAGCAGTAAATAGTTACTGAAGCGGTGGTACCCCTACCCGCCAGCCAATAATTGTTTTATTTAAATTAATTATTAATTATAATCTTACCCCATTAAGGGAGTTAGTCGGACTAAACAAGGAAACTGCTTCCGGGGAAGATACCTACGCTCAACTGTTGGGAGTAAAGTCGCGGATTCTGATGCTAATAAAAAAGCATGGTTTGGTTGAGTTTCTGGTAAGCTAACTTACTCCACTCGTTTGCTTGTAGGTCAGTATACACACGCTAAGTGGCATCTAAGTTTGTACTTTTGACAAGTCTCGGGATTAACAAATGTATGTACTTTCTACGGCGATGGCGGGCGTCCTTGATTGGAGAAATAAGCCCCAGACAAGCTGCGCGTCCAACACCACTCTCCCCACCTCACACATACGAAAATCAAATCCGTACGATTGTATGGCGTAAGAGTTACTAGCAACGATATGATACACGTGTCACTAGCACGCTAAACACTTCCACAGGCATGGTTTTTTTGCGAGTTACTAGCATGTTTGTGTGTCTACGGCTTAACGGCCGGCCGGCGTAGTTCAGCGGTAAGGCTCTTGACTAGCACTCCCAGTTATTTCACAATTAATAATATATAGTGTATTTGCGGCACGTTCCAGAGTGAAAGATACTCTCAGTATCGCCCTGGTGTAAGACCACCATTCAGAATTGAAACGTTGCTTGAAATGGCATTAGCCGTATTTGGTGACCAAATCTGAATAGCCAGGTACTTCCCCAATTTTCTCTTCCCTATCTCCTTCCCCTCCCCACTACCTTCAGCCTCACAACATACCCCAATTGGGGATACTATAGTCCCACTGGCTCCAGACGGGAGCAGTTGGGACTGTTGTGCGATATTCATGTAAAAAAAGGCCCTTGTGAATAGCTGTTTGGATGTGAAAAGTGCGAAGGAACGCCAAATTGTCTTATTTGTGAATACTCCCTTTCCTTGATAGGGATTAGAATTATATCTGTATCCGAGGTGCCAACCACGTTGTGGCACCAGTAGATATCGCCAGACACCCAATTACATTGTAGTTTAACATCAGTAAAGCGACCGGGCTAGGGTGTATACTATATGTCAACGTTACACGGGAGGTTGCATAATGGGCCATGAATCGTGGGCCATGATTCATGGCCCATGATAAATTTAATGATGTAGGTACTTTTAATTATAATATGAAATAGACGTTTATTCGTACCTGTACACGCTTTCGGAGCGATTGGGTCCTCCTTCGGATTAAAAATGTTCTGCTCACACATGAACATGAGTTTGTTTGAAGAACATGGTACATCGTTCAGCTGGAAGGACCCGCGCGGGATGTCGTCGCGCCGCGAGAGCGCCCCACATTGATCCGTGCCATTGGAAGGGCTCCCGGGGCCCCAGTCGCTGTAGCCTGCCTCCAAGAGGGTCCTTCCTGAAAAATACAGATATTGGCACACATATTAAAGATGAAATCAAGTTGTTCAGAGGAAATACTTGAACATTTTTTTTAGTTTTGGTCACAACACGCACACCTATATTCCATTCCTCAATGACGGTCATAAATAATAGATTAAACATTTAACAAATCTGTTTAAATTTTGTCAATATCCTTCAGGTGACGGTCGGCGTGGTCTAGGGATAAGGCTCTTGACTAGCAATCCGAAGGCCGCGGGATAGAATCCCGGCGTGGAAAAATAAATTTTATTTGATTACTTTGTGTTATTTCACAATTATTTCATTAAAAATTATATATAGTATGTTTGCGGCGCGTTCCAGAGTGGAAGATACTCTCAGTATCGCCCAGGTTTAAGACCACCATTCTGAAATTAAAATGTCGTCTGAAATGGTTGTGGCCGTGTTTGGTGACCAGATCTGAATAGCCAAGTACTCCCCACCTTCCTACACCCATCTCCTTCTCCTCCCCACTACCTCCAGCCTCACAACATACCCCCAATTAATGATGCCATAGTCTGACTGGCTCCAGACGGGAGCAGCTGGGACTCTTGTGAGATATTCATACAAAAAAAAAGTTTTTTTTTATTCTTCGGCCTTATTTTTGGTCCGTCCACCATCGGTACTCCACTGAATATGATTGGAATGGTACCTGAACATTCATTTATTAAATACCAAAAATAAGTTTTATCCTCACCATCGACTGTCCTGTATTCCTTCTGAGTAATTAAATTACTGATGCCCACCATAAAGCTTTCCTTGTGAAAGTCACATTGCTGTGACGTAGTACCAGTACTTTCCATGAATATGTCTGCACTGAGTTTGGCTTCATCAGCGCTGTTTAAGATGATAAGATGCGCTTGTTCGGCCGCACACACTTTGTAAGCGTCGATCCAGGACATAGCGGTGATGTGAAGTTTATAACAGCTGCGTGGCATTGCTGGATACTTTTTATATCCTAAAACGAAAATTTAAAATGAAAAACGGTAGTAACAGCGCAAGCAGGACCGTTGCAATAAAATGAATTCCTCAATTTTAGATTTAAAATCACCTACAAAATATTTAAGTACTACAAGATATGTGAGCATAAAAGCAATCAGTTACAAACCAACCATATTGTATTCTTCAGGGAAGAAAGAAAGTCGATATTTTTCTTTTCTAATGAATGGATCACCTGCTTGGCGTTTAGTGGCAGAATAAAATGATTACTGTTCAGATACAAGTTTACGGCATGAAAAATTCATATTTATAAATAAAGTGCATTTTATTTTAATTTGGTGGGCATACCTGAAGGACACTTATTATAAACTGGATTGCTGAGACCGGTCTTATTGTGTGCAATCTTCCTCTGACAAATAAACAACAGCCGTGACTCACAGAATTTTTCCTTCAGCTTTCTACCAAAGCCTACCATCATAGTGCCACAGTGTCCATCAAGGTTGTCAGGCTGCCCGTCCTGCCATTCGTTGAATCCCGCATTCTCTAACTCCTGGCCTACAATAAAATAAGAAACTTGAGATACAAAACTCGTCTAAAATAACTCTTACGTTCTGTATACGGCTGCTCTCCTTTGGAATTCAAAAGCCAATATCAATTTAATGGCGTTCAGAAAGAACTCCAAGAATTTGGAACAAGGAAAAAATTATATAAGTGCAGTCAATCTAGGTCTTCAATGGGTGAAAACCGTCTCTCAGCTCATATCCTCCTTCTTTCAACCCGAGTCTTGCCAAGTTTTACACCATCGTTTTCTTTTAAAAACACTGCATTCAATGTTCACACAAATGACAGGGCATCCCTTTTGGGCGTTTGTAATGCTGATCAAAATATAAAAATAGTAAAGATTACTTTTGATTTTGAACAATCTTTAAATATGAAGTTGTATGCTAATGCGGTTGTATGCCTACTGAACAACGGAAAGATTTGTAAGAGTCACCTTTAGCAAACCAAGTGATCTTCTTAAAAGATGACTTGGAAAGAAAAAAAACATCGATGGGCAACTTTGACCGAACTGAGAGCGACCTCTGATGGGTGATCATGTAATTGTTAGAATATTACAAAATTGTTACTACTAGCGCCATTTTTGCTATTATTGATAATAAAAGCCAGTCTATTGCAAAACACTGTTCATTAGGCTATAGGCCCAGTTAATTTAACGTGAATACAGAATAGGCAACACTGTACTAAAATGAATGGAGGTGGTTGTCACCCAGAAGATTGAAGACATCTAGAAGATTCAAGATCTAATGATTATTCATGCCGCAATAACTACCAAAAGCGGGCTTTACAAACATAAAATAAATGCGCTAAGGTTTGATAAGTGGACTTTGAAGCATACCCTCGATTGTCAGATATTGTTCTGGGAGAATCAAGTTATGAAACCCAAGCCAAATATTATTCCTGTCGAAGTTGGTATCAAGCGAGCTGCCAGCATATTCATTAAACACGTCCAAACAGTGTTGAGCCTCCTCGGCGCTGTGGAGGACCACGAGATGAGCTTGTTCGGCCGAACAGACTTTATATGCATCCATCCAGGTCCTCGGCTTACGGTGCAATTTAAAACAACGACCGTCCAGCTTTATAAACTTTTTGTACTCTGGAAAAAATTAAGAGTGATAAAGAAGCATATCGAATTAAATACATAAAGATTACATAAAATTATAAAGTACGTATGTAATCTTCTATAGATTATGTATAGAAGATTAAATACTTGCTGAACTTACTAGAAATCCCGATAACGCATACGACATTATTTAGGTAGTGGTTGAAAATAAATATAAATGTTCACATCTTAAAACCAAAGTTTCAAACCGCAATTTGAAAAAAAATTAAACTGGAAATTAGTTTCGAGTTCTAAAATTTAAAGGCGTATTTTATCACCTTTCAAAAAGGTTTTTAGGTTTCGGATGCGTTCACAAATATTTCCATTTAAATTATTTCCGCTTTGCAATAAAATGCAAATGGATTTTATTGCAAAGCGAGAATATAAGGCCTAAGGGGTTCAATTAAATACTAAGCATTGTATGATATGTTTGGTTCCTATTTATATATGCAAAGTTCTGATTAAATCTTAAATTCTCATGTAATACGAGAAAATCAGATGCTTAGATTGTCGATTGCAATTCTTCTAGTTGTGTGTTCGCACTAAAATTAAATTATAGTCAAACAGAAACTAAGTGAACGGTCAAAGTCCAAACTCAGTAATAAAATTTACAGGTAAAGCAACACGAGTAGGTTCACGACTTAAAATTAATTTTACTAAAGAAAATGTTAGGTGTATAAAAATTTACATATATATTTCAGAATCAAGAAAATTCTTAGACAGGTTTTATCAGATGCTAATTAATAAAGAGGTAACCAATTTATAAGATATTTAAATTTTTAATAATATTTAATTTTTACCCCCGGCTGGGATTTTACAAATTTATTTTTTTAAAGACAAAAATACCTAAATGTGCACATAAACATAAAACAACATACTTTTTACAATACAATGAACATGTGACAATGGTAAATTTTTATTTGTGATTAAAATGTATATATTTTACATTCTAATTACAGAGGGTTCTTCGAGGAATGTAACAAACTGAACACCAGAACCTTGTTAAGATTTGCAAGAGTGGAAAATTGTCCATTGTCATAAAAATCCATCATACTGCGACGCACAACATCCTTTTTAAAATCTTCCAATCCCGTTACCGTTTTAGGTTTTATGTAGTTTTTACGGGGCTGATGGAACATTTTTATTTCTTCTGCGTACGAAAAATGAGAAGCTTCCGACGACACTCTTCGAATGTTGGACAGGTTGAGGCCGCAAGTCTCTGCTGCCAATAAATGTACTTGCTTGAAGTTGAATGTTTTGATGTATTCTGGATTGTCACGGATTTTTTGGAAAAACTTGATAACATTATAAACTATCGTTTTTTCACCTGCCAGCAATTCGTATCGTTGTTTTACATCTACCGTTTTAAATATATCGACTAAACACACTGATATTAGATCACACAATATGTAATTACAATCACACCGATTAAATAAACGAAGTCAAAATGACATTAATAAAGTATATTAAATCGAATATAAAGTAATGGACTGGTTTTGGATCTTATGAAGTCAATACAGTTCTTATTACTGAATGTTGGATCATTAATTGTTTGCTTTTATAGTAAGTAGCATGATATAAATAACAATGGAATTTCCAAATGATTTAGTCGCCTAATTAACGGGAATAACCGGCATTGGAATTTCTAAGTTTTGTTTCGCAGGGTGTAATTATTAGGTATTGTCTGAAATATTGTTTTTAGAATCCAGTTTAATGTATTTTCGAAAATCCGAATTTTCAAGGGACGTATAAATAATAAGAAATGAAAAATATAAATATATTAATAATATAATGGTGGAGTGTCTTTCGAGTTTGGGTTTTTCGGAGTTTTGACTGTACGTTAATCCCCGTGTGAAATTTTGGGAGTGCATTTGGTATCTGTTCGACTATAGTGGGTTTTTTCATACCTGTGTCGTAGGTTCCACAATCCACATTATCTGTCAGAGTGCTGAGAGCCTTCTTACAGATAAACCGGCTGGATGCTTCACAGGGCCCGTCAGAATAATCACCATTTTGAAGCATCCGCACGCAGTTTCCATTGCCCGGGTTAGGCTCTGGGTGGTTTAAGTATAATTCTGACGTTGGAATACCTACAAATATTTTACAAATAAAATAATTAGAAATTATCAAAAGTCGACAACAATTTCATCTGAATAACTTTGAAATCACATATTAATATTTTTCAGGTTTTGAATATTATTTAATGCATCCTCTTTGTCTTTTTTTAATATTAGCTTCACACTGGAGGTTAACATTAAAAAAGACAAGGCGGATACATGAAATAATATTCAAGTACTGAGGAGGTAAAAAGTTTTTGGGGATGTTATGCAGAAGGTCAGTTCAGGGAAAGGAAGGAGAGGAAGGTCTGGAAAGGAAAAAGGTATAAGTGGTGGGTAAGAATCTGGAGGTTAATGTGTCCAGGAGTGACGGATGTTTGAATTCATCCCTCCCATGGTGCAAGGCGATAGATTGAGAGAATTCGGCTGGAGAGGTCAAAAGCTTTCCATCAACCAGTCTCTCCTGAGTTGGCCCACTAAACACAAAGAGTGCAAACGCCTCCACTGCTAAGACCTAGACAAATCTCACCCCTTGAACCCTGGTAACCCTGCTATGTCACTAAACATAACCGCTTGGGTGTCATACAGCAGGAGTGTTGGTTATCAAACAAATGGGTGTGGGTGGCGGTATTCATTGTAAGACTAGTGATGTTTTCGTAATCTAAATATGTACCTACATATTAAAAAAATAATTCGGAGAAAAGAAAGTTATAATATGTTTTTATCAGTACATATATCCTATTATGCATCTCTTTTTAAAATTAATTATTCCCAATCATTTTCAGAACTCTTCGTATTATCATTTTGGCACACAATATTGAGAATGAAATATTTATGTAAAGGAAATATATTCCCTTTATATTTGAATCCTGTAGTGTCAGTTAGAATGCAATCATCAGTTGTCATTTGTTTTGTTATTCTATTATTTGATTGTAAAATATGAGATTTCATTAGACGAAACCATTCAAAGGAAAGTGATATAAATAAACACAAATGTCGTTACTTTGTTAAAAAACTTTGCAACACAAGTGTTTTAATTATAAATTAATAGAAAGGAATTAAACCTCCCAACATATTAAATGAAAGATTAAATCAAACGCTGGTCAATAAAATTAGATGTAAAATCAATGAAAATGACTCAAAAGCGGCTTGGACAACTATAGCGCGTAATTGTGTAAAAAAACTATAATGAAACGGAGCACACCGTCACTGGATATGCGCCTCAGTACCTACTTAATGGCACAGATGTTACGATTTTGCCAAATGAGTTAAAACTTAAAAAAACCGACATCGATTTGATTCAAGACAGAAAAAAAGCTCTGGAAATACTATAAAGTCACATAATTACAACAAGATAATTTACGATAAAATATTAACCAGGAGACATATTAACTTCAGAGTTGGTGGTACTGTTTTTGTGGAGAATGGAAACAAACTAAATAGGAAAAAGCTCGACGAATTGAGAATCGGACCCTACAAAATCCTAGAAAAATTTTATCCAACTCAATTTACAATATAAATACTGGTCGAAAAAAATTAGAATCAAATTTTTTCCACATCTCGAAGTTAATTCCAGCACCTGCATTGATGAACCATGAAGAGGATATCGAAGATGAATGAAAATTTTGCAATCATTTTCTTACCCGGGGGGGGGGGAGGGGGGATATGTAAAGGAAATATATTTCCTATAAATTTGAATCCTGTAGTGTCAGTTAGAATGCAATTATCAGTTGTTATTTGTTTCGTTATTCTATTATTTGATTGTGAAATATGGGATTTCATTAGAAGAAACCATTCAAAGGAAAGTGATATAAACAAGCATAAGTGTCGTTTCTTTGTTAAAAAACTTTGCAACACAAGTGTTTTATTTATAAATTAATAGAAATGAATTAAACCTCTCAACATATTATATTTATATAATTTAATTAGAATATAACAACTTAAGCTGAATAACACTTTATTGTATGTATATGTTTATTAAATATAAAAACCAACCTGTTAAGTTTCAAACTGAACCTACATCAGAATGAAATAAAAACGTGTTAAATTTATATGGTTTTATATATAACCCTGACGAAGGTTCAGCTTGAATCGAATCCGTTTGATTGTGTATATTAAAGATATATTAAATAAATTGAAATTAAATTAAAGTTATTTTATTATAATTATTTATGCCCACGAAGTGTGTTCCACGTGTGGAATTTCTATACAGAGTGTTAAGGGACGTACTAGATTTACTTTAAACAGTGTTTCCAGACATTATTTAGAGTGAAAATATTTACATGAAATTTTGATCTCCGGTGACTTTTTTGGTGTTTTTTCCAAAAAACTTTTTCTTCAAAACCCAAGCAAAAATTTTTTCCGCCTGTCGATATTCAGTCGAATAACCAAATAAACTCTCACCCCGTCTCTTTTTGACCGAAAACTATTGATGATTTAAGTTTTGAGAGGAAAACAGGTCGCCGAAAAATTTTAAAATTCAGTGTTTTATCAAAATATCACTCTTACTTCCTAGAATGCTGAGCGAAAGAGACAACTGCACCTCGAGCTGATAATACCTAAATCGAGGTTTTGTATTACCCATTTTCCTCCTACAAAACTGGACCGATTTTTTAAATTTGTTTTAGTAACTGTTTAAGAAGAAAATACACTACGTCTCTACGTTTTGATTTTAAAAATACAATGTCTAGTTTTTATTCTAAACGTCTAATGATGGCGTTCATACCGGGTAATTTTAACGATTTTTGGAGGGCCTTAACTCCTTTAAGAGGTAACCTATCAAAAAAGCAAAACGTACCAAAATGATAGCAGTTGATATCTATATTATATCAAAAAATTATTTGCAATCGTTTCAAAATCCAGAGAGGAACTTGAGGAATACGTTTGAACATAAACAAAACCCCGCACGGATTTTTCTGAAGTTGAAAAACAAACATCAAAAGTATCACTGGAGACCAAAATTTTGAGTTCACTTTTTACTCAAGAAATAGTCAAGAATCACTTATAAGACACAATAAAGTAAGTAATGTCTGGACAATAACTTAAAGTGTTGCTTATCCAAAATCTCCAACACGAGACATAAAGCCATTTTAGAGGAATTACATTAAAAGACGCTACAAAAATAAATATTTGAAACATAAGAAAATAAAAACGATGAAATACCATTGATTGCAACGTAGTTCTGTAGTTTTAATAAGTCATGTAGTCCGATCCACACAAGGCTGGTGGAACTGGCCATGTAGGTTAGCAATGACTTTATTTCCTCCTCAGAGGTTGGCACCACGAGCTCAGCGCCTTCCAAGGAACACATGGATACCGCCTGTCTCCAGCTCAACGCTGCTAAATGTTCTTTAAAGAACGCTTTAAAGGCGGTGGAGTAAAAGTAGTCATCCCTGAAGAATGGCTCAGGATCTTCTGCCGATACGACTAGAATAAAACTCAATGTTGAAATATTTGCAGGAAACCGAGAAATTGCAAGAGGTTTTAAAAATATATCAATTGGCATTAGGTGTTAATGTCGGATAGCACATAAAATCACAACCAAGTGGTTAACGAGTGGAAACAACTAGCGATAAACTGCAAAAGAGGTAGGCTGAAAGCGGAAGTCAATTGGACAAGGATGGGAAGGTTGGAGGACTGGAAAAAAATTATACGAGGTGACAAATCAATGATTAATATGTACGGAGGAGGTTAAACTCCATCCTGAAATGTGGCGCGGTGATTTATTTAAAAAAATATCAATTAGCACTTGTTGTTAACGCCAGATGGCAGAGAAAATCACAACCATATGGTTACCCAGTGGAAGTGACAAGCGGCGAAAAGTAAAAGAGGCAGGTTGACTGCATGGAAGTCAATTGGACCAGAATGGGAAGGCTGGAGGACTAGCACATAATGATAGGATGAGACAAATCCATGAATAATATGTACACAGGAGATCAAAAACAATTCTGAAATTTAGCACGATGATGATGGCTAAACGTGATTAAATTAAGCTTCTCGTATTACAAGAAAGTAGAAATGTTTATAGGTCACTTACCTTTTATACAAGATGTGCATAGAAATCCCAGTAGAAACAACGCGATAGGAAACATTTTACAAATAAACCAATGCAGTTGTGTTGTGCCAACAAGGACAAATCTGCGACCGGGCGAGATAGAGGCGCAGATGAGACTGATTTATTTGTGGAAAGAACTCTATTTATACCCGCAGCGTACTTTAAATGTTGTGATAAACTTAAACCCGTGGCGGATGAACATATAACATGCGTTATGCATCTATTTAAGTATGTGAGACTTCTTATCATTTTGACCAATTAATTTTATTTTATCACATGCTTGTGTTGTTACATTTATTCATTGTATTATATTTTTCTTTATTGTTTTAATTTTGAAATATTTAGAATAGCTGTAATACTCTACTTATAAACTCAAATGGAAAAGTCCATTAGGGCGTGTAATAAGTAAATATATGTAAAGTTGTTTTCCATTCCATTTGTACCACAGTTATTTGTGTGAAATTTAAGGTCCAGTATCTTCGCAAAAATTAACTAAAGACAATGCCATTAACCCCTCAGACCTCGGGCCTTTTTGTCGCAAGGTCAAAATATTTCCGCTTTGCAATAAAAATCCAAAAAATTGGAATATTTTCCAACGTATCCGAAAATAAGGCAAATGTATTTTCTACAAACGTAATCTCACTTTTTGTCATTTCACGTAAAAATAATAAATAAAAAATTCCCACACTTATATTTTTTTTTTCAAATTGCGGTCGAAACTTTTGGTTTCATAAAGCTATACATTTTAATAATTTTGTGATTAACTTTTAGATTTGAATAAAAAACATGGTGTTTTGTCTTTATAACTGAGATCATATTTCTAACAATGATGATAAGAGAGACAAAACCATTTTCATGAGACCTATATGAAGGGTTCCAAAAAACGAACAAATTTGCATAAGTAATTTTGAAAAATCCCCGTTAAACGCCGACAACGGCATTCAGTCCTCCATTAATGGAGTTACCGGCATTTACCCTTCTTTCAATATCTCTATCAGCCTTCCCATCTCTCGTAAACATACTACCCAGATAAACAAACGGATGAGTTTGTTTAAGCGTACCTAACGAGTAAAATTAAGAAACCAACAAACTCGTATCTACTAAAACCTAACCTAAAACCATCCAGTAAAGACAATAAATAATTATTGTCATCTGTATTATTTTTGTTCCATTTTACTATTTTTAAACAATAATTGAATGCCTTTGCGGGATGTCTGTATTATTTTCGTCCCATTTTTTGTTAGTTTAGGTTGAGTTAAGTTTTAGAAGATATTTTGTTGGGGGATGTTTTTCCGTAGGATATTTGGTGGGAGGATATTTTGTCGGGAATATTTTTTCGCAGGATGAAAACACTCATTACCAGATTTAAGTATTGATTTCACTTTTTAATTTCATTCAGATTCTACTTTTAAGATTTAAAATAACTACAAATCTAGAGATCACGGGTTGGGCATTTGATTCTTTAAAATGACATTTGTAGAATATTTGCAGCACAGAGTTAATAATACTCTGAGTATCGCCCTGTTGAAAGATCGTTAATTGAAATGGCTTTAGCCTGCACGCTTCACGGTCAAAATAAGAGGAAAATAATTACTCTCTACATCCTATTTTCAAAAATATGTGTGAATAATCGGAATTTAAAGGAAACAGTCTCAGAATGATTATCATTTATTAGTCTAATTTAAATAATAAAACAGAAAACAATGGTGTAATCACAGTGATAATAATTATTATGACCATTTGACCAGCGAATTCCGAGAACACGGATAGTACAAGGGAAATAACATTTTTTATTAAATGATATCTTTCATTAACATCCGTCACCCGCCCAGATAAATTAATAGGTCCAAATCGCAACTGCATCCGTCCAAATATGATTGCGGAAATGAAGTGATATAATATTTATTGATGTAGTGAGTTTCAACATCATTAATAAGCGCTAGATAACACTTAAGGCAGTACTATACCCTCTTAATGAAGATTTCCTCAAAATTCTTATTTTAATCATTTCCGGCGAATTCGTTATTATAATAACTTTTTTTTCAAACAGACCCCTGGGAAGGTAAGTTCTTTATATTTCAGAATCATAAAAGTAATACCTTTATTTAACGATTTAAAAATTTTATAACCCGTTATTCAACTAATAAGTTAGCGGTAAGCACCAGATTTTATTATTCTAGACGATAAATTAATAACTTCAGAAGTTAAATGTTTAGTAACATATTCATTAATTAAAATGAACCTGGCGGAAAGGTCGAATCTCCAAGCCTGCTAGGGCAAATTCGACCATACCTCCGTCCAATACGCCGTACCGTAGGCGTATATTTGTTAACACGCTTTCTTCACTTACGTCGTTAAGCCGCCGCTATCCGAATTTCTACCGATTTCTTACATATCTCTCTTAAGGTTAAATGTTACGTACGTTATAATCTAAGCATTCACAGATGGCGCCAATTAAATTATTTTCGGTTTTTAATACCCTTTGCACGTTTTGCTTTAAAATATTGAGGTGAATTAATTGTTTGCACCCGTACATATTTAATATAAATATAAATAAGTAGTTTTGTCCATAAACAAACCCAAATCTTTCAGAAGAGGCTGAAAAATACAAATTTGTTGCGGTAACTCAATCCAATATTATATTTTTCAGCCTTTCTTGAAATATTTGTGTTTATTTATGGACAAAACTATTTATTTATATTCATATTAAATATGTACGGGCGTAAACAATTAATTCACCTCAATATTTAAAGCAAAACGTGTAAAAAGTATTAAAAACCGAAAATAATTATTTGGCGCCATCTGTGAATGCGTGGATTATAACGAACGTGACGTTTAACCTTAAATATTTAAAGTTTTTGATCTCTTGAAAAAAAAGTGTGTGACATATTTTTGAAGAAATATCTAGACGCGTTTCACGCCGTAACAGAAATCATATGAAATTCCCTCGATAGAATGAAATCACGAAGTATGCTCCGAAAATTATTATAAAAACGAAATTTATAGAAAAAATTTACCAAATTTCTTTAAATTATACTTAAGATACTATTTTAAACGAGTCATGTTTTATTAAACATTTTCACAAGTTTCGCTTCAATTTTATCGTTTTAAATATTAGCGAGCTCTCTCCAACAAATATTACATATCTCTCCAACTTCTTCTTTTTGAGCGCGGATGCGGCGACTTAAGATTCCAAAATTATTTTTAAGTATTTTTTAAGGCAAATTCGACAATAGGTCCGTCCAATAAACCGGGTCGCGAGTCGCAATTTTGTGAGCAAGAATCTGAATATATTTTAGGGTATTTTGTCGTCTTAAGTATTTCTGTATTATGTGGAAACATGGAAACAGCCAGCAAAAGAAATCGGTTAGATGCCCTCGAAATATGGTGCTGGAGAAATATGCTCAGGATTACATGGACAGACAGACGTACAAATGTGTCCATTCTGGAAGAGCTGGGCATTCACAATAGGCTTTCAACTATCTGCCTACAACATATCTTTTAGAAATTTTGGACACGTTGCTCGCAAAACTCAGGACTCCAACTTGGTGAAAATCATCGTCACTAGCAAAGTGTTTGTCAGAAGAAGCAGAGGAAGGTCACCAATGTGCTGAAGTGACCAAGTATCACTGGCGTGTGGTAAGTCCGCAGTTCCCACGCAGCGCAAGGTCGCAAAGAGTGGAAGGGTCTTATCCACCATAGAAATTGGAATAAGGGTCACAATACTACTACGATGAGGAACCGACTTGAGTAGAACCTATCTTGAAAAATACCTCCCACATCCATTCCAGTGAATTCAAAAACGAAAATTATTATTTTACATTTTGAAATATGTATTACATGGAAAATCTCATCAGATAGTCTGAATTCTCGACAAATCATTATCAATTTTGAAAAGGTTAAGTTAGATTAGAATTGGTTAGCTGGCTTTGGCACACGGGTGGGTACTACGATCCCTTTCCACTCATTAAACAAATTTTGATGTTGTAACTTAAAACAGTGTTAACTCCTCAGGCCTCGTGCCTATTTTGTCAGAGGGTCAAAAAATTTTCGCTTCGCAAAAAAATCTTGAATATCCTCGAATATTTCTGAACACGTGCGAAAACTAAAAACTGCTATTGAAAGGTTTTGAAATACGCTTTCAAAATTTATAATTCGAAATAAAAATGTAATTTTTTAAATACAAAATTTATGAAAGCAAACATAAAAATAGCTCATCTTACATTTTTTCTAACTAAAATTACTGATAACGAAAAAAATTAAAACACGGTCATATTATTTTGAGTCAAAAGTATTATAAATGTTATCGTCAGCTAACTTTTTGTTATTCCATTTAAAAATAATTAATACAAAATTCCCAACGTTTCTGTTTTTTCAATTTGCGGTCGGAAACTTTGGTTTCAAAAAGGTGTACATTTTAATTTATTTCTCGTAACTTTTGATTTGAAAATAAAGCGAGATGTTTTTTTTTACCACACCGTTTAGATCATATTTCTAACCATGATAGTAAGGGAGACACAAGGATTTCTAGGAGACCTACATGAGTTGTTCCAAAAACCGAACAAATTAGCCCGGGGGGTTAAGTGCCATTCTCTGGTTTAGCACCATCATTCAGAATTGAATAAGTACTTGAAATGGCTTTAGCCCTATTTGGTGACTAGATCTGAATAGCCAGGTATATTTTCCCCATCTTCTTCCCCTACCCACAACCTTTAGCCTCACAACATACCAAAATCGGGGATGTCATAGTCGCACTGGCTCCAGATGGTTGGGAGCAGTTGGGACTCTTGTGTGATATTCAGATAAAATAATTTATATTATAAGCAAGTAGGAACCTTTAGCGATTTTTTGCTTAGCCGAATGCACGAATAAGTATGTCGTATTTTGTTATTACTTGCTTTTCTGGCTTCTTCGAGGAGTCGGAATTATTGTTAGTAAAAATATTTGTATATCAGATTTTCACTTAAGACGCCTGCAGATATATGAATGTCGACTTCGGTTGTGCGGTCGTTTTATCCTCTTTGCATACTTACTTGAAGAAATAATATTTTATGGGATCAACTGTCCGAGGGATCAACTGTTGGGGGGATCAAATGTCGGGGGGGCCAAATGAAGCCGGATCAATTGTCATGGAACCGGTAGAAATAGTTAGCTCATACGGCGTTTGAAGTTAGCCAAGTACAAATTGTTGTCAAATACAAAAAAAATAACATGTGTATTTTGCTTCTGAACTCTCGGACACTCTATGACTCCTTTACTTTTATTGCTTGGATTATTTATTGTATTTTATTGTTTTGTGTTTATCGTATATTTGTGTTTATTGTATATTTGTGTTTATTGTTAATTTGTTTTGTGATTATTTGTTTTGTGTTTATTGTCTGTTTGTGTCTATTTTGATAGTTTATATTAAGAAATATTTTATTTATATTTATTATGTTAACTTTATTTTCAAAATTTACAGATTTTTCTCTGCGAATTGTTTTGATACATTGAGGTATACAAATAGAGAAGCAAACTTCATTACCACTCATCGAAAACAGCGTAACCACTCTGCAACCACGACGACGTAGCTTTGAAATCACTTGACATTTAATCATATTTGTCTCGCTTGCACAAGTCACGAGAACATTACCGCCGCTAGGATTAGACAAAGACAGAAACACAAACCTGCAATTGCGGTTTGGTGTTGCCTACCAATTGAAATTTTATCCAAAATATACAATAATTTTTTTTACGTTAGTTTGTAATGAAATAAACTATTTAAATTATTTTAAATATGTATTTTTTATTATACAACTAAAATAATGCATAACTAATGAAATAATTAAATCATTATTATTTGTTCCAATGTTTTTTATTGTACCACTAGTATATAATACTCAAACGAAAATTGTTTCAAAAGTGTTTTCACAGTTCTTTTCTCAGCAATCGAATTATTTCCACCCACTTCTCACGGCGTGCTGCAGCTTTATGGTACCCTGCAAAATTATTAATATAAAATACGTTAAAAAATATTATTATTTACTAGATTATTCATTAATAAACTAAAATAAGTTTTAATGAATTATTTTGTATGAAGATTAAAACATAATTTTTGTTAAGAATTTTAGTATGGTTACCTCCATAGTAACTTATTCCATAAATTATGTACTCTCCCATTTATGTGGGAAAACCAAAACGACTTTTTAGTGGTAATACTGAACCTTTATTAGAGTATTTGACATTTTATTTCATTTTCTGCTTTTTTTAATTAAATACAAATACGTAAACAATAAACTTACGTGTGGAAAGTAATTCCGCTTGCTTTATTATGTTTTTTCTGACCGTGAATCGCATTTTTTCGCGATGCATTTAACCATTTTGGAGATAGTATTGATCTCGTATCGTCCGGCACAAGCCGGTCGGCGTCACAATGAGCACTGAACTGACGTTAGCGGGGCATATGCTTTTGGACATATGTGCAGTCGCAGTGCTTTGACGCGGTCTTTAGTAATCTATTGTGTATAATATATATATTTATTTAATAAAGTAGACATAATCAATCATATTTTTCAGGTCAGCATTGCTTTTCGGCATCCACATTTGCCAATTGCACAATCCTTGGTACAACGGCTAAATATCATATTCAGAAGGACCTCCGGTGGTGGATCTTATGTTGCGATTGGCACCAGGGTCTCTTCTTCATGTTTCCACCCCCATTATTTAGGGGAAGCTCAATCGGTGCACTGGGAATGCTGTTTAGCTACGCTCTCTGTTGGAGCAAGGGAGCTGATGTCAGGTTTCATATTTGCCACCGACCTTGTGATCGACTGGAAGCGGTACTGGTTAAGGGAGGTCTGTCTTTTTTGCGCCGCAAACCATTTCAGGAAATATTTATTTCCAGCCTCTTTGACCTCGCCGTGGGTAGAGGAGGGGTTATAAAGATCATTGCCGCTTGCTTGATGATTTCTGACTCCAAGTACAATTTTGAGAAGCCCACCTTATTTCTCTTGAAAGTTGGAGATATTGTGTCGCAGTTGGTAAATGAATGTAAGAACAGGATATGTTCAAATCCACGGTACTGCATCTCTTGGGTGGTCAGTGCCATTGATTTGGTTTTCCCTCGTCCGGGTTACAGCAGCAGAATATCTTGGGTGGAAGGATTGGAAGCAATCAAAACGACTCACTGGTCCACATGCTCACCAATGACAGCCACAGAATAGTGAGAGGATTGTTCCACAGCAGTCTTCACGACAAGGACGTCAGCATCATCGGTGGCCTGAATAGCCTATATCCCATTTTCCCGAAGCTTCTTCTTTAGTAAGAAGATGAAATTACTTTTGTTGGTAGGATTGGATAAAAAATCTTCCTGTTTAACGGGTATTGATGTGTTACAAGTCAAATTAATCGCCCCTCCCTCGCCCCCCCGAGCAGACCAGTAAGACGTCAGAACTTTTTGTATGTTTACACCCTAAGCATCCTTAACAAGTTTCTGAAGAAATCGCTTAAGTCCCTGCTCACGTACTCTACATCTTCTTTTAGAGCATTCATTGACTGGACTATTTGTGTTCAATTTTTTGTAAGAAAAAATCTGTTTTTTTTTACTTTTGAAGGTTATTCCCATCAAAGTAATATATCATTGAAGAAGAAGATAACAATAATAACCTAAACGAATATATGAAAGACAGAAAAATAGAAAAAGATAATAGTCGCAACTGGGACTTGAACCCAGAAACTCGCTCTTTTATGTTATTTATTAACAACTAGCTTTTTACACGGCTTCGCTCGCATGGTATATGGGGGTTCCTACTCCGCCTCCTCCAACTCCCCCCTCCCTCCTCTCTCCCCCCCTCCCACCCACCCACCCTCACATCCTTCCCTATAATTTTCCCTAGATGCATTGGTATTTAATTTGAATTATTAAGTTAAGGTATGATATTCTAATGTGGGCGGAAAATATTCAAAATGATGACCAAAAATCACCAGCAATCCGAGGAAAAATTTTAAATTAGTCTGTCGCTCGAGTGGATATATCTACACTTGAGGTAATCCAGCCGCTTTCCCGCCCTGGTATAAGTAACAGATGGTTACTCCTTCAGGGCTCTCACAAGGACTCTAATTTTTTTTTAATAAACGAAGCTACTTATGATGCTCGAAGCTAAACCCTCAAATGTCCCTGTAAAACAGGAGTTAGTCTGAAAATGGGGTGATGGGTTAGTGTAATGAATGATGAACATAACATGAGATAAATACAGAGAATATGATTAATATTATTTTATAAAAGTTTGCAGAAAAATATAAGAAAAAACAATGCCATCACTCAAAACAATGGAAAAATAATAACTGTAAAAATATTAAGATTACAAGTAAAGTCACCTGAAAGATACAGAGACTGAGGTGGAGTAAACAATACAAAATATATAAAGTTCTAGGAACTTTGCTCAACCAAAATCAACATAACTAGAATGATACACAGCGATATCACAATAAAAGACAAAAAAAAAATCTTTTCACACAAAGTTTAAATTTAAATAAAAAAAGAGTGATACACAGAAAGATCACAATAAGAAACAATAAAAAAAGAAATATATTACATACCTAAACTTGAAAGGAGGATCAAGGACGACCATAATCGGTCATCCTGACTTGTATATCAATAGCGGCTCGCTGTGCAGGACAGTTTCTATCACCCGTGGGGTGATCATCTTTTTTTTTAAAACGTCTGCAAGTAGCACAGACAGCGGCCTCTGCCTTTTTGGGGCAATCCTCATAATCGTGACCACTTTCGGCACAATGACGACACGTAATTACTTCCTGAATGCAAGTCTTGCTTACATGGCCATACAGGTGACACTTGAAACATCTGATGGCTCCAATAAAATCGCGAACGCGACAGGCGTTCCACCCAAGAAAGCAATGACCGCTATCCACTAGAATCTTCCTAACCTCAGGGTGAACGGTAACCACCATATTCATAGTAGGTTGGCCACGTTTCCCAAAGAGTGAAACGCGCCGCATCGTTCTCAAATGATCCTCCCTTGTAATTATAGATTTACCCTCAATATTATTAACAACAATTTCTTTGAAAAGTTCGGGGTCACCGGAAATATCGCAGCTGGGAACATCATATAATACAATTTTAGGTAGTCTGCCAAGAGGCTGTACTACCTTGATACCAGAAACATTTAATTTTTCAGTGTTCTTTTTAATATTATCCAGACCAACAGTATTAGATGTCTGCAGGAGAATTCCTGCACCTTTTATTTTTCTCGAACGGACTATCTGAAAGCCATCAGTAGCTGGGTTCAGAACGGACGTGATGATCTTCTTAGTTCCATCGGAAGTTTTACCTTCCGGAATACTGGGGTACAGGAGTACAGTGGGCTGTAAAGGAACTATCGGTCGCTCAACTCCACAATAAACCAATTTAGCGGATCGGTCTCCACCCACAATTCCAGCGTACGATCTCACTGGTTGTGATGTCACACCGGAATCCATTACACCCGGTATAGATGCCTGTGCAGCTATAATTTTGTCAACTTTATTAGACATTTCAGCCTGTGCATTCATAATTTCATCAATAGTGGCACTTCGAGATTTTACACTATTCAAGTCTAAAGCGAGCGAGGTGAAATCAGACATCAAAGAGTCCACGATCTTCATAATTTCTGACTTGTCTGATTTTTTCATTTTGTTGGTGCCGTCGTTCACGATTTTTACTATCTGCATACATCGTTCAAGAGAGGAGACAATCCTAATTTGCTCCGCATGTGGTGAGTCGCTGAACCTCGTCCTCTTTCTATTGTCTTGGTTAGGCGACTGTTCGATTGTGACCACTGTAGCAGAAGTACCAGGTGCTGGTAAAATTTCGTCCTCAGAATCACTATCATGTAGAGAGGTAACACTCGAGGGAATTGGATTGTCAGTATCTAAACGCGGCAACACAAGTGTTTCAGGAAGAGCCAAAGAGGATATGGACCCAGTCATTTCTGTAATTAATTTAAGTAATTTTTTCTTAGATTTCTTTATTCCATTAAGAATTGCCTGATCATCCACTGAAAGTATACTTTTCTGTTCCAATAAAATTAATTGTAGATCATATTCTTTCAGTTTTTGCATCATTTCTCGCATTTTTTTGTTTTGGCGTTTTGTTTCCGCAGCCATCATTTTCAATTCTTGAGGACTCAAAGATTTCAATTTCTCTAGATTAGTATCCTCTTCATCCTCAGAATCGCTCGAATAATTACCGTGTGATGTCATTATTATCAAACGGTGAGAATTTACTTAAAACCTAGGCACACTTTTTGTTAAAAATTCACTAAACAACGTCTGATATCGTAATTGCGCACTATATCACTGATATATCTACACATGAAATTGGCGTTTTGCCATACTGGCAACTTTGATCTTAAATATCTTCTCTTTAGTTAAGAATTCCAAATTAAAATTTATACAGCTATTTACTCGTGGATTTGTGTTTCAAAAATTATAATCCATTTGTTTTTTCCTAAATTTTTTTTTTCTTTGCGTCACTTAGTTTACAAAATGGAAAACTTGAAATATTGAAACTATCGGGGCATGGTTTGGCTAGTTCGGCAGGGTTCAGCCATTGCGATGAGCGCTTCCGATTATCGTACAGGATCCACTTTTTATCACAGGTAATGATTCGATTTAAAATCCCTTCATTATTGTGCCCGTTGAGTAATGCAACGCAGCAGTCAACGCGCGTTTGTTGATTTGCTTCACTCAATTCGTGAGATATCCACTTTTCAAGCTTTTCACCTTCCCAATTTGCTTCAAGTGGATTAAAACAGTTTTATCACTAACACCGCAGCCTGCAGCTAACTCGAACATTGTTTGCGATGGATCCGCTTCCACAATAGCCTTCGATTCTTCATTATCAACTTTGGTCTCCGGCCGTTCACGGGGCTTGTTCTGCACAGTGCCGGATCTACGAAATCTGGCGCCCTGTGCAGTAGGTACCGATGGCGCCCCCCCCCCCTACATTTTTATTTTCATTAAAAATTCGTTCACCCCAATTTTTATTTATTTTTTTATTTTTTTTTTTTTTACACTAATTTATCTAATAAAATCAAGACATATAAAGGGTGTAACTTTTCCAAATTACCTGGCGGTAGCTCTCACACTGGTTTTTTTTTAAAGAGAGAATCGCGCCCTATACTCTCTGAATCTATTGGGTAAACATAAAATTATGGTGCTATTTTAATTATTTTAGGAAAAACTCTTTTTGCAAGTTATGCTTAAAGCATAACGAGCGCCAACAAACAATTCGTTGTATTATTAAATAATACAACGAATTGTTTGTTGGCGCTCGTACCATGCTTTAAAATATAGGTTACGAGACAATGCGGGTGGTTTCGCTGAACTAGGTCCATTAGACATTCTTGAGATTTACTGCGTTTATGTATATACCCAACGCGAATATTAATAGAAAAAGCAAATACAAATACGTTCTCATGGCAACGCACAACACAAGAATAGCATCTACAGCTTATGACTAGCAACAGGCAGTCCCAACGAGAGACAGTGATAATAAGAATATAACCTCAAATTTGTACCTTGCATTTCCCCTGAGTTGAGCGAACAAACACCAAATCTAGCGAACAAACACCATAGAAACCGATAGAAATACTAAACACTGACGTATGGTATCAACGGCTTACGAAAGACGCTTACACTGACATGGTCGGTTTGTTTAATTCACTAGAACAAAAATTCCGCGCTGTGATTGGTTATTAAATTTGGATCGCACCCATTCGTCGTAAATGACGGTAAAAGATATATGGAAAAAAAGATCTAACGTTTAAACTAAATATATGGAATTTGTAAAAAAAGTTCTGTTACTGACTATAAATTCGTAAGCCGTTGATACCAACCTGATGCGTGCGCATTCTGTTTCTTTGGAAAGTGTTGCTAGAGCGTAATAATTATTTCGTACTATGGGTAATTTTTAAACGATTCAGGATACGAATATTACAAGTAAATTTTAATACAATATTAAATTTATTTTCTCACGGCGCCCCTTCGGAGTTGGCGCCAGGTTTTTTGCACGTTTTTGAACGTATGGCAGATCCGGCGCTGGTTCTGCAGGTCGAAATTTCCAGAACAAAAACGTTGGAACCAAAAACGCACTGTGTTTTCTTTTGCGGCACCATCGCCATACACATCATTAATCCTTCGAGTCGTTTCTGCAGCACTGGTGCCACGGTGGAACTCGTACTCGTAAATAACGCGATATTTGAAGTTTTCCATTTTGTAAACTAAGTGACGCAAAGAAAAAAAAAACAATTAATGAAAAAACAAATGAATTATAATTTTCGAAACACAAATATATGAGTAAATGGCTGTATAAATTTGAATTTGGAATTCCTAACCAAAGAGAAGATATTTGAGATCAAAGTTACCAGTACGGCAAAACGCCAATTTCATATGTAAGGACCTAATATATACATAACCCGACAATATTTGAAAATCTTTCACTACCACCACAGTAAGCCGAAAATGTTGCTTGAGTTGTGATGGAGGACTTAACCAGCTGAGGAATCGAACACGGAATGCCTGGATGGGACCAAAACACGATGCCTACTCAACCACTGACCGGTATAAATAAATAAATATCATTGGTAGGCGCGTAATACCTGCACTGCAAAATTAATTTGGGAGGCGGTTACGGGTACCACCACCCCGGTAACCATTTATTGGATAATCAACATCTCTGCCACAGGTCACCCCAAGTGTTTCGCTACGTTTGGTGAATTAGCAGGCGTGCCCCGGTTCGTAGGGGTGAGGTTTGTCCTTGTGTTAGCGGCGGATGAGTCGGCCCACCAACTGCGTGGCAGACCAGATTAGGAGAGACTGATTGAGGAAAACGTTTTGACCTCTCCAGCAGGACTCTCTCGGAAAATTACCTTGCACCGCAATGGGAGGGATGAATTCGTACGTCCATCATTCTTGGACAAACTGATCCCCAAATTCCTACCCATCTCTCATACCTTCTTACTTCCAAGAATTTCCTCTCATTTCATTCTGAAAAGATCCTTCACACAGTATCCCCAAAGATGATATTGGCTCTCAGGGGAATTATTTTTCTCCTGACTTCTCGTGTGGATGAGAAAAAAGACATTTTATCCCAGGAACACGAAGGGAGATTTTCATTTATTTTTATGTATTGCTTTCATTAATAATAATCATTACAGCGATCCAATAGTCGAGAAAAAATCCTTGAGAAAAAGCTTTTGGAAAGGTTGTAAAAGGTATTTGAGATATTTTTTTACAGGTTGATTTCGTAAATACCTGTAAAAAACATTTTCCTCCTTTTTTACGCATTGTTTATTGTAATAAGCAGTATCGTATTATTGAGTGGAAGATACTATCAGTATCGCCCTGGTGTAAGACCACCATTCAGAATTGAAACGTTGCTTGAAAATGGCTTTAGCCGTATTTGGTGACCAGATCTGAATAGCCAGGTACTTCCCAACCTTCCTCTTCATCACCTCCTTCCCCTCCCCCCTACCTTCAGCCTCACAACATACCCCAATTGGGGATGCCATAGTCTCACTGGCTCCAGACGGGAGCAGTTGAAATTCTTGTGCGGTATTCACTATAAAAAAAAAAATAAAAAAAATAAAATGGAAATTTAAAATTGATTTCACGGAACCAAGCGATGCAGAGCCTACCGTCTATTCCCCGCTCCATCCGGGGCCAGACTGATAGAAAATGGGTGTGGTAAGTCAGTAATTCTTGGGTGGATCATGGTGGATGGCATAAGGTTCTCTTTGAAAATCCAAATTCGTCGACTGCCGTATTGTCAATTTGGAAGGAGGGAATGGGTATCGCCGCCCCGGTAATCTTTATTAGATAACCAACACCTCTGCCATAGATCACCCTAAGTGGTTCGCTACGTTTGGTGATTTAGCAGGGGTGCCCGGGTTCATTGGTTGAGGTTTGTCTAAGTCTTGGATGACCAGGATATACTGAACCCCTAAAACCCTTTTCATTCCCATAACTCTCCTCTCCTTCCTTTCCTTAAAAACCCTTCACACAGCATCCCCAAAGATGACATAGGCCCTAAGGGAAATTATTTTCCTCAGGGCCTCCTGTGTGGAAGCTCATGAAAAAAAAAAATTGTTGTCGTAATATCCGAAATAACAAAGCGAAAATGCATGCCTATTGTACTTTAATTTGAGAAGTTCAGAAATTAATTAATTTGAGAAAATATCATTTTTTTGCGATTATTATAAAAGAAACTGAATTCGATATATTAAACAATAAAACCAGATCCGAAAAGGGATTTATAAGTAGGAGAGTTTGCACTTGAAAGTGATTTTTTAAAGACCTTATACATTTTTTTTTCTAGGCTTATTAAAAGACTTATATAATACATACTTCTAAGCAATCAAAGTTTCAAAACAAAAACATGTGATTGTGTTTTATTTATTTATTGGCTTCATTTGTGAGGCGGGAATGGGTACCGCCACGCCGGGAACCTTTATTGGATAACCAACACCTCTGCCATAGGTCACCCCAAGAGGTTCGCTACGTTTGGTGATTTAGCAGGGGTGCCCGGGTTCATGGGGTGCGGTTTGTCTAGGTCTTGGGGGCGGATGACCAGGTCATACTGAACCCCAGACTCCTATCCACCCCTTAAACCCTTTTCCTTCCCAGAACTCTCCTCTCCTTCCTTTCCTTAAAAAAATCCTCCACACAGCATCCTCAAGGATGACATAGGCCCTAAGGGAAATTATTTTCCTCAGGGCCTCCTGTGTGGAGCTCATGTAAAAAAAAATCTTAACATAAATGTAAATTTTTTGGAGGTCCATCTTCATTTTCCTGCTACAAAATTGGTTTCTTTTCAACATTATTAATTATTTTTTAACATTATTAATTATTCCTCACCCAATCCCGAAAAAAATGGCATCACCTCTCTTCACTTAAGCCGCATAACGCATGCCCGCCCTTCTTTACTTAAATTCGTTTACGGAGACACGTTTTGTATTGACGTCTGTTCGGATTTCGTCTTAAATAAACCAAATGGATTTTTTAATGTGAATACCTCAAGAGTCCCAGCTACTCCCATTTGGAGCCAGTGAGACTATGGCCTTCACAGTCGGGGTATGTTGTGAGACTAAGGGTGGTAAGGATAAGAAGGAGGTGGGGAAAAAGAAGGTGGGGAAGTACCTGGCTCTTCAGATCTGGTCACCAAACACGGCTGAAGCCGTTTCAAGTAACGTTTCAATTCTAAATGGTGGTTTTACACCAGGGCGCTACTGAGAGTATCTTCCACTCTGGAACGTGTCGCAAATATACTATCCTATATTTTTTAAATGCATTAATTGTGAAATAACACAAATTTATCATTTAAATTTGATTAGATTTTGTGTATTTTGATATTTGCGCACTCCTGAAATCGATCTTGCCACCTTCGGATTGCGAATCAAGAGCCTCACCCCAAGACCAAGGAGGCCGTCTCTAGTATTAGTTAGCAAATTATTATCAGTTTCTTTATTTGGTTTCTGTGCCTTGCGTTTTGTCTGAAATAACCAGCTAACCCTATAAACCAGTGTACCAAATAAGCGGAATCGACTGTATATATCTACTATGAAATTGTGATTAATATTACACGACGAATGAGAAGAAGGGAAATATGTTCGTTGCTATGCAATCCACATTATCTACGTTTGGTGACTTAGCAGGGGTACCCGGATTCATCGAGTGAGGTATGTTCAGGTCTTAAAGGCGGTTGCGCCTGCCCAACAGATGTATGGCAGGCCGGATCGAGAGATGCCGGTTTCGGGAGACCTTTTGACTTCTCCATAGCAGGAGGGATGGTTTCACACGTCTGTCACTCTTGGTCACGCTGACACCTATAGGCCTTATCACCCCTCATAGCTTTTTATTTCCCATAACTTCCTTTCTGTCCTTTCCATAAAAAGACCCTCCACACAGCATCCTCATATATATGACAGATGCCCTGAAGGAAATTATTTTCCGCTGGAACTTCTGTTTTTTATAATTATTTTTTTAAACTTTTTCATTTTCAATATTTATGTAATTATTTATTTATATATAATTTGTACATTTATTTATAACAATTGCAGGCAATATAGCCTAAGACGTTATAATTGTACCATTTATGCAGTGTATATGCAATGCCAAAAATCTTACAAATGCGCTATAGGACACAAAAAATAAATCTATTTTTTTATCCATAGCATTAAAAAAGCATGTAGCTCTCCCCACAGGTGAGTTCATAAATAAATTAGTGCGGTTTGCTCTACTATATAGGAGGTTGTGATGACGTCTTCGAGAGTGAGACTCTAGTATCTACAAAAAAAAAATTATTGGGCCAGTATCTCATTATTAGATAAGTGACCGTTTATTAGTAGAAAAAAATATTTAAGCAAAGCAATACCTCTACGTGTCTCTAGGGAGTGGTAATTGGTCATGCCTAATATATAAATCGATGGGTAAAGCCAAGGGTAACGTCCATAGAACCGCGAGAATAAAAACCTTAAAAATTTCTTATGGACTCTTTCAATGCGTAAAGTGTATGTTAATTCGTGTGGGGCCGAGATGATCGAATTTGACTCAGGTACACTCATTACTAGTGTGTTATATAATAACGTCAAATTATATGATTTTTTTTTATTCATTATTATATTTCGTTATGGTTATAGTGATGATTCTTATTATAGGTGAGCACAACATACATCTCAACATTTTTGGTGAGTGTACAAGTTATTTATTTATTTATTTAATTTCAACGGTATACATATACCATCAGAACTGATTTCATGTCACAAAATGAAAAATAATAATACAGAAATAATAATAAAAATTGTTTAACAGATGATTGTGATACGTAATCATATATTAAATTGCATAAAGGTACATAAAACAAGGATTTTGTGTGGTTAATGTTCCTGCATGGGGTAAATCTAAATAAACAACCTCCAATGCACGCTTGTAATGGTCTGCAAGATGAGGAAAATGGGTAAATCTAAATAAACAACCTCCAATGCACGCTTGTAATGGTCTGCAAGATGAGGAAAATGGGTAAATCTAAATAAACAACCTCCAATGCACGCTTGTAATGGTCTGCAAGATGAGGAAAATGGGTAAATCTAAATAAACAACCTCCAATGCACGCTTGTAATGGTCTGCAAGATGAGGAAAATGGGTAAATCTAAATAAACAACCTCCAATGCACGCTTGTAATGGTCTGCAAGATGAGGAAAATGGGTAAATGTGAAATAAATAGATAAAATAAAAAAGCTGTTTTTGTTGATTTATTTATTTGCTGATAACATCATCGATAACCTTGGTTAGTATTTTTCTCGCACATGAATAAAAAACCGGTATAATCACAAGGTACATCATGCAGCTTGAAGTGTTCAGGCGTTGTGATCTGGTAGAGTACCCCGCAGGGATCACTTGATGGTGTGGGTACCCCGGGGTGCCAGTCGCTGTAGCCCGCCTCTGAGAGGGTTTTACCTGTAAAGGTCCAAGAAAATGCTTTCAAGAATGAGATGCGAAAAACGCATTTCCAATAAAATGCTATCATACCAATCCGACTTCAGAAATAACCAACAATATTATTTAACTAGCAAGAACACGAAGAGCGAGGCGAACTAACGTGTCACCAATGGTGACCAGCCAACTCAGAATGAAACCAACTCAGAATCACCTTAAAAAATTCATTAGTCATAGTTCCGCCGATAGGCGGGCGGACACCATTGCGTATCTCCTTATATTTCAATATATTTGATATAAACTCTGCTAATTAAAAAAAATAATAATTCTATGTTTTTTTAGCGATATTCAATTTCCATTATTAAACAGATAAAAAAAATTGCTAAAAAGTCTTCTTTTTTTTAAAGAAAGAACAACTTTCCCGGGTTACGAATAACCTGGCAATATATGAAAACATTGTAGAATCGGTTCAAAAAAATTTGCTAAGACCTTTATCTTTCAAATTTAATGTTTTACATGAACATCTTAGATCATACGACGCGCTCCTTGAATACTTTAAAATTAATACACTTAAAATAAGAAGGCAATTGACTGATTTAATATGTTTACATAAAATAATTCACGGTCATATTAATACTGCATTATGTCTTAGCAATATTCAAATAAATGTTCTTGATTCCCATTGGCCATAATTCTGAAAAGTGTGTTGGGCTAATTATAACTATTATGTAACTTTTGTATCTCTAATTATGTCTCTTGTGTTTTTTGCCTCTCTTTGTATCATTTGTCATTTGTGTGAACTTTGTATTTTTATTATTCCTAATTTTTTTTTATATTTTATATTTAAACAATTCCAAAATTTACCAATGCTTAATTTATTTGACTGATTGATTTATATAATGTTTAACCTATTTGCGTATGAACTGAGTTTTTATAACTAGATTGTTCTCACGCGGAAAACGTTGATTTTGTCGCGATGGAGGACTTAGCCAGAAGAATCGAACACGGGACGCCTGGATGGGACCCAAAGGCGATGTTAACTCACCCACCAACCGGTCATGTTTTGAAAATGTTTTATATACATATATGCATATATATATTTTTTTTACAAAATAGGGAATATCAAGAGAAATTTCCCACGTTACAGGGAAAAATCGAAATCCAGCACTCACTAAAATGACCAAGATCGAATTGTCATTTTTAATTTGTAGTCGGGAATGATCCGTATAACTTCGGGATCTACGAGCAAACACGCTAGTAACAAAGTACTCGTACAATATTTAGAAAATGGTCCCCAAAAAGCGACATAGGGCGACACAGGCAACCAAAATTTTAATTATTTTAGCAAATCTCGACAAAATCATTTTCTTCGTGCTCCCTTAAACCTAATGTTAGTAGGCTTATATTGCACTCCCCAGTCCATTCCTTCATCTACATTTGTTTAATGTCCACGTTAAGTTAATTTGCTCGAGCATTAACAGTTGATAATAATAATGATGAGCATTAATTTGGCATCTTGCAACCAAAAATAATGAAATTAGAAAGTGATGTTTTTACCATCGATTGTCCTAAATTCTCCTTCAGTCACTAATTTAGTAACGCCCACCAAGACTCCGTTGTTACGAAGGATGCTAGACGTTGAACCAGCATACTCTGAAAATATATCAGCGCAGAGTTGGGCTTCCTCTGCGCTGTTTAATATAATGAGGTGCGCTTGTTCCGCCGCACACACTGTGTACGCTTCAGTCCAGCTGGCGTTGGTGGTGTGGAGTTTATAACAGCTGTCAGGCATTGCTGGGTAATGTTTGTATCCTGCAAGAAGATAATCCACATCTGTAATTTAAATACCAAATTTGTAAATGAACAATTGGGATGAGAAATTAATTATTCTGGTATAAAGTAATAACTTTGTGGCTTGACATATGTTTTTAATGAAATAAAACAATTGAATTTCATGTTATAATTTTCAGTTTTTTATTAATTTTTATTTTTTCCCCTTTACACACGAGTTTTTATCTATCGTTAAAGTAAATATATCTAGTTTATAATCTATAATATAAAAATGAATCGCTAAATTTGTTGGTAAGCGCAAATCTCGAGAGCGGCTGAACCGATTTTGCTAATTCTTTTTTTAGAATATTTCTTGAAGTTCGAGGATGGTTCTTACGGAGAGAAAAAATAAGAAAATAGCGCAAAAAATTAGATAATAACAGAAAACATCGCACGTTTGACAGTTCGCGTGTTAGAGAATTACATTTTGCAAAACAATGAATGATTGTTCAATCAGGATTCTATTTTTGAAAAGTTGAAAAATTTATTTAAAGTAGGTACCTACTCCCTTAATAGTTTGAATCGAATCAAGAATTTTACATCAAATTTAATATACAGGGTGTAACAGGACGTACCCGAGGGATTTTAAACAGCGATTCCTGAGCATATTTGGAGTTAAAAATTCAAATTAAATTTTTGTCTCCGGTGACTTTTTTTATGAATTTTTTTATTATTTTTAATTTTTTTTTTTTCAAATTCTAACAAATAAAAATTTCTTTCACTTGTTGTCATTGGTCACTCAGCCGAGTAACCGACCAACCCCTCACCCCGCCTCCAACTGTCCAACACCTACCATTTTTTAATATTTTTGTAGAAAAAATAAATAAAAAAAAAACATCAAAAATGTCACCGGAGATCAAAATTTCTTTACATTTTTAACTCAAAATAATGTAAAGAATCGATGGTTAAAATTCCTCGGGTACGTCCTGTTACACCCTGTACATGAAAAATGGAAATTTGAATAAAAATTGTAAAAGGTGGCAAGCGGGCTGTTTAAAAACTGAATGTACTGGGACTGAATATATGGAATGCGGGAGGAGGGTTGGCGGGACGATGGAGCGGAAAAGGGAAGAGGGAAGGCGGGGAAGGTGGAAGGGGAACGTGGGAGGGGGGAGGTGGACCTGGGAGGGGAGAGGGGAACTCGGGAGGAGGGTTCGCGGGACGGGGGAAGGGGGGGAGTGGAGTGGGGAGAGGGAAGGTGGAGGTGACGGAGTGGGAACGCGAGAGGGGAATAGGACGCAGGAGAAGAAGGGGAGGCGGAAGGGGAACGGGACGAGTGGGAAAGGACACTCAGGGAGAAACAATTTCTTTATTAAATGGCATAGCAACGCATGCCGGGACCAGCTAGTATGAAATATATATTATCATAAAAAAAAACTTTGTTTATAACCAAGATTTACGAAAGTCGTAGTTATAAACAAAGTTTTTTTTAAATTACCTCAACACAGGAGGCCCTGAGTAAAATTATTTCCCCCAGGGCCTATGTCATCTTTGAGAATGCAGTGTGGAGGTTTTTTTAGGGAAAGAAAGGAGAGGAAGTTCAGAAAAAGGTAGAGGGTAAGGTGAGGGGTGGGTAGGATCTGTGGGTAAGCGTGTTCATTAGTGACGGAATGAATCCATTCCTCCCACTGCGGTGCAAGGTGGTGGGTCGAGAGAGTTCGGTTGGAGAAATCAAATCCCTCAATCAGTCTCATCCGATTCGGCCCGCCACGCAATAGGTGGGCAAGTGCATCCGCCATCAAGATCTAAACAAACCTTACCACTTATTTTTAAACCCGGGCACCCCCGCTAAGTCACCAAACGTAGCCAACCACTTGGGGTAACCTATGGCAGAGGAGTTGGTTAATCAGTAAATAGTTCCCGAGGTACCCCTACCCGCAACCCAAGAATTGTTTTATTTAAAATAATTATTCATTAAAATCTTAACCCATTAAGGGAGTCGGACTTAACAAGAAAATTGCCTCCGTGGAAGATACTTACGCTCAACTATTGGGAGTAAAGTCGCGGATTCTGATTCCAGTGAAAAAGCATGGTTTGGTTGAGTTTCTGGTAAGCTAAGTACTCAACTCGTTTGCTTGTAGGTCAGTGTACACATACTAGATACTTGCCAGCAACATGCTAGATACTCACGTCTCTAGTTTCAAACAAAGAAATAAGAATAGCAATTTTATTTTTCTAAAGCAGTGAACCTGTATTCCACAAGCACAGGTAGCTGCGAGAGTACACAATAAAGTTCAGTCTTCATCTCTCCACTGAGCTATTTGGATCGCCAAAAGACTAACTTGCAAAAAAGCAATAAAACGCACGCACATTTTCCCTTCACTTGTTACTGGCAGAGCACGTTCAGGGGCTGAATTCTTCAATAGCGATCTAGAATTAGACGTTATGTGCCATCTGCAAAAGAAAACTTACCCTTCATCTAAATCTAAACGATTGAATGTCGAAGAACTGAAGTAATGATTATATTGGCAGCACTATGAATATTGTCTATGTTTCTGATGTTAAAGACGTTTCTATGGAGTGAATTTGAAATTAATAAAATTAAAACCAAAAAAACAATTGGTAAACCCACGGTAAAGAAATTTAATGCTACTAACACTTTGCAAGAGATTCAAAAATATAATTTTCGTATGAAAGTTATTTACTGTCCGGCGAAACGTTCGTGTTGGTCTCAAGGTATCAGTTTGCTTTACATAATGTATTGCAAACATCGCCGGCAAATCAGCCATTATCTGGAACCTTAAAATACTGCTCTTCGAATAGCGCGCGGGAAACGATCTTTATTTAGGATCCATTGTACTAAATTTTGATAGTTTTGTCAGTGTCAACTGCTTCAACCTACTCGTCGTTTGGCATCTAAGTTTGTACCTTTGACGAGTCTCGGGATTAACAAATTTATGTACTTTCTACGGCGATTGCGAGTCCTTGATTGGAGAAATGAGCCCCAGACAAGCTGCGCGTCCATCACCACTCTCCCCACCTCACACATACGAAAATCAAATTCCGTACGATTGTATGGCGTACGAGTTACTAGCAACAATACGATACACGTGTCACTATCACGCTTAACACTACCACAGGCATGGTTTTTTGCGAGTTACTAGCATGTTTGTGTATCTACGGCTTAAGAGGCCCACATGAATAGCTGTTTGGATGTGAATAGTGTGAAAGAACGCCGAATTGTCTTTCGTGCGAATACTCCCTTTCCTTGATGGGGATTAGAATTATATCTGTATCCGAGGTACCTACCACGTTGTGGCACCAGAAGATATCGCCAAACACCCAATTACATTGTAGTTTTACATCAGTAAAGCGACCGGGCTAGGGTGTATACTATATATCAACGTAACATGGGAGGTTGCACAATGGGCCATGATAAATGATGTTGGTAATTTTAATCATAATATAAAGCAGACGCTTATTCGTACCTGTACACGCCTTCGGAGCGATAGGGTCCTCCTTCGGATTAAAAATGTTCTGCTCGCACATGAACAAGAGTTTGGTTGAAGAACATGGTACATCGTTCAGCTGGAAGGACCCGCGTGGGGTGTCGTCGCGCCGCGAGAGCGCCCCACATTGATCCGTGCCATTGGAGGGGCTCCCGGGGCCCCAGTCACTGTAGCCTGCCTCTAAGAGAGTACTTCCTGAAAAATACAGAAATTGACACTCATATTAAAGATGAAATGAAGTTGGGTTGAGAAAGTTTTTCGACATTATTTAGTTTTGGTCACAACACGCACACCTATGTTCCATTCCTCAATGAACGACATAAATAATAGATTAAACATTTATCAATTCTGTTTATTTTATTTAGTCAATATCCTTTACGTGACGGCCGGGGTGGTCTAGAGGTATGTCTATTGACTCGCAATCCGAAGGGTGGGGGATAGAATAAATTTAATTTGATTAATTTGTGTTATTTCACAATTCAATCATTCAAATTAATATCCAGAATATTTGGGGCACGTTCCAGAGTGGAAGATACTTTCAGTATTGTCTTGATGTAAGACCACCATTCAGAATTGAAACGTCGCTTGAAATGGCTTTAGCCGTGTTTGGTGACCCGATCTGTATAGCCAAGTACTTCCCCACCTTCCTCTCCCCCATCGATACTCCACTGAATATCATTGGAATGATACCTGAACATTCATTTATTAAATACCAAAAAATTGTTGTATCCTCACCATCGACTGTCCTGTATTCCTTCTGAGTAATTAAATTACTGATGCCCACCATAAAGCTTTCCTTGTGAAAGTCACATTGCTGTGACGTAGTACCAGTAACTTCCATGAATATGTCTGCGCTGAGTTTGGCTTCATCAGCGCTGTTTAAGATGATTAGATGCGCTTGTTCGGCCGCACACACTTTGTACGCGTCGATCCAGGACATTGCGGTGATGTGAAGTTTATAACAGCTGCGTGGCATTTCTGGATACTTTTTATATCCTGTAATAAAAATTTAAAATGACAAACCGATGGACCGTTGCAATAAAATGAATTTCTCAATTTTTGTTTAAAAATCACCTACAAAACATTTAAGTACTCCAAGATATGTGAGCAGAAAAGCAATCAGTTACAAAGCAACCATATTGTCTTTTTCAGGGAAGAAGGAAAATCGATATTTTTTGTTCCAATGAATTGATCACCTGCTTGGGGTTCAGTGGCAGAATAAAATGATAACTGTTCAGATAAAAGTTTACGGCATGAAAAATTCATATTTAAAAAATAAGCGCATTTTATTTTCATTTGGTATGCATACCTGAAGGACACTTATTATAAACTGGATTGCTGAGACCGGTCTTATTGTGTGCAATCTTCCTCTGACAAATAAACAACAGCCGTGACTCACAGGATTTTTCCTTCAGCTTTCTACCAAAGCCTACCATCATAGTGCCACAGTGTCCATCAAGGTTGTCAGGCTGCCCGTCCTGCCATTCGTTGAATCCCGCATTCTCTAACTCCTGGCCTACAATACAAATAAGAAACTTGAGATACAAACTCTTCTAAAATAACTCTTACGTTCAGTTTGCAGCTGCTACCCTTTGGAGTTCAATAGCCAATATCAATTTCATGACGTTCAGAAAGGACTTCAAGAATTTGGAAAAAAAAGCAAAAATAATAAAGGTGCCGTCAGTCTGATGAGAAAAACGTCTCCCAGATGATATCCTCCTTCTTTCAACCAGAATCCCGCCAAGTTTTACTCTTTCATTTTCTTTGAAAAACACTCCATTCAGTGTTTTCGTAAATGACAGGGCATCCCTTGTGGCTTTTGTAATACTGATCAAAATATTAAAAGAGTGAAAGGATAAATAATGTTTTAGTTTTTTAACAATCTTTGATTTTGTGAAAACTTGGTAATGTATGTATGCCTACTAAAAAAAACAAAAACTTGGAATGGCCGCCTTTAGCAAAACCAAGCCATCTTCTTAACAGATGACTTGGAAAGAAAAAAAATCATCAATGGGTGACCTTGGTTTGTCAACACCACCTTCAGACGAAATGGGTTATATATTTTTCCAGAAAAACTGAAAGCGGCTTTTAATGGGTAAGCATATAAGTATCAGAATAAAACAAAATATTATAATTGTTAGAACATAACAAATTATTATACTACTAGTGCTATCCCTGCTGTAACTATATTATTGATAACAAACGTCAGTCTATCGCAAAACGCTCTGCTGTTTCATTAGTTATGAGCCTAGTTAATTTAACGTGAATTAAAAAAATCGGCAACACTGTAATAAAATTGATATCTAAAACACTAAAGAAATAATGGGGATTAGTTATGCTGACAATATCTACCAAAACACCAATTTAACAAACATAATGTAATTTTAATGAGGTGTGATAAGTAGACTTTGAAGCATACCTTCGATTGTCTCATATTGCTCTGGGAGAATCAAGTTATGAAACCCAAGCCAAATATTATTCCTGTCGAAGTTGGTATCTAGCGAGTTGCCAGCATATTCATTAAACACGTCCAAACAGTGTTGAGCCTCCTCGGCGCTGTGGAGGACCACGAGATGAGCTTGTTCGGCCGAACAGACTTTATATGCATCCATCCAGGTCCTCGGCTTACGGTGCAATTTGAAACAACGATCGTCCAGCTTTATAAACTTTTTGTACTCTGGAAAAAAATAAGAGCGATAAAGATGCATATCGAATTTAATATATAAAAATTATATAATATTTTAAAGTACGTAGGTAATTTTCTAGATTGTATAGAAGATTAAATACTTGCTGAACTTACTAGAAATGCCCATAACGCATACGACATTATTTAGGTAGTGGTTAAAAATAAATATAAATGTTCACCTCTTGAAACCAAAGATTCCAACCGCAAATTGAAAAAAAAATGAAACTTTGGGTATGATTTATTAATTATTTTAACATGAATCGACAAAAAAGTGATTTGACGATAACGTTCGTAATATATTTGCCCAATAAAATATATGCGCGTTTTTATTTTTTTTAGTTAATCACTTATTTTAGTTAGAATAACGTAAGGTGAGCCATTTTTATAACTTTTTTTATATTTGCGTTAAAAATATTTACAATTCAAGAATTATATTTTTAATTTGAGTTCTAAAATTTAAAGGCGTATTTTATCGCCTATCTAAAAAGGTTTTTAGGTTTCGGATGCGTTCACAAATATTCCATTTAAATAATTTCCGCTTTGCTGTAAAATGATAATGGATTTTATTGCAAAGCGAGGATATTTTGACTTACCGACGTAATATGTTCGAGGCCTAATGGGTTCAAATAAATGGTTAACATTGTGGGATATGTTGGGTTCCTGTTATTTACGCAAAGTTTTGACTAAATCTAAAATTCTCATAAAATACGAGAAAATCAGATGCTTATAGTGTCGATTGCAATTCTTCTAGTGGTGTGTTCGCCATTAAATTAAATTAGTGGCTTCTTCCATACCTGTGTCGTAGGTTCCACAATCCACATTTTCTGTCAGAGTGCTGAGGGCCTTTTTACAGATAAACCGGCTGGCTGCTTCACAGGGCCCGTCAGAATAATCTCCATTTTGAAGCATCCGCACGCAGTTTCCCTTGCCCGGGTTAGGCTCTGGGTGGTTTAAGTATAATTCTGACGTTGGAATACCTACAAATGTTTTACAAAAAAAATAATTAGAAGTTATCAAAAGTCGACAACCGTTTCATCTGAATAATTTTGAAATCACATATTAATATTTTGCATGTTTTGAATATTATTGAATGCATCCATTTTTTCTTTTTTAATATTAGCTTCACACAGGATGCTAGTATTAAAAAAGACAAGGCAGATACATGAAATAATATTCAAATACTGAGGAGGTAAAAAGTTTTTGGGGATGCTATGCAGAAGGTCATTTTAGGGAAAAGAAGGAGAGAAAGGACTGGAATGGGAAAAGATATAAGGGGTGGTTAGGAATCTGGAGGTCAATGTGTCCAGGAGTGACGGACGTATGAATTCATTCGTCCCATGGTGCAAGGCGATGGATCGAGAGGAAATGGTTGTGGGCGGCGGTGTTCAATGTAAGATTAGTGATGTTTTCGAAATATAAATATGTACCTACATGTTAAAAAAATAATTCGGAGAAAAAAAAGTTACAATATGTTTTTATCAGTATGTCCTATTATGCAGCTCTTTTTAAAATGAATTATTCCCAATCATTTTCAGAGCACTCCGTATCCTAATTGTGGCACACAATATTGAGAATGTAATATTTATATAATACAATAAGAATAAAACAACTTAAGCTGAATACCACTTTATTGTATGTATATGGTATATTTATTATAAAAACCAACCGGTTTAGTTTCAAACCGAACTTACATCAGGATTAAATAAAAACGTGTTAAATTAATATGGTTTTATATAACCCTGACGAAGGTTCAGCTTGAATCGAATCCGGTTGGTTGTGCATATTAAAGATATATTAAATAAATTGAAATTAAAATAAAGTTATTTTAGTATGATTATTTAAATTATGTATGCCCACGAAGTGTGTTCTACGTGTTGAATTTCTATACAGAGTGTTAAGGGACGTACTAGATTTACTACAGTAATTGACATTATTAAGAGAGAAAAAATTTACATTTACATTACATTTACATATGACATTATTAAGAGTGAAAAAATTTACTTGAAATTTTGGTCTCCGGTGACTTTTTTGGAGTTTTTTTTTATATTTTTTTCTTCAAAACCTTAGCAACAAATTCTTCCACCTGCCGAATTATCATATTATTTCAGTCGAATATCCAAACAAAACCTCACCCCGACTCTTATTGAGCAAAAATTATTGATATTTATGTTTTAAGAGGAAAACAGGTCGCCGAAAATTATTTAATTTCGGAATTTTTTCAAAATGTCACTTTTACTTCCTAGAATGCTGAGCGAAAGTGACAACTGCACCTCGGGCTGATAATATCTAAATCGAGGTTTTGAATTCCCCATTTTTCTACTCCAAAACTGGACCGACTTTTTAAATTTGTTTTACTAACTGTTCAAGAAGAAAATACACTACGTCTCTACACTTTGATTTAACTGACTAGTTTTTATTCTGAACGTCAGTTGATGGCGTTCAAGCCGGGTAATTTTGACGATTTTTGGAAGGCCCTAACTCCTTTAACAAGTAATCTATCAAAAGAGGCAAAAAGTATAAAAATGCCAATAGGTAGTTGATATCTATATTATATTAAAAAATTATTTTGTTGTATCAGAATCCTGTGAGGAACTTGAGGAATACGTTTGAACATGAACAAAACTCGGCACGTTTTTTTTCAGAAGTTGAAAAAAAAACATCAAAAATATCACTGGAGACCAAAATTTCGAGTACACTTTTTACACAAAAATTAGTCAAGAACCACTCATAAGACATAATAAAGTAAGTAATGTCTGAACAATAACTGAAAGTGTTGGTTATTCCAAATCTCCAACACGAAACATAAAGCCATTTAAGAGGAATTCCATAAAAAGACGCTACAAAAATAAATATTTGAAACAAAAGAAAATAAAAATGATGAAATACCATTGATTGCTACGTAGTTTTGTAGTTTTAATAAGTCATGTAGTCCGATCCACACAAGGCTGGTGGAACTGGCCATGTAGGTTAGCAATGACTTCATTTCCTCCTCAGAGGTTGGCACCACGAGCTCAGCGCCTTCCAAGGAACACATGTACTTCGCCTGTCTCCAACTCAACGCAGCTAAATGTTCTTTAAAGAACGCTTTATAGGCGGTGGAGTAAAAGTAGTCATCCCTGAAGAATGGCTTAGTATCTTCTGCCGACACGACTAGAATAAAACTCAATGTTTAAAATATTTGCAGGAAACAGAGAAATCGCAAGAGGTTTAATAAAAAATATCAATGGGTATTAAGTGTTAATGTCGGATAGTACAGAATAACATAACCAAGTGGTTTCCCAGTCGAAACAACTAGCGATAAACTGCAGAAGAGGCAGACTGAAAATGGAAGTTAATTGGAAGGATCGGAAGGCTAGAGAAATGGAAAAGAACGCCATGAGACGACAAACCAATGATTAATATATACGGAGGAGGTCAAACTCTATCCTGAAATTTAGTGCGGTGATTTATTTAAAAAATATCAATTAGCACTTGGTGTTAATGCAGAGAAAATCACAACCTTCTGGTTACCCAGTAGAAGTGACAAGTGGCAAATAGTAAAAGAGGCAGGTTGACTGCATGGAAGTCAATTGGACTAGAATGGGATGGCTGGAGGACTGGCAAATAATGAAAGGATACGACAAATCAATGAATAATATATGTACAGAGGAATTTAATATCAATCCTGATATATATCACAATGATGATGGCTAAAGGTGATTTAATTAAGCTTCATTACTTAAGTATTACAAAAAAGGAGAAATGTTTATAGGTTACTTACCTTCTATACAAGATGTGCATAGAAATCCCAGTAGAAACAATGCGATAGGAAACATTTTACAATAAAGTAGTGCAGTTGTGTTGCGCCAACAAGGACAAATCTGCGACAGGGCGAGACAGTGGCGCAAATGAGACTGATTTATTTCTGTAAAGAACTCTATTTATACCCGCAGCGTAATTTAAATTTTGTGATAAAACTAAAACCCGTGGCGGATGAAGATATAACTTGCGTTATGAATCTATTTAAGTATTTGAGACTTCTTATCATTTTGACCAATTAATTTTATTTTATTATGCCGGGTACAGATTGCTGTAAAAGAGCATTTCAACTCATGCGCGCCGCAATCCACAAAGTGTCGGTTTTTACACCGAACACAAAAGGGCGCGAAGTGTGCACGGAGCATCAGTGTGGACGGCTTGTTCGTGTCTATACTGCAGAACGCGCGCAAACAATGGAGGACTTGTTCTCGACAGACTGAGCTATATTCACCGCGCCCATGCCGGAAACATGCTCGGTTCGTACGCGCGCTGCGTCCACACTTATGAAATATTCCTTTCAAGTTACGTCACAGCAATCTGTACCCGGCTTTATATGCTTGTGTTGTTACATTTTTTTATTGTATTATATTTTTCTTTATTGAAATATTTAGAATAGTGGTGATACTAAAATTATACACTAAAATGTAAAAGTCCATTAGGGCGTGTAATAAGTAAATATATATGTAAAATGGTATTCTATCCCATTTTTACCAAATTTCGTTAACACAGTTTTTTGTGTGAAATTTAAGGTCCAGTATCTTCGCAAAAATTAATTAAAGAAAATGCCATTAACCCCTCAGACCTCGGGCCTTTTTTGTTAGAAGTTCAAAATATTTCCGCTTTGCAATAAAATCCAAAAAACTGGAATATTTTTCAACGTATCAGAAAACAAGGCAAATGTATTATCTACAAACGTTATCTCACTTTTTTGGCATTTCAAGTAAAAATAATAAATAAAAAATTGTCACACTTATATATTTTTTTCAAATTGCGGTCGAAACTTTGGTTTCATAAAGCTGTACATTTTAATTATTTTGTGATTATCTTTTCGATTTGAACATAAAACATGGTGTTTTGTCTTTATAACTGAGATCATATTTCTAACAATGATAATAAGAGAGACAAAACCATTTCCATGAGACCTATATGAGGGGTTCCAAAAAACGAACAAATTTGCGTAAGTGATTTTGAAAAATCCCCGTTAAACGCCGATTCTAGGTGCTTTTCAACTTTTCATCTTCGTTGTCCTCTTCTGCTCAACACAATTGTAATAAGCCGACAATCTTAACTATGATAGTTGTCCTCTTCTGCTGAACACAAATGGTTCAAAAGCTGAAATGGACTTGTAATCAGCATTTAACGGGGACTTTAGAACTGTCAGAACAACAAAATGGCACTAAATGGCCACTTGTTGATAATGTTTCATTTGAATTTCTGTGAAACAACTCGTCCTAATCCTAAATATTTGCACCACGAGACACTCCCATAAGGCGCTTTTAGGCTTGGGATGGGCGGTGGCTTAGAGTAACTATTAATATTAGAAATCATATTATATAACTTTTGTTTTTAAACTAATTTTTATTGAGGAAGATCCGCGAAGAATGCAAGTCTGATGTAAGCGTACCTAACGAGTAAAATTAAGAAAGGAACAAACTCGTATCTACTAAACCTAACCTAAAACCGGAAAATGGGACATAGATAATTCAGGCATCCAGTAAAGACGATAAATAATTATTGTCATCTGTATTATTTTTGTTAGATTTTACTATTTTTAAACAATACTTGAATGCCTTTGCGGGATGTCTGTATTATTTTCGTCCCATTTTTTGTTAGTTTAGGTTGAGTTAAGTTTTAGAAGATTTTTTTTTATTGGGGGATGTTTTTTCCGTAGGATATTTGGTCGGAGGATATTTTGTCGGCGATATTTTTTCGTAGGATGAAAACACTCATTACCAGATTTAAGTATTGATTTCACTTTTTAATTTCATTCAGATTCTACTTTTAAGATTTAAAATAACTACAACTCTAGAGATCACGGGTTCAGATTCGTGTTATTTCACATTTGATTCTTTAAAATGACATTTGTAGAATATTTTCAGCACAAAGTTAATAATACTCTCAGTATCGCCCTTTTGAAAGATCGTTAATTGAAATGGCTTTAGCCTGCACGCTTCATGGTCAAAATAAGAGGAAAATAATTACTCTCTACATCCTATTTTCTAAAATCTGTGTGAAAAACCAGAATTTAAAGGAAACAGTCCCAGAAATGTTATCATTTATTAGTCTTATTTAAATAATAAAACAGAAAATAATGGTGTTATCACAGCGATAATTATTATTATGACCATTTGACCAGCGAATTCCCAGAACACGGATAGTACCAGGGAAATAACATTTTTTATTAAATGATATCTTTCATTAGCATCCGTCACCCGCCCAGATAAATTAATAGGTCCAAATCGCAACTTCATCCGTCCAAATATGATTGCGGAAATGAAGTGATATAATATTTATTTACGTAGTGAGTTTCAACATCATTAATAAGCGGTAGATAACACTTAAGGTGGTACAATACTCTCAAAAAGTAGGTTTCCTCAAAATTCACATTTTTATCTAATTAATTTTTTAATTAATTATTTATTATTATTAAGTTAATTATTTTTTAAGTAATTACTTTTTTTTTAAAACAGACCCCTGGGAAGGTAAGTTTTTTACATTTCAGAATCATAAAAGTAATACCTAACCATTGATATATTTTACATACAACGATTTAAAAAAATATTACCTGTTATTCAACTATAAAGTTAGCGGTAAGCACCAGATTTTATTTTTCTAGACGATGAACTAATAACTTCCGCAGGGAAACGTTTAGAAACATCTTAATTAATTCAAATGAAGCTGGCGGAAAGTTCGAATCTCCAGGCCTGCTAGGGCAAATTCGACCACACCTCCATCCAATACGCCGTATCGCAGACGTATATTTGTTTACACGCTTTCTTCACTTACGTCGTTAAGCCGCCGCTATCCGAATTTCTATCGATTTATTACATATCTCTCTTAACTATTTTAAGTTTTTAAGCTTTTGAAAAAGTTGTGTCACATATTTTTGAAGATAATATCTAGACGCGTTCTATACCGAAACAAAAAAAATATATAAAAATCCCTCAATGGAAAAAAAAAACACGAAGTATGCTCCGAAAATTATTAAAAAAACGAAAAATATTGAAACAAATTTACCATATTTCTTTAAATGATATTTAAGATACTATTATAATCGAGTCGTGTTTTATTAAACATTTTCACAAGTTTCGCTTCAATATTATCGTTTTAAATATTAGCGAGCTCTCTCCAACAAATATTACATATCTCTCCAACTTCTTTTTTTTGAGCGCGGATGCGGCGCTTTAAGATTCAAAATTATTTTTAAGTTTTTGGTAAGGCAAATTCGACTGTAGGACCGTCCAATACACCGGGTCGGATACTGAATATATTTTGGGTATTTTGTCGTCTTAAGTTTTTCTGTACTTTGTGGAAACATGGACACTTAGAGCCAGCGAAAGAAATCGGATAGATGCCCTCGAAATATGGTGCTGGAGAAGTATGCTCAGAATTCCATGGACCGACAGACGTACTAATATGTGCATTCTGGAAGAGCTGGGCATTCAGAATAGGGTTTCAACTAGTTGGTTTTTCAGTTCCCACGCAGCGCAAGCTCGCAAGGAGTGGAAGGGTCTTATCCACCATAGAAATTGAAGTAAGGGTCACAAGCAGAGTTGCCAGGTTTTATCCAAATATATACCGAACACTGAGCAAAAAAAATTTAGAGGAGAATTTCCCTAGATTTCGGTGGTGCCTTGGCAAAGCAAAACCCGTGTCGGGAGGGCGGGGGGGGGGGGGGGGGGGGATTGTCGGACTTTGAAACAATGTAAGCAGTCAAATTATTTGAATAATCACATTTACGCAAGTACGTAGTCATCTGATGTGTAACACTAATCCGCAAAATGGCCCGAAAATAGTGAGCGCGTGCACGAAGCGGCGACACCGCACAAACTAAGTAGGGATGCTACGCAACATCGATTGCCGATTGCGTCAAATCTGACAGTTGAATCGTTTATTAGGGAGAAAAATTAATCAGAAAAAAATACCGAACCGCCCATACTTCGGTATTTTTGTCATACCGAACACCAAACACGGTGCTAAAATACCGAACGGTTCGGTAGAATACAGAACACCTGGCAACCCTGGTCACAATACGAGTAACCGACTTGATTAGAACCTATGTTGTAAAACACCTACCACATCCATTCCAGTGAATTCGAAAATGAAAATTATTATTTTCCATTTTGAAATATGTATTACATGGGTATTTCGCACAACTGCGAAAAATCTCAGATAGTCTGAATTCTCGACAAATCATTTTCAATTTTGAAAAGTTTAGATTAGATCAGAATTGGTTAGCTGGTTTTGGCATACGGGTGGGTACTGCGACCCCTTTCAACTCATTGAACAAATTTTGATGTTGTAACTAGAAACAGTGGTTACTCCTCAGGCCTCGTGCCTGTTTTTTCGGAAGGTCAAAATATTTTCGCTTTGCAATAAAATTAAAATAAATGGAATATTTCTGAACACATCCGAAAACCAAAAACTGTTTTTGAAAGGTATTGTAATGCTCTTTCAAATTTTAAATTTCTTAATTAAAATGTAATTTATTAGATAATACATTTTTTTTAAAGCAAACATGAAAACAGCTCATCTTACATTTTTTCTAACAAAAATTACTGATAACGAGAAAAATAAAAACACGGTCGTATTATTTTAGGCAAAAGTATTATAAATGTTATCGTCAACTCACTTTTTGTTATTCCATATAAAAATGATTAATAAAAAATTCCGAAATTTCCGTTTTTTTTTCAAATCGCGGTCGGAAACTTTGGTTTCATAAAGGTGTACATTTTAATTTATTTCTCGTAACTTTTAGATTTGAATATAAAGCGAGATGTTTTTAACATACCGTTTAGATCATATTTCTAAACGTCATAGTAAGGGAGACACAACGATTTCTGTAAGACCTATATGAGTTGTTCCAAGAGCGGAACAATTTAGCCCAGGGGGTTAAGTGGTTAACCTTGGTGTAACACCATCATTCAGAATTGAATCGTTACTTGAAATGGCTTGTGCCGTATTTACTGACTAGATCTGAATAGCCAGCTATATTTTCCACATCTTCTTCCCCTCCCCACTACCTTCAGCCTCACAATATACCAAAATTGGGGATGTCATAGTCGCACTGGCTCCAGATGGTTGGGAGCAGTTGGGACTCTTGTGTGATATTCAGATAACATAATTTATATTATAAGCAAGTAAAAACCTGTCAGAGTCACTTCATTCTCATCAAGGGTGGTGGACTTTTTATTGTAAAACACTTTTTTTACTGAAGAGTCGTTTTATTTACAAACACTTTTGAGCAACAATGAAATCAACACTTTTTAGAACTAATTTTGGCCCGGACCTCGCCTGTGCAATACGGGGTCTATACTCTAGGAAGGGGTTAATGCGAGAAAAGGAAATACTTGAGTATCACCCTTTTTATACTGCTAAAAACTATAAAAATACCGTCTTTCAGACTGTTAAAAATACGATAATCACAATACAAGTAGCAGATATCCACTGAGGTCACGTGCCCTAAGCTTTGGTCGGTAAAACTAGCTTCTATAAAATTCCTACAGAGGTCTCTAATATGCATACCCTTTTAATAAACTAAGAATAATTAAACCAATGGAATTAACTACAGTATTTATCTCATAGATGTCACTAACTATTCTTAACAGACCCCCGGGAAAGGGATTAATTTTAAATAAAATTAAAACGTTTCTAAATCTAACCCTAATGGTAAATTTATACATAATATTCAGACAGATTAACAAACAAAATATATGAAAATGAAAAATATAGAACTAATCTAAAAGCTAAATTATTCATTATTTATAATGTAGAGCACTACTTAAGTATTTAACATTTATCTTAACATTTACATTGACATTTAACATTTTCTACGTTTTTTTTTAAATCTACTAAATAAATGCTAATTCTGACATTATATAATTAAAGAATACTCCACATTATCAAAAAACAAAAAAAAAAAATTCATAGATCAAAATATCGTAGAATTGATAACCTGCACCTAAAATAAACTTAGTAATAAAATTGAACCTTTATAAATTATTCAACTAAAATAACATGCAAATAATAATTTCATAATAACGACTCTTAACAACACAAACACTCAAGTCTTGAAGTCCGAGATTAGTCATCTGCTTGATCCATCTTGAGACGCTGCACCGAGGACTTCCCATTTTCCTTGCATCATTGGGGGGGGGGGCATAATTATAGCTGACATAATGAATAGCTGGTCAAGGGTAGAGACCAAGGAGAGCATTACAAATCCCAAGATTGCCGTGTCGAGTCATTATGTTTCTTCCCTTTTGTAGTGACCTTTTTCATCTTCTTCTGGGAATTTCTTTCTTCTTTGGAGTTTTTATTTTTACTTTTATTTCGGAGATCTTCCTTCATCTTCTGGGGGCGAGGTCCGGGCTCGTTCTAGGTTGTCCTCCAGGGGTAGTTAACAGATTTTGGTTATGGGACGTACGAACGTCCCTTGTGATGTCCGGAGGGTTACCACCCTTACCACGCCATCAGGACCGGGATGAGAGGATAGAACGCGTGCCATCCGCCACATTGCAGGCGGCAGATTGTCTTCTTTTAAGATTACCAAGTCATCCTTCTGTAAAGATCTCTGATTGCTGCTGGTTTGCCATTTGTATCTTCTCTGAAGCTCACCTGGACCAAAAACACTGAATTAGTTCTATCATTTTTTGATATTGATCCAGTCGGTTGTACGGTATTTTCTGAACATCCAGTTCAGGGATAATAGAAGCGCTAGTGCCCATAAGGAAATGATTGGGAGTTTAAGGATTTAGGTCGTTTGGATCATTAGATAGCGGGGTCAAAGGTCTGGAATTCAAACAAGTCTCAATTTGACATATTATAGTGTACAATAATTCAAAGGTTAAAACTGAACGATCGGTGATCCTATATAAATGATATTTGGCAGATTTAACAGCAGCCTCCCACAACCCGCCCTGGTTAGGGGCTTGTGGAGGTATGAAACTCCAATCAATACCTATATTTGCTAAATATTTTTGAATCTTGTCACCATTTTCCTTCAAACTGTCATATAATTCCTTCAATCTATTACAAGTTCCCCTGAAATTAGTTGCATTATCAGAGTATATTCTCATTGGCTGACCTCTGCGAGCTATAAAACGTTTTAGACAATTTAAAAATCCATCACTAGACAAATCTGTTACCAGTTCTAGATGGACTGCCTTCGTGGCTAGACAAACAAAGATGCATAAATACACTTTAGTGATCGGAGCCCTTTTCTGGACCCCAGCCTTGATTGACAGCGGTCCGGAATAGTCGACACCGACTATGCTGAATGGTCGATTCGGATGGATCCGATCAGCTGGTAAATTGCCCATCAGCTGTTGGCCAATGACTGGGCGTAATCTAAAACATATAATACATTTATGTAATACTCGTTTAATTGTATTTTTTCCATAGATGGGCCAGAATTTCAATCTTATTTCAGCGAGTAAAGCCTGGGTTCCCGCATGTAAATTTATATAATGATAATGTCGTATTATTAATTCGGTCAATCTATGCCTTGCAGGTAATATTATTGGGTGTTTTTGCTGAAATGTTAAATGCCCTGAATGAGATAACCTGCCTCCTACGTATAACAAACCCTCGTGCAAAAACGGGTTAAGTGATTTTAAAGAGCTGTTTTTGTTTACATTTTTATTTTTTAATAAAGTTTCCCTTTCTAGAAAAAAGCAGTTATTTTGAGCCGATTCAATCAATCGTTTTAACGCTAATTCTAATTCTTCAGCCTTCAAATTACCAGTATGCTTAAATTGTGGTTTACTACAGTTATGTTTAAATCTAAGTAGGTAAGCAATTACACGCTTTAATTTAGTTAGAGACGAGAATTTTTCAAATATGTCCCAATCACTTGCGCTAGTTACCAACATAACGTTTCTTGCCCTTGCCTCAGGTGGGTTTAAGCACTCCATTTTGGGTATTGGCCAGCTGCTAGGTTCTTCAATCAGCCACCCTGGTCCATGCCACCAAGTGGTGGTGCTCAATAACTTCTCTGCCGGGGACCTCCTAGATAATATATCGGCGGCGTTGTCACTTGAGTTCACGTGACGCCAATCTTGATGTTTACTAAGTTCTTGTATCTCTGCTACTCGGTTAGCAACGAAGGTGTTCCAGCGGGCAGGCTGGCCTTTCAACCAGCACAAGGCGATAGTTGAATCACTCCAGTAGTAGGTGTCCGCTTCCCTGATATCCAATGCTTGCTTGACAGTCCTCATTAACTTGGCTAGTAATACTGCGCTACAAAGTTCTAGTTTTGGCAATGAAATGCATTTCAGTGGCGCTACCCTAGATTTGGAAGTGATTAATTGAGAATGTCTCTCACCATTTGGATCCATTGTTACGGCATAGATGCAAGCTCCATATGCTCTCTCTGAGGCGTCGCAAAATCCATGTATTTTGAGGCTATTATAGTCTCTGCACATTACGTTTCGATCGATTTTTAATTCGTTTAATTTGGATAAATCCTCTAAGTAATTCCTCCATGGTACTAGTATTTCATTAGGCAATGCTTCATCCCATGATGCTTTTGATTGCCATAAGTTTTGCATTATCAACTTTGCTACTACAATAATTGGGCCAAGCAGCCCTAATGGATCGAACGTAGATGCTATGCATGACAATATATTACGTTTGCTTGCAGTTTGGTTCGTTGGTTTTGTTATTTTATATGAGAAGCAATCCGAGGAGTTGTTCCAAATTAGTCCCAAGATTTTCTCATTGTTGGATTTGTCAGAGGTCGCTTTCTCAAAATTGCCTATTTCGGCAATTCCAGCTTGGCCCGCCTCGGATGACAAATCCTGCACATTCGACCTCCACTTTCGTAAGGTCATACCAGCAGATTGCAGCAAACTTATCAGCTGAAGCTTTAAGTTTTTACAAGATTGGATGTCATCGTCTCCCGTCAACAGGTCGTCCATATAGAAATCCTCCTATATGACCTGACTAGCCTTAGGAAATATATTTTGATTATCCATACCAATCTGACGCAGACACCTTGTAGCCAGGAAAGATGAAGGTCCCAAACCATAGGTGACAGTCTTCAGCTGGTAATGACGCAGCTCATCTTCCGGCTCCTCCCGCCATACTATTTTCTGCAGCTTGCGGTCGGTTGCACTCAAATTTATCTGTCGATACATCTTTTCAATATCCGCCGTGATAACGTAGCGATGTTTCCTGAAACGTAATAGTTGTGTGTATAAGTCTCTTTGAATGACTGGTCCTACCATCAAGGCATCATTCAACGATATTCCACTTGAAGTTTTCGCCGACCCATCGAAAACAACCCTTAGTTTGGTCGTCGTGCTAGACTCCTTCCGGACGGCATGATGAGGTAAAAAATAAGAGTTAAGGTCTCCTTCTAGCTTATCACATTCCTCCATGTGACCTAGTTCCTTATACTCTTTCATAAATTGAACATATTGTGATTTCAACTCCTTATCGGAAGACAATTTTCTCTCCAAGTTTTTAAATCTTTTCTCCGCCATGGCCAACGAATTTCCCAATTGATTGATACATGGGCGGGTAGGTAGAGTCACCAAGAATCTACCCCTTTCATCTCTAGTATGGGTTGCCAGGAAGCTAGCTTCACAGGCCTTTTCCTCATGATTTTGAAATTTGGATGTACCTATTTCCTCTATTTTCCAAAATTTTTCCATTTGATTGCTTATTTTATTCAAGGACAAATTACAAGTTTCTAATACTGGCTTTTTCCTGTGGTTCGTAGCGGTGGGTCTAGATATAATCCATCATAGCTGAGTGCGTTGTAACGTGGGTCCGGCATCCAATTTTATCCTATCATTTGTCAGGATGCTCCAGAATTCCTCCGCCCCGAGTAGTATGTCAATAGGAGCCGCGATGTTAAACTTAGAATCGGCTAGTTCCAACCCTGCAGGTAGCCTGAACTCGCTCCTAGGTATATTGGTTTGTGGTATGTTTGAGGTTATGTCCTGTAAAATTAAGCAAGAAATGTTTTTTTTATAATTCGATTTCAAAGAATTCAATTTTACACACACTCTATTTTTATATGGGTAACATTATTGTGAATTCCTGACACTGGCTTGTTTATTTTTTCAAATTCCAAATTCAATCCTTCGGCGAAATCTTTCCGGATAAAGTTGGACTGTGATCCCGAATCCAGCAGGACTCGGGCTTTATGTATCCTGTTATCCACCCCAGCAATGCCAACCATTGCCGTGGAAAACAATACTATTTTTTCGGCTCTGCCTATTGCAGAGTGATTGTTGACGGACACATCTCCAGCATCCGTCTTCATGTTTGAGGATTCCGCCTCAAACTCCTTTTTATGTAACAGCGTATTATGCCTTTCACTGTTACACAATCTGCATTTAAAAGTTATCTTGCAATCATCAGCTAGATGGCCCGGTTTTAAACATTTAAAGCATGCTTGGCGCTCTTTTATTGCATTATCTCGACCCTGTACCTTTAAATTTAAGAATTTTTTACAATAATATACTAAGTGATCCTTATCGCAAAAAATACATTTTCCGTTTTTTACTGTTAAAAATGCTACATATTCCCTTTTTGGGTTATTAAATCCTATCTGACGTTTAATCCCAACAGAAGACCTTTTCTCTGTCGTTTGCATCAATTCTAAAGTTTGTGCTCGTAACGATAAACATTTTAGAAATTCCTTTAGAGTAGGTAGTTTTCCCTCAATGGGCGATTGCTCCCAAAATTTTCTCGTATTGGAATCTAATTTATTTGAAATCACGTAAATTATTATCGCGTCCCACTGCTCTACTGGAACTGCAAGGTTTTGTAAGGCTTTCAGATTGACGTTGGTAGCGTCGATTAATCCTCGTAATCTGACCTGATCTTCCATCTTCATGTCTTTTAACTGAAACAATGTTTGGATATGTTTGTGTACCGCAGTTCTGAGATTAGTAAAGCGTTCATGCAACAATTCCCAAGACGTTTGATAACTTAATTCTGATATTTCCAAATTAGCTATTATCCTGGCTGCGTCACCCTTAAACACGATTGCAAATAATAATATTTTTGAATGTTATTCAGTGACTGGTTATTGTGAACTAATGCTTTGAAAGTTTCTACAAAGTTATTCCATGTCCTTGGATCACCGTGAAATTCCTGAAGCTTTAAATTGGGTAATTTAATGTCACACTTAGTTTCCACCGAGTCTATCGCCCCTCTGGCCGTTGCCAGGATCGTAAAAAACTGGTTCTCGAAGGTTTCACGCTGAATTTCGTTCTCCTCTACATTTGAGTCGTCGATGCCTTCTATTCGGCATTGGATTATTTCGAATTCGTCTAATAAATCTTTAATTTTTTTCGTACCTCAACTTAATCTCGTTAGCTGACAACGTATTTATAACCTGACTAAATCTTGTTAATTTCCCCTTTAAAACCGACCGTTTATTGATCTCAAATTCTTATCTGCCGCGACAATAATTCCAAAAACAAGAGATTAAAAAACAAACTATATCGTAGTTTATAAGTAATGGCGACAATACTAAATAAAAAACAAACAAAAATACGATCGTTACCTCGTTGTTCAGAGAAAACGATAGAATAAATATATAGTAATGCTATGCGCTGGCGACAATTCCAATAGAAACATCAAGAACGTATATACTCCGATTTGCTTCACTGCTATTGCTTTTTACTTGCAACGGGATTAAAAAATGACATATGCGATATGATGACAGTTTTGCCGGTCGATGTTTAAAAGATTCAAATAATAATTCAACCTGTTCAATGGTTTTTCATTACTTGCAAGTTGGGACTACAACCGTGATTTATTTTAATTATACTATGACTTGCATTTTTGATTGTATTGAATATGGGTGATAACAATAAACAAACTGATTCTAGAAACTAATTATTGAGATTGTTCTTTAGGATTTAGAATCAGGAAATGGTAGGTCATAAGAATTATGGACACTTAGCTCTGTTTCTTGTTGACTGGATCGCTCTGGATTGTTCTTCGTGGTTGTTCTTTTTTTTGTTCTTTTTTGGCCGCTGGTTTTTTTTAATATTTGTTGTTATTTTATCCAATTTTGTGTCCGGTTAGAAGGACCATGTCAGAGTCACTTCATTCTCATCAAGGGTGGTGGACTTTTTATTGTATAACACTTTTTTTTACTGAAGAGTCGTTTTATTTACAAACACTTTTGAGCAACAATGAAATCAACACTTTTTAGAACTAATTTTGGCCCGGACCTCGCCTGTGCAATACGGGGTCTATACTCTAGGTAGGGGTTAATGCGAGAAAAGGAAATACTTGAGTATCACCCTTTTTATACTGCTAAAAACTATAAAAATACCGTCTTTCAGACTGTTAAAAATACGATAATCACAATACAAGTAGCAGATATCCACTGAGGTCACGTGCCCTAAGCTTTGGTCGGTAACACTAGCTTTTATAAAATTCCTACAGAGGTCTCTAATATGCATACTTTTTTAATAAACTAAGAATAATTAAACCAATGGAATTAACTACAGTATTTATCTCATAGATGTCACTAACTATTCTTAACAAAACCTTTAGTGGTTTTTTGCTTAGCCGAATGCACGTATAAGTATGTCTATTTTGTTATTACCGCATGCTCCTTCGGGGAGTCGGGATTGTTGTTAGTAAAAATATTTGTATAAATATCAGATTTTCACTTAAGACGCCTGCAGATATATGAATGTCGACTTTGGTTGTACGGCCGTTTTATCTTCTTTGCATACTTATTTGAAGAAATAATATTCTATGGGATCAACTGTTGGGGGCATCAACTGTTAGGGGGCCAATTGTAGCCGGATCAAATGTCATTGAACTGAATTTGAAATTCTGAATTTTGAATTGAATTGTCATTTATAAATAAAAATGAAACTCTGAAATGTACGTATGCGCATAACTTCCGAACGACTGCACCAAATTGGATAATTATTTTTTTGTGTTCGTTATTGTGAAGACAAGGTTTGTTTAAAACTACTGGTGAGCTCTGGCATTATGAAATTTGGGTTAAAAAATTGTAGTAGGTGGCACGCAGGCTGTTTAAAAACTTAATGTACATTGTACAAGGACTGAATGTATGGAATGCGGGAGGGGGGAGGGGGAATCTAAGAGGGGGAGGAGAACTTAGGAGGGTGCTTCACGGGACGGGGGGAAGGGGGAGTGGAGTGGGGAGAAGGAAGGTGGAGGAGGCGGAGTGGGAACGCAAGAGGAGAAGGGGACGCAGGAGAGGAAGGGGAGGCGGAAGGGGAGCGGGACGAATGGGAAAGGACACGCAGGGAGAAATAATTTCTTTACTAAATGGCATAGCAACGCATGCCGGGTACCAGCTAGTTTATAATAAAATTGGTATAACTGAGATTTGTAATTATAATCAGTGACTTATGTACATCTAAGACTTATAGCGAATGGCTTATATCTATGACTTATAGTTAGTGACTTATGACTAAGACTTATAATAGTTCACTTAAAACTAGTAATACATGTACAATGCATTTGATCAATAACCGTGATGTTGCGATAAATTATAAAAAATATACAGGACCATACTTACCTGGCAAGCCACTTTTGAGATTAACACTGTTTATTGTTAACTAGCTGATTCCTGGCATGCGTTGCTATGCCCTTTAATAAGAAATTGTTTCTCTCTGCGTGTCCTTTCCCATTCATCCCGTTCTCCTTCCTCTACCGCGTCCCACTCCGCCTCCTCCACCTTCTCTCTCCCCACTCCATTCCACCCTTCCTCCCTCCCGCGAACCCCCTACCCGAGTTCCCCACCCCCCTGCCGCATGCCGTACATTCAGTCCCGGTACATTCAGTTTTCAAACAGCTTGCGTGTCACCTATTGATTTTTTACACAAATTTCATAATGCCATAGCTCACCAATAGTTTTATACAAACCTTGTCCTGACAATAACGAACACAACAATAAAAGAATTATCCAATTTGGTGCAGTCGTTCGGAAGTTATGCGCGTACATACATTTCGGCGATTCATTTTTATTTATATAGATAGATTAGAGAAATTTAGATCCAATTTGCACGCACAGGCCATAAATGGGAACAATGAGAACACGTGTTATTGGAAACACTAATATTTTATCCCGGTAAATCTTATCTATAATATAAAAATGAATCGCTAAATTTGTTGGTAAGCGCAAATCTCGAGAGCGGCTGAACCGATTTCGCTAATTCATTTTTAAGAATATTCCTTGAAGTTCGAGGATCGTTCTTACGGAGAGAAAAATTACGAAAATTTCGCAGAAAATTGGATAATTTCAGAAAACCCGCACGTTTGACAGTTCGCGTGTTTGAGAATGACATTTTGCAAAACAATGCTATTGTTAAATAACATTCTATTTTTGAAAATCTTTAAGTTGATAAATTTATTTAAAGTAGGTACTCCTCTAATAGTTTGAATCGAATCAAGAATTTTAGATATTTTAAATAGGTACCTATGCTAGGTAACAAATTTAATATACATGAAAAATGAAAAATTGAATAAAAATTGTAAAAGGTGGCACGCGGACTGTTTAAAAACTGAATGTACAGGGATTGAATATATGGAACGAGGGAGGAGGATTGGCGGGACGAGGGAGCTAGAAAGGGAAGAAGCAAGGCGGGGAAGGTGGAAGGGGAAAGCGGGAGGGGAATGGGAGGGGAACTCGAAAGGGTGGTTAGCAGTACGGAGGAAGGGGGGGGGAGTGGAGTGGGGAGATGGAAGGTTGAGGTGAAGGAGTGGGAACGCGAGAGGGAAAGAGGATGCAGGAGAAGAAGGGGAGGCGGAAGGGGAACGGGACGAATGGGAAAGGACACTCAACAGAAACATTTTTTTATTAAATGGCATAGCAACGCATGCCAAGACCAGCTAGTATTTTAATAATGATGTATAATACGTTATTTAAACACTGGAGCACAGCGCACTTTAAAACATTTTTCTCAGTTTACTCGAGATTTTCAGAAGATTATTTTATAAAATTTTCGCCAAAATTAAAAAAATCATACCTTCGAATTTAAAAATTGGAGATATAAAAACCTATTATAGTGCTATATACATATCCAATGAATTAACCAGTATTATGGTAGATGTAGACTTGTAAGGTGCGACGTGACGTGATGTTCTCTGCCGTGATGGCTGATGGCTAGCGTTTACATCTTTAAGTTGTCCTCTGACGCCTTATTATGACGATATTTTAATTTAAATCAATACGGTCGTAGTTCTCGGGGAGTTCACACGTTCCCAATGTTTTCTCACGAATCATCCGGTTATGATTCAGATTTTGAAGAAGATATTCAATTTATGGTACTTTTCGTATCATAAATCGCTTTATGTTGTCGTACTATTTCGATCAGGTCGTCCATAAAGATATATTCAATTAAATTTTATATCGATACGAGTGGTAGCGTATGTATGGATACTGTTTTCATAATGTAATGATACTGTTTTAATTTTTTAAAATCCAAATGTCATACGATTTCCGGACACAAGAAATAAAAAGTGGCCCGCGCGTCAATACACAAGCACGTGGTACATACACACTAGCAGAGACGAGGCCGTCCCCGCGGACTCCAGTTACTAATATCTACAGCCTGTATGTCGGACGAATATCTACAGCTCATATGTTGAACTAATATCTACGAACTTCAGAGTGTTGACTAATATCTACAGAGCATAGGTTGGACTAATCAGCTAAATGTGTCCAATAGTCCGATATCAGGGATTTTTACATACATACTTACATAAATTAAGTTTTTTAAACTGCATACGCAATATTACGTTATTCCAATATGCTATACATAATTGCAAATCCAACCTCTGCCAGTACTGTAGATATTCGTCAACACTTTGGTTCTCATAGATATTAGTCAACAGTTTGAGCTGTAGATATTCGTCAACACTTTGATTCTTATACATATTAGTTCGATTTTTTCAGTTTTTGGAATTCCTGTAGATATTAGTAGACACGCCTCCGAGACGAGGCCGTCCCGCGCCCCTCACCTTCACCCCTCTGTTGAAAATCGAGATAGCTTCTGTCGAGTCACGTCAGACCGCATCATGCCACAACGGAACTTACAAATGTAATCGCCTCCATACTAAATGTATGAAACCGACACCGCTGTAAGGCGTCACGTCACGTCGCACCATGGGCGCCCGCAGGGGGGGGCAAGGGGGGGGGGCGCTTGCCCCCCCCCCTGGATTGATTGAAAATAGTCAAATAGTGTCAGGTATGCCGTGGGTGGTTTGTATATTTATGGGTATGCCTTACTAGTTTTGCTAACATTACCAGCAACAACATGTACGGTGGAGCGAATTCATGTATCGTTCAGCAAACATAAAACGTAAAAACATGACTTAGATCTACAATGTCAGATGAACGTCTATCTGGATTGTGCATATTAGGGGCGTTTAACCAGCCAGCGGCGGAAAATCCACATTTCGTCGAAAGATGTTCTTACGATCGTACAGGGCGGTTCCAAGGAGAAAGATTAATTATTCTCCGTACCAGCTTTTTAAAATTATAACTCAAATTTGCTTTAATTTATACCTTCATCCAAAAATGATAAAACTATTAAAATTATGTCCCTTTTGTAATTATTTTTTGATCATAAGTATTTATCATTTTTAAATAATGTCTAAGCAAAATAAGAATGCAAAATAAATCTGAAATATATTAGTTCGTAAGTGCGCAAATAAATACACAAACGGACCAATTTTCGTCAAGAAACACATGGACGTATATTAATGATTTTATTTACTTAAACTAAAATTAAAATTCTGAAAGATTCGTTTACCAGATAATGTATTGATTTATTTTACTGCATGATTTATATGATTTGAAATGGGTGTTGTATAATACAAAATCTTTTTTGAAAATTTAACAAATCTGCCAAAGACCTATGGTGAAACCTTATTATCCTAAAAATAAACAATTTTTCCCAAAATTTAAAAGATACGTTTAACAGATAAAAGAACATTCTTTCGAAATCAATATATATTTTTGTGGATAAGAGTTAGAGAACTTAGATTTGGAATTGAGATCGAAATACCCAACCAAACTGAAAAATTATTTTTGTAATCAAAAGGTAAAAAAAATGTCTAAAATCTGATTTAAAAATGACATATTTCTCGTTTTCTCTGGTTATACCCTCTTAAGCGTACACAGAGACAAAGTGAACTGAAACAAAAAAAAACTTTATGGACAAAATTGTAGATATTTTTGATAGCGATAACAGACGACTCTAATTCTTAATTGAAGAATAAATTTTATTTTATATTCATACATTGTGTCAATATTTTTTGTTATATTCATACATTGTGTTAATAAAAAAAATGTTGCTACAGTATGCCCTTCATTACTATAGTGTCCTGTCCGTTCGTTCACCATACAAATATGCTACAGTAAAATAAAACTACATTAAAACATTACAAAAAATATTTTGCCCCCCCCTAGAAAATTTTCTGCGGGCGCCCATGCGTCGCACCTTACAAGTCTAAATCTACCATTACACCGTTTATCTTATATTTATAGGATTTATAAAAAAAAAAGTTATGTTTATAACCATTCGAATCTTGCGTGTTTGTTAGAGGTACTTATTCGAGTCAAAATAGAATATTTTCGTTTTCTGTATATTGTCTGTGGTATACTTGATAATGAAAGGTGGATATCTATGGAAAAGCGGCTTAACTTTAACCGTCAACAGCTGATCAGAAATTCTGCGTGAAAAAAAATTTAACATCGTTATAAAATCGTCTACGAAGTTCGTATTTGCGACGGGTAATCCTACTAATATTATAAAGGCGAAAGTTTGTATGGATGTATGTTTGTTACTCTTTCACGCGAAAACTACTGAATGGATTTTAATGAAACTTTGCAATAATATAGCTCATACATCAGAATAGGCTATAGGCTATAGCTTAGAGCTCTGGCATTATGAAATTTATTTACAAAAATTGCTTTAGGTGGCACGCGAGCTGTTTGAAAAATGAATGTAGCGGGTATGGTGGGGAGGGGGAGGGGGGGAGGGTGGATTGGGGAGGGTGCTTGGGGAGGGTGAGGGGGAGGGGGGAGAGGGGTGACAGAGGGCGGGGGAGAGGAGGAGGGGGGGGATTGGAGTGGGGATAGGGAAGGTGGAGGAGGCGCTGTGGGTACCCCCTAATACTATGCGAGCGAAGCCGGGGGCAAAAGCTAGTATGGTCATAATTCATAATAGATAAAGCATTTCAATAGCTTCGTTTTAAGTTCAAAATAACAAACGTATTAGCTACAAATATTTTTTAAAAAATTGGTCGAATCAAGAGATAATTGCCTTTTTTATCCCAAAAGCAATCGGAGTCATTTATAGTGGCGCCAATATATGGCAAAAATCTCTCCAGTGGTTAATAGGTGTGTTTGGGAAAGCAAAAACCAAATTTTAATAGTACGAGGCTTTGATTCTTCTTCTTGGTGTGCCCAATCAGGGTATCTAGCATGGTCGATCGATATAAGTTTTATCGAAAATGTCGGTAACTTGTCATCGCTCCCGAGCACAACTAAAGGCCGTTAATGAACAAACAACAGTTTACAACGACTAAGGGTTCCTAATTTATATGACGTGAACTGTTATTTCTTCGTTAGCGGCCTGCAGTCGTTCTCGGGAGCAACGACAAGTTACCGACATTTTCGATAACACCTATATCGATCGACCATGCTAGGTACCCAGGTCCCCCCGACGCTTGGCGATCACTCTGGAAAATGTCTCTCTTTCTGGCGCTGCCCGGAATATCTCCTCCACACTTCACTTCTAAGGCTTTGATTAGAAAATTTATTTTCCTAAGCAGGTATTTCACCATTCTTCTCATAGATCAGCGGTTTTCAACCTGTGGTACGCGTACCGCTTGGGGTACGCGAAGCAAAAATTGGGGAAAGGTACTAGGTACGCAGCGTAGGTTTTAAAACTCAACGTTTTTAGTTGGTTTGGCAGCCTACCGCGTAAATAAAAAGATGTGTAACAAAATTTGTTCAATTTTGCCTGCAAAATCGCTGGTTAATAAACAAAAATTTTAACAAAACAAAAAAACGACTTCAAAAAATGCACTAAAAAGTAAAAAAAATAATTTCGTATTCTTCTACAACTTCATAATCAACTTACTTTTTCTAATCATCAATATGTAGGTACGATTGTTACTTTTGGAGCCGGTGTCAGTCAAGGTAGGTTTGTAACTACATACATAGTTATAGGTGAGATGTGCTTGTGTCGCACAAGCGACTGGCTGACACCGACTCCAAAAATAACAATCTTACCTACATATTGATGATTAGAAAAAGTAAGTTGATTATGAAGTTGTTGAAGAATACGAAATTATTTTTTTACTTTTTAGTGCATTTTTTGAAGTTGTTTTTTTGTTTTGTTAAAATTTTTGTTTATTTTTTGATTTTTAGTGAATCTGAAGTACACTAACTAATTTGTCTGAATATGGGTAAACCCACTAAACGTGCTGCTCATATGAGACAGACATAATTTGACCATAACGACGTTAGGGTCAAACTAAGAGATTCGGCCGAGTTTCGTTAATTTGTCATGGATCCGATAATCAAAATCTGACCAAACTCAAATCAAATTACCCTTGAAGTACATACTTTCCAATAAAAAAAGAATCATCGAAATCGGTTTGCGTGATATTGAGTTATTCGTCCATTTGTCGCGCACATACTTAATGCAAATTTAAGACTTATATGGTTTTCTCATAAATGCCATTATTGGAACTGGACCAAATTAAAATGGGACCACATGGGAAGCACCAGCTTTCAAATAAAAAAAGAATCATCAATATCGGTTCACCCAGTCAAAAGTTCTGAGGTAACAAACATAAAAAAAAAAAAAAAAAAATACCGTCGAATTGAGAACCTCCTCCTTTTTGAAGTCGTTTAAAAATACATGAAGTCGTGTTACACTCTGGGTAAAATTGCGTTAATTATATTTTTGTTACTTGATTGCTAAATTCTTTTAATTCGCCTGTCTCGACACAGGTATATCCTAGTGAGGCAGGCATAAAAAAAGTTTTTATTTTATTTTTATAATACGTAACAAACATAATTAACTAATTTGATTCCCGGTTAGTGGAGAATTATTCTCCAAATCTAACTGGGGTATTTAGTCTATTTTTTTTCATTACTATAAATTTTTTTAATGCTCTCCCATAATAAGCAAATGCTTTTGTGTATGGGAGGAGGTATTGTTTGCTTAGTTATTTTTTTAATTATTTTTTTTTAATGGTTGTTTTTATTTCGAAGTTTTTTTTTTAAATTTATTTTATACAAAGAATAAGAGATATTTTTTATTATTTTTTTATTTATTTTATTATATTTATTTCTGTAATGTAAATATACTTTTTATAGATAAATAATTAATAACAAGAGCTTTTAAAAATTTGATTTTTTTTACGTTAATTCCACACATGCGGCCTTTGGCGATGCTGGGTGGAGGGTTTTTTAAAGTAAATGAATGACATAAGCGTTCTGGGAAGGAAACAAGTATGAGGGGTGAGTAGGAATCTGGGGTTCAGTGTATCCAGGTCATCTGCCGCCAAGATTTAGATAAACCTCATCCCCATGAACCCGGGAACCCTTGATAAGTCACCAAACGTAGCGAACCACTTGAGCGGATCAACTGGCCGTCATGAATTTGTGACCCATCTATTATAGAAGTCTAAATATACTTTAACCCTTTTCACTAAGAAATCGATTTACTAATTTGACGAATACACCCTTATGCGGTCCGGTAGTTGAATTATGAGATTACAATACGACCAATACAATACCTACAATCTCTTCTAGAGAGATCAGTGTCCGAGTGTATGTATCTTCTTACTGGTTTTGAATTTCCTCACAACAAACAACCTTGAGACTGATATATGACGTCATAATACGTATCATGAAACCAAATAAGTCATGCAAAAAACAGAAACACGTGCATTAATAATAATATTTGGATGATTTATATAGCGCCGTTTTCGTGAAAAATCACCTCAAGGGCGCATTGGCTATAAAAAGCTCAAAATATTTTATTCTAAGCTCAAAACTAACCTAACTTGACCTAATCTAACGTTACATAACGTAACCTAACCTAATATAAACTAACCTAACCTAACCATCAGGTAAGAAGAGAAGAATCGGCAACCTTCATTGGATAACCAACACCTCCGCCATAGGTCACCCCAAGTGGTTCGCTATGTTTGGTAATTTAGCAGGAGTGCCCGGGTTCATGGGGTGAGGTTTGTCTAGGTCTTGGAGGCGGATGGCAAGGAAACACTGAACACCAGATTCCTACCCACCCCTTAAACCCTTTTCCTTCCCAGAACTCTCCCCTGCTTTCTTTCCTTAAAAAAACTCTCCATACAACATCCCCAAAGACCACATAAGATGTGTGGAGTTCATGTAAAACAAACAAGTGACTCGAAACTCAGAATCAGGTCTTGGCAAAAACTCCTCGCTTCAGTCACATTTATACATCGTCTGACACATATTCAAGTATTCACTTGATCATGCCATGTCTTCCTCAAAATGGCCTGACTCAAGTATCTGATTCATTTAATCGTGCCATGTCTTTCTCGAGCGCCCCGACTTCTTCTACCATTCAAATTTGCGTCATATATTCTTCTTGCACTACTTTCAAAGTCCATTCGCTCTACGTGCCCAAAGCATCTGAGGGTCCCTTTCTTAATCTTGAATTAATAATTTTTGGATAACATTGGTTGAGTATTTTTTTTTAACTCAAACACAAAGTTAAGATTTGTATGAAACGGGCCGCGCAAACAGTCTTTTGCGATTCTGAAAATATTCAAGTATTTGCGATCCTTTACTGCTAATATTTATATTTATACCGGTCCCGATCCTCATCACGATGGCTCCAGGACGATCGGCCTACGTCCCAGATCAAACACTAAAAAATGAGTCGGTGCTATTAATTGCTACTTGATTTATATTTGCAGATCACATGTTTTTGATTTTTACTATTTGATGGCTGCTTAGTATATAATTAACTTTCTCACAAATTAACCTATCCAAAATTCTACCTACAAAACTGCTTATTACGAGAAAATTAACTCATACTGATGGCTTTATTCTGTTCTATTTTAGACATCTGCTCTTATTGTTTTTATACTCGGTTGAGGTAAATTGAATTATTCTTCTCAACCTTATAACATCATCTCTATAACATAACCTAACATATCTTACTTAATTATGTGCCTGATGTGACTATCGTTTATATTCTTATATATGTATGTACCTACATTACCTATTTGTTGTGCACAATAATACTAAACCATAAATCATCCTTATAGCTTAACCTAATGAATTTATACATTATTATTATGTCCACATGAACATAATCTATATAAGTACTTACCACTGTTCTATCAGGCATAATAGTGATACTAAACCAATAGCATACCTATGTACTATTGAGTACTTAGGTACTCAACTTGTAATATAAAATCACGCACTGCACCTTCAGATTTTAAATTTATGCGGCGTCTAGGTACCTACATTTCGATTATAATATGTGGGTGGATATACGTTTATTTACATGTGTACGCATGTGTATGCGTGTATATATTTTAAACACGATTTCAAAGTCAACCAACATGATATATGCCATTTTTACTCTATAATTGCTTTGTCTGTAGCTAACAATGCACATAATCAAAATTTTTATCACTATACTTCCTCCATTGTGTCTTTATACCAACGATGTCACTTAAACGTGTAGATACTATAGAATTAATTATATAAGTACCTCATAAATAATTTGCCGATTCCAGCTTTATCTCTTGTTAACTTAAAACTATAATAGATCATCGCGCACAGCTTGAATTTTCTATCTTTTTTTTTATTATTTATTATTATATATTATTATTCGCTTGTAGCCATAATCTATTTACTTAACTGTTAATTATTTTCTGTACACAATGGAGACACAAAGCTTATGTTAATGTATCTACTTTTCTAAATACTTATGCACTATAATAACACCGCGCATAATACTCGCAGACTTCAAACTTGGCGTCTTGGTACCTACATTTCGTTTATATTATGATATTTATTTTATTTATTTATTTCAAAACATACGGCACAACATGTGCCATTGACATAATTATGTTTATATATATTATAATACAATAACATAAGAAAGTGACATATAAATGTAAAGTTAAATATAAAAACAAAAGGTAAAAAAAGAAGTTAAAGTAATGAGTAGTAAATAGAATTATGATGCATAAAATGAAAGTATAAAGTAAAAGTGTAAACTATAAAATATAAAGTATAATGTAAAAGTAAAAGGTTAAGATAAAAAGTTGAAAGGCAGGAAATAATATAGACTATAAGTTACCTTTGTAAATAATATAAAGTACAAAAGTTATGAATATAAAAAAAAGTATGACAAGTAAACAGTAAGAAATGCTCTTAGAAGCCAAATATTGAAGATAACCAAAAATTTAAAAAATATATGTAATAAATAAAAGCAATACATTCAATATGGAGACATACAATATGGAGATATACATTCATATATTGATGTTATAATAATATTATATGTTAATAAAAATCTATCTTTCTACTGTGTTTTACATACTTTAACAGTTTTTATTGATACATTAGTATTTGGTTTGCCTTTTCTGCTCTGACTACTTTCTTGTTTTAAAGTTTTACAAATATACCTATACAATTATATATTTTTTAAACATATTGTTACCTTCAATTAACTTCATAGATGCCTTTATAATTTGTATTTGCTTTAAACATTTTATTTGGGTATGTGATGTATTGAACATTGCTCGTAATATACACCTATATATATGTTAAACATAATGCCACCTTTAATTAACTTGATAGACGTATTTGACATTATTTGTAATTTGTTATTACTTCAAACAATGCATGTATGTACCTACCTAGGTAATGTATTGAACATTGAGCATAATCATAATATGTACTTATATGTCTCCATATTCTTAAAATATTATCACAAAGTTTATATCACTCGACATAAAATCCCACCAGTTACTCACAATGCACGCATACGAATTATTCACTTACCTATGTACTTTTAGACTTAATTACATACTTTATAAATATTTTGTTATTACTAGCTATATTTTTTGTCAACTTACAACCACACAAATAAGATCATCGCGCACTGCTTGCATTTTGTATTTGTATTTTTATTTCTTTAATTCTTTTTTATTTAACCTTCCGTTGAATATTATCATTTTATACAATATATGTACAAATTATTTTTTATTTATTATTATTTCTTTGTTCTTATATCATTTTTACCAAATTATCTTTTTGATACTGTTTATAATCATCTGCCTGTTTTTAATATGGATTGTATAATTAGTCGAATAACTAACCTATTCATTTTCCATAACATTGCGCCCATCCCCCACTCCCCTGTCATTCCCCCCTTTATCATAAAATGCTCCTCCTCCGTACTTGCTGCTCGCCTTTTGACCACACTGTTTTATCTATGTAATATCGCACATGTCATTCATAAAACTCTTTATTTTATCTCATCTTTTCCAATACAATTTACGAATCTCCTACATAATTATCAATGATTAATATTTTGTATCAAAACTGGAGAGGACTACGTACTAAAACTGAAATATTTTACAATAATATTTTATTGAATGACGAGTGTTGCATATTCGGTATTTCTGAATCGTGGCTTATCAATTTTATTTTTGATACGGAGCTAGCACCATCAGAATTTTATATCGTTTTTAGGCGGGACAGATCAAATAGCACTACAATGAATAGCACCAACAACCAAGAAGATTCTCGTCGGGGCGGTGGAGTAACGATCATAACACATAACAACTTTAACGCTTACCCTCGTGAAGACTTGGTCTGCAACGCTGAATGCATTTGGGTCACTATTCCTCCCTCTAACTATACCTCCAAACGTACTATCCATGTGGCTTGTGTATATCTCCCGCAAGGTCAAGGGTACGAAACCGCTCTCAGTTCATTCCTTTACTTGCTTGCTAATGTAAAAGATCAACATCCCGATGACATTCTACTTGTGCTTGGAGACTTTAATATGCCCTCCATATTATGGGAAATGCATGATTCACATTTAACACCGGGAAACTTAAATACAATTAGTTCCTCACTTACTGACACAATTTATTACTCCGAATTAAAACAATATAATCACATAAAAATTCTAATAACCGAATCCTAGATTTAGTCATCTGTAGTGTGGAATGGCATGTGTCTCGTGCATGCAATGGGTCTCTTGTCAGTGAAGACTCACACCACCCATCGATTCAAATTATATTACAAATTGACACACTCCCAATTATCAACGCTCCTCCTAAAGTAGTATGCCTATTTGAAAAAGCTAACTATGAACTAATCAACCGTCATTTATCGACGATAGACTGGTCATTTACTCAGAAAAATGCGGACGTTGACGAAATAGTTGATTCCTTTTATAACATATTAAACAAAACCATCAACCAATTTGTCCCTAAACGCAACGTCAAAAAAAAATAATTTTCCAAACTGGTATTCAGCTCCTCTAATCAAAATCATTAAAGAAAAACAAAAACTTCATAAGAAATGGAAATCCTATAATAATCCGTTAAGAGTTCCAGTACACGTTGGTCCAACGCGCTCGGCCAGCGCGCTGGGACAACGTGTACAGGGCTATTTTGTGTGTTTTTGGCGCTTGCGGCCAACGCTCGCCGACGAGCCGATGGGTGTCGGTTTTTCGTGCACAAATCAAAGGAATTTGTCGCAAGCCACAAACAGCGTTCAGACGTTGGCCGAGCGCTCAGTTCATAAATACGCGTCGGCCGGAGCGGACGCTGTTTGCCGCGCTTAATTGTTCCAACGATCGTTTCACGAACATGGCGTCTTGGAGTATTGATGAAATGTTTAGGCTAATTGATTATTATCACAATAATAATAATATTTAGTTGTGATTTCAGAGTAATGATAATCACACTAATATAATAATGAGGAATGATTTGTATTTTTGTAGTTTGTAATGAATAAACTCAAAACTTATTACGTTACAAAAGATAAAGAATAGACCCCCTTATTCCTGTTGCGAGGAGCTAGTGAATTGACCCCAGTGCACTAACTCGCCGCACCGCCCCTCTCCGCCCCTCTCTCCGCACGCGCAGTCCGTGGCCCGAGGCCGAACGGCACCCGGCAGCCATTCCCCCGCTGCTCTCGGGCTTGGCAACAGAGTCCACAGACACAGCTCCGCGGCGCTGTGTCGAGAACCTAAAAACTCGTAATGTTTTCTATAATGTGTATTGTGCACGAGAAGGCTTCAGCCCACAGTAGCCTGTCTGACGACTACCTCATATCCTGCTTTGTGAGTAAAATGAATCTTGTCTCCTCTTGTGTGCTCCATGTTACATCCCGCGTTTAAATTCACTAATACGTGTGGAGAGTTGAGAGAAGTTCCCCGCCATGTTAGGATACTAAGTGCTAGCAAGTACCCATGTGTAGTTTGCCGAGGCTGGCAATTGTAAAACCCTGTCTTTCTAAATGAATAAACCCTTTACGTGCAAAACTGTGTTCTGATTGAGGAAAGAGACCTGGAGATTGTGAGGAAAGGAGGAGAAGGAGATATTCACAAGCGAACCACAACACTCGCCTTGGTTTTAAGAGGAACCTTGCTCGCGCCGGCTCTGAGCTAGTTCTGTTGGCCTATGTATTGCGTGTCCTTTCCAGGTTTTGGTTTGGCAAATGGCCGTATATGCGGCAATGCCAACAAACTACTGGATCGATTTCAAAAATATCAATATTCAAAATAATAATTCATATCAATATTGAAGGGTTATTTAAACCTCCTGAAATATTATTGGACTGTTCTTTTTTTACATGAGCTTCACACAGGAGGCCCTGAGAAAAATAATTTCCCCCAGGTCCTATGCCATTTTTGGGGATGCTGTTTGGAGGGTTTTTAAGGAAAGGAAGGAGAGGAGAGTTGTGGGGAGGAAAATGGTTTAAGTCGGACACATAATGATAATTCATATCAATATTGATGGGTTATTTAAACCTCTTGAAATATTATTGGACTGTTCTATGTGGTAATCTGTAAGTATACCTACCAAAAAAAAATTCAGTGTAATGATGCTTGGAGTAGAATAGCAGATAATATGAATATTCCACTAACTGAATTTTTAAAAAAGAGTCATTAGGCTACATACAGAATACATTGCATCGCGCTGTAAAAGTATATTGCGGCGGCTCCGCTGACGTCCACCTCCGTCTAGCGATCGACGCAGAATGAGACACGCCAACGTGTGAACGGTAACCACAAAAATCTGGCCAACGCGTTGGCCGAGCGCGTTGGCCCAACGTGTACTGGGGCCTTTCGATTACATACAGTTCACTATCAAACGTACACAACAAAAACACCCACAGAAGCACTGCTATAATCAATACATATGCTCAGTTGAATCTAACATTCAGAATAATAATAAACACCTCTGGAATTACGCTAAAAGCAAAACAACTGGCATCCCACAAATCATGCACCTTAAGAGCGTTTAACCAGCCAGCGGACGAAAATCCATATTTCGTCGAAAGTTATTCTTCGGATCGTGCAGGGCGGTTACAATGAGAAAGATTAATTATTCTCCGTACCAGCTTTTTAAAATTATAACTCAATATCGAATTTATTTCAATCCAAATTAGCTTATATTTATACCTTCATCCAAAAATGCTGAAAGGCGTGATGATAAAACTATTAAAATAGTGTCCTTTTTGTAGTCATTTTTTGATTATAAGTATTTATCATTTTTCAATAATGTCTAAATTTAATAAGAATGTTAAAAAAATCTGAAATATATTAGTTTGTAAGTGCGCAAATAAATACACAAATGGACCAAATTTCGTCAAGTAACACATGTACGTACATATTTTTTAATGATTTTATTGAAACTAAAATTAAAATTCTAATACATACGTTTGCTAGATAATGTATTGATTTATTTTACTGCATGATTATATTACTTGAAATGGGTGTGGTATAATACAAAAACTTTTTTGAAAATTTAACAAATCTGCCAACGACCTATGGAATAACCTTATTATAATAAAAAAATTTAAAAATTTATTACCTACGAATGCTAGATAAAAGAATAATCTTTCGAAATCCATTTATAATTTTTTGTGGAAAAGAGTCAATACGTCTAAAAACTTTTATGAAAATGACTATTTCCGGTTTTCTCTGGTAATGCCCTCTTAAAGACCAGTCAGGCACCGGCGCTCATCAAGTGTGTCAATTATTCTCTAAACACTTCAGTCCACCTACGTAAGCGATATGGGGCGGGATGGGGGGGGGGGGAGGGCGGGACGGGACAGGGGGCGGGACGGGGGCGGGAAGCGGGTTGGGACGGGGGACGGGACGGGATGGGGGACGGGACGGGACGGGGGGGGCCGGACGAGGGGACGACGGGATCGTGGGTTGGGGGGGGGAGAGGGAGGGGTGACGGTGGAGGGGGGGGAGGGCGACGGGGAAAGACGGGGAGGTGACAGGGGGGGGGGGACCGGGGGGAGGGAGGGGACACGATGGGACACGTGGACGGGACACGGGATGGGATGGCAGGAGGGCGGAGCGGGGCGAGGAGTCGGGGGCGCGAGGGGATGAGGGCGGGGCGGTAAAGAGGTGCGTGGGAGGAGACGGGTGCGGAAAAGCGGGGTATGGCCGGAAAGAAAGACGGGAAGCAGACCACAACGGGCTGACTGGCGCGCAGCCGGGAGCGTCGACAGTGGCTTAATAAAGGGTAGTATCCAGGGTCGAGGAACAGTCGACAAGACCAGTCCCCACCGGACATTGGATACCAGCCTTGACGCCTGCTTATGATCCTTCGCACTGGTCTTCACACTAATTCATCGATTTGACACTCAATAAAATAGTGTGATAACTTAAAAGCGAAGAATGTTAAGACAGAACCTTAATAAAAAAAAAAACACCAAAATCACCAAGTTTTATTACGGGTAATAAATACAAAAGTAATTGAATTTTGCTAAGGAAGGGTTGCTTCACAAAATTTGAACAACTCGTTAAACTTAAAATAAAATCCCCAAAATGATGAAATTCTATGAAACTACCCATACTAAATATTTCAAGACCAATATATATGAAAACAGATTTTAAGATATCTTCTATCAACAGTGATCGCACAGTTCACGGAAGAAAACGAGATGTTGGAAGATAAGGCAAGGCGAAGCGAAGCGAGGCTAGACGAGACTTTCAGGCGGAAGATGAGCTGAAAGATCAGAAAAAATAATATACTAAAGCAGTTAACGCAAAATATCCAAAGCAAAAATGAAAAAAGGATAAAAATAATTGGTGGATTGGAAATATTTTAACCACCCACCTATTTTAACAACGAAAATTGGAAATAATAAAACATTAGTTTACATTAGGGGTCGTCCATTAATCACGTGATGTTTATTTTAGCAACTTTTTAACCCCCCCAAAAATCACGTTATTTTTATTTAGTACAAAGTATTTTGAATTTTTCGGAATATTATCACGAAAAATAAATACACGTGATACCTCATTATACCTCCCCGTCGTGATATTTCGTGATTTTTTCCGAATCCACCCCCCCTTTCGAGCCTCACGTGATTAATGGACCCCTTAGCTCTACACGGCCCTGAGGAAAATAATTCCTCTCAGGGCCTATGTCATCTTTGGGGATGCTGTTGGTCTTTTTAGGAAAGGAAGGAGAGGAAGTTCTGGGAAGAAAAGGGCATTAGGGCTGGGTAGATATCTGTGGGTAGGAATCTGGGGGTCGTCGGGAGTGACTGACATGAATCCATCCCTCCAATCGTGGTGTAAGGCGATTAGTCGTGAGATTCCGGCTGGAGAGGATAAAAGACCTCCCTCAACCAGTCTCTTTCGATCGTGCAACTACGCGGCAGGCGAACAGACACATCGGTCGCCAAGACCTGAACAAACCTCATGCCATGAAGCCGGGCACCCCTGCTAAGTCACCAAACGTAGAGAACCACTTGGGACCTATGGCAGAGGTGTTGGTTATCCAATAAATAGTTCCCGGGCGGCGGTACCCATACCCGCCTACCAATCTTAAAACATTAATTCGATCTGACGGAAGATCGCTGTACAATTAAGTGGGAAACTGATGAATCTACATAATGTTAGATTATAACAAAATAATGTTAAACCTACCGCCATCTAGGATCTGTTATGGGAAGCTCAGTGTACCTACATGTTTTACTTTGCGAGAATAAATTCTTCTGTTCAAGTCTAATTACCGTGTTTCATTACATAACACAAATAACCCAATAAAAGTAACATGTGTGTACAGTTCACACGCGGTAGAAGTGAAACCTTCAGAAAACTAAACTTCGAGAGAATGAGACGAATGCAGAGCATCAGGTTCGCTACGTTTTGTGAATTAGCAGGGGTGGTTCATGGGGTGAGGTTTGTCCGGATTTTGGCGGTGAATGCATCTGCTCACCGGCTGCGTGGCAGGCCAGATCGCGAGAATGTGGTTGAGGGAGTCCCTTTGACACCTACAGTCGTACTCTCTCGGAACATCGCCTTGCACCGCAGTGGGACCACTCATGCCATTTTCCTTCCCAGAACTTCCTATCCTTCCTTCCCTAAAAAGACCCTCCACACAGCATCTATAAAGATGACGTAGGCCTTGAGGGGAATAATTTTCCCCAGGGCCTCCGGTGTGGGAGCTACCGTCAAAAAATATTATTATTCAATTTATTAAAATAGTTTATTTTTAAAAATATGTTGTGCCATTTAATTGGTAATATTACGCATGACGGCTGTTTAGCCTTCCGAAGGCATTATCAAGTGTCCGGTAATAATAATTACACCGGAGAACTTTTTTTATAAATTTGTTTAATTTTTTTTTAAATAAAATTATTTTACTAGCTGACCCGGCCACGCGTTGCTGTGGCTAACGAAGCACAACGCCATCTATTGGATGGTTCCCCAACCTTTTTAACCACCGCCATCTGTTAATTTGCATACAAATCAAATCCATACTGCACGCTTGACAGCCGGCTCGTCCACCGCTTACAGACATTCTTCTTTATATATTACATATTTTAATCTATAAGCCGTCCTCATGAATCACTCTCTATTGGTGAAAACCGCATGAAAATACGTTCAGTAGCTTTTGAGTTTATCGCGAACAGACAGACGCGGCGGAGGACTTTAAATTATAATACGTAGAAATTATATCTAAAAACTTATGTGAAAACTGCCCTAAGCCGGTGGGACTATGGCACCTCCAACGAGGTCATCCAATGTGCAATACACACGCGGTAGAATAAAACCTTCAGAAAACTAAAGTAGACAGGAGTGGAGAGGCTACGAAGAACCGCATAAACAGGAGACCGATAGGCTACGAAGCACCGCACAAAGAGGAGATCGATAGGCTACGAAGTACAGCACACAGAGGAAACCGATTATACCTTTTTTTTCAGCCACTGATCGGTCGTTACTATCTCATTCTCGCGCAGGCTAAATCCTGTACATATGTATGTCTCTTTTTAGTGTCGCTTTTTCGTTTCATAGATGTTCAAATTTATTTATTTATTTATTTGTTTGTTTACGCCTTGATGGCTTTTACATATAAAATAAATTGTACAGGAGCATTATAACAAATATGCAGTATCATAAGTATACAAGGTGTCCGGAAACTCGTAGTACAAGCGGGAAACTGTAGAATCCACATCACATTTGGAGTCGATTTTGTGGTTTAACTTTTTTTAATTTGAGCTTTCGTTTTCGAGTAAATCGGGTCGGAAGTTGGAATTTTTTAGGTTAAATTTGAAAAAAAAATTCACTAGGGGGTTGATTTTCAGCTGTTTAATGTCTTATAAAATGCATCGAAGGGTAAACCGGGCTCAAAATTTTTGTTAAACCCTTTAGTTGCCGAAAAAATGGAAAAATAGAAAAAAAATAATATTAAAATCGAAATGCTTAGATCGAAAAAAATAAGTTTTTTGGGTTCTCTACGTGATGTAGATTCACCAGTTTCCCGCTTGTACTACGAGTTTCCGAACACGTTGTATAGTACATAAAATGATAAACAGAACTAGAAAGATATAAGTAGGCCTAACATAAGTAGGTATCAGTAATTGTTTACAAAGGAGTTCAACCAGCGGATTCGTATTTGGGCTCACGCTACATTAGATTCAATAATTATTGTCACAATATCACACAAAGTGTGATTCCAAATATACTCGAAGCATACCGGTATTGCAGTGGTGTAAAACATTTTTATCAATTAATATAAAAGTAGGTAATTTTCTTGATATCATAAATGTACGTATGTTTGTTATTATTATGAAAAAGAAAAAAATAAAAGGTACACAGTAATTACATATATAAATAAGTAAGTAGGTACTATGAATGTAGTTATCATGAATGTAGTTACAGAGCAGTTGGTATTAAGTTTGTTACTGTTCACAATGTGAAACATTTAAGGATTTTTACGTTAGTTTGTTATTATCAGGAAAAAATAAAGTAAAAGGTACACAGCAATTACATATATGTATAAAGAAGTAAGTAGGTACTATAAAAGTAGTTACAGAGCAACGGGTATTAAATTTGTTACTGTTAACAATCTGGAACATTTAAGGATTTTTGCATCTGCATACATACACGCTTTTTGAAAGAAGCGAAGTTTTTATAAAAAAATACATCGACAGAGCAAGTTTCATTCCCCACACGATGCAATCTCTGAAGACAAGAGTTAAACATAAAGTTAGCGCGAGAAGCAACTACGTTAAATGGAGCATGGAGTCTGGTGTTGTAATTGTTAGGTACTTGATAATTTATCATGTTCACAAGTTCAGGGCTATCCAAATATCCGTTGATAATTTTAAATAATAATAAAACATCAAATTACAACAGTGCTAAAGAAGTGTTCACATCAAAATGACTGAATTTTATGAAAAATATAATGATAATACAAGTAAGTAGTTCACACGTGGTAGAAGTGAAAACTTCAGAAAAATAAAGTAGACAAGAGCAGGGAGGCTACGAAGCACCGCACAAAGAGAACGATTTTTCTATGCTCATTATCTCGCAGGCTAAATCCTACAGATGTATGCATTTTGTCTCTTTAGAGTCGCTTTTTCGTTTCATCGAGTTGAAATCACAACGGTCCTGAAGAAGTTTCAACGTCAAAAATATTGGCAATGCAAAATTATGTGGTTTTCCTTTGAAAATTATATCGCCCAGAAATATTTTAGATTCTTTTAAGTAAATTCTGCGAGTAGAACACATATTTGCCTTTGAAATAATTGTGATGACCGTGGCCGGTATCAACATTACTTTACTGGACTCCGGGTGTGGATCCAGATTCCTCTATATTGTGATCTCAGTTCAGGGTGATTGACAATAATGAGTCGTAGGTAGACTTAGTGAGTTTATTCCGTGATATGGTACAGGTGTGCTTCCTACGAAGCGATAATGCAAAGAGGACGGTAGACAGCAATCACACCCTTTTATACGTTACTCATGCTGTCTCACTCATACATGCATGTCTCTTTTATACCGCAAGACATACGTTCACCACATCCCTCCACACTTAAATCCTTCACAGTCTCACAGACAGTCTCTTCATCTCAGACGCGATATAAGGATTGCTGTGTTTCTTTTCCCATGATACACATAATTTAGACAACTGATCAAAATGCCTTTTCCAATACATAATTTTACCATTTAAATTTACCTCAATTATATAAAGTTTTTTTCCGAATTGTTTATACACTTTCCCTGGTACCCATTTATCATTGTTTTGGTCTCTGAAATCTCTAACCATTACCTTTTGATTTATCGAAAAACCCACCGATTCTTTATTATTTCTCTTATAATAATATTTTTGATTTTCCTGACATTTAGACATTTTAAATTTTGTTTCTTTCTTAATTCTATTATCCTTATCTCTCCCCCCTCTCGGTACAAAACTGTTTAAGTTTGACCTTAGTTTCCTTCCAAACATTACAACTGCAGGTTCTAAACCAGTCGTACAGTGTGGTGCATTTCTGTAATCAATTAAAAAATTTCCTAATTTTTCCTCATAATCTGACTGAAACTTATTTCTTATCATCATTTTTTTTTTAAAATTTTTACACGTTCGAACCGCGTTTTCTGCTAGACCATTTGACTGTGGATGATTTACCGGAGTAGTTAAATGTTTGATGTTATTCATCTCACAAAACTCTTTGAAGTCCGCTGACATGAAAGCGGCTCCATTATCTGAAACTATTGTCTGTACACTCCCGAAATAACTAAATAAACCCTTTAATATTTTAATAGTGTTATACGAATTTGGAGAATTTACCTCTACACAGTCTAACCATTTTGAGGTTGAGTCAATAATCACAAGAAAATATTTATTTGCAATTGGGCCCGCATAATCAATATGCACCCTACTCCATATTTCTTCAGTTATAGGCCACGGAGTCAATTCGCTCTTTGGTTGAGAAGGTTGAACCTTCAAATTTCACATCCTCTCGCTAAAAGTTCAATATTTCCATCTATCCCTGGCCACCAAAATATACCTCTGGCTAAACCTTTCATCTTTGCTATACCTAGATGAGATCTATGTAACAAGTTTAAAATTTTTTTTCTTAAAATTACTGGAATTATTAGCCTATGATTCCAGAAAAAACAATCATCAATTATGGATAACTCATTCCGTTTAATCCAGTAAATCCATTTTGAATCCTCCTTGTTAATTTTATTTGGCCACCCTGTTCTGAGATAATGTTTAATTTCCAATAAAATTTTATCTGTACTTGATTCCGATTTAATTTCCTCGACATCTATAGGTAAATCTCTGTTATTTTTGAATAAACTTAGAATTTGAGTATCAAAGTCATTCTCTACGTGAACTGGTTCCTCGACAGGAACGCGAGACAAATAGTCCGAACAGTTCAATGCCGATTTCACGTACTGTACTTTATAATTGAACGACGAAAGAATTACACCATAACGTTGAAGTCTGTTACACGCTAATACTGGGATACCTTTCTTATCACCAAAAATTCTACATAACGGTTCATTATCTATTTCTAAAATAAATTCCCTTCCATAAATATACTCAAAAAATTTTTTCAACGCAAACACAATAGCTGTTGCTTCTAAGTCCAAAATTGAATATTTCTTTTCTGCTTCAGTTAATTTTCGAGAAACAAAAGAAATTGGTCTCTGTAAATTATTATCGTAACAATGTAAAAGTGTCGCCCCCAACCCTTTTGTTGAGGCATCTGTAACAATCTTCAATGTTACATCCGGATCATAATGAGCTAGCACTCTATCATCACATAAAATTGACTTAATTTTATTAAAAGCTTCCAAGCAATTTTGATTAAACTCAAAATGTGTATTTTTCCTCAATAAATTATGTAACGGGTCTAGTAGTACTGACATATTAGGTACAAATGACCTGTAAAAGTTCACTAACCCCAAAAAACTTCGTAATTCAGTAATGTCTTTAGGTTGCGATACTTTACTAATAGCGATAGTTTTGTCTTTCAATGGTTTAATTCCTTCTTTTGAAACTTCAAACCCTAGAAAAGTTACTGATGACGCCTTAAAAATACACTTGTGAATATTTACACTAAATCCACAATCTTTTAATCTATTTAACACTGCTGTTAAATTCTCATTATGTTATTCTTCCGAATCTCCTGTTACCACAACATCATCTAAAAATACAGCTGTTTTTTTCAAACCTTGCAAGCATGAAGCTATCGTTTTACAAAAAATAGCCGGTGCGCTATTAATTCCAAACACTAATCTCATGAATTTAAACAATCCTAAATGAGTAGATATAGTTGTGAAATCTTGACTTTCCTCATCTAGTTCTAATTGTAGGTACGCTTGCCTCAAGTCAATCTTGGAAAAAATTATTCCACCCGCCATTTGAGAAAACAACCATTCTATCCGTGGCATCGGATATTTATCTACCACTAGCTGTGGATTTATTGTTGCCTTATAATCACCGCAAATCCTTATTTCCCCATTACTTTTTACTATGGGAACGATTGGTGACGCAAACTTACTATAGTTTACCGGAACTAAAATACCTTCCGATTGTAAACGGCCCAATTCCGATTCAACCTTTGCTTTTAAAGCAAACGGTATATTTCTCGGATTGCAGAATTTCGGTTCCGCATTCTCTTTTAATTTCAAATGCACTTTATATTTATTGAATCTACCCAGTTTCTCTGAAAAAACCTCCGGAAATTTCCGAATTAATTTATCTACTACACTAGTATTATTCTCAACCATATTGTGAGAAAAATTTTCACTTCCCTCCTGGGATAAAGTAGATTGTAACCCCGTAAATCCAATATTAAACTTTTTAATGAAATCACGCCCTAGAACAGTAGTTGTTCCATTTTTAACCACGCAAAATTCTAAAATTTCCCTATAACCATTAAAATCAACTGTTAATAAGATACAACCCAATAAATTCAACTTGCAGTTAGCGTAACCCGTTAAGGTTAAATCCTTTGATTTTAAATCCAAATGTTTGAAATGTTTAACATAATCTTTGTCTGTTAAAATCGAGACTGCAGCTCCTGTGTCTAATAACCCGTTTAGTTCCACATTATTCACTAAAACTTTGCACAATATTGGTTCACAATATACTGAGTTTATCCGAAACATTTTTTTATGTTCCTGCGTATTGACGAACACTGAAGAAATGTTATTATTATTTAAACCGCGACATATATTCCCAATATGCCCTTTTACTCTGCATCTATAACAAAACACGTCTTTAAATTTACAATTTACTGAATCGTGATAACTCCCACAATGTTTACATTTTGTTCGGTCCGCTGACCTCGCTCTGAACGATGTAACATTCTTGTCCGTGGTTCTAGAAAAATGTTTACCCACCGAATTTTGTCTTTGTGACAAATTGTTCGATCTATTTTTAAATTTATTTACTATATCAACACTTTCCGTTTTAATTTGCTTATTCATTACCTCGAACGAATCCATAGCAATAGCACATTCTAAAACCTTTTTTAATGAAAAATTTTCAGCCTCCACAAACAATTTCTCCTTAATACGCCCCACTCGAAGACCGGTGACAAACACATCTTTTAAATTATCTTCAAGTCTGTCCTCGAATTTGCAAAATCTAACGAGATTTCTTAACCGTGCTATATAATCATTAACCGATTCTGAACTTTTTTGTTTCGTAGCAAAAAAAATTTCGCGCTCTTTGAACACATTTCGTTTGATACCTACATGATTTTCTAGTAATAACAATAAATTTTCGACCGTAATATCTGTAATTTTTTTAGGAAAACACAAATCAATCAATAAATCTATTGTCTCTGTGTGTAAATGAGATATTAAAACCGCTCTCTTTTTGTCTACCGAATTTATTTTGTCATCATTGACGAGGATGAACTGTTCGTATTGCAACACGAACGTCTCCAGTTTGTCCCTCAAATGACAAAACCTGGGCAGTTCTCCCCCTTCCATCTTCACACAGATACAATCAATAAGCAGAAAATTTTACAAACAACACTCAACTCACGACTCTGTTGACTTGATGCTGCTGCTCCGATCTCGCCCTTCCGCGGACCGTCTCCTGGCTCCTGCACCCTGGTCGTCCTTCTAATGCCCCGGCACGCCTTCCGTGAGGTCTGCACCTGGTCTCTGATCTTCTCCTGAAGACCCGGACTTCTCCATCCACGCCTTACATATATGCTCCTCCAGGTTCTCGGCACTGAATAAACCTATCCCGCGCCTTGCTGTTCCTCGGATGCCAATTCTGCTGCTCTTGCTCTGTTGACCCTGTAGCCTCAATCTCGGATGTTTGCTGCGTAAACTCTGTTCCTTTATAGGCTGCCAAATGTGATTTTGGCTGCTGCTAGTTCCTTTATCGGCGGCGCCAAATGTGATTTTGGCTGCTGCTAGTTCCTTTATCGGCAGCGCCAAATGTGATGACCGTGGCCGGTATCAACATTACTTTACTGGACTCCGGGTGTGGATCCAGATTCCTCTATATTGTGATCTCAGTTCAGGGTGATTGACAATAATACGTAGGTAGACTTAGTGAGTTTATTCCGTGATATGGTACAGGTGTGCTTCCTACGAAGCGATAATGCAAAGAGGACGGTAGACAGCAATCACACCCTTTTATACGTTACTCATGCTGTCTCACTCATACATGCATGTCTCTTTCACGACTCAACTCACGACTCTGTTGACTTGATGCTGCTGCTCCGATCTCGCCCTTCCGCGGACCGTCTCCTGGCTCCTGAACCCTGGTCGTCCTTCTAATGCGCCCTCCGTGAGGTCTGCACCTGTCCAGCTCTTCTCTTGAAGATCCGGACTTCCGTATTCCCGCCTTACGAGAATACTCCTCCAGGTTCTCGGCACTGAATAACCCTATCCAGCGCCTTGATGTTCTTTAGGATGCCGATTCTGCTGCTCTTACTCTTCCTGCTTCGCAATGATGTGGAGTCGTGATCTGGCCTGATCCTGCCCGATCACCTGATCACTGTAGCCTCAATCTCGGGATGGTTTCTGCGTAAATCAGTCCTTTATCGGCTGCCAATTGTGATTTTAGCTGCTTCTAGTTCCTATTTCTGCTGCGCCAAATGTGATGACCGTGGCCGGTTATCAGCATTACCTTCTGGACTCCAGCTGATGGATCCAGATTCCTTATGATGGTGATCTCAGTACAAGGCGTTTGACAATAATACTCGTAGGTAGACTAGTGAGATTTATTCCGAGATTGTACAGTTGCGCTTCGTAGGAAGCCTGAATGCAATGAGGACGAGAGACAGCAATCACACCCTTTTATACGTTACTCGTGCTGTCTCACTCATACATGCATGTCTCTTTTATACCGCAAGACATACGTTCACCACAATTACTGTAGGGGTAAGAGAGAGAGGTGTGAGCACACATTTTCTTTCTCTCATGGCCAGCTACGTTTCTGTATCACACATTTTCTTTCTCTATTCCTATCATATAGAATATAGACGAAACAAAAGTTTTACTTCAGTTGTATAGTCTAAAGCACACTCGTTTTTTTTATTTGTTAATAGGTTTATAACGACACTAAAACTTTTTTCGACAAGGTGTGATGTGGGAAAAGCTATTTTTTTAATTTTTTTTTTATTAAATTACATAATACATTTTGCACAAAAGTTTGAGTAGACCCACAAAGCTGTCATATGGCAGCTTGTCTGCAGGTTTAACTAGAATACAGGTACAATTTAAACATTCTTAATATAATATCTAAGAAAATATTTGAAATTACATTTATAGTTTTAAGGAAACATTAGAATAGATCACATAGTAATATTAGATAATTTAATTTACAACCACAAATATATAAGATATTTCAATATACCTGCCTAATAACAAGATATGTAGGCAGCTATATTAAGATATTCAAAGATACATGGAGTTTTCGTTCATTAACCATAGTTTTATCATTTTAGGACATAGTCTCTCATTTTATGTTTTTATTGATTTTATTGAAAATCACTGGTATTAGATATTCAAGAGTACGGCTTCCATATTTATTTAATATTCGAGGAGTTTTTAGGCCCTTTCCTTCTCTAAATCTTGTGGTATGTGTTATGAAAATAAGTACGGCGCATATTTTTTTTTATTTTTGTCTATGGTTTCTTTTAACAATCACACTTTGGGTGCAACAGGTTGGTAGGAATGATTTCCGTTTTTGGGTTGGCTTCACTTTCCGGCAGGGCCTCTACAGGGCAGGAGACCTTACCGGGACGGCACATCGCCATGTTTAAGTTTATAAAATAATAATTGTGAAACGATCGCGGGATGACAGTTTTAAGGAATATTTTTTCCAACCTGGAAGTTTTAAGATCAAAGGATCTATCTTGTGTGAATGCCGAAGTGGCTTCCGCGTTAAAGTCGCGATTTGAAATGTACGCGCATGGAATATTATAGCCTGTCGGCCTTAAATTGGCTAATCCGTTCGCCACACGCCAATTCCCTCTCGCTCCGCGATCAATGCCTGCTAAATTACGAATATAAGGATTTTATTTGGGACAAGCCTGATATTTGCGTCCCACTCACTCTGCCACGTTGTCTGGTACCGAACTTTCCTTGGGTACGGGCCAAAAATAAACCAATCATATGGATTACCTGGACCAACAACCGTGACGAGCCCTCCATGACTTGGGCCGGCTACGCCCTGGCGGGCATTTACGAGATCCTGCAGCACCAGTGGATTGGGGGCCTTGTGATGGCTCCGTCCATGTGTCTCCGAGGAACCTCTCCGTCGGACATCCATATGAACGTCAGTGAGTTTAGTTAGGATTATTAGCTTTACAACGGTCTGAACCTGGGGTGAGTCATGACATGTAATTTAGTCACCATTATTTGTCCTAAATTTCAAATATAGATTGTTATACTGTTTTTCCAAAACATAACTCTTTTATTTAAAGTTACCCGTCATACCTTATGCCATTGCATTTAAAGTATTGTGCCCATGTACCTTGAAAAGAGATCTCATATTTGCTCTACGGATGGTTTTCGTCCTCCCAACATATCTTGGTGACAAGATTTGGCGCGTAGCGGGGAAAACTACAAAGTTGGATGGATGATTGCAAATGGATTGCAACACCTTCCTCATTAAAAACTCACCTTCATACCACAAAAACATAATGTTACAAAATGTTACAAACCGGGCCGTGAATCGCACGTAACATATGTTTGTGTACAAGTAGGTGTTTGTAAGGGCTTTCCCCCGTATTATCCATAATAGTAGTGAACCAGCCTTACCTTTTATTGTAAGTAGGCTCTCTGAGCCATACAAGTTTTAAGTTGTGTCTCTGTTTGTAAATATTTGTTGGGACAATTTTTTTATTATGGCAGTTTGTAAATTTTCAATATATTTAATGTAAGTACCTATTGCTTTTAAGTATTAAAAGTTTTCTCGCACTTTCCCACGGCTCAGCCAAAAGGTTTGATAGCCTTTTTTTAAATGTCACCTTCAGCTCCTCATTGGTGCTAAGTTCGAGTAGCTCCGCTTGTAATACCACATTCGCCACTTCCATTTCATCAAATGGATTTATGATTCATGGTGGTTTTTCAATCGTCAGAATATCTTCAAATCTATTTTTGAAGTCATTATGGAGGGCATATATTGGGTATTTAAATAAAAGTTATTCTGCCCATGACATTTTTGTTCTTTACTATCGAAACCAGATAAATTTTCGTGAACCCCCACATACAACTTGTGAGACTCCCGGGGCCCCTGGGGGTCCACCTGGACCACTTTGGGAATCATTTATTCAAACGAAAGAGAAAACAAGCTGGTGACTTATCAGAAGTCGGGCAAGCATCTCGATTGTGTCCAGGTTTTCCACAGTGAGAACAAGTAGGCGTATCTGCGTTACATTTTGACGCAGTGTGGCCGTAAAGTTAACAGTGTTCACATTTTAGACTGTCAATCCAGTCCCTTGCGGTATGTATTTGCCAGTCCATAGCCAGTTTAGAGAAGCAAATGAGGGCGTGACGAACAGAAAGAAGAACTCTGAAGATACGAGTACACAATCCAGTATGAGGTCCTACTTTGCGAAGGAACTACAACTTATCTTTCAATTCATTCAGTTGTTGACTGGTTTGTTCATGAGTTTGCTGGTGTATAGCCAAGGTGGTTTTCTCGAGGGGCAAAACTTGAGGTAGACCATTGACAGCTATCCGAGAAAGTTTATGAAAAGAAACTGCCGCTTTCAGACCAGCATCGGATAGGGTCGGTGCATTGGCAAGTTTGATGGCCTCTGCATCGGTACTCGGATGCACAACTAAACCTCCGTTCCTTATTTCACGTACTCTCATGATTGTGATTCCCAAAGATGGTGAGTTTGTTGCAGTTTTGAAAGTTTAGACTGTTTAGAGGGGAGTTTGCTGGAAAGAAATAACTTGTCATATTTTGGGAAGGTAAGTACCGCGTGTCTTGCAGGAAGTATGGGGGCATTGTTTCTAGTGTTCGGTGGATATGTAGGAAGGGCTTGGTTGGACGTAATCGAACTCCATGTTCTGTTCCCATTTTCTAGTGTTTGATCAGAAGAGATATATTTGTAGGTCTTTAGTTCTCGTTTAAGTTTCCCTAGTTTTACACCTATTTGACCGACATTTCCCAAAAGATCAGCAAATTTGGGGGCGAGTTTTAATATTTGATGTGTCCATTATAATGATGTTTAATAGGTTTAAAATAGAGGTTGCCTTAGCCAGGAATGGCTGGGTCGGGTTTCTGGATTCATTTTTTATTATGAGCTATTATTTGGTCGGTAGCGCCTGTTGGCAGGCTACAGCTATAGCACAATTGGTGGCGCCTGTTTGCAGGCAAAAACAATAGCACAGGCAATGTTTTATTTATTTATTTATTTACGCCCTAGTGGGCTTTTAAAAAAATAAATAATAATAGTTAGGCAGATATGCAGTACACAATATACAATGAGTAAATAATAGTGAAAAATAAAATTAATTAAAATTAAAATCATACATTTCATTAAAGTAATTATAAAGACTTCGTTTTATAACTAATATGGAATCTGCAAACGTGTCTACAATATTCCCAAACTTATTGCCAAAATGATGTAATCTATTTATAGGTGCATCAGTTTCATAGTTTGTTTTAAAATTGTCACAGAAGAAGGTAGCACTTTGCCTCGTATTTCTGGTCGGTACGTAAAATTTTATTTTGGCGAGAATTTCAGGAATGTCAATACAATTATTAATGATTTTATTTAATAGAACAAGGTCAGAGATGATCCGCTTATCTGACAGCGTAATTAAGTTGAGTCGTTTCATCAAAAGGACATTGATAATATTTTTAATTGGAATATTCAGCTTAAATATAATAAATCTTAGAAATTTGTGCTGTACCCTTTCTATATGGTAAGAATGTATTTTATACAATGGGGACCAAATGGGCGAATTATACTCTACCTGGCCTCTTACTAAAGAAGTGTATAATATTTTCAAACACTCTAGTGACTTAAAATCACTTTTGTTTTGGTTGGAGTCCGCGATGGCAGGTAGTTTGTATTTTGACAATAACAGCGGCGGCCAGTGTGTGTGTTTAAAATTGGTCGAGTGATAACACTGTTTTTCTACAATAGTTCCACTAAAGTGGAATATCCACTACTTTGCTGAACTCGATAATTGTTTAACTTTGTTTGGGAGGCCCACAAGATTTGTTTGGTGATTGAATGTTTATTTTTTTGGAGGCAGATATTTTTGATAATATTTAGGAGCAAGACTAGGCACGATCTTTACTTCAAGGAGCGCAATCTTCACATTAATGAATTTAAGCACTTTTCTATAAACTTTTAATGTTTTAATCGTTAGTAAACGGGGAGATTTAATAAAAATAATTTATATACATACCTATACATGTAATATATTCATGAGTAATTATATTTTCAGGTTACAATCGGATTAAACTCAAATCATTAAAATTCTAACATGCATTGATCAGAAACTGTATAAACATATAAATGTATATAATATATAACCTTTACAAGGATGTAACTAACACCACGTGTGTAAAGAGAAAAAAATAAAAAAATATAATTAAAAAATAAAATTATGACTCATACATACGTCCATAAATCAAATGTATAAAAAAATCTATAAAGTTAAAAAAAATAACAAAAATTATTGATTAAGTATTGTTAATTCATTGATAATGTGATACTTGGTAGCTAAATAATTAAAATTATTATTGTTCAATTTATTTTTGAATTTATTGTAGTCAAGTTCTAATTTCAGCTCTATTGCTAGTTGATTAAATCACACCACTTTATTGTACGTGTAGTAGTGTTGTGCAAAATTGGTATGTATCCATGGGTCGACAAGTACGCCATTAATGCATAAGCAATGTGTTTTCCATATTGCTCTCAACGCGTACCATGGCATGGTGCGGCTATACCACTTCTACTTATAGAATAATCTTTGTGTATTTCAGCGAGATGACGGCCAAACGTTAGATTCAGACAATCCTTAGAAAATTCATATTTAAATTACTCATATTAATGAGTATATAAAAAAGATTAATTATTAATTAAGCTTTTTTTTGCGTAATTACAATTTACATTTATTTGAGTTGAAAAAGATCCCAGAACTTCCACTCCTTCCTTTCCTTAAAAAGACCATGCACACACAGCATCCCCAAAGATGACATAGGCCCTGAGGGAAGTTATTTTTTTCAGGGCCTCCTGTGTGGAGCTAATGTAAAAAAAAGATCGTACGATCTCTCGCTGGGAATAGTTTATGACTACTCATTGTTCGACATTGGTAAGCCCGCCCCTATTGACTACAATTCTTTACTAAGACACGTTTCTCATCGGCTTCAGATTAGAATTTGTCCCAATTAAAATTAATAGTGTCCCAGATATCCGAATTAATTTATTATTCTTTATTTGGTTACCGTTCCTAGTTTTTTTTTCAAATAGCTCTTTGTCCCTATAAAGTGGTGTAACAATTAAGCGGAATCGACTAAGATATTTCGCACATCCCATAGAAAAGGATTTTAAGTCAACGTTTTCTGTTTTACGTTTTATGCCTGAATCGTAAGGCGATTGTGATTGTCTATGCCCTATGAAAACCGTATTTACGTTAGGTCACCCTCACATTCCATATCTTTATATATTAAACAAAGTCGAGTTAGTTACACCATTTATAATTCAAGAACGGATGAACCCATTTTTATGATTTTGATTTTTTGGATTTTTTTCCGCCCCGAATAGCAGAATAACTATTAAAACATCGGAAAAATTCACGTAAAAAAATACATTTCCTCTTAGATTTTGTATGAAACGAATTCTCATGTTTTGAAAGAGCTGCAGCAATATTGTGATAAGTATAATATTAAGTAGTGGATGAATTCCAAAAATTCAAAAATGTCAAATTTCAATGCGCTGATTGTTTTGCTTTTGTTCTTAAAAATATAATGCTGCCCCTCTTTCTTACATACTAAATGTCAACAGTCGAAAATGAGATAAACGGTGAATGTATATCTGCACCCCTCCAAAGGAAAAATACGATAATTATAATAAATCTCCCTCATACGTATAAAGAAAATAAAACGCGTTTCCCGTAAGTAAGTGGAAAAGTAAGAAAATCACAAAAATATAAATCTGTTCACAACGCCATTTCTGATACTGACAAAAACAAAACACGGAAAATTGCACATCAATTATTGCTTCATTGTGTAATTTTTAACTTAACAAAAAAACTGAATGTAATGAATGTAACTGAAGAAGAAAGAAATAAACTCCTTCAACAGTAAGATGAATGAAATAGACCACCGAACATACAGCGAAACATGTAAGTTCCGTTCTTACATGCTTAAATTAGCCAAAGAAAGAATAAACTACGACATTGAATAAAAAAAATTATATATAATTTTGCAAAATACATTAATTAAATGGATGATTTCTTAAATAGCGATTAGAATTAAATGCTAAAATTCAAGAATATGAATGTATTTGTACTGATTCATGTAACAACATTATTTCTAAAAACATCAATGATATAATTATTATGCACATAAACATCCGTAGCATTCAGAAAAATTTAGATGAACTAACTCTAAAAATAAATAATTTAATTAAAAAGCCGGATTTCATAGTGTTAACTGAAACATTTACGAACTATGAGTCACCGTCTTATCACTTACCTGAGTACAATTATATTTCTACCAAAGTAGATATCAACAAAAATTCGGGAATAATAATATTTGCAAATAATAAATTTAGTATTGTTAACATTATAGAACACCCAATACATTTGGTAAACTGCATCGAAGTACATTTCAAACTCGGCAAATCAATATATCATTGAATAGCTATCTAAAGAACGCATGGCTCAAGTATTATTACGTTTATTAATGACCTCAAATACATATTATTAATATTAAAAAATAAACTCTGCTTCGTGGTGGGTGATTTTAATGTGAACATTAATGAAAAAATAGAAAATAGTAACAAAACTGAATACATCAATTGTATGACTGAACAAAATTTCATATCTTGCATAAATAAAAATACTAGAGAAATAAAATAACATACTCCATCTTGTTTAGATCACATTTGGACAAAAGATCTTCACAAACTAAAATCAATTGTTTGGAAAACTAACATTACTGATCATCATTGATGCTAACTTCTCTATAATAATAATATTAAACATAAAAAACATAATTTAGTACCCAAAAAATCAACAATAGACATGACTATTCTCTCTGAAAAACTAAAAATGGAAGATTGGAACAATGTTTTAAAGAGTGATGATACCGAAATATGTTCGACTAACTTTGAAAAAATCCTGTCACAACACATTAAAAATTCGACAACTGAAATAATAATACACAAAATCAAAATTAAGATGTTTAAAACCTTGGATTACCAAAGGACTTATAATATCTATCAGAAACAAAGAAAAACTTTATAAAACAACTTTAAAAAATCCCCATGATGAAAAGCATATATTTTTTATAAAAAATATAAAAATAAATTAACATCTTATATTAAAAAAAGTAAGGAAGAGTTCTTTAAAAATAAAATATTATCTTCAGAAAATAACCATAAATAAATGTGGAAAATTGTGAATTTGGCCATAGACAATACAGAAAAGAGACAAAATATTAAGTACATCGAACATGATAAAAAAATTATAGATGCCAATTTACAGCCTAAACAATGTGCAAACATATTTAATTCCTTCTTTGCAAATGTTGGAAAAAATCTTGCGAAAAATATTCATAAACCTTCTAACCCAGAAAAACATAAAAATAAAAATCTACAGAAACGTAATATACTTTCAAAATTTGAAATAACAACAGAATGTGAAATTTTAAAAATAATAGAAAATATGAAAGGAAGTTCGTCTCCCGGTTTTGATTCTATTACGGCACACATGTTAAAATCTATGAAATCTTACTTAATAAAACCCATCACTCATTTAATAAACTTGAGTTTAACGAAAGGAATATTACCAATGAACTACAAAAACACAATAATCTCACCTATTTACAAATCTGGTGATCCACACCAAGTAACGAATTATCGCCCAATTTGTTTAATTTCTAACATAGGAAAGATCTTTGAAAGAATAGTAAAAAAAAACAATTGGTAAATTTCCTAGATAGTAATAAAATACTACACAAAAACCAGTTTGGTTTTATTAAATCACTCAGCACACAAGATGCAATTGCTAACGTAACTTCATACATTTACGAAACATTAGATAAAGGTAAAAAATGTGCGGGCATATTTATTGACCTCAGAAAGGCATTCGATAACATATTCCATGAGATGCTATTAAAAAAATTAAATGATATTGGCATAAAAGGCAACGCGATTAAATGGATCACAAACTACTTAAAAAACCGCCCTCAAGTGGTAAAAATCAATCATGTTAATAGTGATCAAGAGATTTCAAGCTTTGGAAACCCGCAAGGTACAGTGCTTGGACCAATTTTTTTTACCATATATGTAAATGATATTTTTTTTCAACATTTAAATGGTCAAATTACATCATACGCCGACGATACAGTATTAATAATAAGTGAAAAGACTTGGGAAAATGTAGAATTAAAGGCCACAGAAGACATCAACACGCTTAAGAATTTTTTCGACACTAATTTACTATCACTAAATAGTGAAAAGACATGTGTAATTCCATTTGCAATCCATCCAAACGATGCTCCCAAAAATTTTAACATTGTAATACTACGATAATAACAAATAAAATTAAATATCTCGGAGTAATTATCGACAAAAATCTGAAATGGAAGGAATAAATATGTCAAGTAGTAAACAAAATCAGAAAATTAATATATATATTTTTAAGAATTAGAAATTTTCTGTCGATAAAAAATCTATATTTAATCTACTATGCCTTAGTTCAATCCACTCTACAATACGCTATTGTTAGTTGGGGATCCGCGTATAAATGTAACCTTCTTCCAATAGAAATTGTACAAAGGACAATTATTAAAATTATATTAAAAAAATCCTTAGACTACCCAACAGAACGCCTGTTTGAAGAATTTCAAGTACCCACATTTAAAGATTTATATATTAAAAATTCATTGATTCAAATTATAAAGGAAAAAGATAAATATCCATTTTTAAATGAAAACAGAACTCGGCTTAAACATGTTTTTCTATGCCCAAAACTAAATACGTCTTTTGCACAGCATCATTATACTTACCAGGGAAGAACTTTTTTCAATCGTCTACCAGAAGAAATCAGAAGCATTAATGATAAAACCCGAATACTGCTCTCTGTCAAGAGATATTTTAAAAATATTCTTAAGAAAAAAACTACTGTCAATTAATCTTACAAATTTCCTTAGTTTTCCATTACATCATTACATTCTTTCTTTTTTTTTTAAATTCACACCATTATCAAATAAACACTGCAGCTCACATATATTTATGTACAATTAATTATTAGTAAAAAAAAAAAAATACCTGTAAAAAAATATATATATATATATATATATATATATATATATATATATAAAGATATATTTTTTTTTTTAGTAATAGAAGGTACATAAATTACAAATAATTTTTATACAGTAATTAATTACATAGTAGAATATTTGATGTACCCCCATAATTAAGCAAGGCTTGTGTGTATGGGGGTATATATTTGTTGTAAAATTGTAATTATAATAAATGTTGCAATAAATAATTAAAAAAATTAAAAAAAAAAAATTCAGCTAATAAATTAACACAACAGTTATTGATTCTGGCGGTTCGAACTTCGCAGGGTCAGCTAGTTTTAAATATAATAGCTGACCAAGAGCGGAGAAATTTTAATACGTAATTATAAAGGTGAGTTTTGTATGAATGCTTTGTAAACCACACAAAAATAAGAAATTTATCATTTCTTATTAAGTTTTTCATGAATGAACCCTCAAAGTTTCGTGTTAAGAGCGGGAAACAGTTTTTTTTGCAGAACCGCCACACAGGAGGCTCTTAGGAGAAAAATTCCCTCAAGCCTATGTCATCTTTGGGGATGCTGCGTGGGGGTCTTTATAGGGAAGGAAAACTTTGTAGCCACTGGAGCGATTTTGGTCGAAAAATGGAACCTGTGGTAGCTACTGGTACCTACTGGTAGCTATCTCCATAATAGACGGGCGCTGGGAGCGTTTGAATTTGGATTGAATTTGGATTGTTGATTGCTGTACGACTGCTGAAAGAAGCATGAGACAACGCTCTTTTATTTTAACAAGATTCCGGATAATTTCTATTGTAAGAAATTTAAAATTTCTAGTGTAATTAAAATATATTATATCAATATATTACAGAACCCCTTTTAATGTTCTGCGATTGACAGCTGTCTAAAATGGACCACATTTTCATACCATTCGTAAAACATTTGTTGTTATTATTTGTAACTTGTAAAATCCTTGGCCATTCACTTATTTTAACACAAAAAATATTAAAATGCTTCATCTATTATGACCATAGATGTCGCAAATCCGAACTTCGTAGACTATTTTAGAACGATATATAAAATATATATATATTATTTTTTTTCCCGCCGAATTGTTGATCAGTTGTTTACGGATAAATTCAGTCCTTTTTTCAATAAATATGCACCTTTCATTATCAAGTATACCATAGAAAATATACAGAATTCGAAAATATTCTGTGTTGACTCGAATAAATATCCCTCACGGCAGTTTCGAGTAAAAAAACACGCAGGATTCTCGCGATTATAAACTTTACGATTTTTTTATATTTTTTTTATATATCCTATAAATATAAAATAAACGGTGAAATACAGATTAATTCATTGGCTATTTATCACCAACATAAGATTTTATATTTCGATGTCAAAAATCATAGGTATGATTTTTTTAATGTTTGCGAAAAATTTTAAAATGACCTTCTGGGAAATCTCGAGCAATCGAGGCAAATTTATTTATTTCGCATGATCGCTCCAGAGGGTAGGGATCTGGGTGTCAATGTGTTCATGAGTGACGGGCATATAAATCCATCCCTCCCACTGCGATGCAAGACGATGGGTCGAGAAAGTCCTGCTGGACAGGTCTCCTTTAACCAGTATTTCTTCCATTTATATTTATTTATTGTATATATTAACAATCGTTATTTAAAATTTAAATATTATTTGAAAGTCCACCTTCATTTTCCTGTTTCAAAATTATTTTTTTTCTCTCTCCTCTAAAATATATATTTTTTTAACATTATTAATTAACTTGTAACCCCATCCTGAAAAAAATTCCATCTCTTCTCGTTACCTAAGCCGCATTCCGCACGCTCTTCTTAACTTTAATACGTCTACTGAGAAACTTGTTACTTTGACGTCGGATCGGAGATTGGCCCAATTATACGGAATAATGCCCCAGATAACCGAAGTAAATTAGTATCAGTATCTTTGGGTTTTGCCCCAAATAACTGGCTGTCCCAATAAATTGGTGTACAAATTAAGGAATCGACTGAGTCTATTATGAAAACGCGATCAATTTTACAAGGAGGAGGGGGAGAAGAAGGGTTAATTTATATTGCTTTACAATATGCATTCGGTACTTTTGGTGACTTATCAGGTGTGCCCGAGTTCATCGGGTGAGATATGTTCAGGTCTGCACGCCAGCTGCGTGGCGGGCCGGATCGAAAGAGGTCGATTTAAGGAAACCCTTTGACCACTCCAGCTTGTTTTTTTCGACCAATTGTTTTGGTAGCGGGAGGAATGGTTTCACTCCTACACCCACTGACACCTAGATTCCTAACTCCTCATCATACCTTTTTCCTTCCCAGTTCTTCCTCTCCTTCCTTCCCTTAAAAAACTCTACCACACAACATCCTCAAAGACATCATTGGCACTGATTCCTAACCACCCCTCTTACCTATTTTCTTCTCAAAACTTTCTTATTTTGTTTCCTTAAAAAGACACACACAGCATCGACGGAAATTATTTTCCTCAGGGCCTCCTGTGCGGGGTTAATGTAATAAAAACACCACGCTTGTAATGGCCTGACTACATGAAGAAAATGGACAAATGTTGAATGTTTATTTTTATTTTTAATTCCATTAAAAAGAATATTACATTTTCACTCTTTTAACTAGAAATAATTAAACATATTAAACTAAACCAAATATTACAATACATCAATTTTCTATTTCATTGCTTTGTTTATAAAGATTAAAAAATAATATATTTTTTAAAAATAACAAGCTGTTTTTCGTTTTTAATGTCGCTTGGGAGGCAATTATATAAGTTGCCCTCCTCGTAACCGATGGGATGTTTACCACAGTTAGTGTTGATTGATGGAATTTAAATAAATGTTATCGTGTTGTGAAAAGTTTATTGTTGATTTTGTATAGTTATTTACTTATTTATTACACGCCCTAATGGCCTTTTATATTATTTGTTTTTAAGTTGGGTATCACAGTATATTTAAATACTTTAAAACTAAAACAATATAGAAAATTTAATACCTATAATGAAAAAAAATGTAAAAACAAAATCTAATAATAAAAAATAAAATACGTTGATAAAAATGATAAGAAGTCTCACATAAATATATTCAATGTAAACAAAAATTGCAGAAATTATCCACGACTATTTGTGTCTAGGTGTATAAAAGAATAGGAATAAACAATGTTTATACTAGTTATTCTTAAGGTGAAATATATCCCCTAGAACAGAATATAAAAAATAATTTTAATAAAAAAAATTATCAATAAACTTGGTTAGTATTTTTCTCGCACATGAATAAACGATTGGCATTTTCACAAGTTCTAGGACACAGCTTGAAGAGTTCGCGCTTTGAGCTCGTTAACTTGTGGAAGATCACGCAGGGACTACTCGATGAAGTGGGTTCCCCGGGATGCCAGTCACTGTAGCCCGCCTCTGAGAGGGTTTTACCTGGAAAGGTCAAAGAAAATACTTTCAAGAGTGAAATGCGAAAAACGAATTTCCGTGAAATATGCTTTCTGACTGCCGACATAGTTTAGTGGTAAGGCTCTTGACTAGCGGGCTCTTGACTAAGGTCGCTGGATCGAATCCCGGCGTGGAAAATAAATGTTATTTAATTAATTTGTGTTATTTTACAATTTCTTCATTTAAAATAATATATAGTATATTTGCGGCACTTTCTAGAATGGAAGATACTCTCAGTATCGCCCTGATATATAAGACGGTGGTCTTATATATCAGGCAAAGTTTCAATTCTGAATGGTGATTCAGAATTGAAACTTTGCCTGAAATGGCGTTAGCCGTGTTTGGTGACCAGATCTGAATAGCCAGGTACTTTCCCACCTCCCTCTTCCCCATCTCCTTCCCTTCCCCATTACCTTCAGCCTCACAACATACCCCAATTAGGGATGCCATAGTCCCACTGGCTCCAGATGGGAGCAGTTGGGACTCTTGTGCGGTATTCTTTAAAAAAAATGCCAATCTGACTTAAGAAATAATCTACAATTAATAACCACCAAGTTTTATTTTTTAGAGTTTTTCAGGAATTATGATTTATTTTTGGGTTTTTATGCGATTTTGCACGGTGTCTGATCAATGCAAGTGGTAGGTACTTACAAACACTTTAAAAAATATATATATTTTAAGGGAACCTATCCCAAAATAGATTAAAAACAATCATTTATATACTGTTGCATATGTATGTACGAACAAGAACGCGAGCCGAGCAAAAATAATGGTAAAGGAAAGAAGCAACGGCGCGCGGCGTGGGGCGTATCGCGCCCATAGCGGTAATTTTATTCCGTTCCCATAATTCGTGGCTCAGTTTGCGTTCGTATTCGTACATTTAAACATGTATACATATATATATATATTTTAACTAAATAGGGAATATCAAGGGAAATTTCCTCACATCACACAGAAAAATTAAAATCCGCAGCGACCCTCGAAAACCGCCGGAATTGAATTTGATATTTTTAATTTGTGTTCGGAAATGTTCCTTAAAACTTCGGGATCTACGAGCGGATACGCGAGTAACAATATACAATAACCTTTTGGTGGAATTGCTCCTCGGTCCATTCCTTCATCTATATTATAATAACGAAACTATCTTTTGTTTGTAATGCATTATTATGTATTAGTAGAACACTTTCACAATTAGTTAAAATTAAAACTTGAAAGTGTTGTTATTACCATCGATTGTCCTGAATTCTCCCTTCGTCACTAATTTAGTGACGCCCACATGAACTCCGTCGAAGGTCCTTGACATTGAATCGGCATACTCATTATATATATCAGCACAGAGTTGGGCTTCGTCTGCACTGTTTAAGATAATGAGGTGAGCTAGTTCCGCCGCACACACTTTGTACGCTTCAATCCAGCTGACCTCAGTAGTGTGGAGTTTATAATAGCTGTCTGGCATGGCTGGGTAATGTTTGTATCCTGCAACAGATAATCCACATCTGCTATTTAAATACCAATTTTGTAAATGAACAATTGTGGTGTGGCAGTCACTTCGTGGTTTGACATTTTGAATGAAACAAAACAATTACTTTGTTTATTATTGATTTATGTAAATCGCAGTTATAAACAAAGTTTTTTTTACATTTCCTCAACACAGGAGGCCCTGAGGAAAATTATTTCCCTCAGGGCCTTTGTCATCTTAGAGGATGCAGTGTGGAGGTTTTTTTAAGGAAAAAACGGAGAGGAAGTTCCGAAAAAGGTAGAGGTTATGGTGAGGGGTGGGTAGGATCTGTGTTGTGTGTGTGTAGTGACGGAATGAATTCAGTCCTCTCACTGCGGTGCAGGATGATAGGTCTCCCTCAACCAGTCTCATCCGATCCGGCCCGTCATGCAATAGGTGAGCAAGATCTAAATAAATCTCACCCCATTAAGTTGGGCACCTCTGCTAAGTCACCAAACGTAGCCAACTACTTGGAGTAACCTATGGTCATAGGAGTTGGTTAAGCAGTAAATAGTTCCCGAGGCGGCGGTACCCCTACCCGCCAACCAATAATTGTTTTATTTAAAAAAATATATTCATTAAAATCTTAACTCATCAAGGGAGCAAGTCGGACTTAACAAGGAAACTGCCTCCGTGGAAGATACTTACGCTCAACTGTTGGGAGTAAAGTCGCGGATTCTCATGCCATTGAAAAAGCATGGTTTGGTTGAGTTTCTGGTAAGCTAACTACTCTACGCTAGATACACGCCAGCAACATGCTAGCTGCTCACGTCTCTAGTTTCAAGCAAAGTTATAAGAACAGAAATATTATTTTAGTAAAGCAGCGAACCTGTATTCCAGAAGCACAGGTAGCTGCGAGAGTGCACAATAAAGTTCAGTCTTCATCTCTCCACTGAGCTATTTGGATCGTAAAAAGACCAACTTGCAAAAAAGCAACAAAACGCACGCTCGTTTTCTCTCCGCTATTTACTGGCAGAGCACGTTCAGGGGCTGAATTCTCCAATAGCGATCTAGAATTATACGTTATGCGCCATCTGCAAACGAAAACTTACCCTTCATATAAATCTAAACGATTGAATGTCGAAGGACTGAAGTAATAATTATATTGGCAGCGCTATGAATATTGTCTATGTTCCTGATGTTAAAGACGTTTCTATGGAGTGAATTTGAAATTAATAAAATTAAAACCAAAAAAACAGTTGGTAACCCACATAAAGAAATTTAATGCTACTAACACTTTGCAATAGATTATATTATTCAAAAATATAATTTTCGTATGAAAGTTATCTACAGTCCGGCGAAACGTTCATGTTGGTCTCAAGGCATCAGTTTGCTTTACATCATGTATTGCAAACATCGCCGGCAAATCAGCCATTATACGGAACCTTAAAATAATGCCCTTCTAATAGCGCGCGGGAAAAGATCTTTGCTTAGGATCCATTGTTCTAGATTTTGACCGTTTGGTCAGTGACGACTGGTTCGACCCACTCGTCGTTTGAAATCTAAGTTTGCACCTTTGACGAGTCTCGGGATTAACAAATGTATGTACTTTTGACGGCAATTGCGAGCGGCCTTGATTGAAGATATGAGCCACAGACAAGCTGCGCGTCCATCACCACTCTCCCCACCCCACGCCGCGTGCCACCGCAAGTCACTATGAATAACAAAGCTGTTTTGATGTGAAGAGCGCGAAGGAACGCCAAATTGTCTTTCGCGCGAATACTCCCTTTCGTTGATGGGGATTATAGTTATATCTGTATCCGAGGTACCAACCACGTTGTGGCACCAGGAGATATCGGCAAACACTTAATTACATTGTAGTTTAGCATCAGTAAAGCGACTGGGCTTGAGTGTATACATCAACGTAATATGGGAGGTTGCACAATGGGTCATGATAAATGATGTAGGTACTTTTAATTATAATAAAAAATAGACGTCTATTCGTACCTGTACACGCTGTCGGAGCGATTTGGTCCTCCTTCGGATTATAAATATTCTGCTCGCACATGAACATGAGTTTGTCTGAAGAACATGGTACATCGTTCAGCTGGAAGGACCCGCGCGGGGTGTCAACTCGCTGCGAGAGCGCCCCGCATTGATCCGCGCTGTTGGAGGGGCTCCCGGCGCCCCAGTCGCTGTAGCCTGCCTCCAGGAGAGTCCTCCCTGAAAAATACAGATATTGGCACACATATTAAAGATGAAATGAAGTTGGTCAGAGGAAATAATTGGACATTATTTAGTTTTAGTCACAACACGCACACCTTCATATGTTTCACTCCTCAATGACGGACACAAATAATAGATTAAACATTTATTAATTCTGTTTAAATTGAGTCACTATTCTTCAGGTGACTATAGGGTATGGCTCTTGACTCGCAATTCGAAGGGCGCGAGATAAAATCCCGGCGTGGTCAAATAAATTTTATATGAATAATTTCACAATTAATTCATTATAAATAATATATAGTATACTAGCAGACCCGGTGACACGTTGCTGTGGCTAACGAAACACAACGCCATTAGCCAACCTTTATAAAATCCACACCTCCCGCTTGCCAGCTGCCCGCTGCTCGCTGCCTGTTCAATATTTGAATTTCTTGGCTTTTCTATATTAAAATAAGCACGTATTATACACATAAACCTTCCTCTTGAATCACTTTATCTATTGGTGAAAACCGCATGAAAATCCGTTGCGCAGTTTAAAAGATCTATGCGCACATATATTTTGGGCGACTTCATTTTATACTATGTAATGATTTGCAGCACGTTCCAGAGTGGAAGATACTCTAAATATCGCCCTAGTTTAAGACCACTATTGAGAATTGATCCTTTGTTTGAAATGGCTTTAGCCGTGTTTGGAGATCAGATCTGAATAGCCAAGTATTTCCCCACCTTCCTCTTCCCCATCTCTTTCCCCTCCCCACTATCTTCAGCCTCACAACATACCCCAATTGAAGATGCCATAAACTCACTGGCTCCAGGCGGGACCAGCTGGGACTCTTGTGAGATATTCGTACAAAAATAAATTAGAAAGATTTTATTTTTGGTCCGTCCACCATCGGTACTCCACTGAATATCATTGGAATGGTACCTGAACATTTATTTATTAAATACCAAAAAAAATAGTTTTGTCCTCACCATCGACTGTCCTGTAATCCTTCTTAGTAATTAAATTACTGATGCCCACCATAAAGCTTTCCTTGTGGCAGTAACATTGCTGTAACGTAGTACCAGTAATTTCCATGAATTTGTCTGCACTGAGTTTGGCTTCTTCAGCGCTGTTTAAGATGATAAGATGCGCTTGTTCGGCCGCACACACTTTGTAAGCGTCGATCCAGGACATAGCTGTGATGTGAAGTTTATAACAGCTGCGTGGCACTGCTGGATACTTATGATATCCTGTAACGAAAATTTAAAAAAAAAAAAACGGTAGTAACAGCGCAAGCTGGACCGATGCAATAAAATGAATTCCTCAATTTTAGTTTAAAAATTAACTACAAAAGATTTAAGTACTCCAAGATATGTGAGCATAAAAGCAATCAGTTACAAACCCATCATATTGTCTTCTTCAGGAAAGAAGGAAAAACGATATTTTTATATTCTAATGAATAGATCACCTGCTTGGGGTTCAGTGGCACAATAAAATGATTACTGTTCAGACACAAGTTTACGGCATGAAAAATTCATATTTAAAAATTGAGTGCAATTTGTTTTAATTTGGTATGCATACCTGAAGGACACTTATTAACTGGATTGCTGAGACCGGTCTTCTTGTGTGCAATCATCCTCTGACAAATAAACAACAGCCGTGACTCACAGGATTTTTCCTTCAGCTTTCTACCAAAGCCTACCATCATAGTGCCACAGAGTCCATCAAGGTTGTCAGGCTGCCCATCCTGCCATTCATTGAAGCCTGTTTTTTCTAGCTCCTGGCCTACAAAACCAACAAAAAAACTTGAGATTCATACGCGTTTAAAATAACTCTTACGTTCAATTTACAGCTGCTCCCCTTTGTAGTTCAATAGCCAATATCCATTTCATGTCGTTTAGAAAGGACTCCAAGAATTTGGAACTAGTCTTAGGAAAAAAATATACAGGTGATATTAATCTAGTAATAAGATGGTTGAAAAACGTCTCCAAACTCATATACTCTTTCAACCCGAGTTTTGCCAGGTTGTACACATTCGTTTTCTTTGAAAAACCCTCCATTTAATTTTTCCCATAAATGACAAGGGCATCCCTAGTGACATTTATAATACTGATCAAAATATTAAAATAGTAAGGATAAAGAATGTTTTCGTTTTTAAACAATCTTTGATTTGGTAAAAACTTGCTAATGTGTTTGTATGTATACTAAAAAATTGGATGGGCCGCCTTCAACACACCAAGCCATATTCTTAACAGTTGACTTGGAATGAAAAAAATCCTTGATGGGCGACTTTGTTTGGGAGATATCGCCCGCAGACGAAATGGACTAAATACTTTTCAGGAAAGAACTGAAAGCAGAATCTAATGAGTGAGCATGTAAAAAGATAATATAACGTGAATACAGAATCGGCAACACTGTAATAAAATTAAGGGATATCTATGTCTATAGATCTAGAAGATTCAAGAACTAATAAGGATTATTCCTGCCAACATAACTACCAAAACGCAGGCTTAATAAACATAAAACAAATGTACTGAGGTTTTATAAATAGACTCTGAAGCATACCCTCGATTGTCATATATTGCTCTGGGAGAATCAAGTTATGAAACCCAACCCAAATATTATTCCTGTCGAAGTTGGTATCAAGCGAGCTGCCAGCATATTCATTGAACACGTCCAAACAGTGTTGAGCCTCCTCGGCGCTGTGGAGGACCACGAGATGAGCTTGTTCGGCCGAACAGACTTTATATGCATCCATCCAGGTCCTCGGCTTAAGGTGCAATTTGAAACAACGATCGTTCAGCTTTGTAAACTTTTTGTACTCTGGAAAAAATTAAGAGTAATAAAGAAATATATCGAATTTAGTATACAAAGAATATATAATATTACTAGCTTTTGCCCCCGGCTTCGCTCGCATAGTATTAAGGGGTACCCACAGCGCCTCCTCCACATTCCCTATCCCCATTCCAATCCCCCCCCCCCCCTCCTCCTCTTCCCCGCCCCTCCCCGCCCCTTACCCCCTCAATTCCCCCCTCACCCCTTCCCCTCCACCCTCCACCCTCCCCATCCACCTTCCCGCCTCCGTTCTGCCCCCACATCCTATCCCCCCCCTCACCACCCCTCCATACCCGTTACATTCATTTTTCAAACAGCTCGCGTGCCAACTGTTGCAAGTTTTGTATATAAATTTCATAATGCCAGAGCTCTAAGCTATAGCTTATAGCCTATTCTGATGTATGAGCTATTTTATTGTAAAATTTCCTTAAAATCCATTCAGTAGTTTTTGCGTGAAAGAGTAACAAACATACATCCATACAAACATTCGCCTTTATAATGTTAGAAGGATAAAGTAGGTTTGTAATCTTCTATAGATTATATAGAAGACTGAATACTCGCTGAAACGATAAGAAATTCAATTCAATTTATTTATTTTAAAAACATTACAAAATAACAATTTCAAATCGTTTTTAAAAGAAAAAAAATTTACAGACAAAAAGATTTAGACTAACAACAACAAAGCTTGTCATTTGAATTGTGCTTCATCGCTGTTAAACTTATTGATATTCGGAGTGATTCTATTTTACAACAAGAAAGCCCTCCCGACTGGCATAACCATTGGCAAATTAGTTCTACAAGCCAGGAGATAAAACAGTATATACTATCGGTGACGGAGATATCCATAGGGAACATAAAAATGTATAATAATGTTCGCTATTATAGCCGAGTTTTAGAACCTTTTACGAATCACAGAAATGTGTAACAATTAGCACATCCCTTCTGACTCGTATATGGTTCATACCAAGCATGCCCAAGAGAAAGTGGGTAAGGTAGAGCCACGGGTAGTAGCCATTCTCCCTCAGGTAAAGAAATACTACAAATTCCCATAACGCCACTTTAGGTAGTGGTTAAAAATAATTGTAAATATTCACCTCTAGAAACAAAAGCTTATAACCGCAATTTGGAAAAAAATGATACTTTGGGAATTATTTGTTAATTATTTTTTACATAAATCGACAAAAAAGTGAGTTGACGATAACGTTTGTAATATATTTGTCTAATAAAATATATCCGTGTTTTCATTTTATTTTTTTCGTTTTCAGTAATTTTGTTAAGAATAACGTAAGGGGAGCCATTTTTATAACTTTTCTATGTTTGCACTCGAATTTTTTACATTTTAACAATTATAATATATTTATTTCGAATTATAAAATTCAAAGGCGTATTTTATCAGCGTTCAAAAAAGGTTTTTCGGTTTCGGATGTGTTCAGAAATATACCATTTATTTGGATTTTATTGCAAATCGGAAATATTTTGACCTTCCGACAAAATATGTCCGAGGCCTGAGGGGTTCAATTAAATACTTAGCATTGCATTATTTAATGGTATGATGGGTTTCTGTTATTTATGCAAAGTTCAGACAAAATCTTAAATTAGCATGGAATACGAGAAAATCAGATGTTTTTAGTGTCGAATGCAATTTTTCTGGTCGAGTGTTCGCCATAAATTAAATTAGTGGCTTTTTCCATACCTGTGTCGTAGGTTCCACAATCCGCATTATCTGTTAGAGTGCTGAGGGTTTTCTTACAGATAAACCGGCTGGCTGCTTCACAGGGCCCGTCAGAATAATGACCGTTTCTAAGCATCCGTACACAGTCTCCCTTGCCCGGGTTAGGATCTGGGTGGTTTAAGTATAATTCTGACGTTGGAATGCCTACAAATATTTTATAAAGAAAATAATAATAAGATATAAAAATGCGACAAAACTTTCATGTGAATAATTTTGAAATCACATATTTATATTTTTCAGGGTTTGAATATTATTTCATGCGCCCTCTTTGTCTTTTTTAATATTAGCTTCACACAGAAAGAAATATTAAAAAAAATAAAAACCAAAGCCTGAAATAATATTCAAAACCTGAGGAGGTAAAAAGCTAATTCCTTCAGAAACTATCTTTGGGGATGCTATGTAGAGAGGAATGGAACGAATGGAAGGAGAGGAAGTTCTTGGAAAGAAAAAGGTATAAGGGGTGGGTAAGAATCTGGAGGTCAATGTGTACATGAGTGACGGACGCATGAATCCATCCCTCCCATGGTGCAAGGCTGTGGATCGAAGGAATTCGACTGGAGAGGTAAAAACGTTTCCATCAACCAGTCTCTCCTGATTTGGCCCATCAAACACAAAGAGGGTAAACGCCTCCTCTGCTAAGACCTAGACAAACCTCACCCCGTGAACCCTGGCACCCCTGCTATATCACCAAACATAACCATTTGGGTGGCATACGGCAGGAGTGTTGGTTATCGAACAAGTGGTTGAGGGCGGTGGTACCCATTGTAAGATTAATAATTAATAATTTTTTCGAAATCTAAATATGATCACAATAAAAAAATTATTCGCAGAAAAGAAAGTTTCATTATGTTTTATCAGTATATAAACTTTAACTTTAAATTTAGGGCTATTCATCTCTTTTTTAAATTATTTTCGGCAATCCCCGTATTATCATCGGGGCACACAATGAGAATGAAATATTTATATAGTAAAATTAGAAAAAAACAACGTTAGGTGGATACCACTTTATTGTATGTATCTTTAATATATAAAACCAACCGGTTTAGTTTTAAACAGGATATAATATAATCCTATATCAGGATTAAATAAAAACGTGTTAATATGATTTTATATAACCCTGATGAAGGTTAAGCTTGAATCGAATCCAGTCGGTTCTGTGTATTAAAGATGTATAAAACATTAATTTACTTTATTATAATTATTAAAATTATGTATGCCCTCAAAGTGTGTTCCACATTTGGAATTTTATACAGAATGTTAAGGGAGGTACGAGATTTACTTTAAATAGTGATTCTCGAAATTATTTGCAGTATCAAAATGTATATAAAATTTTGATCTCCGGTGAATTTTTTTAATGTTTTTACAAAAAAAAAATTCTTCAAACCTAACCAAAAAATTCTTCCACCGTCGATACTCAATCGAATAACCAAACAAAGCCTCACCCCGACTCTTATTGAACAAAAACTATTGATATTTATGTTTTAAGAGAAAACAGGTCGCCGGAAAATTTTTACATTCGGTATTTTATCAAAATGTCATTCTTACTGAATGCTGAGCGAAAGAGACAACTGCACCTCGGGCTGATAATACCTATCACTGGTAAGACACAATAAAGTAAGTAAAGTCTGGACAATAACTGAAAGTGATGCTTATCCAAAATCTCCAATACGAGAAATAAAGCTATTTTAGAGGAATTCCATAAAAAGACGCTACAAAAATAAATATTTGAAGCATAAGAAAATAAAAATGATTAAATACCATTGATTGCTACGTAGTTCTGTAGTTTGAATAAGTCATGTATTCCGATCCACACAAGGCTGGTGGAACTGGCCATGTAGGTTAGCAATAACCTCATTTCCTCCTCAGAGGTTGGCACCACGAGCTCAGCGCCTTCCAAGGAACACATGGACACTGCCTGTCTCCAGCTCAACGCTGCTAAATGTTCTTTAAAGAACGCTTTAAAGGCGGTGGAGTAAAAGTAGTCATCCCTGAAGAATGGCTCAGTATCTTCTGCCGACACGACTAGAATAAAACTCAATGTTTAAAATATTTGCAGGAAACAGAGAAATCGTAAGAAGTTTTAAAAAATATATCAATGGGTATTAAGCGTTTATATCGGATAACACAGAATATCACAACCAAGTGGTAACCCAGCGGAAACAACTAGCGATAAACCGCAGAAGAGGCAGACTGAAAGCGGAAATCAATTGAATAAGAATGGGAAGGCTGGAGGACTGAAAAAGACTGTCATGAGATGACAAATCAATGATTAAAATTGGCGCGGTGATTTATTTAAATAACGTCAATTAGCACTTGGTGTTAATGCCAGATGGCAGAGAAAATCACAACCAAGTGGTTACCCAGTGGAAGTGACAAGCGGCAAAAAGTAAAAGAGGCAGGTTGACTGCATGGAAGTCAATTGAACCAGAATGGGAAGGCTGGGGTATTGGCAAATAATGACAGGATGAGATAAATCAATGAATAATATCGACGGCAGAAAGGCTAATTGACATAACCAACATTTTGTCGATTTTCACTTTTTGATGCCATTTTACTTGAAAAAAAAGTGCGTCGATCAGTATACTCGAAGTTTATATATTATGAAAATTTGAAAGTTTACCCTCTTAAAATACCTACTGTTTTTCCCGTCCGACCAAAAATTGATGTAAGCGATGGAAAATCGGTCGTTTTTTTAATAAAATGCGGGTTTCTCCCTTTAACCCGGGCGTATCCAATGTTTTAGTTGTTAATTACAATGAAAAATTATATGGTTACGTCAAATAGCCTTTCCGTATTTTAGGAAATATTTTCGCTTACGGTAAACGGCTGACTAAAGTTTTAATTCGTAACATTAATTCTATAAGTTGTGCCGTATCGAAAGTTTTTAGTAACATCATTTGTAAGTTTAAAAACTTTATTAAAAGTTGAATTCTACCACAGATTTGAAGACTTTTTTGTGGAGAACGTTACACTGTTTTAATCGAAAATGCGTCACGCTCAAACATCGTGTTATTGCATCCTGCTTCGGCGTTCAGTGCGCATCCGACCGATTTTTTTTTTACTTGAGCTCCACACAAGAGGCCCTGATGAAAATAGTTTCTCTCAAGGCCTGCTGTGTGGAGGTTTTTTTTAAGGAAAGGAAGGAGAGGAGAGTTTTGGGAAGGAAAAGGTTTTAAGGGGTGGGTAGGAATCTGGGGTTCAGTAAGACCTAGACAAACCTCACCCCATGAACCCGGGCACCCTGCTAAATCACCAAACGTAGCGAAGCACTTGGGGTGACCTATGGCAGAGGTGTTGGTTATCCAATAAAGATTCCCGGGGTGGCGGTACCCATTCCAGCCATGGGGCGGTATCCATTCCCATGCAGGGTGAACGTGAATACGTAAAATCGTGGGTGAATATTTGTGCTCATGGTCATTCAGAATGGTCTCATACGATAGGTGTCGATTAGTAAATGAGAAAAAAGCAGGTCTGCCGACCGGCAGCCTGGAAAACGACGGAATCTTCCGAAACCCGTCCGTTCCACAGTGCTTTCGCGTGCCCCGCTAGCAACGACTAAATCAAATACATGAATGAAACCAACGAATTACTGTAGTCTAGATCATACTCCATTGAGGAGTTCTTTAATCAGCCGGCCACCAGCCTGGACGTTATTGGAGTACAATTTTTTTAATTTTAAAAAAAAAAATTTCTATATGTTTTTTAAAAATTTTTCTTGTATATTTTTTATTATTTTTATTTAATTATGTTTTTAAAAACTTCTATTCTAAAAAAAAAAAAAAATAAGTGATGCATATACAAAAAGTAATGATAAACATATAATTATATAATGACGACGTTATTTAAATAGAGCTTAAGAAAATAAAAAAAATGATGTGCATAATTCTATTTCTGAAAAAAATGTCCGTTGCGAGCTATCAACTTATTGCCTTCGATATGAAAAAAACGGTTGTTAAAAAGAATATTTCGCCGTACCTCCCATTACAAAAATATTTTTTTATTTAAATTTGGTTACATCAACTAATTGTAAATCTGATTCCCTTCGAAGAGGGTTACATCATGGTCTTAGGAGCTACAAATAACACAAAAGAGGTTACGCCCTTTTTGCCTTTCCGTAAATTAATCGCACACCGAGCTTCTCTACTAGATATTGTTGGTTACAGCCAAGCAGTCGTCAAATTTTCACAAAAAGAATGGATGTAACCACCAAAATCATCATTTTTTAAAATAATTTCATAGATCTAATTATATTGGTAGAAACCTAAACATTATTCTGTTATTCATTGTAAAAATCAACGAGATAGGGGTTATCATAACTATTTTCTGAATTTTTTGTTTTGTTTTTTCGACTTTCCCGAAAGTAGAGGATTTGCTGGTTACGTCAATTAGCCTTTCTGAAGACGATATGTACAGAGAAGATCAAAATCAATCCTGAAATGTAGCACGATGATGAAGGCTAAACGTGATTTAATTAAGCTTCATTACTTAAGTATTACAAGAAAATAGAAATGTTTAAAGGTTACTTACCTTCTATACAAGATATGCATAGAAATCCCAGTAGAAACAATGCGATAGGAAACATTTTACAATAAACCAATGCGGTTGTGTTGCGCCAACAAGGACAAACCTGCGACAGGGCGAGATAGTGGCGCAAATGAGACTGATTTATTTCTGGAAAGAACTCTATTTATACCCGCAGCGTACTTTAAATGTTGTGATAAATTTAAACCCGTGGCGGATGAACATATATGTTGCGTTATGAATCAATTAAAGTATATGAGACTTCTTATCATTTTGACCAATTAATTTTATTTTATCAAACCGGGTACAGATTACTGTAACGGAATTCCTATAGTGTGGACGCCTTGCGAACAAACATAGCATTTCAACTCGTGCGCGCCGCAATCCACAACGTGGATCCATCCGTGTGGACGGCTTGTTCGTGTCTATCCTGCAGAACGCGCTTGAACAATGGAGGACTTGAAACAGATGCGAGTAGGTACATGCTCGGTACGTGGGCGCGCTGAGTCCACACTTATGAAATGTTCCTTTCATGTTACATTGCATGTTACGTTTCAGCAATCTGTACCCGGCTTTATATGCTTGTGGTGTTACATTTATTTCATTGTATTATATTTATCTATTTTGTTTTAATTTTGAAATATTTAGAATAACTGTGATACTCAACTTATAAAATGAAATGTAAAATTCCATCAAGGTGTATAATAAGTAAATATATATGTAAAGTGATTTTCCATTCCATTTTTACCATATTTCGTGAAACCAGTTTTTTGTGTGAAATTTAAGGTCCAGTTTCTTTGCAGAAATTGATTAAAGACAACGTCATTAACCTTTCAGACCTCGGGCCTTTTTTGTCGAAAGGTCAAAATATTTCCGCTTTGCAATAAAATCCAAATAATTGGAATATTTTTCAACGTATCCAAAAACAAGGCAAATATTTTATCTACAAACGTTATCTCACTATTTTGTCGATTCATGTAAAAATAATTAATAAAAAATACTCACACTTCCTTTTTTTTCAAATTGCGGACGAAACTTTGGTTTCAAAAAGCTGTACATTTTAATTATTTTGTGGTGAAGTTTTAAATTTTAATAAAACAAACGTGGTGTTTTGTCATTATAACAGAGATCATATTTCTAACAATGATAATAAGGTAGAATAAACCATTTCCATGAGACCTATATGAGTTGTTCAGAAAAGCGAATAAATTAGCGAAAGGGGTAAAATAGCCATTTGACATTTGAAAGGTCTCCGTTAAACGCCGATTCTAGTTGCGTTTCAGCTTTCCATCAAATTGTAATAAGCCGACAAGCTTAACTATGATAGTTGTCCTCTTATGCTGAACACAATTGGTTCAAAAGCTGAAATGGACTTAAAATCAGCATTTAACGGGGATTTTAGAACTGTCAGAATAACTAAATGGCACTAAATGGCCATTTGTTGATAATGTTTCGTTTGATTATCTGTGAAACAACTCGTCCTAATCCTAAATATTTGCACAACGAGACACGCCCATAAGGCACTTCTCGGCTTGGGATGGGCGGTGGCTTAGAGTTACTATATATATATTATTAATCAATTACCATATTATATTATTTTTGTTTTAATAAATAATTATTGTCATCTGTAATATTTTTGTTCCATTTTACTATTTTTAACGGGATGTTTGTATTAATTTCGTTCCATTTTTTGTTAGCTTAGGTTGAGTTAAATTTTAGTAGATATTTTGTTGGGGGATGTTTTTTCCGTAGGATATTTGGTCGAAGGATATTTTGTCGGGGATATTTTTTCGCGGGATGAAAATGCTCATTACCAGATTAAAGTTTTGATTTCAGTTTTTAATTACATTCAGATTCTTCTTTTAAGATTTAAAATAAATTAATATTTAGGTGTTCCTTCAAATTGATGTGTTAGCTAATGTTATAGTCATTGAAGAAAAAGATAACAATAAAAATCTAAACGGAAATATGAACAAGAACACGACACAGAAAAATAAAAAGATTCAGTCGCAACTGGGACCGAAATCCAGATCAAAAGTCAAAGTCCCCGTAAGACGAGAGGTTCTGGGTCTGTGTCCCAGTTGCGACCGTTATCTTTTGAGTTTTCTGAACTTGACCTTTTTCATATATTCCTTAAGAATAATAGCGTTATCTTATTCTTCAATGGTATTTTACATTGACAGGAATAACCTTACAAAGTTATAAAAAACGAGTTCTAATTAAAGTTGAATTTTATGGTAGTTTTTAGTGAACAAACGGCCTCCGTGGCAGAGGAATGAGTCTCTCAAAGCACAAATCTAGAGATCACGGGTTCAGATTCGTGTTATTTCACATTTGATTCTTTAAAATAATATATAAGAATAAGAATATTTGCAGCACAGAGTTAATAATACTTTCAGTATCGCCCTGTTGAAAGATCGTTAATTGAAATGGCTTTAGCCTGCACGCTTCATGGTCAAAATAAGAGGAAAATAATTACTCTCTACTTCCTATTTTCTAAAATCTGTGTGAAAAACCGGATATTAAAGAAACAGTCTCAGAAACGTTATCATTTATTAGTCTAATTGTGGTGAACGTATGTCTTGCGGTATGAAAGAGACATGCGTGTATGTGTGAGACAGCATGAGGAACGTATAAAAGGGTGTGATTGCTGTCTACCGTTCTCTTTGCATTATCGCTTCGTAGGAAGCACACCTGTACACAATCTCGGAATAAACTCACTAAGTCTACCTACGACTTATTATTGTCAAACGCCCTGTACTGAGATCACCATCATAAGGAATCTGGATCCATCAGCAGGAGTCCAGAAGGTAATGCTGATAACCGGCCACGGTCATCACATTTGGCGCAGCCTATATAGGAAGAAGATTTACGCAGCAGCCAAAATCACATTTGGCAGCAAACATCACGAGATTGAGGCTACAGTGGACAATAGGTGATCAGGCAGCATCAGGCCAGATCACATTCAGGAAGAGCAAGAGCAGCAGAAATTGGCATCCGCTAATAGCAAGGCGCTCGATAGGTTTATTCAGTGCCGAGAACCTGGAGGAGCATACACGTAAGGCGTGGATGGAGAAGTCCGGGTCTTCAGGAGAAGATCAGAGACCAGGTGCAGACCTCACGGAAGGCGTGCCGGCGCATTAGAAGGACGACCAGGGTTCAGGAGCCAGGAGACGGTCCGCGGAAGGGCGAGATCGGAGCAGCAGCATCAAGTCAACAGAGTCGTGAGTTGAGTGCTGTTTGTAAAATTTTCTGTTTTTATTGATTGTATCTGTGTGAAGATGGAAGGGGGAGAACTGCCCAGGTTTTGTCATTTGAGGGACAAACTGGAGACGTTCGTGTTGCAATACGAACAGTTCATCCTCGTCAATGATGACAAGTTAAATTCGGTAGAAAAAAAGAGAGCGGTTTTAATATCTCATTTACACACAGAGACAATAGATTTATTGATTGATTTGTGTTTTCCTAAAAAAATTACAGATATTACGGTCGAAAATTTATTGTTATTACTAGAGAATCATGTAGGTATCAAACGAAATGTTTTCAAAGAGCGCGAAATTTTTTTTGCTACGAAACAAAAAAGTTCAGAATCGGTTAATGATTATATAGCACGGTTAAGAAATCTCGTTAGATTTTGCAAATTCGAGGACAGACTTGAATATAATTTAAAAGATGTTTTTGTCACCGGTCTTCGAGTGGGGCGTATTAAGGAGAAATTATTTGTAGAGGCTGAAAACTTTTCATTAAAAAAGGTTATAGAATGTGCTATTGCTATGGATTCATTCGAGGTAATGAATAAGCAAATTAAAACGGAAAGTGTTGATTTAGTAAATAAATTTAAAAATACATCGAACAATTTGTCACAAAAACAAAATTCGGTAGGTAAACATTTTTTTAGAACTTCGGACAAGAATGTTACATCGTACAGAGCGAGGTCAGCGGACCGAACAAAGTGTAAACATTGCGGGAATTATCACGATTCAGTAAACTGTAAATTTAAAGACGTGTTTTGTTATAAATGCAGAGTAAAAGGGCATATTGGGAAGATATGTCGCGGTTTAAAATATAATAACATTTCTTCAGTGTTCGTAAATACGCAGGAACATAAAAACATGTTGCGGATAAACGCAGTATATTGTGAACCAATATTGTGCAAAGTTTTAGTGAATAATGTGGAACTAAACGGTTTATTGGACACAGGGGCGGCAATTTCGATTTTAACGGACGAAGATTATGTTAAACATTTCAAACATTTGATGTTAAAACCAAAGGATTTAACCTTAATGGGTTACGCTAACTGTAAGTTAAATTTATTGGGTTGTATCTTATTAACAGTTGATTTTAACGGTTATAGGGAAATGTTAGAATTTTGCGTAGTAAAACAGGGAACAATTACGGTTCTAGGGCGTGATTTCATTAAAAAGTTTAATATTGGATTTACGGGCTTACAATCTACTTTATCCCAGGAGGGAAGTGAAAATGTTTCTCACAATATGGTTGAGAATAATACTAGTGTAATTGATAATTTAATTCGGAAATTCCCGGAGGTTTTTTCGGAGAAACTGGGTAAATTCAATAAATATAAAGTGCATTTGAAATTAAAAGAGAATGCGGAACCGAAATTCTGCAATCCGAGAAATATACCGTTTGCCTTAAAAGCAAAGGTTGAATCGGAATTGGGCCGGTTACAATCGGAAGGTATTTCAGTTCCGGTAAACTATAGTAAGTTTGCGTCACCAATCGTTCCAATAGAAAAAAATAATGGGGAAATAAATGAACAATCAATTTCAGCCCAGGAGGGTAGTGAAATTTTTTCTCATAGTGTTTTTGAGAATGATAGAAGTGATTTACAATCAATTTCAGCCCAGGAGGGTAGTGAAATTTTTTCTCATAGTGTTTTTGAGAATGATAGAAGTGATTTACAATCAATTTCATCCCAGGAGGGTAGTGAAATTTTTTCTCATAGTGGTTTTGATGATGATAGAAGTGATTTACAATCAATTTCATCCCAGGAGGGTAGTGAAATTTTTTCTCATAGTGTATTTGAGAGTGGTAGAAGTAAAGTGAATAAAAAAATTCGAAAATTCCAGGAGGTTTTTTCGGAGAAAGCGGGTAGTTTTAATAAAAGTAAAGTGCTATTAGAATTAATTGGGAATGAGGAACCAGTTCACGTAGAGAATGACTTGGATACTCAAATTCTAAGTTTATTTAAAAATAACAGAGATTTACCTATAACGGAAGAAATATGGAGTAGGGTGCATATTAATTATGCGGGCCCAATTGCAAATAAATATTTTCTTGTAATTATTGACTCAACCTCAAAATGGTTAGACTGTGTAGAAGTAAAGTCTCCAAATTCGTATAACACTATTAAAATATTAAAGGGTTTATTTAGTTATTTCGGGAGTGTACAGACAATAGTTTCAGATAATGGAGCCGCTTTCATGTCAGCGGACTTCAAAGAGTTTTGTGAGATGAATAACATCAAACATTTAACGACTCCGGTAAATCATCCACAATCAAATGGTCTAGCAGAAAACGCGGTTCGAACGTGTAAAAATTTTTTAAAAAAAATGATGATAAGAAATAAGTTTCAGTCAGGTTATGAGGAAAAATTAGGAAATTTTTTAATTGATTACAGAAATGCACCACACTGTACAACTGGCTTAGAACCTGCAGTTGTAATGTTTGGAAGGAAACTAAGGTCAAACTTAAACAGTTTTGTACCGAGAGGGGGGAGAGATAAGGATAATAGAATTAAGAAAGAAACAAAAATTAAAATGTCTAAATGTCAGGAAAATCAAAAATATTATTATAAAAGAAATAATAAAGAATCGGTGGGTTTTTCGATTAATCAAAAGGTAATGGTTAGAGATTTCAGAGACCAAAACAATGATAAATGGGTACCAGGGAAAGTGTATAAACAATTAGGAAAAAAACTTTATATAATTGAGGTAAATTTAAATGGTAAAATTATGTTTTGGAAAAGGCATTTTGATCAGTTGTCTAAATTATGTGTGTCATGGGAAAAGAAACACAGCAATCCTTATGTCGCGTCTGAGACGAAGAGACTGTCGTATGATGAATACGATGTCTCCAGCTTTGGCCTGGATGACAGTCTAATGGGTTTTTCTCCTTCTCATTCCAGCCCCAGTGATCCAGTGGCGTCAACGTCGGGAAATTGGAAGGACCGACTACGACCACGAACACACAGATGAGTCAATGAAGGCAGCACTCAGCTCTCGACTCAACATGAATTACTTACATTGTAAATATTGGAATATTTTATGTATTGTAAAAAAATTATCAGTTCATGTTGTGTAACTGTCTTCGGATTTAAGTGTGGAGGGATGTGGTGAACGTATGTCTTGCGGTATGAAAGAGACATGCGTGTATGTGTGAGACAGCGTGAGGAACGTATAAAAGGGTGTGATTGCTGTCTACCGTCCTCTTTGCATTATCGCTTCGTAGGAAGCACACCTGTACACAATCTCGGAATAAACTCACTAAGTCTACCTACGACTTATTATTGTCAAACGCCCTGTACTGAGATCACCATCATAAGGAATCTGGATCCATCAGCAGGAGTCCAGAAGGTAATGCTGATAACCGGCCACGGTCATCACACTAATTTTAATAATTAAACAGAAAATAATGGAGTAATCACAGCGATAATAATTATTATGACCATTTGACCTTAGAATTGCCAGAACACGGATAGTGCAAGGGAAATAACATTTTTTAAATAAATGATATCTTTCATTAACATCCGTCACCAGCCCAGATAAATTAAAAGGTCCAAATCGCAACTGCATCCGTCCAAATATGATTGTGAAAATGAAGTGATATAATATTTATTTACATTGTGAGTTTCAACAGCATTAATAAGCGGTAGATAACACATAAGATGGTACAATACCCTCATAATGAAAGTTTCCTCAAAATTCACATTTGTATAATTTCCGGTGAATTCGTATCTAAAATTACTTTTTTTGTCAAACAAACCCCTGGGAATGTAAGTTCTTTATATATTTCAGATTGATAAAAGCAATACCTTACCATTTATATATTTTACGTACAATGATTTTAAAATTTTATAACCCGTTTTTCAGGTATAAAGTTAGCGGTAAGCACCAGATTTTATTTTTCTAAACGATGAATTAATAACTTTAGACGATGAATTAATAACGTTAACGAACATTTTAACGATTGGTACCCATTCTTCAGATTTAATTAAAATGAACCCAGTGGAAAGAACGAATTTCCAGGCTTGCAAGGCGAATTCGACCATACGTCAGTCCAATACGCCATGCCGCAAGCGTATATTTCTTTACACGCTTTCTTCACTTACGTCGTTAAGCCGCTGCTACCCGAATTTCTACCGATTTCTTACTTATCTCCCGTAACTATTTTAAGTTTTTAAGCTGTTGAAAAAAGTGCGTTACATATATTTGAAAATAATATCTAGAGGCGTTCAATGCCGCGACGCATATTATATGTTCCTCAGATATTATAATTCCTCCGATAGAAACAAATCGCGAAATATACTCCAAAAATTATTATAAACACGTTTGTTTCAGTTATTGTACAAGTTATAGTTGTAAAAAAATTCACAATGTTTCTTTAAATGATACTTAAGAACCCTTCCACGAGATTTTTGCTCTATTTTAAAAGAGTCGAGTTGTACATTTTCACAATTTTGGATCGATTTTATCGCTTTATATATTAGCGCGCACCTCTAACATACGTAATTACATATCTCTCCATCTTCTTCTTTCAGAGCTTGGATGCGGCGCAAAGATTCCCACAATATTTTAGAGTGTTTGGTAGGGCAAATTCGAGAGTTGGTTCGACTAATGCACTGGGTCGCGAGTCGTAATTTTTTTTTGGGTATTTTGTCGTCTTAAGTATTTCTGTACTGTGTGGAAACATGGACACTTAGAGCCAGATAAAGAAATCGGATAGATGCCCTCGAAATATGGTGCTGGAGAAATATGCTCAGGATTCCATGGACAGCCAGACGTACAAATGTGTACATTCTGGAAGAGCTGGGCATTCACAATAGGCTTTCAAATCTGCCTACAACATATTATCTAAAGAAATTTTGGACACGTTGCTCGCAAAACTCAGGACTCCAACTTGGTGAAAATCATCGTCACTGGCAAAGTGTTTCTCAGAAGAAACAGAGGAGTGACCAAGTTATCACTGGCGTGTGGTAAGTCCGCAGTTCCCACGCAGCGCAAGGTCGCAAGGAATGGAAGGGTCTTGGCCACCATACAAATTGGAGTAAAGGTCACAATACTCAGCGATGAAGAACCGACTTGAGTAGAACCTATTTGGAAAATCACCTACCACATCCATTCCAGTGAATTCGACAACGAAAATTATTATTTTCCATTTTGAAATATGTATTACATGGGTACTTCGCACACCCGTGAAAAATCTCAAGTCCAGATAGTCTGAATTCTCGACAAATCATTTTCAATTTTGAAAAGTTTAGATTAGATTAGAATTGGTTAGCTGGTTTTGGTATACGGGTGGGTACTACGAACCCTTTCAACTCATTGAAAACTAAAAACAGTGTTAACTCTTCAGGCCACGTGCCTATTTTGTCGATAGGTCAAAATATTTTCGCTTTGCAATAAAATCAAAATAAATGGAATATTTCTGAACACCTCCGAAAACTAAAAACTATAATATAATATAATATAATATAATATAATATAATATAATATAATATAATATAATATAATATAATATAATATAATATAATATAATATAATATAATATAATATAATATAATATAATATAATATAATATAATATAATATAATATAATATAATATAATATAATATAATATAATATAATATAATATAATATAATATAATATAATATAATATAATATAATATAATATAATATAATATAATATAATATAATATAATATAATATAATATAATATAATATAATATAATATAATATAATATAATATAATATAATATAATATAATATAAACACCTCTTTGAAAAATCATTCAAAGCTACGGGGGCATACATTAATCACGTAAGCAGTTTTTCTTCCAATCTAGACCTCCCCCACCTGGGTGAGATAAATTTGGGCCACTTCGCCTATTATTTTGGACCCCCCCCCCCTTATGAGATCACGTAATTAATGTTTGCCCACTATGAAAAATAAAACTGATAAATAGTGCATAACCCAACGTTACCTATTTAACCAGTGTTTTGTGCATATTTTTTTATCACTAAATGACTTTTCAAAGAAAGTGATGCGTTGAGTTCATTCTGAGTTGTCCGGTCACTATTTAAAGACCTCATTTGAGTTTCTATAATAGTTTTTTGTGGTGTAATACACACACACATTTAATTAATTTCATCACAATTTGGTATTTTCCTCGGTTACCTCGAGCGTCTGAAAAATAAAATCAATCATTATTCATATACATTATATTTTCATCAAACTTCGCAAGAACGCTCTGTGGCGGAAAACAAATAAGTTTGTAAACACCGCTGTATTATTAATATTATCAACATGTTTCAAAAACAAAGTTTTCTTCGACAGGATAAGAGATTGATATAAAAATAACAAAAGACAAACACTTGTAATCAAATAAGAACATAGACAAAATATTAAAGGGACAGGTGATTAATTACTTAAAACTATCTGTTTCTGTGTTCTGTACCCGAGAAGCATACGGATACATGTCCAAAATTTGAAGAAATGAGTTTTTTGATGCATACTTGAACTAAATTATCATGTTTATCAGTGGCAGAAAGATACAGGTCCTATCATGAAGAAAAACCGGATTTTCAAAAATGTATATGGATGCAACTACCTTTGATGCAACAACTATCTTGGAAGCAGAAAGATGTTCCATGGACTTGCGTCTTTATGATTTTGTTGCATTTTGAGTATTATTACTCAAATCCTACGTATTAGTATTGTATGATTCAAATTATACATTACCACGCTTTCTATGTAAGTAAACAATTTTCAAACATTGATCCTTTCATAATACAACACATGTCATAACAAAGTATTCCACTTCATTATGAAGCAGAAGGACTCAAGTCCATATTTTTGTTTGACTTGCAGCGTTATCTTTTTATAATATTTTTAAACGCCTTACATATAAAATAGTTCGTTTTATTTGCTCGTTTTTAAAACAAAACTAATTGATTTAATAATTACTTTTTTGTTATCTATCAGCATGGATATCCGCGGAAGTTATGAGACCATAGTTACAGAAAACATATTTTTTTGGCTCTCCTGAACATTTACCTTTTTGGACTTGCATCCGTATGCTTCTCGAGTACAGATTTATAAACCCCAGATACATTATATTTATTTATTAAGGATCTTGGTTACATAAATGCATTTAATTTGACAATATTTAGTGTTTAGGGTTTTGCCTTTTGTAAGTTTAGTGTCAATTTTTGAAGTCATTTAATGAAAAATTTCAATGCAATTAATTGCATTGATTTAAATTAATTTATTCACTTTAAAAACATTACAAAATTAATGTTTCGATTTGATTTTAAAAGAAATATAAGGAAAATAAGTAGTGCCTTACTGATAAATTCCCAACCTTACACAACTAACAAGCAAACATTAACCCTAGAAAGATAATCTTATTTTTACCTACGTTAACACACGCCTTAAAGACGTACTGAAGTTTAAAAGTGTATATTTGACATATATTACCATAATAACACAGTTTGAAGGTAGTTGAATAATTAGTTTAGGGCTTTATACTATAAATTAAACCAAAATAATTATAAAATATGGATCGTAATTTAAAACATAACAAAATTCTGTAAATCACTCCCAAATCAGCAATAATTTTTTTTTTTTTTAAATAAAAAATTATGATTCATTTTATATCTAAATCGGATTGTTTTATATGCCATGAGAGTTATACTTACTTAAAAATAATAATAAAAAATATTTTTTGAAGTAAAACTTCTTAACGCACGCTTGACTTGGGGAGTAAGCTGGCGATTGCACGACGAGAGCGTTACGAAAAGCGAGGCGAACGCTTCGTATTTTACTGTAGGGGCAAGAGAGAGAGGTGCGAGCACACATTTTATTTCTCTTTTTCTCTCATAGCCAGTTACGTTACACAGTGCTGGCCTATTGTTTGTTTCACACTGAAGGAGCAAGGAGCAGTGCGCCCGCACATTTTCTTTCTCTCTTCCTATCATATAGATGGAGCAGAAGTTTTACTTCAGTTGTGTGGTCTAAAGCACACTCGTTTTTTTGTTCGCTAAATCACATTTATACGAACAAGACAGAAAGTTACACAAAAGCTAATCATACGTCTTTCGGACGTATGGTGTATGTATATCTCCGAAATTATTGTTCTTACCATGGTGACACAGTCGTCCCGCGCAAGCTCTGCTCGGCAACTGAGCTAACTGAGATAGACGGCGCGCTACATTGCAAAATAAAAAAGACAGCAATTCTTGTCGCAAAGACGTAGATTATCTTTTTAGGGTTAATCAGTCGTGCCAAATCCAAAACACGCTCATAAGCAAGGCGGTAAATGTGTGAAAACAGATTTTCTATTAGAAGCATCAAAGCTTGCTGTCTAAATTCTGCTTCGTTGATGTTAAATATATCATTATCCGAAGTGATTCTATTTAACGACGAGTCAAACCATTGGCGGGTTAGTTCTGCAAGCCGGGAGATAAAATAGTCTATGCTGTCGGTGACGGAGATAACCATCGGGAACATAGAAACTAATGCTCTCCATGATAGTCGAGTTTTCCAACCATCCACGAATCAATCTGAAGAAATGTTATACAATGAGCACATCCTTTCTGACCCGTAGGTAGTTAGTGCATTCCGGGCTTACCCAAGTGTAGGATAGAGCCACGGGTAGTAGCCAAACTGGCGCCCCAGGAACCAATTTACTGGATAACCAACACTTCTGCCTTTCTCCTCAAGTGATTCGCTACTTTTTGTGACTTAGTAGGGGTGCCCGGGTTCATGAGGTGAGGTTTATCCAGGTCTTGGCAACGGATGCGTCTGTCCACCTGTGGTAGGCCGGATCAAGAGAGATTGATTGAGAAAGGCCTTTTGACCCTTCCAGCCGGACTCTCTCGACCCATCGCCTTGCACTGCAGTAGGAGGGATGGCTTTTTCCGTCCGTCACTCCTGGACATACTGACCCCCAGATTCCTACCCACCCCTCATACCTTTTGCCTTCCCAGAACTTCTTATTCTTCTTATTCTTCCTTAAATATACCTTCCGCACAGCATCTCCTAAGATGACATAGGCCCTGAGGGAAATTATTTTTCTCAGGACCTCCTGTGTGGAGGTAATGTAAAAAAAAATACTCCCTCAGTTAGAGAAATCTCAGGAAATTTTGTATAATTTAAGGCACAGAGTGGTAGGGATATGACTTTTACATAATTAATAGATTATTTATTTTTCTTAGCATGAAAAATCGATTTTTTAGAGAATTAAAAACGCTTAAAAAAATCGATTTTTGTTGGAGAAAAATCCATTTTCAATAGATTTTTTTCATAATAAATTATTTTTTCACATCCCTCTTCCGGACTACTGCGATGTGACATATATAAATAATCGATTATTTTTCTTAGCATGAAAAATCGATTTATAAATAATCGGTTTTTTAGAAAATTAAAATCGCTAAAAAAAATCGATTTTTGTTGGAGAAAAATCGATTTTTAATCGATTATTTTTCCGCATTCCCACAGGTAGTGGGAATTGTAAGCTTGATTCTTCGAAATTCACTAAATTCGGTTGCGTTGGAACTTTTCATGGGTGCTTTAGTTCAATTTCCGTGGCGTAATTACGCGTCCATTGAATTCAATGGACGCTATTTTATTACCTTGAAGATTTACGATTACGGTGCCTTGACGGCATAAAAGTAAAAAAAAAACATATGTTTCTTATCACAATAATGCTGAAACTCTTTCAAAAGATGAGTTACACAATGTACGTAGGTCTGTTTCCTCCAAATGAAAAAAGTAATCATTTTCTTGCGCAAACCGCTTCGTGACGTCTCCGTACACCCCTACAATACTATTGGCCGTGACGATAATTTTGAAAGTATGAAATATACAACTTAACACATGTTCGACCTAGTGAGACCATAAATTGAATTGTAAACATTTTACCTACGATGTAAAGAAACAAATAAATAAATAATTCGGGGATAATATTGAAGTGTGAGTGAATTTCAAAAATTCGTTTCGCTTTTTTAAATATATAACGCTGCAGCTCTTTCTTATTCACTAAATAATAAACGTCGAAAATAAGACAAACGGTTAACAAATGTCAATACCCATAGTTGGAGGCCGTGTATGTAGGCCAGATGACCAAAAGGCAGCAAGCCCTTGGCCAAGAAGTGACTAACGCAATATATATGTAATATATATTTACGCAATATATTATGAGGATAGTCGGGTCGCTACGACAACACGCACGCAATTCTGTCGCGCATATTTAAATTACACAGTTATGACGAACAAACAAATGTCCGCGATCATAGACGATTGCTACAGCCAAATATCGTCAATGAAGTCTAAAAATGTCGAGCAAGAAAAATTGATTCGACAGTTGTCGGATGAAATAGCTATGCAAAGCAATACGATTTCGCGGCTTCTAAGGAGTATTGAACAATTTCGAAGTACCGACATCGCTAGTGACAAAGTGATAACGACGCGTTCTAAAACGAAGAAATACAAAAACTTAAACACAGGTGATGATAGTGATGCTGTCTCGCCTACACTTGAAGCAGGCGGTCAGCCGATATCGGCCACCGTTCCCCCCGGCCCCGCGCCCGCCACCGAGTCGGACACAGCAAGCGCCAGCGCCAGCACTTCTACTGCCGATAAACAAACCCCGCACACCGCCACCGACCCGCCTGCCCGCCCACCACTGACCTATAGCTCAGTTTTACGTAAAAACAAAACACTTCTCATAGGAACAAACGATACGAGTGGAATTAAGGCGATTTTGAAACAAAAATTCATTATTGTGTCCCGTCTACATCCCGACACAACAACGGAGGAAGTAATTGCCCATGTAAAAACGAGTGCAGATATTAATTGCAATGCTGTGAAATTCATGGCGTTTTCGAAGGAATACTCCACGTTTAAAGTGGGAGTTAATGAACATAATATCGATCTGTTACTTAAAGAAGAACTTTGGCCCCGAGGAGTGGTTGTTCGTCAATTTCGTTTCTACAAAAAACACATTTCGGACCAAGAAACCACGAAGAAACCACCACATTCAAAATGACTATTACTATACCAAAACGTGCGAGGACTTCGATCAAAGATGAACAAATTTTATGAAAATGTTCTTAACCAAGAACACAAGTTCATCGTAATCACTGAGACTTGGCTTAATAATTCAATATTTAATGCACAATTATTCGATAGCAGGTACGTAGTATTCCGAAAAGACCGAAGCACCGGACAAAACCGAGGTGGTGGACTACTGTTGGCATTGCTGAATGACGAACATATGCGAGCTGAACGACTTTCCCACCTGGAAACGGGAGATGAAAATTTATGGGTTAAAGTTATTATTCACGACGTATGTTTTTTAATTTGTACTGTTTACATCCCACCCAGTTCTAAAACAAATGTTTACACGATTTTTTTTGAAATGTTAATTAGTAACTTAAGCTATCTTGCTGATAAAAAATTTTTAGTGATTGGTGATTTTAATATCTATTCGTCACAAAATCCACGTGCAGTGAATACCGAACTTTCGTATGTTATGGAGCTTTTTCAGCTGAAGCAGTTTAATACAGTACAGAACTCATGTAATCGTACCTTGGATCTAGTATTAAGTAACTTCAGTATGTTAACTAAAAAATCCGATTTTTATCTTGTAAAAGAAGATAATTATCATCCAACTCTTTTGACGGAATTTAGTCTTAAACACAACAGACCGTTAAAAAATCGTTGTTTACATTTAGATAATGACTTCCGTGGTTGGAATTTCTACAAAGGCGACTTTGAGAAGCTTTACAACCAACTGCGTGCCCACGATTGGCAGGCTATGTTGGAGATTTCCGATGTTGACGAGGCAGTTAAATACTTCTACGATACCCTATACGCGTATTTTGATCAATGTTTTCTAAGAAAAAAAGCTCCGCGAAATGAAAACTATCCTAGATGGTTTTCGCGCGAGATTATCGGGGACATAAAGATGAAGCTCATACACCATCGGCGGTGGAAACGATCAGGTTTGGAAAGTGAACACGAGTTATTCAAATCTTATCGTACTAGAATTAAACGTAATATTTCAACAGCCCACAAAAATTATATTTTAAAGGTAGAAAATAATGTGAAACACGATCCGAAGTCATTCTGGAAATATGTTTCTGATAAGAAACACGATAGAGGCCTCTTAAGTCATATTATCCTAAATGATTGCACTTACAAAGGAACCGACATACCGGAAGCTTTCGCAAAGTATTTTCAATCTGTATATAATCAGGAAAAAGTTGATTTTGAATCATACGTGCCGGGACAGATTGGATTAAGAAATGCTCAAAATATCTCAATTGAAAACGTTAATACCGTGGATTTCAGCTTAGCAGTTAAAAAATTGAAACCAAAAACATCGTTTGGTCCTGATTTAATTCCACCCTTTGTCATTAAGGGATGTTCTGAACCACTATGTAAGCCACTTCTACATTTATTTAATCTTACCATTAAAAACGGAATTTTTCCTAAATTATGGAAGCTGTCGAAAGTCACCCCCTTACATAAAGATGGTGACAAGTGTCAAGCAACCAACTACCGTCCTATAGCGATTCTTTCCGCACCCGCCAAGTTATTAGAAATAATTATCCATAAATATGTTTACGCCAAAGTTGAACCATTCTTGATCGATCAACAACATGGATTTAGACGTGGCCGATCAACTACTACAAATTTAATGGTTTTTACAGATTACATAGCGAGAGCACTCGATAACAATGAGCAGGTTGATACGTCATACCATGACTTTGCGAAGGCTTTCGATAAGGTGGATCACTTAGTGCTCCTAAGTAGGCTTGAAGAAATTGGTTTTTCCGACAACTTACTAAAACTCTTTAGTAATTATTTGAACGAAAGGGAACAATTCGTGTCCTATGGTGAGTTTAACTCTAACACGTATCATACAAACTCTGGTGTGCCACAGGGATCCAATTTAGGACCCTTATTGTTTCTAATTTTTATTAACAATATTCGGGGAAAAATCAAATTTGTCCGTTTTTTACTTTTTGCAGATGACATTAAACTCTTTCTGAGAATAAAATCATTAGAAGACTGTCGAAAACTCCAGGAAGATATAAATTCAATTATTGACTGGAGTATCGATAATAAACTCGAATTTAACTTCCAAAAGTGTTCAGTTTTGTGTTTTACGAGGTCACAAAAAACCATATACTTTAATTATAAAATGAAAGACACGTCTTTGAAACACGTGGTGACTTGCAAGGACTTAGGAATTGTGTATGACGCTCGCTTAACATTTCATGCTCACATTGAAAAGATTTGTAAATCAGCCACAAAGATGTTGGGTTTTGTCATACACAATTCTAAGGAATTGACCAACCTTACAGTTATAAGGCTGCTTTACTTTAGCTTGGTGCGTAGCATTCTCGAGAGTGGATCTCAGATATGGGGGCCAGAGGACATCGTCTATGTACTAATGGTCGAGAAAATACAAAAGAAATTTTTACGATACCTCTATATGAGAGAGTTAGGTTTTTACCCATGGCTGTTTCCAACAGCATTTATCTCGGGAATGCTGGGTATCTGCAGCCTTAGTTCCAGAAGAGATGTCGCATTACTGCTGATGGCTTATAAGCTTCTAAATGGTTTTATATCGGTACCAGATACTCTGGCTGAAATAGGATTCTATGTACCGGATAATTTCACGCGAGGTCGCCAACACAGACTTTTGATTCTTCCCAGATGCAGAACTAACTTACCAATGGTGATGCCCCTGGGAAGACTCACTAGGTTAATTAACTGCCTCGCAGGAAATGTGGATATTTTCCACATTTCCTACAACGATTTTAAGCGTGAAATAACACTTATGTTTTAACTAAATGTTTTACTTTAAATGTATTTATTATGTATATTTTCTAACCGCTTTTGCAATGTATTGGTTTTATGCTGTTTTTGCAAATAAATAAATAAATAAATAAATAAATAAATAAATAAATAGTAATGACTTGCTTACAACACTGTTGCTCCCTATTTGCATGGCGTGGTCGCTGTTACTCATCAGGAGGTATATGATGACCGGGTTCAGCAGGGAGGCCGTGTAGGCCAGATGACCGAAGGGCAGCAAGCCCTTGGCCGATAGCAAGGTGTTGGCAGCTCCTGCAATCCAAAACAAGCGTACTATACAGGGCCCACAGATACTTTAATAGTACACAACTGTTACCCCTCTGGTCTGGAGCCAAAAAATACCTGAAAACAACCCTTGACTCTGTGCAGAAACGGGCGGTTCGTTTGAATGATTCTCACACCTTATCAAACGGATTGCAATCTTTAACTCAAAGGCGTCTGGTTGGAGTGCTGTCCTAAATGGAAGATGCTCCGAGGAACTAGCGTCATTGATTCCATCGGCACCGGTGAATAGTCGGGAAACATTCCAAATGCGTGCCCAACTTATGTACACGATTGACATTTGTCACATGAGAACGGAACTCTTCTACGACTCGTTCTTGATTTCAACAGCTGGGTTGTGGAACGATTTGCCGGCCTCTGTGTTTCCTCCCTCCTACAACATGGGTCTCTTCAAGACCCATATTCACACCTTCCTCTCCTCAAAAATACCCTCCACACAGCATATTTAAAGATGACATGTGGATGACAACCGAATTCGATGTGGATTTTGGTAATGCGCACAAATATTAAAAAGCGCATGCGTGGTGTAATAATACCAGAAATTCGTTGCCTATAGCAGAGGAAGAAACTATCAAAGATATTTTAACCTACTGTTTTTTTTTAAATATTGTTTTTTTTTTAATATTAATAAATTTAAGTTAAGTCCAAGCAAACCAGAATCAGTAGAATTGCGACATTTCCAATCTGGAGCATGTGGTGAACTTGATGGTAAAAATTGTTGGTAAAAATAAAATGTTTGAGGAAGGTCATGAAAAACGGCTAAAGTCATTTCTAGCAATGCTCAGTGTTTTCATACGTAGGTACTAGCTATAGGCAAATACGCATAAAGAAAGTAATTTTACTGGCACCACTTTCGAGACTCTTTTAGGAAGGAATTGTTATTATTTTGGACGATTTTTACGAAGGCAAGGTTCCTGGGAATTTATAATAATATTTTAAGAAAATTGGACTTCAAAAAGTTTATGCAAGTTGAGAAAAGCATTTATTGAAAAGTCTTGTTTTGACTTTCTTTATTTTTTTTATTACTTGTATAAATTCTAACATATAAACATTTATATTTATTTCTTTGTTCGTATTTTATGCGCTTCCATACCGTTTATCCGATTGCGATAAAACTTTGGTGATTTGTTGCTCGCAAACCTGCGAAGGTAATGGTATATAAAAGTAAGCTCTGGCCTTATGGAAGGAAGAAGGGGAATGGTAACGAAGAAGGTAGGGTTGGCAGGAGGGGGTGACGAAGTAATGGGAAGGCGGGGAAGGTGGAAGGGGAACGCAGGGGGGGAAGGGGACGCGGGAGGAGAACGACGACACAAGGTAAGGAAATGAAGGGAGAATTTTTTATTTGAATGACACGAATTGAAATGCAACGCATGCCGGGTACCAGCTAGTTAATAAATAAATAATAATGGGATAATCTGTGTAGGGGCGTTTTTGTAAGAAATCACCCCAAAAATGCCATTAATAATGCCAATAAATGCCATCAATTAATCATTGAAAATTCTGTGGTCCAATATATCTAAACTTTGATGACGTTTTTGATACTTTTGCGGAACAGAAAGCTTGGAGAGATGAATTAATTAATTTCTCTTTTTGTTTCATTATAAATATGTAGGTAATACCCATGCTTTTGAAAACAAAATTTATTAGATATTTAACAAAAATGCACACAATATTAGTAATACTGTAGGGTAAATTCTTAAGTGATTTATTAAAATTCAATTACAACGTGACGATTTTTACTAAGGAGGTCCCCATGCGATGAATTTAGCCATGGGCGATGAGCCTCAGATGGTATAGTTACGCCACTGGTCACAGGAGACCATATTTGTCCCAGTTCAGAAAGGTCTCATAGAAATTGTTGTGTCTCCCTTACTATCATAGTGAGAAGTATGATCTATTCTAAAGGAAAGAGAAAACAAGCTGGTGGCTTATCAAGAGTCGGGCGAGCATCTCGATTGTGTCCAGGTTTTCCACAGTTAGAACAAGTAGGCGTGTCTGCGTTACATTTCGACGCAGTGTGGCCGTAAAGTTAACAGTGTCCACATTTTAGACTGTCAATCCAGTCCCTTACGGTATGTATTTGCCAGTCCATAGCCAGTTTAGAGAAGCAAATGAGGGCGTGACGAACAGAAAGAAGAACTCTGAAGATACGAGTACACAATCCAGTATGAGGTCCTACTTTGCGAAGGAACTACAACTTATCTTTCAATTCATTCAGTTGTTGACTGGTTTGTTCATGAGTTTGCTGGTGTATAGCCAAGGTGGTTTTCTCGAGGGGCAAAACTTGAGGTAGACCATTGACAGCTATCCGAGAAAGTTTATGAAAAGAAACTGCCGCTTTCAGACCAGCATCGGATAGGGTCGGTGCATTGGCAAGTTTGATGGCCTCTGCATCGGTACTCGGATGCACAACTAAACCTCCGTTCCTTATTTCACGTACTCTCATGATTGTGATTCCCAAAGATGGTGAGTTTGTTGCAGTTTTGAAAGTTTAGACTGTTTAGAGGGGAGTTTGCTGGAAAGAAATAACTTGTCATATTATGGGAAGGTAAGTACCGCGTGTCTTGCAGGAAGTATGGGGGCATTGTTTCTAGTGTTCGGTGGATATGTAGGAAGGGCTTGGTTGGACGTAATCGAACTCCATGTTCTGTTCCCATTTTCTAGTGTTTGATCAGAAGAGATATATTTGTAGGTCTTTAGTTCTCGTTTAAGTTTCACTAGTTTTACACCTATTTGACCGACATTTCCCAAAAGATCAGCAAATTTGGGGGCGAGTTTTAATATTTGATGTGTCCATTATAATGATGTTTAATAGGTTTAAAATAGAGGTTGCCTTAGCCAGGAATGGCTGGGTCGGGTTTCTGGATTCATTTTTTATTATGAGCTATTATTTGGTCGGTAGCGCCTGTTGGCAGGCTACAGCTATAGCACAATTAGTGGCGCCTGTTTGCAGGCAAAAACAATAGCACAGGCAATGTTTTATTTATTTATTTATTTACGCCCTAGTGGGCTTTTAAAAAAATAGATAATAATAGTTAGGCAGATATGCAGTACACAATATACAATGAGTAAATAATAGTGAAAAATAAAATTAATTAAAATTAAAATCATACATTTCATTAAAGTAATTATAAAGACTTCGTTTTATAACTAATATGGAATCTGCAAACATGTCTACAATATTCCCAAACTTATTGCCAAAATGATGTAATCTATTTATAGGTACATCAGTTTCATAGTTTGTTTTAAAATTGTCACAGAAGAAGGTAGCACTTTGCCTCGTATTTCTGGTCGGTACGTAAAATTTTATTTTGGCGAGAATTTCAGGATTGTCAATACAATTATTAATGATTTTATTTAATAGAACAAGGTCAGAGATGATCCGCTTATCTGACAGCGTAATTAAGTTGAGTCGTTTCATCAAAAGGACATTGTTAATATTTTTAATTGGAATATTCAGCTTAAATATAATAAATCTTAGAAATTTGTGCTGTACCCTTTCTATATGGTAAGAATGTATTTTATACAATGGGGACCAAATGGGCGAATTATACTCTACCTGGCCTCTTACTAAAGAAGTGTATAATATTTTCAAACACTCTAGTGACTTAAAATCACTTTTGTTTTGGTTGGAGTCCGCGATGGCAGGTAGTTTGTATTTTGACAATAACAGCGGCGGCCAGTGTGTGTGTTTAAAATTGGTCGAGTGATAACACTGTTTTTCTACAATAGTTCCACTAAAGTGGAATATCCACTACTTTGCTGAACTCGATAATTGTTTAACTTTGTTTGGGAGGCCCACAAGATTTGTTTGGTGATTGAATGTTTATTTTTTTGGAGGCAGATATTTTTGATAATATTTAGGAGCAAGACTAGGCACGATCTTTACTTCAAGGAGCGCAATCTTCACATTAATGAATTTAAGCACTTTTCTATAAACTTTTAATGTTTTAATCATTAGTAAACGGGGAGATTTAATAAAAATAATTTATATACATACCTATACATGTAATATATTCATGAGTAATTATATTTTCAGGTTACAATCGGATTAAACTCAAATCATTAAAATTCTAACATGCATTGATCAGAAACTGTATAAACATATAAATGTATATAATATATAACCTTTACAAGGATGTAACTAACACCACGTGTGTAAAGAGAAAAAAATAAAAAAATATAATTAAAAAATAAAATTATGACTCATACATACGTCCATAAATCAAATGTATAAAAAAATCTATAAAGTTAAAAAAAATAACAAAAATTATTGATTAAGTATTGTTAATTCATTGATAATGTGATACTTGGTAGCTAAATAATTAAAATTATTATTGTTCAATTTATTTTTGAATTTATTGTAGTCAAGTTCTAATCTCAGCTCTATTGCTAGTTGATTAAATCACACCACTTTATTGTACGTGTAGTAGTGTTGTGCAAAATTGGTATGTATCCATGGGTCGACAAGTACGCCATTAATGCCTAAGCAATGTGTTTTCCATATTGCTCTCAACGCGTACCATGGCATGGTGCGGCTATACCACTTCTACTTATAGAATAATCTTTGTGTATTTCAGCGAGATGACGGCCAAACGTTAGATTCAGACAATCCTTAGAAAATTCATATTTAAATTACTCATATTAATGAGTATATAAAAAAGATTAATTATTAATTAAGCTTTTATTTGCGTAATTACAATTTACATTTATTTGAGTTGAAAAAGATCCCAGAACTTCCACTCCTTCCTTTCCTTAAAAAGACCATGCACACACAGCATCCCCAAAGATGACATAGGCCCTGAGGGAAGTTATTTTTTTCAGGGCCTCCTGTGTGGAGCTAATGTAAAAAAAAGATCGTACGATCTCTCGCTGGGAATAGTTTATGACTACTCATTGTTCGAAATTGGTAAGCCCGCCCCTATTGACTACAATTCTTTACTAAGACACGTTTCTCATCGGCTTCAGATTAGAATTTGTCCCAATTAAAATTAATAGTGCCCCAGATATCCGAATTAATTTATTATTCTTTATTTGGTTACCGTTCCTAGTTTTTTTTTTCAAATAGCTCTTTGTCCCTATAAAGCGGTGTAACAATTAAGCGGAATCAACTAAGATATTTCGCACATCCCATAGGAAAGGATTTTAAGTCAACGTTTTCTGTTTTACGTTTTATGCCTGAATCGTAAGGCGATTGTGATTGTCTATGCCCTATGAAAACCGTATTTACGTTAGGTCACCCTCACATTCCATATCTTTATATATTAAACAAAGTCGGGTTAGTTACACCATTTATAATTCAAGAACGGATGAACCCATTTTTATGATTTTGATTTTTTGGATTTTTTTCCGCCCCGAATAGCAGAATAACTATTAAAACATCGAAAAAATTCACCTAAAAAAATACATTTCCTCTTAGATTTTGTATGAAACGAATTCTCATCTTTTGAAAGAGCTGCAGCAATATTGTGATAAGTATAATATTAAGTAGTGGATGAATTCCAAAAATTCAAAAATGTCAAATTTCAATGCGCTGATTGTTTTGCTTTTGTTCTTAAAAATATAATGCTGCCCCTCTTTCTTACACACTAAATGTCAACAGTCGAAAATGAGATAAACGGTGAATGTATATCTGCACCCCTCCAAAGGAAAAATACGATAATTATAATAAATCTCCCTCATACGTATAAAGAAAATAAAACGCGTTTCCCGTAAGTAAGTGGAAAAGTAAGAATATCACAAAAATATAAATCTGTTCACAACGCCATTTCTGATACTGACAAAAACAAAACACGGAAAATTGCACATCGATAATTGCTTCATTGTGTAATTTTCAACTTAACAAAAAAACTGAATGTAACTGAAGAAGAAAGAAATAAACTCCTTCAACAGTAAAATGAATGAAATAGACCACCGAACAAACAGCGAAACATGTTAAGTTCCGTTCTTACATGCTTAAATTAGCCAAAGAAAGAATAAACTACGACATTGAATAAAAAAAAATTATGTATAATTTTGCAAAATACATTAATTAAATGAATGATTTCTTAAATAGCGAATTAGAATTAAATGTTAAAATTCAAGAATATGAATGTATTTGTACTGATTCATGAACAACATTATTTCTAAAAACATCAATGATATAATTATTATGCACATAAACATCCGTAGCATTCAGAAAAATTTAGATGAACTAATTCTAAAAATAAATAATTTAATTAAAAAGCCGGACTTCATAGTGTTAACTGAAACATTTACGAACGCTGAGTCACCGTCTTATCACTTACTTGAGCACAATTATATTTCTACCAAAGTAGATATCAACAAAAATTCGGGAATAATAATATTTGCAAATAATAAATTTAGTATTGTTAACATTATAGAACACCCAATACATTTGGTAAATTGCATCGAAGTACATTTCAAACTCGGCAAATCAATATATCATTTAATAGATATCTATAGAACGCATGGCTCAAGTATTATTACGTTTATTAATGACCTCAAATACATATTATTAAAATTAAAAAATAAACTCTGCTTCGTGGTGGGTGATTTTAATGTGAACATTAATGAAAAAATAGAAAATAGTAACAAAACTGAATACATCAATTGTATGACTGAACGAAATTTCATATCTTGCATAAATAAAAATACTAGAGAAATAAAAGAACATACTCCATCTTGTTTAGATCACATTTGGACAAACGTAAACATTAAAGATCTTCACAAACTAAAATCAATTGTTTGGAAAACTAACATAACTGATCATCATTCATGCTTACTTCTGTATAATAATAATATTAAACATAAAAAACATAATTTAGTACCCAAAAAATCAACAATAGACATGACTATTCTCTCTGAAAAACTAAAAATGGAAGATTGGAACAATGTTTTAAAGAGTGATGATACCGAAATATGTTCGACTAACTTTGAAAAAATCCTGTCACAACACATTCAAAATTCGACAACTGATATAATAATAATAAATTTGGACAACTTATATAGCGCTGTTTTTGCGAAAAATCGCCTCAAGAGCGCTGTGTATAATACACAAAATCAAAATTAAGATGTTTAAAACCTTGGATTACCAAAGGACTTATAATATCTATCAGAAACAAAGAAAAACTTTATAAAACAACTTTAAAAAATCCCCATGATGAAAAGCATATATTTTTTATAAAAAATATAAAAATAAATTAACATATTATATTAAAAAAAGTAAGGAAGAGTTCTTTAAAAATAAAATATTATCTTCAGAAAATAACCATAAACAAATGTGGAAAACTGTGAATTTGGCCATAGACAATACAAAAAAGACACAAAATATTAAGTACATCGAACATGATAAAAAAATTATAGATGCCAATTTACAGCCTAAACAATGTGCAAACATATTTAATTCTTTCTTTGCAAATGTTGGAAAAAATCTTGCGAAAAATATTCATAAACCTTCTAACCCAGAAAAACATAAAAATAAAAATCTACAGAAACGTAATATACTTTCAAAATTTGAAATAACAACAGAATGTGAAATTTTAAAAATAATAGAAAATATGAAAGGAGGTTCGACTCCCGGTTTTGATTCTATTACGGCACACATGTTAAAATCTATGAAATCTTACTTAATAAAACCCATCACTCATTTAATAATCTTGAGTTTAACGAAAGGAATATTTCCAATGAACTACAAAAACACAATAATCTCACCTATTTACAAATCTGGTGATCCACACCAAGTAACGAATTATCGCCCAAATTGTCTAATTTCTAACATAGGAAAGATCTTTGAAAGAAAAAAATTGAGGTCTTCACTCAGGAGATTTCTTTTGGGCAGACTGGTTTTTTATAAATGAAGCACTTTTTTGTTTTAACTTTAAGTTCTTGAATTTTTATTGTTATGATTTGATATTTATAAACTTATAACTGACGACAATAACTTTCCCCACCCAACGGACAAGGGTTCAGTAGTATTTTAAATTCTTAGTGCAAGTTTTCGTAAAGAAGTAAGTTAATTTTACTAATACAAGCCTTTTTATAAGACTTTCGTACCTCTATATTTCCCTTGTTTGTTATGTGAGAGAGACAAAAAATAAAACATGATTCTATCGACATCTAACAAACAAATCAGACAACTCTTGGATCGCAATCCAACCTTTGAATAGTAACTCAACTGCATAATTGGTTTGCGTCCTGGGTTTAATTCTAAACATTCTCCGCCCCAAAATGGGCAGATATTTATTTTGAAATATCGAATCCATTTTTCTGCAAATTATACAAATAACATTATGCAAACAAATTATGAGCCTAAATTAAATATTGACTTTGCTCAAATCAAATTCAAATTCATTAAATTAATTTTAAAGTTATTCAATAACATAACACACTAAGATAATTCCAAAAACAAACTACATTTTTAAAAACAAACAGAAACCATAACAATAATTACATATAAACATATAATATAGACGGCACAAACATATCGCGGTAGGTTTCCTGGTCATCCTTCCTTCCTTAGTTCATTGCCACATTTGGAATTATTACAATGTCTTTCCAGATATATTTACATATGCAGTTTGCAATTCTAGCCAGCAGGCTATGTTGGTTTATAAGCGTTCATTAAGTGGTTTTATCCTTTTTTTTAAATATATGGATCTACAATCCTTTTTGTTTTATTATTTTTTATATCACTCCCTACCACACTCAAAATTTTATTGCTCCACATTTATCCGCATTTTGTACACTGATTTTTACTTTAAATTTATTATTATATCTTCCTTTTGTCCTTTTTGGTTACTTTTATGCACAAGTTTTACGGTTATTCACCTTCCACGCACAAGAAAATTTTGATACTGTTTATGGTAAAATTGTTATTGCCTTTTTTTTACTTTCAACGTACAAATTTTTATATTGTTTTTTTTTTTTATACTATTTATTGATTTATCCTGTTTTATGCACTCATTGGTTTTTTTTTTTTTTTATTAAAGCACAAGTCCCCTTTTTTTTTTGCATTTTGTGCTTACACAGCGCCTGGTCCGTTGTCGTCTATTGGCAATAGAACAGCTTCGAAATTGCCCTCTGAGTGGTTCCATGCGATGTTCTGAAAGTCGCCACACGTACTTTCCCATCAGCGCCTGGATGGACTGCAATCACACGTCCGAGTTTCCACACACATGGTGGTAGGTTGTCTTCCTTCAAGACCACCGTATCGCCTGGTTTGAGCTGCGTATGAGGTCCGCTGGTCCACTTCGTTCTGCCTTTGAGCTGAACCAGGTACCTCGATCAAAAAAAAACATCGTATTAGCAAAGAATTTTTTTTAATATTTATTCCGTCCATTGACTGAAATATTTTGTAGATCTTGCTCCGGAATTGCTGCAAAGCTTCCACCAACAAGAAAGTGACCGGGACTGAGGGAAATTAGGTCATTTGGATCATTTGACAATGGGGTAAAAGGACTAGAATTTAAACAAAATTCATCTGACACAAAACGGTATTAAATTCCTCATATATCAATAAGGAGTTACTTGCTAGCCGTTTCAACTGATATTTAAACAGATTTCATTCTGACTTCTCAAAGGCCTCCAAAGTGCAGCGCCCTTGTCGGAATGTACCCCCATTGAATTGATAGCCTTGATAATGATTTTCCGATAGTAGGTAGTAGCATTATCTGAAAATAATTTACTCGGCCTTCCACTACGCTCGATAAAACGCTTCAAGGCATTTAAAAAACTTTCTATATTCAAAGACAGTTCAAGTTCTAAGTGTATGGCTTTTGACACCACACATACAAATAAACATACATAAGAAAAAACACCAATAACAAAAATATATAAGCTCCTTTCGGCTGGAAGGTCTGCCATTATTTGCTGCATCGTGTATTAGATCTATAACACATTATACATTTCCTTATTATCATTTTCACAAAATTTTCCCATTATTGGCCAGAACTTCAATCTGATTATTGCCAATACGGTATGAGTACCTGCATGCAAGTGTAACTGATAAATAAATAAATAAATGTAAATGTAGTTTTTCATAATTAATTCGGTTAAATTATGATGTGGTGGCAGCAAGATTGGATGTCGTTGATTTATTGACAGCAATTTTCCTTCGGAAAGCCTGCCGCCTACGCAAGGTAAATCATTATGTACATAAGGATTTAGTAGAGAGATGTAGTTCCTGAAAATATCCAAATCTTGCGTTACTGTTGCCAACACCACAGTTTTTGTTTTCACCTCAGGTGGATCTATGTACGTAGATTCTCCGCATGGCCAACTGGATGGTGCAAGAGTTAGCCAATCGGGTCCGTGCCACCAAATGGTGGATGTCAATAATTGAGAAGTCCTAATATCTCTGGATAGTACATCCGCAGCATTATCTTCTGATATCACATGCTTTTGACAAATGATTCTCCTAGGTACCTTCACATTATTTATGTGCGGCAATTCTTCCATATAAGCTCTCCAAACTTTCCAAATGTCAGGAGATATATCTTCAACCCACTGAGTTTTGTTCTGCCACAGACGTTGCATTAGTAGTTTCGCTACTATCGTTACAGGTCTTATCAGACCCGGGGGATTAAAAATGGATGCTATGTAGGATAACATCCGTCGTTTGCTTTTACTTAGTAAGCAATCTTCTTCACCACTGTCACCCGCCATCAAGTCATCCATGTAAAAAATTTCTTTAAGAATGTGACTGACCTTGGGATTTGTGCCTTGATTTTCATTTCCTAGCCGCTCCAAACATCTTGGGGCTAAGAATGATGATCCCAGACCGTAGACTGTATTCAATCGATAATGTTGAATCTCCTCGCTGGGTGCGTCTCTCCAAAGGTACGTTGTAAGTCCCTATCCTCTGGCTGCACTAATATCTGCCGGTACATTTTTTCTTTGTCGGCTGTTAACGCGTACTGATGTTTTCTGAAATTCAACAGATGTGCACATAAATCCTTTTGCAATGTCGGCCCAATCATGAGAGCATCATTTGGGATAATTCCAGTTGAGGATTTAGCTGATCCATCGACTACGACTCTGGTCTTTCTAGTTGTACTAGATTCCTTGATCACCGCATGGTGAGGCAGATAATAAGGTATTTGATTTTGTGACAATGGTTCACATTGCGTCATATGACCAAAGTCTTTGCACTCCTGCATAAAATTCTTGTAATCTTTCATTAATTCTAGGTTTGAGTCTAATTTTTTCTCCAAATTATACAATCTCTTCTCCGCCATAGGGAGACTTTCGCCTAGCTGTTTCGCACAGGGGCGTTGTATTAAACTTACAATGAAACGGCCTCTGCCATTTCTTTTATGAGCAGCTGTGAAGCTTTCTTCACACGCTTGCTCCTCGTGATTCCTATGTTCAATAGGATTTAGCTCCTCTAATTTCAACAAATTTTCAATTTGCTTATGTTTTAAGTTGAGTGAAAGATTACAAATTTCTACTGGCCTCTTTTCTGAAGTGAAGATGGGTCCGGAATCTTGAATCTTCATCCGGTCAGAGTGCAGAGTCTCCCTGAAAGTGTCAGCCCCGATCAACATGTCCATCGGGCCGGTTTCATTAATGTTTGGATCTGCCAATTGCAATCCTTGGGGGATGCCGGTGCTTTTTTCCTGAAATGAGATTTGCGGTAGATTACTGGTCACCTCCGACAATACTAGGCATTCAATCCTCTTTGAATATGGTGAATAATTGGAAGATATTTCCAAATCCACAATGTTTTTAATATGCTGTATTTCATTATGAATTCCGGTAATAGGGATATCAGCTTTTCTGCTGGATGATTTTAATGCGCAATTTTTAATAATAAGTCCTCTTGAAGAAGTATCGCTTCCCTGATGACTTTGCATTTTTTCTTCATTTTGTGAATGTAACACAGTGTTGTGTGAATTCGCTCCACACTTGTGACAACTATATTTACTTTTACAATCCGGAAATTTATGTTCTACCGACAAACATTTCAGACAAGCATTCAAACGATGTATTGTTGTCAATCTATCCTCTATTGCTAAATTTAAAAACTTTTGACAATTATAAGTTTTATGATTTTTATTACAATAAATGCAATTGTGCTCATAATCTTCTTTGAACCGAGGTGGTTCAAAGATTGAAAGTTTGATAGAATTGATGATTTTACCGGTTTCGTTGAATTTATCCATGGCCTTTGTCAATACACTATAATACAAGTTTTCAAACATTTCTCGTTCGGTTCCATTTTTTAATTCATCCGGCAATAATATCTCTATTTTATCTTGGAATTTTCTAAAGATATCTAGTATAGGCTCGATCCTTTTCATACGTATTTCGATTTCCGAATGTAACAACTCTTTCCCATCCAAGTAATTGTTAAATCTAGACAATTTTCCCTTACATATGCCGCACTGGGCAATTAAATATTTCAAATCCATGATTTTAAATAACAGGGATAAATAACAGACAATCAATACTCACTGATTGCTCTGGCGTGGTTCACTTCTAACCACGCTAAACACAAAAACACAAAAAAATTTGCACTGTCTTTTACTTGATTGTTTCTTTTGTTTTAACAAAACACTAAAAAATCTTCTATTATTAATTTCTGATGAAAGCTCGCGTCGTAACTTGACCTTTTACAAACAACGGAATCACTTCGTGCCTACCGTCTGCATTACCGACTCGAACAATACTACGGAAGTCAAAAACAACACTCAACGATCGCTTTCAGATTGTTTGAATAATCAATTAATACATTTCATGTATTATAATAATTATCCTTTTGTTTTTTGCGGAATCATTAATCATATGACTTAGCCACAAAAAACCTAGTTAGTTTCAGTTGTAAATAAACAAAGACGGTACTTCGTACCCGTCGCCTGCTTTATCGACAGTATCGAAAACATCAAAATCAAAACTCAAGACAAAACAATGAAAAGACAAAATTCCGATCTTTATGTTTTTTTTTTTGCGACACTATAATCATAGCCAGCCACAAAAAATCTTGCCAATATCAATTGAACTATTAGTCCGTTGCTAATTTTTATACAACAATAAAATACCGAAGTGGTCTAACCGAATTTGTTTTTTCTATGAGAAATGGATAAAAAATGGGATGGTCACTTGCCCTTGTTGAAGATCCGCTTCATCAGAATTCTCCTAGTTTATTGCTGGTTCATGTCTGGCTTTCATTGATTTTTTGATCTGGATTCCAGGTATCCGCTCGTGGGATCAATCCGCTCGAAGGATCAAATGTAAAAAATTGGAGGTCTTCACTCAGGAGATTTCTTTTGGGCAGACTGGTTTTTTATAAATGAAGCACTTTTTTGTTTTAACTTTAAGTTCTTGAATTTTTATTGTTATGATTTGATATTTATAAACTTATAACTGACGACAATAACTTTCCCCACCCAACGGACAAGGGTTCAGTAGTATTTTAAATTCTTAGTGCAAGTTTTCGTAAAGAAGTAAGTTAATTTTACTAATACAAGCCTTTTTATATAAGACTTTCGTACCTCTATATTTCCCTTGTTTGTTATGTGAGAGAGACAAAAAATAAAACATGATTCTATCGACATCTAACAAACAAATCAGACAACTCTTGGATCGCAATCCAACCTTTGAATAGTAACTCAACTGCATAATTGGTTTGCGTCCTGGGTTTAATTCTAAACAATAGTAAAAAAAACAATTGGTAAATTTCCTAGATAAAAATAAAATACTACACAAAAACCAGTTTGGTTTTATTAAATCACTCAGCACACAAGATGCAGTTGCTAACGTAACTTCATACATTTACGAAACATTAGATAAAGGTAAAAAATGTGCGGGCATATTTATTGACCTCAGAAAGGCATTCGATAGCATATCCCATAAGATGCTATTAAAAAAATTAAATGATATTGGCATAAAAGGCAACGCGATTAAATGGATCACAAACTACTTAAAAAACCACCCTCAAGTGGTAAAAATCAATCATGTTAATAGTGATCAAGAGATTTCAAGCTTTGGAATCCCGCAAGGTACAGTGCTTGGACCAATTTTTTTTACCATATATGTAAATGATATTTTTTTCAACATTTAAATGGTCAAATTACATCATACGCCGACGATACAGTATTAATAATAAGTGAAAAGACTTGGGAAAATGTAGAATTAAAGGCCACAGAAGACATCAACACGCTTAAGAACTTTTTCGACACTAATTTACTATCACTAAATAGTGAAAAGACATGTGTAATTCCATTTGCAATCCATCCAAACGATGCTCCCAAAAATTTTAACATTGTAATACTACGATAATAACAAATAAAATTAAATATCTCGGAGTAATTATCGACAAAAATCTGAAATGGAAGGAACAAATATGTCAAGTAGTAAACAAAATCAGAAAATTAATATATATATTTTTTAGAATTCGAAATTTTCTGTCGATAAAAAATCTATATTTAATCTACTATGCCTTAGTTCAATCCACTCTACAATACGCTATTGTTAGTTGGGGATCCGCGTATAAATGTAACCGTCTTCCAATAGAAATTGTACAAAGGACAATTATTAAAATTATATTAAAAAAATCCTTAGACTACCCAACAGAACGCCTGTTTGAAGAATTTCAAGTACCCACATTTAAAGATTTATATATTAAAAATTCATTGATTCAAATTATAAAGGAAAAAGATAAATATCCATTTTTAAATGAAAACAGAACTCGACTTAAACATGTTTTTCTATGCCCAAAACTAAATACGTCTTTTGCACAGCATCATTATACTTACCAGGGAAGAACTTTTTTCAATCGTCTACCAGAAGAAATCAGAAGCATTAATGATAAAACCCGAATACTGCTCTCTGTCAAGAGACATTTTAAAAATATTCTTAAGAAAAAAAACTACTGTCAATTAATCTTACAAATATCCTTAGTTTTCCATTACATTCTTTCTTTTTTTTTAAATTCACACCATTATCAAATAAACACTGCAGCTCACATATATTTATGTACAATTAATTATTTAAGTACTAACTTATAACTAATAGCATTTATGTACACTCCCCTTCCATACACAAGCAAATGCTTTAAATGGAAGGGTAGTAAAAAAAAAAAAATACATGTAAAAAAATATATATTATATTTGTTGTAAAATTGTAATTAGAATAAATGTTGCAATAAATAATTAAAAAAAAATAAAAAAATAAATAAATTCAGCTAATAAATTAACACAACAGTTATTGATTCTGGCGGTTCGAACTTCGCCGGGTCAGCTAGTTTTAAATATAATAGCTGACCAAGAGCGGAGAAATTTTAATACGTAATTATAAAGGTGAGTTTTGTATGAATGCTTTGTAAACCACACAAAAATAAGAAATTTATCATTTCTTATTAAGTTTTTCATGAATGAACCCTCAAAGTTTCGTGTTACGAGCGGGAAACAGTTTTTTTTTGCAGTACCGCCCCACAGGAGGCTCTTAGGAGAAAAATTCCCTCAAGCCTATGTCATCTTTGGGGATGCTGCGTGGTGGTCTTTATAGGGAAGGAAAACTTTGTAGCCACTGGAGCGATTTTGGTCGAAAAATGGAACCCCTTTTAATTAATTTAATAGTCTAAAATGGACCACATTTTCCTACCATTCGTAAAACATTTATTGTAATTATTTGAAACTTGTAAAACCCTTGGCCATTCGCTTATTTTAATACAAAGATATTGAAATGCTTTATCTATTATGGCCATAGATGTCGCAAATCCGAACTTCGTTGACTATTTTAGAACGATATATAAAATATTATTTTTTATATTTTTTCCCGCCGAATTGTTGATCAGTTGTTTACGGATAAAATTCAGTACTTTTTCCATAAATATGCACCTTTCATTATCAAGTATACCATAGAAAACATACAGAATTCTGAAATATTCTATGTTGACTCGAATAAGTATCCCTCACGGCAGTTTCTAGTAAAAAAACACGCAGGATTCTCGCGATTATAAACTTGACGATTTTTTAATATTTTTTTTATAAATCCTATAAATATAAGATAAACGGTAAAATACAGATTAATTCATTGGCTATTTATCACCAAAATAAGATTTTATATTTCGATGTCAAAAATCATAGGTATGATTTTTTTAATGTTTGCGAAAAATTTTAAAATGACCATCTGGGAAATCTCAAGCAATCGAGGCAAATTTATTTATTTCGCATGATCGCTCCAGAGGGTAGGGATCTGGGTGTCAATGTGTTCATGAGTGACGGGCATATAAATCCATCCCTCCCACTGCGGTGCAAGACGATGGGTCGAGAAAGTCCTGCTGGAGAGGTCTCCTTTAACCAGTATTTCTTCCATTTATATTTATTTATTGTATATATTAATAATCGTTATTTAAAATTTAAATATTATTTGAAAGTCCACCTTCATTTTCCTGTTTCAAAATTATTTTTTTTCTCTCTCCTCTAAAATATATATTTTTTTTAACATTATTAATTAACTTGTAACCCCATCCTGAAAAAAATTCCATCTCTTCTCGTTACCTAAGCCGCATTCCGCACGCTCTTCTTAACTTTAATACGTCTACTGAGAAACTTGTTACTTTGACGTCGGATCGGAGATTGGCCCAATTATACGGAATAATGCCCCAGATAACCGAAGTAAATTAGTATCAATATCTTTGGGTTTTGCCCCAAATAACTGGCTGTCCCAATAAACTGGTGTACAAATTTAGGAATCGACTGAGTCTATTATAAAAATGCGATCAATTTTACAAGGAGGAGGGGGAGAAGAAGGGATAATATATATTGCTTTACAATATGCATTCGCTAGGTTTGGTGACTTAGCAGGGTGCCCAGATTCATCGGGTGAGGTATGTTCAGGTCTGTTCACCAGCTGCGTGGCGAGCCGGATCGAAAGAGTCCGATTTAAGGAGACCCTTTGACCACTCCAGCTTGTTTTTTTCGACCTATTGTTTTGGTAGCGGGAGGGATGGATTCACTCCTAGACACACTGACAACTAGATTCCTAACCTCTCCTTATACATTTTTATTTCCAGATCTTGCTCTCCTTCCTTCCCTTAAAAAAACCCCACTATACATCATCATCAAAGACATCATTGGCCCTGAGTCCTAACCACCCCTCTTACCTTTTTTCTTCTCAAAACTTTCTGTATTTTCTTTCCTTAAAAAGACACACACAGCATCGAAGGAAATTATTTTCCTCAGGGCCTCCTGTGCGGGGTTAATGTAATAAAAACACTACGCTTGTAATGGCCTGACTACATGAAGAAAATGGACAGATGTGAAATGTTTTTTTTTATTTTTTATTCCAGTAAAAAGAAATTTACAATTTCACTCTTTTAATTACAAATAATTAAACTAAACCAAATACTCCAATACAGCACTTTTCTATTTCATTGCTTTGTTTATCAAGATTAAAAAATAATGTATATTTTATTTAATTACAAAGCTTTTTTTCGTTTTCAAAGTCGCTCGGAAGGCAATTATATAAGTTGCCCTCCTCGTAACCAATGATGCGACGTTTACCACGTTGTAAAGTTTGTTGTTTATTTTGTATAATTATTTATTTATTTAGTGCACGCCCTAATGGAATTTTACATTCTTTGTTTATAAGTTTACAATTTGGGAGGCGGGTATGGGTACCGCCACCCCGGGAACCATTTATTGGACAACCAACACCCCTGCCACAGGTCACCCAAAGTGGTTCGCTACGTTTGGTGACTTAGTAGGGGGGCCCTGAGGTTTGTCTAGGTCTTGGTGGCGGATACGTTTGTCCAACCACTGCGTGGCGGGCTAAATCGGAGGAGACTGATTGAGCAAGGCCTTTTGACCTCTCCAGCCGGATTCTCCCGACCCTGCGCCTTGCACCGCAGTGTGAGGAATAGATTCATACGTCCGTCACTCCTGACCACACTGATCACTAAATTCCTACCCAACCCTCATACCTTTTTCCTTTCCATATCTTCTTCTTCCTTTCCCTTAAAAAACCCTCCACACAGCATCCTCAAAGATGACATAGGCCCCTAGAGAAATTGTTTTCCTCGGTGCCTCCTGTGTGGAGCTAATGTAAAAAAAAAGTTAAGTATCACAGTACTTTTAAATAATTTAAAACTAAAACAATAAAGAAAAGATAATATAAAGAAAAAAATGTAACAAAGAAAGCTCATAATAGTAAAGAATACATTGGTAAAAATGTTGAAAAGTCTCATATAAAAATATATTCGATGTAAAAAAAAATTGCAGAAATTATCCACGACTATTTGTGTCTAGATGTACAAAAGAATTGGAATAAACAATGTTTATTTAATACTGTATATTCTTAAGGTGACATATATATCCTAGATCAGAATATTTATTGCCGAGATTATGAAATCTCGGAAATAATACAAAATAATTTTAATAAAATAGTTTTTTTATTTATTTATTTGCTTGTAACATTATCTATAACCTTGGTTAGTATTTTTCTCGCACATGAATAAATAACTGTGATTTTCACAAGTTATAGGATGCAGCTTGAAGAGTCCGCGCTGTGAGCCCATTAACTGGTGGAAGACCACGCAGAGTCTCTCCGCTGGGAAACCTGCCCCGGGGTACCAGTCGCTGTAGCCCGCCTCTGAGAGGGTTTTACCTGGAAAGGTCAAAGAAAATACTTTCAAGAGTGAGACATTTTAAGATTTATTTTTGAGATATTATGCCGTGTTGCGAGGTAGGTAGGTTCAAGGCTAAAGAATAAGGTAGTGCAACACAGCCTAATATCACAAAACACCAAAAATAAATCTTTTTTTTTTTAAATTAGCTCCACACAGGAGGCCCTGAGGAAAATAGTTCTCCTCAGGGCCTATATCAACTTTGAGGATGCTGTGTGGAGGGTCTTTTTAGGAAAGGAAGGATAGGAAGTTCTGGGAAGGAAAATGTTATTTTGGGTGGGTAGGAATCTGAGGATCAGTGTACCCAGGTATCACGGACGTATGAATTCATCCCTCCCACTGCGGTACAAAGGGATGTTCCGAGAGAGTATGGCTGGAGAAGTCAAAGGGACTCCCTCAACCATTCTCTCCCGATCCGGCCTGCCATGCAGTTGGTGGGCAGACGCGTCCGCAGCCAGGACCCGGACAAACCTTACTCCATGAATCCGGGCATCACTGTTAAGTCACCAAAAGTAGCAAACCACATAGGGTGACCTGTAACAGAGGTGATAGTTATCCAATAATGTTTCCTGGCGCAGCGGTACCAATACCCGTCTCATAAATTGTTACATAATAAATAAAAAATATAACATAATAATTTAAATGCAATGTTGATTACAAAATACCTTTAAATTATTTATTAGTTTTGTAACAAGTGTTGCCAATTCTACTTTTAATTAGATGTCACCCGAACTACTGTGGTTCACGAGAAGAAAAAAAACCAGGATGTTTGAGCAATGGAAGCTGTACCTACAAATATACTTTTAAAAAAATATTATCTATAATATAAAAATGAATCGCTAAATTTGTTGGTAAGCGCAAATCTCGAGAGCGGCTGAACCGATTTCGCTAATTCTTTTTTTAGAATATTCTTTGAAGTTCGAGGATGGTTCTTATGGAGAGAAAAATTAAGAAAATTGCCCAGAATATTAGATAACAACAAAAAACATCGCACGTTTGACAGTTCGCGTGTTAGAGAATGACATTTTGCAAAACAATGAATGATTGTTCAATCAGGATACTATTTTTGAAAAGTTGAAAAATTTATTTAAAGTAGGTACTCCCCTAATATTTTGAATCGAATCAAGAATTTAAGATATTTTAAATAGGTACCTATGTTACGCACCAAATTTAATATACATCAAAAATGGAAATTTGAATAAAAATTGTAAAAGGAGGCAAGCGGGCTGTTTAAAAACTGAATGTACTGGGATTGAATATATGTAACGCGGGAGGAGGGTTGGCGGGACGAGGGAGCGGGAAAGGGAAGAGGGAAGAGGGAAGGCGGGGAAGGTGGAAGGGGAACGCGGGAAGGGGGAGGTGGACCTGGAGGGGGGAGGGGAGCTCGAGAGGGGGTTCACGGGACGGGGAAGAGGGGGGAGTGGAGTGGGGAGAGGGAAGGTGGAGGTGACGGAGTGGGAACGCGAGAGGGGAAGAGGACACTCAGGGAGAAACAATTTCTTTATTAAATGGCATATCAACGCATGCCGGGACCAGCTAGTTTTAAATAAAATCAATCATTATTTAGCGATATTCAATTTTCATCTATACCCAAAATAGATACAAATACAATAATGTATACTGTTGCGTATGCATAAACGAACAAGAATGCTAGCCGAGCACCAATTTATTATGGTAAAGGAATAAGCAACCGCGTGAGGCGTTTCGCGCCCATAGCGGTAATAACATTCCGTTCCCATAATTTGTCGCTCAGTTCGCATTCGTATTCGTACATGTATACGCACCCTCAGACTTCTGTTTACCAATAATATTTTTAATTTTTTTTACAAAATAGGGAATATCAAGGAAAATTTTCTCACAAGGAAAAATCAAATCCGCAGCGACCCACGAAAACCGCCGTAATTGAATTTGACATTTTTAGTTTGTGTTCGAAAATGTTAAAACTTTGGGATCTACGAGCAGATACGCGAGTAACAATGTACGATAAACTTTTGGTGGAATTGCTCCTCGGTCCATTTTTTCATCTATATTCGTCTAATGTCGACGTTAAGTTAATCTGCTCCAGCATTATTGACAATAATCCTGAATAGCATTTTTCACCACAAATGACAAAAAATAAAATTAGGTCATCAACAATTCACATTATTTGTATAGTTTTCCCCAAGAATATTTAAGTGACCTACAAACTCGAGGCAATTAACGTACTGGAATAACCAAATAATTAGAAATTCGACGGCCTAAATAAGCCAAATCTAAGACTAGTCTAGTAGCAAATGTAATTAATTCATAATTTATTGATTGATTGGTAATGCATAATTGATTAAAATCCTTGTAGACCACCCCTCTCCATCTCCCCCAAATGTTATACATATATACCGTAAACTAAGTAATAATTCGTAGTAGTCAGAAGATGGCTTTAACGAGCTGAAACCGGTTATTTTCAATAATTTAAATTGGAAATAAGTTTTAAATTTGTTTTATTAAAATATATATTAGCGTTTGTTTAGCATAATTTATCTGGAGATATTTATTTTCCCGAAAACTGTCTGTCGAAAATTATGAAACTATGTTTTGTTTGTAACGCGTTATAATGCATTATTAGAATACTTTCGCAATTGGTTCAAATTAGAAAGCGTTGTTCTTACCATCGATTGTCCTAAATTCTCCTTTGGTCAATAATTTAGTGACGCCCACATAAACTCCGTTCTTATCAAAGTTCTCTGACGTTGAATCCGCATACTCAGTGAATATATCAGCGCAGAGTTGAGCTTCCTCTGCGCTGTTTAAGATAATGAGGTGCGCTTGTTCCGCCGCACACACTTTGTACGCTTCAGTCCAGGTGGTGGAGGTGGTGTGGAGTTTATAATAGCTGTCTGGCATGGCTGGGTAATGTTTGTATCCTGCAACAGATAATTCACATCGGTTATTTAAATACCAATTTTGTAAATGAACAATTTTGATGGGAAATTAATTATTCTAGTTAACAGTCACTTCGTGGTTTGACATTTTTAATGAAACAAAACAATTACTTTGTTAATTATTGATTTATATAAATCGTAGTTACAAACAAAGTTTTTATTACATTTCCTCAACACAGGAGGCCCTGAGAAAAATAATTTCCCTCAGAGCCTATGTCATCTTAGAGGATGCAGTGTGGAGGTTTTTTTAAGAAAAGAACGGAGAGGAAGTTCAGAAAAAGGTAGAGGGTAAGGTGAGGGGTGGGTAGGATCTGTGTGTTGTGTTTGTGTAGTGACGGAATGAATCCAGTCCTCCCACTGCGGTGTAAGGCGATGGGTCGAGAGAGTTCAGCTGGAGAAATAAAAAGTCTCCCTCAACCAGTCTCATCCGATCCGGCCCGCCACGCAATAGGTGGGTAAATACATCCACCATCAAGATCTAAACAAACCTCACCCCATGAACTTGGGCACCCCTGCTAAGTCACCAAACGAAGCCAACCACTTGGAATAACCTATGTCATAGGAGTTAATTAAGCAGTAAATAGTTCTCGAGGTAGCGGTACCCCTACCCGCCACCCAATAATTGTTTATTTAAATAAATTACACAGGCCTGCGACTATTTTTTTTCTATGAAATAAGAGGTAATTGCCATGTATTTTTGGTTGCTGAATTAGGGAAAATTATCAAAAAAATTCCATCACGTAAGGTTTTTCCGGAAAACCCAAAATGCTGTGGGATTGCCTATATTAAGGCGCAAAACGGAGTTTATTGCCGAAATATATTTTTTTATTAATTTCAACTTATTATAAGATAATATTATATTTTATAGACTGAAACAAAACATTTAGTAACTCATGACGATAAAATTAGTCAGCGTTGAATCACATATATCGGGATTTTCCATAGTAAGTATGATGAGAGAATGCCGAAATTCCCAAGTTGCCCACTACCTTCCATGCCCTTTTATTTATTATTTCTGTTCCAACTTTCCTAAGGTGCGTTTCAAAAATGACTTCAAGAGGTTGTGTAAATTCTTCTGAGAGTTTTTGCTATATTTGTGGTGAATTTGTTGTGAAAAAACAACAATGAAATATTACTGATTTTGTCAAAAAAGTGTATTTTTCGTATTTGGTGTAAAGACAGGGGAACCAGGACAAATCTTGGGCCCCGCATGGAGTTTGTTCCGGGTGTGTTGAAGGACTTAGAATATGGTCAAAAAGTAAAGTTAATCTTTTCGTTTTGGTGTTCCCATGATCTCTGGAGAGAGCCTCGAAACCACAGCGATGACTCTTACTTTTGTTCATGCAATGTGCAAGGGTATATTATCAAAAATAAAAAAATAAACAAATTTGTTACCCAAACATGGATTCGGCACTCCGCCCAGTCCCTCACGGACCTGGCATTCCTACACCACAAGCACCCCTAAAGCCTAGACGATTTGCCATCATCAGAAGAAACTTCTAGTGAGGATTTTCAAGTAGGTGACTCCAGTGGACCTCAACATTTTTAATATAACGTCCCACAAAAGAAAAAGCACAAAACGAAGCTTCGAAACTAAAAAAGCAGATTTTATATAGATTTATAATTGTATATAATGTAAATAAAATATTTTATTAGTTAAAATTAATTAAATTTGTATATTATCTTTTTTTTTCTTTTGAACATTTCCTACAGAAGTAGTGTAAGGCGGGTTTTGCCCATATCTTAATTTCCACTTTGCGGAAAATCCTTTCGTGATGGGTTGCAATGGATTGCATACTCGGGTTCAGCATACCGAAATACATATAATTCACCCATTACCATTTAAAAAAAAAAAAGTCAATTTGCAGACCTGTGATGCTCCATAGAGAACTTCCAGACATCCCACACAAACGGAAAAGCTCAAAACGGAGTTTTGAGGGAAAAAGATGTAGATATTATAAAGAATTATAAATCCTTATTGAATATACATATTATTTTTATCAAATTGTATTTAAAAATGTAAATAAACCACTAGTAATAGATTTTTTTTTCATTTCAAAATACATTTTTACCTATATGTACTGCGGATTTTGCATAACTTTCATTTTTCATTTTGCGGAAAATCCCTACGTGCTGGAGAAAAGCTGGGCATATTTGGACTCAGCGCACCAAAATACATACGATTCACCCATTACGGTGAAAAAAAAAAAATTAAAAAGTGTCAATTTACAGGCCTGTATTATTCATTAAAATCTTAACTCATTAAGGAAATTAGTCGGACTTAACAAGGAAACTGCCTTCATGGAAGATACTTACGCTCAACTATTGGGAGTAAAATCGCGGATTCTCATGCCATTGAAAGAACATGGTTTGGTTGAGTTTCTGATAAGCTAAATACTATACTCGTTTGCTTGTAGGTCAGTACACACACACTAGATACACGCCAGCAATCCAGCAACATGCTAGCTACTCACGTCTCTAGTTTCAAGCAAAGTAATAATAACAAAAATATTATTTTAGTAAAGCAGCGAACTTGTATTCCACAAGCACAGGCAGCTGCGAGAGTGCACAATAAAGTTCCTCTCCACTGAGCTATTTTTATCGTAAAAAGACCAAATTGCAAAAAAGCGAAAAAACGCATGCACGTTTTCACTCCGCTAGTTACTGGCAGAGCACGTTCTGGGCTGAATTCTCCAATAGCGATCTAGAATTATAAGTTATGTGCCATCTGCAAATGAAAACTTACCCTTCATCAAAACGATTGAATGTCGAAGGATTGAAGTAATGATTATATTGGCAGCGCGATGAATATTGTCTATCTTTCTGATGTTAGACGTTTCTAAGGAGTGAATTTGAAATTACTAAAATTAAAACTAAAAAATCAGTTGGTAACCCACGGTAAAGAAATTTAATGCTACTAATACTTTGCAATAGATTATTCAAAAATATAATTTTCGTCTGAAAGTTATCTACTGTCCGGCGAAACGTTCTTGTTGGTCTCAAGGCATCGGTTTGGTATACATTATGTATTGGAAACATCGCCGGCAAATCAGCCATTATACGGAACTTTAGAATACTGCCCTTCGAATACCGTGCGGGAAACGATCTTTGGTTAGGATTTAGGATCCATTGTACTAGATTTTGACAGTTTTGTCAGTGACGACTGGTTCGACCCACTGGTCGTTTGGCATCCAAGTTTGTACCTTTGACGAGTCTCGGGATTAACAAATGTATGTACTTTTGACGGCGATTGCAAGCGGCCTCGATTGGAGATATGAGCCCTAGACAAGCTGCGCGTCCATCACCACTCTCCCCACCTCACACCGCGTGCCACCACAAACCACTATGAATAACATAGCTGTTTTGGTGTGAAGAGCGAAATTGCCTTTCGTGCGAATACTCCCTTTCCTTGATGGGGATTAGAATTATATCTGTATCCGAGGTACCAACCACGTTGTGGCACCATCAGATATCGCCAAACACCCAATAACAATGTAGTTTAAGGGCCATGATAAATGATGTAGGAACTTTTAATTATAATATGAAATAGACGTTTATTCGTACCTGTACACGCATTGGGAGCGATTGGGTCCTCCTTCGGATTAAAAATGTTCTGCTCACACATGAATAAGAGATGGTTTGAAGAACAAGGTACATCGTTCAGCTGAAAGGACCCGCGCGGGGTGTTATCGAGCCGCGAGAGCGCCCCACATTGATCCGCACCATTGGAGGGGCTCCCGGGGCCCCAGTCGCTGTAGCCTGCCTCCAAGAGAGTCCTTCCTGAAAAATACAGACATTGGCACACATATTAAAGATAAAATCAAGTTCTATCAAAACCTATAGAGCACGCTTAATTACAGAGGCAATTGAAATTCATAAAAATCCTATTAACATTAATAGAGACGACGGAGCTAAGCTCAATAGTTCTTGGTATCCGGTAATTGACGGCTACACCAAAGCTAAATGCAAAAAACCATCTTGAAGTATACTGTAATGCCAGCCCGCAGTGGATTGGTACTGGCAACACGGTATTGCTTCGAAGTACTTAAGCACACAATTCATCTCTAACATTTACACATCTGCCCTGATGATGGACACTGTAACGCTGTCCGAAACGTTGGCTAAAGGAGGAGGTAGCGCAACACGGCATAACACCCCAAAAGGAAATAACCATAAAATCAAGTTGGTCAGAGGAAATACTTGGACATTATTTTGTTTTGGTACACAACACGCACACCTATGTTCCATTCTTCAATGAACGACATAAATAATTGATTAAATATTTATCAATTCTGTTTAAATTTAGTCAATATCTTTCAGGTGACGGCTGGCGTGGTCTAGAGGAATGGCTATTGACTCGCAATCCGAAGAGCGCCGGATTGAATCCCGGCGTGAGCAAATAAATTTTATATGATTTTTTTGTGGTATTTCACAATTAATTCATTATAAATAATATATAGTATATTTGCGGCACGTTCCAGAGTGAAAAATACTCTCAGTATCGCCCTGGTTTAAGACCAACATTCAGAATTAAACATCGCTTAAAATAGCTTTAGCCGTGTTCGGTGACCAGAACTGAATAGCGAAGTACTTCCGCACCTTCCTCTTCCCGGTCCTTCCATCATTGGTATTCCACTGAATATCATTGGAATGGTACCTGAACATTAATTTATTAAATACCAAAGATAAGTTTCATCCTCTACTATCTTCATCCTTACAACATACCCCAATTGGAGATGCCATAATATCACTGGCTTCAGACGGGAGCAGCTGGGATTCTTGTAAGGAATTCATACAATTTTTTTTTAAAGATTTTAGTTCATTCTTCGCCTTTATTTTTGGACCATCCACCATCGGTACTCCACTGAATTTCATTGGAATGATACCTGAACATTCATTTATTAAATACCAAAAATAAGTTTCATCCTCACCATCGACTGTCCTGTATTCCTTCTGAGTAATTAAATTACTGATGCCCACCATAAAGCTTTCCTTGTTCAAGACACATCGCTGTGACGTGGCACCAGTAATTTCCATGAAAATGTCTGCGCTGAGTTTGGCTTCTTCAGCGCTGTTTAAGATGATAAGATGCGCTTGTTCGGCCGCACACGCTTTGTACGCGTCGATCCAGGACATAGCGGTGATGTGAAGTTTATAACAGCTGCGTGGTATTGCTGGATACTTTTTGTATCCTGAAACGAAAATTTAAAATGAAAAACGGTATTAACAGCTCAAACAGGACCGTTGCAATAAAATGAATTTCTCAATTTTAGTTTATAAATCACCTACAAAATATTTAAGTACTCCAAGATATGTGAGCATAAAAGCAATCAGTTACAAACCAACCATATTGTCTTCTTCAAGGAAGAAGGAATATCGATATTTTTCTGTTCTAATTAATAGATCACCTGCTTGGGGTTCAGTAGCAGAATAAAATGAAACTGTTCAGATACAAGTTTACGGCATGAAAAATTCATATTTAAAAATTAAGTGTAATCTGTTTTAATTTGGTATGCATACCTGAAAGACACTTATTATAAACTGGATTGCTGAGAACAGTCTTATTGTGTGCAATCTTCCTCTCACAAATAAACAACAGCCGTGACTCACAGGATTTTTCTTTCAGCTTTCTACCAAAGCCTACCATCATAGTGCCACAGCGTCCATCAAGGTTGTCTGGCTGCCCGTCCTGCCATTCATTGAAGCCTGTTTTTTCTAGCTCCTGGCCTACAAAGCCAACAAAAAACTTGAGATTCAAACGTGTTTAAAATAACTCTTACGTTCAATTTACAGCTGCTCCCCCATGGGAGTTCAATAGCCAATATCAATTTCATGGCGTTTAGAAAGTACTCCAAGAATTTGGAAGTACTCGTAGGAAAAAAATATAGAGTTGATTTCAATCTAGGAATTAGTTGGTTGAAAAACGTCTCCAAGCTCATATACTCTTTCAACCCGAGTTTCGCCAAGTTTTACACATTCGTTTTCTTTGAAAAACCTTCCATTCAATGTTTCCCATAAATGACAAGGGCATTCCTAGAGACATTTATAATACTGATCAAAATATTAAAATAGTAAGGATAAAGAATGTTTTCGTTTTTGAACAATCTTTGATTTTGTACAAACTTGCTAACGTGGTTGTATGTATACTAAACAACAACAAAAAAATTGGAAGAGCCGCCTTCAACAAACCAAGCCATTTTCTTAACAGTTGACTTGGAATGAAAAAAATCATTGACTTTGTTTGGGAGATATCGCCCGCAGATGAAATGGACTAAATATTTTTCAGGAAAGAACTGAAAGCGGCGTCTAATGAGTGAGCATGTAAAAAGATAATATAACGTGAATACAGAATCGGCAACACTGTAATAAAATTAAGGGATATCTATGTCGATAGATCTAGAAGATTCAAGAACTAATGAGGATTATTCACGCCAACATAACTACAAAAACGCAGCCTTAACAAACATAAAACAAATGTACTGAGGTTTTATAAATAGACTTTGAAGCATACCCTCGATTGTCAAATATTGCTCTGGGAGAATCAAGTTATGAAACCCAAGCCAAATATTATTTCTGTCGAAGTTGGTATCAAGCGAGCTGCCAGCATATTCATTAAACACGTCCAAACAGTGTTGAGCCTCCTCGGCGCTGTGGAGGACCACGAGATGAGCTTGTTCGGCCGAACAGACTTTATATGCATCCATCCAGGTCCTCGGCTTACGGTGCAATTTAAAACAACGATCGTCCAGCTTTGTAAACTTTTTGTACTCTGGAAAAAATTAAGAGTAATAAAGAAACATATCGAATTTAGTATACAAAGATTATATAATAGTATAAAGTAGGTATGTATTCTTCTGTAGATTATATAGAAGATTGAATACTTGCTGAAACGATAACAAATTCAATTTAATTTATTCATTTTGAAAACATTACAAAAATTAAAATTTCATATCGTTTTTAAAAGAGAAAATATTTACAGATAAAATGATTAAGATTAACAACAACAAAGCTTGTCATTTGAATTGTGCTTCATCGATATTAAACTTATCGATATTCGAAGTGATTCTATTTAACCACAAGAAAGCTCTCCCAACTGGCATAACCATTGGCAAGTTAGTTCTACAAGCCAGGAGAAAAAACAGTTTATATTGTCGGTGACGGAGATAACCATAGGGAACATAGAAAATGTATAATAATGTTCGCCATTAAAGCCGAGTTTTAGAACCATTCGACGAATCACTCTGAAGAAATGTGTAACAATGAACACATCCCTTCTGACTCGTATATGGTTCATACCAAGCATGCCCAAGAGAAAGTGGGTAAGGTAGAGCCACGGGTAGTAGCCATTCTCCCTCAGGTAAAGAAAAACTACAAATTCCCATAACGCCTACCACTTTAGGTAGTGGTAAAAAATAATTATAAATGTTTACTTCTAGAAACCAAAGTTTCTAACCGCAATTTGATAAAAAAATATGAAACTTTGGGAATTATTTGCTAATTATTTTTACATAAATCGACAAAAAAAATGAGTTGACGATAACGTTCGTAGTATATTTGTCTAATAAAATATAAGCGTGTTTTTTTTTCATATCAGTAATTTTGTTTAGAATAACATAAGGTGAGCCATTTTTATAACTTTTTTATGTTTGCACTCAAAATTTTTACATTTCAACAATTATTGTTTATTTCGAATTATAAAATCTAAAGGCGTATTTTATCGACGTTAAAAAAAGGTTTTTAGGTTTCGGTTGCGTTCAGAAATATACCATTTATTTGGATTTTATTGCAAAGCGGAAATATTTTGACCTTCCAACAAAATATGTCTAAGGGAGCTGTAGGGTTCAATTAAATAAGTTAGCATGGCATTATTAAATGATATGATGAATTTCTGTTATTTATGCAAAGTTCAAACAAAATCTTAAATTCGCATGGAATACGAGAAAATCAGATGCTTATAGTGTCGAATGCAATTCTTCTGGTCGTGTGTTCGGCATAAATTAAATTAGTGGATTTTTCCATACCTGTATCGTAGGTTCCACAATCCACATTATCAGTCAGAGTGCTGAGGGTTTTCTTACAGATAAACCGGCTGGCTGCTTCACAGGGCCCGTCAGAATAATCGCCGTTTCTAAGCATCCGTACACAGTCTCCCTTGCCTGGGTTAGGATCTGGGTGGTTTTTCTGACGTTGGAATGCCTACAAATATTTTATTAGGAAAATAATTAGAAGTTATAAAAATGTGACAAAACTTTCATCTGAATAATTTTTAAATCACATTTTTATATTTTTCAGGATTTGAATATGTCTTTTTTTTAATTTTTGCTTCACACAGAAGGATAATATAAAAAAAAAACTGATGCCTGAAATAATATTCAAAACCCGAGGAAGTAAGAATTTAATTCCTTCAGAACCTATCTTTGGGGATGCTATGTGGAGGGTCATTTCAGGGAATGGAAGGAGAGGAAGTTCTGGGAAGGAAAAAGGTGTAAGGGGTGGGTAAGAATCTGGAGGTCAATGTGTCTATAAATGATGGACGTATGAATTCATCCCTCCTATGGTGCAAGGCTATGGATCGAGAACGAGAGAATTCGACTGGAGAGGTCAAAAGGTTTCCATCAACCAGTCTCTCCTGATCTGGCCCATCAACCACAAAGAGAGTAAATGCATCCACTGCTAAGACCTAGACAAATCTCACCCCGTGTACCCTGGCACCCCTGCTATATCACCAAACATAACCATTTGAGTGGCATACGGCAAGAGTATTGGTTATCGAACAAATGGTTTAGGGCGGTGGTACCCATTGTAAGAATAATGACTTTTTCGAAATCTAAATATGAACACAATAAAAAAAATATTCGGAGAAATGAAAGTTATGTTATGTTTTTATCAGTATATCCTATTATGCATCTCTTTTTTAAATTAATTATTCCTAATTATTTTCGGCATTCCCCGTATTATCATCGGGGCACACAATATTGAGAATGAAATATTTATATAATAAAATTAGAATAAAATAACGTAAGCTGAATACCACTTTATTGTATGTATATTTAATATATAAAACCAACCGGTTTAGATTTAAACTGAACCTATATCAGGATTAAATAAAAACGTGTTAAATTAATATGATTTTATATAACCCCGATGAAGGTTCAGCTTAAATTGAATCCGGTCGGTTGTGTGTATTAAAGATATATATATATAACAAAGTGATATTAAAATTAAGTAACTTCATTATAATTATTTAAATAATGTATGTATACCCACGGAGTGTGTTCCACGTGTGAAATGTCTACAAAGAGTGTTAAGGGAGGTACGAGATTTACTTTAAACAGTGATTCTCGACATTATCTGGAGTATAAAAATGTATATGAAATATTGGTCTCTGGTGACTCTTTTGATGTTTTTACAAAATAAAAATTTCTTCAAAACCTAACCAAAAAATTCTTCCATCTGTCAATACTCAGTCGAATAACCAAACACACCCTCATCCCGACTCTTATTGAACAAAAACTATTTATATTTATGTTTTACGAGGAAAACAGTTCGCCGAAAAATTTTAACAATAGGTATTTTATCAAAATGTCGCTCTTACTCCCAAAATGCTGAGCGTAAGAGACAATTGCACCTCAGGCTGACAATAACTAAATCGAGGTTTTCTATACCCCTTTATTCTACTCCAAAACTGTAGCGATTTTAAAAATTTGTCTTACTATGTCTTAACGTATTGATTTTTTTTAAATACAATGTGTAGTTTGTATTCTGAACGTCTGTTGATGGTGTTCAAACCGTGCAATTTTATTGATTTGTGGAGGGCCCTAACACCTTTAAGATATAACTTATCAAAAAAACAAAAAGGCACTAAAATGCTACAAGGTCATAACTGTATTTTATTAAAAAAATTACAGACGTATCAAAATCCAGATAGGAAATTGAGGAATACGTTTGAACATGAACAAAACGCCGCACCGTTTTTTCTTAAGTTGAAAATGAAACATCAAAAATATCACTGGAGACCAAAATTTTGATTAACCTTTTTACTCCAAAATTGGTCAAGATTCACTGGTAAGACACAATAAAGTAAGTAATTTCGGAAAATAACTGAAAGTGTTACATATACAAAATCTCCAATACGAGACATAAAGCTATTTTAGAGGATTTCCATAAAAAGACGCTACAAAAATAAATATTCGATACATAAGAAAATAAAATGATAAAATACCATTCATTGCTACGTAGTTCTGTAGTTTGAATAAGTCATGTAGTCCGATCCACACAAGGCTGGTGGAACTGGCCATGTAAGTTAGCAATGACTTCATTTCCTCCTCAGAGGTTGGCACCACGAGCTCAGCGCCTTCCAAGGAACACATGGACACCGCCTGTCTCCAGCTCAACGCAGCTAAATGTTCTTTAAAGAACGCTTTAAAGGCGGTGGAGTAAAAGTAGTCATCCCTGAAGAATGGCTCAGGATCTTCTGCCAACACGACTAGAATAAAACTCAATGTTGAAAAATTTTGCACGGATCTGAGAAATTGCAAGAGATTTTTAAATAAATATCAATGGTATCAATGTTGCGCGGTGATTTATTTAAAAAAGTATCAATTAGCACTTGGTGTTAATGCCAGATGGCAGAGGAAATCACAAACATGTGGTTACCCAGTGGAAGTGACAAGCGGTAAAAAGTAAAAGAGGCAAATTCACTGCATGGACTGTCAATTGGATCAGAATGGGAAGGATGGAGTTGGATGTCTGGCAAAAAATGACAAAAGTGGACAAATCAATGAATAATATGTATGGAGGAGATCAACTTCATCCTGAAATGTAACACGGTGATGATGGGTAAACACAAGAAAGTAGAAATGTTTAAAGGTTACTTACCTTCTATACAAGATATGCATAGAAATCCCAGTAGAAACAATGCGACAGAGAACATTTTACAATAAACCAATGCGGTTGTGTTTAGCCACCGAGGACAAATCTGCGACACGGCGAGATAGTGGCCCAAATGAGAATGATTTATTTCTGGTAAGAACACTATTTATACCCACAGCGTACTTTAAATTTTGTGATAAACTTTAACCCGTGGCGAATAAACATAACTTGCGTGATGATTATATCAGACTATTATACGAGACTGTTATTTATATGAGACTTCTTATCATTTTTACCAATGTACAAGGGTTATTCAAGATTAAAAGACCGTTCTAATTTTAAAAAATCAGGAAAAATTTATATTTACAAAAAAATCTTGTGGCATTTTAGGTACATATCCTCACTATTTCTCGACATAGTCCCCGTTATGATCGATGCACTTGGTGAGCCGTGGCACTAGATCCTTCAACAACATAGCTCCTTCATAACAGAGCGTCGATCGCAAACGGACGCAAAGATTGCGCTGAAGCAGCTACCAAGCTGAATCACCTCTAGTTTTTTAGGGGAAGGTCTGAGCTACACGCTAGTGCCGCCCTATTTTGAGAAATAATGTCCACGTCACCGAAAATAAGGAACGATCATTAATTCCAGGAAAAACCCTTATTTTATTTTATTATATTCTTCTGTTGCAAATTTTTTTCCATTGTATTATATTTATGTTTATATATATTTTTTTACATGAGCGCCACACAGGAGGCCCTGAGAAAAATAATTTCCCTCCGGGCCTATGTCATCTTTGGGGACGCTGTGTGGAGAGTTTTTTAAAGGAAAGGAAGGAGGGGAGAGTGGAAAGAAAGAGGGTTTAAGGGGTGGGTAGGAATCTGGGGTTCAGTTTGTCCTGGTCATCCGCCTCTAAGACCTAGATAAACCTCACCCCATGAACCCGGGCACCCCTGCTAAATCACCAAACGTAGCGAACCACTTGGGGTGACCTATGGCAGAGGTGTTGGTTATCCAATAAAGGTTCCCGGGGCGGCGGTACCCATTCCCGCCTCCCAAATTGAGAGGCGGGAATTAAAGTTTTAATTTTGAAATATTTAAAACAACTGTGATACTCAACATATAAACTAAAATGTATAAGCCCATTAGGGCGCGTAACAAATAAATAAATAAAATGATTTTCCATCCCATTTTTATCATTTTTCGTTAACAGAGTTTTTTGTTTGAAATTTAAGGCCCGGTTATTTCGCAAAAATTCAAAGTAAAAAAAAAAAATAATTCTTTTTTGAAAATTCAAGATAAAATAATTAACCCCACAGGCTTCGGGTTTATGTTGTCGGCAGGTCAAAATATTTCCGCTTCGCAATAAAATCTAAATATTTGGAATATTTTTAAACCTATCCTAAAACAAGGCAAATTTAACATAAATGTTTTTGTCAACTCACTTTTTGTCGTTTCATGTAAAAATAATTATTACAATATTCCCAAACTGACTTTTTTTTTTCAAATTGCTTCGGAAACTTTGGTTTCATAAAGGTGTACATCTTAATTATTTAGTGGTTAACTTTTAGATTTGAATCAAAATCATGGTAATATTTAATTACAAGAAGACAATATTAGCGAAACTCAATCGTAAATCTGGAAACAGAAAAATCAGATAAAAGCAATTGGCACCTCTGGAACCCGAACCCAGGACCTTCAGCTTTCCGGTTCGTCACTCTACCAACTGAACTACGGTTTTCCTATCCAATTCGATCATTTTTAACTGTACCGTACTTCGACTAAGAACTACCAAGATTATCTTCATTTTATTGACGCATATTTTATTGGCTGCTATCTTTATGTATGATTGCCAGATTCAAACCCGAACTAAATGCTATCTAAATAGTGTCTGAATACATTTTATTTTTAATATGCTACATCTTGTCTCTCTCTCTTGACTTGTCTAGGAATAGTATTTATTTTTAACTGTGTGGGAAAAACCTCAAATGTTTTTATTTAATTAATTAATTATAATTCGAGTTTTTAATCATAAAGTTAAACATAAAAATCATGGTTATATATCATTGAAGAAGAAGATAACACTATTAATATATAATTTGACTGGTCAGTGGTTGAGTGGGCATAGCGCTTGGGTCCCACCCGAGCGTCGCGTGTTTGATTCCTCGGCTGGATAAATCCTCCATCACAACACAAGCAACATTTTCGGCTTTCTGGGGTGGTAGTAGGAGATTTTCAAACATTGTTGGGTTATTCGTAACCCGGGAATGTTTGTCTTTCCTTTAAAAAAAAAAAATTAAAATTCAAATGAAAAAGTGAGAGAAAAAAGAACAAGACACAGACCCGCACCCACAAAAGTAAGTCCCTTGGTCCGTGTCCCAGTTGTGACCATGTTCTAATTATTTTGCTTTGCTTTGTTCTTTTTCTTATTTTCGTTTGGATTATTAATGTAAGCATCTTTTTCGATGATTTATTTCGTTCATAGGAATAACCTTTAAAAGCTATGAAAAGAGAGATGTTCTAGAATTTTATAGTCGTTTTTAGTGAACAAACGGCCTTCGCGGTACAGGACTAAGTCCTCGACTACAAATCTGGATATCACGGGTTCAGATTCATGTTATTTCCTAATTCGTTCCTTAAATTAATATATGTATTATATTTGCAGCACAGAGTGACAGGTACTCTCGGTATCGCCCTTCGGAATTAAAACAGGTAATTTAAATGGCTTTAGCCTGCACACTTCACGTTCAACATAAGAGAAAAATAATTACTCTCTTCTTCCTATTTTGAAAAATATGTGTAAAATCCGGACAACTCCGGGCGTTTAATATGTAAAGCAAACAGTGACAGAAAGGTTATGGAAGTAGTAGCGTCACACCTATTAGAAAACAAACACTCGTTTGACAAAGATAGAGAGATTAAAATTCTCCATACTTGTTATAAAGGCCATAAACCCGCCTAACCAAACTAAAAAAATTGACCCTATCTTTGTAATGAATAAACAATTAGAACCATTAGTCAAATCTCCGCTTCTATATCAAAAATAAAAACCAAAATAATTAGAAATTCGACAGCCAAGGACCTCTTAGTAACAATTGTAAGAAAACCCATATTATATTTGAATAAAATCCTTGTAGACCACCCTTCCCCTATATTTGTGTATATAAAACGGGGAGTTATGAAAGTCCGAAGATGGCCTTAACAGGCTGAAACCGGTTAAGTCAACAAATTAAATTGGAAATAAGTTTTACATTTGTTTTATTATAATAATATTATAATGGTATTCCACCGTGAATTATCAGTCTCAAAAAAGAAAGGTTAAAATTTATCAGTATAATTTAAATAATTAAAGAGAAAACATCATCGGTGATAATAATTATGACCTTTTGACCAGCTCAACGAATTCCCAGGAAACAGATAGTCAAAGGAAAAAAACATATTTTATTAAATGATATCATTCCTTTTTATTAAATAATATAATATCTACGTCACCCGCCCAGAGGAGAGGAGTGATTCTGTATCTTTTGTAGATACGGAAAAAACCCATACGGAATCAACTGTCAAATTTGTATGATTTTTTATGAATTTCATTAACTTTCACCTTACTTTTTTTCAAACAAAAAAGCAATTATTGCTTTTTCAATGGTTGTGTCGTGGGCCGATGACCGCTGCGCCAATTTTATTTATTTATTTTAATTAAATGCCATAAAATGGCTTTTACATTCAAGTACATGATACAGCGGTACACAGGAGGATTTCAGTATTATAATAATAATAAAAATAAAATAGTTAAGCTTTATTAAAATAATATACTAGGTTTATATAAGACCCGACATAAAACAATATGATGCATGTTTGATTAAAGCTATTTAGTATATACGAAAATGATAGAAAATCGTATATACCCAATCTTGTCTGATTACGTCCAAAAGGGATCGAAATGAAAATCTAGTCTCTTTCAACGGAAGCAATCTTCCGAACAGGCCCTCCATTGATATGCTTGGTGTAACCCTAAGTGACCAGCTCAGGTATGGGGGCTCCATTGAAGCCAGAGTAAAGCTAGCCTCCCAAAAACTGGGCGTACTGTACAGGGCCCGCAGATACTTTAATAGTACACAACTGCTAACCTTGTACAAATCACAAGTACGCCCCACGGTTGAATTTGGCAGCCATCTCTGGTCTGGAGCTCCAAAATACCTGAAAAATACCCTCGACTCTGTGCAGAAACGGGCGGTCCGTTTGATAGATTCTCCCATCTTAACAGACGGATTGCAATCTTTAGAGCACAGGCGTCGGGTGGGAATGCTATCCTTGTTCTACCGGTATTACAATGGAAGATGCTCCGAGGAACTAGCATCATTGATCCCTTCGGCACCGGTGCATAGTCGGGAAACACGCCAAACGCGTGCCCAACATTTGTACACGGTTGACATTTGTCACATGAGAACGGGTCGTTTCTTCGACTCGTTCTTGTGTTCAACAGCTCGGCTGTGGAATGATTTGCCGGCCTCTGTGTTTCCTCCTTCCTACAACATGGGTCTCTTCAAGACCAATGTTCATTCCTTCCTCTCCTCAAAAAGACCCTCCACACAGCATCCCAGATGACATAGGCCCTGAGGGAAATTATTTTCCTCAGGGCCTCCTGTGTGGAGTTAATGTAAAAAAAAAAAAAAAATACCCGCTCAAAAACGAAAAAAAATTAATTTTTAAAATGTTTAATGAAATACGACTCGTTTTAATTGGAGCCAAAATCTCGCAAGGGTTGTCTTAAACAGCATTTAAAGAAACTTTGTGAATTTTTTCATACATAAAACTTGTAAAATAACTGAAACAAACTTGTTTATAATAATTTTTGGAGCAAAATTTATGTTTTTTTCCTATCGAGGAAATTTCACATAATTTGCGTTTCGGCACGGGGAATATCTAGAACAGCGGTCGTCACACTTTTCTGGTCAAGGGCCACATAGGACAATGTGACGTATCACCGCGGGCCGCACACTTATGATTTCGGAGGGGGGGGGGGGGGGGGGGTATTGTACCTTTTTGTTTAGCAAGTTAAAAAAGCAATTATTTTTATTTAAAAAAAAATGTATGTGTATCTCTAACTATAGGGGCATAACGCTGCTGAATATCTCATACAAGATCCTATCAAATGTACTGTGTGGTAGGCTTATGAAATATTCGGATGGCATAATTGGCCAATATCAAACTGGGTTCCGTAAGGGGAAATCTACAACTGATCAAATCTTTTCACTGAGACAGATACTGGAAAAAACAATAGAATTTAATGTTGATACATACCATCTCTTCATAGATTTTAAGGCTGCCTATGACACGGTAAATAGAGAAAGACTGTACAGAGCCTTGGATGAATTTAATATCCCAAGAAAACTGGTAAACTTAGTAAGGCTCACAATGTCTAATGTTGAGTGCCGAGTCAGAATACAACAGGATCTGTCAGACACCTTAAAGACCTTCAATGGACTAAGACAAGGAGATGCACTTGCCTGCATTTTATTCAATTTAGCGCTGGAAAAGGCCATCCGAAATGCAGGTATACAAACCACAGGCCATATTTTTAACAAGTCTGTTCAGCTCCTTGCTTATGCTGACGATATAGATATCATCGCACGCTCAGAATATGAACTAAAATCGGCGTTTAAAAGCTTAGCTACGTCGGCAAGGAACATGGGATTGGTCATCAACGAGGGGAAGACAAAATATATGCCCGTACATGGACGCCAGAAACCACCAAGTATACAGATAGATAATTATACATTTGAAACTGTCAACGAGTTTGTATATCTCGGTACTATGGTGACAAATGACAACAATGTATCCAGCGAAATCAAAAGAAGAATAGTAGCTGCAAATCGATACTACTTTGGGCTACAGAAGCATATGAAATCTCGCCACCTTACCAGAAGAACTAAAGTCCTGCTTTACAAGACCCTTATACGACCTGTTCTTATGTATGGTTCGGAATGCTGGACAATCAGTAAGGGTGATGAAGGAGCCCTAGAAAGTTTTGAAAGGAAGGTGCTGCGAAGGATTTACGGCCCAGTCTGTGATAATGGAGAATGGCGTATCAGATACAACCAGGAGCTATACGATCTTTACGAGGACCCTAATATCTCCAAGGAAATCAAAACTGGAAGACTCAGGTGGGCTGGACATATCCAGAGAATGAGCGAAGGAGATATTCCAAAGCGAATTATGGATGGTGCACCTGGGGGTCGGAGAAGAGTTGGAAGACCAAAGCTTCGATGGCTGGATGGAGTGGTGAAGGATGCAAGCACCATCGGCATCCGAAACTCGCGCAACGCAGCACAACACCGACAGTCATGGAGGCAGGCTCTGCTGGAGGCCAAGACCCGACCTGGGTTGTAGAGCCACAGATGATGATGATGATGTTTAGCAAGTTAAAAAAGCAATTATTTTTATTTAAAAAAAAAATGTATGTGTATCTGTAATGGAATCTTTCAGATCAATTTTCACCCACTTCCCAAACTATCAAAATGTGTGAATTTTCGCAAACCTGATAAAAATGATTACAATACATATAATAACAAAAATTAACCAATATTATAGTTTATTTTGCTTTATTAGTACGTGATAAGCTTGTTTTTTTGGTCTTTCTTAGAACATATTTTTTTACCTACCTACACTTTTAATTGTAAAAAACCTTCGATCAAGTATATCTAGATACGGCCTATCTTAGTAAGCAAGCCAGTAAAATTGACCCCGTGTAAGTAAATGTTAACAATACAACTATTGTACGTATTCCAGCGCCTCGCCTCGAAGTTCGTAAATCCGATCACAAAGTTCATTCTCAAATCCTATTATGTAGTTTTAACATTTAGCAACCAATCAGATATCGCGCGTGACGTATTATGGAGATGAATTTAGCAATCCTACTTGGTATAAACTAGCCGTACACGCTCGTAAAGAAAATAACCCGAGAGCGTTCATTGTGTGACAAGAGGTGTTCTTTTAATTTTAAACAAACGTCGAGAAAATACGTCACGAAACCAAAGAAGGGCTGAATTGGGAGAGGATTAATAAATAACATGAAACATTTTAGTTTTCATTTTTAGTTTTTACATTCTGAACAGGTCCTCTAGAACCAAAAACGGTAGGTAAACCTACATTTTTTATTATTGGGCAAAGGTTTTATCTTAGTGAAAAATATTTGGTAAATAAATATTAAATAACCACTTGGAAAGACCCATTGCAGGGGTGTTAGTTACCCAATAAATGGTGGTTATGGGTTTCTCCCAACCGCCTGGAACCAGTTAGACTATGGCATCCCCAATTGGGGATGTGAGGCTGATTGTAGTGGGGAGGGGAAGGAGATGGGTTAGAGCAGCCGTATTTCTATTTAGTTCAGTCAAGGAAGGAGGTGTAGAGTGCGTGAGCAGGAACCTAAGCGATTCCTTCAGAAACTTGTTCAGGGTGCTTAGGGTGTGAACATACTAATAGTCCTGACGTCTAGGTGGTGAGCTAGGGGAGGAAGGGGGGGGGAGAAGGTCCCAATTTTCGGATGTGCGCTTATATCTCGAAAACGGTGCGTCGAAGAGGACAATTTTCTTATAATAAGTAAACGCTCATAAAATTATGTACAACTTTTATTCTATACGTAATTTTCTAAATCCAAGCTGAAAATAAATTAAATCCAAGTCTAAGTCCCACAATCTGTTACAAACAAAAGTGATGTGTCAGTAATAAGATAAAAACAGCTTTTTCTGAAAATGACGACATTTTACTAAAAAACTTAAAATTGCTGTAAATATTTACTGGTTAGAGATTAATTTGCATATGTTTATTCCAAAAGAGAATTAAATTCTTTACAACTTCTTTCAAATAAATTTCTTTCATTGATGAATATTTTAGACGATATGAAGGAATGTTTGATTCAAAATGTGAGGTAAAATGATTTTTTTCGAAAATATCTACATTTGTGGAACGTGAAGTTTCTGTTCCTGCTCACGCACTCTACAACACCTTTTTGACCTTTCATTGACTGGACTAATTGTGGGATATTCCTTCGAAACTTCGAGGCAGAAATCTACCAGAAACGTTTTTTTTTTCAAAGTAAGTTTTCAGTTAAAAAATAGTTGATACTTAGTCTTCTCCCACTAGCTCAATCGGAGAGTTATTTGCGGTGTTTTCAGTTTGTTGATGATCGATTTGGGAAACTACCAAACAAGGTTGGAAAATGAAAAGATTGGTACATAAAATAAAGAAATGTTTATTAATAAAACCATGTCTTTTGATATACAAATGCCCTTTTAGAGATATTGCAGCAAATGATTTTCTGACGCTTCTAGGAAAAGTTTTAATCTCTCTATGGACGGATTTGGAAGCTTATTTACTGATTTTAAAATTTATTTTATCGGAAGCAGATTTTTGAACAAACCAAAGCTTGTAACAAGAATTAAATTTACGGTACCCATCGCGTTGTTGCATCGCAGCCTGGGCAAGGGACGGCGAAATTTGACTTTGATCCTTTTTTTAAATACATACTAACTAATATATATATATATATATATATATATATTTTAATCTACACGAATCAATCATAATCTTATTTCATAATCTTTTTTTTAATTAAGTAAACGCTGAGGAAGTGAGCATTGCTCAGGAAATATGTCGGTTTTTTATAAACAATAAACGTGGTTAAAACTAAGAAAATTATTAATTGTGAAAAAGAAATTCATTTTGTGCTTAAAATACGAAAAAAAAACTGAGAAACGTTTTTTTAATTAAAAAATAAATTAATTAATGAGCCCATTACCAGTTCGGCCCTTCCCTGTAAAGCGCTCACCCCCCCCCCCCCCTCCCCGCTCGCTGAGCGGTAACACCGTTCTATCTCAACTCCCCGCCACGTGTCGAAGCGCGAATGACGTCAGAATATTGCTTGACAAATTTTAAAAACTATAATGTTTTTCACGTTTATGAATGCGCTGTGTAAATGCGATCTGTAACACATATATTTTCTTCTGTATTCTGATAGCTGACTACGTTTTCAAAAATAAAGTCCGCGGGGTGTACCTTGTAAAATATTCGGTAGTGGTATATTTTTGTGTTTGAAAAAATTTACCCCCGTCTGGACGGCTGGCAATGCAAATTAGTTTCAGTGTAGCCCTCCAGCCCAATAAAAGATACAATTAAGAACTGTGCCTTCTAAACGGTGCAATACGATGCATATACTTTTTCATAAATGGGCCGTAAGCCAATTTTATTCTGGTTTCGGGAGTTTGAGGGGCCATTATTATTTTTATACGGCCTGTCTAGATATCCTTGGTCGAAGTAAAAAACGGATAATATAATTAATTGTACTTGAAAAAAAAAATATATTTTAAAATAAAACGGCGGATATTGTTGCGGGCTGCAAAAAAACGGATAGTATAATTGTACTCGTACATTAAAAAAAATATAGTTAAAAAGAAAACGGCAGATATTTGTGCGGGCCGCAAAAAAACGTGTAGTAGGTATAATTGTACATGAAAAAATATAAATTTAAAAAGAAAACGGCAGATATTTATGTGGGCCGCAAAAAAACGGAGAGTATAATACATGAAAAAAATATATATTTAAAAATAAAACGCCAGATATTTGTGCGGGCCGCACAAATAACCGCCGCGGGCCGCAGTTTGACGACCACGGATCTAGAATCTAGATATTATCTTCAAGAATAACATATATTTTTTAAAGAGCCAAAAAATTAAGTGTTTAAGGTACATATGTAATAAATCGGTAGAAATGGGGTATGTAGCGGCTTAAGGAATAGAATCTTTTAATATTATGGTAAAATAACTGAACATTATATTTACGCAGAATAAAAATATGTAAATAAAGATGACTTGATAGTAAGTGGAATCGAGCAAAGTCAAGTATATCTATTCATACATTCGCAATTATATGCAAATCGTTCAATTCTAGGAATTGGTCATAAAAAGAGCAGTTTAGTATAGAGTTTGAAACTGGTTTAAAACAAGAAATTCACTAGTTTAAAAGACAGATTATGAAAATTGCACTTCATTTCAACAATTACTACAAGAAACCACTATTTCTTTCTTTGTGCATAAAATAGGTAATTAGGTTCATAGTTTGGGCAAAGTAAGTATTTCATGCGTATTTAGATTGAAACGAAACATCGCAAATTTCAAATACATTATATACAACTTTAAACATTACATTAAATGTATAAACTATCATTAAAGGAGAAGATAACAATAATAATCTAAACGAAAAATTGAAAGAGAACAAGACTCAGAAAAATTGAAAAAAGATAATGTTCGCAACTGGGCCTCGAACCCAGAACCTCTTGTCTAACCGGGACGTACGCGTTTACCGATTCCGCCATTGCCACCTTCTGTCAAACCATCATATTTATGTCTATCTCATATTTCAAATTTTAAATTACCAATGTTATCTTCAATATTTTTTTTTGTGACGACCATTATCTTTTTTTATTTTTCTGTGTCTTGTTCTTTTTCATATTTTCGCTTAGATTCTTATTATTATCTTCTTCTTCAATGATATAAAATTTTTCATTGGTGGGAATAACCTTCAAAAGTTTTAAAAGAGAGTTTTTTCTTAAAAAAAAAAAAAAATTATCGTATATACTCAGTGTATAAATCGTGTTTTAAACTAGTTAAAATTGGCGGCAGTCATCGGCCCACGACACCCAATGAAAAAACAATAAAAAGACATAGAAAATTATACAAATTTGACAGCCGATTCCGCATGTGATTTTTTTCCGTATCTACAAAAGATACAGAATCGCTCCTCAGACAAATGAGTAGGTCCAAATCACAACCACATCCGGACAAATGTTTTGAAAATGGCTCACCATACTTTTTTTCTAACTAAATTTACTGATTACGATTAAAAATAAAAACACTCACATATTTTATTAGGACAATGTTTTCTAAATATAAAGTATATCGTCAACTCACTTTTTGTCGTTTCATGTAAAAATAATTAATGAATAATTCCCAAAGTTTCTTGCTATACGGCCCAAGAGTTAACCACAAAATACAAACACGTGTCCGAACAAGCCAAATGTCACAAGCTAAATTCAGGATTATTATATCTATATACAAAAAAAATCTCGTGTCACGGTGTTTGTGGTCACATTCGAAACGGCTAGACCAATTTGGGAGGTTGCCCCCCCGGGAACCAACACCTCTACCATAGGTCACCCCAAGTGGTTCGCTACTTTGGGTGATTTAGCAGGGGTGCTTGGGTTCATGCGGTGAGTTTTGTCTAGGTCTTGGAGGCGGATGACCAGGATACACTGAACTCCAGATTCCTACCCACTCTTTAAACCCGTTTCCTTCCCTGAACTCACCTCTCCTTCCTTTCCTTAAAAAAACCTCCACACAGCATCCCCAAAGATAACATAGGCCCTGAGAGAAATTATTTACTTCAAGGCCTCCTGTGTGGACCTCATGTAAAAAAATAAAAGACCGATTTTTATGAAATTTTTATGTATATTTGGTAGGTATGAGAATAGGTCGTAAAGTATATGTATTTCATACCGCTAGGTGATTAGGGTGTCCCTATCCAGATTTTTTTTGCACCAAAAAATAACTATAAACCCAAATTTTCATATTACTACCCCCTATCCCATTTTTTAATCGCGATTTTAGTTTTTTTTTTTTTGAACAAATTTAAGCGTTGTCCGTATTTCAAACAGAACTAAATTATTTATGTTGTTGAGTGACAGATGGTGCTGCGTCCGCCTCATCGAACTTTCATCCACACATGCGCAAATTCACGAGAAGCGTTGCGTCATTTTGACATTTCATTCGGCATTTGTTATGTATCACAAGGCAGTTCGTGCAAAACTTTGTACGATTTATCTTAATTTATCTATTTGTTCGCGTGTATTACAGTGAACAATGCCAGCAGGACGACATTTGGGCTGTCAAATGAATAAAGCAACAAACATGCAAAATAGTAGAGCAGAAAGATCAAATAATGATGTGTCCCTTACTTTAATGAAATACATTGAATTGAGAAAATGAATGGTTAGTGTTTTTTTGTTTTTATCGGCGGTCATCGTCTACAGCGCTACATTCCTCTTTCTATCATAGGTTTCATCCCCACACACTTACAATACATTTGTTATTTTTATTTAATAACCAAAATATTCACTAGAAATAATTTATATGGCAGAACAAGTTTTCCAGGTCAGCTAGTGTATTTAAAAACATTAACTACACACGATTTAGGACAATAAGGAAAATATTTCTGTTGTGCTTGTTTCTTCTTTGGCGATGCTGAGTGGGGGGGATGTATAATATGGTCGCTGTCAGTGGATTTCTTTTTCTCCTCTTAATAATTCCAAAGTTTTATATCATTATTACCTCTTACAATTACCTTCACAGCTGTTGTAAGTAGCAATGGTGCATGTATAATAAAGTAGCAGACCCGGCCACACGTCGCTGTGGCTAACGATACATTTATAACCAACGCCATCTGTTAAATCAAATCCACACCTGGTCAGATATATTATGTATTTCAACCAATTTACGCAAAACCTTTACAAATTATAAACAAACCTTTCTCATGAATCACTCTATCTATTGGTAAAAAACCGCACGAAAATCCGTTGCGTAGTTTAAAAGATGTAAGCGCACATACAGCGTGAGCGACTTCATTTTATACTTAGTTATTAAGAGTAAAGATAAAGATAAAGACGATGACAATTAAAGAAACAGTCAACAAAATATTTTATTTATTTATTTACATAAAATATCAGAACAAATCCCTTTGTATACAGTTGAATTTATATTAAAATAAATAATTATTTCTAACTAATTAAACGGTTCCATGCCAACTCAGAATCAACTCAACTAAACACCTCTTTGAAAAATCATTAAAAGCTACGGGGGCATACATTAATTACGTGAGCAGTTTTTCTTCCAATCTAGACCCCCCCCCCCCCACCTGGGTGAGATAAATTTTGGCCACTTCGTATATATATTCTTTTCAAGTAACGTGAGGTTTTGCTGGACCCCCCCCTCCCTTTGACATCACGTAATTAATGTTTGCCCCCTATGAAAAATAATCCATTACCTAACTCAACGTTATCTATTTAACCAGTGTTTTTGCATTTTTTTTCTTCACTAAATGAGTTTTTAAAGGAGGTTATTAGTTGAGTTCATTCCGAGTTGTCCGGTCATCACTGCACACTTGTATACAATACCCATGTGGAAACCTGTAAATGGTTCAATAATTGTACTAAATTATTATATACTTTGTTGATAATGTAAACTGTTGGTCTCCCAAATAAATAAATTAAAAAAAAAAAAAAAAAAAATATATCATTTAAAGACCTCATTAGAGTTTCTATAATAGTATTATGTGGGTAATACACACACATTAAGTTATTTCATCACAATTTCGTATTTTCCTCGGTTACCTCGAGCGTCTGAAAAATAAAAATCAGTCGTTATTCATCTATAATTAAACGAAAGAGAAAACAGGCCAATGGCTTATCAGGAGTCGGGCGAGCATCTCGATTGTGTCCAGGTTTTCCACAGTGAGAACAAGTAGGCGTGTCTGCATTACATTTCGATGCAGTGTGGCCGTAAAGTTAACAGTGTTCACATTTTAGACTGTCGATCCAATCCCTTACGATATATATTTGCCAGTCCATAGCCAATTTAGAGAAGCGAATGAGGGAGTGACGAACAGAAGGAAGAACTCTGAAGATATCAGTACACAATCCAGTACGAGGTCCTACTTTGTGAGAGAACTGCAACTTATCTTTCAATTCATTCAGTTGTAGACCGGTTCTTCATGAGTTTGCTGGTTTATAGCGAAGGTGGTTTTCTCGAGGGGCACAACTTGAGGTAGACCATGGATAGGCTATCCGAGAAAGTATATAGAAAGAAACTGCCGCTTTCAGACCGGCATCGGATAGTGTCGGTGCATTGGCAAGTTTGATGGCCTCTGCATCGGTACTCGGATGCACAACTACACCTCCGTTCCTTATTTCACGTCCTCTCATGATTGTGATTCCCAAAGATGATGGGTTTGTTGAAGTTTTGAGAGTTTCGAGGGTACTGCTGGAAGGAAGTAACTTGTCATAGTTGGGGAAGATAAGTACCGCGGATCTTGCAGGAAGTACAGGGGTATTGTTTCTAGTGTTCGGTGCATATTTAGAGTGGGCTTGGTTGGACGTAATCAAATTCCATGTTCTGTTCCCATTTTCCAGTGTTTGATCAGAAGACATATATTTGTTGGTCTGTAGTTCTCCTTCGAGGTTACCTAGTTTTACACCTATTTGACCGGCATTTCCCAAAAGATCGGCAAATTTGGGGGCGAGTTTTAATATTTGATGTTTCCATTATAATGATGTTTAATAGATTTAAAATAGAAGTTTCCTTTGCCAGGAATTGCTGGGCCGAGATTTCTTGATCCATTTTATATTATGTACTATTATTTTGTCGGTGGCGCCTGTTGGCAGGCAACAGTAATAGCACAATCGGTGGCGCCTGTTTGCAGGCAAAAACAACATCACAGGCAATGTTTTGGTTCGAGTCCGCGACGGCAGTTAGTTTGTATTTTGACAATAACAGCGGCACGGCGCGCGGTCGGCGTCGAAGTGTTTGTGTTCAGATCAGATCTAAAATTAGAGACAAGATCTAAAATTTAAAGCAATGCTCGGTGTTAAAGCTAGTATTAAATAAATGTGAGCAATTTCTAAATTATGCTTTATATTTTATTACAATATCATTATTCTTCATTATGTTAACATACTTTACTGATGACATCAAAGTTTGATGTCATCAGCAAAGTATGTTAAGTAAGTCAGCAAAAAAAAATTCTGTGTTTTATAAACTTTAAGTTAAATATCCCATTCGAGGACTTAAAATATAATTTATTATTAAATATTCTAAAAATACACACTTCCACCATGAGTTATATGTTTAGTATTGCCATTTGAACAAAAGTAGTGCCCTCATATGTTTTCTACTCTCATTTGACAAACTGTATTTATTTATTTTTTGTGGTAAGATTCGTTCTAATCGATTGTTCGGTGTAATTATTTCCTAATATAATCATCATCATCATCTCTCTTGGCTCTACAACCCCTGTTGGGTATTGACCTCCTCAATAATCTTTCTCCACTCATCTCGATTCTGCGCTAACTCTCTCCAGTTTAGAAGCAAAATCGAGGTTTTGTATTCCCCGTTTTTCTCCTCCAAAACTGCATCTTTTTTTAAAATTTCTTTTACTAACTGTATTGGAAGAAAACAATCTGTGTCTGTACGTTTTGCTTTTTATAAAAATACATTGTCTAGTTTGTATACTGAACGTCTGTAGATTGCGTTAATATCAGGCAACGGTGACGATTTTTAGAGGGTCCTAACTTCTATAAGAAGCATCTTATCAAAAAAGCAAAACGTAGCGACACGCTAGTGATCGATATTTATATTGTATTAAAAAAATATTTTCACTAGTGTCCAAATCCATAGAGTAATTTACATTTGGTCTCAATTTGACGGTACCACAGTTAAACACAAACAGCCTTACTAAAACAGTAAAAATTCTTCTCAGTAAAATCAGGGGTTTGTCTAGGTCTTGGCAGCAGATGCCTCTACCTACCTACTGTTTGGCGAGCCAGATTTGGACGGACTGGTTCAGGAAGCTTTTTACCTCTCCAGCAGGACTTTCTCGACACATCGCCTAACACTGCAATTGGAGGGATAGATTCATACGTCCGTCACTCCTGGACATATTGGTCCTCAGATTCCTGTCTATCCCTCAGGTCTATTTCCTTCCCATTTTTTTTCTTTTCAATTTGGGAGGCGGGTATGGGTACTGCCGAACCGGGAACCATTTATTGGATAACCAACACCTCTGCCATAGGTCACCCCAAGTGGTTCGCTACGTTAGGGGTGCCCGGGTTCATGGGATGAGATTTGTCCGGGTCTTGGCGATGGACGTGTCTGCCCACCAGCTGCGTGGCAGGCCGGATCGGGAGAGCCTGGTTGGGGGAGACCTTGTTACCTCTCAAGCAGAACTCTTTTGTAATATCGCCTTACACCGCAATGGGAGGGATGGATTCATACGTCCGTCATTTCTGAACCTACTGACCCCCAGTTCCTACCCACCCCTCACACATATTTCCTTCCGAGAACTTCCTCTCCTTCTTTTGCTTTAAAAATATTTTCCTCAGGGCCTCTTTTTTGGAGCTATTGTAAAAAAACGGACTTTCTTCACAAGCAACATTTTCCGCTTACTGTGGTAGTAGTAGGAGATTTTCAAAATATTGTCATGTTACCCGTAACCCGAAAATGTTTGCTTTCTTTAAAAAAATAAATTAAAAAGATGTGGAGTAAAAGTTTTTTTTTTTCATACCTTCTAAATCTTTTAAATAATGTCTTTAGATAGAGTTCAGTCAGCCTTGCCGCCGTGTGGTTTGCTTCATCTATCAGAACCTTCGATTTCCGCAGACTTTTTGCCATCAAAAAACCTCTGAAAGTATTTGGCAAGTTATTATAGTCACGACAGTATGTACCTATTCATTGTCAACCAATATATACAACATCACAATACGGCAGTGGTTTTAAAACTTTTAAAAATCGCATCTTGCTTTAGTAATAACCATTTAAAATGTCTCAAACGTAGATCTCAACGAAAACCTACCTTCTATTCTGAACCCAAACCTGTAGTATTCTGCAATTAATGGCTTGATCGCATTTGGCAAGTTGAGTAACGAGTATCCTCGCTACTTCACTGACCAAAATGCTACTACTAACTACTAAATGTATGGTGTTCAGACACGTTTAGTTGCTTAAATACTCGCTACTCGACTGAAATACTAGCCTGGTCTGTACGGGTCATAAGATCGAAAATTAACCTATCAAATTATCACAAAATTTTGTCATTTATTATAATATGCAAAAAACTAACTGCTTTGAGCGGTTGTTTCAAAACTTTACCCTTTAGGAGAGTATGGCCGCACCGTAAAATATATGCGTAAAAGAGTATGGACGCATACGGTGTGGCGGTATTCGTAGAATTTTTTTTTTTTTTACATTAACTCCACACAGGAGGCCCTGAGGAAAATAATTTCCCTCAGGGCCTATGTCATCTGGGATGCTGTGTGGGGGGTCTTTTTGAGGAGAGTAAGGAATGAACATTGGTCATGAAGAAGCCGGCAAATCATTCCACAGCCGAAATATCTATAATATAAAAATGAATCGCTGAATGTGTTGCTAAGCGCATAACTTTTGAACGACTACACCAAATTGGATAATTATTTTTTTTTTGTGTGTTCGTTTATTGTCAGGAAAAGGTTATTATAAAACTTTAGTTGAGCTGTGGCATTATGAAATTTGTATAAAAAATTGCTATTGGTGGCACGCGAGGAAGCGGCTATTGCTATGGAAAGTGGGAGGGAGGGAAAGATGGGGGAGGGGAACCAGAGAGGGGGAGGGGAACCTGGAGGGGAGAGGGGGACCTGAGAGGGGGAGGGGAACTCGGGGGGTTCGTGGAACGGGGGAAGGGGGGGAGTGGAGTGGGGGGAGGGAAGGTGGAGGTGACGGAGTGAGAACGCAAGAGGGGAAGAGGACGCAGGAGAAGAAGGGGAGACGGATGGGGAACGGGACGAATGGGAAAGGACACTCAGGGAGAAACAATTTTTTTTATTAAATGGCATAGCAACGCATGCCATTTAATAAAAAAATGTAAAGTGCCGCCCCGGGTGGCACTTTTAAATTCTTTTATTTTAATTTTTAAACCATTTCAAATCATTATTTGAACATGTTCTACGATCGTTTCGTTTACGAATCCAACTCTTTTTTTTTAAATTCATTAAAAATATCAATAACTATATATTTTTAAGCTGCAAATTTCGCAATTCGTAGGGAAACCGTACGCATATTATGAGAGTAATACTAATTAAAGCTGATAACTCGCAAACAGATTCACTCTTAATTAAAATCAGAATTGTGTTCAGAATGTATTAACGACTGACTTTAAGTTGTGTATTTATCTGCGGATACATTTCGAAAGAGACCATTATTTTATTCGAAGTGCAGTTATAACATTCTAGTTGTAGATTATGTATGTGCTGCCAGAATCAAAGAGAATCCATTTTCATTTTCTGAGTGTAGTTTTAATTCGGCAAATACAAATTTAATTTGACCCGTCTAATCGCAGGAGACGCAAATTATCCCACATATTTAATTTTAAAATAAAATTGTCAAATTATGTCCCACACATTTAATTTTAAATAAATTTGTGTTTGCGATAAAAAGTTAAGATACAGTTTCATAACATTTTTTTTAAGAAAAGGAATCTATATTTAAAATTTTAAGTTTATTCTATTTTAGTTACTTTAATTCGAATATTCGCAGGCGTGTATTTTTAAGCTAATTCACATATCCATCGTGAAAATTTTAATGCGTACAAACAATAATGTTCTAATAAGCACGTCGAAAAAATTACTTTCTCTAGATTTTAGAACAGTTTTGTTTTAATAAAAAGGAACATTGCATGGGAAGAACTGGAAATTTTGTGCGGAAACATTGACAGGCAAAAGTTTATAGATATTTTTTTTCTTATTATTCGAAGGGTTAAACCAGTTTTCAGGATGTAAAATTCCATTCGAGAATTCATCTGCTGACACATTTCGAAGGAAAATATCCTCTTATTCGAAGTTCAGTTATAATATTCTATTTGCAGACTATGTATGTGCTGCCAGAATCAAAGAAAAACCATTTTCATGTTCTGAGTGTAGTTTTAATTCACATCATACAAACTGGTTTTGTGTTCAGAATACAACGGTCAATTAAATAACGAGTTGCTGATTCTTCGTGCATCGAGTGAAGCTTTACATTTGAGTTACAAAATGCTGTAAAATTCTGAGAAATTGATTGTTGCGTGTGTAACTATTGTTTGGGGACGCAGTATCAACAATCAACTTTGGAGTAGAATTTATACACATGATTTTCATTGAAAGAATACTCGTCAAATGTGATTATTAAAAAAATCCGGGTCGTGTATGTAGGCTCGTGTACGTAGGCTCGTGTAGGTGGTAATAAAAAAATAGGATTTCCATATACAACCTCCCTTTCACCGCTTGAACCACCCAAATAAGGGGGCGGCGAAATTTTCTTCTGCCCCGATGTTTTGAGTGTAGGTTTAATTCACCACAAACAGATTTAAAATTAAAACCAGTTTTGTGTTCAGAATGTAAATGCCGGCAGAATCAAAGAAAAACCCTTTTCATGTTTTGAGTGTAGTTTTAATTCACCGCGTACAGATATAATTAAAACCAGTTTAATGTTCAGAATGTAATTGCCAGCAGAATTAAAGAAAAACCATTTTCATGTTCTGAGTGTAGCTTTCATTCACCACATACAGACGTAATTAAAACCAGTTTTGTGTTCAGTATGTAATTGCCGCTAGAAAAGAGTGTAGTTTTGATACACCACATATTTAGTTTAATTTAAACCAGTTTTCTGTTATCAATAAGTTGCCAATTCATCGTGTACTAAGTGAAGCTTTGCATTTGAGTTGCATTCCATGCGTTTCCGTGATGAAGGTGCGAAATTCTATTACAGGCATACCATTTTCGATTTCTGAGAGCAGTTATATATGAATTTGTAGTAGAATTTATAAGCATGATTTTATTGAAAGAGTACTTACACATAGGATTATAAAAATCGGCATAAAAAATAGGATATCTACCCCCCCCCCACCGGTCAGCGCTTGAAAATCTGCGGAAAAAGTACCTGTAGAAGGGGGGGGGGGGGGGGGGGAAAAAATTTTCCTCCGCCCCGGGCGGCCGAAACCCACGCTACGCCACTGCCTGAAAAATTTTTTTTTCCTAAAGACCTGTCATCTTAGGGGGTGGTGTATGGGGGCTTTTTGAGGTAGGGAAGGAAAGGAAGTTCTGATGGGAATAAAAATGAAGGGTGGGTAGGAATCTGGGGGTCAGTGTGTCCAGGAGAGAAGGACATATGATCCATCCCTTCACCAGCGGTGCAAGGCGATATTCGAAGGGACTCCCTCAATCATACTCTCCGGATCCGATCTGCCATACAGCTGATGGACAGATGCATCCGCCGCCAAGACCTACAACTACACCATACACCTCACCCCATGAACTCGGGCACCCCTGCAAAGTAACCAAACGTAGCGAACTACTTGGGGTGACCTATAGCAGAAGTGTTGCTTATCCAATAAATGGTTCCCAGGGCGGCGGTACCCATACCCGCCATCCAAATTGAATACAGTAAACCCTGTCAAAATACAGTAAAAAAAATTCTCTTTTTTAATATCGATTATCACGAACCACACTTTTGTTATCCACTCAAAAAACTTAACACGATATGTTAAACGTCAATCATGCAAAAACAGAACAGGATCATGCGTCCTTTACGTGTCCGTTCGAGTCCTTCACACTTCAGATGCGCTGCGACAGTGTGCCTTTATCTATTCGTTGACATTTCAGGGTCATTGCTCCGCTGGGAAATATTGCTCGCGTTTTCATTTTTTGCTATAAAAATCACGCCATTGAGTATTTATTGTATGTGTTCTATGTAGCTATATTAATTACTTACATGTTCCTTTTTTTGAAAAAATGTATTTTACAAAATCGAAAGAGGTACAAACCCTTTTTATTAACAACTAGCTGGTACCTGGCATGCGTTGATATACTATTTAATAAGGAAATTAATTCTCTCTGCGTGTCTTTTCCCAATCTTCAGGTTCCCCTTCCTATCTCGCGTTCGCACTCCGCCTCCTCCACCTTCCCTCTCCCCACTCCATTCCTTCCCTTTCGAACCGCGAACCCCCTTCCCGAGTTCCCCTCCCGGGTTCCCCTCCCCACTCTCCCTCAACCCCCCTTCCCTGCCCCCAGCTACGTTCGGTGACTTTGATGTTTGTCGAAGTCTTGGCGGCCAATGTGTTTGCTCACCTAATGCGTGGCGGGCCGGATTGGGAGAAACTGGTTGAGGGAGACGTAACTTAAACCTCTCCAGCCGGACTCTCCATCGGCTTGCACCGTGGTTGAAGGGATAAATTCATAAGTCCAATACTCCTGGACACGTTGACCCCCGGATTCCTACCCGCCCCTTATACCTTTTTTCTTTCCCGGAGCTCCCTTTCCTTCATTTCCCTGTAAAAGACCCTCCACGCAGCATCCTCACAGATGACATAGGCCTTGAGGATTTTTTCCTCGGGGTCTGTTAATTTAATCTACCTACTGTCTGTAGGTACTTAGGTTAGTGTAAATAAAGCTGACCTGAAGGATTAAAAATAATAGTTGACACAGTGTATTCATTACAATAAAGTCGTTAAAAACAAAATAACTCTCCATTTAATTATAATGTCATGCGACAGCTTTCTTTGACAATTATTTACTATTTTAAATATTTTTTATTTAAAAAAAATCTTTGCCCAATAATAAAAATGTATACGTTTCCTCTTTTTGGGGTACCTGTACAGAATTTAAAAACTAAAAATGAAAAAAAAATCATGTTAATTATTAATACTTTTTAATTAAATGAAGACAATATTAGCGAAACTCAATCGAAATTCTGGAGACAGAAAAATCAGAAAAAGATATTGGCTCCACTGGGACTCGAACCCAGGAACCTTTGCTTACATGGCAAGTGCTCTACCAACGGAGCTACGGAACCTATATCCAATTCGGTGACTCTATATCAAAGGTTAACTATATCATACTTCGACTAAGAACTACTACAATTATCTTCATTTTCCGAACGCACATATTATTGGCTGCTATTCATCTTCTTCCCCTCCCAACTACCTTCAGCCTCACAATATACCAAAGTAAGGAATTTCATAATCGCGCTGGCTCCAGACTCTTGTGTGGTATTCAGATAAAGTTATAGGCAAGTAGGATCCATTAGCGGTTTTTTGCTAAGCCGTCTGCACGTATAAGTATGTCGTCTTTTGTTATTACCGCATGCTTCTTCGGGGAGTCGGAATTGTTAGTAAAAATACTTGTATATCAGATTTTCATTCAAGACGCCTGCAGATATAAGTATACCGACTTGGGTTGCACGGCCGTTTATCCTCTTTGCATACTTACTTGTAAAAAAAAAAATCTTTTAGGAGATCAACTGTCTTAGTGATCAACTGTCCGCCGGATGAACTGTTGGGTTACGCTGATGATAAGTTGTATCTGGTCGCTGGGGACAGCAGAAAGGAAGTGGAGAGCAAAGGCAGTGAAGGTTTGCAGATGTTCCTGAACTGGGATGAAAGAAACAAGATGACCTTCGCTCCCCACAAGACCAAGGGCCTCCTGATGAAGGACTCTCTCAGTAGAGAAAGAAACCCTACCATCAGAATGGGAGATTCTAACATCCGCTTTTTTGAAACAGTGAAATATTTAGGAGTTACTCTGGATCGATCGTCCACTTTTCTGGCTCACGTCAAAGAAGTATCCAGCAAGGTCCAGGCTCTCTTCTTGAAGCTGAGGAGACTCTCCATAGCTGAGTCGCAATCGATCTGGAAATCAGGGAAGTGCTCACTAAGCAGAAATTAACCAGAGGAACCCCCGCCACTCACCTAGGCGTTGTTCTGACACCAGGCGGGCCGGGGACTCTCCCTGGGCTGCTTCGTCAAATGAGGGATCTGTCGCTCCAAGAGTGGCAGGTCCGTTGGGATAGAACGAATATGGGACGATGGACTTTCTCCTTCTTCCCATCAGTTAAAGTCAGAATGGAAGGGGTCTTTCTCAAGTTGGACCACCACATCACCCAGCTTCTATCCGGCCACGGGGAATTCAGGGGGAGACTTCACACCCTCTCCCTGTCCCCTCACCCCAACTGCGCTTGCGGGTGACGAACCAGTCGGCAGAGCACATTCTGTGGCAGTGTGAGATAATGACGGATGCAAGAGAGGAAATGCTCGATGGTTTGGACGTACCAATCAGACCAGTGTGGAACACTGATCTGGTTTCGAACAAGACGAACTTCGAGTGCCTGAGGAACTTTACGAGGATCTGGGTTGAGAGATGGCCTGAGCTTAGAGTCGCTGATTAGTAGATTTTGACACCAGGTGTACTTGTTCCTGACTTACCACGGACTTTTCTTGCTTCTATTCTTTTACAAACTCTGCTCAGGATGTACAGTTTTAATTTTTTTATGTTTATTGTTTGCATTTTACATTTTTTTTTTTTTTTTTGCTTTTACAGTATTTATGTATATATTTTTTTATTTTATTTTTTATTTTTTACATATTTAAGTTTATTATTTACACCTTTACATTTTTATGTTTTTATGCTATTACATTTTTATGTTCATGGTCTACTGTTTACAGATGCCCTGCGTAATTTAACGCTCATGTCTATTTTATGTTTTTTATTTTTCTTTCTAAATCGCCATTTTATTTTACATGTTTATGATTTTTAGTTTGGTTATATGGTGCATTCACATGCCCAGCGCTGACTTCGCTCGCTCGACACGCTCTTGTTTATTTTTTTCTTTTTTGCGATTTACTATGTTATCAATAAATTTTTCTTTTTAGTTATGTTTTTTTTGGTGAGAACTGAACTCAGTTGCTCGTTTTGTACCGTCCTTCTCCCCATATAAGGGGTTGGACCCTGGACCGTGTCCCCGCCTACGTACAACGGCCGGTCTTCTGGAACTGGTGAAGCTGCACCTGTCTGTTGCGCCACCCCCCGTGACATGAAGAGGCTGGGGAGAAGGCTGAACGACATCCAGAGGCTGTCCGTCCCGCCTCCGGCGACCCGACGCTTCTCTCCCTAGGGTCTTCTTCTATGATTTCCAATTACTCTCGTCTAGGCACCACTGGCTAGCTGACTTACGGACGACGCTGCCGGTTGTCGGGAGGCTGGACAATCAGCCTCTTTCACTGTCTCGGGGACTGCCGGTAGCCAGTTTGCGGTAACACCAGTTCTACTCTGTACAAATGTTATTTTAATTTTGTTGCTTTTTTTATGAACAGTGCTCGGTGCCGCCCGCCGGATTATGTATGGTCTTTCGCTGTCATGAGCTGATTACTCATGACGGCTGCTGTCATTTTTGGTTACTTTTTTATTTTTATTGATGTTACTAACAACTTGTTTGACTGTCCATGAGGCTCACTGCCAGGCCCGGACTGGCCAGGTCCGCAGGTCCGCGATCGCGGAGGGCCCCCGGCGCGAGGGGGCCCCGAAGGGGCCCCACAAAACGTACAAAAAAAAGTTTTTGTCTTGTTAGTAGTTATAATGCCCGATGAAAAATCAAAAGATGAAACTGACTCTATTTCGACAGTTCAACATTACAAAATTGTATATTTTGATATTTTAGACTGTGCGAGGATGAGTATTGAAGAAAGATTTTGCGCAAACAAAGACGTTTTACAGGGTTGCTCTTGGTTAGACTCCAAAAAGTTTGACTTTATCTTGAAACTCCAAACATTTCCCACAGAAGCTCTGCACAGTAGGTATTTCTAAACTGTGTAAAATTGAAAGAAGTCGGCAGTTGATAAAGCTGCGACGGTTTGCACAACAATACAGCAACTTCATAGCGGCAGAGTCCACTGAGAACTAGAGACAGATGCAGTGACAAAGAAGACGATTTGGACCCAACGGCAGCGGAAACAAATGCTAACATTTACTGCTCTGAAAATAGACAATGTTTCCAGTGTTTGACATGTGCTTTTTCTGTTCTATTTGAACTATCTCAATCTTTACCAACCTGTAGGTACATTGTATATAATTTTGTTCTTACCATACCTTGTACCCAAGTCACATGTGAACGAGTTTTTTCTAAACTTAAAATCGTCAAAAATCGACTTCGGTCGTCCTTAGGCCAAGACCTTATGTTCAGTCGGCTTTTTATTAATGTTGAGAGGGATTTATTTTATAATTTGGACAAAAATAAAATAATAGATGAAGTAGCTTTAACAAGTGAGTTACTTAAAAAGAAACTGTTACTTCAGGGCTAGGGGAGCAAAATGTCGAATCATTTCAGTTAAGTTAAGCCCGTTCTATTCTAGTCAACAACATTGTAAACTGTTAGACACTGATGATTTTTTTTAAATGTTAGTATTATTTTTCTAATCCCTAAAATCCGTTTGTCATTATTTTTACTACACAAATAATTTTGACATAATTCATTAATGCTTTGGTGTGAATAAAATCCTGACCTTTATTTTGAACTCCGTTATAATTATTGGCAGTTCTACAGCATGTGTTTCGTAGTGTTGTGGTATGTGTATTCGAGCACCTATTTTTCAAAAATTATCCGGGGGGGCCCCCGCAACCCCCGTTTTCTGGAGCCCCTCTCCCCCTCCCCACCTCACGTTAGGGGGCCCCTTTACAGGTTTTAGCGGAGGGCCCCAAATGATCCCAGTCCGGGCCTGCTCACTGCTTTTGCATTGATACCTCCATGGGCTTTAGAATTGTAGAGATTGACCATTACAGTACTGTCCTGTAGGCGCGCCCGCAAACCGCCACCTAACACAGTATGAGGGGACATTGAAGGTCTAGATTTGTTACATTAAATGTAGAGCCGTTTATTAAAAAAAAATTAGATTCTTGCGAGAACTCCGAAGGGGCGACCATAAGTTGCCTATACCGGGGTGGGACAGTGGTGGGTACTTCAATGTTGGGGGGCTGAACTGCGGGGGATTAAATGCCGAGAGGACCAACTGTCGGGGGCGGATTTGTCGCCGGATCAATTGTCATGGAACCGGTAGAAATAGTTGCACGTTTGAAGTTTGCCAAGTACAAATTATTGTCAAATACATCCATATTGTTTAAGTATTTGTTACCAAGACTATGTAAACGTGGTATTGGGTAATGCAGACTATAGTTGGAATGATATGGATGTGTATAAAATGATAATGTTTGTCTTGTTGTTCGTGTAGGTACTTGTAGGTTTATTAATTGCAGGAGTTCACAACGATAGATTTTAGAGTTTAATAATTTAATACCCAACCTTTATAACTAAAGCCATCTGTTAGTTGCATACATATCAAATCCACACCGCCCGCATGCCAGCCCGCTGCCCGCGTGCCAGCCCGCTCCCTTTATTATATATTTCAACCAATTTACACAAAACCTTAACAACTTATATACCTAAAAACCTTCCACATGATTCATTCTATTTATTTGTGAAAATCGCATGAAAATCGCTGCGTAGTTTAAAGATCTAAGCGCACAGACAGCGGGAGCGACTTCATTTTATTAATAAGCTTCAGATTTTATGTCCGGTTTAAATCGTTCCCGAAGGATAAACTTAACCCTTTCACGCACTTTTCCACAAATGATCACCTAGTCAATCCACGTTATGCACTTGCACTATATAAGGGGTGAATTCATTATCGCGGGTGCAACATTTAGACGCATATAAAGCTTCTTAATAATTAAACGAAAAATATTTTTAATGAAATTATTATTGGAAGAGCTACATTTTAACTGGTTTACTTTTTATTGGTTTATAAGAATTTTATTGAGATATTTAAATAATCAGGAGGGAGGTTCAAAGTGCGATCGCGGGTACAACCAATTTGGCCCACCCTTTCCAGATCATAAGACAAAAACACAAAAGTCTGTTAATTGTGATACATTTATTATGTTATGCCTTGATATTTCGTAAGGCGTTAATAATAATAATTTACTAATCAACTAAAAAAATAAACAAATATATAGAAAACAAGAACAGACAATGAATTATTAGCTTTTCAAACAATCGCGGGTGCAACATCAAATTATCGCGGGTGCAACTCGTCTAGTTTAAGTGTTTATAAACATCAATAAACACTGATAGAGGAACGAAATAAGCAATCCAACAACACGTATTACTAATCAATACACTTCTTTGTCATTTATGTTAATTATTTATTTTCGGTTACGTCAAAATTCGCCGAAAATTCTATGAACATATTACATCCATCAATCCTTTTCAAAAACAAAAATTTGTTTTTTTTCTTATTTTGTAGAATTTCTTTTCATATTTTGTAATTTGTAAGAGGTTCCAGATTGTTATCATCCCAATCACTTTCTGTTTCAGTGGTGGTTTTCGGAGATTTCAAAACTAAAATGCATTGGAGACGAGACAGTGAGGTTCGCGCCACGGAAATGCTATCACCGTTTTCAGATTAAAAGAAATGTTTTGATTGAATGCCTGATTTATTTTTCAGTCCTTCCTATTAATTATCCAATGTGACCATCCTTTTTTAACTGTTTTTTTTTTATATAAAGAAGATGTTTTTAAGAGATACTGCGTGCCAAATCATAGAATTTCTATAAAAAAGCTCAATATAATATAAACAAACCTATTAAATATAAATCACTAGTAATGCACAGCATAAATTATTATTGAAGACATAAAAAACAATAAAATATATGATAAATCACACAATAAGGGTAGTTGTCAAAGAGTTGCATCCGCGATTCTAAAACACAATCGCGGGTGCAACCAATTTGAGTCAACGTTTATTTCAATTCAGCTAACATTATACTCTTAAAAATGTTTTATTCAAGTTTGCCTGTGATTTCTTCTTACTTTTACAAAGTTTCAAAACGTTAGCACTTTATTTCTGTGAAAAACACAAACTTTTATATCTTTTGTATCGCGGGTGCAACAAGCTAACAGTGACTTCTTGTAGTCAATGATGCTTAAAAAATAACAACAAGTACTTACATCTTTCGGCACATAAGAATAAACTAATATTGTCACTACACGTTTAGCAGTAAAATATAACTTCAAACTATCGGTTACAGCTGTTTCGCGCCAGTGTTGCACGGTCTGATTTTGCAGTTTATATACCGATTCTTCGAATGATAATGTTTCCAAGCGCGCCAAAAATTTCAATATGAAGTAAAATTCAAAAAAAAAAAAATATTATTAAATATTGACGTTCTTCTTTGCACTGATATAAAAAAAGTAACAAATACTGTGATTTAAAAATTACTATCGAGAATCGTCTATAGCGGAATCGCCCTAAGTATAATAAATACAAAATAATACAAGAACAACATGTCAAAAACACCAAATGGGAATTAATTCACCGACTCCAGATATTTTCATATCGGAGGATTCGGTTAAATGTAAAGATTATTATTATTGTTACGATACGCCTTACAAGCATTATGACGTCACAGTCCCGCGGAGCGGCGAAGTATATTACGTCGTTTCCCCTTGCAAGAAAGGACATACCGCCCCCCTCACCTGTAAGCCGCTCTACGAGTAAATTCCCGCTTCCCCCTTACACGGATTGACATACCTCCCCACCCCGCAACGGTCCTGCGGGAAGCTAGCTGCGCCGCCGCCAGAAACCAATGGGCAACCGTTCCGACAGGCCGCGCTCCTCGCTGTGCGCTCGGTAAATTCCCGCGAGAGTCGTTCTCTATGGAAGTATACGCGGTCGCGGACCATGGCCCGCTCCACTTGCCGATTACCGTTACCTAGACTGGACCCTGGACTGCTTCCCGGCTCCCTGCAGCAGACAACAAGCTGAGAGTTGATTCCTCAATTTCCCTCTTATTAAATGTGTCCCCTAGCCCTACACGGTTGATACGATCACACCCCAGAAAGATTTGAGAGACCCCTTCGTAGGAAATACCTAGCTAGGCCCTGTTGTTGATTTGTGACTAATAATTATGTTTTTGCTAGGTGTTGTAATTGTGTACACCAGACAATACATATATGTTTTCACCTAGCTACCGCTTTCATTTAACGGGATCACGTGGGCGAGTTTTGTCAATTACCTATGTAACATTTACCCCCCCCCCCCCCCCCACAGCTACCTACGACCTTCACGAGGAGAGCTTTCCCGCCTGCCGACGGCATTGAGCTAGCTGATAGCAAAAGGTAGGTGGTTTCTCTCCCCCGGGACTACTACATTATGTACAGAAAAAAAAAGTATTAACTGTAGGTACAAATTTAATCACTGGGCGCGAAATACCTCCTTTTGAGAAATAAACAAAATTTTGCAAGGGAGTGAAAAAAAACAAACAATGCAATGTAGTCCAGGAATATCTACTATCTCAAAAGGACTAGTTTGTCAGCTTCACTGTCAACTATGGGGCATAGTGCCACAGGAGTTAATCGATGGGCACAAAACCACCAAACTCGTCGTCTGGGAAACGAATAAGAAAAATCCCAGGTTTGTGAAATTGGAGCGAGGGTCTATCTTTTCTCACAATCAAGTAGGATTTTTTAAACGACCCCTAATCTTTTGCCAAATACACGCGAAAGATTAGCTTTTGGTATAATGTGTATTCATTCTCATTGTTTTTAATATTATCCGCCTTGGTTAATGTAAGGAGTCAGGAAACATGCTGGTGGATTATGTTTCATCCTCACATAGAGTTTGAATTGGAAATTAGTCCAGTCCCTAGCAAGTTTCGTCACTCAACTCCTTTCCGCCCCTTTCCTTTCTCCCCACCCTCATGTTCTCAAATATATGTTATGAACTGGAAAATCTGTTGTTGACCATATTTCGCCCTCACTTGGAGTTCGAATCGGTAACTGACCGGTTACCAACAGGCTTTCTTCCTCACTCTCTTCGTATGTCTCAACATCTTCATCCTAGTTTCAATGAAACACATTCATGAATATTGAACACGTATGGCATGCACTTGGCGTACCATCTATCTCTTTGACAACCTTTATTCATGAATCAGTTTCTCTGCTTTGCCGTGACTCGTTCACGACTTTTTGTTTTGTTCTTTGAAATTCTACGAAAACGTTACCAACTTATGTTAACATAGGCCATGGAAGGCCGGTTGTCTTTCAGCCTAGGTATTTTGTCACTCAGCAAAAGCCAGGTTATCCTAACAAAGGATAATGTTCAGGATTGTAACCTTAAACTAGTTAGGAATCTCTCTTTCTCTCTCTCTCTTCGTTTTCTCTGGGTCTGTGGTCAAAACTTCGTTTGTTTTATTCTCTGGACACATTTTGTTTCTCTCCAAACCTTTTCTCCATTGGTCTCTAGGCAAGTAAACTTCAAGAATTTTGCTTTAATAATAAACTTTTTTTTTTTTTAACTCCAGGATTTAAAAAGAAGTTCAGAAGGATGTCTTCACCGGCAGCCAAGCTGAGCTTCACTTCCTGGCAGCCCTCGCTGTGGTTACGGAGGTCCTTAGAGATTTTCTACATATTTGTTCCTGAAAGCACGAACCATACCGTACATATGTATGCTGTCTTGTTGTGCCGCTGCGAGCCGAGTTGTCCCACTATACATAACGACACCCTGAACTACCTTTTGAGCACGCTAGCCCCTGGGTTTTGTTCCTGTTCTCGCTACCAAGCCAGTTTTGCCGTCTATACGATCCGTGCCCACCATAATGGCACATTAGGATTCGTACTGGCATGTCTGCAGATCCTGGATTCTTCTCTTCAACGATCTCTGTAACTATAGCCTCCGCACTGCAACCACAGTCTTCACTTCGTAACCTTCGACGTCTACGATGAAGTAAAGTGTTTTCTCTAAGGCTCTAGTGTACTCCTGAGTGTTATCTCAAATGGGTCAGATTACAGTGATAATGTAATCCTTTTAGAGTCTGTGAAATCACGTCTCTTCGTAATTCTTCGAAACTCTTCGCATAACGTTGAAATCATAAACAAATCTACGCACCGCAAACTTAGCTTCCAGACCAATGAAACCTTAGTCACACATGTTTTTTCTCCTTTCCTCAATTGCATAACCTTGTCTTTTGTTTTCTCAATTGCATAACCTTGTTTTATTGTTCTTCCAATTGCATAACCCTGTATGTTGTTTCACCCCTCTATGTTTTAACGGTTTGGTCCTTATATTTTATGTACCCCCCCCCCCCTCCCTACCCTTGCAAACATTTTACCTAGCCTATGGCATAAGCTAGTTTTATGTTTTAGTCAGTTTTCTCTCTGGTCAACAAATCTCTCTCAAATTCCCGTTCGTAGCTTAGAGAATTCTTGCCCTATTGCTCCATTGCCACGTCGCTTTTTTTCCGAGCGGGGGGAAGTGTTACGATACGCCCTACAAGCATTATGACGTCACAGTCCCGCGGAGCGACGAATGTATTACGTCGTTTCCCCTTGCAAGGAAGGACATACCGCCCCCCTCGCCCGCAAGCCGCTCTACGAGTAAATTCCCGCTTCCCCCTTACAAGGATTGATATACCTCTTCTCCCCGCAACGGTCCCGCGGGAAGCTAGCCGCGCCGCCGCCAGAAACCAATGGGCAGCCGTTCCGACAGGCCGCACTCCTAGCTGTGCGCTCGGTAAATTCCCGCGAGAGTCGATCTCTATGGAAGTATACGCGGTAGTGGACCATAGCCCGCTACACTTGCCGATTACCGTTACCTAGACTGGACCCTGGACTGCTTCCCGGCTCTCTGCAGCAGACAACAAGCTGTGAGTTGATTCCTCGATTTCCCTCTTATTAAATTTGTCCCCTAGCCCTACACGGTTGATACGATCACACCCCAGAGAAATTTGAGAGACCCCTTCGTAGGAAATACCTAGCTAGGCCCTGTTGTTGATTTGTGACTAATGATTATGTTTTTGCTAGATGTTGTAATTGTGTACACCAGACAATACAGATATGTTTTCACCTAGCTACCTCTTTCATTTGACGGGATCACGTGGGCGAGTTTTTGCAATTACATATGTAACATTTACCCCCCCCCCCCCCCATAGCTACCTCGACCTCGACGAGGAGAACTTTCCCGCCTGCCGACGGCATTGAGCTAGCTGATAGCAAAAGGTGGGTGGTTTCTCTCCCCCGGGACTACTAGATTATGTACAGAAAAAAAAATTGTGTTAACTGTAGGTACAAATTTCATCACTGGGTGCGAAATACCTCCTTTTACGAAATAAACAAAAATTTGCAAGGGAGTGAAAAAAAACATTTTAACGCTGTAGCATGAAGGGAGACTTCCGTTTATTTTTATTATTTTTTTTCCATTAATAATCATTATTTATATAATTAAATATTAATTCAAAGTCCAACATCATTTTCCTGCTTCAAAATTATTTCTTTATATCTTCTCTAAAATATGTATTTTTTTAACATTATTAATTTACCTGTAACCTTATCCTGAAAAATTGCTCCTTCTCTCTTTACCTAAGCCACATTCCGCACGCCCTTCTTAACTTAAATTCGTCTACGGAGACCCGTTTAACATCGACTTCGAATCGGAGATGGCCCCAATTAAACGGATTAATTTCCCAGATAACCAAAATAAATTAGTATCAGTGTCTTTGGGTTTTGCCCCAAATAACTGGCTGTCCCAATAAATTAGTATACAAATTAAGGAATCGACTGAGTCTATTATAAAAATGCGACCAATTTTACAAGGAGGAGGGGGAGAAGAAGTGACAATGTATATTGCTTTACAATATGCATTCACTAGGTTTGGTGACTGAGCAGGGGTGTCCGGGTTCATCGGATGAGGTATGTTCAGGTCTGCTCACAAGCTGCGTGGCGGGCCAGATCGAAAGACGCCGATTTAAGGAGATCATTTGACCACTCCAGCTCTTTTTTTACGACTAATTGTTTTGGTAGCGAGAGGGATGGATTCACTCCTATACACACTGACAAGTAGATTCCTAACCTATCCTCATACATTTTTTATTCCCAGATCTTCCTCTCCTTCCTTCCCTTAAAAAAACTCCACCACACATCATCTTCAAAGACATCATTGGACCTGATTCCTAACCACCCCTCTTACCTTTTTTCTTCTTAAAACTTACTTATTTTGTTTCCTTAAAACCATACTCAGCATCGAAGGAAATTGTTTTCCTCAGGGCCTCCTGTGCGGGGTTAATGTAAAAAAAAACACCACGCTTGTAATGGCCTGGCTACATGAAGAAAATAGACAAACGTGAAATTATTTTTTCATGTTTTTATTCCAGTAAAAAGAAAATTACATTTTCACTCTTTTAACTAGAAAAAATTAAACAAATTAAACCAAACCAAATATTACAGTACAGCACTTTTCTATTTCATTGCTTTGTTTATCTAGATTAAAAAATAACATATTTTTAAAATGTACAAAGCTTTTATCGTGTTTAATGTCGCTTGGAAGGCAATTATATAAGTTGCCCCCCTCGTAACTAAAGGGAGGTTTACCATAGTTAGTGTGGATAGTATTTAAATATATGTTATCGTGATGTGTAAAGTTTATTGGTAATTTTTTATGATTAATTATTTATTTATTACACGCCCTAATGGAATTTTACATTTTTTGTTTAAAAATTAAGTATCACAGTATTTTTAAATACCTTAAAACTAAAACAATAAAGAAAATATAATATAATGAAAAAATGTAACAACAAACGCTAATAATATAAAATAAAATTCTTCTAGACTTGCAGAAAAGTCAAAAGATATCGCATATTAAAAATTAAATGGAAAAAAAAATTATCCAGACACTATCTAGATTGCATTTACTTCGAGTTGAATCTTGCAATGATATATAAAGATAGCAGCCAATAATATGTGCGTTAAGAAAATGAAGATAATGTTGGTAGTTCTTAGTCGAAGTATGATACAGTTAAAAAGTGACGGAATTGATATGGGTTCCGTAGCTCAATCGGTAGAGCTCTTGCCATCTAGGCAAAGGGTCCTGGGTTCGAGTCCCAGCGGAGCCAATATCTTTTCTGATTTTTGTGTCTCCAGATTTTCGATTGAGTTTCGCTATTATTGTCTTCATTTAATTAAATAAAATACATCTCCTAGATCAGAATATTTAGTTCCGAGATTGTGAAGTCTCGGAAATAATGAAAAATAATTTTAATAAAAATGGTTTATTTTCGTTGATTTATTTATTTGCTTGTAACATTACCGATAACCTTGGTTAGTATTTTTCTCACACATGAATAAATAACTGCTATTTTCACAAGGTATAGGATGCAGTTTGAAGAGTCCGCGCTGTGAGCCCATTAACTGGTGGAAGACCACGCAGAGAAAACCCGTTGGGAAACCTGCCCCGGGGTACCAGTCGCTGTAGCCCGCCTCTGAGAGGGTTTTACCTGGAAAGATCATAGAAAATACTTTCAAGAGCAAGACGTTTTAAGATTTATTTATGAGATATCATGCCGTGTTGCGAGGTAGGTAGGTTCAAGGCTAAAGAATAAGGTAGTGCAACACAGCATAATATCACAAAACACCAAAAATAAATCAGTTTTTTTTAAATTAGCTCCACACAGGAGGCCCTGAGAAAAATATTTCTCCTCAGGGCCTATGTCAACTTTGAGGATGCTGTGTGGAGGGTCTTTTTAGAAAAGGAAGGATAGGAAGTTCTGGGAAGGAAAAGATTATTTTGGGTGGGTAGGAATCTGAGGATCAGTGTGCCCAGGTATCACGGACGTATGAATTAATTCCTCCCACTGCGGTGCAAAGCGATATTCCGAGAGAGTACGGCTGGAGAAGTCAAAGGGACTCCCTCAACCATTCTCTCCCGATCCGGCCTGCCATGCAGTTGGTGGGCAGACGCGTCCGCAGCCAGGACCCGGACAAACCTCACTCCATGAATCCGGGCATCACTGCTAAGTCACCAAAAGTAGCGAACCACATAGGGTGACCTGTAACAGAGGTGATAGTTATCCAATAATGTTTCCTGGGGCAGCGGTACTCATACCCGTCTAATAAATTGTTACATTATAAATAAAAATATAACATAATAATTTAAATTTTATGTTGATAACATAATACATTTAAATTATTTATTTGTTTTGTAACAAGTGTTGCCAACTCTACTTTTAATTATTAGATGTCACCCGAACTACTATGGTTCACGAGAAGACAAAACGAGGATGTTTGAGCAATGGTAGCGGAACCTACTCGTACAAATATACTTTAAAAATTCAATCAATTTTAAATTAAATCAATGACGATATTTAATTTTCACCTATACCCAAAATGGATACAAATACAATTATATGTACTGTTGCGTATGTATATACGAACAAGAAGGCGAGCCGAGCACCAATTATGGCAAAGGAAAGAAGAAACCGCGTGGGGCGTTTCGCGCCCATAGCGGTAATGGGTAAATTTCGGTTTAGGGGCGAAATTCCTAGAAAATCGAACTAGTTATTTTCATACTAACTATGGGCCGGGGAATCCGAATCTGAAAGAATTAGGCGGCGGCAAGCAATATTAACTGAATTTGTACCAGAAACCGGTTATTGTCAATAAATTAAAGTGGAAATAAGTTTTAAATTTGTTTTATTATAATAAAGAATAGATATTTATTTCCCGAAAACTGCCTGTAGAAAATTATGAAACCATGTTTTTTTTTGTAACGCGTTATTATGCATTATTAGAATACTTTCACAATAAGTTAAAATTAAAATTAGAAAGTGTTAATTTTACCATCGATTATCATAAATTCTCCTTTGGTCAATAATTTAGTGACGCCCACATAAACTCCGTTCTTATTAAAGCTCTCTGACGTTGAATCGGCATACTCAGTGAATATATCAGCGCAGAGTTGAGCTTCCTCTGCGCTGTTTAAGATAATGAGGTGCGCTTGTTCCGCCGCACACACTTTGTACGCTTCAGTCCAGGTGGTGAAGGTGGTGTGGAGTTTGTAACAGCTGTCTGGCATTGCTGGGTAATGTTTGTATCCTGCAACAGATAATCCACATCTGCTATTTAAATACAAAATTTTTAAATGTACAATTGGGATGGAAAATTAATTATTCTGGTAGATAGCAGTTACTTTTTGTTTTGACTTTTTTAATGAAATAAAACAATTATTTTGTTTATTATTGATTTATGTAAGTTATAGTTATAAACTAAGTATTTTTTACATTACCTCAACGCAGGAGGCCCTGAGGAAAATTATTTCCCTCAGGGCCTATGTCATCTTAGAGAATGCGATGTGGAAGTTTTTTTAAAGAAAGAAAAGATAGAAAGTTTTGAAAAAGATAAGAGGGTAAGGTGAGGGGTGGGTAGGATCTGTGTGTTGTGTGTGTGTAGTGATGGAATGAATCCAGTCCTCCCACTGCGGTGCAAGGCGATGGTTCGAGAGAGTTCGGCTGGAGAAATCAAAAGTCTCCCTCAACCAGTCTCATCCGATCTGACCCGCCACACAATAGGTGAGCAAATGCATCTGCCACTAAGATCTAAATAAACCTTACCCCATGAACCCGGGCACCCTTGCTAAGTCACCAAACGTAGGCAACCACTTGGGGTAACCTATAGCAGAGGAGTTGGTTAATCAGTAAATAGTTCCCGAGGCGGCGGTACCCCTACCCGCCACCTAATAATTGTTATATTTAGATTAATTATTCATTAAAATCTTAACCCATTATGGGAGTCGGACTTAACGAGGAAACTGCCTCCGTGGAAGATAGTTTATTAATCCGCAATGAGTTTATTAACTCCTGGGAGTACAATGCTTTATATAATATACTATATTCTGTATTGTATACTTTTTATAAATAAATAAATACTTACGCTCAACTGTTGGGAGTAAAGTCGCAGATACTCATGCCAGTAAAAAAGCACGGTTTGGTTGAGTTTCTGGTAAGCTAAATACTCAACTCGTTAGCTTGTAGGTCAGTATACACACACTAGATACACCCCAGCAACATGCTAGCTACTCACGTCTCTAGTTTCGAGCAAAGAAATAAGAATAGCAATTTAATTTTTGTAAAGCAGCGAACCTGTATTCCAGAAGCACAGGTAGCTGCGAGAGTGCACAATAAAGTTCAGTCGTCTTCTCTCCACTGAGCTATTTGGATCGCCAAAAGACCAACTTGCAAAAAAGCAACAAAACGCTGGCATATTTTCACTCCGCTAGTTACTGGCAGAGCACGTTCAGGGGCAGAATTCTCCAATAGCGATCAAGAGTTATAGGTACGTTATGCGCCATCTGCAAACGAAAACTTACCCTTCATCTCGACGATTGAATGTCGAAGGATTGAAGTAATGATTATATTGGCAGCGCGATGAATTTTGTCTATGTTTCTAAGGTTAAAGACGATTCTATGGAGTGAATTTGAGATTACTAAAATTATAACCAAAAAAACAGTTGGTAACCCACGCCAAAGAAATTTAATGCTTCTAACACTTTGCAATAGATTATTGAAGATAAATTCCGTGTGAAAGTTATCTACTGTCCGGCGAAACTTTCTTGTTGGTCTCAAAGCATCAGTTTGCTTTACATTATGTATTATAAACAACATCGCCGAAATTTTAGCCATTATATGGAACCTTTAAATACTGCCCTTCGAAGAGCGCGCGGGAAACGATATTTGGTAAGGATCCAATGTACTAGATTTTAAGAGTTTTGTCAGTGTCGACTGGTTCGACCCACTCGTCGTTTGGCATCTAAGTTTGTACCTTTGACAAGTCTCGGGATTAACAAATGTATGTACTTTCTACGGTGATTGCGAGCGTCCTTGATCGGAGAAATGAGCCCCAGACAAGCTGCGCGTCCATCACCACTCTCCCCGCCTCACACATAGAAAAATCAAATTCCGTACGGTTGTAAAGCGTACGAGTTACTAGCAACGATACGATACACGTGTCACTAGCACGCTAAACACTACCACAGGCATGGTTTTTTGCGAGTTACTAGAATGTTTGTGTATCTACGACTTAAGTGGCCCTTATGAATAGCTGTTTGGATGTGAAGAGTGCGAAGGAACGCAGAATTGTCTTTCGTGCGAATACTCCCTTTCCTTGATGGGGATTAGAAATATATCTGTACCCGAGGTACCAACCACGTTGTGGCACCAGGAGATATCGCCAAACACCTAATTACATTGTGGTTTAACATCAGTAAAGCGACCGGGCTAGGGGGTATACTATATATCAACGTAACGGGCCATGATAAATGATGTTGGTAATTTTAATTATAATATAAAGCAGACGCTTATTCGTACCTGTACACGCTTTCGGAGCGATTGGGTCCTCCTTCGGATTAAAAACGTTCTGCTCGCACATGAACATGAGTTTGGTTGAAGAACATGGTACATGGTTTAGCTGGAATGACCCGCGGGGGGTGTTGTCACGCCGCGAGAGCGCCCCACATTGATCCGTGCCATTGGAGGGGCTCCCGGGGCCCCAGTCACTGTAGCCTGCCTCTAAGAGAGTACTTCCTGAAAAATACAGAAATTGACACTCATATTAAAGGTGAAATGAAGTTGGGTTGAGAAAGTTTTTGGACATTATTTAGTTTTGGTCACAACACGCACACCTATGTTCCATTCCTCAATGAACGACATAAATAATAGATTAAACATTTATCAATTCTGTTTATTTAATTTAGTCAATATCCTTCACGTGACGGCCGGGGTGGTCTAGAGGTATGTCTATTGACTCGCAATCCGAAGGATGGGGAAAGAATAAATTTAATTTGATTAATTTGTGTTATTTCACAATTCAATCATTCAAATTAATATCCAGAATATTTGGGGCACGTTCCAGAGTGGAAGATACTTCCAGTATTGCCTTGATGTAAGACCACCATTCAGAATTGAAACGTCACTTGAAATGGCTTTAGCCGTGTTTGGTGACCCGATCTGTATAGCCAAGTACTTCCCCACCTTCCTCTTCCCCATCGATACTCCACTGAATATCATTGGAATGATACCTGAACATTCATTTATTAAATACCAAAAAAATGTTGTATCCTCACCATCGACTGTCCTGTATTCCTTCTGAGTAATTAAATTACTGATGCCCACCATAAAGCTTTCCTTGTGAAAGTCACATTGCTGTGACGTAGTACCAGTAACTTCCATGAATATGTCTGCGCTGAGTTTGGCTTCATCAGCGCTGTTTAAGATGATTAGATGCGCTTGTTCGGCCGCACACACTTTGTACGCGTCGATCCAGGACATTGCGGTGATGTGAAGTTTATAACAGCTGCGTGGCATTTCTGGATACTTTTTATATCCTGTAATAAAAATTTAAAATGACAAACGGTAGTAACGGCGCAAGCAGGACCGTTGCAATAAAATGAATTTCTCAATTTTTGTTTAAAAATCACCTACAAAACATTGAAGTACTCCAAGATATGTGAGCAGAAAAGCAATCAGTTACAAAGCAACCATATTGTCTTCTTCAGGGAAGAAGGAAAATCGATATTTTTTTGTTCTAATGAATTGATCACCTGCTTGGGGTTCAGTGGCAGAATAAAATGATAACTGTTCAGATAAAAGTTTACGGCATGAAAAATTCATATTTAAAAAATAAGAGCATTTTATTTTCATTTGGTATGCATACCTGAAGGACACTTATTATAAACTGGATTGCTGAGACCGGTCTTATTGTGTGCAATCTTCCTCTGACAAATAAACAACAGCCGTGACTCACAGGATTTTTCCTTCAGCTTTCTACCAAAGCCTACCATCATAGTGCCACAGCGTCCATCGAGGTTGTCAGGCTGCCCGTCCTGCCATTCGTTGAATCCCGCATTCTCTAACTCCTGGCCTACAATACAAAAAAGAAACTTGAGATACAAACTCTTCTAAAATAACTCTTACGTTCAGTTTGCAGCTGCTACCCTTTGGAGTTCAATAGCCAATATCAATTTTATGACGTTCAGAAAGGACTTCAAGAATTTGGAAAAAAAAGCAAAAATAATATAGGTGCCGTCAGTCTGATGAGAAAAACGTCTCCCAGATCCCAGTCCCGCCAAGTTTTACTCTTTCATTTTCTTTGAAAAACACTCCATTCAGTGTTTTCGTAAATGACAGGGCATCCCTTGTGGCATTTGTAATACTGATCAAAATATTAAAAGAGTGAAAGGATAAATAATGTTTTGGTTTTTTAACAATCTTTGATTTTGTGAAAACTTGGTAATGTATGTATGCCTACTAAAAAAACAAAAACTTGGAATGGCCGCCTTTAGCAAAACCAAGCCATCTTCTTAACAGATGACTTGGAAAGAAAAAAAATCATCAATTGGTGACCTTGGTTTGTCAACACCACCTTCAGACGAAATGGGTTATATATTTTTCCAGAAAAACTGAAAGCGGCTTTTAATGGGTAAGCATATAAGTATCAGAATAAAACAAAATATTATAATTGTTAGAACATACCAAATTATTATACTACTAGTGCTATCCCTGCTGTAACTATATTATTGATAACAAACGTCAGTCTATCGCAAAACGCTCTGCTGTTTCATTAGTTATGAGCCTAGTTAATTTAACGTGAATTAAAAAAATCGGCAACACTAATAAAATTGATATCTAAAACACTAAAGAAATAATGGGGATTAGTTATGCTGACAATATCTACCAAAACACCAATTTAACAAACATAATGTAATTTTAATGAGGTGTGATAAGTAGACTTTGAAGCATACCTTCGATTGTCTCATATTGCTCTGGGAGAATCAAGTTATGAAACCCAAGCCAAATATTATTCCTGTCGAAGTTGGTATCAAGCGAGCTGCCAGCATATTCATTGAACACGTCCAAACAGTGTTGAGCCTCCTCGGCGCTGTGGAGGACCACGAGATGAGCTTGTTCGGCCGAACAGACTTTATATGCATCCATCCAGGTCCTCGGCTTACGGTGCAATTTGAAACAACGATCGTCCAGCTTTATAAACTTTTTGTACTCTGGAAAAAAATAAGAGCGATAAAGAAACATATGGAATTTAATATATAAAGATTATATAATATTTTAAAGTACGTAGGTAATTTTCTAGATTGTATAGAAGATTAAATACTTGCTGAACTTACTAGAAATCCCCATAACGCATACGACATTATTTAGGTAGTGGTTAAAAATAAATATAAATGTTCACCTCTTGAAACCAAAGATTCCAACCGCAAATTGAAAAAAAAATGAAACTTTGGGTATTATTTATTAATTATTTTAACATGAATCGACAAAAAAGTGATTTGACGATAACGTTCGTAATATATTTGCCCAATAAAATATATGCGTGTTTTTATTTTTTTTAGTTAATCACTTATTTTAGTTAGAATAACGTAAGGTGAGCCATTTTTATAACTTTTTTTATATTTGCGTTAAAAATATTTACAATTCAAGAATTATATTTTTAATTTGAGTTCTAAAATTTAAAGGCGTATTTTATCGCCTATCTAAAAAGGTTTTTAGGTTTCGGATGCGTTCACAAATATTCCATTTAAATAATTTCCGCTTTGCTGTAAAATGCTAATGGATTTTATTGCAAAGCGAGGATATTTTGACTTACCGACGTAATATGTTCGAGGCCTAATGGGTTCAAATAAATGGTAAACATTGTGGGATATGTTGGGTTCCTGTTATTTACGCAAAGTTTTGACTTAATCTAAAATTCTCATAAAATACGAGAAAATCAGATGCTTATAGTGTCGATTGCAATTCTTCTAGTGGTGTGTTCGCCATTAAATTAAATTAGTGGCTTCTTCCATACCTGTGTCGTAGGTTCCACAATCCACATTTTCTGTCAGAGTGCTGAGGGCCTTTTTACAGATAAACCGGCTGGCTGCTTCACAGGGCCCATCAGAATAATCTCCATTTTGAAGCATCCGCACGCAGTTTCCCTTGCCCGGGTTAGGCTCTGGGTGGTTTAAGTATAATTCTGACGTTGGAATACCTACAAATGTTTTACAAAAAAAATAATTAGAAGTTATTAAAAGTAGTCAACCGTTTCATCTGAATAATTTTGAAATCACATATTAATATTTTGCATGTTTTGAATATTATTGAATGCATCCATTTTTTCTTTTTTAATATTAGCTTCACACAGGATGCTAGTATTAAAAAAGACAAGGCAGATACATGAAATAATATTCAAATACTGAGGAGGTAAAAAGTTTTTGGGGATGCTATGCAGAAGGTCATTTCAGGGAAAAGAAGGAGAGAAAGGACTGGAATGGGAAAAGATATAAGGGGTGGGTAGGAATCTGGAGGTCAATGTGTCCAGGAGTGACGGACGTATGAATTCATTCGTCCCATGGTGCAAGGCGATGGATCGAGAGGAAATGGTTGTGGGCGGCAGTGTTCAATGTAAGATTAGTGATGTTTTCGAAATATAAATATGTACCTACATGTTAAAAAAATAATTCGGAGAAAAAAAAGTTACAATATGTTTTTATCAGTATGTCCTATTATGCAGCTCTTTTTAAAATGAATTATTCACAATCATTTTCAGAGCACTCCGTATTCTAATTGTGGCACACAATATTGAGAATGTAATATTTATATAATACAATAAGAATAAAACAACTTAAGCTGAATACCACTTTATTGTATGTATATGGTATATTTATTATAAAAACCAACCGGTTTAGTTTCAAACCGAACTTACATCAGGATTAAATAAAAACGTGTTAAATTAATATGGTTTTATATAACCCTGACGAAGGTTCAGCTTGAATCGAATCCGGTTGGTTGTGCATATTAAAGATATATTAAATAAATTGAAATTAAAATAAAGTTATTTTAGTATGATTATTTAAATTATGTATGCCCACGAAGTGTGTTCTACGTGTTGAATTTCTATACAGAGTGTTAAGGGACGTACTAGATTTACTACAGTAATTGACATTATTAAGAGAGAAAAAATTTACATTTACATTACATTTACATATGACATTATTAAGAGTGAAAAAATTTACTTGAAATTTTGGTCTCCGGTGACTTTTTTGGAGTTTTTTTTATATTTTTTTCTTCAAAACCTTAGCAACAAATTCTTCCACCTGCCGAATTATCATATTATTTCAGTCGAATATCCAAACAAACCCTCACCCCGACTCTTATTGAGCAAAAATTATTGATATTTATGTTTTAAGAGGAAAACAGGTCGCCGAAAATTATTTAATTTCGGTATTTTTTCAAAATGTCACTTTTACTTCCTAGAATGCTGAGCGAAAGTAACAACTGCACCTCGGGCTGATAATACCTAAATCGAGGTTTTGAATTCCCCATTTTTCTACTCCAAAACTGGACCGACTTTTTAAATTTGTTTTACTAACTGTTCAAGAAGAAAATACACTACGTCTCTACATTTTGATTTAACTGACTAGTTTTTATTCTGAACGTCAGTTGCTGGCGTTCAAACCGGGTAATTTTGACGATTTTTGGAGGGCCCTAACTCCTTTAACAAGTAATCTATCAAAAGAGGCAAAAAGTATAAAAATGCCAATAGGTAGTTGATATCTATATTATATTAAAAAATTATTTTGTTGTATCAGAATCCTGTGAGGAACTTGAGGAATACGTTTGAACATGAACAAAACTCCGCACGTTTTTTTCAGAAGTTGAAAAAAAAACATCAAAAATATCACTGGAGACCAAAATTTCGAGTACACTTTTTACACAAAAATTAGTCAAGAACCACTCATAAAACATAATAAAGTAAGTAATGTCTGGACAATAACTGAAAGTGTTGGTTATTCCAAATCTCCAACACGAAACATAAAGCCATTTAAGAGGAATTCCATAAAAAGACGCTACAAAAATAAATATTTGAAACAAAAGAAAATAAAAATGATGAAATACCATTGATTGCTACGTAGTTTTGTAGTTTTAATAAGTCATGTAGTCCGATCCACACAAGGCTGGTAGAACTGGCCATGTAGGTTAGCAATGACTTCATTTCCTCCTCAGAGGTTGGCACCACGAGCTCAGCGCCTTCCAAGGAACACATGTACTTCGCCTGTCTCCAACTCAACGCAGCTAAATGTTCTTTAAAGAACGCTTTATAGGCGGTGGAGTAAAAGTAGTCATCCCTGAAGAATGGCTTAGTATCTTCTGCCGACACGACTAGAATAAAACTCAATGTTTAAAATATTTGCAGGAAACAGAGAAATCGCAAGAGGTTTAATAAAAAATATCAATGGGTATTAAGTGTTAATGTCGGATAGTACAGAATAACATAACCAAGTGGTTTCCCAGTCGAAACAACTAGCGATAAACTGCAGAAGAGGCAGACTGAAAATGGAAGTTAATTGGAAGGATCGGAAGGCTAGAGAAATTTAAAAGAACGCCATGAGACGACAAACCAATGATTAATATATACGGAGGAGGTCAAACTCTATCCTGAAATTTAGTGCGGTGATTTATTTAAAAAATATCAATTAGCACTTGGTGTTAATGCAGAGAAAATCACAACCTTCTGGTTACCCAGTGGAAGTGACAAGTGGCAAATAGTAAAAGAGGCAGGTTGACTGCATGGAAGTCAATTGGACCAGAATGGGATGGCTGGAGGACTGGCAAATAATGAAAGGATACGACAAATCAATGAATAATATATGTACAGAGGAATTTAATATCAATCCTGATATATATCACAAGGATGATGGCTAAAGGTGATTTAATTAAGCTTCATTACTTAAGTATTACAAAAAAGGAGAAATGTTTATAGGTTACTTACCTTCTATACAAGATGTGCATAGAAATCCCAGTAGAAACAATGCGATAGGAAACATTTTACAATAAAGTAGTGCAGTTGTGTTGCGCCAACAAGGACAGATCTGCGACAGGGCGAGATAGTGGCGCAAATGAGACTGATTTATTTCTGTAAAGAACTCTATTTATACCCGCAGCGTACTTTAAATTTTGTGATAAAACTCAAACCCGTGGCGGATGAACATATAACTTGCGTTATGAATCTATTTAAGTATTTGAGACTTCTTATCATTTTGACCAATTAATTTTATTTTATTATGCCGGGTACAGATTGCTGTAACAGAGCATTTCAACTCGTGCGCGCCGCAATCCACAAAGTGTCGGTTTTTACACCGAACACAAAAGGGCGCGCAGTGTGCACGGAGCATCAGTGTGAACGGCTTGTTCGTGTCTATACTGCAGAACGCGCGCAAACAATGGAGGACTTGTTCTCGACAGACTGAGCTATATTCACCGCGCGCATGCCGGAAACATGCTCGGTTCGTACGCGCGCTGCGTCCACACTTATGAAATATTCCTTTCATGTTACGTCACAGCAATCTGTACCCGGCTTTATATGCTTGTGTTGTTACATTTTTTTATTGTATTATATTTTTCTTTATTGAAATATTTAGAATAGTGGTGATACTAAAATTATACACTAAAATGTAAAAGTCCATTAGGGCGTGTAATAAGTAAATATATATGTAAAATGGTATTCTATCCCATTTTTACCATATTTCGTTAACACAGTTTTTTGTGTGAAATTTAAGGTCCAGTATCTTCGCAAAAATTAATTAAAGAAAATTCCATTAACCCCTCAGACCTCGGGCCTTTTTTGTTAGAAGTTCAAAATATTTCCGCTTTGCAATAAAATCCAAAAAACTGGAATATTTTTCAACGTATCAGAAAACAAGGCAAATGTATTATCTACAAACGTTATCTCACTTTTTTGGCATTTCAAGTAAAAATAATAAATAAAAAATTGTCACACATATATATTTTTTTAAAATTGCGGTCGAAACTTTGGTTTCATAAAGCTGTACATTTTAATTGTTTTCTGATTATCTTTTAGATTTGAACATAAAACATGGTGTTTTGTCTTTATAACTGAGATCATATTTCTAACAATGATAATAAGAGAGACAAAACCATTTCCATGAGACCTATATGAGGGGTTCCAAAAAACGAACAAATTTGCTTAAGTGATTTTGAAAAATCCCCGTTAAACGCCGATTCTAGGTGCTTTTTAACTTTTCATCTTCGTTGTCCTCTTCTGCTCAACACAATTGTAATAAGCCGACAAGCTTAACTATGATAGTTGTCCTCTTCTGCTGAACACAAATGGTTCAAAAGCTGAAATGGACTTGTAATCAGCATTTAACGGGGACTTTAGAACTGTCAGAACAACAAAATGGCACTAAATGGCCATTTGTTGATAATGTTTCATTTGAATTTCTGTGAAACAACTCGTCCTAATCCTAAATATTTGCACCACGAGACACTCCCATAAGGCGCTTTTAGGCTTGGGATGGGCGGTGGCTTAGAGAAACTATTAATATTAGAAACCATATTATATAACTTTTGTTTTTAAACTAATTTTTATTGAGGAAGATCCGCGAAGAATGCAAGTCTGATGTAAGCGTACCTAACGAGTAAAATTAAGAAAGGAACAAACTCGTATCTACTAAACTTATATAATTAATATGTGATAATTCAGGCATCCAGTAAAGACGATAAATAATTATTGTCATCTGTATTATTTTTGTTCCATTTTACTAATTTTAAACAATAATTGAATGCCTTTGCGGGATGTCTGTATTATTTTCGTCCCATTTTTTGTTAGTTTAGGTTGAGTTAAGTTTTAGAATATTTTTTTTTTATTGGGGGATGTTTTTTCCGTAGGATATTTGGCCGGAGGATATTTTGTCGGGGATATTTTTTCGCAGGATGAAAACACTCATTACCAGATTTAAGTATTGATTTCACTTTTTAATTTCATTCAGATTCTACTTTTAAGATTTAAAATAACTACAACTCTAGAGATCACGGGTTCAGATTCGTGTTATTTCACATTTTATTCTTTAAAATGACATTTGTAGAATATTTTCAGCACAAAGTTAATAATACTCTCAGTATCGCCCTTTTGAAAGATCGTTAATTGAAATGGCTTTAGTCTGCACGCTTCATGGTCAAAATAAGAGGAACATAATTACTCTCTACATCCTATTTTCTAAAATCTGTGTGAAAAACCAGAATTTAAAGGATACAGTCCCAGACATATTATCATTTATTAGTATTATTTAAATAATAAAACAGAAAATAATGGTGTTATCACAGCGATAATTATTATTATGACCATTTGACCAGCGAATTCCCAGAACACGGATAGTACCAGGGAAATAACATTTTTTATTAAATGATATCTTTCATTAGCATCCGTCACCCGCCCAGATAAATTAAAAGGTCCAAATCGCAACTGCATCCGTCCAAATATGATTGCGGAAATGAAGTGATATAATATTTATTTACGTAGTGAGTTTCAACATCATTAATAAGCGGTAGATAACACTTAAGGTGGTACAATACTCTCAAAAGTAGGTTTCCTCAAAATTCACATTTTAATCATTTACGGCGAATTCTTAACTGTAATTACTTTTTTTTTAAAACAGACCCCTGGGAAGGTAAGTTTTTTACATTTCAGAATCATAAAAGTAATACCTAACCTTTAATATATTTTACATACAACGATTTAAAAAAATATTACCCGTTATTCAACTATAAAGTTAGCGGTAAGCACCAGATTTTATTTTTCTAGACGATGAACTAATAACTTCCGCAGGGAAACGTTTAGAAACATCTTAATTAATTCATATGAAGCTGGCGGAAAGTTCGAATCTCCAGGCCCGCTAGGGCAAATTCGACCACACCTCCATCCAATACGCCGTATCGCAGACGTATATTAGTTTACACGCTTTCTTCACTTACGTCGTTAAGCCGCCGCTATCCGAATTTCTATCGATTTATTACATATCTCCCTTAACTATTTTAAGTTTTTAAGCTTTTGAAAAAGTTGTGTCACATATTTTTGAAGATAATATCTAGACGCGTTCTTTACCGAAACAAAAAAAAAATATATGAAATTCCCTCAATGGAAAAAAAACACGAAGTATGCTCCAAAAATTATTAAAAAAACGAAAAATATTGAAACAAATTTACCATATTTCTTTAAATGATATTTAAGATACTATTTTAATCGAGTCGTGTTTTATTAAACATTTTCACAAGTTTCGCTTCAATATTATCGTTTTAAATATTAGCGAGCTCTCTCCAACAAATATTACATATCTCTCCAACTTCTTTTTTTTGAGCGCGGATGCGGCGCTTTAAGATTCTAAATTATTTTTAAGTTTTTGGTAAGGCAAATTCGACTGTTGGACCGTCCAATACACCGGGTCGGATTCTGAATATATTTAGGGTATTTTGTCGTCTTAAGTTTTTCTGTACTTTGTGGAAACATGGACACTTAGAGCCAGCGAAAGAAATCGGATAGACGCCCTCGAAATATGGTGCTGGAGAAGTATGCTCAGAATTCCATGGACCGACAGACGTACTAATATGTGCATTCTGGAAGAGCTGGGCATTCAGAATAGGGTTTCAACTAGTTGGTTTTTCAGTTCCCACGCAGCGCAAGCTCGCAAGGAGTGGAAGGGTCTTGTCCACCATAGAAATTGAAGGGTCACAATCAGAGTTGCCAGGTTTTTTCCAAATATATACCGAACACTGAGGAAAAAAAATTTAGAGGAGAATTTCCCTAGATTTCGGTGGTACCTTGGCAAAGCAAAACCCGTGTCGGGAGGGCGGTGTGGGGGGGGGGGGGGGTATTGTCGGACTTTGAAACATTGTAAGCAGTCAAATTATTTGAATAATCACATTTACGCAAGTACGTAGTCATCTGATGTATAACACTAATCCGCAAAATGGCCCGAAAATAGTGAGCGCGTGCACGAAGCGGCGACACCGCACAAACTAAGTAGGGATGCTACGCAACATCGATTGCCGATTGCGTCAAATCTGACAGTTGAATCATTTATTAGGGAGAAAAATTAATCAGAAAAAATACCGAACCGCCAATACTTCGGTATTTTTGTCATACCGAACACCAAACACGGTGCTAAAATACCGAACGGTTCGGTAGAATACAGAACACCTGGCAACCCTTGTCACAATACGAGGAACCGACTTGATTAGAACCTATCTTGTAAAATCATTATTTTCCATTTTGAAATATGTATTACATGGGTACTTCGCACACCTGTGAAAAATCTCAGATAGTCTGAATTCTCGATAAATCATTTTCAATTTTGAAAAGTTTAGATTAGATTAGAATTGGTTAGCTGGTTTTGGCATACGGGTGGGTACTGCGACCCCTTTCAACTCATTGAACAAATTTTGATGTTGTAACTAAAAACGGTGTTAACCCTTCAGGCCTCGTGCCTATCTTTTCGGAAGGTCAAAATATTTTCGCTTTGCAACAAAATCAAAATAAATGGAAAATTTCTGAACACATCTGAAAACTAAAACTGTTTTTGAAAGGTATTGAAATACTCTTTCAAATTTTATGTAATTCTTAATAAAAATGTAATTTTTTAGATAATATAATTTTTTTAAAAGCAAACATAAAAATAGCTCGTCTTACATTTTTTCTAACTAAAATTACTGATAACGAGAAAAATAAAAACACGCTCATATTGTTTTAGGCGAAAGTATTATAAATATTATCGTCAACTCACTTTTTGTTATTCCATGTAAAAATAATTAATAAAAAATTCCCAAAGTTTCTGTTTTTTAATTTGCGGTCGGAAACTTTGGTTTCATAAAGGTGTATATTTAAATTTATTTCTCGTAACTTTTAGATTTGAATATAAAGCGAGATGTTTTTTTACCACACCGTTTAGATCATATTTCTAAACTTAATAGTAAGGGAGACACAACGATTTCTGTGATACCTATATGAGCTGTTCCAAAAACCGAACAAATTTTGCCCGGGGGGGTTAAGTGGTTAACCCTGGTGTAACACCATCATTCAGAATTGAATCGTTACTTGAAATGGCTTGTGCCGTATTTGGTGACTAGATCAGAATAGCCAGGTATATTTTCCACATTTACTTCCTCTTCCCACAACCTTCAGCCTCACAACATACCAACATTAGGGATCTCATAGTCGCACTGGCTCCAGATATTTGGGAGCAGTTGGGACTCTTGTGTGATATTCAAATAAAATAATTTATATTACAAGCAAGTAAAAACCTTTAGTGGTTTTTTGCTTAGCCGAATGCAAGTATAAGTATGTCTATTTTGTTATTACCACATGCTCCTTCGGGAGTCGGGATTGTTGTTAGTAAAAATATTTGTATATCAGATTTTCACTTAAGACGCCTGCAGATATATGAATGTCGACTATGTTTGTACGGCCGTTTTATCTTCTTTGCATACTTATTTGAAGAAATAATATTCTATGGGATCAACTCTTGGGGGCATCAACTGTTAGGGGGCCAATTGAAGCCGGATCAAATGTCATTGAACTGAATTTGAAATTCTGAATTTTGAATTGAATTGTCATTTATAAATAAAAATGAAACTCTAAAATGTACGTATGCGCATAACTTCCAAACGACTGCACCAAATTGGATAATTCTTTTTTTGTGTTCGTTATTGTCAAGACAAGGTTTGTTTAAAACTACTGGTGAGCTCTGGCATTATGAAATTTGTGTTAAAAAATTGTAATAGGTGGCACGCAGGCTGTTTAAAAACTTAATGTACAAGGACTGAATGTATGGAATGCGGGAGGGGGGAGGGGGAATCTAAGAGGGGGAGGAGAACTTAGGAGGGTGCTTCACGGGACGGGGGGAAGGGGGAGTGGAGTGGGGAGAAGGAAGGTGGAGGAGGCGGAGTGGGAACGCAAGAGGAGAAGGGGACGCAGGAGAGGAAGGGGAGGCGGAAGGGGAGCGGGACGAATGGGAAAGGACACGCAGGGAGAAATAATTTCTTTACTAAATGGCATAGCAACGCATGCCGGGTACCAGCTAGTTTATAATAAAATTGGTATAACTGAGATTTGTAATTATAATCAGTGACTTATGTACATCTAAGACTTATAGCGAATGGCTTATATCTATGACTTATAGTTAGTGACTTATGACTAAGACTTATAATAGTTCACTTAAAACTAGTAATACATGTACAATGCATTTGATCAATAACCGTGATGTTGCGATAAATTATAAAAAATATACAGGACCATACTTACCTGGCAAGCCACTTTTGAGATTAACACTGTTTATTGTTAACTAGCTGATTCCTGGCATGCGTTGCTATGCCCTTTAATAAGAAATTGTTTCTCTCTGCGTGTCCTTTCCCATTCATCCCGTTCTCCTTCCTCTACCGCGTCCCACTCCGCCTCCTCCACCTTCTCTCTCCCCACTCCATTCCCTCCTTCCTCCCTCCCGCGAACCCCCTACCCGAGTTCCCCACCCCTCTGCCGCATGCCGTACATTCAGTCCCGGTACATTCAGTTTTCAAACAGCTTGCCTGTCAACTATTGATTTTTAATACAAATTTCATAATGCCATAGCTCACCAATAGTTTTATACAAACCTTGTCCTGACAATAACGAACACAACAATAAAAGAATTATCCAATTTGGTGCAGTCGTTCGGAAGTTATGCGCGTACATACATTTCGGCGATTCATTTTTATTTATATAGATAGATTAGAGAAATTTAGATCCAATTTGCACGCACAGGCCATAAATGGGAACAATGAGAACACGTGTTATTGGAAACACTAATATTTTATCCCGGTAAATCTTATCTATAATATAAAAATGAATCGCTAAATTTGTTGGTAAGCGCAAATCTCGAGAGCGGCTGAACCGATTTCGCTAATTCTTTTTTTAGAATATTCCTTGAAGTTCGAGGATCGTTCTTACGGAGAGAAAAATTACGAAAATTTCGCAGAAAATTGGATAATTTCAGAAAACCCGCACGTTTGACAGTTCGCGTGTTTGAGAATGACATTTTGCAAAACAATGCTATTGTTAAATAACATTCTATTTTTGAAAATCTTTAAGTTGATAAATTTATTTAAAGTAGGTACTCCTCTAATAGTTTGAATCGAATCAAGAATTTTAGATATTTTAAATAGGTACCTATGCTAGGTAACAAATTTAATATACATGAAAAATGAAAAATTGAATAAAAATTGTAAAAGGTGGCACGCGGACTGTTTAAAAACTGAATGTACAGGGATTGAATATATGGAACGAGGGAGGAGGATTGGCGGGACGAGGGAGCGAGAAAGGGAAGAAGCAAGGCGGGGAAGGTGGAAGGGGAAAGCGGGAGGGGAATGGGAGGGGAACTCGAAAGGGTGGTTAGCAGTACGGAGGAAGGGGGGGGGGAGTGGAGTGGGGAGATGGAAGGTTGAGGTGAAGGAGTGGGAACGCGAGAGGGAAAGAGGATGCAGGAGAAGAAGGGGAGGCGGAAGGGGAACGGGACGAATGGGAAAGGACACTCAACAGAAACATTTTTTTATTAAATGGCATAGCAACGCATGCCAAGACCAGCTAGTATTTTAATAATGATGTATAATACGTTATTTAAACACTGGAGCACAGCGCACTTTAAAACATTTTTCTCAGTTTACTCGAGATTTTCAGAAGATTATTTTATAAAATTTTCGCCAACATCAAAAAAATCATACCTTCGAATTTAAAAATTGGAGATATAAAAACCTATTATAGTGCTATATACATATCCAATGAATAAACCAGTATTATGGTAGATTTAGACTTGTAAGGTGCGACGTGACGTGATGTTCTCTGCCGTGATGGCTAGCGTTTACATCTTTAAGTTGTCTTCTGACGCCTTATGACGATATTTTAAATCAATACGGTCGTAGCTCTGGGGGAGTTCACACGTTCCCAATGTTTTCTCACGAATCATCCGGTTCTGATTCAGATTTTGAAGAAGATATTCAATTTATGGTACATTTCGTATCATAAATCGCTTTATGTTGTCGTACTATTTCGATCAAGTCGTCCATAACGATATATTCAATTAATTTTTTTATCGATACGAGTGGTAGCGTATATATGAATACTGTTTTAAAAATGTAATGATACTGTTTTAATTTTTTAAAATCCAAATGTCATACGATTTCCGGACACAAGAAATAAAAAGTGGCCCGCGCGTCAATACACAAGCACGTGGTACATACACACTAGCAGAGACGAGGCCGTCCCCGCGGACTCCAGTTACTAATATCTACAGCCTGTATGTCGGACGAATATCTACAGCTCATATGTTGAACTAATATCTACGAACTTCAGAGTGTTGACTAATATCTACAGAGCGTAGGTTGGACTAATCAGCTAAATGTGTCCAATAGTCCGATATCAGGGATTTTTACATACATACTTACATAAATTAAGTTTTTTAAACTGCATACGCAATATTACGTTATTCCAATATGCTATACATAATTGCAAATCCAACCTCTGCCAGTACTGTAGATATTCGTCAACACTTTGGTTCTCATAGATATTAGTCAACAGTTTGAGCTGTAGATATTCGTCAACACTTTGATTCTTATACATATTAGTTCGATTTTTTCAGTTTTTGGAATTCCTGTAGATATTAGTAGACGCCTCCGAGACGAGGCCGTCCCCGCGCCCCTCACCTTCACCTCTCTGTCGAAAATCGAGATAGCTTCTGTCGAGTCACGTCAGACCGCATCATGCCACAACGGAACTTACAAATGTAATCGCCTCCATACTAAATGTATGAAACCGATACCGCTGTAAGGCGTCACGTCACGTCGCAGTCGTCGCACCTTACAAGTCTAAATCTACCATTACACCGTTTATCTTATATTTATAGGATTTATAAAAAAAAAAAGTTATGTTTATAACCATTCGAATCTTGCGTGTTTGTTAGAGGTACTTATTCGAGTCAAAATAGAATATTTTCGTTTTCTGTATATTGTCTGTGGTATACTTTATAATGAAAGGTGGATATCTATGGAAAAGCGGCTTAACTTTAACCGTCAACAGCTGATCAGAAATTCTGCGTGAAAAAAAATTTAACATCGTTATAAAATCGTCTACGAAGTTCGTATTTGCGACGGGTAATCCTACTAATATTATAAAGGCGAAAGTTTGTATGGATGTATGTTTGTTACTCTTTCACGCGAAAACTACTAAATGGATTTTAATGAAACTTTGCAATAATATAGCTCATACATCAGAATAGGCTATAGGCTATAGCTTAGAGCTCTGGCATTATGAAATTTATATACAAAAATTACTTTAGGTGGCACGCGAGCTGTTTGAAAAATGAATGTAGCGGGCATGGAGGGGAGGGGGAGGGTGGATTGGGGAGGGTGCTTGGGGAGGGTGAGGGGGAGGGGGAGAGGGGTGACAGAGGGCGGGGGAGAGGAGGAGGGGGGGGATTGGAGTGGGGATAGGGAAGATGGAGGAGGCGCTGTGGGTACCCCCTAATACTATGCGAGCGAAGCCGGGGGCAAAAGCTAGTCTGGTCATAATGAATAATAGATAAAGCATTTCAATATCTTCGTTTTAAGATAATTGAAGAAATAATTCAAGAAATAATTGCCTTTTTTATCCGAAAAGCAATCGGAGTCATTTAAAGTGGCGCCAATATATGGCAAAAATCTCTCCAGTGGTTAATAGGTGTGTTTGGGAAAGCAAAAACCAAATTTTATGTTGGGCGGTACAATAGTACGAGGCTTTGATTCTTCTTCTTGGTGTGCCCAATCAGGGTATCTAGCATGGTCGATCGATATAAGTTTTATCGAAAATGTCGGTAACTTGTCATCGCTCCCGAGCACAACTGCAGGCCGTTAATGAACAAACAACAGTTTACAACGACTAAGGGTTCCTAATTTATTTGACGTGAACTGTTGTTTCTTCGTTAGCGGCCTGCAGTCGTTCTCGGGAGCAACGACAAGTTACCCACATTTTCGATAACACCTATATCGATCGACCATGCTAGATACCCAGGTCCCCCCGACGCTTGGCGATCACTCTGGAAAATGTCTCTCTTTCTGGCGCTGCCCGGAATATCTCCTCCACACTTCACTTCTAAGGCTTTGATTAGAAAATTTATTTTCCTAAGCAGGTATTTCACCATTCTTCTCATAGATCAGCGGTTTTCAACCTGTGGTACGCGCACCGCTTGGGGTACGCGAAGCAAAAATTGGGGAAAGGTACTAGGTACGCAGCGTAGGTTGTAAAACTTAGCTCAACGTTTTTAGTTGGTTTGGCAGCCTACCGCGTAAATAAAAAGATGTGTAACAAAATTTGTTCAATTTTGCCTGCAGAATCGCTGGTTAAAAATACATGAAGTCGTGTTACACTCTGGGTAAAATTGCGTTAATTATATTTTTGTTACTTGATTGCTAAATTCTTTTAATTGGCCAGTCTCGACACAGGTATATCCTAGTGAGGCAGGCATAAAAAAAGTTTTTATTTTATTTTTATAATACGTAACAAACATAATTAACTAATTTCATTCCCGGTTAGTGGAGAATTATTCTCCAAATCTACCTGGGGTAGTTAGTCTATTTTTTTTTCATTACTATTGATTTTTTTAATGTTCTCCCATAATAAGCAAATGCTTTTGTTTATGGGAGGAGGTATTGTTTGTTTAGTTATTTTTTAAATTATTATTTTTTAATGGTTGTTTTTATTTCGAAGTTTTTTTTTTTAATTTATTTTATACAAAGAATAAGAGATATTTTTTATTATTTTTTTATTTATTTATTTTCTGTAATGTAAATATACTTTTTATGGATAAATAATTAATAACAAGAGCTTTTAAAAATTCAATTTTTTTTACGTTAATTCCACACATGAGGCCTTTGGCGATGCTGGGTGGAGGGTTTTTTTAAAGTAAATGAATGACATGAGGGTTCTGGGAAGGTAACAAGTATGAGGGGTGAGTAGGAATCTGGGGTTCAGTGTATCCAGGTCATCTGCCGCCAAGATTTAGATAAACCTCATCCCCATGAACCCGAGAACCCTTGATAAGTCACCAAACGTAGCGAACCACTTGAGCAGATCAACTGTCCGTCATGAATTTGTGACCCATCTATTATAGAAGTCTATATATACTTTCACCCTTTTCACTAAGAAATCGATTTACTAATTTGACGAAAACACCCTTATCCGGTCCGGTAGTTGAATTATGAGATTACAATACGACCAATACAATACCTACAATCTCTTCTAGAGAGATCAGTGTCCGAGTGTATGTATCTTCTTACTGGTTTTGAATTTCCTCACAACAAACAACCTTGAGACTGATATATGACGTCATAATACGTATCATGAAACCAAATAAGTCATGCAAAAAACAGAAACACGTGCATTGGCTATAAAAGGCTCAAAATATATTTTGAACTTTTTATTCTAAGCTCAAAACTAACCTAACTTGACCTAATCTTACGTTACATAACCTAACCTAATATAAACTCACCAAAACTAACCTAACCTAACCATCAGATAAGAAGGAAGAATCGGCAACCATCATTGGATAACCAAAACCTCCGCCATAGGTCACCCCAAGTGGTTCGTTATGTTTGGTGATTTAGCAGGAGTGCCCGGGTTCATGGGGTGAGGTTTGTCTAGGTCTTGGATGCGGATGGCAAGGAAACACTGAACCCCAGATTCCTACCCACCCCTTAAACCCTTTTCCTTCCCAGAACTCTCCCCTGCTTCCTTTCCTTAAAAAAACTCTCCATACAACATCCCCAAAGATCACGTGGAGTTCATGTAAAAAAACAAATGACTCGAAACTCAGAATCAGGTCTTGGCAAAAACACCTCGCTTCAGTCACATTTATACATCGTCTGACACATATTCAAGTATTCACTTGATCATGCCATGTCTTCGTCAACATGGCCTGACTCAAGTATCTGATTCATTTAATCGTGCCATGTCTTTCTCGAGCGCCCCGACTTCTTCTACAATTCAAATTTGCGTCATATATTCTTCTTGCACTACTTTCAAAGTCCATTCGCTCTACGTGCCCAAAGCATCTGAGGGTCCCTTTCTTAATCTTGAATTAATAATTTTTGGATAACATTGGTTGGGTATTTTTTTTTAACTCAAACACAAAGTTAAGATTTGTATGAAACGGGCCGCGCAAACAGTCTTTTGCGATTCTGAAAATATTCAAGTATTTGCGATCCTTTACTGCTAATGTTTATATTTATACCGGTCCCGATCCTCATCACGATGGCTCCAGGACGATCGGCCTACGTCCCAGATCAAACACTAAAAAATGAGTCGGTGTTATTAATTGCTACTTGATTTATATCTGCAGATCACATGTTTTTGATTTTTACTATTTGATGGCTGCTTAGTATATAATTTACTTTCTCACAAATTAACCTATCCAAAATTCTACCTACAAAACTGCTTATTACGAGAAAATTAACTCATACTGATGGCTTTATTCTGTTCTATTTTAGACATCTGCTCTCATTGTTTTTATACTCGGTTGTGGTAAATTGAATTATTCTTCTCAACCTTATAACATCATCTCTATAACATAACCTAACATATCTCACTTAATTATGTGCCTGATGTGACTATCGTTTATATTATTATATATGTATGTACCTACATTACCTATTTGTTGTGCACAATAATACTAAACCATAAATCATCCTTATAGCTTAACCTAATGAATTTATACATTATTATTATGTCCCCATGAACATAATCTATATAAGTACTCACCACTGTTCTGTATATTAAACTATCAGGCATAATAGTGATACTAAACCAATAGCATACCTATGTACTATTGAGTACTTAGGTACTCAACTTGTAATATAAAATCACGCACTGCACCTTCAGATTTTAAATTTATGCGGCGTCTAGGTACCTACATTTCGATTATAATATGTGGGTGGATATAAGTTTATTTACATGTGTACGCATGTGTATGCGTGTATATATTTTAAACACGATTTCAAAGTCAACCAACATGATATATGCCATTTTTAGTCTATAATTGCTTTTTCTGTAGCTAACAATGCACATAATCAAAAATTTTATCACTATACTTCCTCCATTGTGTCTTTATACCAACGATGTCACTTAAACGTGTAGGTACTATAGAATTAATTATATAAGTACCTCATAAATAATTTGCCGATTCCAGCTTTATCTCTTGTTAACTTAAAACTATAATAGATCATCGCGCACTGCTTGAATTTTCTATCTTTTTTTTTATTATTTATTATTATATATTATTATGCGCTTGTAGCCATAATCTATTTACTTAACTGTTAATTATTTTCTGTGCACAATAGAGACACAAAGCTTATGTTAATGTATCTACTTTTCAAAATACTTATGCACTATAATAACACCGCGCATAATACTCGCGTTTTGGCGAGTTATTTATTTATTTCAAAACATACGGCACAACATGTGCCATTGACATAATTATGTTTATATATATTATAATACAATAACATAAGAAAGTGACATATAAATGTAAAGTTAAATATAAAAACAAAAGGTAAAAAAAAGAAGTTAAGGTAATGAGTAGTAAATAGAATTATGATGCATAAACTGAAAGTATTAAGTAAAAGTGTAAACTATAAAATATAAAGTATAATGTAAAAGTAAAAGGTTAAGATAAAAAGTTGAAAGGCAGGAAATAATATAGACTATAAGTTACCTTTGTAAATAATATAAAGTACAAAAGTTATGAATATAAAAAAAGTATGACAAGTAAACAGTAAGAAATGCTCTTAGAAGCCAAATATTGAAGATAACCAAAAATTTAAAAAATATATATAATAAATAAAAGCAATACATTCAATATGGAGACATACAATATGGAGATATACATTCATATATTGATGTTATAATAATATTATATGTTAATAAAAATCTATCTTTCTACTGTGTTTTACATACTTTAACAGTTTTTATTGATACATTAGTATTTGGTTTGCCTTTTCTGCTCTGACTACTTTCTTGTTTTAAAGTTTTACAAATATACCTATACAATTATATATTTTTTAAACATATTGTTACCTTCAATTAACGTCATAGATGCCTTTATAATTTGTATTTGCTTTAAACATTTTATTTGGGTATGTGATGTATTGAACATTGCTCGTAATATACACCTATATATATGTTAAACATAATGCCACCTTTAATTAACTTGATAGACGTATTTGACATTATTTGTAATTTGTTATTACTTCAAACAATGCATGTATGTACCTACCTAGGTTATGTATTGAACATTGAGCATAATCATAATATGTACTTATATGTCTCCATATTCTTAAAATATTATCATAAAGTTTATATCACTCGACATAAAATCCCACCAGTTACTCACAATGCACGCATACGAATTATTCACTTACCTATGTACTTTTAGACTTAATTACATACTTTATAAATATTTTGTTATTACTAGCTATATTTTTTGTCAACTTACAACCACACAAATAAGATCATCGCGCACTGCTTGCATTTTGTATTTGTATTTTTATTTCTTTAATTCTTTTTTATTTAACCTTCCGTTGAATATTATCATTTTATTCAATATATGTACAAATTATTTTTTATTTGTTATTATTTCTTTGTTCTTATATCATTTTTACCGAATTATCTTTTTGATACTGTTTATAATCATCTGCCTGTTTTTAATATGGATTGTATAATTAGTCGAATAACTAACCTATTCATTTTCCATAACATTACGCCCATCCCCCACTCCCCTGTCATTCCCCCCTTTATCCTAAAATGCTCCTCCTCCGTACTTGCTGCTCGCCTTTCGACCACACTGTTTTATCTATGTAATATCGCACATGTCATTCATAAAACTCTTTATTTTATCTCATCTTTTCCAATACAATTTACGAATCTCCTACATAATTATCAATGATTAATATTTTGTATCAAAACTGAAGAGGACTACGTACTAAAACTGAAATATTTTACAATAATATTTTATTGAATGACGAGTGTTGCATATTCGGTATTTCTGAATCGTGGCTTATCAATTTTATTTTTGATACGGAGCTAGCACCATCAGAATTTTATAGCGTTTTTAGGCGGGACAGATCAAATAGCACTACAATGAATAGCACCAACAACCAAGAAGATTCTCGTCGGGGCGGTGGAGTAACGATCATAACACATAACAACCTTAACACTTACCCTCGTGAAGACTTGGTCTGCAACGCTGAATGCATTTGGGTTACTATTCCTCCCTCTAACTATACCTCCAAACGTACTATCCATGTGGCTTGTGTATATCTCCCGCAAGGTCAAGGGTACGAAACCGCTCTCAGTTCATTCCTTTACTTGCTTGCTAATGTAAAAGATCAACATCCCGATGACATTCTACTTGTGCTTGGAGACTTTAATATGCCCTCCATATTATGGGAAATGCATGATTCACATTTTACACCGGGAAACTTAAATACAATTAGTTCCTCACTTACTGACACAATTTATTTCTCCGAATTAAAACAATATAATCACATAAAAAATTCCAATAACCGAATCCTAGATTTAGTCAACTGTAGTGTGGAATGCCATGTGTCTCGTGCATGCAATGGGTCTCTTGTCAGTGAAGACTCACACCACCCATCGCTTCAAATTATGTTGCAAATTGACACACTTCCAATTATCAACGCTCCTCCTAAAGTAGTATGCCTATTTGAAAAAGCTAACTATGAACTAATCAACCGACATTTATCGACGATAGACTGGTCATTTACTCAGAAAAATGCGGATGTTGACGACATAGTTGATTCCTTTTATAACATATTAAACAATACCATCAACCAATTTGTCCCTAAACGCAACGTCAAAAAAAATAATTTTCCAAACTGGTATTCAGCTCCTCTAATCAAAATCATTAAAGAAAAACAAAAACTTCATAAGAAATGGAAATCCTATAATAATCCTATAATATCGTATAATATCGTTAGATTACATACAGTTCACTATCAAACGTACACAACAAAAACACCCACAGAAGCACTGCTATAATCAATACATAATGCTCAGTTGAATCCAACATTCAGAATAATAATAAACACCTCTGGAATTACGCTAAAAGCAAAAGTAAAACAACTGGCATCCCACAAATCATGCACCTTAAGAGCGTTTAACCAGCCAGCGGACGAAAATCCACATTTCGTCGAAAGTTATTCTTCGGATCGTGCAGGGCGGTTACAATGAGAAAGATTAATTATTCTCCGTACCAGCTTTTTAAAATTATAACTCAATATCGAATTTATTTCAATCCAAATTAGCTTTTATTTATACCTTCATCCAAAAATGCTGAAAGGCGTGATGATAAAACTATTAAAATAGTGTACTTTTTGTAGTCATTTTTTGATTATAAGTATTTATCATTTTTCAATAATGTCTAAATTTAATAAGAATGTTAAAAAAATCTGAAATATATTAGTTTGTAAGTGCGCAAATAAATACACAGATGGACCAAATTTCGTCAAGTAACACATGTACGTACATATTTTTTAATGATTTTATTGAAACTAAAATTAAAATTCTAATACATACGTTTGCTAGATAATGTATTGATTTATTTTACTGCATGATTATATTACTTGAAATGGGTGTGGTATAATACAAAAACTTTTTTGAAAATTTAACAAATCTGCCAACGACCTATGGAATAACCTTATTATAATAAAAATTTTAAAAAATTTAAAAAATTTATTACCTACGAATGCTAGATAAAAGAATAATCTTTCGAAATCCATTTATAATTTTTTGTGGAAAAGAGTCAATACGTCTAAAAACTTTTTGAAAATGACTATTTCCGGTTTTCTCTGGTAATGCCCTCTTAAAGACCAGTCAGGCACCGGCGCTCATCAAGTGTGTCAATTATTCTCGAAACACTTTCAGTCCACCTACGTAAGCGATATGGGGCGGAATGGGGGGGGGGGGGCGGGACGGGGGTGGGACGGAAGGCGGGACGGGGGGCGGGAAGCGGGTTGGGACGGGGGAAGGGAAGGCGGTCGGGACGGGGGACGGGACGGGGGACGGGACGGGGGACGGGACGGGACGGGGGACGGGACGGGAAGGGGGACGGGACGGGACGGGACGGGGGGGCCGGACGAGGGGACGACGGGATCGTGGGTTGGGGGGGGGGGGGGGAGAGGGTGACGGGGGAGGGAGGGGTGACGGTGGAGGGGGGGGGGAGGGTGACGGGGAAAGACGGGGAGGTGACAGGGGGGGGACCGGGGGGGGGAGGTGGGGGACACGATGGGACACGGGGACGGGACACGGGATGGGATGGCAGGAGGGCGGAGCGGGGCGAGGAGTCGGGGGCGCGAGTGGATGAGGGCGGGGCTGTAAAGAGGTGCGTGGGAGGAGACGGGTGCGGAAAAGCGGGGTATGGCCGGAAAGAAAGACGGGAAGCAGACCACAACGGGCTGACTGGCGCGCAGCCGGGAGCGTCGACAGTGGCTTAATAAAGGGTAGTATCCAGGGTCGAGGAACAGTCGACAAGACCAGTCCCCACCGGACATTGGATACCAGCCTTGACGCCTGCTTATGATCCTTCGCACTGGTCTTCACACTAATTCATCGATTTGACACTCAATAAAATAGTGTGATAACTTAAAAGCGAAGAATGTTAAGACAGAACCTTAATAAAAAAAAAAACACCAAAATCACCAAGTTTTATTACGGGTAATAAATACAAAAGTAATTGAATTTTGCTAAGGAAGGGTTGCTTCACAAAATTTTAACAACTCGTTAAACTTAAAATAAAATCCCCAAAATGTTGAAACTCTATGAAACCACCCATACTAAATATTTTAAGACCAATATATATGAAAAAATATTTTAAGATATCTTCTATCAACAGTGATCGCACAGTTCAGGGAAGAAAACGAGGTGTTGGAAGATGAGGCAAGGCGAAGCGAAGCGAGGCTAGACGAGACTTTCAGGCGGAAGATGAGCTGAAATATCAGAAAAAATGATATACTAAAGCAGATAACGCAAAAAGTAAAAATGTAAAAAGGATAAAAATGAAGAAAATACACATTTTCTGTTAAATTTGTAGATCACTGCTTCAAATCGCTTGCTAACAAAATCAGAACCATCATTTTAAGGTCACCCACCTATTTTAACAACGAAAATTGGAAATAATAAAACATTAGTTTACATTAGGGGTCGTCCATTAATCCCGTGATGTTTTTTTTAGCAACTTTTTAACACCCCCAAAAATCACGTGATTTTTTTTAGTACAAAGTATTTTGAAATTTTCGGAATATTATCACGAAAAATAATACACGTGATACCTCATTATTCCCCCCCCGTCGTTATATTTCGTGATTTTTTCCGAACCCACCCCCCCTTTCGAGCCTCACGTGATTAATGGTAGCTCTACACGGCCCTGAGGAAAATAATTCCTCTCAGGGCCTATGTCATCTTTGGGGATGCTGTGTGGAGGGTCTTTTTAGGAAAGGAAGGAGAGGAAGTTCTAGGAAGGAAAAGGGCATTAGGGGTGGGTAGATATCTGTGGGTAGAAATCTGGGGGTCGTCGGGAGTGACTGACATGAATCCATCCCTCCAATCGTGGTGTAAGGCGATTAGTCGTGAGATTCCGGCTGGAGAGGATAAAAGACCTCCCTCAACCAGTCTCTTTCGATCCTGCAACTACGCGGCAGGCGAACAGACACATCGGTCGCCAAGACCTGAACAAACCTCACGCCATGAAGCCGGGCACCCCTGCTAAGTCACCAAAAGTAGAGAACCACTTGGGACCTATGGCAGAGGTGTTGGTTATCCAATAAATAGTTCCCGGGCGGCGGTACCCATACCCGCCTACCAGATCTTAAAACATTAATTCGATCTGACGGAAGATCGCTGTACAATTAAGTGGGAAACTGATGTAGATGTTAGATTATAACAAAATAATGTTAAACCTACCGCCATCTAGGATCTGTTATGGGAAGCTCAGTGTACCTACATGTTTTACTTTGCGAGAATAAATTCTTCTGTTCAAGTGTAATTACCGTGTTTCATTACATAACACAAATAACCCAATAAAATTAACATGTGTGTACAGTTCATACGCGGTAGAAGTGAAACATTCAGAAAACTAAACTTCGAGAGAATGAGACGAATGCAGAGCATCAGGTTCGCTACGTTTGGTGAATTAGCAGGGGTGGTTCATGGGGTGAGGTTTGTCCGGATTTCGGCGGTGAATGCATCTGCCCACCAGCTGCGTGGCAGGCCAGATTGCAAGAATGTGGTTGGGGGAGTCCCTTTGACACCTACAGTCGTACTCTCTCCGAACATCGCCTTGCACCGCAGTGGGACCACTCCTCATGCCATTTTCCTTCCCAGAACTTCCTATCCTTCTTTCCCTAAAAAGACCCTCCACACAGCATTCATAAAGATGACGTAGGTCTTGAGGGGAATAATTCCTTGCATTTTTGTGATTTTTAATATTGTAGAGATATTTTCATTTACGAAATACCGACAATATTAATAAAATACTAGCTGATCCGGCGAACTTCGTACCGCCTCAGAATCAAAAATTGTTGTCAACTTATTAGCTGAATTGATCTAAATTGTTTCTCCCTGCGTATACCATACCTTGATCTAAATTGTTTCTCCCTGCGTATCCTTTCCCCTCTCGCGTTCCCTCTCCCTCTCCCCACTCCACTTCTCCCCTTCCCCCGTCCCGCTAACCCCCCTTCCTGAGTTTCTTTCCCCCCTCCTCCCTCCCCCGGTTCAACAATATTGCTGCAGTTCTTTCAAAATAGGAGAATTCGTTCCATACAAAATGTATGGGGAAAATAATTTTCTTTGGAGTGGAACACCCTTTACTTTTAGGGGTATGAAAAATAGATGTTGGTCGATTCTCAGATCTACCAGATAAGTACACAAAATTTCATCAAAATTGGTCCAGCCGTTTCGGAGGAGTATGGTAACAAACACCGTGACACGAGAATTTTATATATTAGAAGAGATAGATAGAAGATAGTTTGATATCCAATTCCGAAGGTATTTTTGACGTTGATTTTATTTGAAGTTTGAAATTGATGAATAATGCACAAAAGATAATAATTTTACAATAAACATTTCGGGGACCAGGCCGTGGGGATAAAGTTTCGAGGGATCAAGGGTCGGGATCAAGTTTCGGGATCGGGGGAGGGGGGGGGCAAATGTCGGGGGGGTAAATGTCGGGGGGGGGGGGGGGGGGGGCAAATGTCAAGGGGGGGGGGGGGGCAAATGTCAAGGGGGTGGGAAAAGATGTTACAAGAAAGATGACGTCAAGCACGATCTCTCACTGGGATTATTGCGCTTGGGTTATTATAATTGCACAAGATTTTGAAATCACAGAGTCCGCTTGGCAACAAAATTATGATGAACCCGTCACATTTAAAATAAATTAAATTAATTAAAATAATGCTTTGTGCAATTTCGAAGGAGAGCCCCGAAAGTAAGAAATTCTACCACAATACTGTAAACACGGTTACTTGATATCACAACAAATGATCGTCACACTTTCAATTAAGTACTAAAAACCATATAAAAACCCGTTCACGTAAGCCACAATGCTGCGTATACATGCACGAACATGAATGCGAGCCGAACCACGAATCATGGGAAAAGAACGAAGCAACGACAAACTGCGCGGTTGCTTTTTTTACGTTAGCTCCACACAGGAGGCTTCGAGGAAAATTCCTTCAGGGCCTGTGTCATCTTAGGGGATGCTGTGTGGAGGGTTTTTTTTAATGAAAGGGAGAGGAGAGGAGAGGAAGTTTCGGGAAGGAAATAGGTATAAGAGTGGTGAGGAATCTGGGGCTTAGTGTGTCCAGGAGTAACGTACGTATGAATCCATCCCTCCACCTGCTGTGCAAGGCGTGGACAAACCTCCCCATGAGAGCGGGCACCCCTGCTACGTCACCAAACGTAGCGAACCACTTGGGGTGATCTATGGCAGAAGTGTTGGTTATCAAATAAATAGTTCCCGGGGCGACGGTTACCCATACCCACCTTCCAAATTGAAAAATTGCTTAGTTTCTTTCCATTAATTCACGGTTCTGTTCGCGGAGATACCTAACCCATACGTAACGTGACGCTAATGATTTCCAAAAAATAAAAATAAAAAACTTTAGAATAATCCCGAAACCAAAAGACATTTACTAACTCCCCAAACACTTCAAAAAGTTACTTTATATCACAACAAATTATTGCGCAACTTTTTGAAATTCTAAAAATACAACAAAAAGAAAATGAAATTCACTAAGAAATTAAATTGTTTGGAAATAAAATGATTTAAGTAAATGAAATAATATTGAGATGATTTTGTACAGTATTGCAATGCAAAATTTTATATTGCATAACATTTCAGGCGGCCCCCAGACGATCAATTATATTGCTCATTATTACGAATTGTGCAATATTATGACGGTTTAGGGTTAATATTGAAGATTGCTCAGTGATTGAACAAAAGCAGGCGGGTATAACTCCGATCCAAAAAGTGAACCGAATCTTTGGTGAAATCATAAGTCCCCTTCGATTTGTTTATGGTCCCCAGCTACTACCTCCACCAATAGGAATCTTGGATTTTTGTTGCATTTTTCTGCTTGATTTTCGTTTGACATTTACATTGCATTCACATTTCCGACGCAATAAGATGGCAATAAGTGTGAATATGGATTTTGGGAATTCGCGATCGAATGAAAAATGGAAGAACAGGACCCGAATTGGAACGAAATTACAGGTGGGAAACTTCCTTTGGTTGATATTTCATTGTTCCTAAAGTAGGTATGTTATTTAAGTTGTATTTTAATCGGTGTTGTACATGTTTCCGTTTTCAGAACATATTTATCCACCCGGAATCTAATAAGTAATTGACGCAGTCGAACATCACGATTACATCTTAAAAAGGTAAACATGTTTTCTATATTGCATCGACCTATCTCATTAATTTAATCTTCCCCAATTTCCTCTCTGGATTTTGACAATAGTGCTTATGTTTTTTTATTATATAAAATAGATTTTAACAATTAGCATTTCATTTGCTTTTTTCACAAGTTACTTATAGGAGTTAGGTTTGCTAAAATACCTATTATTCAAGTATGATTTTAGATTTTCACGGCAAAAAGTATTAAAGAGATTTTTTTGGGGGTATTGTGCTGTTTTATACATCAACCCTGATGATAGGAACAACACATTTATCACTAAGCTTGCACTTTATGTTCTTATTTTTAACATTTTTTTTATATTTTTATCAGTATTAATAAATGTATTCCTATTTTTCAGTGGAATCTGAACCGACAAAACTTTACTTGTTTACAAAAAGTATAACATTTTATATCCACATCCCAATACATTCGCTTCTGTTTCTGGAGATGGTTAGATGAGGTTAAGGGAAATACTATCAGTCATTGGTCATTGAGAATGATGCAGAGGTAATTATTATTTTTATTACTTACTTTCATTTTACAAAAATTTAATAACGTCAGACAAATTTAATGCATTTGAGTAGGTTTCTTTATATAAGTAAGTAGGTATCCTAGAACTTGGTTTAGTATGAGAGTAATCATAAATTAAATGACATGGGAGGAAATGTAACAACATACATACATAGATATGTACACGAATAAAATAAAAATTCCATTTTTTAACTAATTTCCATATACACAATGCATGTACATGTACCATACCGTGTACATGTACCATACCATACATGTACCATATACATGTACACAAATAAAATAAAAATTCCATTTTTTAACTAATTTCCATAAGTGAACCAATATAGTTTTTATAAAATATAACTTCTTTAGTAATATTTTTTGTTTTTGTTTTGAAGAGTTTTAATTTTCAATGTACATTTGTTACATTAATTTTAATGATTTTTTAATGATTTCAGGAAAAATATGATGAACTGAACTAAACTAAACTTCAAATTAATAAATATTATACATATTTGAGCCCCGAATGAAACATCAAACATCTTATGTAAACTAATGTCTCCATGGACCTTGGTTATATTTTGGCAATATGGTAAATTTATTTTAGACCTGACGAAAGATATAATAGGTACGTTAAGTAATTTATCTTTAAAACGATGTCTTCATTTGGCAATTTGCTACAGAAATATAACCTGCTTACATTGTATTCTCGTTTCAAATATGTACATGTAATTCTCAGTTTTTCATTTTTCTGTTATAAAATGAAATTTTTTTAAATTCAGTAGTTTTGTAGGAACGCACAATCATATTTTAATTATATGTATTTCCTGTTGGTATTTTATGTTTTTAATAAAATTCTTATCATGCAATTACGAGTTTTATTTTTAAAATAATATTTAAGACTAATAATTTGGGCGGTACTGGGTAGGCCCCGAAAGAAAAAAATATTGTCTATGGTCGCGCCTTTTTGTTGTTGCTTACTCTATCTTCGTCTATGGTGTGTGACGTCACAGATTCCCGTCATCATCATCATCATTCGAAAAATTATTGCATTTTGATGGTGAAATAGTGACCAAATTTTTCTCGAACAAAAGCCTGAAGTTATCAATCTAGTGGGTGGTTTGTATATTTATGAACAAAAGTTTGAGTGAGTTTAAGTTTTATTACACCATATTTTTCCATTGCATCGTGTAGGGTCAGTATTGCACAATATTTTTTCAATTTTTGGTAAATTATCGACGAGCCGCCGCATGCCGCTATACTTTAAATAGGCATACAATTTACACGAACCATCGGTTTCAGTCGAGATAGACGGAAAAATATGCATTAAAATTCGATTTTTATTCAAAATTTAAAAATCACCATCTCCATTACGGTCATGTTTTTTGTATGGATTTGACATTTGTGAAGTTTCGTATTTTGTGTTTGTAAATAGTTGTTTCTTGTAATAATTGTTGAAATTTAGTATAATTTCCGTAATCTGTGCATAAAAATGCGGCGGCTCATCCATAAATTAATGATCGTTTTATTGTGCAATATAATCGATCGTTTGGATTCAAAGCGCCTTTCAATCTTATTGAACAATAAAATATATTGTACAATGTTATTGTAGCGTCTAGGGGCCGCCTTAGATAGGTACTTAAAATATTGTGAAATAAAATCAAACTCACTTGAATTAGCTTTAGCCATGTTTGGTGACCAGATACGAACGCTAGAAATTCCAACCTTCCTCCTCAGCGTCTCCTTCCATCCCCCATGTCCTTCAGCTTCAAGATACCAGGGGAGCCATAGATACATAGGGGAGCCATAGATCCACTAGCTCCGGTCCTTGGCGCAGTAGAAAACTTGTCTGAAATGAAATTTACAAAAGTTATGAAAGTTAGTTACTAATGTAAAATAAACAATTTGATTCATTGGCGTTTGTTGCAGAACACACGAATTAGTAATTAATTTCTTATTATCGTAAACGCATTACAATAATATATCAAACAAATATTTAATCAATTTATTACGAACGCACTTACCGAACCGACCGCGAAGGAATCATCAAAAATATAAAAGAAATATTTTCGGCGCAGGTGGGCACGGGACTCAGTTACCCCTTCCAAATTTCCAACATTTCACAATAATTGTTGTAATAGCGGCGTATTCACAGGTGAGCATGTCCGCCGCGAGCAGTCCGAGCATTACGTCACACGAGCATTTCTGTTCGTGTCGATTGATTTAACATCCATACAAAAATGCTCGTCGTTCGCCTACGTGACGATATGCTCGCCGGTGAATGGGCCGCTAGTGCTTGTTGATGCATTATTTGGATATTGGGCAGGTCGTTTGCGTGTGCCTCTCCCTCATTTTTGGAAACAAAGCATGTAAATGAAAGAGAGGTTAAACATGAGCTCTCAATGGCAGATCCAAATAAAGTACCTATAAAATTTTGTCGGGAGCACAAAAATCAAATATTTAAGATAAAAAAATCTTTAAAAAAATCATGATACGACTTTAGAGGCCTTTTTAGAGATTTTCAAAGATGAAGTTCATAGAAAACCACAAATTTTTACGAAGTGAACCAAATCTTCTTCGTCATCATCATCATTTCATTACATAGTATAAAATGAAGTCGCTCAAAATGTATGTGCGCATAGATCTTTTAAACTACGCAACGGATTTTCATGCGGTTTTCACCAATAGATAGAGTGATTCAAGAGGAAGGTTGTATGTATAAAACATGCTTATTATAGTAGAGAAAAGCCGAGAAATTCAAATATTCAATTCAGGCAGCTGGTAGCTGGCAAGCGGGTGGTGTGGATTTTATAAATGTTGGGTAATGGCGTTGTGTTTCGTTAGCCACAGCAACGTGTGGCTAGGTCTACTGGTTATATTTATATTATTATATTATATTTATTGCTTGGCTGTATATGAGTTGCCTAAGCGCTGCCAAACCATTCATCCGATTGCGATGACATTTTGGGGATTGATGTGCGCATGCCAGCGATGGTTTTAATTTGTGATAATAAGCTCTGGCAATATGAAATTTGAATAAAAAATTGCAATAGGTGGTAAAACTGAATGTGTCGGGAATGAATGTATGGAATGCGGGAGGGGGGAGGGGAACTCGGGGGGGCGGTCGTGCGTGGGACAAGGAACGCGGGAAAGGGGAGTGGGGATAGGAAAGGCAGAGAAGGCGGAGTGGAAACGTGTGTGAGGAAGGGGACGCGGGAGAGGAAAGGGAGGCAGAAGGGGAAAGGGACGAATGGGAATTTTTATTAAGAAGCATAGCAACGCATGCCAGGAACTAGCTAATTATATTATAATAATTTCACACGAAGGCCGCCCGCAGACAACCTTTTCTTTACCTTTTTTATTTGAAGTTTCCCGTTGTGGGAACTGTACAGATATCCGTAGCCCGCCCCCACGATGTAAGGGCCAATCCTCATCCACGGAGGGTAGAACACCAACGGAGCTTTCAAGTAAAACGTGACGAGACTGAAAGAGAAAACAATATACAGACGATTTCGGTTATTTGGTACGCATCGTGACCCTAAAATGTTGTCCCAAATAATCGGCTGTACCAAATAAGTGAAGTTTGAAACCATTTTAATCACAGGAGGCCGTATTGTTTGTCCCAGCTCACATAGGTCTCTAATTGTTGTGTCTGCCTTACTATCATAGTGAGAAATATGATCTAAGCCAGAGGTTCCCAAACTTTTTTTTTCGTAGACCACTTTCGAAATTGTACTGGTTTAGGTGGACCTCCTGCTGCTACATTTCTACCATAAGTTTTGGGAATATTATTCCCAAAACTCGTCAAAAAATTTGAAGATTAGATCCCACAAAATACTGATCCGAAAACTTCATGCTCAGGGAATCAGAGCAAATATGTTGAGCTGGCTAAGTAGTTATGTATCAGGTAGAACTTTATTTGTAAAAATAAAATCTTTTATATCTAAACCATTTTCCGCCACTAGTGGAGTACCGCAAGATAGTCATCTTGGCCCAATTCTATTTCTTGTTTTTATAAACGACATAGTCAACTGCTTTAAAGACGTCAAAGTATTGCTTTTCGCTGATGACATTAAATTATATAAAGAAATAACTATCCTTAATCACTGTGAAATTCTTCAATCCAATATACACATGCTAAAAATTTGGTGCTCACAAAACAATCTATATTTAAATGTAGAAAAATGCAAAACTTTGACCTTTTCCAGAAAAAAACATCACTGTTTTTCGAATATTCAATAAATAAAATAAAATTAGAAAGAGCATCGGAAATGCGGGATCTTGGCATAATAATGGATGAGAAACTAGACTTCACGGTTCACATTCAACAAACTGCAAATAAGGGTATGAAAACATTAGGATTTGTATTAAGAACAATTAAAAACTTTGAATCGCTACAAATCATTAAACTACTGTACACATCCCTTGTAAGAAGCCTAATAGAATATAACTCCATAGTCTGGTCGCCCTTCTACAAAATTCATATTCATACTATTGAAAGAATTCAAAGAAAATTTCTACGTTTTGTAAATTTTAAACTTAACATCCCTTTAGAGCACATAAATTACCCGTCGTTTATGAATACTTTAAATATTCCAACATTAGAAAACAGACGAAAAATAAACGACCTAACCTTTTTATTAAAATTATTAAACTCTAAATTCGACAGTTGTGAACTACTGCAATTAATAAATTTACATGTACCTACACGAACAACTAGACAAACATTGACATTTTATACACGTACATCTCATTCGAACTATGATTTACATTCTCCAATACAACGTTTGCATAGTCTTGGTAACAAATACTTAAACAATCTGGATGTATTTGACAATAATTTGAACTTAGCAAACTTCAAACGCCATATGTGCCAACTATTTATTTGTACCTATCCCATAAACTAATGTGAACAACAATTTTAAACATTACCTGCTTTATGTCAACTCCTATATTTTATGGACTATATTTTGTTTCTTATATTTTATGATGCCTGTATTTTGTTAACGCTAATATTTTATATAACCTAAATTTTTATTTTTTTTTAACCCTTATATTTTATATAATCTATATTTTGTTTTTAACAAATATTATGTTACTTGTATTGTGTATTGTATTTTGTAAACCCATTCTTTTCACTGTAATTAAAAAAAAATGTACTGCATTCATATTATGTAAAAGCCCTATGGGCGTTTAAATAAATAAATAAATAAATAACGATGAAAATTTGCGTCGCGGCTGAGTTCCAACCCTAAATTCGGAGTGGTAAAATGAAAATATTATATTTTCTTGTTTTTTTTTTTACATTAACTCCACACAGGAGGCCCTGAGGAAAATAATTTCCCTCTGGGCCTATGTCATCTTTGTAGATGCTGTGTGGAGGGTCTTTTTGAGGAAAGGAAGGAGTGAACATGGGTCTTGAGGAGACCCATGTTGTAGGAGGGAGGAAACACAGTGGCCGGCAAATCGTTCCACAGCCGAGCCGTTGAACTCAAGAACGAGTCATAGAAACGACCCGTTCTCATGTGAGTAATGTCAACCGTGTACAAATGTTGGGCGCGTGTTTGGCGTGTTTCCCGACTATGCACCGGTGTCGAGGGGAACAATGATGCTAGTTCCTAGGAGCATCTTCCATTGTAATACCGGTAGAACAAGGACAGCATTCCCACCTGACGCTTATGCTCTAAAGATTGCAATCCGTCTGTTAAGATAGAAGAATCTATTAAACGGACCGCCCGTTTCTGCACATAGTCAAGGGTTTTTTAGGTATTTCGGAGCTCCAGACCAGAGGGGGCTGCCAAATTCAACCGTGGGGCGCACTTGCGATTTGTACAGGGTTAGCAGTTGGGTACTATTAAAGTATCCGCGGGCCCTGTACAGTACGCCCAGTTTCTGAGAGGCTAACTTAACTCTGGTTTCGATGGAGCCCCCGTACTTGTGTTCTATTTATTAAAATAATACATAATTTCAGACTAAACAGAATTGTAATGAATCATTATTAACGTACCGTAACTTAAATAATGCAAATCAACAATAAAAAAGTCATAATTTAATGGGAGGGATGTACTTATCAATATTTGGCTTCAGTTTTGTAAGGAATAACCGCAAATCTCCCCTTTCTGTGATATTCAATCTGCTCTTTTTGAAGTAAAACTTCTTTACGCACGCTTAACTTGGGGAGTAAGCTGGCGAATGCATGACGAGAGCGTTATGAAAAGCGAGGCGAACGATAGTTGGGAGGCAGATCTGATATAAGTTAGTGAAGATAAAAAGAAACAGATTTACGCTACGCTTCGTATATTACTGTAGGAGTAAGAGAGAGAGGTGTGAGCACACATTTTCTTTCTCTCTTTCTCTCATGGCCAGCTACGTTTTTGTATCACACTGTAGGAGCAAGAGTGAGCAGTGCGCGCGCACATTTTCTTTCTCTCTTCCTATCATATAGAATATAGACGAAACAAAAGTTTTACTTCAGTTGTATGGTCTAAAGCACACTCGTTTTTGTTTATTTGTTAATAGGTTTGTAATGACACTAAAACTTTTTTCGACAAGGTATGATGTGGGAAAAGCTATCAAAAGTTTTCTCCACGGCTCAGCCAAAATGTTTGATAGCCTTTTTTTAAATGTCACCTTCAGCTCCTCATTAGTGCTAAGCTCGAGTAGCTCCTCTTGTAATACCACATTCGCCACTTCCGTTTCATCAAATGGATTTATGATCCATGGTGGTTTTTCAATCGTCAGAATATCTTCAAATCTATTTTTGAAGCCATTATGGAGGGCATATATTGGGTATTTAAATAAAAGTTATTCTGCCCATGACATTTTTGTTCTTTACTATCGAAACCAGATAAATTTTCGTGAACCCCCAAATACAACTTGTGAGACTCCCGGGGCCCCTGGGGGTCCACCTGGACCACTTTGGAAATCACTTATTCAAACGAAAGAGAAAACAAGCTGGTGACTTATCAGAAGTCGGGCAAGCATCTCGATTGTGTCCAGGTTTTCCACAGTGAGAACAAGTAGGCGTGTCTGCGTTACATTTCGACGCAGTGTGGCCGTAAAGTTAACAGTGTCCACATTTTAGAGTGTCAATCCAGTCCCTTACGGTATGTATTTGCCAGTCCATAGCCAGTTTAGAGAAGCGAATGATGGAGTGATGAACAGAAGGAAGAACTCTGAAGACATGAGTATACAATCCAGTACGAGGTCCTACTTTATGAGAGAACTGCAACTTATATTTCATTTCATTCAGGTGTAGACCGGTTTCTTCAAGAGTTTGCTGGTTTATAGCCAAGGTGGTTTTCTCGGGGGGCACAACACGAGTTAGACCATGGATAGCTATCGAAGGAAGTTTATGGAAAGAAACTGCCACTTCCAGACCAGCATCGGATAGGGTCGGTGCATTGGCAAGTTTGATGGCCTCTGCATCGGTACTCGGATGCACAACTATACCTCCGTTCCATATTTCACGTACTCTCATAATTTGTGATTCCCAAAGATGGTGGGTTTGTTACAGTTTTGAAAGTTTAGACTGTTTAGAGGGGAGTTTGCTAGAAATAAGTAACTTGTCATATTTGGGGAAAGTAAGTACCGCGTGTCTTGCAGAAAGTATAGGGGCATTGTTTCTAGTGTTCGGTGGATATTTAGAGAGGTCTTGGTTGGATGTAATCGAACTCCATGTTCTGTTCCCATTTTCTAGTGTTTGATTAGAAGACATATATTTGTAGGTCTTTAGTTCTCCTTCGAGGTTACCTAGTTTTACATCTATTTGACCGAAATTTCCCAAAAGATCGGCAAATTTGGGGGCGAGTTTTAATATTTGATGTGTCCATTATATTGATGTTTAATAGGTTTAAAATAGAAGTTTCCTTTGCCAGGAATTGCTGGGCCGAGATTTCTTGATCCATTTTATTTATTTATTTATTTATTTATTTATTTATTTATTTATTTATTTATTTATTTATTGTGAAAAACAGTTAACATATATATCCAATTACATTTCACAATTTTTAGTTAATAGTGTAATACATTAATTATATAGGTACATTAATAATGACAGGTGCTAAAGAATACCTTTATTTCGCTCTTGAAATGATTGAAGTTTGATTGAAAAATGTCAATTTCAGAAGAAAGGTTTAATAGTGAGGTCATTCTCCCTAGAGGCATAACCATCGGTAGGTTGGTCCTGCCTCTAGGAAAAGTAAAAAGTCTGTGTTGCCTTGCTCTGGTGAAGTTATCGGGGACATAGACTCTCCACACAGCATCCCAGATGACATAGGCCCTGAGGGAAATTATTTTCCTCAGGGCCTCCTGTGTGGAGTTAATGTAAAAAAAAAAAAAAAAAAAAAAATAAAGTGAAATCCTTTCCAGGACATCAGGATTACAAATGTGCCCGTTTAGCAGCTTGTGTGCTACTAGTACCATTGCAATTTTTCTCCTAACGTCGAGACGATTTAGTCCCAGCATTCCCGCGAGAAAATCAGAGGGATACAACAAAGGGTAGTACCCAAACTCTCGCATGTACAGGTACCGCATGAACTTTTTTTGCACCTTTTCAACATCATTTGCGTGTAGGGCATCTTCGGGTCCCCATATTACTGATCCACTTTCGAGAATGCTACGAACCAGAGTGAAGTAGAGCATTTTTATGACTGCTGTGTTGGAAAAAGATTTTGCGTTGCAGATTACAAAGCCTAGCATTCGCATCGCAGAGTTGCACACCGAATCGATATGAGAACGGAATGTCAGGCGTGTGTCAAAAGTGATTCCTAAATCCCTCATTTGTGAAATATGTTTTAACGAGGTACCAGACATTTTGTAGTTATAATATAGAGTACTCTTAGCTCTTGTATAGCACATAATTGTACACTTTCCGCTGTTAAAATAGAGTTTATTCAGATTACTCCATTCTACGATTCCGTCGATATCGGTTTGTAAACGAATAGAATCTGCTTTCGACATTATATTGGTATAAAGTTTAATATCATCAGCAAATAACAAAAAATTTACAAATTTTATAAACAGAGCTATATCATTTATAAACATAGAAAATAATAGAGGTCCTAAATTAGACCCTTGCGGGACCCCAGAGTTTGTGAAGTAAGGTTTTGAAGCAAACTGCCCATAAACTACATATTGTTTTCTGTTAGATAAATAATTGTGGAAGAACAGAAGCATTCTATATGAGAGACCAAAATATTCAAGCTTTTTTAGTAAAATGAGGTGATCTACTTTATCAAAAGCTTTAGCAAAATCGTTATACGAAACGTCTACCTGTTCGTTGTTATCCAATGTATTTGCGACATAATCCGTGAAAACCATTAAGTTGGTCGTTGTGGACCTGCCTACTCTAAACCCATGCTGTTGATTTATAAGAAAAGGTTCTACTTTACTATAGATGTATTTATGTATAATAAGTTCAAATAATTTGGCCGGTGCCGAAAGAATCGCCATAGGTCTATAGTTCGATACATTTGATTTATCGCCGCTTTTGTGTAGGGGCGTGACCTTAGATATTTTCCAACGGTCGGGGAATTTACCTGAATTTAGAGAAATATTAAATATATGTAAGAGAGGTGACATTAATGGTTCGGCATATCCCTTCAAAATAATTGTATTAATAAAATCTGGTCCAACAGATTTTTTTGGTTTAAGTTTTTTGACTGCCGCTAGGAAATCATTTTTGTGCACATGTATCATGTCTACATTATGAGCTAATGAAGTGTAACCTCCGGGAATATAGGAGTCAAATTCAGCACTTTGTTCGCCATATACAGACTTAAAGTATTCTGCAAATGCTTCCGGAATATCGGGCCCTGTATGTGTATGTCCGTTCCATGATACTTGGTTTATAATCCCACCGTCTTTCTTCTTTCCGGAAACAAATTTCCAGAAGGATTTCGGATCACTTTTGACGTTGTTTTCGATATTTTTTATATACTCCTTGTATGCAATATTTATACAACGTTTGATTTTGGATCTAAGAAAACAAAACTTTTCCCGATCTCCAACAGATCCGGTGCGCTTCCAGTTTGTGTGATATTTGTCTTTCTTTTTCAAGTCCCTAAGAATCTCACCATTAAACCATTTCGGGTATTTTCTTTCCGAGCTAGGTAAACGCTTTCTTTTAAAACACATGTCAAAAAGATCATAAATTACACTATAAAAATAATCTACTGCTATATCTACATCTTCAAGTATTAACAAAGGTTTCCAGTCTTGAGAATTTAGTTTGAAATAAAACTGTTCGAAATCACCACATTCAAGGTTCCATCCATTCTTAATATAATTTCTGTTGTCGTTGAATAATGCTTTCTGACAATAAGATTTCCTTCCATTGATTGCGATTTCTATACATAAAGATGGATGGTATGAATCTTCACTAACAAGTGAGTACAAAGATTTGAACACTTTTAAGTCAAAATTACTAATAATAACGTCCAGTGTCATGTTCGTTATGTTAGTGATTAAGTTTTTCTGCTCGATTTGAAATACTTCCATAAAATATAGTAAGTCTGTTTGAGTTGCTTTGTTACTCGCACAGGAGTTTAAATTAAAATCACCTACAATAATAATTTTTTTATCTACTAAAAAGTTGAAATTGGCTATTACCTTGTCGAAAAAATCAGAGTAAATATTTATATGTGAAGCCGGTGGTATGTATACTATACAGATGTAAATACAAACTTCATTTATTTTGGCCTTAATCCATAAGTTTTCGCCGTCGCTTTCTAGAAAGGTGAGTCTCTGGTATTGCGTGACGCGGTCGCGTCTCGCGGCTAGTAGAACGCCTCCTCCCCTTGATTGACCTGAGGTCCTGTCTTTTCTGAAGACTTCGTAACGTTGATCAAATAGTTGAGAATTGTTGATGCTGTCGTTGAGCCACGTTTCAGATAGTAATATAAGATCGTTGTCTTGTATAATTACACTTTGTAAAAAATCTTCCGTTTTCGTTCTCAATCCCCGCACGTTTTGATAGAAAATTGTGCAAGGGAGAGGATTTGCTTTTAGCCTGCCTAGTCATTCCGCGGTGACATCTTTATTCTGTTTGGATATGCTTAAATCAACAGAATTTTGTCTAGGTTTTATGTATCGGTAACGTCTTACCGGTACTCCACGAGGCCATAGATCTTCCTGCAAAAGTTTTTCATACAAGTCCTCTGTAACTCCAATGCGGAATGCAGCGTATTCTTGTGATTTTGCGATGAATTTCTGTACCTCACATCTTGTTATTTTGTTCTTCACAAGATGAGCCCGGATATCTTCTTCGGTGGTGTCCTTTTGAATCCTCGATACAATAATATTTCTTATCCTAGGAAATAATTTGACATTCGAAGACTTATCGGAATTACCGACAACCAGGTTCTTAGTTGTCCGTTGCCTGCTTTTGCTTTTGACGTGTGTCCATTCTTCTTTGTTTGATGGAGTGGTTTCCGATTGAGTTTCAGAAGCTGGAGTGTTTGATTCTACTTCTTTAGTCTTCGAGATCGTACCGCTGGGAGTGGCAGTTTCAAATTGATTCAATGCGTTTACTATTTCTTTGGCAGCCGTTCTAGTCAGCGGGCGTTCTTTTGTAGTTTCGGTTGCGCGGTGAGCAGTGTAATTCTTATTACACTGCTCTATATCATTTATTTTAGCGATAAGCATCTCTTGACTCTGTTGTAGACAAACATTGGCAGCATTGAGTTTTTTAATTTCTGCCTCATTCAATTTGCATATATTATTAAGTCGGTCGTATTCTGCGGAAAAGAATTCAAGTGATGTTTTAAGTTCATCAAAATGATTTAGCTTGGTCATGATGCTCCCTAATTCTACAATTATTTGTGATTTGAGGTAAATAAAAAGCTCACTTTTTAGATTTTTTAATACTTCATCTAATTTATGATCAATATGAGTCATCATTAGTTGTGATTGATCACTTAGGGCCACACGCTTAGGAGTGGAATTACTGGGACGAGAAGGTGTTTCCACATTTTTTCCAGTAGATCTCTGTTTCACTTTACAATCAGGACATTTCCATGTTGCTTTGTAATTCTTTGATTGTTTCAAGTACGTTTCCTTTGAAGTTCCTACACATTGGAAATGATAGCTCAGCGAGCATTGAGAGCAATTCATTATTTCGTTATCATTAGCCTTAACCTGGCATCCTTCGCAAGTAATCATTGTAGATGTTTTTAAAGTAGGTAACGATCAAAAAGATAATAAGAAAATTGAAATATTGTAAGTAGAAATACGATGTTATTAAATTTAAATTTATTGTTCTAGGAATTTGTTTTTATGGTTTCAAATGTCACTTGTCATGCAAAATAAGATTTTGTTTTTAATTTCACTATTATAATAGATCTTTTCTCACTATGATTAATTAATAATCGGAATACAATCCACTTTTTTAATGTGATACAATTAGTTTTAGTATAAAAAGCACAATGTAGATAACGATTTTTAAAACTTTTTGTAGGACGACATAATAGCTTGTTTAAATGAAAACTCCATGACGACACTATATATACATTTTATATGATGTACTATTATTTTGTTGGTGGCGCCTGTTGGCAGGCAACAGCAATACCACAATCGGTAGCGCCTGTTTGCAGGCAAAAACAATAGCACAGGTAATGTTTTGTTCGAGTCCGCGATGGTAGTTAATTTGTATTTTGACAATGACAGCCGCGATTAGCGTCGAAGTGTAGTGATATCGGCACTGTTTTTACTAAAATAGTTCCACTAAAGTGGAATATCCATTACCTTGCTGAACTTGATTATTGTTTAACTTTGTTTGGGAGACCCACAAGATTTGTTTGGTGATTGAATGTTTATTTTTTTTGAGGCAGATATTGCTGGAATGTGATAATATTTAGGAATGAGTAAGACTAGGCACAGATCTTCAATCTTCACTTTAAGGAGTGCGGTGTTCACTTTATTGAATTTAAGCACTTTTCCCTCGGATCTTAATGTTTTTATCGTTAGTAAACAATGAGATTTTTTTTAAATTAATTTCTATGTATACACATGTAACATATTCATGAGTTATTACATTTTCAGGTTACAATCGGATTATACTCAAATCATTAAAATATTAACATGCAAATTGTTAAAAATTGGAAATACTATTAGAGACATCTATGGTATGGCCACCGTAGTTAATTAATTTATGTCATGGATTTTAATTACCTATTGGCATCTTAATGTTCAGCGCTGCCGTTAGGCCAGCCATACACGTTAGGGTTTGCATGATGGTTATGCATGTACATTAAGGTGGTCCAGGCCTATATAGTAATATTTTTTTTTCAAATATAGATGTAGCCACCCATTTTATTTATTACACCTATTATTCCTATTATGTGTAAAAAATTTCAGCCCCCTATCTTATATACAAGGGGATGCTCACCGAATTAGAAGTTTCTGACAAGTTCAGGATTTTAAGCAAAACACGGAATTTAAGGTTTATTAATATTACAAGTATTTTAGTCAAATAAGTATAAAACGTATTTAAATTTGAACAAAGCAATAATTAACATAAACAAAGCAATAATTAACATAATATTAGTCGCAATCTTTCAAAACTGTGTTTGTTAACTCCATTTTGAATGTTTCAGTAGAAACGATTTTTCTGTTTTTTTCAACGGTGTGAAGTAAAAATTGCTTTTCTTCCTCATTCTTAGTGAGTATCGTGTTGTAATCTTCAAATAGTTTAACACCTCTCTCCACTGTATCATTAACAACACGCAAATTTTTGACACAGCGTTTGCCTTGAAGGTAATCAACATTGTTATTCCAAGTCTTAGGAGGTAATTACAAGAAAAAGTGCTTGATATCATGAACTAAAAGCGTTTTCAACGTTCTTTGTATTGCAAAAGCTTCTAATGTAACCTCTGAGGCAAGCTTAGCAGAATCACCTCGTACTGAACGATTACCGCCATCAGAATTTATTTTTTGAACAATGGCCTGTTTCTCAACATCAGATAGTTTCTCAGAAAACAAGGTAAATGAGACTAGTTCATCTGACAAATACCATAAGTGACGCTCTAAGACACCCCTAGCTGCTATACTGATTTCGGAATCAATTACTTCGTACAATTTTAAGCTATTCCAAAGTATTAAGTCATTTACTGGTGCATCTGCTGCCAAAGACACTTCGATTCAAACTTTGGTGTAGATAATAACTAACAAATCGAACAATTTGTTTTTTTTTCTCTCTTGATTAGTTTAAATCTTATTACAATCAAGCGCACTGGTAACGTATTGTGTAAATATGTCACTTGTAGACAGCTCAACGCACTACAAACTCATCTTTGGATTTATCCTCTAATATGCTAGCATTACTAGAAGTGCTACTGAAGCTGCACTCAAGTTCGAACTCTTGTCTCGACACCACCGAAGATGAGCATTACTTTCAGCAGCCATTTCTTTCAATTCTTCAGATCTTTGTTTCCGTTCCGTTTTAGAGAACTTTCTTTGACCTTTTCTTGTTTCTTATCGATTGAGGTCATAATCATCTTACGTTCTCATCTTTGATCGATGAGAAACGCTTTGTCTTTCGCAATTTTTATCAAATTCAAAGCGCTTGCATGGACAATATCAAAAAGTTTGTCTAGTTCTTTTTTAAACAAATACTCTCCTTTTTTTGTGCTTCAGAATTTCTTCCTCTATTTTTATTCAATAACAGTCAGTTCTCAAGAAACTTAATCAGTTTTTCAATGCAGTGATTTTGTTGTCTGGTCGGAATACTAGATTTACTCCATACTTACATAAGTTCTTGAACAAGTACATGCGCGGAATCTTTCACACTTTTGGAATCATTTAATATGTAGTGATAACGGAGTAAAACTTGCCGAAGAGTAGGATGTTGGTTAAGCCTCATTAATAGCTCAATATCTCGAACCCCAAGTAGAAAAATTTCGAATTTTTTTCGAGTAGATGAACACATTTTACTACACTGATTCCCTTCACAGTCTACTAAATAAGTATCAAATACTGTTCAAATTTGTCTATAAGACTCTTCAGTTGTTTATTTTAATATTTGTTTAATAGTTTAACACACGAAACTGGCCTGTAGCAAAAAGTAAAAATTAAGCATTTTACACAAAAAATTCAAAAACAACACTCGATTGAGCACCCCTTTCTACTTGAGCTATCTCGCTGAAATTTTACTATGTTATTTCTATGAATACGTGTAACAAATTCACGGGGTGGCCAAATGAAAAATAATAATAAAAAAATTTTGGACCACCTTAATGTACATGCATAACCGACAGGCAAACCCTAGCGTGTATGCTATAAAACTGTACAGTTATCGATGCATGTACATGCAACCTAGCAAATATCAAAATACATATTTTTGCCGCTCGGTTATGCATGCACAGTTCTTAGTTTTCTATGTGCTGTGGCAGTGAATGTCCTACAAAACACAAGTCAATAAATGTTCTACAAAACACCGTCACGTAGCTGCAACTATCTTTGACTGAGAGTTTATAGGAAATTGTACATGCAAACCCTAACGTGTATGTCCACTATTGAACTCGGTTATGCCTGTCGGTTATGCATGTACATGCATAACCATCATGCAAACCCTAACGTGTATGGCTCGTTACGTGAGAGGTCTCCAAAGTACTGACCCTGCTTACCGACACCTTGTGTTGTTGTTTCTTTGCAGGGTCATTTTCATGTTTTATTGGTATAAAAAGTCTGGTTCCCTAAAAACTCTATCTCGCATTAAACAAGCCCTAGTGGAAAGTTCGTTTAAACCCAAAGCGGGTACCGGGCCAAAATTATTTATAAAGTGTTGATCAAATGTTGTTATAAAAAATTATTGTAAATAAAACGACTCAAGCTTCAAAGGTTATTATTTTATTTTTAAAACGCGACATTTATTATCTTTTCTGCAAGTCTAGGATGAATATATATTTTTTTTTAACTTTATGAGTAAAATCTCAAATTATAATATTTAATTAAATGAAGACAACATTAACGAAACTCAATTGAAAATCTGAGACAGAAAAATCAGAAAAGATATTGGCTCCGCTGGGACTCGAACCCAAAAAATAAAATGAATAAAAAAATTATCCAGACGCTATCTAAATTGCATTTTGTTCGAATTGAATCTTGCAATCATATTTATTTATTTATTTATCTATATAAGGTATGTTTACATTACATTATTCGATGCCTGTCTCACTAGGGTATAACTGTCTTGAGACAGGCGTAGAGGTACATAAATGAGTATCATACATAAGAATATTTAATTATAAAATAAGAATATTTAAGGTAAGATACATACTGATTTATACAATTCAAACAGAAAGATGATTTAAATTGAGGGTTAATACCATAAAGAGAGCATTATATAGGTGAAGGAAGAGATGAATAAAGTAGTAAATCCTGTCGAATCTATATAGGGAGTTATATTATACATATAGGATTTTACTATTTTAATTTCTTTAATAAGGGTAAGGGCATACGTGAGATGGAATTCTGTCTATTTGTAATCTATTTTACAGATGTTAGCAGTAGTGTGACGTCCAATACTTATAATCCTTTTCTTATATAAAGATAGCAGCCAATAATATGTGCGTTAAGAAAAACGTGCGTTAAGTTAATGTTGGTAGTTCTTAGTCGAAGTATGATACAGTTAAAAGTGTCCGAATTTCATATGGGTTCCGTAGCTCAATCGGTAGAGCTCTTGCCATGTAAGCAAAGGGTCCTGGGTTCGTCCGAGCGGAGCCAATATCTTTTCTGATTTTTCTCTCAGATTTTCGATTAAGTTTCGCTAATGTTGTCTTCATTTAATTAAATAAACAATTTAGCAGTACATATTTTAACTAGGTCACTGTATACATGTATTTTCTGTTTGATTCTTCTTCACTGCTTTCATTAACTTTGTGTTAATATGTATTTTTTTTTTGGTTTATTTAAAATTAATATGTATTATTTTTCTTATGTTTTATTTTTACACTTTTCTTATGTTTTATTTTCTTATGTTTTATTTGACCTCCGTAGTACAGTGGGTAAGACTATTGACTCACAATCCGGAGGTCGCGGGTTCGAACCCGGCATGCGCAAATAAATTTTATTTGATTAATTTGTGTTATTTCACAATTAATTCATTTAAAATAATACATAGTATATTTGCGGCATGTTCCAGAGTGGAAGATACTATCAGTATCGCCCTGGTGTAAGACCACCATTCAGAATTGAAACGTTGCTTGAAAATGGCTTTAGCCGTGTTTAGTGACCAGATCTGAATAGCCAGGTACTTCCCAACCTTCCTCTTCCCCACCTCCTTCCCCTCCCCACTACCTTCAGCCTCACAACATACCCCAATTGGGGATGCCATAGTCTCACTGGCTCCAGACGGGAGCAGTTGAGATTCTTGTGCGGTATTCACTGTAAAAAAAAAAAAAAAATATTTTCTTTTGGTAATATGTATTATTTCTCTTTTGGTTTATTTACAAGTAATCTTATAATTTTACATTTCTTTCTTCTTTCTATATTGAAAACAAAACATGTATGTAAAGGACACTTGAGCAAAATTATAAATAATTAATAAGTATTAAATTAGTAAATAATTAAATTATGCTTACATAATAAATAATTAAATATGTTTGCCTGAGCTTAAGTAAGTTAGATAAAGTTTTTTGGCGATGATTTGTTGATTTGTGTTCCAAATCGGTCATTTGTAATTTAAATCTACGACTATCACAATGTTTCTGTCATTTTGTTTGAGGTGTGGGGGATGGGGTTAAGGGAGGGGGGAGGGGGGGAGGGGGGAAATGGGGTGGGGGAAGGGTGGTGAGGGGGGAAGGGTGGGGGGAGGTGGAGGAGGCGGAGTGGGACCCCCCTTATAACATGCGAGCGAAGCCGTGGGAAAAAGCTAGTTATTAATAAACCAGTACTAGCGAGAGCTCTTACTGACGACATCAATTTTCGTCCTCGTCCTTCTCACGCGTCTTGTTTGAAATCAAAAAGGACCGAAGAGACGGGAATGGGTACCGCCGCCCCAGTTGTTTTTGATAACCTATGTTACCGTAAAAGTCCGAATATTGGTAAATCCTAAGATTTTTCCAGTAAATCCTAAGATTTACCAACTCTTAATGGTAAAAGTCCGAACCGTTCTATAATCATCGTTCACCAATCTAACCTAACCTAACCTAACCTAACCTAACCTAACCTAACCTAACCTAACCTAACATGTACTAAATTCTATTTGTAAATGACCGAAAAAATCTTTTCTAATTTAAATATTATAAACGATTTTTTCGGGCTTTTACCATTAGAATTTAGTAACTGTTAGGTTAGGTTAGGTTAGGTTGGTGAACGATGATTATAGAACGGTTCGGACTTTTACCATTAAGAGTTGGTAAATCTTAGGATTTACCGGAAAATCTTAGGATTTACCGTAGTTCGGGCATTTACAGTAACACCAACACCTCTGCCATAGGTCACCCCTAGTGAAGTTTCGCTACGTTTGGTGACTTAGCGGGGGTGCCCTGGTTCATGGGGGTAAGGTTTGTCTGAATCTTTCAATGGATGACCTGGACGATGGATGACCCACCTCTCTTACCTTGTTCCTTCCCGGAACTTCCTCTCCTGCCTTTCCTAAAAAATACCCTGATCACACAGCATCCCCAAAGATGACATAGGCCCAGTAATTTTTTTCAGGGCTTGGTTGGACGTAATCGAACTCCACGTTCGGTTCTCATTTTCGGGTGTTTGATCAGAAGACATACACATATTTGTATTTATATGTATTTACACCTATTTGACCGACATTTCCCAAATGATCGGCAAATTCGGGGGCGAGTTTTAATGTTTGATGTGTCCATTATAATGATGTTTAATAGGTTGATAAAATAGAGGTTGCCTTTGCCAGGAATTGCTGGGTCGGGATTTCTTGATTCATTTTGTATTATGAGCTATTATTTGGTCGGTAGCGCCTGTTGGCAGGCATCAGCCATAGCACAAACGGTGGCGCCTGTTTGCAGGCAAATACAATAGCACATACAATGTTTTATTTATTTATTTACGCCCTAGTGGGCTTTTACAAAGATAGATAATAATGGTTAGGCAGGTATGTAGTACACAATATACAATGATTAAAATAATATTGAAAAATAAAATTAATTAAAATTAAAATCATATATTTCATTAAAGTAATTATAAAGATTTCGTTTTATAATTAATATGGAATCTGCAAACATGTCTACAATATTCCCAAATTTATTGCCAAAATGATGTAATCTTTTTATAGGTGTATGAGCTTCATAGTTTGTTTTAAAATTGTCACAGAAGAAGGTAGACTTTGCCTCGTATTTCTGGTCGGTACGTAAAATTTTATTTTGGCGCGAATTTCAGTATTGTCAAAACAATTATTATTGATTTTATTTAATAGAACAAGGTCAGAGATGATCCGCCTATCTGACAGCGTAATTAAGTTGAGTTGTTTCATCAAAAGGACATTGTTAATATTTTTAATTGGAATATTCAGCTTAAAGTTAATAAATCTTGGAAATATGTGCTGTACCCTTACTATATTGTCGGAATGTATTTTATACAATGGGGACCAAATGGGCAAATTATACTCTACCTGACTTCTTACTAAAGAAGTGTATAATATTTTCAAACACTCTAGTGACTTAAAATCACTTTTATTTTGGTTGGAGTCCGCGATGGCAGGTAGTTTGTATTTTGACAATAACAGCGGCGGCCAGTGTGTGTGTTTAAAATTGGTCGAGTGATAACACTGTTTTTCTACAATAGTTCCACTAAAGTGGAATATCCACTACTTTGCTGAACTCGATTATTGTTTAACTTTGTTTGGGAGGCCCACAAGATTTGTTTGGTGATTGACTGTTTATTTTTTTGGAGGCAGATATTGTTGATAATATTTAGGAGCAAGATTAGGCACGATCTTTACTTCAAGGAGCGCGATCTTCACATTAATGAATTTAAGCACTTTTATATAAACTTTTAATGTTTTTATCGTTAGTAAACGGGAAGATTTAAAAAAAAATTATATACATACCTATACATGTAATATATTCATGAGTTATTACATTTTCAGGTTACAATCGGATTAAACTCAAATCATTAAAATACTAACATGCATTGATCAGAAACTGTATAAACATACAAATGTATGTAATATATAACCTTTACAAGGATGTAACTAACACCACGTGTGTAAAGAGAAAAAAAAATAATAATTAAAAAGAAAATTATGACTCATACATACGTCCATAAATCAAATGTATAAAAAAATCTATAAAGTTAAAAAAAATAACAAAATTGTTGATTAAGTATTGTTAATTAATTGATAATGTGATACTTGGTAGCTAAATAATTTAAATTATTATTGTTTAATTTATTTTTGAATTTATTGTAGTCAAGTTCTAATCTCAGCTCTATTGCTAGTTGATTAAACCACACCACTTTATTGTACGTGTAGTAGTGTTGTGCAAAATTGGTATGTATCCATGGGTCGACAAGTACGCCATTAATGCATAAGCAATGTGTTTTCCATATTGCTCTCAACGCGTACCGTGGCATGGTGCGGCTATATCACTTCTACTTATAGAATAATCTTAGGGAAGTTATTTTTTTCAGGGCCTCCTGTGTGGAGCTAATGTAAAAAAAAATATCGATAACACTCACGTACGATCTCTCGCTGGGAATAGTTTATGACTACTCATTGTTCGAAATTGGTAAGCCCACCCCTATTGACTACAATTCTTTACTAAGACACGTTTCTCATCGGCTTCAGATTAGAATTTGTCCCAATTAAAATTAATAGTGTCCCAGATATCCGATTTAATTTATTATTCTTTATTTGGTTACCGTTCCTAGTTTTTTTTTTCAAATAACTGTTTGTCCCTATAAAGCGGTGAAACAATTAAGCGGAATCGACTAAGATATTTCGCACATCCCATAGAAAAGGATTTTAAGTCAACGTTTTCTGTATTACGTTTTATGCCTGAATAGTAAAGCCATTGTGATTGTCTATGCCCTATAAAAACCGTATTTACGTTAGGTCACCCTCACATTCCATATGTTTACATATTAAAAAAAGTCGGGTTAGTTACACCATTTATAATTCAAGAACGGATGGACCGATTTTTATGATTTTGCTTTGTTGGATTTTTCTCCACCCCGAATAGCAGAATAGCTGTTAAAACATCGGAAAAATTCACGTAAAAAATTACATTTCCTCATACATTTTGTACGGAAGGAATTCTCATCTTTTGAAAGAGCTGCAGCAATATTGTCATAAGTATAACATTGAGTAGTGAGTGAATTTCAAAAATTCAAAAACTTCTAATATCAATGCACTGATTGTTTTGCTTTTGTTGTTAAAAATATAATGCTGCCCCTCTTTCAAACACACATTATGTGAACAGTCAAAAATGAGACAACCGGTGAATGTACATATGTGTACACCCCTCCAAAGGAAAAATACATTAATTATAATAAATCTCCCTCACACGTATAAAGAAAATAAAACGCAATTCCCGTAAGTAAGTGGAAAAGTAAGAAAATCACAAAAAATATAAATCTGTACACAACGCCATTTCTCATACTGACAAAAACAAAACACGGAATGTTGCACATCGATAATTGCTTCATTGTGTAATTTTTAACTTTACAAAAAACCTGAATTTAATTCAGCTAATAAATTAACACAACAGTTATTGATTCTGGCGGTTCGAAGTTCGCCGGGTCAGCTAGTTTTAAATATAATAGCTGACCGAGAGCGGAGAAATTTTAATACGTAATTATAAAGGTAAGTTTTGTATGAATACTTTGTAAACCACTCAAATATAAGAAATTTATCAGTTTTTCATGAATGAACCCCCAAAGTTTCGTGATATGAGCGGGAAACAATTTTTTTGCAATACCGCCACACAGGAGACCCTTAGGAAAAAAATTCCCTCAGGCCTACGTCATCTTTGAGGATGCTGCGTGGTGGTCTTTATAGGGAAGGAAAACTTTGTAGCCACTGGAGCGATTTTGGTCGAAAAATGGAACCCCTTTTAATTTTCTGCGATTGATAGCAATAGTCTAAAATGGACCACATTTTCCTACCATTCGTAAAACATTTATTGTAATTATTTGAAACTTGTAAAATCCTTGGACATTTATTTATTTTTCACAAAGCTATTGAAATGCTTTATCTATTATGATCATAGATGTCGCAAATCCGAACTTCGTAGACTATATTAGAACGATGCTAAAAAAAAAAATTTCCCGCCGAATTGTTGATCAGTTGTTTACGGATAAAATTAAGTTCTTTTTCCATAAATATGCACATTTCATTATCAAGTATACCTAAGAAAATATACAGAATTTGAAAATATTCTATGTTGACTCGAATAAGTATCTCTCACGGCAGTTTCTAGTCAAAAAACACGCAGGATTCTCGCGATCTTAAACTTTACGATTTTTTAATGTTTTTTTTATAAATCCTATAAATATAAAATAAACGGTAAAATACAGAATAACTCATTGGCTATTAAATCACTATGATAAGATTTTATATTTCGATGTCAAAAATCATAGGTATGATTTTTTTAATGTTTACGAAAAATTTAAAAATGACCTTCTGGGAAATCTCGAGCAATCGAGGCAAATTTATTTATTTCGCATGATCGCTCCAGTGGGTAGGGGTCTGGGTGTCAATGTGACCATGAATGACGGGCGTATAAATCCATCCCTCCCACTGCGGTGCAAGACGATAGGTCGAGAAAGTCCTGCTGGAGAGGTCTCCTTTAACAGTATTTCTTCCGTTTATTTTTATTTATTGTTTACATTAATAATAACTATTTAAATAATTAAATATTATTTGAAAGTCCACCTTCATTTTCCTGTTTCAAAAATATTTCTTTTCTCTCTCTTCTAAAATATATGTTTATTTTTTTAACATTATTAATTAACTTGGAAACCCATCCTGAAAAAAATTCCATCTCTTCTCGTTACCTAAGCCGCATTCCGCGCGCTCTTCTTAACTTAAATTCGTCTACTGATAAACGTGTTACTTTGACGTCGGATTGGAGATTGGCCCAATTATACGGAATAATGCCCCAGATAACCGAAGTAAATTAGTATCAGTATCTTTGGGTTTTGCCCCAAATAACTGGCTGTCCCAATAAACCGGTAGACATATTAAAGTATCGACTGAGTCTATTATAAAAAAGCGATCAATTTTACAAGGAGGAGGGGTATAAGAAGGGATAATATATATTGCTTTACAATAATCATTCGGTACCTTTGGTGACCTAGTAGGGTGCCCGGGTTCATTGGGTGAGGAATGTTCAGGTTCGCTCACCAGCTGCGTGGCGAGCCGGATCGAAAGACGCCGATTTAAGGAGATCCTTTGATCACTCCAGCTTGTTTTTTACGACCAATTGTTTTGGTAGCGGGAGGGATGGATTCACTCCTAGACACACTGACAACTAGATTCCTAACCTCTGCTCATACATTTTTTATTCCCCGATCTTCCTCTCCTTCCTTCCCTCAAAAAAACCTCACTACACATCATCCTCAAAGACATCATTGGCCCTGATGCCTAACCACCCCTATTACCTTTTTTCTTCTTAAAACTTACTTATTTTCTTTCCTTAAAAGGACATACTCAGCATCGAAGGAAATTATTTTCCTCAGGGCCTCCTGTGTGGGGTTAATGTAAAAAAAAATACCACGCTTGTAATGGCCTGGCTAAATGAGGAAAATGGACAAATTTGAAATAATTTTTTCTATTTTTTATTCCAGTAAAAAGAAAATTAAATTTTCACCCTTTTAAATAGAAATAATTAAACACGTTAAACTAAACCAAATATTACAATACTCCACTTTTCTATTTCATTGCTCTGTTTATCAAGATTTTTTTTTTTATAAATTACAAAGCTTTTTTTCGTTTTTAATGTCTTTTGGAAGGCAATTATTTAAGTTGCCCTCCTCGTAACCAATGGGATGTTTACCATAGTGTGGATGTATTTAAATGTACTCGTATGTTATCGTGTTGTGTAAAGTTTATTATTAGTTTTGTATAATCATTTATTTATTTATTACATGTCCAAATGGAATTTTATATTCTTTGTTTATAAGTTGAGTATCACAGTACTTTTAAATACTTTAAAACTAAAACAATAAAGAAAATATTTTATAATGAAAAAAATGTAACAACAAAAGCTAATAATACACGATGTCCGGAAACTCGTAGTACAAGCGGGAAACTGGTAAATCTACATCACATTCAGAGTCGATTTGTGATATAACTTTTTTGATTTGATCTTTCGTTTTCGAGTAAATCAGATCCGAAGTTGGAATTTTTTTGGTTAAATTTGAAAAAGATTTTCACTAGTGGGTTGATTTCAGCTGTGTAATATCTTATAAAATGCATCGAAGGGTAAACCGGGTTAAAAAATTTTTCAACCCTTTAGTTGCCGAAAAAATGGAAATATAGAAAAAAAATAATATTAAAATCGAAATGCTCAGATCGAAAAAAATAAGTTTTTTGGGTTCTCTACGTGGTGTAGATTCACCAGTTTCCCGCTTGTACTACGAGTTTCCGGACACGTTGTATAAAATAAAATACATCGGTAAAAATCGTAAGAAGTCTCACATAAAGAGATATTCAATGTGAACAAAAAATTGCATAAACTATCCATTACTATTTGTGTCTAGATATATAAAAGAATTGGAATAAATACTGTTTATTAAATACTGGTTATTCTTATGGTGAAATATATCTATTTTAAATTATTTTTTTAAACTTTATGAGTAAAATCTCAAATTATAATATTTAATTAAATGAAGACAATATTAGCGAAACTCAATCGAAAATCTGGAAACAGAAAAATCAGAAAAGATATTGGCTCCGCTGGGACTCGAACCCAGGACCCTTTGCTTACGTGGCAAGAACTCTACCGATTGAGCTACGGAACCCATATAAATTCGGTCACTTTTAACTGTATCAAACTTCGACTAAGAACTACCAACATTATTTTTATTTTCTTAACGCACATATTATTGGCTGCTATCTTTATAATATTCATCCTTGACTTGCAGAAAAGTCAATAGATATCGCATATTAAAAATAAAATGGATTAAAAAAATTATCAAGACACTATCTAGATTTCATTTACTTCGAATAGAATCTTGCAATCAATAAAGATAGCAGCCAATAATATGTGCGTTAAGAAAATGAAGATAATGTTGGTAGTTCTATGTCGAAGTATGATACAGTTAAAAAGTGACCGAATTGATATGGGTTCCGTAGCTCAATCGGTAGAGCTCTTCCCATGTAAGCAAAGGGTCCTGGGTTCGAGTCCCAGCGGAGCCAATATCTTTTCTGATTTTTCTGTTCCCAGATTTTCGATTGAGTTTCGCTAATATTGTCTTCATTGAATTAAATGAAATATATCTCCTTGATCAGAATATTTATTTCCGAGATTTCGAAGTCTCGGAAATAATGAAAAATAATTTTAAAAAAGGTTTATATTCGTAGATTTATTTATTTGCTTGTAACATTATCGATAACCTTGGTTAGTATTTTTCTCGCACATGAATAAAAAATTGTCATTTTCACAAGTTATAGGATGCAGCTTGAAGAGTCCGCGCTGTGAGCTGCTCAATAACTGGTGGAAGACCACGCAGAGTCTATCCGCTGGGAAACCTGCCCCGGGGTACCAGTCGCTGTAGCCCGCCTCTGAGAGGGTTTTACCTGGAAAGGTCAAAGAAAATACTTTCAAGAACAAGACGTTTTAAGTTTTTTTTTTAAATTAGCTCCACAGGAGAGCCTGAGGAAAATATTTCTCCTCAGGGCCTATGTCAACTTTAGGGATGCTGTGTGGCGGGTCTTTTTAGGAAAGGAAGGATAGGAAGTTCTGGGAAGGTAAAGGTTATTATGGGTGGGTAGGAATCTAGGGATCAGTGTGTTCAGGTATCATGGACATATGAATTCATCTCTCCCACTGCGGTGCAAAGCGATGTTCCGAGAGAGAACAGCTGAAGAAGTTAATGGCACTCCCTCAACCATTCTCTCCCGATCCGGTCTGCCATGCAGTTGGTGGGCAGACGCGTCCGCAGCCAGGACTCGGACAAACCTTACTCCATGAATCCGGGCATCAGTGCTAAGTCACCAAAAGTAGCGAACCACATAGAGTGACCCGTAACAGAGGTGATAGTTATTTAATAATGTTTCCCGGGTCGACGGTACCCATACCCGTCTCATAAATTGTTAAATAATTAATAAAAAATATACATAATTATTTAAATGTAATATTGATTAAATGTAATACATTTAAATTATTTATTAGGTTTGGAACAAGTGTTGCCAACTCTACTTTTAATTAGAAGTCTCTCGAACTACTGTGGTTCATGAGAAGAAAAAAACAGGATGTCTGAGCAATGGATTGACGGCCGGCATAGTGCAGCGGTAAGGCTCTTGACTCGCACACCAAAGGTCGATGGATTGAATCCCGGCGTGGCAAATAAATTTTATTTGGTTAATTTGTGTTATTCCCAGTTTTTTTATTGATTTAAAATAATATATAGTTTATATGTGGCACGTTCCAGAGTTGAAGATACTTTCAGTATCGCCCTGGTGTAAGACCACCATTCAGAATTGAAACGTTGCTTGAAGTGGCTTTAGCCGTGTTTGGTGACCAGATCTGAATAGCCAGGTACTTCCCCACCTTCCTAGTCCCCATTTCCTTCCCCTCCACACTACCATCATCCTCACAACATACCCTAATTGGGGACGCCATAGTCCCACTGGCTCCAGACGGGAGCAGTTGAGACTCTTGTGCGGTATTGATGTAAAAAAATAAGAAAAAAATGGAAACGGTATCTACAAATTCTACTTTTATTATTATTTTAAATTATTTCAATAACTTATTTGGCGATATTCAATTTTCTTCTATACCCAAAATGGATTAAAAAAAAAAATCGTATATATACTGTTGTCTATGTATGTACGAACTAGAACACAAGCGAGCCGAGCACAAATTATGATAAAGGAAAGAAGCAACCGCGTGGGGCGTTTTGCGCCCACAACGGTAATTTTATTTCGTTCCCATGATTCGGGACTCAGTTCGCGTTCGTATTCGTACATGTATACGCACCCTCAGACTTCTGTTTAACAACTGTTTACATAAATATATATTTTTTTAACTAAATAGGGAATATCAAGGGAAATTTCCTCACACCACACGGACAAATCATATTCCGCAGCGACCCACGAAACCGGCAAAGATTGAATTTGACATTTTTAATTTGTTTTTGGGAATGTGCCTTAATTTCGAGATCTACGAGCAGATACGCGAGTAACAATGTACAATAACCTTTTGGTGGGATTGCTCCTCGGTCCATTCCTTCATCTATATTCGTCTAATGTCCACGTTAAGTTAATCTGCTCCAGCATTATTGACAACAATAATGAATAGCGTTTTTGACCATAAAAGACAACTATAAAATCATTTCAGTAATAAATAATTAACATTACTTGTAAGGTTTTTCCCCAAACAATATTCAAGTGAGCTACAAACCCGAGGTAATAAGCCAACTGGAATAACCAAAATAATTAGAAATTCGACAGTCTTAATAATCCAAGTCTAAGACTAGTCTAGTAACAAATGTAATTAATATAATTGATTAAAATCCTTGTAGACCACCCCTCTCCATTTCCCCCAAACGTTATACATATAAATTGTAAGCTAAGAATAATTTGTACTAGATGGCTTTAACGAGCTGAAACCGGTTATTGTCAATAAATGAAAGTGGAAATAAATTTAAAATTTGTTTTATTATAATATAGAATAGCGTTTGTTTGGCAAAATTTATCTGAAGATATTTATTTCCCGAAAACTGCCTGTCGAAAATTATGAAACTGTGTTTCGTTTGTAACGCGTTATTATGCATTATTAGAATACTTTCACAATTAGTTAAAATTAAAATTAAAAAGTGTTGTTTTTACCATCGATTGTCCTAAATTCTCCTTTGGTCAATAATTTAGTGACGCCTACATAAACTCCGTCTCTATACGTGGTTCCGATTGAATCGGCATACTCGGTGAATATATCAGCGCAGAGTTGAGCTTCCACTTCGCTGTTTAAGATAATGAGGTGCGCTTGTTCCTCCGCACACACTTTGTATGCTTCAATCCAGCTGACCTTAGTGGTGTGGAGTTTATAATAGCTGTCTGGCATTGCTGGGTAATGTTTGTATCCTGCAACAGATAATCCACATCTGCTATTTAAATACCAATTTTGTAAATGAACAATTGTGGTGGGAAATTAATTATTCGGGTAGGTGGCAGTCACTTCGTGGTTTGACATTTTGAATGAAACAAAACAATTACTTTGTTTATTATTGATTTATGTAAATCGCAGTTATAAACAAAGTTTTTTTTACATTTCCTCAACATGGAAGGCCATGAGGAAAATTATTTCCCTCAGGGTCTTTGTCATCTTAGAGGATGCAGTGTGGAGGTGTTTTTAAGGAAAAAACGGAGAGGAAGTTCAGAAAAAGGTAGAGGTTATGGTGAGGGGTGGGTAGGATCTGTGTTGTATGTGTGTAGTGACGGAATGAATTCAGTCCTCTCACTGCGGTGCACGGTGATAGGTCTCCCTCAACCAGTCTCATCCGATCCGGCCCGTCACGCAATAGGTGAGCAAGATCTAAATAAACCTCACCCCATGAAGTTGGGCACCTCTGCTAAGTCACCAAACGTAGCCAACCACTTGGAGTAACCTATGGTCATAGGAGTTGGTTAAACAGTAAATAGTTCCCGAGGCGGCGGTACCCCTACCCGCCAACCAATAATTGTTTAATTTAAAAAAATATATTCATTAAAATCTTAACCCGTTAAGGAAATTAGTCGGACTTAACAAGGAAACTGCCTCCGTAGAAGTTACTTACGCTCAACTGTTGGGAGTAAAGTCGCGGATTCTCACGCCAGTGAAAAAGCATGGTTTGGTTGAGTTTCTGGTAAGCTCACTACGCTACTCGTTTGCTTGTAGGTCAGTATATACACGCTAGATACACGCCAGCAACATGCTAACTGATGACGTCTCTAGTTTCAAGCAAAGTAATAAGAACAGAAATATTGTTTTAGTAAAGCAGCCAACCTGTATTCCACAAGCACAGGTAGCTGCGAGAGTGCACAATAAAGTTCAGTCTTCATCTCTTCACTGAGCTATTTGGATTGTAAAAAGACCAACTTGCAAAAAAGCAACAAAACGCACGCACGTTTTCACTCCGCTATTTACTGGCAGAGCACGTTCAGGGGCTGAATTCTCCAATAGCGATCTAGAATTATACGTTATGCGCTATCTGCAAACGAAAACTTACCCTTCATCTAAATCTAAACGATTGAATGTCGAAGGACTGAAGTAATAATTATATTGGCAGCGCTATGAATATTGTCTATGTTCCTGATGTTAAAGACGTTTCTATGGAATGAATTTAAAATTAATAAAATTAAAACCAAAAAAACAGTTGGTAACCAACGTAAAGAAATTTAATGCTACTAACACTTTGCAATAGATTATATTATTCAAAAATATAATTTTTTTATGAAAGTTATCTACAGTCCGGCGAAACGTTCATGTTGGTCTCAAGGCATCAGTTTGCTTTACATCATATATTGCAAACATCGCCGGCAAATCAGCCATTATACGGAACCTTAAAATAATGATAATGATAATAATGATTTATTGTATTCATTTCTTAGTAACAGTAGAGAAAATGATATCCTCACTGGGATCTCCCGTGCTGAGGATTTCATTTACATATTATAATATAATTATAAGAAATTGATATGAATTAGACATAACATATATCATGTAGTATTTTTTTTTAAATAATTGTAAAGTAAATAAGATAGTGTTTTTTTTTTATAATTCAGATTACTAGATTTGGTTTTAGTCTGTATTTGATATCAGTATATTTTCTATTTCTGATCTGCCTATATTTAGTATCCAGTTTTGTATTTGAAATTTAAATGTTATAATGTTGAGGTTTTTGAGTGAGAGTGGTATTTTATTGTAGAGTTTAATGCCATAATATAAGAAGCTTTTTTGCCCAAATGTTGTGTTAGTAGTTACTTGTTGGATAAGCTTTTGACCATGAGATCTAGTGTTTCTAATGTACGTATTAGTTGTTATTTCTTGGGTTTTGTACTTATGAATGTAAATGAGTATAGTTTTAGAATATAGTGGTTTAATTGATATGATGTTAAGATTGTTGAAGATTTCATCAGTGCTAGTTCTTACAGGAACTTTCAGTATAATTTTCATTATAGCTTTTTGAGTTTTAATTAGTAGATTTAGGATGTTTTTATTTGCACTGCCCCATCCGATAATACCGTATTCTAACAGTGATTGGCAGAGAGCCATGTAAATCTTGATTAAGTCTTTTTTAATGAGGACATTTCTGATAGTTTTGAAAAAATAACTTAGTTTTTTAATTTTATTATTTAAATACGTAATGTGTTCGGTCCATTTTAAGTTTTGGCCAATTTTTAGACCCAGATACGTTATATGGTCAACGTTTTCTAATGAGAGACAATCACAATTCTCATTTAAGTGATGCGGGCTATGGATTTATATAATGCCCTTCTTCGTTATAATGCCCTTCTAATAGCGCGCGGGAAAAGATCTTTGGTTAGGATCCATTGTTCTAGATTTTGACCGTTTGGCCAGTGGCGACTGGTTCGACCCACTCGTCGTTTGACATCTAAGTTTGTACCTTTGACGAGTCTCGGGATTAACAAATGTATGTACTTTTGACGGCGATTGCGAGCGGCCTTGATTGGAGATATGAGCCACAGACAAGTTGCGCGTCCATCACCACTCTCCCCACCCCACGCCGCGTGCCACCGCAAGTCACTATGAATAACAAAGCTGTTTTGATGTGAAGAGCGCGAAGGAACGCCGAATTGTCTTTCGCGCGATTACTCCCTTTCCTTGATGGGGATTATAATTATATCTGTATCCGAGGTACCAACCATGTTGTGGCACCAGGAGATATCAGCAAACACCCAATTACATTGTAGTTTAGCATCAGTAAAGCGACTGGGCTTGAGTGTATACATCAACGTAATATGAGAGGTTGCACAATGGGTCATGATAAATGATGTAGGTACTTTTAATTATAATAAAAAATAGACGTCTATTCGTACCTGTACACGCTGTCGGAGCGATTTGGTCCTCCTTCGGATTAAAAATATTCTGCTCGCACATGAACATGAGTTTGTCTGAAGAACATGGTACATCGTTCAGCTGGAAGGACCCGCGCGGGGTGTCAACTCGCTGCGAGAGCGCCCCGCATTGATCCGCGCTGTTGGAGGGGCTCCCGGCGCCCCAGTCGCTGTAGCCTGCCTCCAGGAGAGTCCTCCCTGAAAAATACAGATATTGGCACACATATTAAAGATGAAATGAAGTTGAACAGAGGAAATACTTGGACATTATTTAGTTTTGGTCACAACACGTACACCTATGTTTCATTCCTCAATGACGGACATAAATAATAGATTATACATTTATTAATTCTGTTTAAATTGAGTCACTATTCTTCAGGTGACTTAGGGGTATGGCTCTTGACTCGCAATCCGAAGGGTGCGAAATAGAATCCCGGCGTGGGCAAATAAATTTATAAATTTTATATGAATATTTTGTGTAATTTCACAATTAATTCGTTATAAATAATATATAGTAAACTAGCAGACCCGGCCACACGTTGCTGTGGCTAACGAAACACAACGCCACTACCCAACCTTTATAAAATCCACACCACCCGCTTGCCAGCTGCCCGCTGCCCGCTGCCTGTTCAATATTTGAATTTCTTGGCTTTTATCTACTGCATTATACATATAAACCTTTCTCTGAAATCACTCTATCTATTGGTGAAAACCGCATGAAAATCCGTTGCGCAGTTTAAAAGATCTATGCGCACATATATTTTGTGCGACTTCATTTTATACTATGTAATGATTTGCAGCATGTTCCAGAGTGGAAGATACTCTAAATATCGCCCTAGTTTAAGACCACCATTGAGAATTGAACCTTTGTTTGAAATGGCTTTAGCCGTGTTTGGAGATCAGATCTGAATAGCCAAGTATTTCCCCACCTTCCTCTTCCCCATCTCTTTCCCCTCCCCACTATCTTCAGCCTCACAACATACCCCAATTGAAGATGCCATAAACTCACTGGCTCCAGGCGGGACCAGCTGGGACTCTTGTGAGATATTCGTACAAAAATAAATTAGGAAGATTTTATTTTTGGTCCGTCCACCATCGGTACTCCACTGAATATCATTGGAATGATACCTGAACATTTATTTATTAAATACCAAAAAAAATAGTTTTGTCCTCACCATCGACTGTCCTGTAATCCTTCTTAGTAATTAAATTACTGATGCCCACCATAAAGCTTTCCTTGTGGCAGTAACATTGCTGTAACGTAGTACCAGTAATTTCCATGAATATGTCTGCACTGAGTTTGGCTTCTTCAGCGCTGTTTAAGATGATAAGATGCGCTTGTTCGGCCGCACACACTTTGTAAGCGTCGATCCAGGACATAGCTGTGATGTGAAGTTTATAACAGCTGCGTGGCATTGCTGGATACTTATGATATCCTGTAACGAAATTTAAAAAAAAAATAACGGTAGTAACAGCGCAAACTGGACCGATGCAATAAAATGAATTCCTCAATTTTAGTTTAAAAATTACCTACAAAAGATTTAAGTACTCCAAGATATGTGAGCATAAAAGCAATCAGTTACAAACCCATCATATTGTCTTCTTCAGGAAAGAAGGAAAAACGATATTTTTATATTCTAATGAATAGATCACCTGCTTGGGGTTCAGTGGCACAATAAAATGATTACTGTTCAGACACAAGTTTACGGCATGAAAAATTCATATTTAAAAATTGAGTGCAATTTGTTTTAATTTGGTATGCATACCTGAAGGACACTTATTAACTGGATTGCTGAGACCGGTCTTATTGTGTGCAATCATCCTCTGACAAATAAACAACAGCCGTGACTCACAGGATTTTTCCTTCAGCTTTCTACCAAAGCCTACCATCATAGTGCCACAGAGTCCATCAAGGTTGTCAGGCTGCCCATCCTGCCATTCATTGAAGCCTGTTTTTTCTAGCTCCTGGCCTACAAAACCAACAAAAAAACTTGAGATTCAAACGCGTTTAAAATAACTCTTACGTTCAATTTACAGCTGCTCCCCTTTGTAGTTCAATAGCCAATATCAATTTCATGTCGTTTAGAAAGGACTCCAAGAATTTAGAACTAGTCTTAGGAAAAAATTATACAGGTGATATTAATCTAGTAATAAGATGGTTGAAAAACGTCTCCAAACTCATATACTCTTTCAACCCGAGTTTCGCCAGGTTGTACACATTCGTTTTCTTTGAAAAACCCTCCATTTAATTTTTCCCATAAATGACAAGGGCATCCGTAGTGACATTTATAATACTGATCAAAATATTAAAATAGTAAGGATAAAGAATGTTTTCGTTTTTAAACAATCTTTGATTTTGTAAAAACTTGCTAATGTGTTTGTATGTATACTAAACAAACAAAAAATTGGATGGGCCGCCTTCAACACACCAAGCCATATTCTTAACAGTTGACTTGGAATGAAAAAAATCCTTGATGGGCGACTTTGTTTGGGAGATATCGCCCGCAGACGAAATGGACTAAATACTTTTCAGGAAAGAACTGAAAGCGGAATCTAATGAGTGAGCATGTAAAACGATAATATAACGTGAATACAGAATCGGCAACACTGTAATAAAATTAAGGGATATCTATCTCTATAGATCTAGAAGATTCAAGAACTAATAAGGATTATTCCTGCCAACATAACTACCAAAACGCAGGCTTAATAAACATAAAACAAATGTACTGAGGTTTTATAAATAGACTCTGAAGCATACCCTCGATTGTCATATATTGCTCTGGGAGAATCAAGTTTTGAAACCCAACCCAAATATTATTCCTGTCGAAGTTGGTATCAAGCGAGCTGCCAGCATATTCATTGAACACGTCCAAACAGTGTTGAGCCTCCTCGGCGCTGTGGAGGACCACGAGATGAGCTTGTTCGGCCGAACAGACTTTATATGCATCCATCCAGGTCCTCGGCTTACGGTGCAATTTGAAACAACGATCGTTCAGCTTTGTAAACTTTTTGTACTCTGGAAAAAATTAAGAGTAATAAAGAAATATATCGAATTTAGTATACAAAGAATATATAATATTACTAGCTTTTGCCCCCGGCTTCGCTCGCATAGTATTAGGGGGTACCCACAGCGCCTCCTCCACATTCCCTATCCCCACTCCAATCCCCCCCCCCCCCTCCTCCTCTCCCCCGCCCCCTCCCCGCCCCTTACCCCCTCAATTCCCCCCTCACCCCTTCCCCTCCACCCTCCACCCTCCCCCATCCACCTTCCCGCCTCCGTTCTGCCCCCACATCCTATCCCCCCCTCACCACCCCTCCATACCCGTTACATTCATTTTTCAAACAGCTCGCGTGCCAACTGTTGCAAGTTTTGTATATAAATTTCATAATGCCAGAGCTCTAAGCTATAGCTTATAGCCTATTCTGATGTATGAGCTATTTTATTGTAAAATTTCCTTAAAATCCATTCAGTAGTTTTTGCGCGAAAGAGTAACAAACATACATCCATACAAACATTCGCCTTTATAATGTTAGAAGGATAAAGTAGGTTTGTAATCTTCTATAGATTATATAGAAGACTGAATACTCGCTGAAACGATAAGAAATTCAATTCAATTTATTTATTTTAAAAACATTACAAAATAACAATTTCAAATCGTTTTTAAAAGAAAAAAAATTTACAGACAAAAAGATTTAGACTAACAACAATAAAGCTTGTCATTTGAATTGTGCTTCATCGCTGTTAAACTTATTGATATTCGGAGTGATTCTATTTTACAACAAGAAAGCCCTCCCGACTGGCATAACCATTGGCAAATTAGTTCTACAAGCCAGGAGATAAAACAGTATTTACTATCGGTGACGGAGATATCCATAGGGAACATAAAAATGTATAATAATGTTCGCTATTATAGCCGAGTTTTAGAACCTTTTTCGAATCACAGAAATGTGTAACAATTAGCACATCCCTTCTGACTCGTATATGGTTCATACCAAGCATGCCCAAGAGAAAGTGGGTAAGGTAGAGCCACGGGTAGTAGCCATTCTCCCTCAGGTAAAGAAATACTACAAATTCCCATAACGCCACTTTAGGTAGTGGTTAAAAATAATTGTAAATATTCACCTCTAGAAACAAAAGCTTATAACCGCAATTTGGAAAAAAATGATACTTTGGGAATTATTTGTTAATTATTTTTTACATAAATCGACAAAAAAGTGAGTTGACGATAACGTTTGTAATATATTTGTCTAATAAAATATATCCGTGTTTTCATTTTATTTTTTTCGTTTTCAGTAATTTTGTTAAGAATAACGTAAGGGGAGCCATTTTTATAACTTTTCTATGTTTGCACTCGAATTTTTTACATTTTAACAATTATAATATATTTATTTCGAATTATAAAATTCAAAGGCGTATTTTATCAGCGTTCAAAAAAGGTTTTTCGGTTTCGGATGTGTTCAGAAATATACCATTTATTTGGATTTTATTGCAAATCGGAAATATTTTGACCTTCCGACAAAATATGTCCGAGGCCTGAGGGGTTCAATTAAATACTTAGCATTGCATTATTTAATGGTATGATGGGTTTCTGTTATTTATGCAAAGTTCAGACAAAATCTTAAATTAGCATGGAATACGAGAAAATCAGATGTTTTTAGTATCGAATGCAATTTTTCTGGTCGAGTGTTCGCCATAAATTAAATTAGTGGCTTTTTCCATACCTGTGTCGTAGGTTCCACAATCCGCATTATCTGTTAGAGTGCTGAGGGTTTTCTTACAGATAAACCGGCTGGCTGCTTCACAGGGCCCGTCAGAATAATGGCCGTTTCTAAGCATCCGTACACAGTCTCCCTTGCCCGGGTTAGGATCTGGGTGGTTTAAGTATAATTCTGACGTTGGAATGCCTACAAATATTTTATAAAGAAAATAATAATAAGATATAAAAATGCGACAAAACTTTCATCTGAATAATTTTGAAATCACATATTTATATTTTTCAGGGTTTGAATATTATTTCATGCGCCCTCTTTGTCTTTTTTAATATTAGCTTCACACAGAAAGATAATATTAAAAAAAATAAAAACCAAAGCCTGAAATAATATTCAAAACCTGAGGAGGTAAAAAGCTAATTCCTTCAGAAACTATCTTTGGGGATGCTATGTAGAGAGGAATGGAACGAATGGAAGGAGAGGAAGTTCTTGGAAAGAAAAAGGTATAAGGGGTGGGTAAGAATCTGGAGGTCAATGTGTACATGAGTGACGGACGTATGAATCCATCCCTCCCATGGTGCAAGGCTGTGGATCGAGAGAATTCGACTGGAGAGGTAAAAACGTTTCCATCAACCAGTCTTTCCTGATCTGGCCCATCAAACACAAAGAGGGTAAACGCCTCCACTGCTAAGACCTAGACAAACCTCACCCCGTGAACCCTGGTACCCCTGCTATATCACCAAACATAACCATTTGGGTGGCATACGGCAGGAGTGTTGGTTATCGAATAAGTGGTTGAGGGCGGTGGTACCCATTGTAAGATTAATAATTTTTTAGAAATCTAAATATGATCACAATAAAAAAATAATTCGCAGAAAAGAAAGTTTCATTATGTTTTATCAGTATATAAACTTTAACTTTAACTTTAGGGCTATTATGCATCTCTTTTTTAAATTATTTTCGGCAATCCCCGTATTATCATCGGGGCACACAATATTGAGAATGAAATATTTATATAATAAAATTAGAAAAAAACAACGTTAGGTGGATACCACTTTATTGTATGTATGTTTAATATATAAAACCAACCGGTTTAGTTTTAAACTGAACTTATATCAGGATAAAAAAAAACGTGTTAATATGATTTTATAAAACCCTGATGAAGGTTAAGCTTGAATCGAATCCAGTCGGTTGTGTGTATTAAAGATGTATAAAACATTAATTTACTTTATTATAATTATTAAAATTATGTATGCCCTCAAAGTGTGTTCCACATGTGGAATTTTATACAGAATGTTAAGGGAGGTACGAGATTTACTTTAAACAGTGATTCTCGAAATTATTTGCAGTATCAAAATGTATACAAAATTTTGATCTCTGGTGACTTTTTTTATATTTTTACAAAAACAAATTTCTTCAAAGCCTAACCAAAAAATTCTTCCACCTGTCGATACTCAATCGAATAACCAAACAAACCCTCACCCCGACTCTTATTGAACAAAAACAATTGATATTTATGTTTTAAGAGAAAACAGGTCGCCGGAAAATTTTTACATTCGGTATTTTATCAAAATGTCATTCTTACTGAATGCTGAGCGAAAGAGACAACTGCACCTCGGGCTGATAATACCTATCACTGGTAAGACACAATAAAGTAAGTAAAGTCTGGACAATAACTGAAAGTGATGCTTATCCAAAATCTCCAATACGAGAAATAAAGCTATTTTAGAGGAATTCCATAAAAAGACGCTACAAAAATAAATATTTGAAGCATAAGAAAATAAAAATGATTAAATACCATTGATTGCTACGTAGTTCTGTAGTTTGAATAAGTCATGTATTCCGATCCACACAAGGCTGGTGGAACTGGCCATATAGGTTAGCAATAACCTCATTTCCTCCTCAGAGGTTGGCACCACGAGCTCAGCGCCTTCCAAGGAACACATGGACACTGCCTGTCTCCAGCTCAACGCTGCTAAATGTTCTTTAAAGAACGCTTTAAAGGCGGTGGAGTAAAAGTAGTCATCCCTGAAGAATGGCTCAGTATCTTCTGCCGACACGACTAGAATAAAAGTCAATGTTTAAAATATTTGCAGGAAACAGAGAAATCGTAAGAGGTTTTTAAAAATATATCAATGGGTATTAAGCGTTTATATCGGATAACACAGAATATCACAACCAAGTGGTAACCCAGCGGAAACAACTAGCGATAAACCGCAGAAGAGGCAGACTGAAAGCGGAAATCAATTGAATAAGAATGGGAAGGCTGGAGGACTGAAAAAGACTGTCATGAGATGACAAATCAATGATTAAAATTGGCGCGGTGATTTATTTAAATAATGTCAATTAGCACTTGGTGTTAATGCCAGATGGCAGAGAAAATCACAACCAAGTGGTTACCCAGTGGAAGTGACAAGCGGCAAAAAGTAAAAGAGGCAGGTTGACTGCATGGAAGTCAATTGAACCAGAATGGGAAGGCTGGAGGATTGGCAAATAATGACAGGATGAGATAAATCAATGAATAATATCGACGGCAGAAAGGCTAATTGACATAACCAACATTTTGTCGATTTTCACTTTTTGATGCCATTTTACTTGAAAAAAAGTGCGTTGATCTGTATACTCGAAGTTTATATATTATGAAAATTTGAAAGTTTACCCTCTTAAAATACCTACTGTTTTTCCCGTCCGACCAAAAATTGATGTAAGCGATGGAAAATCGGTCGTTTTTTTAATAAAATGCGGGTTTCTCCCTTTAACCCGGGCGTATCCAATGTTTTAGTTGTTAATTACAATGAAAAATTATATGCCTTATAGCCTTTCCGTATTTTAGGAAATATTTTCGCTTACGGTAAACGGCTGACTAAAGTTTTAATTCGTAACATTAATTCTATAAGTTGTGCCGTATCGAAAGTTTTTAGTAACATCATTTGTAAGTTTAAAAACTTTATTAAAAGTTGAATTCTACCACAGATTTGAAGACTTTTATTTTGTGGAGAACGTTACACTGTTTTAATCGAAAATGCGTCACGCTCAAACATCGTGTTATTGCATCCTGCTTCGGCGTTCAGTGCGCATCCGACCGATTTTTTTTTTACTTGAGCTCCACACAAGAGGCCCTGATGAAAATAGTTTCTCTCAAGGCCTGCTGTGTGGAGGTTTTTTTTAAGGAAAGGAAGGAGAGGAGAGTTTTGGGAAGGAAAAGGTTTTAAGGGGTGGGTAGGAATCTGGGGTTCAGTAAGACCTAGACAAACCTCACCCCATGAACCCGGGCACCCTGCTAAATCACCAAACGTAGCGAAGCACTTGGGGTGACCTATGGCAGAGGTGTTGGTTATCCAATAAAGGTTCCCGGGGTGGCGGTACCCATTCCAGCCATGGGGCGGTATCCATTCCCATGCAGGGTGAACGTGAATACGTAAAATCGTGGGTGAATATTTGTGCTCATGGTCATTCAGAATGGTCTCATACGATAGGTGTCGATTAGTAAATGAGAAAAAAGCAGGTCTGCCAACCGGCAGCCTGGAAAACGACGGAATCTTCCGAAACCCGTCCGTTCCACAGTGCTTTCGCGTGCCCCGCTAGCAACGACTAAATCAAATACATGAATGAAACCAACGAATTACTGTAGTCTAGATCATACTCCATTGAGGAGTTCTTTGATCAGCCGGCCACCAGCCTGGACGTTTTTGGAGTACAATTTTTTAAATTTAAAAAAAAAAAATTTCGATATGTTTTTTAAAAATTTTTCTTGTACATTTTTTATTATTTTTATTTAATTATGTTTTTAAAAACTTCTATTCTATAAAAAAAAAAAAATAAGTGATGCATATACAAAAAGTAATGATAAACATATAATTATATAATGACGACGTTATTTAAATAGAGCTTAAGAAAATAAAAAAAATGATGTGCATAATTCTATTTCTGAAAAAAATGTCCGTTGCGAGCTATCAACTTATTGCCTTCGATATGAAAAAAACGGTTGTTAAAAAGAATATTTCGCCGTACCTCCCATTACAAAAATATTTTTTTATTTAAATTTGGTTACATCAACTAATTGTTAATCTGATTCCCTTCGAAGAGGGTTACATCATGGTCTTAGGAGCTACAAATAACACAAAAGAGGTTACGCCCTTTTTGCCTTTCCGTAAATTAATCGCACACCGAGCTTCTCTACTAGATATTGTTGGTTACAGCCAAGCAGTCGTCAAATTTTCACAAAAAGAATGGATGTAACCACCAAAATCATCATTTTTTAAAATAATTTCATAGATCTAATTATATTGGTAGAAACCTAAACATTATTCTGTTATTCATTGTAAAAATCAACGAGATAGGGGTTATCATTACTATTTTCTGAATTTTTTGTTTTGTTTTTTCGACTTTCCCGAAAGTAGAGGATTTGCTGGTTACGTCAATTAGCCTTTCTGAAGACGATATGTACAGAGATGATCAAAATCAATCCTGAAATGTAGCACGATGATGAAGGCTAAACGTGATTTAATTAAGCTTCATTACTTAAGTATTACAAGAAAATAGAAATGTTTAAAGGTTACTTACCTTCTATACAAGATGTGCATAGAAATCCCAGTAGAAACAATGCGATAGGAAACATTTTACAATAAACCAATGCGGTTGTGTTGCGCCAACAAGGACAAACCTGCGACAGGGCGAGATAGTGGCGCAAATGAGACTGATTTATTTCTGGAAAGAACTCTATTTATACCCGCAGCGTACTTTAAATGTTGTGATAAACTTAAACCCGTGGCGGATGAACATATATGTTGCGTTATGAATCAATTTAAGTATATGAGACTTCTTATCATTTTGACCAATTAATTTTATTTTATCAAACCGGGTACAGATTACTGTAACGGAATTCCTATAGTGTGGACGCCTTGCGAACAAACATAGCATTTCAACTCGTGCACGCCGCAATCCACAACGTGGATCCATCCGTGTGGCGTGTGGATGGCTTCTTCGTGTCTATACTGCAGAACGCGCATGAAAAATGGAGGACTTGTTCTCGACAGACTGAGCTATGTTCACCGCACGCATGCCTGAAACAGATGCGAGTAGGTACATGCTCGGTTCGTGCGCGCGCTGAGTCCACACTTATGAAATGTTCCTTCCATGTTTCAGCAATCTGTACCCGGCTTAATATGCTTGTGGTGTTACATTTATTTCATTGTATTATATTTATCTATTTTGTTTTAATTTTGAAATATTTAGAATAACTGAATAACTCAACTTATAAACTGTAATGTAAAATTCCATCAGGGTGTGTAATAAGTAAATATCACCGGTCAGTGCTTGAGTGGGCATAGCGCTTGGGTCCCACCTGGGTGTCGCGTGTTCGATTCCTCGGCTGGCTAAGTCCTCCATCACAACACAAGCAACATTTTCGGCTTTCTGTGGTGGTAGTAGGAGATTTTCAAACATTGTTGGGTTATTCGTAGCCCGGGAATGTTTGTCTTTCTTAAAAAAAAAAAAAAAAATATTATGTAAAGTGATTTTCCATTCCATTTTTACCATATTTCGTTAACACAGTTTTTTGTGTGAAATTTAAGGTCCAGTTTCTTTGCAGAAATTGATTAAAGACAACGTCATTAACCTCTCAGACCTCGGGCCTTTTTTGTCGAAAGGTCAAAATATTTCCGCTTTGCAATAAAATCCAAATAATTGGAATATTTTTCAACGTATCCAAAAACAAGGCAAATATTTTATCTACAAACGTTATCTCACTTTTTTGTCGATTTATGTAAAAATAATTAATAAAAAATACCCACACTTGCTTTTTTTTTCAAATTGCGGAAGAAACTTTGGTTTCAAAAAGCTGTACATTTTAATTATTTTGTGGTTAAGTTTTAAATTTTAACAAAAAACGTGGTGTTTTGTCTTTATAACAGAGATCATATTTCTAACAATGATAATAAGGTAGAATAAACCATTTCCATGAGACCTATATGAGCTGTTCAGAAAAGCAAATAAATTAACGTAAGAGGTAAAGTAGCCATTCGGCGCCATTTTATTTTTGACATTTGAAAGGTCTCCGTTAAACGCCGATTCCAGGTGCGTTTCAACTTTCCATCAAATTGTAATAAGCCGACAAGCTTTACTATGATAAGAGTAGTTGTCCTCTTCTGCTGAACATAATTGGTTAAATATTAATAATTGGTTAATTAAAGCTGAAATGGACTTAGCATTTAACAGCAGCATTTAACGGGGACTTACGAACTGTCAGAACAACAAAATGGCACTAAGTGGCCATTAGTTGATAATGTTTCATTTGAATTTTTGTGAAACAACTCGTCCTAATCCTAAATATTTGCACTGTGAGACACGCCCTTTTACTGTAAGGCACTTCTAGGCTTTGGATGGGTGGTGGCTTAGAGTAACTATATATATATATAAGTAACCATATTATTATACTATTGTTTTTAAACTAATTTTTATTGAGGAAGATCCGCGAAGAATGCAAATCTGATGTAAGCGTACCTAACGAGTTAAATTAAGAAAGGGACAAACTCGTACTCGTACAAACTCTTTTTTCCGTAGGATATTTGGTCAGAGGATATTTTTTCGGGGATATTTTTTCGTGGGATGAAAACGCTCATTATCAGATTTAAGTATTGATTTCAGTTTATAATTTTATTCAGATTCTACTTTTAAGATTTAAAATAAATTAATATTTATGTATATAATACTAATAATCTAAATGAAAATATGAAAAAGAACAAGACACAGAAAAATCAAAAGATAACAGTCGCAATTGGGACCAAAATCCAAATCAAAATGGAGTCCCGGTAAGACGAGAGATTCTGGGTCTGTGTCCTAGTTGCGACCGTTATCGTTTGAGTTTTCTGAGTCTTGTTCTTTTTCATATTTTCGTTTAGAATATTTGTGTTATCTTCTTCTTCAATAGTATTTTACATTGACAGAAATAACCTTCCAAAGTTATAAAAAGCGAGTTCTAATGAAAGTTGAATTTTATGGTCGTTTTGTAGTAAACAAACGACCTCCGTGGCAGAGGGACGAGTCTCTCAACTACAAAGCTAGAGATCACGGGTTCAGATTCGTGTTATTTCACATTTGATTATTTAAAATAATATAAGTAGAATATTTGCAGCACAGAGTTAATAATACTCTCAGTATCGCCCTGTTGAAAGATCGTTAATAGACGAAGATGGCTTTAGCCTGCACGCTTCATGGTCAAAATAAGAGGAAAATAATTACTCTCTACTTCCTATTTTCTAAAATCTGAGTGAAAAACCGGAAATTAAAGAAACAGTCTCAGAAACGTTATCATTTATTAGTCTTATTTTAATAATAAAACAGAAAATAATGGAGTAATCACAGCGATAATAATTATTATGTCCATTTGACCTTAGAATTCCCGGATAGTACAATGGAAATAACATTTTTTATTAAATGATATCTATCATAAACATCCGTCACCCGCCCAGATAAATTAAAAGGTCGAAATCTCAACTGCATCCGTCCAAATATGATTGCGGAAATGAAGTGATATAATATTTATTTACGTAGCGAGTTTCAACATCATTAATAAGCGGTAGATAACACTTAATGTGGTACAATACCCTCATAATGAAAGTTTCCTCAAAATTCACATTTGTATAATTTCCGGTGTATTCGTATCTATAATTACTTTTTTTGTCAAACAAACCCCTGGGAATGAAAGTTCTTTATATTTCAGATTCATAAAAGCAATACCTAACCATTTATATATTTTACGTTCAACGATTTTAAAATTTTATAACCTGTTTATCAGCTATAAAGTTAGCGGTAAACACCAGATTTTATTTTTCTAGACGATGAATTAATAACGTTAAGAAACATTTTAATGATTTGTACCCGTTCTTCAGATTTAATTAAAATGAACCCGGCGGAAAGAATGAATTTCCAGGCTTGCTATGGCGAATTCGACCATACGTCAGTCCAATACGCCATGCCGCAGGCGTATATTTGTTTACACGCTTTCTTCACTTACGTCGTTAAGCCGCTGCTATCCGAATTTCTACCGATTTCTTACTTATCTCCCGTAACTATTTTAAGTTTTAAGCTGTTGAAAAAAAGTGCGTTACATATATTTGAAATTAATATTGTGATGTTTCAACCCCCCCCCTAACTCACTTTATAAATTTCTTCTTCTCGTTCGTTCAGATCTCCGGTTGGTAGATCTTCCTCTCGTACCTACTGAATGATTCGCCATTAATGTTTTGAATCATGACTTATTTTTCCCACCCCTGTGACTGAACACAGTAAAAGGTAGTTTTCCGGGAAATTCTTACAATAAACCCTTTTCTCCACGTTGTGTGATTTTTTTTTTCGGAGCTCCTAGAGCATCTAGGATAGGTATTTAATGTCTTTCGTGGTAACTTTTGGTTCTTTTAGGCAAGGTGTGAAGGAACTTCTCTGTATCTCTTAGACGATTTAAGGACACGCCCTGTCTAATCTATCCTGAATTTGTCCCCACTATGATCCTAATAAGTTTTAATGTACGTACCTGGAATGTTTCATTTCATGTGAATAATTGGCGAATTCTCTGCACCGCTCTCCATGGCTAGATGCTATACATAATCGTGATAATATGTTCTGTTGTTAGTAAACGCAAACTTATACCTAGGATGGAAGTATAAAGACGGGATAGAGGATAGGATGGATGGTGACTGGAAAGGAATTTTTTTTGCAAGCAAATACTGGCTCCTCCACTTGACCAAGTTGACTAGGTGGTCAGCTCTCAGAACACGACCCTCCGACCAATGCATGATGAGGCTATACCCATGGCACCCGGAAAATCTCTTGACGATGAACCAGATACCCGGACCCCTCCATAACAAAAGAAGAACGGCATGCCTTCAAACCTTTCCCAGACAACTCCAGTATCGAACACCTCCGGAACTACTTTACTGGCTCTAGAAGGGGTAATCTATTTCGTCCCTTATCAAGACTCTACTCACGGTACAAAGTGGCGTAAGCTTGTGACAGGCAGATCCTTCTCCCACGTGACCGACCTAGCGTTACAGACCACCTCTGGAAACCGACTTATCCCCACCCTTGTAAGAGATACGTTTGCTTCCAGGTCGATAGGATTAAAAAATGTGATGATGCTGCAGGAATCTCTCCACAAGAGCCATGCCTATGCCTCCATCCACACTACCTTGCCGGTAACTCGAGATGCTTTTGGTCAAGACGCCTCCGTCAGCGAACCATGTCCTTTCATACTGATGGCATCTCATTTCATACGACCTGTTGCGCCCATCCGCTCGACATAGTTCCGCGAAAGGGAATTGCTTCCAGCACCTCGCGAGACCCGATCAGTCTATGGTGAGCATCCTCCAACATGACAATGCAGAAAGACCCTTACCGGGGGACCACCAATTTTCCACATAATGTGTGGCCTCGGTGTTCGTCTTCACATTGTCCAGTCCTAAAGATTTAAAAAAGCGTAATTCAAGAAGTAGGAATTCAGCAGAGTACCTGTTAGTTTTATTTGTTTCATATTTTATATCGTGATTCTGCTCTTCTGCTCCCTTGTCTAAAGATGTCTGTTCGGGTTGCAGGTAATCGCCTCCAATTTGATATGTCGTACTCTCGAGACGCTCCCCATTTGGTTGACTGTATTCTCTGTGTCAGGTTCATTTTTTGTGTCAGCTCGGCATCAGCCGAGTGCCGAGAAAAGGTCACTGTCCAGGGTGGTGACTGGTAACATCTGTGAAATACGCCTAGTACCTATTCTGGGATAAAAGTACATCAATCTATTCGATACAGACACTCATGCAATTAACTGTCCAAGATTCGCGTTCTATTCACGTCACTCTGCAAACAAGTACATGTACCTAATTCAATTATAGATTTATAGGTTCCGGTACCGGGAATCGAACCCGAGCCCACTGGGCGAGAGCCAGGTATCCTCTACGCTGGTTCCGCACGTGTCAACCCTTTTTGGTCTAGCTCGGCATCAGTTGTCTGCCGAGAGAAGGTAGCTGTTCTTGTTGATAACATCTGTGAATTATGCCTGGTACCTACTCTGGAGTAATCAAAACATCAGTTCATTCAAGGCTGGTACAGTTAAATAATACAGGGTCAGCGTTCTCTTCACTCCATCCTGCAATCAGTGAGGTCCTGTAATATAAGTTAAAGTTATTTGACTTACCAAGAACATGGTTGCTAAAACCGCGACTCCCGGTAGGGTAAACGCAACTCCGCGTCTTAATCACACGTCCTCCCTATAAATGATCAAACTCCCTACTTGCTTTCCTTATCATCGTACAAGGTCTTAATGTAGGTACTGTAATTTTAAAACCCCTTTTTTCTCTAAGCTGCATTGTGGGAAGATCTTCTCTCACGTCCTGTGGCCCCTTACCAGACTATCGCGCAATCATAACTACCAACCTCCCCCCCCTAACTATACACGGTAACGTCAGACCTACTTTATATTTAAAAAGCCTCCTTTCAAAACTGCATTTCTAGCTTTCGACTGACTGTACATTTATTATCTAAACTCTAATTATTCTGGCTAAAACTTCTCAACCGAATTAACACCATTTTTCCACTATTTTTATTATTATCATTATTTTATTCGTTGCACTGTCCTTAAATGAAGGATGGAATGTTTTCTACGGGATTATTATTATGATCCGGGACCATTGTCGTTACTCAAGATAAATATTTATTGTTATATTTTTGTCTCTACATAATGAATGATAAGTTGCAATTATTATTTATGTAACCAATCTATTATGTGATTACATTTCAATGTAGGCCTGTTTACGAGAATTATAAGTCGACTTAAGATTTACGGCCTCAACACGGCTAGTCCAGTGGCGGATTATTGGGAAAACCTATATTATAACCGTTTTATATTCTTCACTTATCTAGTGTTCGTATTTAGGGTTTTCAGTTGATATCCCTTTTTGTACTTATGTAATTTTAAAACCACTGTAAGCATTAACACTGAGTCTGTATTTTTTTATTATTATCTCGCAGATCTCGTTCAATAAGGATATTATTGTTATTATTATTAATTATGACAGGAGTCCAATACTTTAATAAGTCTCTATTCCCAAATTTAAATGTTTATCGCGCGGCAATCGATAATTTTAACAACGATTATCTTTATTAAGTAACACAACACCGAACTTCTTTATCTTACACCATAAATGCAAAATCTTCACTGAAGTTAGTTTTAACAAACACTTCTCGTTTTCGCTAAGTCCACAGCGAGCCACAACACTCTTTTCGAAATTCCACGACCAGCCTCTTCTCCGACTCAAGGATGTCTGTCCCATCTCCCCTCTTTCCAACTCGCATGTCCCATGTCAAACCTACCTTCCAACGTTTTTTTTACATTAATTTATCACTCATAAGTTCTCAGAGTTATGCGAACTGCACTTCAGGAAAAATACTTGAATTTGCACATAATTTAAAGTTCTGACAGGACATTAATTTTTATTAGTTTCACTAATTACTTTCTTGGATCTCGTACACGTAAAATCAAGAGATAAATTCAGCTTTAATGTATCGATCTTGACAACCCACTCAAATACAAGGGATCGAACACATTTTTCATCTGCGTTATCTAAATAACCCAAAATCCAAACCGAAACCTTAGGGTTTTGTCACTAGCGTATCCTATTACTTACCAGACTCGCCGATTTCAGACGTGAAACCACTCGTTGCCGACTCCGTCTTTCCTACAAAACGCGATTTATGACTCGAGCGGAGTGGCTCCTTCCACTTAAAATTTACCATCCCCTAAAACGTGGGACAATATTTTGTTCTAAATCCACCAAGAGGCATCAGATTTGGCCCTTTCCTGTGATTGATGGGACGCCCCTAATATGGTTCAATACCTATTCTGATTTGTTGAATGCTTTCGTTACCCCAGTAGATAAATCCTTCTTCGAAAGGCCAGCCCCAATTGCTGCAGACCATTTTAATTCCGCTATCGAATCTACCCCACCGGTGTCGGTAGTATGCTCATATTTGTTATAAAAAAAATTTTATTCGCCAACCATCTGACAAAGCAGGTTCATCACAGCCTCCCTATAGAAATTATCTCCAGTGTCAAAACACGCTATTAGTGGTTGGTCAGTGGAGTCATTTCTAAATGCAGGTTTTAGTTTGTTCCCCCCTCCGTAGTTTTCCCTTCCTTTGTACCTAAATGTTGTGTATCCCTATCCCTCGCAGGTTAACTGTCCGTTCTACCCCCTTCTCCTCCTTCAGGTTTTTTTTTTCCAACAATTTAACCTTACACAAACTTTCCACTGCCCCACATTCCGATGGTTACTGTTTTTTAATTAATTTATTTATTTTCCTTATAAAGAATCCTGGAGCGTCTTTCCAATTCGGCCCTGCCTCCATCGGTCTTCTAATGCTTCGCCCCTACATCTGTTTACGCCCGCCGACCGTTCCTGTAACCATTTTTTTTCTGCATTCTTCGCTGTTTAGTTTCCTCCGTTTTTTTTTGCTATATCGTGCGCAATTTTTACGAGTGTGACCGACCCTTTTTTGTTTCTTGTCCTTCGTTAGACTATCTCTACGGTCTCTCTTCAAAATAAAACTAACCTTTTCCCCATTGATGAACAAAGAAAAGACATTATTACCTATCAATATAAATTTTTGTCTTTGTTGTGCGCTAGACCGTCTCCATTCAATATAACAATTAGTGTATAAACAGGACTACTCAATGTTGGCCCGATTGCATCATTGTTTCTACTGGTTTGTTGTCCGGTCACCCCAGTTTAAAGAATTTTCAAACCTTATTGTAGGTCAACTAACCAAAATTATACTCGCTACGGTGAATCGACACTGAAATGAATCGATCTGCCCTAATACATGACACACTTTCTCGTTGCTTCTTATCGAAGGTTGGATACCACTAACTACCCTGCTGATTATGTTCAAAATTTTAATTGACGTACGGCGCAACTCTCACTGATTCCCAACCCATTTGAATCAAAATCTCTCCTACCAGTGTGGTGTAACCCGAACATGTCTAAATCCACTAAAGGCTTTTAGCTGATCACGTTTCCTCCCTAAGCCTAAAAAAAATCCTTTTATCGCCTTTAACCATGAATTTGTTCTAACCTAACCATGCTTGAATTTAATAACCAACCGATTGGTTCCGCCCCCTCCCTAAGCCATAAAAACTCCTTATTCCTTTAACATGATTTTTTTTTTCCTAAACTAAACACGTTGAATGTAGTAACCATTTGGTTGGTCTTATCCCCTCCCTAACTCACTAAAATCCCGTTTCATAAAATTAAATTGTTTGATCTTCACACAGAAACACATATGAATGTATACTCGTCCACATACACATACGGGTATGTTCCCTTTTATTCCGCGCGAACATAATTTCACTTGCTCTTATTTGTTTTATTCATTTATTTATTTCGCGCTTACCTATTTATCTTTACGTTTACCTACTCGTTAGTTTTATTAATGTTTTATTCTATTCAGTTTTACATTAATTGCATACCGCATTATTTCCGTACCTACTTGGTTCTTGGTTTAATGACCTACTTATAGCTCCTTTGTGTGGGGTTTTCAAATTTGTCCTACCCTTTTTTTTGTGTCGTAAAATTTTAACTAAAGTTTGTTTATCTTCTCCCGGGTCATTAACCGTAGTATTTTTTTCGCCCCGGGTTGTTGCATTCCTGACCTAGTTACGATAGTCGAACGTAAGGTCATAAATCTTCGATCTTTATGATGTGTTCACTGTACCTTTTTTTTGTTGCATCCCGTTTTTTTCCTTCTCCGCACCCTAACTTGAAAGGCAATTACCTACATTTAAACCGTTGGGGTCGTAAATCTTTGCTAATGGTTTTGTTTATAAATCCGTCTAAGAGGCAATGACCTACATCTGCAGATTTAAAACTCCTGGCTACTGATTTGTTTAAATACATTTTTGTTTTTTTTTTTTTTTCTATTCTTGCCTACTTATTTTTTTTTTGAAAGCTTTTCTTCCCACGTAATAATTCGTAACTGTCTTTCAAATTGCACTAAGATACACAGAAATTCCTCCAGCTTTTAAACCTTACCTCCTGGTCTCGCGGCAACACTTGTGATGTTTCAACCCCCCCCCTAACTCACTTTATAAATTTCTTCTTCTCGTTCGTTCAGATCTCCGGTTGGTAGATCTTCCTCTCGTACCTACTGAATGATTCGCCATTAATGTTTTGAATCATGACTTATTTTTCCCACCCCTGTGACTGAACACAGTAAAAGGTAGTTTTCCGGGAAATTCTTACAATAAACCCTTTTCTCCACGTTGTGTGATTTTTTTTTTCGGAGCTCCTAGAGCATCTAGGATAGGTATTTAATGTCTTTCGTGGTAACTTTTGGTTCTTTTAGGCAAGGTGTGAAGGAACTTCTCTGTATCTCTTAGACGATTTAAGGACACGCCCTGTCTAATCTATCCTGAATTTGTCCCCACTATGATCCTAATAAGTTTTAATGTACGTACCTGGAATGTTTCATTTCATGTGAATAATTGGCGAATTCTCTGCACCGCTCTCCATGGCTAGATGCTATACATAATCGTGATAATATGTTCTGTTGTTAGTAAACGCAAACTTATACCTAGGATGGAAGTATAAAGACGGGATAGAGGATAGGATGGATGGTGACTGGAAAGGAATTTTTTTTGCAAGCAAATACTGGCTCCTCCACTTGACCAAGTTGACTAGGTGGTCAGCTCTCAGAACACGACCCTCCGACCAATGCATGATGAGGCTATACCCATGGCACCCGGAAAATCTCTTGACGATGAACCAGATACCCGGACCCCTCCATAACAAAAGAAGAACGGCATGCCTTCAAACCTTTCCCAGACAACTCCAGTATCGAACACCTCCGGAACTACTTTACTGGCTCTAGAAGGGGTAATCTATTTCGTCCCTTATCAAGACTCTACTCACGGTACAAAGTGGCGTAAGCTTGTGACAGGCAGATCCTTCTCCCACGTGACCGACCTAGCGTTACAGACCACCTCTGGAAACCGACTTATCCCCACCCTTGTAAGAGATACGTTTGCTTCCAGGTCGATAGGATTAAAAAATGTGATGATGCTGCAGGAATCTCTCCACAAGAGCCATGCCTATGCCTCCATCCACACTACCTTGCCGGTAACTCGAGATGCTTTTGGTCAAGACGCCTCCGTCAGCGAACCATGTCCTTTCATACTGATGGCATCTCATTTCATACGACCTGTTGCGCCCATCCGCTCGACATAGTTCCGCGAAAGGGAATTGCTTCCAGCACCTCGCGAGACCCGATCAGTCTATGGTGAGCATCCTCCAACATGACAATGCAGAAAGACCCTTACCGGGGGACCACCAATTTTCCACATAATGTGTGGCCTCGGTGTTCGTCTTCACATTGTCCAGTCCTAAAGATTTAAAAAAGCGTAATTCAAGAAGTAGGAATTCAGCAGAGTACCTGTTAGTTTTATTTGTTTCATATTTTATATCGTGATTCTGCTCTTCTGCTCCCTTGTCTAAAGATGTCTGTTCGGGTTGCAGGTAATCGCCTCCAATTTGATATGTCGTACTCTCGAGACGCTCCCCATTTGGTTGACTGTATTCTCTGTGTCAGGTTCATTTTTTGTGTCAGCTCGGCATCAGCCGAGTGCCGAGAAAAGGTCACTGTCCAGGGTGGTGACTGGTAACATCTGTGAAATACGCCTAGTACCTATTCTGGGATAAAAGTACATCAATCTATTCGATACAGACACTCATGCAATTAACTGTCCAAGATTCGCGTTCTATTCACGTCACTCTGCAAACAAGTACATGTACCTAATTCAATTATAGATTTATAGGTTCCGGTACCGGGAATCGAACCCGAGCCCACTGGGCGAGAGCCAGGTATCCTCTACGCTGGTTCCGCACGTGTCAACCCTTTTTGGTCTAGCTCGGCATCAGTTGTCTGCCGAGAGAAGGTAGCTGTTCTTGTTGATAACATCTGTGAATTATGCCTGGTACCTACTCTGGAGTAATCAAAACATCAGTTCATTCAAGGCTGGTACAGTTAAATAATACAGGGTCAGCGTTCTCTTCACTCCATCCTGCAATCAGTGAGGTCCTGTAATATAAGTTAAAGTTATTTGACTTACCAAGAACATGGTTGCTAAAACCGCGACTCCCGGTAGGGTAAACGCAACTCCGCGTCTTAATCACACGTCCTCCCTATAAATGATCAAACTCCCTACTTGCTTTCCTTATCATCGTACAAGGTCTTAATGTAGGTACTGTAATTTTAAAACCCCTTTTTTCTCTAAGCTGCATTGTGGGAAGATCTTCTCTCACGTCCTGTGGCCCCTTACCAGACTATCGCGCAATCATAACTACCAACCTCCCCCCCCTAACTATACACGGTAACGTCAGACCTACTTTATATTTAAAAAGCCTCCTTTCAAAACTGCATTTCTAGCTTTCGACTGACTGTACATTTATTATCTAAACTCTAATTATTCTGGCTAAAACTTCTCAACCGAATTAACACCATTTTTCCACTATTTTTATTATTATCATTATTTTATTCGTTGCACTGTCCTTAAATGAAGGATGGAATGTTTTCTACGGGATTATTATTATGATCCGGGACCATTGTCGTTACTCAAGATAAATATTTATTGTTATATTTTTGTCTCTACATAATGAATGATAAGTTGCAATTATTATTTATGTAACCAATCTATTATGTGATTACATTTCAATGTAGGCCTGTTTACGAGAATTATAAGTCGACTTAAGATTTACGGCCTCAACACGGCTAGTCCAGTGGCGGATTATTGGGAAAACCTATATTATAACCGTTTTATATTCTTCACTTATCTAGTGTTCGTATTTAGGGTTTTCAGTTGATATCCCTTTTTGTACTTATGTAATTTTAAAACCACTGTAAGCATTAACACTGAGTCTGTATTTTTTTATTATTATCTCGCAGATCTCGTTCAATAAGGATATTATTGTTATTATTATTAATTATGACAGGAGTCCAATACTTTAATAAGTCTCTATTCCCAAATTTAAATGTTTATCGCGCGGCAATCGATAATTTTAACAACGATTATCTTTATTAAGTAACACAACACCGAACTTCTTTATCTTACACCATAAATGCAAAATCTTCACTGAAGTTAGTTTTAACAAACACTTCTCGTTTTCGCTAAGTCCACAGCGAGCCACAACACTCTTTTCGAAATTCCACGACCAGCCTCTTCTCCGACTCAAGGATGTCTGTCCCATCTCCCCTCTTTCCAACTCGCATGTCCCATGTCAAACCTACCTTCCAACGTTTTTTTTACATTAATTTATCACTCATAAGTTCTCAGAGTTATGCGAACTGCACTTCAGGAAAAATACTTGAATTTGCACATAATTTAAAGTTCTGACAGGACATTAATTTTTATTAGTTTCACTAATTACTTTCTTGGATCTCGTACACGTAAAATCAAGAGATAAATTCAGCTTTAATGTATCGATCTTGACAACCCACTCAAATACAAGGGATCGAACACATTTTTCATCTGCGTTATCTAAATAACCCAAAATCCAAACCGAAACCTTAGGGTTTTGTCACTAGCGTATCCTATTACTTACCAGACTCGCCGATTTCAGACGTGAAACCACTCGTTGCCGACTCCGTCTTTCCTACAAAACGCGATTTATGACTCGAGCGGAGTGGCTCCTTCCACTTAAAATTTACCATCCCCTAAAACGTGGGACAATATTTTGTTCTAAATCCACCAAGAGGCATCAGATTTGGCCCTTTCCTGTGATTGATGGGACGCCCCTAATATGGTTCAATACCTATTCTGATTTGTTGAATGCTTTCGTTACCCCAGTAGATAAATCCTTCTTCGAAAGGCCAGCCCCAATTGCTGCAGACCATTTTAATTCCGCTATCGAATCTACCCCACCGGTGTCGGTAGTATGCTCATATTTGTTATAAAAAAAATTTTATTCGCCAACCATCTGACAAAGCAGGTTCATCACAATATCTAGAGGCGTTCCATACCGCAACGCAAATTATATGAAATTCCCCCGTTAGAAACAAATCCCGAAATATACTCCGAAAATTATTATAAACACGTTTGTTTCAGTTTTTTTTCAGGTTATAGTTGTGAAAAAATTCACAATGTTTCTTTAAATGATACTTAAGAACCCTTCCACGAGATTTTTGCTCTATTTTAAACGAGTCGAGTTGTACACTTTCACAATTTTGGATCGATTTTATCGCTTTATATATTAGCGCGCATCTCTAACATTCGTAATTACATATCTTTCCATCTTCTTCTTTCAGAGCTTGGATGCGGCGAAAAGATGCCCACAATATTTTTAAGTGTTTGGTAGGGCAAATTCGAGAGTTGGTTCGACTAATACACTGAGTCGCGAGTCGTAATTTTTTTTAGGGTATTTTGTCGTCTTAAGTATTTCTGTACTGTGTGGAAACATGGACACTTAGAGCCAGTGGAAGAAATCGGATAGATGCCCTCGAAATATGGTGCTGGAGAAATATTCTCAGGATTCCATGGACAGCCAGACGTACAAATGTGTACCTTCTGGAAGAGCTGGGCATTCACAATAGGCTTTCAACTCTGCCTACAACATATTATCTTAAGAAATTTTGGACACGTTGCTCGCAAAAATCAGGACTCCAACTTGGTGAAAATCATCGTCACTGGCAAAGTGTTTCTCAGAAGAAACAGAGGAGTGACCAAGTTATCACTGGCGTGTGGTAAGTCCGCAGTTCCCATGCAGCGCAAGGTCGCAAGGAATGGAAGGGTCTTGGCCACCATATAAATTGGAGTAAGGGTCACAATACTCAGCGATGAAGCACCGACTTGAGTAGAACCAATTTTGAAAATCACCTACCACATCCATTCCAGTGAATTCGATAACGAAAATTATTATTTTCCATTTTGAAATATGTATTACATGGGTACTTCGCACACCTGTGAAAAATCTCAAGTCCGATAGTCTGAATTCTCGACAAATCATTTTCAATTTTGAAAAGTTTAGATTAGATTAGAATTGGTTAGCTGGTTTTGGTATACGGGTGGGTACTACGAACCCTTTCAACTCATTGAAAACTAAAAACAGTGTTAACTCTTCAGGCCACGTTTCTATTTTGTCGATAGGTCAAAATATTTTCGCTTTGCAATAAAATCAAAATAAATGGAATATTTCTGAACACATCCGAAAACTATAATATAATATAATATAATATAATATAATATAATATAATATAATATAATATAATATAATATAATATAATATAATATAATATAATATAATATAATATAATATAATATAATATAATATAATATAATATAATATAATATAATATAATATAATATAATATAATATAATATAATATAATATAATATAATATAATATAATATAATATAATATAATATAATATAATATAATATAATATAATATAATATAATATAATATAATATAATATAATATAATATAATATAATATAATATAATATAATATAATATAATATAATATAATATAATATAATATAATATAATATAATATAATATAATATAATATAATATAATATAATATAATATAATATAATATGAGTCGTTCAATTTCTGTATCCGCTACATCAACTTTCACTGATTCGGAGAAAACCGCAAAAAACTATCATTTTTTCTTGATTTTCAGTGCCCCAGAAATGAATTTTATGCTTATTAGCGTAACCGTTTAAGTGGAAATGCGCCTCGTCGCTTATGTTGACTTTCGACACAAAATCACTAAAAGCGTTAAAGCTTAAATCAACACGATTATTCCACACTCTTGCGGAGTATAGTGCTCCATTGCTTGTCTGTTTGTATTTTGCAGCTGTCTAGTTCACAAATCGCTCACTCCTTTCAACAACGTCATATATCAAAAAACGTGATTTTTCAGGAGAGCGTTTTTAAAGTTTAAAAATAGAATAAAATGTATTAAAAATAAATATCAAGCCACCTTTTGTACTTTGTATTATGCAACAGATCTTCTTAGATAAAACCTGTAATTTTTTCTCTGTTTGAATAATATTAAGTATATATTTTTAAATTTTAAAACAATACCTTTTGATTTATGACGTTCTTGTTCAAAATTCCATTGATGGTGCCTGGAATATGTCAAAATATGTCGTTATTTTCACTAAAACAAATAAATTTTGGAAGTCTGAAATTGAAATATCTTAAGGTAATTTTTTCCAAACAGGCATACCTACCTAATTTAGATTATTACTTTACATCTTTCAGTTTGAATAAAAAAATGGGTGTGGAAAAGGCACAGGAATTTAGTTGTTAATATAAAACACAGATAGAGGAAATATAATTTTATATTCTCAGACAAATTCCGAAAAGTAGTCGGGAACAATTACAATGCTCGTACATGGATAATACATACAAAGCATAATAATATAAAAGTAACAAAAAATTAACCGATGAATAATGTCTACTATTTTTTGATTACACTAAAGGCACAGTTGCTGTATTAATTTAAAGATTTTCATAGAAAGTTTTGTAAACTTTTGGTATTAAATTCTTTTTAATAAGTCGCATTAGGTCATTCTTTTTGGCCTCAGAAATTTTAGGTTTTTGGACGAAGGTAGGTTTTAACGGGATATTAGTACTTGACTTGGGTTTCCTTATACCTAATTATGGCCTTCATAAAGTCTGATTCTCCATAAGAAAGTTTATAAAAAAACGAGCTTGGAGAATCTCTTTGAACTCGCATCACTTTAATCTCTTTAAGATTAACAGGTTGGTTTTGCTTATTTTTTAGGATACGCAGAGGACCAATATCAGAGGCCAAAAGTTTTAAATCAAAGAAGTCTTCATAGGAAAGTTCATTTACAGAAAATGGTTGACCCGTTCTTTTTGCTATTCTGATCAATGAAATGAGACTTTCTGGCGTATAAATTGGCCCACTTTTGAGTTCTTGTTTCATTTTCCGTTTAATCAATAAATGAACGGAATCTCCTTCATTTTGTGTATGGCCTTTGATTAAAAACTTATGTGTAATGTTAACTTTATCTATCTCTGATCCATTCTCAAAAGCAACACATGTTTCGCACTGATCTCTTATAGGCTGGAAAAAACTACAGTCATTAGTGAAAATATTATAGAAGTAATTGAAGTTACAGAAGGTAATTTTATCTCTTTTGCAGGCACTCACGTAATCGTTGTAAATGTCAATTATAGTTCTGCCCCCTTCAATGTTGTGTTTCGTGGTGTTTTTGCGTGTATAATGAGTCTCAATTTTAGGAATTCTGTTGATATGGTTTGTAACTCTATTCCTAACAGTTTCATCCGTCTTGGGGTGATTACCGTGCTTTCCTCTTTTATCATCGGCCATCATGGCGCCTGCCAGTTTATCTTTCTTTTCAAAGACGGTGCAAATAGGGCGGTCATTAATGTCTAGAGAGTGATTTTTAAAAACTTACAAATACGAAAACGTATGTCACCAAGATTAAAAGAATAATGCAGTATTATAATTCCTTCGTGGCCTTTGTCCACCTTCGCGCACGTAACAATATTGAGGTTTAATTTCAGTTGTGCAGTTATGAATAAACTCTCTTTGTTTGGCTATGTCCCCCAAGTTCCAATACGCATCGAAAATACTCTTCCTTTTATCAGAAAATTTTTCAGAGCACTTCAATCGGCATGCATCTTTATAAGGAGGTTTCATTTTTCTTGCTTCTTTCATTGGTTTTTTTTAATGACTCTCTTACGTTTTTCCACTATTTCTAGCTGCTTTCAATATGTTTCTCTTCCAGTTGGAATCATTCCTTTTTCGTTTACCTTTTTTAACAGGACTCAGAATAATAAATAATAAGACGGATGAATTTCTAGATAAACATAAGTTTATCAACTTTTTCCCTCGAGAAGTCATGATCAATCTGGAAAGATAAACATAAATTACAAATAAATAGAAGAAGTATTTGTGACAAAGAAACGCATGCTGGAATATGTGACAACTTACAAACAGTAGATTATTTTAATGACAATAATGAAATATTTCTAAATGAAACTGCACATTTTCCTAATAACGGCCAAATTTTCTTTGGAAGAATGTCATAAAACAAATTTGTTCAAATCCGCATTGTCTGGGGAAGAAAGTTTTATTGACAATAGTGTCATAAGTTAAAATAGTACAATCGGTGTCACGCTATTACAGTGCAAGAACGTCAAAAATCAACATAAACCATGACAGGACGCTATTTATTTTCCTTACAATACTGACATTAAACAAAATACTGCATTCTTGATAAAAAAACTAAGATTAAAAAATGCTCTTACCTTGTAGCAATACTGTTTTCTGACGAAAAAGTACACCGTTTCACTAAGCGACATGGACCTTCCTGCTCAATAGGTCAACGACAACTAACTTGTGACAGGCTTGAAAAGAAAAATCTAGAAATTATTATTTTTAATTGTAAAACTAACGTTTTTATGACAAGATTTTTTATGCATAGCACAAAGGGTAACAATTATTATAAGCAATAATTATCAGCCTGAAACAATCATCCACATTGAAAAATCTTCCGAGAAAAGATACATGACGCCAACAGGACTTGAACCCGTGTCCTCTCGATTGCCGGTCGATTGCTCTGACCACTGAGCTATGGCGGCTTATCTCGTACCCGCCAAATGATTCAATATATGCTAGTGTTTCATTCAACAATTACTGCTTATTATATTTTTTCCACCTGAAAACAATTAACTTTATTTTTGCGAGAGAAACATTGTAAGTGTTAAATCCCTCGCTAGGTGGCGTCGAGACAAATTATGTCTTCATTTATTGGGGAAATACTTAAACTTGTCAAATATTAATTATTATTTTTAATTGTAAAACTAACGTTTTTATGACAAGATTTTTTATGCATAGCACAAAGGGTAACAATTATTATAAGCAATAATTATCAGCCTGAAACAATCATCCACATTGAAAAATCTTCCGAGAAAAGATACATGACGCCAACGGGACTTGAATCCGTGTCCTCTCGATTGCCGGTCGATTGCTCTGACCACTGAGCTATGGCGGCTTATCTCGTACCCGCCAAATGATTCAATATATGCTAGTGTTTCATTCAACAATTACTGCTTTGTGCTATGCATAAAAAATCTTGTCATAATATTGTTTATAAATATTGTTAGTTTTACAATTAAAAATAATAATAAATATTTGACAAGTTTAAGTATTTCCCCAATAAATGAAGACATAATTTGTCTCGACGCCACCTAGCGAGGGATTTAACACTTACAATGTTTCTCTCGCAAAAATAAAGTTGGTTGTTTTCAGGTGGAAAAAATATAATAAGCAGTAATTGTTGAATGAAACACTAGCATATATTGAATCATTTGGCGGGTACGAGATAAGCCGCCATAGCTCAGTGGTCAGAGCAATCGACCGGCAATCGAGAGGACACGGGTTCAAGTCCCGTCGGCGTCATGTATCTTTTCTCGGAAGATTTTTCAATGTGGATGATTGTTTCAGGCTGATAATTATTGCTTATAATAATTTTTAAAAATCTAGAATTTCTTCAAAATGCGAAAACAACACTTTCTGCCTTCTAGCGGCCAAATATTAAGTTAAAATTACGCCACTTTTGCAGGGATATAGTACTTTTTATGGGCATTCCGAAAACATGCATAACTCAAAATTGACGATTTTTGATATATGACGTTGTTGAAAGGAGTGAGCGAAATGTCAAATATGATTGACATACGACGCCATTTGTAAAAATTATAACATCTTCCGATAGGGTGATTAATTTTGCGCCACCATGTATAATATAATATAATGTATTAAATACAAAGTTGATAAAAATAATGATAAAGAAGATTAAAATTAACGAAACAGTCAACAAAATATTTTATTTATTTATTTACATAATATCAGAACAAATCCCTTTGTACACAGTTGAATTTATATTAAAATAAATAATTATTTCTAACTAATTAAACGGCTCCATGCCAACTCAGAATCAACTCAACTAAACACCTCTTTGAAAAATCATTCAAAGCTACGGGGGCATACATTAATTACTTGAGCAGTTTTTCTTCCAATCTAGACCTCCCCCACGTGGGTGAGATAAATTTGGGCCACTTCGCATATTATTTTCAAGTAACGGGAGATTTTGCTGGACTCCCCCCCCCCCCCCTTATGAGATCACGTAATTAATGTTTTTTTTTTTTTTACAGTGAATACCGCACAAGAATCTCAACTGCTCCCGTCTGGAGCCAGTGAGACTATGGCATCCCCAACTGGGGTATGTTGTGAGGCTGAAGGTAGTGGGGAGGGGAAGGAGGTGGGGAAGAGAAAGGTTGGGAAGTACCTGGCTATTCAGATCTGGTCACTAAACACGGCTAAAGCCATTTTCAAGCAACGTTTCAATTCTGAATGGTGGTCTTACACCAGGGCGATACTGATAGTATCTTCCACTCTGGAACATGCCGCAAATATACTATATATTATTTTAAATGAATTAATTGTGAAATAACACAAATTAATCAAATAAAATTTATTTGCGCATGCCGGGTTCGAACCCGCGACCTCCGGAATGTGAGTCAAGAGTCTTAGCCACTGGACTACGGAGGTCGCCCCCTATGAAAAATAAAACTGATAAATAGTGCATAACCCGACGTTACCTATTTAACCAGTGTTTTGTGCATATTTTTTTATCACTAAATGACTTTTCAAAGAAGGTGATGAGTTGAGTTCATTCTGAGTTGTCCGGTCACCATTTAAAGACCTCATTTGAGTTTCTATAATAGTATTTTGTGGTGTAATACACACACATTTAATTAATTTCATCACAATTTGGTATTTTCCTCGGTTACCTCGAGCGTCTGAAAAATAAAATCAATCATTATTCATCTACATTATATTTTCTTCAAACTTCGCAAGAACACTTTGTGACATCATTATTGATTTAATAAAAACAAATAAGTTTGTAAACACCGCTGTATTATTAATATTATCGATATATTTCAAAAACAAAGTTTTCTTCGTCAGGATAAGATATTGATATAAAAATAACAAAAGACCAACACTTTTTTTTTTTTTTTCGATTATTTCTGGCTTTCACCCTTCAAGGGTGTTCTAGGCCATCATTTATAATTACAGAGAAGTGAAAAGTGAATTTATATATTAATTTTATTTAAATGTGCAAATTTCAGAATTTTATGGAAGATTGGAGTGGAGTTCAGACTTAGAAGAGATGAGATGTTGAATGGAGGAGAGGCAATTTTGGATAAATCTTGATAGAAGAGAGGATATTTATTTAGAGAGGGACAATCAAAAAATATGTGATCTAAAGTTCCCACATCTAGACCACAGAATGTACAATCTGGGGAGTCAAGCACATGAATTTTAAAAAGGTGAGAAGGAACGGAACAATGTCTGATTCTCATTCGAATAAGTAAGGAAATTTCTTTTTTTGAAAAATGGGGGAATTTTTGAAACCACGGTTTTGATGGGATAGTCCTTTGTATTGAGGCGTAGCGGGCACCCTTGGATTGACTAGCAATGTTCCAATACTCTGTCCAAACATTGCGGGATCTATCTTTGATGATGGAAAAAATATCAGATAGGGGAATATGGTTTACGAGGGTAATGGTAGGGTTAGACGCTCCTTGTTTTGCCAAGGAATCAGCAATATCGTTACCCACTATGCCAACATGTCCAGGAATCCAAATCAGAGTGACAGTTTTTCCAGAACTTTGAATGGAGGATATCAGCACTCGAATAAGACATACAAAGTGATCATCAGGATGAAGAAAAGGACTGGATGTAAGTTTTTGGAGGGAACTGAGAGAGTCAGAGAGAACAAGAGAATGTTCAAAATTATTTTTTATTATATATTTGAGAGATTCAATTATTGCAATGCACTCGGCAGAAAATATTGAAAATTGGTTTGAAATTGAATAAAATATTCTTTCATTAGAATTATTGTGGTAAACGTTAATACCTATACCACAGTTAGGAGAGTCTGGAGATTTGGAGCCATCAGTAAATAAAAGAGAAGTGTTGGGCCATTTAGAAGAAATAATGTCATTGAACATATTATTGACAGTACGGGCTGGAAGATTGGAATGACTTTTAAGGATGCCGATCCCTTCTAAAATTGTTGGGGATAGGGTGACGTGACTATATTTTAATTTGAATAATGGAAGAAGATCATTTTGGATAATTTGAAGCTCTGAGAGAGAACGAAAATTTTTACAGAAGGCAGGAAGAGGTTTAATTCGAGCTCTGATTGTAGATGAATGTGTTGAGTCTTTGAACAACGACACTCTGGGAATAACCTGATGGCATTTAGAATTTAAACATTTAAGAACAAATTTGTCAGCAAATAGTTGACGTCTTAAATAAAGTGGAGGGTCAGAACATTCTACTTGAAGAGAATTGATGGGCGACGATTGCATGGCTCCAGTTATTATTCGCAATGACTTTGATTGAATTTTGTCTAATTTGCTGAGTGCATTTTTGGATGCAGTACTAAAAAGTGGGCAGGCATAGTCGAGATGGCTTCGAATAAGTGCGTTGTAAAGCAACTTAATGCAGATAGGGTGTGAACCCCACCAAACGCCAGTCAATGATCTGATGATATTTAAATTTTTTTCACATTTAGTAACAATATTATGAATATGGGAAGACCATTTAAGTTTCCTATCAAATGTTACTCCCAAAAATTTAACTTCGGAGACATTGGGGATTGGAGAGTTTTTAAATAAAATTTGAACAGGAGGGTTATGATGACGGTTTGAGAAGGTGACACACTGACTCTTTTGAACTGAAAGTTCAAGACCATTTAAAGTGAGCCATGTGCAAAGGGCATCCATGGCTTCATTAAGATATTTGACGGCGGGTGGGATGATTTTGGATGATAAGAAGAAAGCTATGTCATCCGCGAACTCAATAACTTTTACTTGAGGGGGAATGGTGACATGCATATCATGTGTGTATATATTATACAGTAAGGGGGATAATACATCGCCTTGAGGTAAGCCCTTCCAAATTGACCTACTCTGAGGAGTAACATCTGGTAGCTCAATGAAAATTTTCCTATCGAGAAAAAGATTAATAATAGATTGGACAAACATGAGGGGTAAGCCAAGGCCTAAAAGTTTTTTTTTAAGAATTGGGATGGAAACATTGTCAAAGGCGCCTTCTATGTCTATAAAGACTGCAAGACATACTTCTTTGTTAGAAATGGATAAATTAATATCAGTGCTGATGATGGCAAGGTTATCTTGCGTGGATTTTTTTTTTCTAAATCCAAATTGAGATGGAGAGAGAAGATGATTACTCTCGACAAAAAATTCTAACCGGTTTTTAATTAATTTTTCATAAATTTTACTAAGGGTGGATGAAAGAGCAATTGGCCTATAGTTGGATCCAGAATTGGGTGATTTGTTTAATTTTAGGATTGAAATGATTATTTGAGAACTCCAGTCATCAGGAATTATGCCAGTCTGGAATATTTTATTTAAGATGCTTAAGAAGTGATTTAGAACATTATCATTACTATTTTTTATAATGCTATAAGGAATACCATCTCTGCCTGGAGATGAGTCCTTGACTGTTGATAAACAATTTTTTAATTCAATTAAAGTGAATGGAGAGTCTAGCCAATGATCAGACATAGGAGTGTTATGAATGGGAGTTATTTCCTCTAAGTTAGGAACAGAAGGGGGGGCAATTTTGTCCAAGAACTCATCTATCCATTTAGAATGAGATGCTCGAGGAGATGTTGAACTGAAGGAGGATCGAAATCTTCGAATCATAGACCAAACTTCCGAAATTGGAGTGCTCGGAGATACAGAACTGCAGAAGTTGTACCACCCGGATCTTTTTTTTGACCTCAATACCCTTTTGGCATTGGCTTCGGCATTTTTGTATATGAGATAGTTCTCCATAGTCATATTGTGACGATAGGAAAGAGATTTAGCTTTCCGAATTCTCACTACCTTGGAACATTCCTCATCCCACCAGGGAGTCGGAGGGAGTTTTTTGAGAGATTTGGTTTTAGGGGGAGGATTTGATTTATTAATTGCAGTTATGAGCATTGATTTGAAGTTATCGTAGTTATCTTTGACAGATAATGTATCGATAGAAGGTAAATTTTGTATAAACTTATCCATATGCGAGTTAAATTCGTCCCATTTGGTGTGTTTTGTTTTAATCTTTGTCGAAATATGGGACTTGTCTGAATGGAAAGAAGTTTGATAAGAGATGGTGATCGGGAAATGATCACTGGAGCAAGGGTCGGGGGACACCACCCACGAGGAGAGAGGTGCCAGATTAGTAGAGCATATGGAGAGATCTACTGCACTGGGGTTTGTGTTGGGGCGAGAGATTCTAGTGGGAGATCCATCATTCAAAAGAAAAAGGTTGGATTCATCTAGGAAATCCACCACACTTCGACCGTCTCGATCAGAGAAAGCAGAACCCCAGACGGGGGAATGGGCATTAAAATCGCCCAATAAAAAGAAAGGAGGGCTTAGTTGACGGATAATTTGCAACCACGTTTGTTTATTGAAGTGCGAAGTTGGGGGAAGATATACTGAAACAAAGGAAGTGTCTTTTATTTTAGCTGCAACCATTTGAAAGTCAGCATTGGGGGGTTTGATATTATTTATTGGGAAAAAAGGAAGGGATTTTTTAATAAAAAGGGCAGCACCACCGCCCGTACCTTCCGGGCGATCATCGCGGAGACAGGAGTACCCTCCCACATTAAAGTGGGTGGATGGAGTAAACCATGTCTCCGAGATAGCAGCCACAGAAACAAGGTTTGAATTTAATAGGTTAAGAAGGTTCGATTTGTTAGAAATAGCACTGCGGCTATTCCACTGAAGAATTGTGACATCTTGAAGAGCCATTTTGAATAAATGATTTTAATGTGGAAATAATAGAAGCAGCGTTGGACGGTAGATTAGTTTGAGAAGAAATTAGGTCAATTAGAAGCATAATAAGAGTTTGAATAAATGAAGAATTATCTTGGGAGAGTTGTTCAGAAAGCTTTTGATGGTTTGTTGAGGATGAATTATAACTGTTTGCACACCCATTTGTGGCATTTGAAAGAGGTGAACCATTGGGATTCAAGAGAAGTGAGTTGTGTTGTTGCTGATCGTATCCAGGAGCCGGTTTAGAGATAGGGTTTTTGTATGAGAATTTAGTGGAATGAGAAGATGTTGAGGTGGAGGCGGGTGGGTTGGATGAGGAGTTACTGGATAAAACCTCGGCAAATGATTTTTTGACAGGCGGGAATAGTTTAGAAGCCTGTAGAAAAGACAAGTTCTGAGAGGCCATAGAAATTTTTATATTTTTTTGGCGAAATTGTTCCGGACAAGAAGAGTTAATGGCGGAATGAGCACCTGAGCAGTTAAAACATTTAGGTGAAGAGAGAGAAGAACATTGGTCAGCCGTGTGGTTATCTCCACATTTGAAACATCTGGGAGGGGATCTGCATGCTACTTTGGTATGACCAAAACGACAGCAATTGTAACATTGAGTGGTAGGATAAGTATACATTTCAACTGGTAAGGAGTTGAAAAATAAATAAATATGGGAGGGAAGAGATTGTCCTTCGAATGTGATGACGACAGATTGTGAGGGCTTCCAGGAAACGATGCCCTCAGAGGTGTCCTTATAATTTAGCCTCCTGGCTTTTATGGGATTGCCGATATGTTGGGGAGTTGAAAGTGAAGATAGGATTTCTGGAATGGACAGATCGGTCGAGATACCTCTGACGAGGCCCATTCGAGTGACATTGTAAGTTGGGATGTACGCCTTGAATTTAGAATTTGATGAAATAAATATGTTTTTGATAAAGTTGTTGGCAGCTGAACCTGAGAGGAATTCAACAGAGATTCGGAAGCGACCCTCGGATTTTACACCTCCCGGCTTAATAGAAAGGTTCTTGCTATTTGATAGGAATTTACCAAATTCAAGAGGGTGGATGGTTTTACCTTGCTCAGTTTTTTGAGCGTACACAATGAACGGGCCACAGGAATGAGGAGAATAAAAGTTTATAGGAGGAGGTTGAGGAAGAGCAGGTGAAGACTGAGAAGAAGAAGGAGAGTCATGTTTTATTGAGGAAGAGGGACTAAACTTCCTTTTTTTTGTGGTAGTCAGAATGACAGATTCACTGTCCGAAATTACTACATTTTCACCATCTGGGGGGTCAGGGGGAGGATCTGGGGGCTTTTTAGGGTGTCCAGGAGGGTCCTCCTCCATTGTTTACAAAAATATAAATGAAAAAAAAATGTATGGAAAGTGACAGAAATAAAAAAGGTTATAAATATCTGGAAATCAGCAACGAAAAGTGACTCCTGGAAGATCAGAGGGGAGAAGAATCCTCAAGGAACAACACACTACACTTTTATTGACCAGAAAACATAAAAATTTTAGTTAAAATAATAAAAAAAGATTATTTTTTTCTAGAGCAAAACAAAGTAACTGTGACAGCTAGATGTTCAAAATTCGAATCAAGACCAACACTTGTAAACAAATAAAAACATTGACAAAATATTAAAGGGAGAGGTGATTAATTATTATATAAAATGAAATATTAAAATTATTTTCGTATGTGTATAAATTGCATTTACATAATTAAAAAACCTTTAAAATAAACAACAAAATCGGGAAGTTAAATAGCAAAATAAATTATTATTAATTAAATGTATTTATTTATTTATTATTTATTTATGTAAGTAATAATATGAAAATAAATAAAAGTGTTGGTGGGAGGGGGTTGAAGGGGGGAGTGGAGTGGAGAGGGGGAAAGTGGAGGAGGTGGAGTGGGGTGGGAGAGGGGGGAGGGGTGGAGGAAGGTGGGTGGAGTTGGAAATGGGGAAGGGTACGGGGTGGGGGAGGGGTGGGGGAGGGGTGGGGGAGGTGGAGTGTGGAGAGGTATGGGGTGGGGGGAGGGGTGGGGAGGTGGAGTGGGGAGGGGTATAGGGTGGGGAGGGGTATGGGTGGAGAGGGGTACGGTATGGAGTGGGGAGGGGTATGCCATGTCTTTCTCGGGCGTCCCCGACTTCTTCTACCATTCACATTTGCGTCATATGTTCTCCTTACATTCCTTTCCTCGTTCATTTGCTCTACATACTCAAATCATCGGAGCGTTCCTTTCTTAATTTTACTCATTACGCTTACACTCTTTGCGGATCTCCATGTTTCTCACAAGATCGTACATTGTTTTGCCACATTTTTCATTTATACAGCATTAAAAATCGATTTATAAATAATCGATTTTTTATAAAATTAAAATCGCTTAAATCGCGTTGGAGAAAAATCTTTTTTTTTTCATTATCGATTATTTTATCGCATTGCTTCAGGATGGGTCACGGGAGGTGGGAACTGTTAGCTCGATTCTTGGAAATTCACTAAATTCGGTTGCGTTGGAACTTTTCATGGGTGCGTTAGTTCAATTTCCGTGGCGTAAATCAATGGGCGTTTTTTTATTACCTTGACGATTACGATTACGGTGCCGTTACGGCATAAAAGGGCAATAAATATATGTTCCTTATTACAATAATGGTGCAGCTCTTTCAAAAGATGAGATACACAATGCACGTAGGTCTGATTCCTCCAAATGAAAAAAAGTAATCATTTTCTTGCGCAAATCGCATCGTGACGTCTCCGTAGACCCCTACAATACTATTGGCCGTGACGATAATTTTGAAAGTATGGAATATACAATCTCAACACCGACCGGCTTGACCTAGTGATGTTATAAATTGAATTGTAAACATTATACGTACGATTTAAAGAAACAAATAAATAAATAGTTCAGGGATAATATTGTTAGTATAGTGTGAGCGAATTTCAATAATTCAAAAACGTAAAATGTCAATGCGCTGATAGTTTTTCTTTTTTAAATATATAATGCTGCAGCTCTTTCTTCTACACTAAATAACAAAAGTCGAAAATGAGACAAACTCTTTTCTATTCTTGTTGATAAAGGCCCATATTGTCCTTGATCAACAAGAACAGAAAAAGCAGTAAGTGATGTTAGGACTTCCATACAATGGAATCCAAGTTTCAACGGAATCGGTGAGGTCGTAATTTTTGATCGGTAGGAACGCAACAATGTTACGGCATGTTCTGTATTTAAAAAAGAATTTATTATTATAGCGCCTACCTCTTGTCTTAGGTCTTTCTTGGTCTGTGGTAGTTTCTTTCTTTGTTTCGGATCAAAGAATATTTTCAGTACTTTATCGAAGGGGTACTCCACCGATATGGCCAGAAACATTGAGCAGAAGAAAGTCAATCCCATCAACCCAAATCCATTCAGCAACTGAAAAGAAAAACGATAAAATAGATGTAATAATTACAATATTGCGACATTAACACAAATTAATGATTTTGCATTACTTTTCAATCAAATCTTTCATTTGTTAATCACTTAATGGAAACTATAATCTAACTAGAAATTTCAATAATATTAAGTGTATTAAACCATTATATTTTGCTTTTGTTAGAAGTCAACTTGAATACAATTCTCTTATCTGGAACCCAAATCATAATATTCATGTACAATGTACATGCTATTGAAAGAAAACAAAAAAAATCTTACGTTTTTCAGAAATTGTGTTGAACTACGACACACTTTTAAATAATATGAATTTGCTTAATTTGTCAGACAGAAGGATTTTCACAGACTGATTTTATTTTTATATAAAATTTTAAATGATGTAGTTGATAGTTCAGAATTGCTTGCATTGATTTCGGATTCCACTGCGTAATACCAAACAAATCGAGAGTTATTCCAGTGCAGAAATTCTGGGACTAACTACCATATGTATTCTTCTTTGCCCAGAAAACTAATGGAGGGAAATAATTATACCAATTTTAACACACTTGACACTCAGTGGACATCTTCAGATTGTCACTAAACAAATACAAAATGTTGTTACAGAAGCAATTCAGTTATTTACAATAAATACTCTATAATTTTTGTGTTAAAATAAATTAACAGCCGCCCCGGGAACCATTAATTGGATAACTAAAACCCCTACCATAGGTCACTCTAAGTGGTTCGTTACGTTTGGTGACTTAACAGGAGTACCCGGGCTCACGGGGTGGGGTTTGTCTTGGTCTTGACGGCACATGCATTTACTCACCTACTGAGATAGTTGAGGGAGACCTTTGAATTCTCCAGCCAGACTCTATCGATACATCGCCTTGCACCGCAGTGGGAGGGATGGATTCTAGACTCCTTCCCACCCCTCATACTTTTTACTTCCCAGAACTTTCTCTCTTTCCTTTCCCTACATTGAACCTCCACAAAGCATCCCCAAAAACGAAAATTATTATCCGCGAAGTGACTAGCGCAAAGATATTTAAATATAAGAGATGTGATATCTTCAGCTTTTAGTGGGTGGGACTCTGCTTCCTGGTGTCCTCGATATTGTTAACCAAACAAAATGATACCATATAGCACACCTTAAAAAAATTAACTAAATTCTGTATTCAAACTAGGGCCATTAGACCGAAGTCCGCCGACAGCCAGGTGGCTACCATAGCATATCTCTTATATTTAAATATCTTTGGACTAGCGCAATATATTAGGCAATGACTTGCTTACAACACTGTTGATCCCTATTTGCATGGCGTGGTCGCTGTTACTCATCAGGAGGTATATGATGACCGGGTTCAGCAGGGAGGCTGTGTAGGCCAGATGACCGAAGGGCAGCAAGCCCTTGGCCGATAGCAGGGTGTTGGCAGCTCCTGCAATCCAAAACAAGCATACTGTACAGGGCCCACAGATACTTTAATAGTACACAACTGTTACCCCTCTAGTCTGGAGCCCCAAAATACCTGAAAACAACCCTTGACTTTGCAATCTTTAGCTCAAAGGCGTCTGGTTGGAGTGCTATCCTGAATGGAAGATGCTCCGAAGAACTAGCGTCATTGATCCCCTCGACACAGGTGCGTAGTCGGGAAATACGCCAAACGGGCGCCCAACATAATGTACACTGTTGGCATTTGGGGTCGGGTCGCTTCAACGACTCGTTCTTTAGTTCAACAGCTGGGCTGTGGAACGATTTGTCGGCCTCTGTGTTTCCTCCTTCCTACAACATGGGTCTCTTCAAGACCCACTTCTTCCTCTCCTCAAAAAGACCCTCCACAAAACATCCGCAAAACATCAGATGACATATTTCCTGAGGGAAATTATTTTCCTTCGAGACTCCTGTGTGGAGTTAATGTAAAAAAGACAAATAACTGAATTCAATCTGTGGTTTTTGGTAATGGACACAAATATTAGAAAGCGCGTGCGTGGCGTAATACTAGAAAATCGTTGCCTATAGCAGAGTAAAAATCTATCAAAGACATTTTTGCGTTAAGTACTGTTTATTTTTTTTAATATTTTTAATGGGGTTCAAAGTTCGAAGAAACCAGAGCCCGTGGAATATGACATTCCCAGTCTGTCTGGAGCATGTTATGAATTTGAAGGAAGTTGTTGGTAAAACATTATGGTAATGAGGAAGGTCATTAAAAAAACCAGCTTCTCAAAACGGCTAAAGCCATTTCAAGCAATTCTCAGTGTTTTCATACGTATTGTGCAAAAAGAATATAATTTTACAGGCATTAAGTAAGAGATTTTTTTTGGAAAGAATTGTTTGTAACTTGGAGGAGTTTTTCGAAGGAAATGTTCCTGAGAATTTATAATAATACTAGCTGGTACCCAACATGCGTTGCAATGCCATTCAAAGAAATATATTGTTTCTCCCTGTATGTTCTTTCCCGTGCATTCTTTTGCGTTCCCTTCCAACTTCCCCGCCTTCCCCCACCCTCATCTCTTCCCTCTCCGTGAACTCCACCTTTCCCCTGCCTTTCCTCCCTGCCGTTAAAATATATGAAATACACACATTTTCATTTATACAAATTTAATAACGGCAGAGCTTACTATTATATACAGTCTATGTTACGCGCTGATAATGTAGCTTTGAAGGTGAAAGAATTTTTTAAAACGGTTTAGTGGTTTAGGCGTGAAAGCTTAATTTTACTTGAAAAACTTTAAGCAAGTTGTAAAAAACAATTATTTTGAAAGTTTACTTCTTTATTTTTTTGATACTTTTATATTAACAAATAAATTATAATTGGATGATTTGCACAGCGTCCAAAATTTTAACAAACGATTATTTTTATTTTTTTATTCGCGAGCGCGTCGCGAGAGCGGGTCACTAGAACCGTGTACTAACAACCCACTCACTCAATAATACACTACATCGCTCACCTCGCCAGATCGGCACCCGGGTTGCGAAAGCTGGTCGTGAGACCAGGTCACAAGATCCGGGTTGTGACGAAAAAATAACCCACTTGCTTATTTGTGGTTTGCGAGTGGGTTTCAATGATCGGGTCATTCACGGTTGACCCAGGATTATTATAACATAGTTTCCTTGATTAGAAAGCGGTGGGCAATAACCCACAAGCACTTGTTAATAATATATACTGTACCTCCGTGTCCCGTAAGACAAGCCAATATGATCCACCCTGTAGCCACAGCGAAAAGATTTCTTGAAAGCATGGCGAACAGCACACTGAAGTAAGTGGGGAAGTCCTTGTCTGAGAGACCCATGAATAAGTACCCTAAAATTATTGAACTTGCTATCCATAGCAACCACACCGTCATCTGAAATTATTATAAAAAGCATTATAAATATGTAAATGTTTGGGTTTCACAATGTACCCGCAAAGCGGAAGGAAGGAAAAGTGAGGATGCCGACTTACCCGCAGATTTTCTCCCTTCGCTTCTCCTTTTCAGATCCGCTGGTTCTTTTTTATATTCACTTATGAATTTCACTTTTATAGAAATGTTCGATACAATAGCTCCGTATTCAACATAAGAGTTGACAGGAAGGTGGGTATTTTGCAACTCAACAATGTGATGCTTGATTGTGTCTGGTTGGCATGGTGGGTAGGAAAAAATAGGATTTGTTGGGTAGGAATTATAAGGATTGGTAGGTAGAAATTAAAAGTTGAAAAAATAAAGGGAAAGGAGCAATGCTAGGCACCAACAGTATATGTAAATTAAAATTATTGTAATTAAAGATATAAGGGTGCTCTACTAATAAATCAATTCATAATATATTATCATTTCATTCCATTTAATTTCATTTTATTTAACCCCTCAAGCCTTGGCTTCATAAAGGTGTACATGTTAATTATATTGTGGTTAATTTTTAGATTGAATATAAATCATGGTGTTTTTTTTTATTTCTAACACCGGTTATATTTCTATGATAGTAAGAGAGACAACGATTTCAATGAGACCCATATGAGAAATGAAAGTTAAGTAAAAAATTGATAATCTGCTAAAATATCCTCAACAATAATATTAATAAAACTATTTAAAATTATTATGAAAGGTAGAAATAGTTGGCACATATGGCGTTTGAAGTTTGCCAAGATCAAATTGTTGTAAATTGCATTCATATTGTTTAAGTATTTGTTACCAAGAATATGTAAACGTTGTATTGGGAAATGCAAACTATATTTGGAATGATATGCACGAGGGGAGGTTTTTTAGTTCGCGGAAGAGAATAATAATTTTAATAAAAAGGTGAGGTGGTTTATTTTTTGTTAGTTTTTAAGAGGTAATAGCACCGGTGAGAAATCTCGACGGTAGGTATTTTAAAAAATTCTCGCTATCGCACCGCGCTCAAAAAAGAACTAGCTATCGATGTGTTGGTGAGACCACGTGAGTGTTTGGCTTGTACACCCTCTCGCCCCCTCTGCGTCTCATGCCTACCGTCTTTCGCCTCATACCGCCATATCCAATATTCTGTTTAGATAAAGCATGTTTCGACTTATTTCGTCGCTAATGAAGTTTTTGAATCGGCCTTGCGGTGTGACAGAAAAAGGGCCCATTATTTTTAAACGCACGAGGTCTGCTATTGTCGGTTATTTATAAATATCGTCGATAGGTATTGTAACAATGTCTTCTGTTCACGCTTATTACCGACAAATTACGAATTATTTTACTAGAACTCTATGTAGGTTAGTAGTTTTAAAGTTTTCACTGTATTTGCGTTTATAAATATGCAGTCAAACCAACTACATCGAATTATTATATACATACATATGATTATTCTCTATGATACATTAGTTATTATTGAAAATTAGTATTAACCTCTCAGGCCTCGGGCCTGTTTTTCGAAAAGTCAAAATATTTCCGCTTTCCAATAAATTCCAAATAACTTTAATATTTGTGAACGCATCCGAAAACTAAAAACTGTTTTTGAAAGGTGATGAAATACGCTTTCAAATTTTATAATTCGAAATAAACATATAATTTTGTTTTTATTTTATTAATAACTAGCAGACCCGGCCACACGTTGCTGTGGCTAACGAAACACAACGCCATTTACCCAACCTTTATAAAATCCACACCATCCGCTCGCCAGCTGCCCGCTGCGCGCTGCCCTTTGCCTAAATTGAATATTTGAATTTCTTGGCTTTTCTCTACTATAATAAGCATTTATTATACACATAAACCTTCCTCTTAAATCACTCTATCTATTGGTGAAAACCGCATGAAAATCTGTTGCGTAGTTTAAAAGATTTATGCGCACATACATTTTGAGCGACTTCATTTTATACTATGTAATGATGATACCACAAAACTTAAATTTCTACTCATATAATTTGGCACTTACCTATCTTATTAAAAAAAAAACTCAAAAATGCATATGCAACAAAAATGTATTTTTGACCGATTATCTCTATCTCTACATATTATAAAGTCCCCCGCGCCGTCTGTCTGTCTATTCGCGATAAACTCGAAAACTACTGAACGGATTTTCCTGCGGTTTTCACCAATATACAGAGTATTTTGTGAGGAAGGTTTAAGTATGCAATTTGTCAATGATTTGTGTAAATTGGTTGAAACATAACGATAATTGTTAGAAGTGTCGGAAATAAGTCAAGCCGCCTGGTAGCTTTCATCGAAAACGCTGCACAATCCTTTTGGGATATAACAAAACAATTAATGGTGGGATATTCCTCTTTTATAGATCTACAAAAAAGTCCGCGAAGGCATATATCTATCTTTTACGGATAGCTTACTATACACATTATATCTAAAATGCAATTGATAAGAATAATAAGATAAGAAGAAAGAATGCGTATAGTAAAAGATAGATATATGCCATCGCGGACTTTTTTGTAGATCTATAAAAGAGGAATATCCCACCAAGCGTTGTTTTGTTATATCCCAAAAGGATTAGGCAGCGTTTTCGATGAAAGCTACCAGGCGGCTGGAATTTTTCCGACACTTCTAACAATTATCGTTATGTTTCAACCAATTTACACAAATCCTTGACAAATTACATACGTAAACCTTCCTCACGAAACACTCTATCTATTGGTGAAAACCGCATGAAAATCCGTTCAGTAGTTTTCGAGTTTATTGCGAACAGACAGACAGACAGACAGACAGACAGAAAGACGGCGCGGGGGACTTTACTTTATAATATGTAGAGATAAAAAAGGTTTAAAAATAGCCCACCTTAAGTTTTTTCTAATTAAAATTACGATAACGAAAAAGATAAAAGCACTTACATATTTTATTAGACAATTAAATCTAAATGGATTTATTGTGTTGTGTGTATCATACGTGTGAGTTGACATGTTTGTAAATAATAATGTTTAAAATGTTAGATATATCGCTTGCTGAGGTTTGATTTGTACTCCTGTATTTTTGAGTTTCTTTAAGCAGTAAATACAAAAAAGGATGTGTTAGTTCGTTCAAAATTCAATCAAAAATGTTGGTCTTTTACCTATAGATAGATTTACCTATACATTTTTTTAAAATATTTATTACAGTCAGTTTGAAATAAAGGAAACAAATATATAATTTTTTTAAACTTCAAAACTTTTTATTTTTATTTTTAACTTTATAAAACCTTAAATTGTAATATTTAATTACATGAAGACAATATTAGCGAAACTTCAACCCAAGGCTTCAGGCCCAACTTCATAGTACAAAAAAAAAGTGCAAAAATCACTTACTTCGCAATTTTTGCAATAAAATAAAAGCACTTAGAAAAAAAACCAACAACGCTAAATGCTTTGTACCAGTTCACATAAGGAAAAAGGTTGAAGCAAACGTTTTACGTATGAGAAAAGCTATAGTTTGAGCAGTAAATTACAGAAAAGAGCAAGAAAACACGGCACAAAGTGATAAAGTAAAAAATCTGAAAATGGACAAAAAAATGCCGCAAACCATGTTTTTGGTGATCATACAAAATGTTCGTCATACTATTGCAAGTCGGAGAAGTATACTAATGATCCAAATTTAGTAAGCGATCTTCAAGATTGTGGAACAGGACTGATATTCAACAATTATTGTCGTCTCTAATAGCAAATGCAGAAAGTCTTATTATTAACGTGACAAATAACACTGTGGAGCAATTCAACAACGTTATAGCCAAATTTATAGGCGGAAAAAGAGCAAATTTTACAAAAATGGGATAACTTCAGCAGTTGAGCTTCTTGAGCAGTAACTTCGTGGAATAGTGAAATGACAACCCATTCACGAATACAAAAAAAATCCAAGGCCACAGTCCTGGCAACTACACGAAGCATTTTATTGAAAGAAAACGACGTTCGAAGGAGACAATACAGAGGTGTCGAAAAATAAAACTAAGGTATTACGAAAACACGACAGAAAAGAGAAAAAAAGTTACAGGGCCTGATGAAAATTATGGTCAATTGGAATTAGATCCAGATATGCCAGCTGAATTATTTGAAACGATAAAGAGGAATTTTTCAAAGAATTATCTCCATCGAATAAGGATGAACTCGAAAGGAATACGGTGGGCCAAAGCAATAATAATTTGTGGACAATTGAAAGGCGTAAGCGGCTTACAGCTTCTAACTTTGGACAAAAATATGTAAGCTACGGCCAAAAACTTCAGTTGCGAGAGTATTAAACTCGCTACTGTACTCGCCATTTAAAGGAAATATGGCCACAAATTATGGGAAAGAAAATGAAAACCAAGCAATTGAGCAATTTACAAAAGAAACAAAATTAGAGGTATTCGCCTGTGGACTATTTATCGATGAAAACAAAAACTTTTTAGCGGCAAGTCCGGATGGCCTTTTTGGCAAGGATTCTATAATTGAAGTGAAATGCCCATATAGTATAGTAAATATGTCACCAGAAGAAGGATTTGAACAAAAAAAATTGATAACTGTAAAATTGAAGACAATGCTTCAACATTAAAACGGAATCACAATTACTTCTACCAAGTACAAGGCCAGTTACACATTACTCGTCGTAAATACTGTTATTTTGTCGTGTGGAGTCCTAAAGGTTTGCCGTATGAAAAAATTGAAAGGGACGATTCAATCTGGCAAAAAATTGAACCACTGTTAGAAAAACTTCTACCACCAATGCCTTTTACCAGAAACAATTGACGGTCGCATATCAAGAAATTTACCGGCGAGAGAAAGATCTAAATCATAAATTGTTTAAAATTCATTGTATAGTGGTAAAAAATTTTGTACAATAAAGTGTTTACAAACAAAAAATTTCAATTAATCACTGAAGGCAATGTAAGCGACTCTCAACTAAAAATTTGAAACAGATTTTTTTTAAAAACATAAACCTCACATTGGAGGCACCGAGGAAAAATAATCGCTCAGGGACTTTGTTGGAGAAGTTGTTGGACATCATTGGAGAAGCTGTGTGGAGGGTATTTTTAGGATAAGGAAGGAAAGGAAGTTTTGGGTAGGGAAAAGGTAGGTAAAAGTATGAAATGATGGTGGAGAGTCCAGCTGTAGAGATCAAAAGATCTTCCTCTTCCAGTTTCTCCCAATCCGGCCCGCCACGCAGTAAGTGGACAAAATTATCCGCCACCAAAACCCATGCAGACCTCATCCGTGAACCCGGGAACCCAGGCTCTGTCACCAAACATAGAGGACCACTTGCGGTGACCAAGTGGTGGGGGTTTTGGTTATCCAATAAATGGTTCCCGGGGCGATGGTACCTAAAACGCCTCCCAAATTGAAAATTTATTATAGTACTTGACATAAAAAAAATTAATTTTGCACAATTTTAGTATGAAAGCTCGGTCAGTATTGGTATACCGCGATGAGTCACTAAACAGAAAAAAAACGAATAAAAAATATCGATTACTCGGGCAAGGACAACACTAGTCTACCGATAAAATTCTTTACATCACTACTTCGCATTATATGTATGTATTTGTCAAAACCCACGTTCCCCGGCCCCCCTCAGGAGAAATGAGCGAAAGGGACACCTGCACGTCGGGCCGAAAATACCTAAATAAAATCTTCGAAATCGATGTTTTGTATTCCCCATTTTTCTTCTCCAAAACTGGACGGATTTAAAAATTTTTTTTTCTAACTGTATTAAAAGAAAATATTCTATGTCGGTACGTTTTGCTTTTTTTCAAAATGCATTGTTTAGTTTGTATACTGAACGTTTTTTGACGGCGTTTAAATTAGGCAATTTTATTCATTTTTGGAAGGTCGTAACTTCTATGAGAAGTAAATTATCAAAAAAAACAAAACGTACCGACACGCTAGTGGTCAATATCTATATTATGTAAAAAAAAATTTTGCTCTAGGGTCAAAATCCAGAGAGATAAACGGGGAATACGTTTGTATAGAAAAGCGCAGCTAGTATTTCCTCTTAAGTTAGAATATTTAAAACAATCATCAATTTATGTACTCTAAAGGGTTGTTACGTTTAAAATTTACCAAGCGCAGAAATTTTCTTTAATTTTTTTCAATATTATCAAATATGGAAGTGTTTTAACCATTACTGTGTCAATAAATCCACCGCGGATTTCTGACCTTTGTACGCATAGTGTGCCGCGAATCCACCGTGGATTCGCTGATAATTACCGCAATTACCTTGGTTTTAAAGTATTTTGTAACATAGCTTATTTATATCCTACTAATATAATATTATAAAGGCGAAAGTTGTATGGATGTATGTATGTTACTCTTTCACGCAAATCTACAGAATGGATTTTAAAAATTCTTTCACCAATAGGAAGCTACATTATTTGCGAGTACTATATATTGGTAAGCTCTGGCGTTATGAATAGTCTCTGGCGTTATGAAATTATTTATCATACGTTTTCTGTCCCTAACAAAATCGATTTATTGCAAACGTCACAAAAACAAACCATTTGTCGCCTTGGAAACGAAGTTTTTTTTTAATTAGGCAATTCACCCTTAAAAGAGTGCTTTGTTGGCATCGTACTTAATTACTATCTCTAAAAACGAATCACCGATGTTTATGTATGCGCATAAACTCGAACGACTGCACCAAATTGGATAAATTTTTTTTTGTTCGTTATTTTGTATAAAACTACCGTTGAGTTCTGGAATTGTGAAATTTGTATAAAAAATTATAATAGGTGGCACGCGAGCAGTTTGAAAACTGAATGTATCGGGAATGAGTGTGTGTAATGCGAGTGGTGAGAGGGGGGAGTGGGGAGGAGGGGGAAGGTGTTGGGAGGGTGTTGGTGGAGGGGGAAAGGGGAGGGAAAGCGTAAGGAGAGGGAGAGGGGGGAGGGAAGGAAGGGGAAAGGGGAAGGATGGAGGAGGGTGTGGGGAAGGGTAGGCGGTGGGGGAAGGGGGTTGATGGGGGGAGTGGTGTGGGAGAGGGAATGTGGTGGGGTAGGGGGTGAGGGGAGGTGTGGGTGAAGGGATAGAGGGAGGAGGTTGATGGGGGGAGTGAAGTGGAGAGAGGGAAGGTGGAGGAGGCGGAGTGGGATGCGAAAGGTAGGAAGGAAGGAAGGGGAAGGAGGAGTGGTGGAGGAAGGTGGGGGAGGTGGAGTGGGGAGGGGTATGGGGTGGGGGAGGGGTCCGCGGAGAAGGAGAGGGAGGGAGAGGGATTTGATGGATGAGTGGAGTGGGGAGAGGGAAGGTGGAGGGGGGAGGAGTGGGGGGTGGGAGAAGGGGGAGTGAAGTTAATGGGGGGAGTGGAGTGGGAGGAGGGGTGGGTGGAGGGGGAGGTGGGAGGGGGTTTATAGGGAGAGTGGAGTGGGGAGAGGAAAGGTGGAGGAGGTGGAGTAAGAAACCCTTCATACCATGCGAGCGAAGCCGCGGGAAAAGCTAGTATATATATAAATCGAAATATGTTTGCTTGTGTGTATATGAGATGTCTATGCGTTGCTAAACCAATCATCCAATTGCGATGAAACTTTTAAAATTTGATGTGCCCAAGATGGTTTTTATATATAATAATGAGCTCTGGTATTATTAAATTTGTATAAAAAATTGCAATAGGTGGTACGCGAGCTGTATGAAAACTTGATGTATGGAATGCGGGAAAGGGGAGTGGGGAGAGGAAAGGCGGAGAAGGTGGAGTAAGAAGGCATGGAGAAAAGGGGACACGGGACAGGAAGGGGAGGCGGAGGGAGAACGGGACAAATGGGAAAGGACACGCAGGGAGAAACAATTAAATTATCAAAAAACTGGAGACAGAAAAATCAGAAAAAGTTATTGGCTCCACTGGGACTCGAACCCAGGACCTATGTGGCATAGCAACGCATAATTTCACACGAAGGCCGCCCGCAGACGACCTTTACTTACCTTTTTTATTTCAAGTTTCCCGTTGTGGGAACTGTACAGATACCCGTAGCCCGCCCCCACGATGTAAGGGCCAATCCTCATCCACGGAGGGTAGAACACCAACGGAGCTTTCAAGTAAAACGTGACGAGACTGAAAGAGAAAACAATATAAGTAGATTTTGGTTATTTGGTACGCATCGTGACCCTAACATGCTGTCCCAAATAAGTGAAGTTAGAAACCAGTTTAATCACAGGAGACCATATCATTTGTCCCAGCTCACATAGGTCTCATAGACATTGTTGTGTCTGCTTTACTCATAGTGAGAAACATGATCTAAGTTATTTTTTACACAAAGCTATTGAAATGCTTTATCTATTAATTATGACCATAGATGTCGCAAATCCGAATTTCGTAGACTATTTTAGAACGATGTTCAAAATATGTATTTTTTTTATTTTTTTCGCGCCGAATTGTTGATCAGTTGTTTGCGGATAAAATTAAGTCCCTTTTCCATAAATATTCACCTTTCACTGTCAAGTATATCATAGACAACATAAAGAATATGAAAATTTTCTATGTTGACTCGAATAAGTATCCCTCACGGCAGTTTCACGTAAAAAAACACGCAAGATTCGCGCGATTATAAACCATAGATGTTGGCCATAGACATATGAATATTACTAGACCTGCCCTAAGCGATAAAAGCGTATTATTTCTCCCTCTCCATTCCATTGGATCCGGCTGGGATTGAGTATGGCTTCGCTTGAATCTAAAAAATGTGACGTCATCATTCTTCTGCGAGCCAGCGTCGAGCACTCATCGGTGAATTTTACGAAATAACACGGCAAAAATAGTGGCTTGTGTTTTGAAAACGTGTAAAAATAGAAGTAAAAAAGAGAATAATCCCAATTGTTGTATTACATTCCATAGGCAAGCATTATTTAAGGCTTATTCAGATCACATAATATAATATGGTCGTTTTTGTAAAACACACTATCACTCGAGATACATGGCGTGTGCTCGTCGCTGTTTAGTGGGATAAGTAAATTATGAAACATTTGTAAATTAAAAGTGTCTTAACTAAATACGTCAACAAAATATTGGATTATGAAAATAGGCGAACTTTACTTTGCCGTATTTGGAATTCGCAAATTAGTTCATTACGCGGCGAGCAATTCGCACTCCCATGTAAAATGTCTATTCATTCAAAAGCAGAGTTTACTTTTCAGAACTAAATGGTGATATTATAATGCGAGATGACCATGTTGCGGCGGGGAGCAAGTGTTCCCTCTCAAGATCGAGGGATCAAATGCTGCGTGGACGGTATGCGTATGCGGTTCTTATCTATTTTATTATGTGTATTTGATCTCACTTACCGAACTGCATTCTGCTTTCCAATGGTGTTCACTGGGAAAGGTATATGTTAGTTGGGAGAGATTTCTTTGGGAAGGAATAGTGGGGAAATGAACGAGTATAAACATTTGAATGCGTAATCAATGAGCGATATCATGCGGCGCGGCGATGTTACTTGTGAAAAACTGCGAATTATAGCGATTTGTGGGACCTTATGTCCCGTACGGTGGTTTTATTAGAACTGTAAAGCGGTGCGATTTTTAGGACTTGTGTCCTTTGCGGCGAGGTGAATTCAACTGAACGATTGAGGCGGAGGGCACACAATAGGTATTTCCGAAAGAACCACATGTAATAATAAAGGCGCGAACAGACCATGTACTCTCAGATTGAGTTATTGACGAATCACATATCACCAAATTCATCTTCCCGCTCTGCGCCCCGCTGTAGTTGGTTTCTCCCCCTCACCGTTATGTTCTGGTCTAGTAATATTCATAATGTCTATGGTGATATAACTAAAATATTGTCAACAGCATATTGTGATGACTTATACTTACTATGGTTTGTAGTCTCCGACATAGGTGACTATACCTCGAGCTGCTGAGGATCCGACGAAAGTCCCGATCAAAAGCGTCACAGATGTTTTGTAATATCTGCCATAACAAAACAGGTGGAATTATTACATTTTCGATAGAACAGGTGACCGGACAACACAACAAAATGGCGTTTCATCACTCCTTTAAAAAAAGTGATTTAAAAAAAACTAGATTAAATAGGTTAGTTGGGTTATGGGCTATTTTTTTCATCACTTTTAATGACTTTTCAAAAGGGTGTTGAACTGCCACTTTATTGCGTTGTCATGGAATGACATGTAAATAGTCCAGTTGATTAGTCAGATATCTCATAAAAATCGAAATTTATGTTGATTATGCAGTTATATGTAAAAGTTTCAAGTTGAGCATAAAAAAGAAGACTAATATCTCAATAATCATCAAGAATGAGCTTTATTGAAAACTCTTGAACATTATATCAAGTATACTGCAAACTACGAAATATATCTTTAAAAACAAAAACAAATTGGAAAAAAATTAAATCAGAATCAACAAAGCTAACTGCATGCTAAGCTTTGTTATCAGAAACAGCCGTGTATTTCTAAAACCTGAAACCTACCTTCTGCCTTACTATACGCTGGTCCGTTCTCAATTTAAATACTGCACCTCCATATGGAGTCCACTTTACGGTATCTATAAAGAAAATATTGAAAGTTGCCAAAAGAAATTTCTGCGTTGCCTAAATTACAGAATGAGCGCACCTAAACGGGGATACACAATTATGCTCTCGAAATATAACGTCTCCACTCTATCTAACCGGTGAACATACCTTGACCTAATGACCCTGTATAAAATCTGCAACAACGTTATCGACTGTCCTGACTTACTCAAACTAATTAATTTTAAAATACCACCCAGAACAACTAATAATAAATAATAATAATAATAATAAAACGTTTATTTGTTATAGAGAATACATCAATACAAAGAAGCTTTGACTGTCCAACTAGGAAGGTCTCCCGTTCTAGGACAGTCAAATGACAAACATTTTGATAGGCGTAAATTTAATTTAGAAATTACCAATTTGGGACACAAATCAACAAATCATCGCCAAAAAACTTTATCTTATTTACTAAAGTTCAGGCAAAAATATTTAATTATTTATAATGTATGCATAATTTAATTATTTACTAATTTAGTTATTATTAATTATTTATAATTATGCACAAGTGTCCTTTACGTACATGTTTTTTTTTTCAATATAGAAAAAAGAAAGAAATGTAAAATTATAAATTTACTTGTAAATAAACCAAAAGAAAAATAATACATATTACCAAAATAAAAATAATCATTCTACCAAAAGAAAAATAATACATAAGAAAAATAATACCTATTAATTATAAATAAACCAAAAGAAAAATAATACATATTAATACAAAGTTATTGAAAGCAGTGAAGAAGAAGCAAACATAAAATACTTTTATATGGTGACCTTGTTAAAAAAAAACGTACTGCTAAATTGTTTAATTAGTACAGCTTTATACTTCAGTAGAGGCATACAAAAAATATCAGAATCGTTAGCATAAAAGGTTTTCAAAAATGTTTAAAGTGTTTTCCAATCGTACTTTAAAGAACTTAATCAGCCATTACAATAAACTAAATCCGAAAGAAGCCTCGTAAGCAAAACATCTTACACAAATGCAGACTCTCAATTAATTTTACAAAAGATTCTCAATTAATTTGTTCCAGCAAGAAAAGTGGCAGAACCATCAGATAAGCTACCATGTGACAGAGTTGAATGAGTAAATTTTTTGGTTTTTTGTTAAAATTAGTTTTGTTATTTTTGAATACAAGAAGAATAATATACAGGTAGACAGTAAGAAAAAAACAAAAGACATTAATTTGGAAAAAAATAGAGGCGCTGTAATATATAATTATCAGATAATATTTTTTAGTAGTATTTCAGACTCCGTCCTGCCCAAATCTAGTAACCATTTTGTAATTTTTTGGCTGAAGGATGACACTTTACACAATTTTAGTTGAGAAGGGATTTTGTTATACAATTTCGGTCCCAGGTATGAGAATATCATTTGATAAGCCGCTGTGTTGCTTGTTGGAATAGAAAGGTCATTTCTGCCCTTACTTCTGGTTTGATGTTTGTGTTCGACTTTTTTCATTTTATATTTATTTTTATGAGCATAAATTATTATCTTTTTAATGTAACACTGTCGAACATCTAGTACATTAAATTCCCTGAAGAGAGCGTCGCTCGAATATCTGAAAGGTTTCTTCATTATAACACGTAAAATAGATTTCTGTGCCTTCAATAACGAGTTTAATATTGTTTTCCCTGCACCCCCCCCACCCAATACATCCGTATGTTATGATCGAGTTGCATAGCCCGTAATATATATTTTTTAAGTAGTGTGTTTTTAAAATTTCCCGCAATGAAATAAATATATGAATAAGTGTACGCACTCTTTTTGCTACATTTTCTATTTGGTATTTCCATTTTAGGTTATTGTCAACTATAACGCCTAGATATTTGATAAATTTAACACACTCAAGAGTTTCACATTTACACGGAGAGTTACTATTTCAGAGGCTACAATTAATTTTATGTATTATGAGGTGGTGAAGTGTTTTGGGTTGTCCTGCAATAGTAGCGCTGAATGTTAGGTATTTGGTTTTTGATATGTTTAATGTAAGCAAATTACTGTCCAGCCACTGTTTAACTATGTTAATACCGATGTTCGCAAGGTGGTGCGTTTCTTTCCAATCCTCTCCTTCAAATAACATGACGGTGTCATCTGCGAACGTAATGATTTTCCCACCTATATGTTGATTACATAGTTCGTTGATATATATAATAAAGAGAAGGGGCCCTAGCGTACTTCCTTGTGGCACTCCAAAGTTATTTTCTATTGAAGTACTAGTAGCCTCATTAATTTTTGTTTGCTGGAATCTCTTAGAAATATAACTTTGTATCCATTGAAAACTTTTTCCTGTTATCCCTATATTTTGCAGTCTCTGTAAAAGTATTTTATGTGATATTGTATCGAAAGCCTTGGCCAGGTCCAGGAACAGGGCAATGGTTTTCTTGCCACGGTTCATATTTCCTGCAATAGTTTCCGTGAGACATGCGATGGCATCATCTGTTCCTTTACCAGATCGAAAACCGTATTGGTTTGGGCTTTTAGGCTTAACGACTTATTCCATATTAACCGGACACGTACAAATGCTGGTATCAGGGATCCAATCAGAAGAATGTGCGCATTGTTTCATAAAAACCACAACCTTAGGGATTTCGATATATTTGTTGATACTTATAGCACTTTTGGTAGAAAATTGAAGGCTGTTTTCCTATAAAAAAAAAAGAAACTCATATATCATTAACTATACTTTTTATGTGCTTCTTTTTAAATAATTTTCAATTCGTTATTAATTATGACTTATTTAAACGTGTATGAGAAATGTATTTGAAAATCTTTATTTATCTAGTCAATCAGTGAGAAATAGTTGGGGTGCAGGCGAATTCTCAAGTTATTGTACATAATATTGTTTTATTAATTATTGTCTGTATATGTGTTTTCTCCTTAAATAAAAAAATAAATAAAAAAAAATTAGAAATAATAATGTATTTTACACCCCCCAAACGAATACCAAACAAATGCAAACTCAAAGCACTAGTGGTGAGCGTCCATCTGTCCGCGCCGGCCGCACGCACGCACGGCACGCAACGAATTTTTCTATATCTTTATACTAGCTGGTTCCCGGCATGCGTTGCTATGCCATTTAATAAAAAAATTGTTTCTCCCTGCGTGTCCTTTCCCCTTCCGCCTCCCCTTCCTCTCCCGCGTCCCGTTCCCCTCTCGCGTTCCCACTCCGTCTCCTCAACCTTCCCTCTCCCCACTCCACTCCCCCTTTCACCCATCCCGCGAACCCCCCTCCCGAGTTCCCCCTCTCCCCTCCCCCCTCCCCGCTCACGTATACCTAAACATTCTGTCCCGATACATTCAGTTTTAAATTAGCTCGCGTGCCCCCTATTGGAATTTTTTTTATACAAATTTCGTAATGCCAGAGCTCACCAATAGTTTTATACAAACCTTGTCCTGATAATAACGAACACAACAATAAAAGAATTATTCAATTTGGTGCAGTCGTTCGGAAGTTATGCGCGTACATACATTTCGGGGATTCATTTTTATTTATATAGAAGATAGAAGAAGAAGATAGAAGATAGATAGATAGATAGATAGATAGATAGATAGATAGATAGATGAATTAGTACAGCACTGCGTCCACTATCGGCAAATACCGACGGTCGGTACGAGCAACGGATTGATGGACGATCACCTTAAAGGATTATCTCAGATATGGAATCATCAATATAATAATTATATTAAACCTATTGAAGCCATCCAAAGAAAATTTGTCCATCATTTAAATTTCAAGTTTAATATTGGTTATCATGACGTAAACAGCTCGCTGGACCTTTATGGACTTAAATCATTAATAATTAGAAGAGACTCCGCAGATATAATATGTATATTATAAATTCTTTAAATCACTAATTAAAGAACTGCTTGATCAACCAAACACTAATTATAAGTTTTAATTTCAAAGAAAGAATTTCTACGTATATTTTTTGATTACAATGTACTAATTAGTAAAAATTGATCAAGTCTTAATTATAATTTTATGTACTTTATTTCAAAATTAATCACTTAACTCCATCATTAATTAACAAAAAATAAATTATAAATTAATGTAGTCTTATTGATTGCACATATCCTCTTAAAATATTTCATCAACTTTTGAACTGAAATGTAAGCGATTATTGTCGTAAAATAACATTATGTACCTACTCCTGCAATATTATCAGTTAATCCCATTGTCAGAATCAACTATATGTACTTACCATCTCAACACCTACCTATTAAGAGAAATGCAATAATATTATTTTTATTTTTACTACATCTATTGTATATTATTACTTTTAAAATATCTATACTACATGTATATCTAATTTAGCAACTGCTACGTTAGTATATTTCTTTATTTAATATTTTATTTTTATTCATAAGTTTTATTTGTTTCTTAATTTTAAAAAAATATATATATAAGTATATCTTATTTTTTTATCTTTTTTCTGTAATGACACGACTCCCCAATTTAAACACGAGAAATTATTTCTCTTTTAAATTGGGTAGCATCATTAACAAGAAATTATTTTATTTGTAATTATTTATAAGAACCATGTATTTTCCTTATGTAAATCTGTTATATGTATGTATTTTTCAAATAAAAAAAAAAATAAAAAAAACATCGCCCTTGAGGTGATTTTTCACAAAAACGGCGCTCTACAAATTATCCAATTATTATTATTATTATATCTTCATAAAATTATCAATGGTTTTATTGATGGTTTGCCCCTTTTGGCTGAGATTAATTTTAGAGTCCCATCCGTTAGAACCAGAGAAAAATCACTTTTACATCTTCAAAAATGTTCTACTAATCTCAGACAAAATGCTTTTATATTCAGAGCATGCATTGCATTTGATAAGAATTTTAATAATATAGACATATTCTCATGTAATTTAAGTAGATACCTTAAAAAAGTATGTCATAGCTCACATAAAATAATTTTTGACCGTTTTGCAAGTTACCATGTTATTGCTGTGAATCCTTTCCATTTACATACTTGTCATTCGACTTACTATCATGTTCACTCTGAGTTGTAGGTAGGTACATATTATTATTATTGCTGTTGTGTAGTGTGTAGTGAGAATAAATTTCTGACTCTGACTTTTTGAAACTTAGTAAGCAGATAATTATTTTAAATTATTGTTTATATTGTGTTTTTAAATCTTTTTTTTACAATTTTCAAGGATATATTTTTGTTAACTTCTTACGGGTACAGGACCCTTTTTTTTACTTTTAAATTACAATTTTCATTATGTGAAAATCTGTTATTGGATATTATGTGTATTATTAATGTTATTATTATAATATTGGTGGGATTGGGCGGGAAATTGGGTAATCTGAAAGTATGTTGCCTGTTGTATGCTGATGATGCGGTGCTGATTTCTAACACCATGGAAGATCTACAGTCTCTCGTATCTAGGATGAATGAAGTATGTATGAAGAATGAGTTAATGATGAATGTAAGTAAGTCTAAAGTCATGGTGTTTGAAAGAGAGAGTACGAAAACAGTATGCAACATAGTTGTGAATGATGAATACTTGGAGCAGGTGGATGAGTTTGTGTATCTGGGTAGTGTGTTTACGAGAGATGGGAAGGCTGATAGAGATATTGAAAGAAGGGTGAATGCCGGTAACTCCATTAATGGTGGACTGAATGCCGTTGGCGCTAATAAAAAACTGTCAAAAGAAGCGAAGCTAGCAGTCCACAATGGAGTCCTGGTACCTACCCTGATGTATTGCAGTGAGGCATGGAACTGGCAGAGGAAGGATGAAAGTAAGCTGAATGTATGATCGTGTGAGAAATGTGGATATCCGCAAAGAATGTAAGGCTGATGTAAGCATAATGAGTAAGATTAAGAAAGGGACCCTCAGATGGTTTGGGCATTTAGAGCGAATGAACGAAGAAAGTAGTGTAAGAAGAATATACGACGCGAATGTGAATGGTAGAAGAAGTCGGGGACGCCCGAGGAAGACATGGCACGATCAAGTGAATCAAATACTTGAGTCGGGCCATGTCAAAAGTCAGAATAATAGAAGAGAATGTATGAGACGATGTATGAATGTGAGTGAGGCAAAGAGTGTGTGCCAAGATCGAGTTGTTTGGCGGTCCGTCCTCTCTGCCTACCCCTGCGGGGAAACGGCGTGATGGTTAGTTAGTTAGTTAGTTAATCTTCTTCTTTGTGTGCCGTCAGGTCCCCCCGACGTTGGCGATCACTCTTGAAAATGTCTCTCTGTCTTGCGCTACCCAGAATAGCTCCTCCACACTTCTAATGCCGGTCCATTCTCGTATGTTTCGCAGCCAAGACATTTGTCTCCTACCAGGCCCTCGGCGACCCTCTATCTTGCCTTTCAATATTAAATGGAGTAACTGATACTTCTCCCCTCGAAGTATATGACCCAGATATGAAATTTTTCTGATTTTTATTAATGTAAGCAGTTCTCTATCTGCTCTAGCCCACCTGAGAATTTCTGTATTGGTGATCATGTCGGTCCACGGGACCTTGAGCATTCTCCGGTGAAGCCTTATTTCAAAAGCCTCTAACCTGTTCATGGAATTTACTTTCAAGGTCCATGTTTCACATCCATACAGCAAGACCGACCACACATAACATTTTAGTATTATCTGCCTTAGTTTTAAGCTGATATTGTCATTGCAGAAGAGGGATTTCATTTTAATGAACGCAGTTCTTGCTGCTTCAATTCTGCACCTAACCTCTACATCTGGGTCAAGAGTCTCCGTGAGAATACTGCCGAGGTATCTAAATCTTTTCACCTTTTCAACGTTGCAACCATTTAACTGTATCACTGATTCAGAGTGATCTACTCGTCTTTTTTTCCCTAATAAATAAAATAAAATAAAATAAAGTATCAGAAAACTAAAAACGGTTTTTGAAAGATGATGAAATACGCTTACAAATTTTAATATTAGAAATTACCATGTAATTTTTTTAAATAGAATAATATTTAATGTAAACTTATAAAAGTTTTAAAAATGGCTCTCCTTCCTTTTTTCTAACTAAAATTACTGCCGTAAAAGCGTACATTTAAATTGTTCTGTAGTTAATTATTAGATTGAATGTTTAGCGTGTTGTTTTTTCGGTGACCAGACAACTCAGAATAAAATCAACTCAGAAGCACCTCAGAAAGGTCATTAGGAGTGATGATAAAAAAAATATAAAAAAATTGGTCAAATAGGTTAAGTTAGGTTAGGGTTACCGGCAATTTTAAAATTATTTTTTCATAACTTTTAATGACCTTTCTGAGGTGTTTCTGAGTTGGTTTCATTATGAGTTGGCATGGAACCGTTTTTTCATTCAATACCATTTATATCATATTTTTCACTATGATAGTAAGTGAGAAACAACGATTTCTATGAGACCGGTATGAGTTATTTTGAAAAACAAAGAAATTGCCGTATGCAAGTATTTTGACGTCTCGCGCTCTCCATAGAGACGACCTCCTAGCACAAAATGCCCGGCCGACTGATTCACGAAATGAAACCCTATTCACACAGTTCATTCGCGTCATGACGTCATTCCGGTTGCGAATGAAGACCGATATCAAACATTGTCGGAAAGGTTCATTCGGCTCTGTCACTCATCACTTTCGTTTCATCGCATGTTCAGACGGGTCATTTCGAGGAAAAGAGGCGGAATGACGTCACAAAACGAGTGAATAGTGAACGATCTGATATCGGCATAAGAGTCGTTCTAATCGATTATTCGGGGTAATACTTCCTAATATAATACATGACAATAAAATTAATTAACTTACATCTTAGATAGATGGAATAGAAAAGCGGTCCACGCGTAGAACTGCATGTCGTTCGACAGGTAATAGCTCCACGACATGCACATTTCAGAAGACGTTCCGGGGAATATATTATTGATGTACAGCATGTTAGTCCACCAGTACTTTGGACACTGCAGATCATTCCTCTCGTTGGTCCACTTGGCGACTGAGGTTCGGTTACTGGCAGCAGTTATGAAGGTCAAACCCAAGATGTAAATGTAAACTGGGGTTAATCTGTAAATTTAAATACTTAGTGTAAACTGTTAAGATAAAACCCGGTCGCCGGGAAATTTAAACAATAGGTATTTCACCTAAAACCAAACAAACTATTGCTGTTACTCCCACGAATATTGAGCGAATGAGACAACCTGATATATGAATACGTTGAGCGGCAAATTGTTAGGGGAATTGCACGCTGGGTTCAATATTGTTAGGTTAGAGTAAATTAAAGTGTGTACCGCCAATTCGCAAGGTTGGGCGACACATTGATAAGGTTTTTTGGCGGTGTGTGTCAAATTAATTATAACATTTTGTATACAAATGGTCAGGTATAGTACTTCTCTTATTTTTGTTATATTTTTGTTATATATTAATGACCTCTGTAAACTGCCATTTTCTGGTTCTTCAATTGTATTTGCAGATGACACTGTTTTAGTGTTTGCTGGTGATACTTGGGATGATACGTATGCTAAGTGCGAGGCAGGATTAAGGGCAGTCAAAAATTGGCTTGATCAAAACTTGTTAACCTTAAACATGAGCAAAACTAAATATATTACTTTTAGTATTTCTTCTGTAAATCAACCATCTTTGGACCGCTCTTTAAAAATACATTGTTGTGTACAGGAGTGTAATTGTCAATCTTTGGAAAGAGTAGACAATATCAAATATCTTGGCTTAATTATTGATAAAAATTTAAAATGGAACAATCATATTACTATATTAACAAAAAAAATAAGAAAGCTAGCCTATATCTTCAAGACTCTAAGAAATATATTGGACAAAATTACACTAAGAACTGTATACTATGCTCTTGTTCAATCAATGCTTTCATATAACGTTATTTGTTGGGGTTCTTGCCATAAGACTACTCTAGAGCCTTTAAATATTGCACAAAAATTAATTTTAAAAATAATGTTCAAGAAAAGTTTTATGTATTCATCACAGATACTATATAGCGAAAGCAAAATTATGACAATAAGGCAGTTGTACATAATACAGGCTCTCTGTAAATTTTTCAACAACATTATCACTGCGAAAAGATCTCAACAAGTGCGCATCACTAGATTGGGCTCTTCTTTAATGTATCAGCCGGTACATACCAAAACATCCTTTGGACAAAGAAGTTTTTCATATAAAGCTCCGTTGCTTTATAATATGCTCAATGAAAAAATAAAAACTATTGGTACATTACATTTATTCAAGAAAATGGTCAAAATATGTATAATAACTGAGAGTGATGGTTTTGGATTACCCATGTTGTCGCTTGTATCATAAATCATTCTGGAATCCAGCTATATTTCATACAATCCAAATTTAATAACTTAACTTATATAATATTATGTACTTTTTAATTTGCTTATTGTTATAGTATCTAATTTGCTTATTGTTATGTTATCTTTAATTTGCTTATTGTTATATTTTTTTTATATGTTTATAATTATATTTTTATTTAGTTCATATGTATGTTTTTTGTTTAAATTACAATGTAAAACTGCATATCTCGATACAGGAATGCCCTAGTGAGATATGCAGCTTATGTTTCTCATGTACTTCTTATTTTTTTTCAATAAATAAATAAAAAAAAAACAGCTTTGTAAAACAATTTATGGTTCAACGCGCCATTCTGCAGGTGATTCCTGTGGAATGCCGTAGGTCAAGGGAAGTAATATTTGTCTAGCCCAGTTATGAAAGACCGAGTTATCTGTAAGGCCCTCCGTTCGTGGAGATACTTACAATCTACGTAATCGTGACGAAACCACTAGTCGTACTCCGCTGATATACTACTTTTTAATGCTAGTCTTCGTACACGGCGGTATCCGAAATGTATTGAACTTGATCATTTTTCACGTGCAGCCGTAGAGTTAACGCGCTGTCAAGTGATGTCGTATAACTTTTTTTCCAACATCAATTCATGCCTTCTCCACTAAATCCTTTCTTACGTATTATGGTAGAGTATAGTTATATAAACATGCATTTTTTCCACTTCCAGAACAAATTTAACATTATTATTTACATTACAAATTTAGCACTGTCGGTATCGTTATACTGATTGGAAACTAGGGTCATGGGGACTAATTGGTCTCTCTTCCGATTCAAAGACATTAATAAAACGATACTTGCTTATATTAATATGAATAGAAGGTATATTTAAAGTGAGTTGACATGTACAGGGTTCAATCTATGTAAATAAACGTACTCACCCCTCGGACCGACAGGTTTTAGGAAAGTCTAAATACTCGCGTAGGAAGACTTTCCGCCGCACATCCGTGGTGCAACGGCGTGGAACCGATGTACGCCAGCTCGGAGACCTTCTTCTCTCAAGCAGAACTCTTTTGTAATATCGCCTTGCACCGCAGTGGGAGGGATGGAATCATACGTCCGTCATTCCTGAACCCACTGACCCCCAGTTCCTACCGCATATTTCTCCTCCGCACTCATATTTCCTTCCCAGAACTTCCTCCGCTTACTGTGGTAGGTACCTAGTAGTTGTAGATTTTCAAATATTGTCATGTAATTCGTAACCCGAAAATATTTGTCTTTGTGGAGCTTGTTGGATGTTGTGTGTTGTGATCGTCCTATTTTATATTTAACGTCATTTAGCACTTTTAATTTCTCATTATTTATCTAATCTCGATGTGTAGAGCCTCTTACTTTAAACTTTCCTGTCTATGCCACCTTTTATTCAAACAATACCTTAATTTCTATGTCTATGCTCTCTTTAGTCTGTGGCCGCGTCAAACTTTCTCTTTTTGTTTATAAAAACGGCTTGTTGTCATTTCGCAAGTCATTCTCCTTGCTTTCTCTGTTTACTCGATTCTTTTGATCTCAATTCGTCTTTCGCTTCTGCTAGACTTTAATTACTCTAAATTATTGTCGCCAGTCAAGTGTTCAGACCAGAATCTCTCACTGTAAATTTATTCACAAGAATAAACGAAGTTTACAACAATATCCAGCACAAAACACAAGTGTTTTTACTTTAAAAAGGGATAACCTCTCAACCATCACCTCTCTCTATCACTGTAGGTACGTTCCCTTGGTGTGGAACAGAAAGAAGCCAACAAAAGCAGCTCAACTTACACCCTGACTTCAGACTATCTGGGGACCACACCTGGGATCTACGCAGAGCTAAAGTATTTTTGACATAAAACTTCTTTACGCACGCTCGACTTGGGGGGTAAGCTAATGAATGCGTTACGAAAAGTGGTGGTTGTTGCGAAAAATGTAATGCGAATGGTAATCGACGCGAACGGTCGGGCCTTTACGCACGCTTGACTTGGGGAATGATAAGGATAAGGATAAGGACAAGGATAAGGATGGTCGCTCCAAGGTCGTAGGTCACCCAAAGGTCGTAGGTCACCCCATGGTCATATTTCACCCCAATATCATATGTCACCCCTAAGTCATAGGTCACCCCGATCGCTACGTTTAGTAACTTAGCAGGGATACCTGGGTTCATTGGGCGAGGTTTGTCTTGTAGTTTTACTTCAGTCGTGTGGTCTAAAGCACACTCGTTTTTTTTACATACCTTCTAAATCTTTTAAATAATGTCTTCAGATAGAGTTCAGTCAGCCTTGCCGCCGTGTGGTTTGCTTCATCTATCAGATCCTTCGATTTCCGCAGACTGTTTGCCATCAAAAAACCTCTGAAAGTATTTAGCAAGTATAAATTAAATAATACATACACAGTAAATCACTATTTATTATTAATTTTTTAAACTTTATGAGTAAAATCTCAAATTATAATATTTAATTAAATGAAGACAATATTAGCGAAACTCAATCGAAATCTGGAGACAGAAAAATCAGAAAAGGTATTGGCTCCGCTGGGACTCGAACCCAGAACCCTTTTCTTACATGGAAACAGCTCTACCGATTAAGCTACGGAACCCATATTAATTCGGTCACTTTTAACTGTATCATACTTCGACTAAGAACTACCAACATTATCCTCATTTACTTAACGCACATATTATTGGCTGCTATCTTTATATATGATTACAAGATTCAACTCGAACTAAATGCAATCTAGATAGTGTCTGGATAAATTTTTATCCATTTTATTTGTAATACGCGACATCTATTGACTTTTTCTGCAAGTCTAGGATGAATATTTATTATTAATTTTTTAAACTTTATGAGTAAAATCTCAAATTATAATATTTAATTCTTAGTCGAAGTATGATACAGTTAAAAGTGACCGAATTAATATGGGTTCCGTAGCTTAATCGGTAGAGCTGTTTCCATGTAAGAAAAGGGTTCTGGGTTCGAGTCCCAGCGGAGCCAATATCTTTTCTGATTTTTCTGTCTCCAGATTTCGATTGAGTTTCGCTAATATTGTCTTCATTTAATTAAACAGTAAATCACGTTAACATAAAGTAGTTCCAAGCAAAGGTCGTATTGACGATCGTCCTAAAAAGCATTCGTAAAAATCATCCCTCTCACCATTGTTGCATGAAAACGAGAAAGACGAACTCAACCAGCAAGCAATTTGCATACGGCATTTTTCCCTCAAAATCGTTTGTGCGACGTACAAAAATGTGTTAGTCTTATAGTCTAGTCAGTGGGGAGTTTTACCTTGCAAAAGGTCATGTAGTAGCGATTTTGATATATGTTGTTTATAATAATTGTGCAATGGTTGATCTTACAACCAAATTGTTAAAGACAAACTTAAAGAAGATAACATTTCTAAAAAAATTTCTTTCATAATTTTTTTAACGTAATGAGTTACAGTGGCGGAAATGTGAATATTTTTCTAAAAAATGGTGAACTTCCCAATTTTTCTTATTTTTCGGGCTATTCATTACATACCTAATTATAATAATTATGTAAACTCATTTCCACACCACCATGAGGTAGAGAAAATGGTGCATTTTTTATTGTGGTATCCCCAGTAGGTCTTCTTCCTCTTTAGTGGCGCTACAATCCATTTCGAAACTTGGCCTCCTTCAACGTAAGCCTCCACCGCCCTCTGTCCACGGCCGTCGTTTTCCAATCTGTGACATGGAGTAGTCCTCTTGCATCCTTCTTGACATCATCCTCCTATCTCAGCCTAGATCTGCCCGCTTTTCGTTTACCTCCCGGGTGTCCTGTTATAACCTTCTTCGGTACTCGTGTGCTTGGCATTCGATGCACATGTCCGGCCCATCTTAGTCTTTGGAGCCTTAAATGGATAGAGAGTCTGGGAGCTTAGTAAATATCATAGAGCTTTATTGTGGCGGATTCTACATGCCTCTCCCTCTGGCACCGCTCCTAAGATTCTTCGAAGTACTTTTCTTTCGAAGGTGTCCAGCTGTTCCGCAGACTTTGCTGTCATTGTTCCCGCCTCACATCCATAGGCCAAGACCGTTCTAATAACTGTTTTATATAGGGTTTTAATACTGGCAACAACGCAAAGTAAGTGTTGCGCTTCATTACTGGGTCTTCATTGTCCTGCGTTATGATGGAGCCCAGGTATGTAAACTCTTCGATCACTGCGAAATTATAAGTGTCTGCGGTGTGGGGTTCTGGCTTGCATCATGATTTTTTTTTCATTAATTTGCAAACCCACCTCTCTTGCCGCAGTCTCCAAACACCTCTCTAACAGCCTGTAGAGATCTTCCAACAATGTTAAGGTCAGTAGGTCTATTCCACAGATATTCCAGCAATGGTAGATATTTCGAAATGGCGCTTGAGCCGGATAGAGTTCGACTAGTATTCGTAATTATGTTACATATTCGCTATTGCGTAATAATATTTTTTGTTGATATTGATATCTAAATAATATTCTTCGTCATCAATGTCATGATCTACTCATTGCCTGTGGTACTGAGATTCTGGGTTTCCATCGATAAAATCTCTTCATATTCAATTGCACGAAATAAATTTTGATAAAGTCTCGGGTGCTGGTTCCTTCGTCATTCTTACTGGAACAAGTCATTGGTGCCACATTTTCAGCCCCAGTTTTCTAGATTTTTTTGGATTCCATACCATTTTTGGACGTTTATGTCCTAAATGCCTGGTACCATGCAGCGCCATTCGTTGGTGGCCTTTGCCACCTTTTGGCAAAATTGAATTTGCGTTTTGTTGTCGACTTTGCGAAACGTTGGTAGCGGACTTCTTCCAAGGTTTCCTCACCCATGTCACCCCCGTACAAACTACATTTGTACCGCTACATTTGGTGATTTAGCAGGGGTGCCCGGGTTCATGGGATGAGGTTTGTCTAGGTCTTGGAGGTTGATGACCAGGAAACACTGAACTCCAGATTCCTACCCACCTCTTAAACCCTTTTCTTTCCCAGTACTCTCCTCTCCTTCATTTCCCTAAGAAAACCATCCACATAGCATCCCCAAAGATGAGGTAGGCCCACAGGGAAATTATTTTCCTCAGGGCCTCCTGTTGTGTGGAACTCAACAGGATAAAAATAATATATACTATATTTGCGGCACGTTCCAGAGTGGAAGATAATTTCAGTATCGTCCTGGTGTAAGACAACCATTCAGAATTGAAACGTTGCTTGAAATGGCTTTAGTCGTATTTGGTGACCAGATCTGAATAGCCAGGTACTTTCCCACTTTCCTCTTACCAATCTCCTTCCCCTCCCCACTACCTTCAGCCTCACAACATATTCCAATTGGGGATGCCATAGTCCTACTGGCTCCAGACGGGAGCAGTTGGGACTCTTGTGCGGCATTCATGTAAAAAAAAAACTCGTGTAAAAAAAAATCTAAGTATTGAAAAAAAAACTAATTGATTTAATAATTACTTTATTTGCAGTTTTTTACAAATAATTTAGTGAATCCTTCCTAGAAACATTGATTTTTTTTCATTGCGTTGGCTGCGTTGCGTATACACTTCATATCGTAAACAAGAATCGTTGACCAAGGGCGGATCCATATTTTTTTCTGGGGGGGCACAAGGGGCGGACGGGCAAAAAAATCAACAGTTACTGTAAAGATTTTTTTCTGGGGGGGGGGCACAAGAGGCGGACGGGCAAAAAAATTAACAATTACTGTTAGAAATAAACTTGAAGTACAAACTTTAAGTTTATTTCTACAAGTTCAAGTATGCTTAGGAAGGTTTATGATAGTGTAAAAACAATAGAAAAATTAAATACCACATCACATAAAGATCTAAAAATTGCAATTGTACTCATGCAAATTGACTTTAATCAACTTTGTAAATGGTCTCATGATGCAGAACTATTAATAAATGCTAAAAAAACCAAAGTAATGCATATAAGATCACCTAATGCCAAATTTCAATTTAATCCTAATATTATTTCTCATAATTTTAATTGCATCCATAAAAATATTCCAACTAATTGTAAATGTGAAAGCTTAGAATTAGTTATAGAATACGTGTATCTTGGTGTTACAGTAGATTGTTTTTTTAAATGGGACAAACATATAAAAAAAAACCTGTGAAAGACTCAGATCAATTGTTGGCAGAATGTACACATTAATTTTTTTCCTATCAATTGAAATACTTAAAATAATTTATGTCACTGGCAGAATCTGTTATAAGATATGGATTAACAATATGGGGAAATACTACTATAACCAATCTGAAACAAGTCCAAGTTGTACAAAACGCAATTGAAAAATTATTAGTCGTCCCTAATATTTTCAAACAGAGACATAATACACTGTTGCTGTTTCAGAGTGCCAAAATTTTACCGGTTAAGGCAATACTATGGCACAAAATTATAATTCAACATATATTTACACCGCAGCAATATGAATAATAAGATACATTATCTGGCAAACAGAATTAAAAAAAAAAAAAAAAATTATACCGATTATAAGCAAAAGTGTCAGGGAGGTAATTTCCCTTAAAAAAAACTGGCCTTTGACAGGTTAAAGAGAAATTATAACATAAATACAGCACTAGATTCACGCGCAACGACGGGTTAATAGTTCCGAAATTTAACAATAAGTACGGACAGAGAACGTTTGAATACATCGTACCGAAGATATTTAATTTATTACCTGACACTATAAAGCAATGTAATTCTATGAATAAGGTTAAATATATGGTGAAAAATTGGCTATCGGAAAAAAATATTTATATTGATATTGATACTTATGAAAAAATGTTGAATCTGTAGATATAAGTTGTAAATTTTAAATGTAAACATTGTTCGAAACTTAAAAAAATAGTATAAGCTTTCCCTGAAGAAGGAACGTTTGTTCCGCAACCCGTCGGATTTACGCTTTATATAAGTGGTTTATACAAAGTTGTATTGTTTCATTTTTCTATAATGGATAACCACAAAGTGATAGCTACATTCAAAAATATGTAAAAAAATCGATATGTACCTAAAATATAAGCACCTGTTGACAAGCCAATTAAATTGGCTTAGCAGGACTTGTTTGTTGATATAATATGTATTATTTTAAAAAAATGTTTAAAATAAAGAGAGTTTTTGCTTATAATGTAAATTAAGTATGTACTGTGATGGAATTTTCACAGTACACAAAAATACCGTCTGGGGGGGGCACGTGCCCCCGTGCCCCCCCCCCCCCCCCCTTCCCCTAAATCCGCCCTTGTCGTTGATCACACCTTTTGAAAAGCTATGATCCGAGGGAATTGCAGTATTAAAAACGACAAGGTATTTATGTTTATATATATATATATTTTTCCATTGTTATTTATAGTAAAGCGTACATTCTTTCATATATTATAATGAAAATACATCAAAAACATTAATATAATATTTGTTTTTAGCATCCTAAAGTATCGTGTCATTTCAAAACGACATCGGTCGTTTGAGGTTATACTATTTGACTATTTTGTATGATTATTTTATCTGAAAACATATATATTTATTATGTGTTATACGTATTTTGATGAGAAGAACACATCAATAATACTTTCAAGTGATAAATAGACATGATATTGTCTTTAATTGACGTATTTTTTTAAAATATTCTTTGCAGAACATGGTCCATTTTTATAGTAATACATCATTTACCACTCAGAATCACTGTCGTTTTAAAATGAAGTTGAATATTTCCTAAACTAAAAAAAATAAATAATTAAAATAATATTATATATAGGAACCATCGCGGGCACGCGCACATAAAATCCTCAAAGTTTCATCGTAATCGGATGAATGGTTTAGCAACGCACAGACACCTCATATAAATACATATTTTGATTTTTATATGTATATACGAGTAGATAGTTAGTTCCATCCTCACAGAACTAAACAAAACAATCTTATTGCTTGCAACGCAATTATTTAAAAAAAACTTTTGGCGATAGAAAAATAGAAAATAAAATGGGTGATCCGTAATTGGATAATTAAAAGAGCAAACTTCGCAAATAATCAATTTTGTTAGTAGACATGTGAGAAAAAGATGTCATTGGTTATACAAATCATTTACGCATGCTTCTGCCAAAATTTGGTGAGCTTCTCTACTAGATACTAGCATGCTTATAAGCAAAACTGTTCAAACATGTTAAAAGCAGACCCCTTTCACCCGCTCCTCTGGTAGCATGCTTTTTTTTTTTTTTTTTTTTTTTTATTTATTTACATATGCATATATATTACAATACATTACAATGTGATCATTTGTCTGTCCAACTGGGCAGAAAACCCGTTTCAGGACAGCCAAATTGTATATTTAGTTCATAATATTCTTAACAAAGAAATAGTTACGTTCAAAATATCACGGGAATTTGCTTCTATCGAGACAACTTTTGAGAACACTAAGAATTGTATATAATTAAGGGATGGTTTCTTTATGTCTTTAAAAGAATCGCAAAGATGTGATTTTTTTCAAGGTCAATTTGGAGAACATAAATAAATGCATTCAGAGTGAATGCATTTATTAATGTTCTTTGAGTGTTTTCTTTAGTGAGATCACAAGAAGGAGATTCTTTCCAGGCCATTTTAGAGAACATTTACAATTGCATAATCAGAATTTACACATTTATAAACCAATATTTGACATATGAATTCACAATGTATTTATAACTATTTAATTTTAATAAAGTACTATAATTTTTAGAATTTCTTAAATATTAGAAATTACACAATTATAATCCAAATATATGAAAAATGATTTTTCAAACTCGTTTTGGAGAACATTAATTTATTTAGTTGTTTATTTATTTCTTTTATTTTACGCCCAGAGTGCTTTTACATAACTAATAAATAATAAAGGCAGTACCTCCATCATTAACATGAGAAAACAAATAGTTTAGATAAAGTTACGATGTGAATAAAAGGTATATAAATTAAATAAAAATATAGGCAACAAAAATTTAGTACAGTGGGATATATAATATCAACATGTTACGATTAAAAAAATACGTATATAATATAAAAATCCAACCAACAAATTTAAAAGTAAGATCCAAGGTTTGTAAAATTGCAACATTAACCGTGTATTTACACCTATAAGTATGTTTCGCTGTGCCAAGCCGATGCGATGTATCGATGGTACCGACTTCCTGTACCTCTCTATGGAGTTGCAGGAGTTCGAAACCATCGGACCTATCCAATTTCGAATTCAATATTTTAGGTAAAAAAGTTAACCAAATTTTTTTCCATTGAAATTACAAAGGCATTACATTTAATTACATTAATAATTGTATTCCGAATAAGTGAATGGTTTCTATCGGGAGATCACAATTATGATATTTTTTCTGGGTTATTTTGGAGAACATTTGCAGTTGCATAATTAGAATTTACACATTTAATACACCAATATTTGACAAATGAATCATCAATGCATTTATGACCATTTAATTTTAATAAATGTACTATTATTTTTAGATTTTCCTAAGTAAAAGAAATTACCCATTTATAAACCCGACTATATGAATATGAATTTCCAATGTATTTATATAGAAATTTTCAAAACTTATTTTTAGAAATGTATAGTCGTTATTTTACAAGAATCAAAGACCAGTCCTTATTTTACACGGATCAAAAAACAGAGTAAAAGTTTTATTTTTATGCATTAATATAAACTTTTTAGTACATATTAGGTATGTGAGATTGTGTTAGCATATGTTCGCTCTCGACTCTCCCCATATCCAGAAGCCAATTGCTAACCAATTTCCGTAAAATGCTTGTACTTTTCAGTTTCCAAGCATCGGGTAAGTAGGAGTATTGTCTTTGGGCATGTGATGTGTTTGTAGTAGGCGGAATTACTGGATCCCTCCCTGCATGACGGGTGTTGTGGAGATGATCGATGGATGGATAGTGATGTCGGTGTTTTTGTGTATGTAAAATAATTTTTTTTATGTATAGTTGCCGTACATCAAGAACTCGTATCTCTTTAAATAATAGCTCACTGGGATACCTAAATGGTTTCTTAAGGATGACCCTTAGAAGTGATTTTTGTGCTTTTGCTAGGGGATCAATTATTGTTTTGGAACAGCCGCCCCATCCCAAGGATGCATATTCTAGCAGTGAGTTACACAAGGCATGGTACATTTGTTTCAGATCTTTTACGCAAAGAATATTTCTAACAGACATGAATAGATGAGTAAGCTTTCTAATCTTTGTGGAAGTCGAGACAATATGTTCGTCCCATCTCAGAGATTTATCTATGATAATTCCTAGATATTTTATACTATCGACACATTCTAAGTTTAAGCATTTACATGTGGTCCGGTCAATACAATGGTGAATAATGATGTTGTGTATTTCTTTTGGTTCTCCTGCTTGTGTTGCTCTGAAACGGATGTATTTGGTTTTATCTAGATTAAGTGTTAGGAGATTATTGTCTAACCATTGTTTGACCTTGTTTAACCCTACTTCTGCTTTACTGTGAACAACATTCCAGCTTTTGTCTTCAAATAGTAAGACTGAATCATCAGCAAAGGTGATAATGTGGTCGGCAAAGGAACTGTTACATAGATCATTTATATATAAATTGAATAGAAGTGGTCCTAATGTACTTCCTTGGGGTACACCGAATTTAATATTAGCTGAATCGCTTATAGTGTCGTTGATGAGCACTCTTTGGCTCCTGTTATCTAAATAGCTACACAACCAATTGAAGAGCTGCCCTTGTATACCGATGCGCTGTAGTTTATTCTTCAGAATTTTGTGAGAGATAGTGTCGAATGCTTTTGCTAGATCCAGGAAGAGCGCAATGCATTTTGTACCTCTATCTATGTTATTAGAGATAATTTTTGTCAATTTAGCAATGGCATTTTCAGTGCCTAAACCTGGTCGGAAACCGTATTGGCTATTGGAAAGGATGTTGTTGTTTTCTAGGTACAGGCTGAGCCGATTCTTAACAATCTTCTCAATAATTTTAGACACAGAGTTGATCAAAGAAACTGGTCGGTAGTTGTTAATCTGTGATTTATCCCCATTTTTGTGAAGTAAAATAACAATTGATTGTTTTAAATGGTTGGGGAATTTTCCAGAGTTAAAGCTTAGATTACAGATGAACGATATCGGTGATGCTATGGCGGATTTTATATTTTTTAACAGATTTGAAGAGATCCTATCTGGGCCACACGCATTGGATGACTTAAGCTCGTCAATTATTTTCATCACTTCTTGTGATGTAGTTCGAATGTTATCTATTTTATGACTGAGATTACAGCATGTTATCTTAGCAAGATCAGTTTCAGTTGTGTTATATTTATCAAGAATTTTTTTTGACAGTGTGGATCCCACTGACGCGAAGTAGTTATTTGCAAAGTTTACCATCTTTATTGGATCTGACGTGATAGTGTGATCAATGTTCAATGATTTAATTTCAGATGATTTATTGATTTTAGTTTTAGTTATATTACGAAATGCTTCCCATAGCGTTTTTGATGTATAGTTGGTTTCGTAAATAATTTTTTTAAAGTAGTTTTCTTTAGTTGATGTAATTAAATTTTTACACAAGTTCCTATATTTTTTATATCGAGTTTGTAGTATGATATTCTCGGGGTTCCTATTCGCCTTTTTGTGTAGTTGATTCCTCCTGTGTATTGATTTAACAAGACCAGGGGTGATCCACGGCGTTAGTTTTAATTGTTTGTTAGATATAATTTTGTTACTAGTGTGTTTAGATATGTAATCGTGTAATTTGGTGAAGAATTTCGTCATTGCTAAATCAGTATCCCTTTGGTCTAGAACGTTTTCCCATTTTTCTGAATTTAAGTCCTCAAGTAGGTTGAAGTAGTTTATTCGAGGTATGTATTTAATTTTAATTATTATTTTTAATTGTAAAACTAACGTTTTTAAGACAAGATTTTTTATGCATAGCACAAAGGGTAACAATTATTATAAGCAATAATTATCAGCCTGAAACACTCATCCACATTGAAAAATCTTCCGAGAAAAGATACATGACGCCAACGGGACTTGAACCCGTGTCCTCTCGATTGCCGGTCGATTGCTCTTGACCACTGAGCTATGGCGGCTTATCTCGTACCCGCCAAATGATTCAATATATGCTAGTGTTTCATTCAACAATTACTGCTTATTATATTTTTTCCACCTGAAAATAAAGTTGGTTGTTTTCTCATTTTTTTCAAATTTTATGTTTTTATTGATTTTATTGAAAATCACTGGTATTAGATATTCAAGAGTACGGCTTCCATATTTATTTAATATTCGAGGAGTTTTTAGGCCCTTTCCTTCTCTAACACTAGTATCGGTCACACTGGCACCAATTAGCAATTTCTCAATAAGCATGCCTGTCCATACCTTCAGTTTCGTAGGGAGTTTATTCCAAGCCGTAGGCACTGATACTCCGAAAGAGCCATCTCTAAACTTAGTCTTTGGCTTGCACTTCGGTTCCGGGAGCCTCCCGATAGCCGTTGATGGTGCTGATCTAAGAGTTGACCGCCTCAGACCAGTGTTTTTCGGCACAGTTTATAGTTCAGAGTTGCAAGATGGGACCAATATTTCATTTATGTATTTAAACACCGTCAACGACAATTTGTACTGGAATCTTTCAGGGCCCTTGAACTAGTGAAGGTTCGAAAGGTATTCTGAAAAGTGCGAATATTTAGAAATCCCGATGATGTGCCTTGAAGTGCGTTGACTTTTCTTGCCTTGCCTTACCTTACCTTGCTTTCTTTGCCTTGCTGCATTAACACACTACGACGAATTAACAACATACTTTCAGATTACACTTTCCGCTCCTATTTCCACAACCTTTCATCTCTTAAATAACACAAATCATTAAATTCAAATACATAAAGTTAATAATTGATTGTGTTGTTTACCCGAGCAGGAAGAACACGTCGACCGAATAAGGTGTGTTGGACATTATCTGTCCAATCAATGAGTCACTTAAAAAGTAAGCCAGAGCCCGGTTCGTGTAGTAATCTCTGACCAACAAATTGCTGTGGGAAATAATCACAAATGCCGCCGAGACAACTCTGAAAAGAAAAAAACCATTATTAACAATGTTTCCCTGTTGTGTTGAGTCCTCCCACCGTTCTCCGCCTCCCCCAAAATCACCCCTCCATTACCCTCACCTAATAAAATCTAAACATTATTGTACATTCCATTATTTGTTTTGGGGTGTTATGCCGTGTTGCGATACCTCCTTCTTTAGCCAACGTTTCGGACATCGTTGCAGTGGCCATCATCAGGGCAGATCCAGTAGATGTGTTATTTTTAGTGGTGAAATGTGTGCTTATTATTTTCGAAGCGATACCGTGTCGCCAGCTCATCTAACTTTCACCGGTGCAAAATAACCGTGACAAGAAGTGGTATCATTGACGCGGAACGGAAAAGAAATTATTCACCATTAATAACGCCACTGCTTGTCACGGTTATTTTCAATCATTTCGGAACGGAATAGAATAATTTCTATTCCGTTCCGCGGCAATGACGCCACCGCTTATCACGGTTATTTTGTACCGGTGAAAGTTAGTTGAGCTGCGACACGGTATCGCTTCAAAGGAAATAAGCGCACATTTCACCACTAAAAATTACACATCTGAAAGGATCTGCCCTGATGATGGACACTGCAACGATCTCTAAACTTGGCTAAAGAAGGAGGTAGCGTAACACGGCATAACACTCCTAAAACAAATAACGAAAATACTTTTGGCCGTGAAAATCTTAAAACGTATCATTATTGTATTTATTTAAGTTAGTTTTAAATTTTCCATTTGAGGTTAGGGGTAAAAACACTTGTGTTTTGTACTGGATATTGTTGAAAACGTTTTAATTGTTCAGATGAATAGCAATTTTACATAGATTTGATCCTAATTCTAGTGAATAACATGGATATGTCGAAACCGGCAGCAGATAAATAAAGTTTAAGAAACAAATGTGAAATTTATTCAACTTAAACTCTTTTCCACTGGAGATCACTGGAAATAAATAAATTTGCCTGGATTGCTCGCGAATTCCCAAAAGATCATTTTTAAAAATTTTTCGCCAACATTAATAAAATCATTCCTTCAAATTTTAACATGGAGATATCAAAACTTATTATAGTGCTGTATAGCCAATGAATTAACCTGTATTTTACTATTATCTTATATTTGTAGGATTTACAAAAAAAATCGTTAAGTTTATAACCGCGCGAATCCTGCGTGTTGTTACTTTGAAACTGCCGTGAGGGGAACTTATTCGAGCCAACATAGAATATTTTCGATTTCTGTATGTTGTCTGTGGTATACTTGATAATAAAGGGTGCATATCTATGGAAAAATGAGTTCATTTTATCCTTAAACAATTTTTATCCTTGAATACCTTAGCAACCATACAACCACCTACTCGCTGTTACTTCTTGATAAACGTGATTCGTGAAAAAGTGCAGTAAAAGAGAGTTAATCATATATGTGTGATACATCATTTTATGCAGAAATATTTGATTATTCTCCTGCGAAAATTAGTTTTTCATTATCTTAAATAAACTTCGCGAGTTTTAAGTTCTAAAGTGATTTTGACAGTTAAGTTAACCATAGAAACTTGTTGAAATAGACGGTAGAGTCGAGCTGAGAATAACGGAATTTTTTTGCAAGCTGAGTTTACCATAGTCCGAAATTGTAAGCTGCCATAATTACAGCTATTGCTCCCATAATGCACAGTACATAAGTTAGTGTGAAGTAACAAAAATGTCTACCAACCAGAATACCACCACTACGCGCGCCACCAGGGCAAATATGACGCAAGAGGCATCTGAAAAAAACCTATCTGACAACATTAAAACAATGTTAAGAAAGGAATTTGAAATAATTAAAACTTTCTTTGAAAATAAAGTAGACGAACAGTCTAAAATGTATGAAGGTAAAATAGAGGAAGTATTACAGAAAAATTTGACAATCTTAAAAGAAATGGAAATTTTGTCTAAAAAATAAGACCAACTCAATACAAAATGCGAAAAAATAATTATTGAGAATAAATGTCTCTCTGAAAATATAAAAAATAAAAACGATGACCTAAAAAATGATATTAAAAAAATAACTTTAAATGAATCTTATGCTGAAAAAGTTAAAAAACACCAGCCTATGGTAATGATTAAACCGAAAAATAAACAAGAAAATGTCAAAACTACAACTGAAATAAAAAATAATATTGATCCCATAAACTGCGGTGTGACGGGTGTAAGAAACACAAAAGATGGTGGAATAATTGTTGAATGTAAAAATGCATCGAATATAGACAAGATGTGTGAAGAGGTTAAGGGAAAATTAGGAGACAAATACGATATTAAAAAAATTAAAGCGAAGAAACCAAGTATCAAAATTGTTGGAATAACTCAGAAACAAGACAAAGAGGAAATTGAAACAAAAATAAAATCACAAAATGAAGACATTTTCGAAACAAGCTCAAATATTGAGGTTACTTACATAAAAGAGTTTAAAAATAAAAGAGACCAGATAAATTACACAGTATATGCGGAAGTCGACGGCAACACGTACCAACGAATAATTAAGGCTGAAAAGATATATTTAGGATGGGACAGATGCCGTGTTTATGACAATGTAAATATTTTGAGATGTTTTAACTGTAACGGGTTTAACCACAAGGCGATACATTGTAAAAATGAGATATCATGTCCAAGATGTGCAAAATCCCATGATATTAAAAACTGTAATGAAGGATACGATGCCTGCATCAATTGCAAAAAAGCAAATGAAAGACTAAAATTAAATTTAAAAATTGATCACCCTGTATGGAGCAAAGACTGTCCAGTATACTGTCGAAAAATTGAACAGGAGAACAGAATGGTAAATTTTTTAAATTAAACCGAAACTTCATAACAATATACTCCTTAAACATCTCTAGTTTACTAGCACATATCGAAGAAGTTGAAGACATGCTAAGAGAATACAAACCGCACATGGTAATGATGAGTGAAACTTGTGTTACCGAAGAAATCAAACTACACGAAATAACATTTCAGGGCTATTCGACAATCAGATGCGACTCATTTAGCAGGCATACGGGGGGAGTTATAATATCAATTCAAAATAATATCTCTTACAAAGTTACAACAAATACGGTTCTAGATAAAAATAATACCTGGATGCTTGCTTTTGAAATTCAAAAGGATTTTAAGAGGGGAACCTACGTAGCTATTTATCATTCCCCAAATCAAAATTATACAAAATTCTTAGATTTTTTTGATGAATGGTGTCGTAAACAAATAAATACAAGAGATTTAATAATATTCTGCGGAGATCTTAATATCGATATGATGAAACCCAATGCAAAAAGCACAAGACTACAAAGCATCATAAATTGCCTAGGCTGGAAGCAACTTGTCAACAATTATACAAGAATAGGAAAAACCTCTAAAACCATGATTGATTTAGTAATTTCGAATGACTTTTATGCGGAAGTTAATGCTGTAGAAGAACTCAAAATATCTGATCACGAAACAATTGTTACAAAAATTAAATATAGTAGTCCGAAGCCACAGGAAATACGAAAGATAACGTATAGGAATAAAAAGAACTATGATAAGGATAAGTTGTGTACGGCATTAAAAAACAAAAAGTGGGTTTGCGATAACCAAGGAAATTTGGAGAAAAAAGCTGATGAACTAGTAGGACATCTGAAAACAGTAGTAAACGAGCTAATGCCTATAACTAATATTATATTAGAAGATACAAATAATTGGTATACGAAATCTTTACATCTTCTACAAAAACAAAGGGATACAGCTTATAAAGCCTGTAAAATGCAATTTACGGAAGAAAGATGGGAAACCTATAAGAAACTTAGAAACATGTATAGCACAGAAATAAAACAAACCAAAAATTCGTATATTAGACAAAAAATAATTACCTCTCAAAGTGATTCAAGGAAAATGTGGACTACACTCAAAGAAATTATAAGCGGTAAACAGAAGGGAGACACTAAGGAAGTTCAGTTCCCCGATGGAGTTGAAGATGATAAACCTAAAATAGCCCAAAAATTTAATACAAATTTTATACTCAGTGTCGAAAACATAAATAAGAGCATTCCATTAGTCACAGACACATTTTCTCAATCAATGGAAAGAAGAGAGAATAATAACATTTTCAGGTTTAATAAAATAAACATGGAGTATTTAATGAAAATTCTTAATGCAATGAAACTAAAATCGTCCACGGGTGGAATTACGATAGGCATAATCAAAGATGCACTGCCAGCTATAGGAGACAGATTAGTTGCACTAATAAATGAATCTCTGTTAGAGGGAATTTTTCCACAGTCATGGAAAACTTCCATAATAACACCAGTACCCAAAATCATAAATGCTAAAAATTTCGAAGACTTCAGACCAATAAATGGATTACCCAAATATGAACAATTACTAGAATCGATAGTTAAAGAACAGATAAACAATTTTATTGAAAAAAATAACATTCTTGCAAAACAACAATCTGGATTTAGAAATAAATATTCCTATGAAACAGCAATTAATTATGTCATAAATGAATGGAAAACAAGTATGGATCAGAAGAAAATCATCATAGCAGTATTCTTAGACTTTAGACGTGCTTTCGAAACGATAGACAGAGAAAGACTTATAATGAAATTGAAAGACATGGGAATTCATGGTAAAGAATTGCAGTGGTTTACTGATTACCTAAAAAACAGAAAACAAAGAACCAAATTTGGAGATGCTATCTCTGAAGAGCAAAAAGTTAACCTTGGAGTTCCTCAAGGATCGGTCTTGGGACCACTACTTTTTATGTGTCTAAAGTACTGTTCCATCAAACTGTTTGCTGATGACACACTTTTATATATCATAGCAAATAATATTGAAGATGCATTGTCAAAAATACAAAGTGAACTTCATGAAATATCTAAATGGTTATGCATAAATAAATTCAAATTAAATGTAAATAAAAGTAAATTCATGGTATTAGGGAAAAAACAAAATGAACTTATCACCCTAAATATAGACAATCAAAATATTGAAGAGGTAGAAGAAATTAAATATTTGGGAATCATTATCGATAATAAGTTAAAACTTAACTCTAACTTCGAAATGCTAACTAAAAAAATTGCCAAAAAGATTAATTTCTTAAGTAGGATAAAGGGAAAATTAGACATTAAAACTAGAAAATTGGTCTATAACACAACTGTAGCATCCCATCTGAATTATTGCTCAAGTGTAATCTTTCTGAGCAATGAAACACAAATTAAAAGAATGGAAATAATTCAGAACAGAGGCTTGAGATCTATATTGTGCTGTAGCAGATATACAAGGATAAAAACCATGCAACGCCAACTCAATATATTAAGTGTGTGGCAAAGATTAGTTTTCAATACCCTAGTTTTTATTTATAAGTTAAAAAATAAAATGTTACCTGATTATATGTTGAATAATGTTAGAATCAACAGTACAGTTCATTGTTATCCTACGAGAAACTGCAACGATTTTAGGCTTCCGAAAACAAATTTATCGGGAACACAAAATAATATTTATTATAAAGGTTTTAAAATGTTCAATGAACTCCCTGTAAATGTTAAGGAGGCTAAAAGTCTTGCAGTTTTTCGTGGATTATGTCTTAATGTTGTAAAGTCCAAATTTTAGTCAGTAGGTAGTAAATAATATTGTAGTAGTCATAGAAAAGATAACATTAGATATGAGATGTCAAATTTTATATCTAAATAAAATATACAATAAAAAAAGATAACATTAGATATGAGATGTCAAATTTTATATCTAAATAAAATATACAATAATAAAAAATAAACAGCTGATAAAAAATTCGGAGGGAAAAAATATTTTTAACAACGTTCTAAAATAGTTTACGAAGTTTTGATTTGCGACATCTATGGTCATAATAGGTATGTCATTTCAATAACTTCGTTTTAAAATAGATGGCAGGCCAAGGGAATGTTGTAAATAATTATAATAAATGTTTTACGAATGGTAGGAAGATATGGTTCATTTTTCGTCCAAAATGGCTCCAGTGGATAAATGGCTGCTGTGGCGGTGGTACCCATACCCGCATCCCAAATGATTGAAAATAAAGGGAATAATCGATAAAATATCGAGTGTAGTTAACACGCGGTAGAAGTGAAACTTCACCCACATAATCTCAACCAAGAGGAGCCTTGAAAAGTGAGCACATAATAAATGCGGTCAATGAGCGCAGCTTGACGCTTTGTAGGCTGTAAATAGGTAAGGTTTCATTATATCTCAATCTCTCGCAGGCTTAATCCTGCAGATGTACCTATGTGTTTGTCTCTTTTTAGTATCGTTTCCGTTTCATTGAGTTTCAAATCACAACAGTGGAAAAGAAATTTCACTTCAATAAGGTAAAAATCAAGGTCAACAAAAATAAAAGAGACCAAAGTTATTGTTATTGTTATTGTGACAAGCATAAAATAAATAATATTAGTTAATGAAGCAGTAAATAACTTACCGGAATCCCAATATTGGCATCAGTACATTAGGGCCTGTCTGCAATGTGAAAAGTTGACTGAAATTGGTATACCAACTGAAACTGAGGATTACCTCATGGAACGTACTAACGTCTGGTTTATTTTTACCTCTGCTGATTCCCTCTATCGCGTAGCTTGCTGTACATTCTTCCTTCATTGCTGAAATCAATATTTATCTATTATTTATTCTTATTTTTAACTTAATCAGTAAAACCTCAAAGTGTAATCATCATCATCAATCACCAAACAGTATTAATAGGCTTGCATCTGCGTGGTTGAATTTTAGAACCCGGCTTTGAGTGCGCCACGCCGTACGCGCCGCACTCTATATACACCTGTGTGCGTGAAATTTCAAATAAAGCTACCATCGTAATTCGGTTTAGAATTCAATAATTCGTCAAAGGATGGCGCTACTTCCGTTAGCAGGTCGCTATAAGTGCTACGATTTTGTAAATTTGAGTATCTCTACCGATATGGAAAGATTGACGGTAATACTTTTCGGTTGACCAATCTGAGTCTACCATCAGCTAAGCAATTTGTAAGCATTTTAAAGGTAACGCTCGATTCTCGTTGTTCCCAAATATTTTATCGTTACCAGTGACCCCGCCCACCTTAGCCCTGCCCAAAATGGCATGAAAGTAAAAAAATTGATGTTAAATTAATATTAAAGAGTTTAATATAGTATTTATATTAAACTCGCTGTACTCGAAACAATAACAAAGATTTACTACAAATTCCCACAACTCATACTACTTTTGGTCAACGAAGCTTCAGATACCTTGCAACAAGGCTTTACAACATTCTTCCAATTAGTATAAAAAAATGTGATTCACAAAAAAAATTTTAAAAAAACATAAAAAATTGGATAAAAAATAATGATAGAGCATTTACCGGTGCACTCACCCAAATTTGAAATTAGTATTGAACCAATGCTGTTATTATTGTATGTTATTGTTATTATTAATGCAACCATTGTATTGCGTGATTTTATTCTAATATAAGTGTAGGTTTTCACAGTATAATAAATTGACGTAAAATTACTGCCTCAACACAGGCTAGCCTAGTGAGGCAGGTTACGAGAAACCTAAATTTATAATTATAAATCTCTATTGTTTAAGTACCTACTGGATATATGTATTTTGTTTTCTGTTATTAACTTTTGTAGTTATCCAATTTTTAAACTGTACTTTTACTGTACTTATGATGTACTTTTGTTTTTGTAGGTATAAATCTTAATTTTTTTGTTCAATAAAGATATATTATTATTATTATGACACATAATTTCTTTTAAATGCTGTTTTCCATAAACCTGCATTTTATATTTTTTTAAATAAAAATATAAAATATATTAAAAATAGAGTGTCGGTTTTTAAGTTTGTCAGTCACACCGGCGGGTCGGTACCACGTGACGTTAGCACCACTCTGTTGACACTTTTTATAACTTTGCTTTGCTCAGTCGAACTTAATCCGCGTTTTTTTTACATTAACTCCACAACTCCACTATGTCATCTGGGATGCTGTGTGGAGGGTCTTTTTGAGGAGAGGAAGGAATGAACATTGGTCTTGAAGAGACCCATGTTGTAGGAAGGAGGAAACACAGAGGCCGGCAAATCATTCCACAGCCGAGCTGTTGAACACAAGAACGAGTCGAAGAAACGACCCGTTCTCATGTGACAAATGTTGGGCACGCGTTTGGCATGTTTCCCGACTATGCACCGGTGCCGAAGGGATCAATGATGCTAGTTCCTCGGAGCATCTTCCATTGTAATACCTGTATAACAAGGATAGCATTCCCACCCGACGCCTGTGCTCTAAAGATTGCAATCCGTCTGTTAAGATGGGAGAATCTATCAAACGGACCGCCCGTTTCTGCACAGAATCGAGGGTATTTTTCAGGTATTTTGGAGCTCCAGACCAGAGGTGGCTGCCAAATTCAACCGTGGGGCGCACTTGTGATTTGTACAGGGTTAGCAGTTGTGTACTATTAAAGTATCTGCGGTCCCTGTACAGAACGCCCAGTTTTTGGGAGGCTAACTTTACTCTGGCTTCGATGGAGCCCCCAAACCTGAGCTGGTCACTTAGGGTTACACCAAGCATATCAATGGAGGGCCTGTTCGGAAGATTGCTTCCGTTGAAAGAGACTAGATTTTCATTTCGATCCCTTTTAGACGTAATCAGACAAGATTGGGTCTTTGAAACATTAAATTCAACGAGATTATTTTTACCCCAAGAGAAAACACTCTTGAGGTAGCCGTCCATTCTTTGCTTCAAAGCCCTACGAGCTGTTGGAGTTTGTGAGCCCTTTGGGGGCTTGTCAAACAAAGAGCTATCATGAACTGTAGTGTCATCCGCGTAACAATGAATTGGTGCACATGACGTGTCCGGCTTCCTTAGATTAAGCGATTCTTAAGCGGTGCTCGTGTATTGGAAAGAGCGTAGTTGTGTTGATCCTTAGTTTCGACTTGTAGTTGATTAGTAGGATTGGGAACTGCGGCCGTTAGTTGTGAAGTATGAAGTCATTGCCTGACCCGGTTACTTTGTCCCTATGACTAGCTATCACTGGATCACTGTGGATCCAAGGAACGTTCTATTTTTGGAACCAGTTCCTATCGTATTTATAAAATGGTCACCAACACGAACTGGGTGAAGCCAAACTAAAAGCCGCCCGCGGGGCCTAGCAGCAAAAACAAGCGGAGCGTGTTTTTAATTGCTAGAATTTAATTAACGAAGACAAAATTAACGAAAAAAAATCTGAAACAGAAAAACAGTAAAAGAAAATGTTACAAATAATAATAAATATTCATCCTGGACTTGCAGAAAATTCGATAGATGTCGCATATTAAATAAAAATGTAGAATGCTCATGCTTTTGAAATGTGGCTTCACCGGAGAATGCTCAAGTTCCCATCGACCGACATTATCAACAACACAAAAGTTCTCAGGCGGGCTAGAGCAGATAGAGAACGGCTCATATTAGTAAAAGTCGGGAAAATTTCATATCTGGGTCACATACTTGGAGGGGAGAAATATCACTTGCTCCAATTAATATTAAAAGGCAAGATAGAGGGTCACCGAGGGCCTGGTAGGAGACAAATGTCTTGGTTGCGAAATGTCCGAGAGTGGACCGGTATTAGAAGTGTGGAAGGAGCTATTTCGGGCAGCGCAAGATAGAGATATATTTACCAGAGTGATCGCCAACGTTGGGGGACTTGATAGGGCATACGAAGAAGAAGAAGAAATAAAAATTTATAAAAAAATCAACAGATCAATAACCAATATTGTTATTTTATAATTACCTTAAAATCTACTATACTAAAGACGTAACGACTGAGTGCGTTTTAAAAAAATATGTGTTTATATGTTTGTAGTATAAATTACGTGACAGAGTTGTGACTTCTGGTGATAGAAGTATATTTCATACAAATCACAGTTGTCTTCTGCCACCTCGACTTGCGTATATTCTATAATGTTACAAAAAATGATATGATGACATAAAGGGTAAAGCAAGTTTTAAACTCCAAAGGTATAACCTATCAAGTAACAGCGATTATTATTTTATGTGTTTAATAAAATATTTTTTTTAAATCTCAAAAACTTGTCTCGTACATCTTTTATGTCGTACGTCAACTCTGTCACGTGGGTTGTCTTTCGAAATAGGTATACATGCAGCTCGTGTTTGTCACCCCCAATAGGCATTTTAGGCCTCGTTCCCCCCTTGCTACAATTTCCCCTCTGAAATCTAGAGACAATTCATTTATAGTTAAAACAAATGTGACGGAGGGGAGAAAATGTGACAGAATGGTAAAAGTTGTGTGGGTTAAAAAGAAGAACAACCCTCTGGTTGAATTTTGCAATCATACATAAAGATAGCAGCCAATAAAATATGCGTTAAGAAAATGAAGATAGGTAGCTCTTGGTCGAAGAATGATACAGTTAAGTATGACCAAATTAGGCAAGGACACATTGGCTCCATTGGTAGAGCTCCGACCCGGCAAGTCGTAGGTCCTGGGTTCGAATCCCAGACGTGTCTGTATCTTTTTACGACTTTTTGTTTCAGATTTTCGATTGAGTTTCGCTAATATTGTCTTCATTAATTAGAGTTTTTTTTATTAATTTATTGTAATGTACGGTCATCGTGTCTTTTGAAGTTGAAAAAAGATAACTTATTTCAAAACTATTTAGAGAGGATATTCAAAGGAAAATCTATAATATAAAAATGAATCGCTGAATGTGTTGCTAAGCGCACAACTTTCGAACGACTGCACCAAATTGGATAATTTTTTTTTTGTGTGTTCGTTATTGTCAGGACAAGGTTTTTATGAAACTTCAGGTGAGCTCTGGCATTATGAAATTTGTATAAAAAAATTGCTATTGGTGACACGCGAGTTTTGAAAACTGAATGTACCGGGACTGAATGTATGGAATGCAGGAAGGGGGAGGGGAACATGGGAGGGGGGAGAGGAACTCGGGATGGGGTTTTGTGGGATGGGGGAAGGGGGGGGGGGGAGTGGAGTTGACAGAGGGTAGGTGGAGGGGGCGGAGTGGGAAAGCGAAAGGGGAAGGGGGGACGCGGGAGGGGAAGTGGAACGGGACGAACGGACACGCAGGGAGAAACATTTTTTTTATTAAATGGCATAGCAACGCATGCCGGGAACCAGCTAGTGTTTAATAAAAAAAAATTGCAGGCTTATGAAAAACGATCGTCTTGAATAATGTTTTAATTGTTAAATTTCCTAGATTTTGAGAGTTTACAAAATGAAAAGATATCGATGATGAAAACCCTACATTCAAGAGAAACACGGTGGGTGGCGTTTTCCATATCTTTTTCCTTCCCAGAACTTCCTCGTCTTCCTTTCCCTAAAAAGACCCTCCACACATCATCCCCAATAGAACATAGGCATAGGAGGGAAATTGTTTTCCTCAGAGTTAAGGTGTTAAGGGACGCACTTGACTTACTATTTGTTAACCAGTGATTTCTGATATTTTAAGGATTAAAAAATATAAATAAAATTTTGGTTTCCGGTGACATGTTTGGTTTTTTTTTGTTATTCTACAAAAACATATAAAAATAGTAGGTGTTGGACAGTTGGGGGCAAAGTAAAACGTCCACTACACTACTCGCTTCGACGCTTCGACGAAGTCCTCGACGAAGTTAGCCGAAGTTCGAAGCCCGTGTCTACACTACTCGCTTCGAACTTCGGAGCACTTCGAGTCCTTTGACTCGGGCCAAATACCGACAATTATCGGAAGTCAGACGAGGCGAAGCGAAGTTGCACGAAGCGAAGTGAGGGAGCGGGCCAGATCGATAGAGATGGGACGAGAAATAAAAGGCGTCAGTCGGTGTAGTGAGTAAGTCTTTATTGTGGCTACGTAGCGAGGGTCGAAGCGGAGCGGAAGCGGAGTGACAGTGACGGTGGTGCCGTTAGTGATGCTGCTGTGTGATGATGAGTGAAGAAGGTCAGGAGACTACGGCGGTGAAGATCACAGGTCTTCAGGGAGCCGGCGTGTTGCTCTACACCATGGCGGTGTAGAAGTGACCTTGGTCCAGGCGGTCGACCGTCATTGTGTTGACGAGGTATGGCGGCTGTGTGTCCAGTGGGTCGGAGCACACACGTGACGCAGGAAGGAATCTTAAGAGGCGGTGAGGATGCTGGTTGCTGGCTTGTTGCCGGTTGCTGGTTGCTGGTTGTGGTTGCTGGCTTGTTGCCGGTTGCTTGACATCTCATGTCGAGATGGTAGTTGGAGATGGAGTCCTCGAAGGTGTTATGAAGATGTTCCTGAAGTCACACTGGATATGCGTTAAATCACTTGCTGCGAGAGCGATATCAGCCCGCGTGGGCGGATATTGCGTAGCGACACTGAATCACTGCCCGGTTTATGTGAGTCGACCAATGAATGAAAAACTAGGCTTGAGACTGAGCTGTGTGCGGCTCGCGCTGACTTTTATACTCTGCCGGCCGGGCAAGTAGTTACTCTCACGGTAGGTAATTCTGGGTGAACTCACGCAAAGCCGAGATATCGCTCGAACTTTCTGCGGGCATTTATATGGTACAGCCATACGTTCTAGGCCTTTCGCGTAAGTGGCGGAATTATTATTCTTAGGCGGCCAGGCAGCGGTAGTACCTACGCTGTAGGTAGTTCGTATTGTGTGCTTCCAGCGAGTTCCGTGGAGGTCAGTGGCGCAGCGGTAGATTTCGCGGAGCGGGTTAAGTGACCGCTACAGAAGTGAAGTTCGTGTATACACTATCGTATTCGATTAACTTCGATCAACTTCGCAAGTAGTGAAGTGGAGCTTTAAGATGTTGGGCAGTTACTCGACTGAATGTCGGTGACGACATGCGGAAGATTTTTTTTGTGTGATTTTGAATAAAAGATTTTTGAAAAAAAAGAGTCGTCGAAAAAGTTACTGGAGACCAAAATTTCGTTGATATTTTTTACGCCAAATAATGTCAGGAATCACAGGTTAAAATAAGTCAAGTAGATACCTAAACAGTATGGGGTTTATTAATGTTGGTGCAACAACACAGGTTATTGGCCGTGAAAGGGTTTTTTTAGTAAAGCTGTATTTATATGGAAAAGTCATGAAAAATCTACGAACCTCCAACATTTGCCTGTCGCATGCATTTCTCCAAAGCAGGTTGATAAATAAGGACGTCATAAAAGGTTCCGTAAAATATCAAAACGGCCAACACACAAGTGCAGAATCTGTTGAAAAAAAAATTGTCATTACTTTTTACACTGTCAGTTAAAATATGTACATGAAATATATAATTCCTTACATATGAAATTGGCGTTTTGCCGTACTGGCAACTATGATCTCAAATATCTTCTCTTTGGTTAGGAATTCCAAATTCAAATTTATACAGCTACATGAGTATGTATTTGTGTTTCGACAATTATAATTCATATGGTTTTTTCCTTAATTGTTTTTTTTCTTTGCGTCACTTAGTTTACAAAATGGAAAACTTGAAATATCGCTTTATTTACGAGTACAAGTTTCATCGTGGCACCAGTGTTGCAGAAACGGCTCGAAGGATTAATGATGTGTATGGCGACGGTGCCGCAAAAGAAAACACAGTGCGTTTTTGGTTCCAACGTTTTCGTTCTGGAAATTTCGACCTGCAGAACAAGCCCCGGGTTTGGCACCGAGGACTTGTCAACAAACTGCATTCTTACGGACTTCCCGCATCCTTGTGTACGTGGATTGCCGACTTCTTGAGGGAGAGGTCGATTCAGACGGTAGTCGATGGTTTCACCTCTTCCTCATACTCGATAAATGCTGGCGTCCCGCAGGGATCGGTTCTGTCTCCGACTTTGTTTTTGTTGCACATCAACGACCTTTTGTCATGTGCACCAATTCACTGTTACGCGGATGACAGTACAGTTCATGATAGCTTTTTGTTTGACAAGCCCCCAAAGGGCTCACAAACTCCAACAGCTCGTAGGGCTTTGAAGCAAAGAATGGACGGTTACCTCGAGAGTGTTTTCTCTTGGGGTAAAAATTATCTCGTTGAATTTAATGTTTCAAAAACCCAATCTTGTCTGATTACGTCTACAAGGGATCGAAATGAAAATCTAGTCTCTTTCAACGGAAGCAATCTTCCGAACAGGCCCTCCATTGATATGCTTGGTGTAACCCTAAGTGACCAGCTCAGGTTTGGGGGCTCCATCGAAGCCAGAGTAAAGTTAGCCTCCCAAAAACTGGGCGTTCTGTACAGGGACCGCAGATACTTTAATAGTACACAACTGCTAACCCTGTACAAATCACAAGTGCGCCCCACGGTTGAATTTGGCAGCCACCTCTGGTCTGGAGCTCCAAAATACCTGAAAAATACCCTCGACTCTGTGCAGAAAAGGGCGGTCCGTTTGATAGATTCTCCCATCTTAACAGACGGATTGCAATCTTTAGAGCACAGGCGTCGGATGGGAATGCTATCCTTGTTCTACCGGTATTACAATGGAAGATGCTCCGAGGAACTAGCATCATTGATCCCTTCGGCACCGGTGCATAGTCGGGAAACACGCCAAACGCGTGCCCAACATTTGTACACGGTTGACATTTGCCACATGAGAACGGGTCGTTTCTTCGACTCGTTCTTGTGTTCAACAGCTCGGCTGTGGAATGATTTGCCGGCCTCTGTGTTTCCTCCTTCCTACAACATGGGTCTCTTCAAGACCAATGTTCATTCCTTCCTCTCCTCAAAAAGACCCTCCACACAGCATCCCAGATGACATAGGCCCTGAGGGAAATTATTTTCCTCAGGGCCTCCTGCGTGGAGTTAACGTAAAAAAAAAAAAAAAGCCCCGTGGACGGCCGGAGACCAAAGTTGATAATGAAGAATTGAAGGCTATTGTGGAAGCGGATCCACCGCAAACCACGTCCGAGTTAGCTTCAGGCTGCGGTGTTAGTGATAAATTTTTTTAATCCACTTGAAGCAAATTGGGAAGGTGAAAAAGCTTGAAAGGTGGGTACCTCACGAATTGAGTGAAGCAAATCAACAAATGTGCGTTGACCGCCAGACCACACACTGCACAACAGACGGCTACCAAATTAGAGGAGCTTCAATTGGAATGTCTAAGACATTCACCGTACTCTCCGGACCTAGCCCCAACAGATTACCATTTTTTTCGAAATTTGGATAACTTCTTGCAAGAGAAAAAAATTCAACTCCGATGGGGCAGTCCAAACCGCCTTCAAAGATTTTATTGATTCCCGTCCGAATGGTTTTTTTAGTAAAGGGATCGATGAACTACCTATGAGATGGCAAAAGTGCGTAGATAGCAATGGTACATACTTTGATTAAATAAATATATTATATTTTAAAAAAATCGACTTTATGTTCCTCCCATACAAAACGCCAATTTCATATGAAAGGACCTTGATTTGAGATTATTAAAAAAAATACTGTCGTGATTTATTTTTGGGGTATTATGCTGTGTTTGTATTAATTCCTGAAAAAAGAGAAACGCGCATAGAGCACGCCAAATTACCAAACATGGGAACACCTCAGCACAGGTTCGCCTAGTGAGGTGTTCACAAAATACTCCTACTTACCTGTTTACATACAGTTACGGATCATTAACTTTTTTTTCTAATTACTGAACTTACTATCTATGTAAATCAATGTAAAGTGTTTGTTCAAGAATAGATATAAATAAATAAAATAAATAAGGTGGGCAATTGAAATTTAGAAAAATCTATTAAGGTCCGGTTTCTTCATTTCTACCGATTTATTGCACATTTTCTTTAAGCATTGTAAGTTTTAAAGCTCTTAAAAATATATATATATATTTATTCTTGAAGATAATATCTATACATTCCCCACGCCAAAACGGCAAGTATATGAAATTCCCTCGAAAGAAAAAAATCGCAAAGTATGCTCCGAAAATTATTATAAATACGTTTTTTCAGTTATTTTACAAGTTAAGGTAAAACACCCTATTTCTGACACGTTAAGCTATCATTTTTTTTCACGAATTTCAATATTTTTTTCTAAATTCAAACTTGATTTATTGAAACTAAATTTCGAATTTTTGGAAACATTGTTCAATTTCAAATAACGAAATCTCACTTTTTGGTAAATTTATTACCGTTAAATATTTAAAATCATTTAATATGTAACATGCTAACAAAACACCTATTTCTGACATAGAAAAATCAATATGTTCCTATTGATTGACATGGCTGTTCGTATTTCTGATATACCAAAATCAATGTGAATCCAGTATCCAACATACGTGTTGATATTTCGATCATACTTGCAAATAAAATGCAAGGCTATGTGGACAACATTTAAAACAAAAATCGGTATTTTGGAGAAACTTTATTAATTTATAAAACATACAGTTTAAAAAAAAACTGCAAAGCCAAAAATTATTTTAGTTCATTTTTTCATATTTCATTATTTCAGGTACCTCATACTGTCCTCAATTGTTTCTAGATATAAAATCTTCAATTATTTTGATAACATCGTCGATATTGTACTACATTTGATCTACTCTCTGGCCATTTCCAAAAATTTATTCTACATAATGACATAGAATTTATTTGTGCCTTTTTTCTGTTCTTTACGACACTTATTTGTCCGGGAAAATATGCACCCTCATATAAAAATATAACGTTGTTTGCAATTTCTAAATCAATCGACGTAAGAAACAAATCCTTTTTATCGTTTTAGGATTTTTTTTTTCGTTTTTAGCTTTTTTTGTATTTATAGTGGCAACAGCATGTTCTTTCTTTTGCCTTAGTTTATCTCTTTTAGCACTCCTTTCACGCTAAACATTCTTTGGTCTGTAGTTTTCGTTTATGAAATTCGAATCACCCACCAGAACTAGCTATTGTTGGTATTTTTGCCGTTGCACGTTTAGTGAAAGAAATAGAAGGTTTCATCAATAACAGTCCTGAAAAAACTATTTTTCTTGCGTATATCTGTCCACAAGATTGTCCTCTAACTTTTCCCATTGCTAAAAAAAAGGCTCTCAATAGTTTACCCAACAAAATCACTAAATATTGTTACGGAAAATCACTAAATATGGAACGGCTGACTGGCCATATTCAAATAAAATTTAATTTTGGATTTAGTCTAAAATTCACATTGAAACCTTGTTAGAACGAAAAAATTGTTGTAGACACATATAATTATATTTCGACCCAAAAAAGTTATGTTTCATTTAATTAAAACATTAGTTCGGTAATATTACTTATTTAATAAATTGTTACAAAACATTGCTTAATTTGCCTCTAAAATCATTAGAAAATTCTTTCTTAAATGGCCTGTATTTTATATTAAAAATACAAATTAATAAAATTACACTATCGGCAATAGATATTTCTCATACATTTTTTTAATTATTCGATTTGGTTGGGGTATTTTGGCCTCAAATCCAAAATTTTGTTTATTATAAAAGAGGTCGCGCTGCCGTTTTTCTTCTTATGTCAGGATTAAAAACCACGAAATTATGATAAGTATCAATTGAAGAACATGATTTTTTAGAGGCGTATCATTTTTTGACATACATGTCAGAAATATGGTCACCCTATTAAAACAGGTATCTATTTCTGACCGCTCAAAAACTATCATAAATCTTTTGAAATATATTATTTTCCGTTTTCCCGTCTGCTTGTGTAGGAATAAATACATCCCAAAACACGTAATCGCGTTACACTTTCATAAGACCAAAAACGTCCCGAGCGATCTTACATTGTAAAAGCTATATATATCTCTCTTTCTCTCATGCAAACATATGTATTTTTCTTTAATCCAGAAAGAGAACGAAATAATACATACTTCTCATTGTCTTTGAAATATAAAAGCTATCTTGCATGGATATCTTACAATCTCGATCCAAACTGACAGTTTCAGAATTTACGGGCAAAATTGAGGCTTCCGGAGTGTGAGGTGCGAATATATTGAACCAAGCAGACGGGTTAAATGTATAAATATGGTCAATACTCTATTGAAAAACATACAAAAAAAATACATAATACTTTGGTGAACTGTGTTTTCACATTTTGTAAAATTTGGTTCACTCGCCGAAAAAGGTGAAAAAATGTGCGATTTCACAAAATCATCAAAATCATATACTAAATAATATTTTGGTAGAAATGGGTATCAAATAGTTCTTTGACTAGACATTGGTTAGAGGGAGAGGGGAACAAATTTCTCGATGCGCTAACATCAATGTACGTAGGAATGTTACTTCAGTTGGTAAAATCGTAATTTGTGTTACATATGTCAGAAATTGGAGCAGGGTCAGAAATGTGGTGTTTTACCTTATATGTATGAAAAAATCACAGTGTTTCTTGAAATGCCATTTTAGACAATCCCTACGAGGTTTTTGCTCTAGATACGAGTCGTGTTTTATTAAACATTTTCACAATTTTCCCTTAAACATTATCGTTTTTAATATGAGCGCCCTCTCTCTAACATTCGTATTTACATATCTCTCCATCTTCTTGTTTTTGAGCGTATATATCGCGCCTTAAACCGTGAGGCTAATTTGTTTGCTTTTGGAAACAGCTCATATATGGTCACATGGAAATCATTAATTCTCTTTCAACGGAAGCAATCTTCCGAACAGGCCCTCCATTGATATGCTTGGTGTAATCCTAAGTGACCAGCTCAGGTATGGGGGCTCCATCGAAGCCAGAGTAAAGTTAGCCTCCCAGAAACTGGGCGTACTGTACAGGGCCCGCAGATACTTTAATAGTGCACAACTGCTAACCCTGTACAACGGTTGAATTTGGCAGCCACCTCTGGTCTGGAGCTCCAAAATACCTGAAAAATACCCGCCTGTGCAGAAACGGGCGGTCCGTTTGATAGATTCTCCCATCTTAACAGACGGATTGCAATCTTTAAAGCACAGGCCTCATTGCCTCGCAAACTCTGGACTGCCATCAATAGAATAAGGTGCTCCCATAGCCGTTGTGCTCACATGATGCATAGATTGGGCCTTAAAGAGTCGGCGACGTGTGAATGCGGTGCGGTGCAGACCACCGAACATGTGGTCAACGAATGCCCGCTCCATTCATTCCCCGGCGGGATTTATGAGGTCCACAGGGCAACGCCTGAGGCCCTAGACTGGCTCGCAGACCTAGATGTCCCCCTCTGACCCCCCACCATACGAAAGAAGAAGAAGAGCACAGGCGTCGGGTGGGAATGCTATCCTTGTTCTACCGGTATTACAATGGAAGATGCTCCGAGGAACTAACATCATTGATCCCTCCGGCACCGGTGCATAGTCGGGAAACACGCCAAACGCGTGCCCAACATTTGTACACGGTTGACATTTGTCGCATGAGAACGGGTCGTTTCTTCGACTCGTTCTTATGTTCAACAGCTCGACTGTGGAATGATTTGCCGGCCTCTGTGTTTCCTCCTTCCTACAACATAGGTCTCTTCAAGACCAATGTTCATTCCTTCCTCTCCTCAAAAAGACCCTCCACACAGCATCCCAGATGACATAGGCCCTGAGGGAGATTATTTTCTTCAAGGCCTCCTGTGTGGAGTTAATGTAAAAAAAAAAAAATTACACTGTCTTGGTTACAAATATGATCTAAACGGTGTAAGAAAGGTAAAACTCCACGCTTGAAACCACAAAACAATTGAAATGTATACCTCTATGAAATCAAAGTTTTCCAACCGCAATTTGAGAAAAAAATTATGAAATTTCATGAATTTTTTATTTATAATTTTTGTTGAATTATAAAAAACGTATGGTGAGCCTTTTTCATATTTCAAATTCAACTTTTTCATATTATTTTTAATTGATAAATTAACGTTAACCAGATTTCTATGCGTAGCACAAAGGGTAACAATTATTATAAGCAATAATTGTCAGCCTGAAACACTCATCTACATTGAAAAAATCTTCTGAGAAAAGATTTCAGGTGGAAAAATGTAATAAGCAGTAATTGTTGAAGTATAATATATTGAATTATTTGGTTGGTATTAGATAAGCCGACAAAGCTCAGTGGTAGAGCACCTGACCGGCAATCAGAAGGACACGGGTTCAAGTCCTGTTTTCTTTTCTCAGAAGATTTTTTCAATGTAGATGAGTGTTTCAGGCTGATAATTATTACTTAAAAGGATATTTTTATTTCTAATATCTTTTGAAAGAGTATTTTTCAAATAAATAGTTTTTAGTTTTCGGATACATTTAGAAATATTCCGTTTATTTGGATTTTATTGCAAAGCGGAATTGCTCTCACCTTGTTACAGAAAAAGCCCGAGGCCTGAGGAGTATATTAATAAAGACTAACCTTAAGAGCGTTTAACCAGCCAGCGGACGAAAATCCACATTTCGTCGTAAGTTGTTCTTACGATCGTGCAGGGCGGTTACAATGAGAAAGATTAATTATTCTCCGTACCAGCTTTTTTAAATTATAACTCAATATCGAATTTATTTCAATCCAAAATAGCTCTAATTTATACCTTCATCCAAAATGCTGAAAGGCGTGATGATAAAACTATTAAAATAATGTACTTTGTGTAATTATTTTTTGATTATAAGTATTTATCATTTTTCATTAATGTCTAAATTTAATAAGAATGTTAAAAAAATCTGAAATATATTAGTTTGTAAGTGCGCAAATAAATACACAAATGGACAAATTTTCGTCAAGAAACACATGTACGTACATATTTTTTAATGATTTTATTGAAACTAAAATTAAAATTCTAAAACATGCGTTTGCTAGATAATGTATTGATTTATTTTACTGCATGATTATATTATTTGAAATGGGTGTGGTATAATACAAAATCTTTTTTGAAAATTTAACAAATCTGCCAACGACCTATGGAATAACCTTATTATACTAAAAATTTTTAAAAAAATCTCAAAATTTATTTCATGCGAATGCTGGATAAAAGAACAGTCTTTCTAAAAACATTTATATTTTTTTGTGGAAAAGAGTCAATACGTCTAAAATCTGATTTGAAAATGACATATTTCTGGTTTTCTCTGGAAATGCCCTCTTAATAGTTCTTGGTATCCGGAAATTGTCTGTTACACCAAAACACTTTACACTATTTATAACTCAAGAACGGCTGGACCGATTTTTATTATCTTTGATTTGTTGGATTTGTCTCCGCCTCGGATAATAGAATAACTATTAAAACATCGCAAAAATTCACGAAAAAGAAAGTTATGAACAAAATTAATTTTTCATACATTTTGTATGGAACGAATTCTCATATTTTGAAAGAACTGCAGAAATATTGTGTGGTAGGTACAATATTTAAGGCCCGCGCACACAGAGAGCGGTTAGGAGTTCCGAGTTGATGGGGGGGAATGGAATGGGGGGAGGGGTGGGTAGAGGGGGAGGGGGATTGATGGGGGGGAGTGGAGCGGGGAGAGGGAAGGCGGAGGAGGCTGAGTGGAAATCCCCAAATACCATGCGAGCGAAGCTGCGGGAAAAAGCTAGTTTAATATATATAGTAAACTTTTCGGCGAGAACAATCGTTAAGTTATTAACGAATTAAACTCGACTTTCAATTAGAACTAGAACAATACTGTTACTTACGATTTTAGATTTTTTTTACATTAGCACCACACAGGAGGCACCGAGGAAAATAATTTCCCTAATGGCCTATGTCATCTTTGAGGATGCTGTGTGGAGGGTTTTTTAAGGGAAAGGAAGGAGAAGAAGATATGGGAAGGAAAAAGGTATGAGGGGTGAGTAGGAATCTGGGGGGTCAGTGTGACCAGGAGTGACGGACGTATGAATCTATTCCTCACACTGCGGTGCAAGGCGAAGGGTCGGGAGAATCCGGCTGCAGGGGTCAAAAGGCATCCCTCAATCGGTCTCCTCCGATCCAGCCCGCCACGCAGCGGTTGGACAAACGTATCCACAACCAAGACCTAGACAAACCTCATCCCATGAACCCGAGCACCCCTGCTAAGTCACCAAACGTAACGAACCACTTGGGGTGACCTGTGGCAGAGGTGTTGGTTGTCCTATAATTGGTTAGATTTTCACGCTCAAAAGTATTTTTGTTATTTATTTTTGGGGTGTTATGCCGTGTTGCGATCTCACCTCCTTTAGCCAACGTTTCGGACAGCGTTACAGTGTCCATTGTCAGCGTTACAGTGTCCACCGCAAAAATAAATAACAAAAATAATGTTTTATTTATTTTTTTATTTTTTTTTTTTTTTAATTTTTTTTTTTTTTATTATACAAGGTGTCCGGAAACTCGTAGTACAAGCGGGAAACTGGAGAATCCACATCACATTTGGAGTCGATTTTGTGGTTTAACTTTTTTTGATTTGAGCTTTCGTTTTCGAGTAAATCGGGTCCGAAGTTCGAATTTTTTAGGTTAAATTTGAAAAAAAATTTCACTAGGGGGTTGATTTCAGCCGTGTAATGTCTTACAAAATCCAACGAAGGGTAAACTGGGCTCAAAAAATTTTTTAACCCTTTAGTTACCGAAGAAATGGAAAAATAGAAAAAAAATAATATTAAAATCGAAATGCTTAGATCGAAAAAAATAAGTTTTTTGGGTTCTCTACGTGATGTAGATTCACCAGTTTCCCGCTTGTACTACGAGTTTCCGGACACGTGTATAATCAATAATATTATTATTAAATTAATAAAAACAGTTTATTTTTAAACAAGTTCTGCTGTGTAATTATTATTACGCGTGACAGCTGAAACAGCTTATTATTTTATTTATTAGTTTTATTAATTTAATAATAATTTTTTATTAGTTTATATTAATTTAATAATAATATTATTGATTATATAATTTAAAAAATTAAAATTAAAATGGAGTTCTACAAATTAAAATTGATAACAATAAATAAAAATAATGTTACTATTTATATTTTATTGAAAAATAGTTTAATTGTTAGAATTAAGAATCTATCTTCTATTTTTTTTTAATTTTGATTTTAACTTTACATTTACTGTTCGAAAGAAGTTATGAAACTACTCGTATAAAGAAGAAACTAATTCAGCACAGATGGTGTTGCCACTTGCCAGTCGCTTCAATAAGTAAGATGTCATTATTATATGTACATTCATTTAAAGAAAGGGGTTTGATTTCCGGTTTTGTCACAGAATAAGTAATGAAAAATTCCGTGCTCATTTCAATACATCCGAATCGCAAGGGGTAAGAGCGACAATAATATGAAATGAGATGAATCAAATTTTTACAAGTTATTGTTTTTACTTATTGTGATATTTTGCCGCTCCTTAAAAGTGCCGCTCTAATCAGGCCGCCCCTGCCACCCCCACTACGCTATGCTACTGCTTTCTACCAAACCAATAGTGTTTTTACTCACATGAATATGATTGCCATAGGGTGGGTCATCCAGGTATAGTCACTTCTGATTTTATGGACGTTGTCCAGCGTGAAGGACGCATTGTACAGCTGCTGGTAACTGAGAACCCCAGAATCGAAATACTCCTGGAGAAGCGAGCGAATTTCCTCACCTTCACAACTAGATGGGAGACATAGTCCCAACGTCATTTTGGTCTGAAAACATAATAATGATATTCATTTTTTTTTATAAGAACAACTCTCTTTTTATAACTTTTGAAGGTTATTCCCATCAATGTAATATATCATTGAAAAAGAAGATAACACTAATAACAAGATAACACCGATAACACTGGTCTGCAAAAAAAGATTTTTGAAGTAAAACTTCTTAACGCAGGCTCGACACTCGGGAGTAAGCTGGTGAATGCGTTACGAAAAGTGGTGATTGTTACGAAAAATGTCATGCGAACGGTAATCGATTAGATTGCTAAGTGAACGGTCGGGCCTTTACGCACGCTTGACTTGGGAAATGATAAGGATAAGGATGAGGATAAGGATAAGGATAAGGATAAGGATAAGGATAAGGATAAGGATAAGGATAAGGATAAGGATAAGGATAAGGATAAGGATAAGGATAAGGATAAGGATAAGGATAAGGATAAGGATAAGGATAAGGATAAGGATAAGGATAAGGATAAGGATAAGGATAAGGATAAGGATAAGGATAAGGATAAGGATAAGGATAAGGATAAGGATAAGGATAAGGATAAGGATAAGGATAAGGATAAGGATAAGGATAAGGATAAGGATAAGGATAAGGATAAGGATAGGATAAGGATAAGGATAAGGATAAGGATAAGGATAAGGATAAGGATAAGGATAAGGATAAGGATAAGGATAAGGATAAGGATAAGGATAAGGATAAGGATAAGGATAAGGATAAGGATAAGGATAAGGATAAGGATAAGGATAAGGATAAGGATAAGGATAAGGATAAGGATAAGGATAAGGATAAGGATAAGGATAAGGGATAAGGATAAGGATAAGGATAAGGATAAGGATAAGGATAAGGATAAGGATAAGGATAAGGATAAGGATAAGGATAAGGATAAGGATAAGGATAAGGATAGGATAAGGATAAGGATAAGGATAAGGATAAGGATAAGGATAAGGATAAGGATAAGGATAAGGATAAGGATAAGGATAAGGATAAGGATAAGGATAAGGATAAGAGGATAAGGATAAGGATAGATAAGGATAAGGATAAGGATAAGGATAAGGATAAGGATAAGGATAAGGATAAGGATAAGGATAAGGATAAGGATAAGGATAAGGATAAGGATAAGGATAAGGATAAGGATAAGGATAAGGATAAGGATAAGGATAAGGATAAGGATAAGGATAAGGATAAGGATAAGGATAAGGATAAGGATAAGGATAAGGATAAGGATAAGGATAAGGATAAGGATAAGGATAGAAGGATAGGATAAGGATAAGGATAAGGATAAGGAGAAGGATAAGGATAAGGATAAGGATAAGGATAAGGATAAGGATAAGGATAAGGATAAGGATAAGGATAAGGATAAGGATAAGGATAAGGATAAGGATAGGATAAGGATAAGGATAAGGATAAGGATAAGGATAAGGATAAGGATAAGGATAAGGATAAGGATAAGGATAAGGATAAGGATAAGGATAAGGATAAGGATAAGGTAAGGATAAGGATTAAGGATAAGGATTAAGGATAAGGATAAGGATAAAGAATAAGGATAAGGATAAGGAATAAGGATAAGGATAAGGATAAGGATAAGATAAGGATAAGGATAAGGATAAGGATAAGGATAAGGACTATAGATAAGAATGGTCACCCCAAGGTTGTAGGTCACCCCCAAGGTCTGATAAGGATAAGGATAAGGATAAGGATAAGGATAAGGATAAGGATAAGGATAAGGATATAGATAAGAATGGTCACCCCAAGGTTGTAGGTCACCCCAAGGTCTTAGGTCACCCTAAGGTCGTAGATCCCCCTATGGTCATATTTCACCCCAATGTCATATGTCACCCCTAGGTCATAGGTCACCCCGTTCGCGACGTTTGGTAACTTAGCAGGGATACCTGGGTTCATTGGGCGAGGTTTGTCTTGTAGTATTACTTCAGTCGTGTGGTCTAAAGCACACTCGTTTTTTTCCTCCTCATTGTTTGCATACGAGATAACCAGATAGCCTTTTTATTACGAATTAATTTCCTTTTTTAAAACCTCCCTTAATTTTTTGAGTACCATATTTTAAAAAGGTCAGTGACAGTTACTTGAAAAAAACTTGCGTTTTCGATATTTAATTCTATTAAGTCTGTAATCATATTATTTTAATAAATAGAACACAAGAAAACATACAATTTTTCTTTTTTTATTTATACCACTCCGAATTTAATCTTCACATTTTTGGACAAGTTTTAGGAATATGGTAGAAATGTAGCAGCAGGGTGTCCACCGAAACCAGTCAAATTTTAATTTTGAAAGGGGTCTACGAGAAAAAAAGTTCAAATGAAAGTGGTTGAAATATGGACAGCCATAGTTCATAATAACGATGTAATATGTAATGTTTTTCAAAATAAATAAATAAATAAATATGACGAAAGATCTTATTAACTAATTATATTTTGCTTTAAAATGCAAACTGATTTGAATGCACTATCTGAATGGTCGTTGGCAAATAAATTAGATTTTAACACAAAGAAATGTGTCACAATGTCCTTCACTCGTTGTAAAAACAGTATAGTTTACGATTATAAAATAAGGGGCGAAACGTGTAAAATCCGTGAAGGATCTCGGTGTCGTCTTTGATCCCGAACTGACATTCTCTTGCCAAACTTCTTGGGTTCATCATCAGAACTTGTGAGCAGTTTGATTACCAAGAAGCTATGCTAGCGTTATTCGATGGCATACTGAGAAGAAAGCTGGAGTACGCGAGCGATGTTTGGGCACCGTACCACCAGAAATACATTGATATGTTAGAGCAAATCCAGAAGAAATTCCTCAGGTATGTTTATATGCGAAAGCATGGAACCTATCCAAGGTTCATGCACCATATTGACTTATTTGAGGAAACTGATTCTGTGAGTTTAGAAACTAGACGGAAAGCAAGTCTTGCTATTCTGTCTTTCAAAATTTGGAACAATTTCATCGATAGCCCATTTCTTTTGGGATCCTATGATTTATATGTACCAGACCACTACAGCCAAAGTCGACATCATGACTTATTTAAAATACCGAACGGCAGAACAGACGTCTTGGCAAAGCAAAGCATGACGAGGGGAGTGGTGCTGTTAAATGAAATTGCAAACCATTTGGATGTAAGTGAATGTTCTTTATATGCCTTAAAAATATTATTTAAGAATCACTTGCCTAATTGCTGATAGGGTAACTAAATTGTGCTGTAATTGGAATTATTCTTTGGTACAATAATAATTTAAAATAAAAAAATAAAAATAAAATAAGCATCCATCTGAGAGGTAAGCTTCGTGTACGGCGAGACCTCAGATAAATTACAAGCAACCAAAAACAATTTAGAATAACAGTTTTTACCTCATTATCCCAATGTGTGAAGATCTGGAATGTAGAATTGTGGTAGAAGTAGGCTGCGTAGTAGGACACAGGGAAAGTTGCCATTGTCTGGGGGGTGTCCTCGATGTGGGGCGGATCATGGGGGCTGATGTTCGGCTTGTCCTGGGAGTCCGACAGGCTGCATTGGACCTCAGAGCCTAGCCAATAGTTGTTACCCCAGTAGAAGGCTGTTTCTGGGTGTCCTGAGGCATCTAGCACTGGAAAATGGATCAAACCATTACCAAGGAAGATCAAAACAAAATTATTTACAAATAGTGTTTAGAGGAAATAACCAGACACAACACAAATTCGTGACGTCACTGGTCGACGTGTCGTGACGTCACCGTAAAGTCATTGTATGAGAATGTATGATATGACACAAGCCATCGTATTAATTTATTCGTTTATTTTACATACTGTTAATAGAGATTTAGTTCTTGTGTTTATTGAAACATTATTTAGGCCTAAATTAATAAATCTCTGTTATTGAAAATATTCAAAAACTACTGCACAAAAAAATAGTAATGCTTCTTCTAGGGAGAATACTTCGAACAATGGAATTCAAAATGGCGGCAGTTGATCAACTGTGATGACGTCACACGATTCACCATACATACGGTGGTTTTCGGGGGTTTTGAAAAATTAAAAATTTGACCTTTATTTTGACTATTAAAACTAACTCTAAAAATAAAAATAAAAATGCAGTTTTTAAGTTAGAAGGCCGTTATTATACAAGCTAATACAAGCATTATTATACAAGCTGTACTAGTGATATAGACGGTTTTTATAATTTCCAACGAATCGAAGTCTTCGATTGTTCTGATTATAAATCCCAGTGTCTTCACGACTTAAAAGAAGTTGATGATAGAAAAAAATATCATCGGACACCAAAGTGACAAGTTCATTTTTTATTACACTTTTAAAATAAAAAATACGAAAAACTCTGAAGAAAACCTGAACTTGAAAATCCATAGCCCGCATCACTTAAATGAGAATTGTGATTGTCCCTCATTAGAAAACGTTGACCATATAACGCATCTGGGTCTAAAAATTGACCAAAACTTAAAATGGACCGAACACATTAACTATTTAAATAATAAAATTAAAAAACTAAGTTATAATTTCAAAACTATCAGGAATGTCCTCATTAAAAAAGACTTAATCAAGATTTACATGGTTCTCTGCCAATCACTGTTAGAATACGGTATTATCGGATGGGGCAGTGCAAATAAAAAACATACTAAATCCACTAATTAAAACTCAAAAAGCCATAATGAAAATTATACTGAAAGTTCCTGTAAGAACTAGCACTGACGAAATCTTCAACAATCTTAACATCATGTCAAGTAAACAACTATATTCTAAAACTATACTCATTTACATTCATAAGTACAAAACCCAAGAAATAACAACTAATACGTACATTAGAAACACTAGATCTCATGGTCAAAAACTTATCCAACAAGTAACTACTAACACAACATTTAGGCAAAAAAGCTTCTTCTATTATGGCATTAAACTCTACAATAAAATACCACTCTCACTCAAAAACCTCAACATTATAACATTTAAATTTCAAATAAAAAGCTGGATACTAAATATAGGGAGATCAGAAATAGAAAATATACTGATATCAAATACAGACTAAAACCAAATCTAGTAATCTGAATTATAAAAAAAACCACTATCTTATTTACTTTATAATTATTTAAAAAAAATACTACATGATTTATGTTATGTCTAATTCATATCAATTTCTTATAATTAAATTATAATATGTAAATGAAATCCTCAGCACGGGAGATCCCAGTGAGGATATCATTATCTCTACTGTTACTAAGAAATGAAGACAATAAATCATTATTATTAGTATTATATTATTATATTGTAAATATGAAAGCTTAGAATTAGTTACGGAATACGTGTATCTAGGTGTTACAGTAGATTATTTTTTTAAATGGGATAAACATATAAAAAAAAACCTGTAAAAGACTCAGATCAATTGCTGGCAGAATATACACATTAAATTTTTTCCTGTCAATTGAAACGCTTAAAATAATTTATATGTCACTGGCAGAATCTATTATAAGATATGGATTAACAATATGAGGAAATACTACTATAACCAATCTGAAACAAGTCCAAGTTGTACAAAACGCAATTGCAAAATTATTAGTCGTCCTTAATATAATATTTTCAAACAGAGACATAATGCACCATTGCTGTTTCAGAGTGCCAAAATTTTACCGAAAATTATAATTCAACATATATTTACCCCGCAGCATAAAGAGAAATTAGAACATAAATACAGCACTAGATTCACGCGCAACGACGGGTTAATAGTTCCGAAATTTAACAATAAGTACGGACAGAGAACGTTTGAATACATCATACCGAAGATATTTAATTTATTACCTGACACTATAAAGCAATGTAATTCTATGAATAATTTTAAATATATGGTGAAAAATTGGCTATCGGAAAAAAAATATTTATATTGATATTGATATGTATGAAAAAATGTTGAAGATGTAAATTTTAAATGTAAAAAATCAATATGTAACTAAAATATAAGCACCTATTGACAAGCCAATTCAATTGGCTTAGCGGGACTTGTTTGTTGATTTTAATATGTATTATCTATTTTTTTCCATTGACCTATGATATCACTTGATCGAAGATTTTTTCAAAAAAAAAACTCCAAATATGCTCAGAAATCGCTGGTTAAAATCCCTCGGGTAAGTCCTGTTACACCCTGTATAACTGTCAACGTAAATGCTTTTCGTTAAATCAGTTAGAAGTAGATTACTAAATACATAAGGTAAATGTATTATTGGGGGGCAAGAATTCCAATAATCCATGCGCTTGATAGCTGCAAGACGAGTTGTTACCTAGCCTCCTACATAGTTAAGTAAATTAGAATACGTACGTATAAAAAGATATTTTATTTAATTTATTGGGGGGCTAGAATTCCAACGGTTCCATGCCAACTCATAATGAAACCAACTCAGAAACACCTCAGAATGGTCATTAAAAGCTATGAAAAAATAATTTTAAAATAGCCGGTAACCCTAACCTAACTTAACCTATTTACCCAATTTTTTATATTTTTTTATTATCGCTCTTAATGACCTTTCTGAGGTGCTTCTGAGTCTGTTTCATTATGAGTTGTCTGGTCACCAATTCCAACAATCTATGCGCTTGATAGCTGCAAGACGAGTTGTTATCTAGCCTTAAGTAAATTCTAATGTTAAATCCATGTTAATTTGTACAGCGCTCTTGAGGCGATTTTTCGCAAAAACAGCGCTATATAAGTTGTCCAAATTTATTATTATTATTATTAACAAAACAATTAAAATAAATTTCATATATACACTTACGTTTTAGAGCCCATGTCTCTTTGTTTCTGATCCCTTCTTCCACTACAGCGAGCTGTCTAATGCACTCGGAATCAGCGCCATCTTGACTTGCAGTCAGAGCTAGTCCGTAAAATATCGACTGTCTTTCAAGTTGGCCGTCAATGAGAATTTCACTGTCACATATCACGCACAGCGTCATAAGCACAAACACCGCAAGTGGAGATTTCAACATTTTCACTATATTTTCATGCATTTTGAAAATAATTACATACCTGTCTTTTAAATGATTGAAATGGGGAATTTTTTTATTCTGGAATAAACTATTAATATTTGTCTATGAAATTTGCAACTCTTACTTGAAATTTGTAACTTACTGCGCAAAAGAAAAATTAAATAATTTTAGCCTTCCAATAATGGATGTACAATAATAAGTTACATTTTCATAATTTTAAGCAACCCCCGACACATAGTAGTCCAGTGTTATTAATTTATGTTATTTCACAATTAATTCATTTAAAATAATATATAGTATATTTGCGGCATGTTCCAGAGTGGAAGATACTATCAGTATCGCCCTGGTGTAAGACCACCATTCAGAATTGAAACATAGTCTCACTGGCTCCAGACAGGAGCAGTTGAGATTCTTGTGCGGTATTCACTGTAAAAAAAAAAATAATAATACAAAAAAAAAAAAAAATGTTTCCTTTGGGGGGGTGCAGACACACGTTTACCGTTTGTCTCATTTTCTACTGTTGTTATTTAATGTGTAATACGAGTATGTTTAAGAACAAAAGCAAAACCATCAGCATTTGACATTTTGAATTTTTGGAATTCACTCACACTTCTAATATTATCCTTGTAACTATATTCCATACTTTCAAAATTATCGTCTCGGAGTGACGTCTACGGCGACGTCCCGGTGTGTTGAGTGAGAGAGATGTAAGAAAAATATGACTTTTTACCTTTGGAGGAAACAGACCTACGTACATTGTGTATCTCATCTTTTGAAAGAGCTTGAGCATTATAGCGATAATGAACGTATGCTTATTGCCTTCTTTTGTATACTCATATACCGCCTCCCAAATTGAAGAACTTAAATCCTTACTAATAAACGTTTTAAAACATACACAAGATTTTTTTTTACATTAGCTCCACACAGGAGGCCCTGAGAAAATAACATCCCTTAGGGCCTATGTCATCTTAGGAGATGCTGTGTGGATATAGTAACAACCATTTGCACTTCATCGGTTGACCATCAGTTCAAAATTTAAAATTAATAAGGCCCTAACTCTTCCTCACTTAAATTTTTAAGTTCTTATTTTGTAATTAGTAATCTATATATATAAAAAAATTGCTAAACCATTCATCCGATTGTGAAAAAACGGTGTTTCTATATATAATAGTGAGCTGTGGTGTCATGCAAATGCGTTGCTAAATCGTTCACCCGATTGCGAGGAAACTTTGGGGATTTGATGTGTGCATGCCCGCGATAGTTCCTATATAAAATGGTGATCTCTGGCATTATGAAATTTGTACAAAAAAATTGCAATAGGTGGCACGCGAGCTGTTTGAAAACTGAATGCATGGAATGCGGGAGGGGGGAGCGGAACTAGGGAGGGGGGTTCCGGAACGGGGAAGGGGGCGAGGAACAGGGAAGCGGAAAGGGAACGGGACGAATGGGAAAGGAGACGCAGAGACAAACAATTTCTTTATTAAGTGGCACAGCAACGCATACCTGGAACTCGCTAGTTGTAGGATAAAATAGCAACTTCAAAAACGTGCAAAACGCATTTCCAATATTTGACTTTATAATAAAGCTGTATATATCTGAAGAGAACCGCCGTTGAGTATATTTGTACATGATTATATATGGAACCTACGAACCCATTAATTAACGCATTTGAGGCTATTTTTTAACTATTATTATTTTTTAAACGTTCAATTCTCACTTACATGTTACATGTTTGATGTGATTATTAGCCCAGACAGTGAAATTGTAAAAAAAACATACATTGAATAAGTGACGTTCAATGTGATATAATATTTTTGTGATCTTGTTGTAAATTGCAATATAAACACGAGGATAGGTCAAAAAGTTCGCAGAACCAAATATACTAATGTTTAGTGTAAAATTTTTAATGTTGCCAAAATATATATGCACATTATTTCATCCAATGATATTCGAGTGTTATTTTGATAGTTTTAAGTATTGTTTTATTTTTTTTTACATTAACTCCACACAGGAGGCCCTGAAGAAAATAATTTCCCTCAGGGCCTATGTCATCTGAAATTCTGCGTGAAGGGTCATTTTGAGGAGAGAAATGAATGAATTTTGGTCTTGAAGAGTCCCATGTTGTAGGAAGGAGGAAACAAAGAGGCCGGCAACTCGTTCCACAGCCGAGCTGTTGAACACAAGTGACCCAAGTCGAAGAAGCGACCCGTTCTTATGTGACAAATTTCAACCGTGTACATATTTATATATTTACTAGCTGGTACCCGGCATGCGTTGCTATGCCATTTAATAAAGAAATTGTTTCTTCCTGCGTGTCCTTTCCCATTCGTCCCGTTTCCCTTCCCCCCATTCCTCACCCGCGTCCTTTCTCGCGTTTCCACTCTGCCTCCTGCACCTTCCCTCTGCCCACTTCACTCCCCCCTTCCCCCGTCCCGCAAACCCCCTTCCCGAGTGCCCCTCCCCCTTCCCAGGTTCCCCTCCCCCTCCCTGGTTCCTCTCCGCCCCTCGCGTTCCATAAATTAACTCCCGGTACATTTAGTTTTCAAACAGCTTGCGTGCCATTTTATTGCAATTTTTAATACCAGTAGATTTATACAAACCTTCTGCTGACAATAACGAACACAACAAAAAAAGAATTATCCTATTTGGTGCAGTCGTTCGGAAGTTATGCGCGTACATACATTTCGGCGATTCATTTTTATTTATATAGAAGATAGATAGATAGATAGATATAGATAGATAGATAGAAGAAGAAGATAGAAGATATATAGATATAGATTAATTTTATTCAGGTTCTCCATAAAGCAGTTATACACTAAAAAATTATGGAGAAGATTACATTTTTTTAAAGTGCATGGGGGCAGTTTAACTATGTTGTGACGTATGTCAAGAGATAGTTACTGAATTCTCTGTAGGTGACATTGAAGATGTCCATGCTCAATGCACAGTCGTTAAGCAGTTGAGTCGCCCTGCTTGATGGTGCATTCTGATAGGCAGAAGTTCTCGCTTTTGGAGCATAAAAAAGTGCGTGGGATCTGCCACGAGTATACGCGTTAAGGACATATAAGTTGATCTCTTTCTTTTTGATATGTTGGGCACGCGTTTGGCGTGTTTCCCGACTATGCACCGGTGCCGAAGGGATCAATGACGCTATTTCCTCGGAGCATCTTCCATTGTTATTTTTTTTTTTTTTACATGAGCTCCACACAGGAGGCCCTGAGGAAAATAATTTCCCTCAGGGCCTATGTCATCTTTGAGGATGCTGTGTGGAGGGTTTTTTTTAAGGAAAGGAAGGAGAGGAGAGTTCTGGGAAGGAAAAGGGTTTAAGGGGTGGGTAGGATGGGGGTTCAGTGTGTCCTGGTCATCCGCCTCCAAGACCTAGACAAACCTCACCCAATGAACCCGGGCACCCCTCACCCCTCACCAAACGTAGCGAACCACTTGGGGTGACCTATGGCAGAGGTATTGGTTATCCAATAAAGGTTCCCGGGGCGGCGGTACCCATTCCCGCCTCCCAAATTGAAAATACCGTTAGAACAAGGATATCATTGCCACCTGACGCCTATGCTCTAAAGATTGCAATCCACGTTTATTTTGCTTGTATTAGGTATATCCCTGAAAGTACTGGAGAACTCTGAGAAATGCCTTCTGGTCTCAGGTTTGAGGAAAGGAAAATCCTGATCTATTTCCTTCTCGTGGTGGGGAGTAAGCAACGACCTCGTGTCGGCAAATATAGACAAGGACCGAGCGTTGGCCGGAATAAGCTGACCACCAACTTTCGCCCTACCAGGCGTCTGTTGAATACTTTCATGTTTACGGAATACGTTAAAAGAAAGATCTAAAGTTTTGTGTAATACTTAAGAGAGATATCTTTTTAATTCTTTTGTTAAAATAGCATTGAAATCAGGCTTTGTATCACACAGCTGAATACGAAGATCTGGAGCTGCATCCAGTCTGTTTCTGTATTTGTTTTTTGCGTAAGCGTAAGCCGAAAAACCAGTTTCACACCGGTAAGTGGTCACAAACGGTAACAAAACTATAGCCTTCTCGACGACTTCTGGATATTCGTCTTTAAGTCCAATCCAAAACTCATCCAGATTAGTTTTTTCTGAATTAAACTTTTGTCGTAAGGAAGAAGAACATTTGATATCTATCAAAGTCTCTTACTCTGTTGTTGTACGTTTCCTGTGAACTAGGAATGGATTCTGTACCCAGTCAATGTCCTGCAGGTTTTTTTCGGGAAAATACTCTTCCAGAGATTTGTTGAGGGCCATCAAATGTTCGTAAATGCATTTTTCAATATCTGTGGTTACTTGCAATTCTTTTTTTCCAGAAACTCGTTTAAAAGAGAAAAAAATTGGTACTGTTTCTGTTCAACACATTCTATGCAGAAGACAAGTTTCTTTCTAAGAGAAGAGATTTTTTCGTTTACTGTAAAAGTATTTGTGTTTCTTGCTCGCAATGATCCTTGCAACAATCCGGACGGAACCCTTGTGATGCTTCTACGGAACCCCAGGGTTCCGCGGAACACCTTTTGGGAAACGCTGGTCTAGGGCACCCTCTTGTCCTGGAGAAGTAAATAATCTCCAAAGGCGGAAGAACCTTCGAGGTCAACGGCGTAGGATGTGGAAAGAAACGGGAAACTACCACATTAAAGATCCAAGTGGCATCCCATGAACCAGCAAAACAGCAAACAATTCAATTGCTGCAAACCAATCCCAGGATTGAAACCAGAGAGAGAGAGGTATATCATCTTTTATACTATCGAGAAAGCAATCATTTTGTGACTTGATCTTCTGAATATATAAAAATGTATGTGACTTTGTTTGTCCCTTATGCGTTCCTAAACCATTCATCCGATTTCAATGGAACTTTGGTGTTTTATTGTGCGCACACCTGCAAAGGTTACTATATATAATGGTAAGCTTTGGAGTCGTGCAATTTGTATAAAAAAATACAATAGGTGGCGAGCGAGTTCTTAGGAAAATGTTTGTAGGATTGTGTAGTTTAGCGTCCCGGTATAAAGGAGGGAAGGGGAGGGGATTCCAGGAGGGGGTTCAGAACTTGAATAGAACTTACATAGAACGTGAGAATTAACTTGTTCAGATTGTTCATAAAGGCTTTAGCATTAACATGTAACAACAAACAATGTTTTTAACTCTGTAAAACTTTCCTTTACATCAAGTCTACGAACTTTTTGAAGTTCCTAAATAATTTGAAGGATTATTGACATATCATAATTAGTCACGCTTGCTTCGTTTGAACCATCTAATAGATGCTAAGTGTATGCGTAAGGTGGAAGATTATGATTTTTAAGTTTTGCAATTGTTAACAGGCCCGGACTTAAAGGCTCAGGGGTATATTTATAAGCTAGCATATTTTGATTTTTATATATACTAGCGAGTTCCGGGTAAAGAAATTTTTACTCTCTGCGTGTCCTTTCCCGTTCGTCTTCGGCCTCCCTTTCTCTCTCGCGTCCCTTTCACTTCACCTTCCCTCTCCCTTTTCTTCTCCTGCATCCCCCGTCCCGCGAACCCTCCTCCCGAGTTCCCCTCCCGCTTTTCGTGTTCCATACATTCAGTTAAATCCCCAAAGTTTCATCGCAATCGGATGAACGGTTACCAGTGCTTAATTTCATGATGCCAGAACTCATTTTTGTATATAGGAACCATCGCGGGCATGCGCACATCAAATCCTCAAAGTTTCATCGCAATCGAATGAATGGTATAGCAACGCATAGAGAAATCACATACTCAAATATATATTTATAAGCAAGCATATTTTCGGACCTGGGGAATATCAATGGCACAACTAAAAAAATATATTTTTTCATAAGACCACTTTGAATATTTCGTTTCAGTGCATTAAAATAGTTTAATCCAATAAAAAAATCATTGTTTTACAAAATTTGGGAAGCCGTTATGTAATTTTGTAAGTCTAGTAGATAGTTCAGCTCAAATGTTCATTGTGCCACTACTTTTTCTTGAATTCGAGTAAAATATTATTTATTTATTTATTACACGCCCTGATGGGCTTTTACATTAAAATTTATAAGTTGAGTAACAAACAATGAAGAAAATATAATACAATGAGAAAAGAAAATACACAAAACAGTGTAACAACAAAACAAATAATAAAATAAAAATACATATTATGTAAAAATGATAAGAAGTCTCATATTCCATATAAACAAAAATTGAAGAAATTATGTAAATCTATTTGTGCCTAGAAGAATAAACGTGATAGAATATACAACGTTTATACTGATTAGTTTTAAGATGAAATATATCACCTAGATTAGAATATTTATTTCCGAGACTGTGAAGTCTCGGAAACGGAGAATTTTGATAAGCTAGTGTCCTGGTGTTATTGAAGTAGAAGGGTAATAAATGCCGACATGATTTTTGGGGAACATGGATATTGATAAATTGAAGTAATTCAGAACAGTCAATTTTGTAATGCAGTATTTTATGTAATAATATTAAATCTGTGCTTATTCTTCTTTCTGAAAGTTTCAATAGAGACGTTTTATCCAGGAGATAATTGTAATCAATGTTTAGTATAGGAATATGCAATTTATAGTTTATAAACCTTAGAAACTTCCGTTGAATCTTTTCAATGTTATCTGAATGAATGTTGTAAAAGGGAGACAATAACGTCGAGTTATATTCAAGTTGGCATCTGACAAGGGTTTTATATAACATAATAAATGTGTCTAAATCATTGAAATCTTTTGCAGCTCTCAAAACAAAACCGAGAGTCTTTAGGGCTTTGTTGATAATATTATTAATATGACATACAAAGGTGAGTTTACTGTCGAACATAATGCCTAGATCCATAATTTCGCTAACACAATTTAAATTTTCATCATTTAAAGAATACTGAAAAATAATAGGATTATTTATTTTGGCAAAATGAATGAACTGACATTTATTTATATTTAATGCTAGTTTGTTGATAGAGCACCATTCAAAAAGATATATCAAGTTAGTTTGAAGTATAATACAATCATTAATGTGGTTAATCTCTTTATATAGTGTGGTTAATCTCTTATTATAATATAAAAATGATATTTTCGCTTTTAAAGCTACAATAATATTTAAAAGAATTGCGCCGTTTTTATCGAAGGTAGAACAGATATCCAGAAACATTTCTGCATACTTAACTCAAAAATGCAATTTTTTGACTTGTGCCAATATTATAGCCCAGGTGCGTTTTAATTTTTATATGTACTGATTTATGAACTTTTTGAAGTTACTAAATAATTTGAAGGATTTTATTGATATATCATAATTAGTCACGCTTGCTTCGTTTGAACGATCTAATAGATGCTAAGTGTATGCGTAAGGTGTAAAATTATTTTTTTAAATGTTGTAATTGTTAACAGGCCCGGACGCGTATTTACAAAACCTATACCGATTCAGTCGCTGTAACGACAATTTACATTTTAAATATACCTCTATATTGGTTATTTTTTATCACATTGCAAAAACAAAAAATGTTCTAAAATCTAGATAAAATAATCTTTCTGATGTGTATATTAGAAATTAATAATTTTATTTCTAAATATTTAAATTTGAATATTATTCCCATATATTGTAAATACACCTCTATATTGATAATTTTTATCACTTTGCAAAAACAAAAAATGTTCTAAAATCTAGATAAAATAATCTTTCCAATGTGTATATTAGAAATAAATAATTTTATTTCTAAATATTTAAATTTTGATATTGAAAATTTAAAGCGACTCAAACGCGTTAGGGATTGTAAATACGCGGCCCGGACTTAGAAGCTCAGGGGCTCTAGTGACTCCACCTAGGATGGAGTTGGGGCGCTGAAGAAAACAAAAAGTAAGGGTACATAATAACGCTAATAACATATTTATGTTTAAGTTCTAATGTAGATGTCTGTCTTAACTATCTGATAATTTCATAGTTACACATGATCTAATACTAATACTCGTACAGGTACAGGTAGAATCATTTTAAAGAGATTCTTGCTTGTGGTGTAAAATTATTTTAGTGTACTATATCGTTGCACTAATGCGGGAGGGCCGTCTTAATAATACGTTAAATCCTATTAGGTTATTATTTTTTAATTGATAATTTTTGATTATTTTTAAATTGATAAACTAATGTTTAATGCCTCGATGACACGTGGCGAGTTACAAGCTACTAGATAGTAGATACTAAGTTTTAAAAGCGTGTAAATCGCCGAGTGAGATTGTCATGATGACACACAAAACTGTCCACTCGCTCAGAAGCGTAGGAAACTGAGGTCGCTTTTAGCGCCAGTAACAAGAATAACGACGCTATAAGAAGAATGAAACACTAAGAACAATAAGAAGAATGAAACAGAAGAATAGCGATGAACTAATTCTTCAGATTTTTGACAGTCGAAATCAGCTGTTTATTGGAAGCCATGTTGGAAACGTAAATAAACCAATCACGAGCAAGCGAAGCAAGCGTGTAGGTGAGTAAAGTTGACGACCTTTCAACTTTTTTTCGTAGATTGTCAACAATCTGCTAGTTGCTGCTAGTTAGCAAGTGACACGATGACACTGGGCGAGTTTACTAACAGATATAGTGAATTTCCCAGATAGTAGCTTGTAAACTAGCCCTGTGTCATCGACGCTTATGACAAGATTTTTGTGCAAAGCACAAAGGGTAACAATTGTAATATGTAATAATTTTTAGCCTGAAACACTCATCTGCATTGAAAAAAATCTCCCGAGAAAAGATACATGCCATCTACGGAACCCGCGTCCTTCTGATTTCCTGTCAACTGCTTTTACCCACTGAGCTACGTCAGTTTATCTCCTGCCCGCCAAATAATTCAAAATATATTAGTGTTTCATTCAACAATTAAGTACTGCTTATTACATTTTTCCACCTGAAAACAACCAACTTTATTTTACCGAACGCGGGTTCGAGTTCCGTCGGCGGCATGTATCTTTTCTCGAGAGATTTTTTCAATGTAGATTAGTGTTCAGGCTAATAATTATTAGTTATAATAATTGTTCCTATTTGGATTTGGATACGAATAGGTTTATATTACGAACATCACAAAATATGCTACGGATATACTGAAGCTTTTACTACCTTTTGTATGTTTAATATACAATACAATTATAATTTACGTAACAAAAAATATAAGCGTTAACTACTGAAAAATGTGTTTGTAATCAAAAGGTTTATGAAATATCTAGTACGGGTGTGAGCTACTTTATTTATTTTTCTGTAAATTATAAGATATAATAGGCCATTAAAGATTTTAGTGATTCATGATTTTAGAGGCAACTTGGACAATTATTTGTGAGTAAACAAATAACATTTCAAAAAATAATTTTAGCTATTTTAAAAAGTTTTTTTTCTTTTCATCATTTCAAAATTTGGGCAAATGACGGTACTAACCTACAAAAGTGTCTATTCTTATTGTGTTGTGCACAAATTTTCTTAGTTTTATTTTTTCATTAGAAGTTAGGTTTATTTCCTGTAACATGTAGACATGCATAACTTTTTTTACATGCTCCACACTGGAGGCCCGAGAAAAAATAATTTCCCTCAGGGCCTATGCCATTTTAGGGATATGTTGCTGTGTAGGTTTTTTTAAAGATAGGAAGAAGAGGAAGTTTTGGGAAGAGTGTTGGAATGAGGGATGAATAGGAATCTGGGGGTAAGTGTGTTCAAGAGTGACGGAAATAGGATCCATCCCTTCAACTGCGGTGCAAGGCGATGGGTCGAGGGATTCTGGCTGGAGCGGTCAAAAGACCTCCTCAACAAGTCTCTCTCGCCATGCAGTAGGTGGGCAAACGCATTGGCCGCCAAGACCTAGACAAACCTCACCCCATGAACCCGGGAACCCCTGCTAAGTCACCAAACGCAATGAACCTCATGGTGACCTATGGCAGAGGTGTTGGTTATCCAATAAATGGTTCTCGGGGCGGCGGTACCCATACTCGCCTCCCAAGATGGACACGTTCTTTTTTCCCTTCTCTGCTTTGTGAAATCTTCTCTCTATAAATAAAAATGAATCGCCGAAATGTATGTACGCGCATAACTTCCGAACGACTGCACCAAATTGGAAAATTCTTTTTTTGTTGTGTTCGTTATTGTCAGGAAAAGGTTTGTAAAAAACTACTGGTGAGCTCTGGCATTAAAAAATTTGGATAAAAAATTTTAAATAGTCGCGAGCTGTTTGGAAACTGAATGTATGGTAGGAGGGAGGGGAACCCGAGGAAGGAGAGAAACCTGGGAGGGTAACTCGGGAGGGGGGTGGAGTGGGGAGAGGGAAAGTGGAGGAGGCGGAATGGGTCCACGAGAGGAGAAGAGAGCGCGGGAGAGGAAGGGGAGGTGGAAGGGGACGGGCCAAATGGGAAAGGACACGCAGGGAGATACAATTTCTTTATTAAATGGCATGGCAACGCATGCCGGGAACCAGCTAGTATTTATATATTTTTTTAAAGGAAATTGTGAATGCTTAAAATATGTATAATAAATTATTTGTATTTAAAATATTTCCGTCAAAATACGCCTGAGATTCGGGCTTCTAGACTAGAATACCCCCCCCCCTCAGTGGAGGGGGTCATCGACATATTGAGTTTGAGGGTTGTTTTCGAAAGCCGAAAACCTACAGGAAATGCGTCTATTGATTTATTTCAGGGGTTTTCAAAATAATTTTATAAGAAAGAAAGAAAAATTAATCAATGGAAACTGTCATAGATAATTTTTTCTATAACCTTATATATTTGTTAAATTGTTTCTTAATTACGTTAATCTAATCTAATGAAAAAACACATTTTTTATAGTTTTCGCTTATATTTTTTAAAAAGTAATTAATAATTTAATTTTAATTCTACTCAGTGGTAACGGTAGGAACAGTTTCAATTTATCCTAAATATATATTTTTGTATTTGTAATGTAAACCAAATCGAAATAAAGATTAATCGAAAATGGTGATTTAGCAATATACCTCGCATTAATATTAACCCCTCAGGCTAGTTTGTTCGGTTTTCGGAACAACTCATATTGGTCTCATGGAAATCATTGTCTCCTTTTTACTATCATAGAAATGTGATCTTCGTGATAGAAATTTTGGAAGTATGGAATATAATTTCCCTCCACACAGCATCTTCAAAGATGACATAGGCCCTGAGGGAAGTTATTTTCCTCAGGGCCTCCTGTGTGGAGTTAATGTAAAAAAAAAGTTACAAGGAAAATATTGAAGTTTGAGTGAATTCCAAAAATTCAAAAACGTCAAATGTCAATGCGCTGATGGTTTTGCTTTTGTTCTTAAACATGCTGCAGCTCTTTCTAATACACTAAATAATAACAGTCGAAAATGAGAAAAACGGTGAACGTAATTCTGCACCCCCCTACAGGAAACATACAATCATTATCATACATCTCCCTCACACGTGTAAAGAAAATGAAATGCATTTTCCGTCGCCGCAATAAGAAATATCTGTTTTCTCCAAAAGGAAAAAAGTAGTACTTTGGAGGAGACAGACACACGTGTATTGTGTGTCTCATCTTTCGTCTCACTATTATTTAATATGTAAGAAAGAGTTGCAGCATTATTAGGATAAAGAACGTACGTTTTATGTTTTTTTTGTGTCGTCACGTTACCGTAATCGTGGATCGTCACGGTAATAATAAAAGTATGTTGCATAGGCGTAGGCACGGTAGGGCAGGGGGGGGCTTTTGCCCCACCCTGGCTGGCCGATGCAAGACCACTGGGATTGTCGACCGAGTCGCATTTTCAAATTTACAGCACTTCGTAGGATGATTTTTCCTTCTTCTGGTCATATTCTTTATATTCATAGAGTCTGAAGCATGAACATGTTGTAGAAGCCTACTTTTTTCGGTTCCTACGCTAGATTTTCATTTTTGCCCCACCCTAAATGAAAACCTGGCTACGCCCTTGGTACGTTGGTCTTTATGATTCCTTTTTTAATAGTATTCGGGTTATGTATGTACTTATGTGTAGCAGATCCCCATCCTATAATTCCTTTTTTTAATTTAGCTCCACACAGGAGGACCCGAGGAAAATAATTCACCACAGTTCTTATGTCATCTTTGTGGATGCTGTGAGGAGGGTATTTTTTTAAAGGTACGAGATGAAGTTCTGGGAAGGAAAAAGGTATGAGGGGTGGGTAGGAATCTGGGAGTTACGGACGTATTAATCCATCCTTCCCACTGCGACGCAAAGCGATGTTTCGACAGAGTACGGCTGGAGAGGTCAAAAGGAATCCCTCAATCATTCTCTCCCGATCCGACCTGCCATACTGCTGGTGGGCAGATGCATCCGCTGCTAAGACCCGGACAAACCTCACCCCATGAACCCGGGCACTTCTGATAAGTCACCAAACGTAGCGAACGACTTTGGGGTGACCTACGGCAGAGGTGTTGGTTTTCCAATAAATAAATCCATATTCAGCGACACAATTTTACGGCAAAACCAAAACAAAGTCTTTACAAGAAAATGCATTTTTTTATATTCTCAAAGAAATGAAATACTCCAATTAACATTAATACATCCATAGTATGTAGTAAGGTTATTTGTTTATAGCACGTGAAAACGGATCCGTTTGAAGTGCTAACAGCTCTAAATGATTTTGTATGAGATGACGTCACAATATTGGACAATCTCTCTGCAATGGCGCTGCTAACAAGGGTAAATAACGTCAGAGCATTTTGGTAAGTTGTTATTTTTGATAACTGTTCAAATAGCCGCACAAAACCGATTAAATTGCAAATCGACCTGACGTTTTGGGAAATTTTAAAATTATAAATTAAAAATTTGTAAATATAAACGTATGTGAGCCATTTTTGAAACTTTGCATAAAAATCATTAATACTTAAAAAAAAATAATTATTTATTTCGAATTATAAAATTTGAACGCGTACGTCATCGGTTTTCAAAAACCGTTTTTAGTTTTCGGATTAGTTAGTTAGTTATTGCAAACGGAAATAGACTAATTTTAAATTTGGGAGGCGGGTTTGGGTACCGCCACCCCGGAAACCATTTATTGGACAACCAACACCCCTGCCACAGGTCACCCCAAGTGGTTCGCTACGTTTGGTGACTTAGCAGGGGCGCTCGGGTTCATGGGATGAGGTTTGTCTAGGTCTTGGTGGCGGATACGTTTGCCCAACCACTGCGTGGCGGGCTGTACCGGAGGAGACTGATTGAGGGAGGCCCTTTGACCTCTCCAGCCGGATTCTCCCGACCCTTCGCCTTGCACCGCAGTGTGAGGAATAGATTCATACGTCCGTCACTCCTGGCCACACTGACCCCCAGATTCCTACCCACCCCTCATACCTTTTTCCTTCCCATATCTTCTTCTCCTTCCTTTCCCTTAAAAAACCCCCCACACAGCATCCTCAAAGATGACATAGGCCCCTAGGGAAATTGTTTTCCTCGGTGCCTCCTGTGTGGAGCTAATGCAAAAAAAAAAAAAAAACCTTCTGACAAAATATGCCCGAAGCTCTAATCTTATATATTATTTGTCGGATTATTACCATTGGACTTTCCAATTACTTTTTAAGTATTTATTATGTACATCTTTAGTAGGGTTTTCACATATTTTAACTGTGCCTATCTCACTAAGGAATCTAAGGATAGGGATAGGAATAGAATAGAAATAGAAATATGATGATATGGTAATAGGATAGGTATAGGAATAGGATAGGCATAGGAATAGAATAGAAATAGAAATATGGTAATAGGATAGGTATAGGAATAGGATAGGCATAGGAATAGAATAGAAATAGAAATGGGATGATATGATAATATGATAGGGATGTGAATAGGATAGGCAAAGGAATAGAATAGAGATAGAAATAGGATAGGGGGTGACCGGACAAATCAGAATGAAAGCAACTCAGAAGCACCTCAGAAAGGTCATTAAGAGTAAAGAAAAAAAAATTAAAAATTGTTTAAATAGGTTAAGTTAGGTTAGGGTTACCGGCTATTTTAAAAATATTTTTTCATGGCTTTTAATGACTTTTCTGAGGTGTTTCTGAGTTGGTTTCATTCTGAGTTGGCATGTAACCAGGATAGGAATAGTAATAGGATAGGGATATGAATAGGAATATCCTTAGTAAGATAGGGATATCCTTAGAGATAGTATAATTTAAAATTATTTGTGTAGTACTTACTTTGAAATTTAAATTATATGATTAGAACAACGTTAAAATATGAAATAGATAAAGATAAAGCAAAAAAAACTCAGGTTTTGATCGAAACTAGATCCCAAAACCTTTCCTCTGTTCGGAGAACGCAGCTTTCAATAAATTATATGCTTATTTTTTCAATATCACATTACTTGAAAATTATACATTTTTATTTATTTTTTAATAATTGATATCCAATTTTATTTTCTTTAGCAGATAGTCTATCCGCAGTAAATCGCAACTGATAAAAGATTTTTTCACCTTTATAATAATTACTGAAAAATTGCTTTAAATCAAATTGTTTTAATTATTATTATTGATTTAAATATGTTTTCTTTTTAAAATGTTGGGGACAATTCACAAACTTTAAAATATCTCACTATTTCACTTCGTTGGGAACACTTTACTTTTTCTCAACTTACTAAGTGGAACTAAACGAACTGTCTTCGAAAGGACATACACGAAATCTTATATAAAAAATTTGGGCAAGGATTGCAGACATAGGGGAGCCTAGTGTGCCACGAACCTACTTTCAGCACTTAAGATGATGTGAAATAATGAAAAATCTTACAAAATCAAGTGTTTTTGGTTTGAAAATTTGATCGCTTAAAAATCTTATAGATGCTTTAATTAAATACTGCGAGTAGAACACATCTTGGCCTTAGAAATAATCGAATATTTTTTTAATTAAGTCTTTTTGTAAGTCTGGAAAAAAATAAAATATCAGTAGGTCTATAAAAAACACTTTCAAGTGAAAAATCTCTTACTAAAGAACCTATTTTCGGGTGAATTTGTATTGTATAATGTGCCAAATTAAGTTCTTTAGAAAATTAAAGGGAAGGATTTAAATATTTGTGCCAGAATTTTATATTAAAACAAAACATTGCAATTCGCGCCGGTTTTCTCGGCATGAATCAAAATGGGCGGCGTTTGACTCATTTCGAATTGAGAATGAGAATTTAAAACAGACATTTTTAAACGACTTCGAAAAGGAGGAGGTTCTCAATTCGACTGTATTTTTTTTATGTTTGTTACCTCAGAACTTTTGACTGGGTAAACCGATGTTGATGATTCTTTTTTTATTTGAAAGCTGGTGCTTCCCGTGTGGTCCCATTTTAATTTGGTCCAGTTCTGACAATGGCATCTATGAGAAAATCATATAAGTCTTAAATTTGCATCAAGTATGTGCGCGACAAATGGACGAATAACTCAATATCACGCCAACCGATTTCGATGATTCTTTTTTAATTAGAAAGGATGTACTTCAAGGATAGTTTGATGAGAGTTTTGTTAGGTTCTGATTATGGGATCCATCATAAAGTAGCGGAACTCTCTAATTCTTAATAGCAAATTAACGATACTCAGCCGAATCTTAATCGAATTAGTACTTCAGATTCACTAAAAATCAATAATAAACAAAAATGTTAACAAAACAAAAAAACGACTTAAAAAAATGCACTGAAAAGTAAAATAATAATTTCGTATTCTTCTACAACTTAATAATCAACTTACTTTTTCTACTCATCAATATGTAGGTACGATTGTTATTTTTGGAGTCGGTGTCAGCCAAAGTACCCGGCCCGGCGTGTTCACTTGACAGCTGCCCTCCCGCCGCGGTCCGCTCTCGCCTCTCACCTCGTCAAGTCGCGCGTGCGACACAAGCACATCTCACCTAAACTATGTATGTAGTTACAAACCTACCTTGGCTGACACCGACTCCAAAAATAACAATCGTACCTACATATTGATGAGTAGAAAAAGTAAGTTGATTATTAAGTTGTAGAAGAATACGAAATTATTTTTTTACTTTTTAGTACATTTTTTTAAGTCGTTTTTTTGTTTTGTTAAAATTTTTGTTTATGTTATCAGTTAACGCCCATTACGGTAGCGAACGGACGTTCCTAGACTCTACGTCGCTTGGTTCCGTGAAATCGATTTTAAATTTTCTTTGTTATAAAAAATAAGTTAATTTTGTTTACAGGTCTTTACGAAATCGACCTGTAAAAACAACTACCAATTACCTTCTTAAACCTTTATAAAAAAAGTCTTCTAACCTTTTTTATATCCCTCCCAAAAAGAGGCGGGGATTCCGTTTTTGAATTTTTCAAGGACTAGTGGATCACCCTAAAAAAATAAGGTTGAAGATAATTTCAAACTTACCTCATCATATCTTCTTCCCAACATCCACCCTTAGTTTTTATTATAATGTATATGGTTGGAAGATCTCCAAACTTCCCCAAAGCTAAATATCATTAAATTACAGAATACCTACCTTCTATTTTTTGGATAAATCGCTTATGGAAATAACATAAACTGGCAGGTTTTTTGCTGCTAGTCCCTGCAGACGGTTTTTTATTTCAAACTGGAATCCTACCTTTACCAATTTACCGCTTTTAACAGAAGAATTTTTTCAGGAAAAATTAAAATTTCGTGTATTCAAAACTTCCCAATATTAAAATTTACGGACGTCAAATTATAAAAATTAAAAATGATAAATATCTAACCTAACATAACGTTAGTTTTAAATTTAAGAAAGCAAAGTTTTTCGAAAAAAAAAATTCTGGAAAAAATGAAAACTGGTGGGAAAATAGGTTTAGGATATTTTAAATTGGAAAGGACTATTTTTATGTTAGGAATATTTCTATGTAAGGAAATTTTTGTTTTTTTGAGAAAAATTCTTTCGATGAAATTGGAAAATTGGTCATTTCTTCCCCTTTGACATGAGATGAAAATAGCGATCGCGTAGAGCGAAAAATTTTGACTTTTGTGTCTAATTGGAATCGGGCTGAAAAAAGATGTCGTGTATAACGGCTATAAGGAGATGCTTTCTCAACTTTGAAGCGATTATTTTTATTTTTTTCTAACTCTTTTTATAACTTTTGAAGGTTGTTTCCATCATTGAAGAAGAAGGTAACACTAATAATCTAAACGAAAATATGAAAGAGAACAAGACACAGAAAAATAGTAAAAGATAATGGTCGTAAGTCGTAACTGGGAGTCTGGAGAGGTTCTGCGTTCGAGTCCCAGTTGCGACCATTATCTTTTTCAATTTTTCTTGTTCGCTTTCATATTGTCGTTTAAATTATTTGTGTTATCTTCAAAGATATTGAAATACAAGAGATGTGCTATGATGTCCACCCGACCGTCGGCGGACTACTACCTAATGGGCAAAGTTTGAATACGGAAAAAATTAATTCATCCAGTTGATTTTTTCAAGGTGTGCAAGGTGGTTAAGGCGCTGCAACCGGGCTCAAAAAGAAGAAGATGGAGATATATGAAATTACAAATGTTAGAGGAGCGCGCTAATATTTAAAGCGACAAAATCGATGCGAAAATTGTGAAAATGTTTAATAAAACACGACACGTTTAAAATAGAGCAAAAATCTCACAGAGGTTGTCTTAAACAGCATTTGAAGAAACACTGTGAATTTTTTCTTACATATAACTAGTAAAATAACTGAAACAAACGTGTTTATAATAATTTTTGGAGATTTTTTGGAGGTCTTTGTGATTTTTTTCTATCGAGGGAATTTTATATAATTTGCGTTTCGGCATGGGGAATGTCTAGATATTATCTTCAAGAATAACATATTTTTTAAGAGCTTTAAAACTTAACGTGTTTAAGAGAGATATGTAAGAAATCGGTAGAAATTCGGGTAGCAGCTGCTTAACAATATCGGCGACACCTGGAAACGCAGTCCCACCTATTAAAAACTGCGGATAGCACATCTCTTACATACGAATATATTTCAATATCTTTGGTTATCTTCTACTTCAATGATTATTTTGAAGTTCATCTTCAGGCAATCTGAATTCTCGTCACCTTTTCTGTGACAATTCTATGAAGAATGCTGCGAAGAGTGCAATGCTGAACACTTCTCGGGCTTTGTCTGAGGCACAACGGTGTCCAAGGTACAACAGCCTCCCCTTAGAACCTCGCTTGCGCGGCCTTTTTCAAACAAAACTTAATTTTTGAGTTGAGGCCAAAATACACAACCAAAACTGAATAATTTGATGAAAAATCAAAATGTAGAGAATACAGGGTGTTAAGGTATATACTTGACTTGCTTTAACCAGTGATTCCTGACATAATTTGGAGTAAAAAATGTAAATTAAATTTTAGTCTCGGGTGACTTTTTGCTCAAGTATCTGATTCACTTGATCCTCTCTTCCTCGGGCTTCCCCGACTTCTTCGACCATTCACATTTGCGTCATATATTCTTCTTGCACTACTTTCTTTGCTCATTCGCTCTACATGCCTAAACCATCTGAGGGTCCCTTTCTTAGGCCCGGCGCAAATTACGGCCAGTCCACGCACAGTTCTCGCACAGCACACGCGTGGTTATTTTGTAGAACATGGTTTCTGTCGGAGAGGCGCATATTAAACACATTCCACGGACAGCCCAGTCCCAAGCGTGTTGTGCTTTCGACACAGTTTCGTGGATCGTGGGTCCCTTGTTTTGCCCTGGCGCAAATTGAGCCCAGTCCACGCATGTCCACGCACAGCACCGCGTGGCCGAAACTCAGCCTACGTACACGTTTTTTTAATAGTAGCGCATATTTAACACAGCCCACACCCACACCATACCCAACACACTTCTCGCAGTATGCAAGATGACAGCAAGGCAGCAACTTCTTGTCGATTTAGAATCTGAATCTGAGGATGAAGAAAGATTTTTTTTTTACTTGACCTTCACACTAGAGGCCTTGGGAAAAATAATTTCCCTCAGGGTCTATGACATCTTTTGGGATGCTGTATGGAGGGTTTTTTAAGGAAAGGAAGAAGAGGAGAGTTCTGGGAAGGAAAAGGGCTTAAGGAGTGGGTAGGAATCTGGGGTTCAGTGTGTCCCGGTCATCCGCCTCCAAGACCTAGATAAACCTCACTCTATGAACCCGGGCACCCTTGCTAAATCACCAAACGTAGCGAACCACTTGGGGAGACCTATGGCAGAGGTGTTGGTTATCCAATAGAGTTTCCTTGGGCGGCGGTACCCATTCCCGCCTCCCAAATATAAATATATGGATTGTGTGATATCAGTATAATTTACTATTTATTATATACTGAAATCAATTTCTTCATTATACTATATATAATGTAATTTAATTCTTTGGCTATCTTCTCGAATAAATCATCCTTCAGTTTTGCTCTAATGTAATCTTCATGAGTTGAATCATATAACACAAGAAATCCTCTAACCATTTCAATTCATTTTTCCATGTTCTAGTAACAAAAACATTGTTCACACAGACAAAACAAGGGACCCACGATCCACGAAACTGTGTCGAAAGCACAACACGCCCACGCGCGACGAAGCTTGGGACTGGACTGGCCGTGGAATGTGTTTAATATGCGCCGCTCCAACAGAAACCATGTTCTACAAAATAACCACGCGTGTGCTGTGCGAGAACTGTGCGTGAACTGGGCTCAATTTGCGCCGGGCCTTTATCTTACTCATTAACTGTCGGGGATCATGTCATGGAACTGTCATGGAACCAAAATGATGTACCTACCTATGTAATGAAAGTATTTTAATTCTGATTCCAATATTCGTCGTAAAAAAATACAGCATTATAAATTTTGCTTTCTTTCTTGTATTAATGCTGTAAAAAATTTTAGGTAACCCGACATTTTGGCGCCCCCTAAAACTGGCGGCAATTTAGGGGGCGCCAAAATCGTAATTTAAATGTTTGATTGAAAAAATACTTGATTCACAAAGCGCCTTGCATCCAGCGCACATTGTTCTATCGATTTTTCATTTGATTTTAAAACGCCCAATCGGTTTTTGTTCACATCCTTAGTTGATTTATGAATGTATCCTAAGTCGATTTTACATCATAGGTTCTCGACGTGGGCGGTAACGCGTAACGCCCCCTTGTGGGTGTTTAAGAAAATTAGGGGAGTTGAGATGGCACAGTAAGGGCGTAGGCAGGAAAAAAACATATGGTTAAAAAGACAAAAAAACACGCTAATCACGTACTAACAAAGCAAAGTAAACTTTAATATTGGTTATTTTTTGTTATTAATAATGCTGTCAAATTATAGATGACCCGACAGTTGATCCCCTCACAGTTGGCTCCCACAAATTATAATTATTATCTTATATATAGAATCTCTACCTAGTTGTCAAATCAATCGAAGACTGCTTTAAACTTCAAGAGGACCTCAATCGTCTTTTTGTCTACTGTGAATTGAATAAACTAGTCATAAATATCTCAAAATGTAATAAAATATCATTTACACGTAATAAAAATAAAATTTCATTTGATTATACACTAAACGGTACACTTATCAACGAAGTTGAATCTATCAGGGACCTTGGGGTAACGCTTGATTCTAAATTAAACTTTATCCAACACACTAATAATATCATCAACAAAGCCAACAAAATGCTGGGATTTATAATTCGTATATCGAAACCTTTTCGAAACGTAAATACTCTATATTCCCTTTACACCGCATATATCCGCCCACACTTAGAACACTGCACACCGATCTGGACTCCTTTCTACCAAGCCCACATTGTTAGGATCGAAAGAATTCAAAAAAAAAATTTAAACACTTAAATTATAAACTTAACCTACACTTTCTAAATTACACCGATTCCATTAAATTTCATCACTTCAACTCCCTTCATACACGACGATTAATTTTTGATCAAATTTTATTATTTAAAATTTTAAACAATGGCCTGGACTCACCAGAGCTTACCAATTTAATAAAACTCAATATTCCTTCAAGATTAACCCGACAATCGAATTTACTTCATTTGCCCACTTGTAGAACAAACTTTAGAAAAAATTCCCCGATTCCTCGAATATGTGCGCAATACAACGAATTGTTTCACAACGTAGACATTTTTAATTTAAACCTTCAGAAGTATCGAATAGAAGTAACGCGTGCGATATTGGATTGATACGGGGTGTGGAAGGTATCGAGAGCATCTCATATCCTTATCCTATATTCTCCCTCCCCTCCCCCTCCTCTCCCCTTCCTCTCCCTTTCCTAAGTCTAAAATTTAGCTTAAGATAAATTAAGACTCCATCTAGAAAATATATTAGCATAAGAAACTCTTTTGGCTTCACTGCAGTTAACATGTATATTTTTATATCTTTTGTATGTATATAAGCTGTTTGTTTCTTACAAATAAAATAAAAAAAAAAAAAAAAAATCTCGTGTCACGCTGTATGTGGTCGCTAGGGAATGCAAATCTCGCGAGATTGGGGCTCAAGCGAGATTTCGCCAATTTCGAGATCTCGCGAGATTGGCAGTTCTGTGTGTTTTTTTGCAAATAATCACAATATTTGAATAAATTAGGAAAAAATAATTAAAAAATTTAGTATTATAAGATAAACATTTATTTTCAAGAATTTTTTAACAGACTTTTATGCATCAAACATTGTTTGACGTATTTGTCAATAATTTTTTAAGAAACTTCTAAGTAGTAAACTTTGACGTACGTATCAATCAAATAACAAATGAAAGAAACAACCAGTCTTCTCTTCTAATATCAAACAAAAATCTTTTAGTAATAAAACAGTTCTTTTATAATAAACAAAACAGCGAGAAGTAAAAAAAATACTCAGTAGATCCATTAGATATTACAGATTAATTAACAAAATATACCATTATAAATTACACATAATTTAACAAAATATACCAATCAAATAAAAGATTTGTTCAGTTCAAATCACAAGCCATTATTATTACGAATTATTTTGAAAATAGCTCCTTAAGAAGCACAAAATGTCCAAAGAATCGTCTGCTAAACGGCTTCTTATTTCCGCGCTTAGAATAAGACGTTTTTATGCTCGAGTGCAATCTCGTTTAACTCGCAAGATCTCGCCCTTTTTTCGTCCGAGATCAATCTCGCTAAAAAAGGCCGAGATCTCGCGAGAACGAGATTGCATTCCCTAGTAGCTTGTGTCGCTCTCCATAGAGAGAAAAAAAATGACCTTTTATTTAAACGCCCGGGGTCTCAAAAGTTTCGTATGATCTGTAGCTATTCGAAAACGTAAAAATAAATGAAATTATTGTTCACTATTAGCCCGCTAAAATGGCCGGAAGTTTTGAAAAAAAAAAAAATATATAAAAATAGATTTCGTGATTTGGAAAAAAAATAAAACAAAGGGTAATTTTTATATTTTGTGCCAAACTTATTTTTCATTCCATAACTGCAGTACAAAGAACCAAAAAAAAAATTTTTTTAAACATTTGTGATGTATTGGTTAAAAATATAAAAGGGGAAAATAACACTTTTTCTGGATAAAATCAGAATAGGCCACTTGCATCAATTTTTTTTTTAATTTTTTTCCGGTTTAGGCAAATATTCTAAGACATTCTGTATTTTTTTTTAATCGTATTTTTGAAACCCTGGGGATTTTTTGAAAATTTCAATCCGATAAATCAGACCATTTTTTATAAACCGGAAAGACGGGACATAATTTTATAGGTGTGAAAAAACGATAATTACATAGCCGAAAATCATTTTAAAAAAAAAGAACGTTTTCCACACGAATAGCACAGCAGAATAGCGAGGCATACCAAAAATATTACATCTCATAAATATTTTTTTTCCTTGATCCATCTTATTGATCATAAATCATTATAATGAATAGCGTCTATATTACTACATTCAATGTAATATACTTGTACTTGTAAATTATAATAATAATAAGAATATTATAAAATTTAATTTTGTTAAAATCAGCACCATAATCATTATACCTCTAAAACACGTACCGACATCATCTGCACGTTCTGAAGAGAACCCCGTAGATCATTAAAAGTACGGGGTTCTCTTCAGAGCATCTGTCAAAAAGTGAAACCAAATGATAAGTTCGCAGAGAACAAACAATAAATCTAGTGAACGAATTCAAAAATTCGCCTGAAATCAAAGTGATGCCATATAAAAAAATAAATCAGTGTGGAATTTTAAAAAAATAATAGGAACATTTTCGGAGACGGGACATTTTCATGTAGTGACGTCACGAGCCCAAATAATGAATTTATTTATTTAAAAATAAAAAAAAATCTGTACATTTCTAAACAATTTTACTAACATTTTCTTAATCTTAGTAAAAAGATCTATCCACATGATTTTTTCCAAGTCGTTATGAAATCCATGCAAGTGGCCTATTCTTGTTGACTTACTTATATTCATAAACGACTCCAGATACTAATATCTACAGCCTGTATGTCTGACGAATATCTACAGCTTATATGTTGAACTAATATCTACGAACTTCAGAGTGTTGACTAATATCTACAGAGCGTAGGTTGAACTAATATCTACAGAGCGTAGGTTGGACTAATCAGCTAAATGTGTCCAATAGTCCGATATTACGGATTTTTACATACACACTTACATAAATTAAGTTTTTTAAACTGCATTCGCAATATTACATTATTCCAATATGCTACACATAATTGCAAATCCAACCTCTGCCAGTGCTGTAGATATTCGTCAACACTTTGGTTCTCATAGATATTAGTTCGATTTTTTCAGTTTTTGGAATTCCTGTAGATATTAGTAGACGCCTCCTTCATAAACTCCAACTTTTTTTTAATTTTTGTCAGTTTGTTGTACGCATTTTTTAATAATAAACAAATGTTAAAAGGTTAGATTACTGAAAAAAAAATTAAATTAAAAAAAAATGGTTTTAGGTTGGTTTTCTGATTTTCAATGCGTTTTAGCGGGCCATTTAAAAAAAAAATTAAATGCAGTTCTCATTTTCTTTATAAGATGCAACTTTTGAGACCCCGGGCGTTTCTGAATTCAAAAGTTGAAATAATTGACACACCCTATTCCCTAGTGGTCGCACTCCTCCGAAACGGCTTGACCGATTTTTATTTTATTTTTTTATTTATCTTTGGTAGGTATGAGAATAGATTTTAAAGTATATTTCATACCGCTAGGTTTTTGGGGTGTATCCAGAAAAAAAAATCCTTTTTTTTTTTTAATTTTCTATTTTTTTTTTAAATTTGGCATCAAAAAATACCTATAACCCCAAATTTTAACTCTCCCACACCCACCCTCCCATTTTTTATTCGCGATTTTAGTATTTTTGTATGAACAAATTTAACTGTCTTTCGTATTTCAAACAGAACGAAATTATTTTTATTGTTGAATGACAGATGGCGCTATGTCCGCCTCATCGAACTTTCATCCACACATGGGCAAAACATTCACAAGAAGCGTCGTGTCATTCTGATATTTCATTTGGCATGATGTTCTCGCTGGGCAAACCATTGAGCTTATTTGTGTTGGCTAAAGACGGACTGACAAAAAATATAGTACACTCAATTACTCTTCGAAATTCATATTGATTTTCTTTATTTCGTTTTCCTACTGCAGTAGGTGTTTTTTTGTTTTTTATCGGCGGTCATCACTACAGCGCTCCATTCCTCTATCTGTCATAGATCTCATCCCCACATACCTACAATACATTCGTTATTTTTTATTTAACAACCAAAACATTCACTCGAAATAATTTATATGGCAGAACAACGTTTGTCGGGTCAGCTAGTAAATTTATAATTTTTTTGTGCATTTTTTACCAATTTCAAACTTAAAATCGACTTCAAAAATATTTACAATAAGTTGGAATGGATATTAAACAAATTTATACACAGTGTCGATTTTTTGTACTACAAGTACTGTACTACTAGTTTACCTTGATGCATTTGAATGAAAATATGTTTTATACTTTTGTTATTCAGCGGTACATTCTGTCTGGACATCTTTATATATAAAAATTAATGTTTCTTTGTTTGCCCGTATGTGTCCCTATACCATTCATCCGATTGCGATGAAACTTTAGTGATTTATTGTGCGCTCGTGCGATATTTATAATGGTGAGCTCTGACGTTTTGAAATTTGTACAAGAAATTTAAAATAAGTGAGGTGTGATTTGTTTGAAAAACGTGTTTAATTTATAATAATAATAATTGGATAATTTATAGAGAGCCGTTTTTGTGATAAATCACCTCAAGGGCGCTTATAGTTTACCGGCAGGGAGAGGAGGCGGGATGGGGAGAACGAAGAAAAAGGGGAGTTTCACGGGAAAGAGGGTTGCGGGAGGGGAAGAAGGTAGAAGGGGAATACGGAGAGGGAGGGGAACGGGGATGGGAACGTATGGGTAAGGACATGCAGGGAGAAACAATTTCTTTCTTTAAGGCGGTACAATGATACACTGGGGATGTAAGTTCTTTGTATTTAAGATTAATAAAAACAATACCTTACCATAATATATTTTACGTTTAGTTATTTACGTTTTTACAGGTTAATAACTAACCTGTAAAAACGTAGAAAAAAAAAAAAAAAAGAAAAAATGTAAGCATTTGTGAAGGTCATTTCATGAACATTCTCCAGCCCTAAAGAGTCCTAAATTCTCCAGTATTTTAAAATAAATATAAACTATACTTTTGCCACTAATCTCCAATAGTCCTAAATTCTCCAGTATTTTAAAATAAATACCAACTCTACTTTTGCCACTAATCTATTCACAAATGTAATACTAACAGTGATGAGGGTAGCAAATAATGTAAAATCATGCAATGTCCAGTGTGTTAACTGTAATGTCTCTTCTCCAAGCATAAACTTTCTAATTAAAGTGTGTTTATCGGAAGTGACCTGCCAGGTAAGTATGTTTCTGTATCCATTTGTAAATAGTAAAATCAGTTAGAACCTAAGCATTCCTAATAAATTGTACAGCGCCCTTGAGGTGATTTTTCACAAAAACGGCGCTTTATAAATTATCCAATTATTATTATTATTATTATTACTATTACGTAGGTACAACGATTTTATAACCCGTTTTTTCAAATATAAAGTTAGCGGAAAGCACCAGATTTTATTTTTCTAGACGCTGAATTAATAACTTCGTGAGTGAGACATGAAGACACATTTTAAATATTTGTTACACGTTCTTAAGAATTAATCAAAATGAACGCGGCGGAAAGGCTGAATCTCCAGGCCTGCTAGGGTGAATTCGTCCGTACGTTCGTCCAATACGCTGTGCCGCGGGCGCATATTTGTTTACACGCTTTCTTCACTTACGTCGTTGAGATTCCCACATTATTTGTCTTCTTCTTCTTTTCTTTGATAGGGTAAATTCGACAGTAGGTCCGTCCAATACACGGGTCACGAGTTGCAATTTGTATACACGGCTTTTTTACTTATGTCGTTAAGATTCTGATTATTGACATACTGTCGTCTTAAGTGGATTGCAACTCACGCCGGGTACTCGCTAGTTTAGTTACATTTTGTGTAAGGGGCCGTTCAAGTATTACGTAACGCACTTGGGGGGGGGAGGTCTTGTGAAACGTTACTGTGCGTTACGAGGGGGGGTGGGGTTACATAACACGTTTTTCTTTATTTAGATAAAAAAAACTAGGGAATTAAAATCTTCCAACTTGACAATCCTTTTCGTTCTCAAAATCTCTTGTTTTATTTATTACCACGAAGTATTTTACTTTTGATTCCAGCAGGGCTCATTGGAAGTTTCTTACATATTAGAAGGTGTTAATCAAAACAATTTTTAAATGTTTGCATCCGGCATTTATTTTTTGTAATATATGTTCAACATAATCTTACCTTCCTCTTGCTTTGAAGGTCAAGTGTGCCAAATTTCATAAATCTAGGAATAACACTGTAGATTTATACAAAAATAAAATCCACGCCGCGCGCCCTCCACAGGTACTTTTCTTTATATACGTCTGAGGCCGATGGTAAATTCAGCAGATCATGATGCGCCTAGCTACTTCGTGAAGTGCCTGGCGGCAGATCGTGAAGTGCCTCAGACGCATCATGAACAGCCTGATTTTAGCAGTGGTGTCCAGGTTCCTGAGCACACATAGCAGTGGTGTCCAGGTTCCTGGGGTGAGGTTTGTATGGGTCTTCTTGGCAGCGAATGTGTTCGCCCACCAACTCTGCGGCAGGCAGCATCGGGAGAGACTGGTTGAGGGAGACTTGTTGACCTTTCCAACGGGGGTCTATTGGAATATTGCCTTGCACCGCAGTAGGAGGGATGGATTCATTCATCTGCCACTGGACTCCATGAGATCCTCCTGATCTCCAGATGCCTACCCACTTTTCCTTCCCAGAACTTCCTCTTTTTTTACGTGAATACCTCACAAGAGTCTCAAGTGCTCCGTCTGGAGCCAGTAATTCTATGTCATCCCCAATTATGTTGTGAGGCTGAAGGTAGTGAGGAGGGGCCATTTCAAGCAACGTTTCAATTCTGAATGGTGGTCTTACACCAGGGCGATACTGAGAGTATTTTCCACTCTGGAACATGCCACAAATCCTATAGTATATATTATTTTAATTTCACATAATTGTGAAATCACACAAATTAATCAAAAATAATTATTTGCGCACGCCTGGATTCGATCCCACGACCTTCGGATTGCGAGTCAAGACAATTGACCATGACAATTGTCCTCTGCTTCCTTTCCTAAAAAGACCCTCCACACAACATCCTCGACGTATTCCCTGAAGAGAATTGTTTTCCTTGGGGCCTACTGTGTGGGGGGCTAATGTAAAAAAAAAAGAAAAATAAATTATGTTTTTTTTTAAAACCGCACACAAATCCCATCTGTTTGAAGCCTGTGGAAAGATATCCCCAATCAGGGTAAGTTATGACACTGAGAGTAGAAGAGAAGGGACTGGAGATGTGGTAGAGGAAGGTTGGAAAATAATGACCTATTCTAAATACTGGTCTTTCACCATGTGAGAGTGTAATTATCACTCTGGAACATGTCGCAAATACATACTGTGTTATTTTACATTAATTTTATGTGAAACTTCTTCTTCTTCTTTGTGTGCCCTATCAGGTCCCTCCGACATCGGCGATCACTCTGGTAAATGAATCTCTATCTTGCACTGCCCAGAATAGCTCCTCCACACTTCTAATACCGGTCCACTCTCATATATTTCGCAGCCTCCTACCAAGTTCTCGGCGACCCTCTATCTTGCCTTTTAATATTAATTGAAACTCCCCTCGAAGTGTGTGACCTAGATAAGAAATTTTCCTGACATTTACTAATGTGAGCAGTTCTCTATCTGCTCTAGCCCGCCTGAGAATGTCTGTGTTGGTGATTATTTCGGTCCATGGGACTTTGAGCATTCTCCGGTGAAGCCACATTTCAAAAGCCTCTAACCTGTTCATGGTATTTATTTCAAAGTACATGTCTCTCATCCATACAGCAAGACCGACCAAACAAAACATTTTAACATTCTCTGCCTTAGTTTTAAATTGATATTGTCATTGCAGAAGAGGGATTTCATTTAACTGGATGCAGTTCTTGCTGCTTCAATTCTGCACTTCAGCTCTACATCTGGGTCAAGAGTCTCCGTGAGAATACTGCCGAGGTATCTAAATCTTTCCATCTTTTCAACATTGCAACCATTTAACTGCATCACTGACCCAGAGTGATCTAGTCATCCAAATGTCATCCATTTAATTTTATTGATGTTGTTAGGCCCAGTTGCTCACCAGCATTATTAACAAGACTTAATGTGAAACAACAAAATAAATTTCATTAATATAGAAAAAGACAAATGTAGTCACAAAAAATAAACATAAAAAAAAAAAAACACAAAAACAGACAATAAAAATTTAATTTTAATTAACATTTTTAACGTTCTTTAGCCAATGACACTAAACTTATAAGAAAGAGACCATCATTGGCTGGAAAAATAAAGTCAGGTGGTTTTTCATTCCATCAGAGTGATTATCTTTTCCTGAATTTGGTTGTTTTTGCGGGATGTCTCTGCTGGACCTTTTTAAAGTGAGATCTTTCGTTCCTCATGTTATTTTGGATCCTTCGCTTCACGAGGAATTTCAGTTCCTCTCGGGTCTTGTCGGATCGAGGTTTGATATTCATAAAGAAATCCACTCCTTCTGCAAATCAAAAAAAAAACACATTATAGTCTGTCAATCAAGATTAGAAAATATTAAAAATGGAACTACAAAATTTGTAGGCTGGCAACACCAATTTAACTGTCAAATATTCTTTTAAAGTGCAATGACACTGAATATACAGAACACTGTAAATCACATTTAAAAAACATTTTTTCGTTCTCAAAGCAAAAATAATTAAAATCGAAGAAGTACTGTTGTTAAGGAACCTACTTATGACATAAATTTGATTAAATTGTGTTTCACAAAGTGATTTGCTTTCATTTAATTTAACATAAATTTTAATTTAACAGTAGGTAGAAAGGAAGAATCACTAATGGTGAGTTTAGTTACACTATTTGTAGATATGAATGAGTTAAATATATTCAGATCTAAAAATTAAAGATATGATCTAAAGCCCGGGCAACACTAGGTACTTAAGCTAGTATTAAATAAATGTGAGCAATTTCTAAAGTGTGCTTTATATTTTATTACAATATCGTTATTTTTCGTTATATTAACACAAAATTGCAAATGTATAATATACCTATACGCAATTCTAATTTTGAGATCAGTGGGTATCTATATTGCAATGAATTGCAGTGAAAAAAAAAATATTTTTAGTTTTATGCTTTTTAATTTTTTTACAAAAATGTAGGTTCCACAGCTTTACGTTTCCACCATGAGTTATATTTTTACTATTGCCATTTGAACAACAATGGCGCCCTCCTATGTTTTCTACTCCTATATGACAAACTGTAAATAAAATACTGTAATGAAATTAAGGTGGGTACTTTCCTCAATACGTAATTGAATAATATGTTCCATTTTTTAAGGAGTTGTATATAAACCAGGGATGTATATTATGTTCTAAAATACCCACAATAGGTGTTCAAATTTCCCACAAGTTCCTTTACCTCCTAAATTGAAATAAAAAATTTATTTAAATTAGCACTTCTTTTTAGTTATCTAATCAAGAAATGCCTAGAATTCTCGCATTCTTTCCGAAAAAGGTTCTCCCTGCAAAATACCCAATTCTTGAAAACTCTTAGAAATTCCCCGCAATCTGGGGAATTCCCCACGAATCGGCAACCCTGGTATAAACAAAAGCAGAGGAGTGGATTTTGACAGATGATATGTAATTGGAGGGAAAATGGAAATTTGTAGTGAAAAAAGAAACAGGATTTATTTTAGAGGTGTCATTTACAGACGTAAACAAAAAAAGAAGCAAGGATCGGAAATAATTATATTTAATAAAATAATATGATGACGTACCTTTAAATCTGGGATCCGTACTGCTGAAGAAGAAGTTTTCAGTTACCAGCAGTGCTTTCGGGGTCGCTATGCCGTACGGAGACTCTTCAACTTGTTCTCCAGTTTCTTTTTTGGTTGTTTCCTCATTGTCAGAACTGTCGTAAACGAAAGGATTTGATTCTGTCAATGGATTCTGGTATTTATCAGTGGACTTCTTGATTGAAATTGCAGAATATTCGGCTGGTGATGTGTCATCTGTAATATGAGACAATTATATTAAACAAAATAAAAATTAAACTTGTTTATTTCAGGGACAATTGAGGAACTCAGTATGTATGTCCCACTTTTGGTACAGGGTCAGCAGTTGCGTACTATTAAAGTATCTACGGGCCTTGTACAGTAGGGTGTGTCCATTATTTCAACATTTGAATTCAGAAACGCCTGACATCTCAAAAGTTGCGTCTTAACCCGTCTAGGGCCGCGGAATTCGCGGAAATTCGCGGAACTTCACTAAAAAACCACCACTTTGAATTTTGAATTGAATATTTTGTTGATAAAGTTTTAGCTATTGTATATTTTATTGACTGAAACACATTCACAACACAATAAACTATCTACTAAAACCAAATTACTTGCATTTATTACGTAAATTAATAGGTTTTACGACGTTTTATTCGCGATACACGTATTTATTGCGACCGTTAATTTCGCGGCAAATTATGACAGCGCATTGTCATAGAAAAAATCATTTAAAAAATATTCCAGTGTGACAAGTCAAATGAAACTTTTAGCGTCACCTAGAGTAATGATGGCGCAAGCGATTTTGACACTGTTCTTCATACAAATTCTGTACATATACATATAAGGGTCAAAATCGCAGACCAAAAGTTTTTCATCGACAATATTATTCAAATTTTTGAATTATTTTCTCGCGCATGCGCAGATGACTGCGCAGATGACGCGCGCGCCGGCGCGTCTGCGGCCAGTTACCGGTTAAGCCGGGTACAGACTGCTGTAACGTAACATGCAATGTAACATGAAAGGACCATTTCATAAGTATAAAAAGTCACAAACCGAGCATGTATCTACTCGCATCTGTTCCGGCATGCGCGCGGTGAACATAGCTCAATGCTCATGATTCAAGTGTAGCATCCGCGCGTTTTGCAGTATAGATACACACAACCCTTCCACACTGGCGCTCCGTGCACACTGCGCGCCCCTTTGTGTTCGGCGAAATAACCGACACTGGCAGATCGTGGCGCACACGAGTTGAAATGCTCTGTTCGTGAGCGTAGCATGCACGGTTCGTGCGCGCAAGGCATCCACACTATGGGAATTATGTTACATTGCGACAATGTGGACGGCAAATTCTTTCATTGCGTGTTACATTGCATGTTACATTTCGTAAGTCTGTACCCGCCTTGACAAAGAAAATGAAAATGTTTATTAGCTCGTCATTTATTGGATGCATTGAAAATTAGAAAAAAACCTAAAACATGACTTATTTTTAATTTATGGCAATTAATATATTTTTTACAATAATTTAACCTTTTAACATTTGTTTGTTATTAAAAACTGCCTATAGCTGACAAAAAAGAAAAAAAAATCAGATTATGAATACAAGTAACTCTACAAGAATACTGATTTTATCCTGAAAAAGCGTTATTTTTTTTTTTTTTAATATTTTTAACAAACACATCACTTATGTTTGAAAAAAAAAAAAAATACTGCGTTCTTTGTACCGCAGTTATGGAATAAAAATTAAGTTTGCTACAAAATATAAAATATGGACCCTTTGTTTTATTTTTTTCCTAAATCACAAAATCTTTTTTTTTTTTTTCAAACTTCCGGCCATTTTAGCGAGCTAATAGTGAACACCAATTTCATTTATTTTTACGTTTTCGAATAACTACAGATCATACGCAACCTCTGAGACACCAGACTTTTAAAAATAAAGCAATATTTTTCACTCTACGGAGAGCGACACAAGCAATTGGTACAGCACGCAATTATGTTTTGAACCAAGCACGGACATATGAATATATCTGGACCTGCCCTAAGTGATAAAAACGTACTATTTCCCCCTCCCCATGGAGCCGGCTAGAGCTCCGCCTTGGAGCCGGCTGCTCCATGGGGAGGGGAGAGAACCTCGCTTGAATCTAAAATATGTGACGTCATCATTCTTGTCGTGACCAGCGCGGAACTTACATTCATATATTTTACGAAATAACACGCCAAAAACGGTATACATTTATACCCACATATTATTGGACATAGTTCTCCAGTGTGCACGTCGCTGGTTACAGGGGTAAGTAAATTATGAAACATTTGTAAAAGTGTCTTAACTAAACACGGCAACAAAATATTGCTATGTGAATGGGGGCGAATCTTTTCGGGGCAAGCATTTGGCCTTCGAAAATATGTTATTAACGTGGCAAGCAATTCGCGCTCCCATCTAAAAAGGTCTATTTATTCAAACCAGATTTTGCTTTTAAGAACTAAATGGTGATTTTATAATACGAGATGCCTATATACTGTCAGATTGATTTTTTAACGAATCACAGTCTCTTCTTCCTCTCTTCACCCCGCATGGTTTGGTTTTACCCCTATCTGTATGTTCTGGTCTATTGAATTGGATGTCTATGGAACCAAGTATGATTTTTTGCTGGTTAGTAATAAATAATGAATTTACCTTGGGGTTCACGGTTACCGAACAGACTCAATAGACTGAAGGGTTTCTGTTCGTCGAGGCTCTGCTTCAGCGACTCGTTAACTTTGTAGTACCTCTCTTGAGACACTTGCGGCGCCGCCTTCTCCTCAGCCTGCCCGGACAGCGCCTCCTCGCGCTCCTTCTTGCGTTGCTTCTTGGACTTCTTGGCGGGCAAGTCACCGGCGGGGGCGCTCATGAACTGACTGTGGTCCGGCCGGTTCGGGTCGAAGCGCAACATTGTCTTCAATAGCACTCTGAAAAATATCATACATATTATATCACTGGAGCGATTTTTGCCATATATTGGTACATAAACCTAAAAAGAGTGTACTATGCAACTGTACAATCTATATTACAATATGGTATTATTATCTGGGGAGGAACATATGACAATATTTTAAATCCACTCAAAATAGTTCAAAGGTTGATAATTAAGGTAATCTTGAGAAAACTGTCTAAATTTTCTGCTGAAATTCTTTTTTCAATATTCAATGTACCTACAATAGACCAAATGTATAAAAAATATTCAATACTTAAAATTTACAAATAAATACAGTTAAATACTCGTAACTTACAATTCAATACATCAGCAAGATACCAGAAAACTATTAAAATCCCTAAATTTAATACTAAGCACATTCAAAATTCCTATCTTTATCTAGGCATAATCTATTATAACAACCTCCCATAAAAATTAAAAACCATCGAAAATATGCAGGAATTTAAGCCCAAATTAAAAAATTACCTTAAACTGCTATAAAAGTCCCAAACATGTTTACTTTATATCTTAAAGTCTGCTATTTTATAAATCGTTCATTCCTTCTTTTTCTCTCATTTCTTAGTTTCTATATCTCTAAGTCTACTATTGTATAAATCTTACGATCTCTCTTACATATCCTTTACTTACTTATTACAATATTTTTTGTTACTAACTTACATGATTCTATCATTTATAATGATTTTTTAAACTCTTCATGATTTTTTAACCAACTTATTATTTACAATAGCAGTTATTACTAACTTACATGATCTTTTAATTTACTAATTGAGCTAGAACTCCCTCACCAAACACAAGAGCATCGTCTCTTTATGGTGAGAAAAGGCAATTTTTTTATTTCTTTGTTAAAACCTTATGTAACAATGTAACTTAAAATCAATAAATTCAAATTAGAACCAAATATAAACATCATAATACACCAAAGTAAATGTAATAAAACTAACTGCAATCAAGATTGTGCTATACTTAGTCCAACTCCCAAAATCAAATATCTTGGTGTATATATAGATCAACATTTTAAGTGGAAAACACATATTTGTGAACTCGTCAAAAGGATTAGGAAATGTATTTATTAGACTTAGAAATATTCTTAGCTTAGAAAACCTAAAAAGAGTGTACTATGCAACTGTCCAATCTATATTGCAATATGGTATTATTGGCTGGGGAGGAACATATGACAATATTTTAAATCCCCTCAAAATTGTTCAAAGGTTGATAATTAAGGTAATCTTGAAAAAACCGTCAAAATTTCCTACTGAAATTCTTTTTTCAATATTCAATGTGCCTACAATAGACAAAATCTATAAAAAATATTCAATACTTCAAATTTACAAAGAAATACAGTTAAATACTCGTAACTTCCAATTCAATACATCAGCAAGATACCAGAAAACTATTAAAATCCTTAAATTTAATACTAAGCACATTCAAAATTCCTATCTTTATCTAGGCATAATCTATTATAACAACCTCCCATAAAAATTAAAAACCATCGAAAATATGCAGGAATTTAAGCCCAAATTAAAAAATTACCTTAAACTGCTATAAAAGTCCCAAACATGTTTACTTTATATCTTAAAGTCTGCTATTTTATAAATCGTTCATTCCTTCTTTTTCTCTCATTTCTTAGTTTCTATATCTCTAAGTCTACTATTGTATAAATCTTACGATCTCTCTTACATATCCTTTACTTACTTATTACAATATTTTTTGTTACTAACTTACATGATTCTATCATTTATAATGATTTTTTAAACTCTTCGTGATTTTTTAACCAACTTATTATTTACAATAGCAGTTATTACTAACTTACATGATCTTTTAATTTACTAATTGAGCTAGAACTCCCTCACCAAACACAAGAGCATCGTCTCTTTATGGTGAGAAAAGGCAATTTTTTTATTTCTTTGTTAAAACCTTATGTAACAATGTAACTGATGTAACTTTATATGTATTTTAATCAGTATTGCCAACAAAAATAAAGAAGAAAAAAAAAAAATTGGTGCCATTTTAAATGACTCCGATTGCTTTTCGGATAAAAAAGGCAATTATCTCCTTGATTCAGCAAATTTTTTAAAAAAATATTTGCAGGTCCCACGTTTGTTAATTTGAAATTAAAACAAAGCTATTGAAATGTTTTATCTATTATAACTATAGATGTCACAAATCCGAACTTCGTAGACTATTTTATAGCGATGTTAAAAATAAATTTTTGAAATATTTTTTTCACGCAGAATTTCTGATCAGCTGTTTACGGTTAAAATTAAGTCCTTTTTCTATATATATGCATCATTCATTATCAAGTATACCACAGACAATATACAGAAATCGAAAATATTCTGTGTAGACTTGAATAAGTACCTCACATGGCAGTTTCAAAGTAACAAACACGTAGGATTCGCGCGGTTATAAACTTTACGATTTTTTAATATATTTTTTTTAAATCCTACAAATATGACATAAATGGTAAAATACAGGTTAATTCATTGGCTATATAGCACTATAATAAGTTTTTATGTGTCCATGTTAAAATTCGAAGATAAGATTTTTTTAATGTTGGCGAAAAATTTTATAAATGATCTTTTGAAAATCTCGAGTAAACGGAGAAAAAAGTTTTAAAATGCGCTGTTGCTCCAGTGTTTAGACTAGAGATGAAACGGATAGTTGTTTGGCCGGATACCGGATATCCGGCGAGCTGCGAGGCCGGATGGCCGGATATCCGGCGGCCGGATATTTGGCCCATTGTCTCGTTGCATGTCATGACGAGTTTAGCGTCGCACAGGTGCGGCGAACGCGATCAGATCAATTGGGGCGGTTTCGGTTGCCATCGTGAGTATTTGTGAGTGATCGCGAAAATATTCTCTTTGATAAGAAGAAGAACAAGAGGTATATTATGGTGCTTCAATGTCAGTATTTAATCATTTCAATGATCTCTGTGTTTTTTACGATTTTTAGTTCACTACAATGGTGATTATGATTAGTTAACCCCTCAGCAACGTAAGCAGATATATGCATTAAAAATACGACAGCAGTCAAGTACAATAAGCGTGTTTACACGTCAGCGCGTGTGTCTCCATAGAAACCGTTATAACTCCGTTATTGTTTTAGTTACATCCGTAAAATAAAAAGTGAAAGGTCGATAGTGAATCATGCTGCACATCTCTATTCAAGTTGTCCATAGAAATACCTAAAAAGAATGAAAGAATTATATGAAATGATTGAAAAGTGAGGTGACAAAAATGTTTATTACACATTTATACAATAGAATAAGTATTGTCGTTTACATAATCTGTGATTTTAGTACCGTTTTTACATAAATACATCACGTGAGTCATTTTGACATTTTTTTAATGTTTGCATTCTAAATTTTAATATTTACAAATATTAATATTTATTTATAATATAATAATTCGAAAGCTTATTTTGTAACCTGTCTAAAACAGTTATTACTATTCGGCTATGTTCAGAAATGTTTCATTTATAGAGCATTAATTGTGAAGCGGTAATAATACAAAGTTTTCGTAAAATGTCATTTCGTTTAAGACATTTAACCCGGCCTGTGCCGCGTGTGCGCCGGCGCACAAAAATGAAAAATCAAAATTTTTACGCAATTTTGACCCTTATGTATAAAGAAAGTGTATGAAAAACACGGTTAGAATCGCTAGCTCTATTATCGCCCTTTACCATAGAAAAAGCCGCAATGCAGCCGGTCACTCCGAATAATTTATATGAAATTTTTCGTCGGGCGGGATGTGCGCAGGTCCTGCGCATGCGCGAAAAAAAAATATTTTCATCTTCGATTTTTACCCTTCTATGTACAAAATTTGAATAAGAACACGGTCAGAAATGCTAGCGCCAACATTCTCTATGAGATGGGTAAAAATTTCATTCACCTTGCAACATTAGAAAATATTAAAATAATTTTTATCTGTGGGCATCTCGAACTGTCATTTTGGCGGCCGCGTCAAAATGCCGATGCGTGACCTCGAATAAAACATCATAAAACCTATCAATTTACGTAATTACGCAAGTAATATTATTTTGGTAAATAGTTTATTGTTCTAGGAATGTGTTTCAGTCAATAAAATATACGATAGGTTAAATTTAATCCACAAAACATTCAATTGAAGATCGTGAAATTTCGGTGTTGTTCTGGTAAAAAGCCTGGCCCTCAGGGGGTTAAAGTGCAAATCGGCGATTTTCTGAGGGGTTAAGTATGCTAATTTAATTTTTCACTACTCTGCGAGGTTTTTGTAAGTTTTTACTAAAAAATTTTAGTTTAGATATTTACTATTTATGTATTTATCATTAGAGTGAATATCTCAGAAGAAAATTTTAGATTTTTGGAAGGCCATAATGCCTTTTTTGTAACTTTTTCGACTTTTATAAGTCACTTCATTGATATTTACTTCACAAAGATTAATGTATTGCTTTTTATTATAGGAAATTGGCCGGATATTAAGTTACTATCCGGTATCGGGCCGGATAGTAAATTTAGGCCGGATACCGGATAGTTACCGGATATCCGTTTCATCTCTAGTTTAGACAATATAATAACTATTTTGCTAGAAAGCAGTCACTTTGTGGTTTGACATATTAATTGAAATTAAATTATAACTTTGTTTGTAACCACGGTTTATTTATTATTTATTTTTTTATACTGACCGGTTTCGCTTAACACAAGCATCTTCAGGGCATAAAATTAAACTGATCTAAAATATAAATTGTGTGAGCTTATATATACATACAGAAAGAGACAAAAATAAAGGAACAGTGAGAGATTGAAATTAACATCTTCTTACATAATGATAGAGAGAAAGAGACGGGTGATATCTAATGAGTTACCATATTATATGCACAGGGACAAAACGTCACTTGAACAGGCGATTAACCTCTTATTTGCCGGAGACGCGCAGTTTGTGCGTATGCGCGTGGAAAAAATTTCGAAAAAAATATGTTTGTCTGCGATTTTGACCCTTCTATGTACAGAATTTGCATGAAGGACAAGGTCAGAATCGCTTGCGCCAACATTTACCCATAAGATGGGCAAAAATTTCATTCACCTTGCAACCCCAGAATATTTCTAAATGATTTTATCCGTGGCATCAAAATGTCAAATTTGCCGCGATTCTTTCTGTCAAAGTCGAAGCGTGTTACTTGACGAAAACATCGTAAAACCTATCAATTTACGTAATTTAGGCAAGTAATGTTTTTTTGGTACATAGTTTATTGTTCTAGGAATGTGTTTCGGTCAATATAACATACGATAACTCAAAATTAATCCACAAAACATTCAATTCAATATTCAAAGTGGTACTTTGTTAGGAAATTTCCGTGTTTTTCCTGGCCTATGACGGGTTAAGGGTTTTTATGAATTTATGGGAAATTTCCCAAATGTAGGGTTAAGTCAAAAATGTTTAAAGAATCTTTGAACTGACTGTTTCTTGTTGACATCCCCCTCCTTCGTGGGGAACTTCCCGGAGGTCCTGACGGTGCGACCGAGGATGCCCTGCAGGATGTCCATCTGCCGGAGCCGCTCTTCGTCCTCCACTGCGTCCACCCGCTCCTCACCTCCTGCCCCCTCCTCAGCACCCTCCTCAGCATGCTCCTCCATGAACCGCTCGTCCATGGTGAAACGCTTGTCCGATTGGAAGCGGGCTTGCAGTTGCATGAGCTAAAATGGTCCAAGGGCATATCGAACATTATTAATAGGGTAACGTCTATTCAGTTGAAATTTAAGAACCCATCTGAACCCTGCATGTCTGACGCCGCGCCGTACGCTCCATATAAACATCCGTGTACGTGAAATTTCAAGCAAAGCTACCATTGTAATTTCGGTTCATTGTAAAAGATGTCGACACTTCTGTCAGCAGCTCGTATGGGGACGTTTCCCCCTAGGAAAAAGTTCTACGAATTTGTGAATTTGAGTATCTCTTCGGATATGAAAAGATTGACGGTAATACTTAGTTGTGTTACTTATTTGTGAATAATAATATCAAGCGGCTATATATTACATATGACGTCATTGCCTATCCCGGTTACTTTGTCCCGGTGACTAGCTATCACTGGATGACAGTGGATTGAGGAAAGGGCTATTTTTGGAACCAGTTCCTATTCGGTTAATAAAGTGGTCACCATTGTTGTAATCACGTGGCTATACGTATATTACATGACGTCACGGCCTGTCCCGGTTACTTTGTCCCGGTGACTTTGTCCTGGTGGCTAGCTTTCACTGGATGACAGTGGATCCGAGGAAAGGGCTATTTTTGGAACCAGTCCCTACTGGGTTTATAAAATGGTCACCATTGTCACATTAACTGGGCGAGGCCGAACGAAAAGCTGCCAGCAGGGTCCAGCAGTAAAAACCTGCGGAGCAGATTTTTATCTGCTAGTAGATAATGATTGCCCGCTTAACCGTTAGCGGAACTTTTGATTTTTTTTTTTCTTCATAATTTTGAACTGAATGACAAAAATGTCAATAAATATGATGTTATTCAAATTTTTTATGAAGTTTTTGCCAATAGAAAATATTTGGGAGTGTGTAACGGTAATTTCTGTGTAAATCAAATTTTCACGGCCGTTTACCGCTGTGACCGGCCCTTCGAAGTTGAATATTCGGAGTAAATTTGTAAAAATAGATAGATATAAAAATTTTACGACCGATTTCCGCCACAGCCAGCCCTTTAAATTCATATGATCGAAGTAAATTCATAGACATTCCAGTGTAAACCTATTCAGATTGTCAAAATAATAATACGAATTAGGACAATGTTAACGTCGTAAATCGACGTTTAGGCATTTTACCGCTACGTCTGTCTGTCAGATTCAGATTTACGAAATCAAGTTTTTTTTTCTGCAAAATTCGATGTTTTTCGAATTAGACGAACAAATTTTCGTGTGCGGGCAAAAATTTTAATTGTGAAGTAACGAATTTCGGGGTTTAAATTAACGCGGTTCTGTTGTATTAGTTATTTAAATATATGTGTTATTTTAAAAAGCTCACTGCTACAGTAGGTTATAATTATTTTGTATGTGTTATTACAGGGATACCACAATTCCGAATATTATTAATAATCAAAAATTGTTTTTACGTGACCCATTATTAAAACCTGTTCCCTCTGTAAATTGTTCCCTATTGCCCCTCTCCCCTCTACCCATTTTCACCTTTCCATAGACACTGTTGTCTGTGTCTATTATTTATAATTAGTTTTAACCCCTCCAAAGCCAGAAAAATCACGGAAATTTCCTAAACAAGCCCACTTTGAATTGAATGTTTTGTGGATTAATTTTGAGCTATTGTATATTTTATTGACCGAAACACATTCCCAGAGCAATAAACTATGTACTAAAACAACATTACTTGCGTAATTACGTAAATTGATAGGTTTTTACGATGTTTTCATCTCGTCAAATAACATGCATCGACTTAGAATCGTCGCAAGTGACATTTCGATGTCCACAGATAAAAATTATTTTAAAATATTTTGTGGCTACAAGGTGAATGAAATCTTTACCCATACAATAGGGAATGTTGGCGCCAGCGATTCTGACACTTCCTTTACAGATTTTGTACATAGAAGGGTCAAAATAGTAGAAAAAAGATTTTTTTTTTTCGCGCATGCGCAGAATGTTTTTACATCCCGCGCTACGGAAAATTTAATATAAATTATTCGAAGTGACTTGACTCATTGCGGGTTTCTCTATGGTAAAGTACGATAATAGAGCAAGCGTTTCTGACATTGTTCTTCATACACTTTCTTTTTACATAAGGGTCAAAATCGCGTACAAAATTTGTTTTTTTGTGATTATCACCGGTGTACTATCGGCTAGCGATGGGTTAAGTAAACCTTACGAGAGATGGGAAGGCTGATAGAGATATTGAAAGAAGGGTAAATGCAGGTAACTCCATTAATGGGGGACTGAATGCCATTGGCGCTAATAAAAAACTGTCAAAAGAAGCGAAGCTAGCAGTCCGCAATGGACTCCTGGTACCTATCCTGATGTATGGCAGTGAGGCATGGAACTGGCAGAGGAAGGATGAAAGCAGACTGAATGCTGTTGAAATGAGATCCCTGAGGCATATGTGTGGTAAAACCATGTATGATCGTGTGAGAAATGTGGAGATCCGCAAAGAATGCAAGGCTGATGTAAGCGTAATGAGTAAGATTAAGAAAGAGACCCTCAGATGGTTTGGGCATGTAGAGCGAATGAATGAAGAAAGTAGTGCAAGAATAATATATGACACAAATGTGAATGGTGGAAGAAGTCGGGGACGCCCGAGGAAGACATGGCACGATCAAGTGAATCAGATACTTGAGGCAGGCCATGACAAGAGTCAAAATAATAGAAGAGTATGTATGAGACGATGTATGAATATGAATGAGGCAAAGAGTATGTGCCAAGACCGAGTTGTTTGGCGGTCCGTCCTCTCTGCCTACCCCTGCGGAGAAACGGCATGATAGTTAGCTGAAGAAGTGAGCGTTGCTCATGAAACATGTCAGTTTTTATAAACAATAAAAGTGGTAAAAACTATGTATTCGATTAATTTAGAATTAAAATGGCACCACAAAATAAGTTTGATGTGTTTGAAGAAGGTGTTAATTGTTTAATATTTTTTAAAGAAAGATGCACATACATGGGTTACGAATAACCTGACAATATTTTGAAAACGTAAGTAACTATGGAAAACCTGATTGAATAGCAAAAGGTCTAATCGTTACCTTCTGGCCGGACTCCCCTTGAAACTGCTCCTTTATATCGAAATTAATTCCGTCATCCTCGTCCGCGGAACCCGTTTCATCAAACAGCGCCTTCTTGTTCCTCTTGGAGCCAACATCAGCGGAGGCATTGTAATCCACTGCCCCATCCCTTTGTTTCCTTTTGTTGGCTTTCTTCCCGGGAAGGTTGGTGTTGGTTTTATTGGCGTCCTTGGTGAGAGTTTCCTTGGGGATAATTTGTGAGCCGTCCTCGTCGAAGATAATTTTCTTCACTTTTTTATCCTGAAACAAATAATATGGCATTAACATAGACATATGAATATAAGTAGACCTGCCCTAAGTGATAAAAGCGTATTATTTCTCCCTCCCCATATTGGTTCCATTGGAACCGGCTGGGATTGAGTATGACTTCGCGTGAATCTAAAAAATGTGACGTCATCATTCGAGCATTCATCATCGTCGAGCGCTCATCAGTGCATTTTACGAAATAACACCGCAAAAAACATGGTTTGTGTTTTGAAAACGTGTAAATATATACTATCACTCGAGATATATGGCGTGTGTTCGTCCATGTTTATTGGGGTAAGTAAATTATGAAACATTTGTAAAAGTGTCCTAACTAAATACGGCAACAAAATATTGGAGTCTGAAAATAAGTGAACTTTACTTTGCCGCATTTAGACTTCGCAAATTTGTTCATTACGCGGCGAGCAATTCGCGCTCCCATGTAAAAAGGTCTATTCACTCAAAAGCAGAGTTTACTTTACAACTAAAACTGTGTGAAGTGTCAACCTTCGGTAAAAAAATTACAAAATGGTTACAAGATTTAGGCAGGACAGAGTCAGAAATATTATTAAAAAATGTTATTTGATAATTATGTACTAAGAGCACCTTATATATTTCTTTTGTTTCCAAAATTTTTCTTTTCTTTTACTTACTGTTTTTTTAATAAATTTTTTCTTATTAATTAATTGATTCTAGAACCTATTACTCCACTGAATAATTATGTAAATGCAAATTGTGAAGCTTAACTTTACTTAATACTTTATGAATGATAATGTACCTACCAACCTAATATGAATATGTCAATTTGACTGTCCTAGAACGGAAGACCTTCTTAGTTGGACAGTCAAAGCTTCCTTATACTGAATGTATTTTATAACAAATAAAATAAATAAAAATAAAATAAACTAAACAATAAAAAAAAGAAAATTTAAAAAAAAATAACTAAATGGTGATATTACAATGCGAGATGCCTATATACTGTCATATTGAGTTATCGACGAATCACATATCTCCAAAGTCATTTTCCCGCTCTGCGCCCCGCTGTAGTTGTTGTCTACCCCTCACCTTTATGTTCTGGTCTAGTAATATTTATATGTCTATGGGCGTTATTTAATTTATCTTATTCCCTAGGTACCAAAGACTGCGATGGGTTGGTCATGTGGCATGTGGAAAGAATGCCAGATGACAGTTATGACTGTTGAGGGTGGAAAGTGAGAGGTGGCTAGATAGCGTGAAAGAGGTTCGGAGCAGGAAGGGGAGGTCAGAGGACTGATAGAGGAGGGACAGCAGCCAGTGAAGAAAATTTGAGGAGGATGACAAATCCCATCAAAATACACATAATATACAGGGTGTCCCAAAAGAAAGTTGATATTTAGTGGATCAATTTTACAAAAAGTAAGGGTTCTAACGAATTTTTTTTTATTAAATACTAAAATACACAATTTGGGAATTTATTTCTGAAAAATAATATCGTCCAAATGTAAACCCTCACGTTCGCGGCATTCATTTAATCGAAGAGTAAAATTTCTTATGACGGCTCGCCAGGTAGGCTTCGTGATGGCTGCCATTTCGTGATGGCTGCCATTTTGTGACGGATATTTTCTTTTAATTGCATCAGGGAAGTCAGATTTTTGGCGTACACTTTAGATTTGAGATAACCCCACAGGAAAAAATTCATAGGGGTTAGGTCAGGACCACGAGGAGGCCAATTTATGTCATCTCACCTGGAGATCAATTTGCCAGGGAAAATTTCACGAACTCATGGCAGAGACGTATTGGACGTATGTAATGTTGCTCCGTCTTGCTGGAACCGTGTTCTTTGGTTATAGCCAGTAAGTTTGTAGGGTGCAGCATTAGGTCTTTGTGCAAATGCTATGTAACGATGATCTATGCGCATTTAAAGCACTTGCGCGCTTCCGAATCAAAAAGTTAAGGTCGTCACAAAAAGACTGATAAACACTCTCTACGTTTTCTACCGTTTCTCTTGGTCGCCCGGATTTTGGTTTTGCCAGCGTTGTACCGATCTCTTCAAACTTTTTGACCCATTTTCGAATGAGAGGAATGCTTGGCGCATCATTGAATTGACGAAAACCTCAAATATTGCAGAATCTTCTACGCGCTACAGTCACCTAATCACCATTTTTGTAAAACTCACGCACGCACAACGCGCGGTCGCTCCCGAGAAATGCTTCATAGCGACTAAATTCCCAAGAGCCAGACTACTGATTGACATACCCCCCGCGTCCCTCGGAAAAGTTGCGTTCACACAGAAAGCAAAACAAATATCAACTTTCTTTTAGGACACCCTATATTTAACATCAAGGAAGCAGAATTTCGAAAGCAAGCTTTGTTGCTGCTAGTATAGTCTGCTTTAATATATTTAACCCTTACTTATGTATCTTTTGTTAGAGCGTAACGTGCGTTAAATCGGTCGTATACGACACATTTTGACAGTTTTCTTAAACGCGGTATTCCATATCGCGCTAACGAGCTAAATTTGGTAGACAGAGATAGATACCGCCGCCCTGGGATGACCAATACCTCTGCCACAGGTCACCCCAAGTGGTTTGGTGACTTAGCAGGGGTGCCCGGTTTCATGGGGTGAGGTTTGTCCGGGTCTTGGCGGCGGATGCGTCTGCCCACCAGCTGCATGGCAGGCCAGATCGGGAGAGAATGGTTGAGGGAGTCCCTTTGACTTCTCCAGCCGTACTCTCTCGGATCATCACCTTGCACCGCAGTGGGAGGGATGAATTCATACGTCCATCCTTCCTGGACACACTGACCCCAGATTCCTACCGATTCTTAATTCACCTTTCCTTCCCAGAACTTCCTCTCCTTCCTTTTCTAAAAAGATCCTCCACACAGCATCACCAAAGATGACATAGGCCCTAAGGGTAATTATTTTCTTCAGGGCCTCCTGTGGAGCCAATGTAAAAAAAAATTAAGAAAATTAAAATTTATTAAACAGAATATTTCTAACATATACGAAAACTAAAAACTCTGTTTGAAAGGTGATGAGGTGGCTTGGACATGAACAGAATGCCAAAAGAGCGACTTCCATACAAAATGCTGGTGGTGATTCCGGAGTGAAGACGTTCAGTTGACCGCACCCGACAAAGCGAGGAAAACAACTTCAGAGATTGTGTCGTCGAAGAACGTAGGACGGTTTTATACAGTAAAACCAAGACAAACTCACCACACTGGACAAGGCGATTTTGATAGCAGATTTCTTGTCATTGTAAGCAGCCTTCATGTTTTGTATTGACTGTAACCTTTTCTCGTCGGCTGCTGTCAACTTCTTAACTTCTGCTGGTTTGGCTGGGGCCAATAAAGGAACAATGGGGGCTATTTTTATTTTCTGAAAAGAAAAAAAAAATACACATTTATTGTCATCAAGTTTAATTCGTAGAACTCCATTTTAATTTTAAGTTTATTATTAAAATATTAAACTAGTAGTAGTTCAGTAACCTTTAACAGCCTTACTAAAAAAACGTTGTGAAATTTTTATTCAGGGACATAAAATTACTCAAGGAAAGATATATATATTGCTTACACAGTCAGAGGGTGTTGTTTATCTATTGTATACGCTTGTTTTATTAATAATTTTTGAATTTTTTTAGTATAACAACTTTTTCTATTTCGGCGAAAACGTGATAGCAGATTGTCGAGAACAACGCGCGGCTGCGAAATTTTGTTTCCTGTTGGGGAAATCGGCAAACTATTGTAATGCTGACTGCTTATAGGGATGTTGCCCAGAGTCTACGAGTGGTTTCCGCGTTTTAAAAATGGAAAATGTTAATTGAAGACCAACCCCTTTCAGGACCGCCCCTCGACGTCAAAAACTGATGAAAACGTCGACAACATCAATACACTTGTGGCGACACATCATAATCTTTTCGCCTTCAGAAAGAACGATCGAGAAACATCTCCTAATATTCGCGGGGCGCCGGCAAACCTACTTGCCTAGGTACCTTCCTACTTATACCGGCCGCGATGCACTTTGTCGCCTGCCGTGCCGGCTCGACGATAATAATATCGCCACCGCCTAGAAAGGTCTCGAGATAGCACCGTACAATATCTGTACGGCGCCGAACATTCTCGTCTACTGCCGAAGTGGCACGTATTACCTACCGTGAGAGTAATTACTCTACCGCGGCTATATAAGCAACAGATTCGCTCGCTCGCTCAGTCAGTCCCAGACCATTAGTCAGTCAACATCTCAGCATGTAACAGATCTCCGCACAAGTGCTCCTGCATGGCAACTCTACGCATCCAGGGCAGCTTCCCGAGGTCCATCACCACATCTCAGCTCTAAGGCCCACCGTGTCTTCAGCTCCGCAGAACAGCTACATCCCGCGACTTACAAGGTTTGACGCCACCTTCAGCCCAGGGATCAGCTCACCGTTTCATGGCACCCCAAAACCCACCGTGTTTCGCTGCCATGGAAACCCGCTCCGCCTCGCCAGGAGCTCACCTCAGCTCACCGAGCCACTCACCGTTCATCTCCGCGACTCAAAGCGTCGAGCAACGGCCTGGAAGATAGGTCATCTCCACCGCCAAGGTGTTGAGCAACTCGCTGACCTTCACCACACCATCTCCATCACCTCCGTACGCCTGCAGCATATCATCTATGGCACCTGCATACATCATGTTACCACTTCGACCTCGCTACGTAGCCCAATAAACGACTGACTCACTATATCGACCGACGCCTTTCATTTCTGTCTCCCGCTCCCTCACACTCGTTCGTGAAGACGGTCGCCAAACCATTGTGATCAACACTGTGAGATGTCTGGAATGTCATGGAGTTCAATTCAGAGGATTTTAACCGAAGATTTGCCCGTGAGAAGGGTTGCAGCCAAATTTGTCCCTTACCTTCTCACAGACGAGCAAGGGGAGCGTTGACTTCAGGCATGTTTTGAGTTTCAAAATCAGCTCGAAGAGGACCCTGAATTTTTTTTCAAGGTGATCTAGCCCCCTGTGACTTCTTTTTGTTCCCCACACTGAAAAGGGACACGAAAGGAAAGCATTTTGCCACTGTGGAGGAGGTAAAACAAAAATTGCTGGAAGGCCTAAGGACATCCCGATAAGTGAAATTAAAAACCGTTTTAAACAATAAAAGAAGCATTTGGAGAAGTGCGTTTGTGGTCAATGGAGAATACTTTGGAGGTGATCAAAATTTGATGTAAAAATATTGAGAAATAAAGAAGTTATGACGAAATTCCGGTTACTTTTGGGTCCCCCCTTGTATATGCAAAATCAGACTTTTATTGATTAATATCTTTGAACTTATATATTAATCAACGTTTACACACATTTTTAAAGTAAACAAAGTGATAACAATATTTGTAATAACTGCATTAATAAACATCATTTTTTTCGACGGTCTTGGCCTATGGACGTGAGGCGGGAACAATGACAGCAAAGTCAGCGGAACAGCTGGACATCTTCGAAAGAAAGGTAATTCGAAGAATCTTAGGAGCGGTGCGAGAGGGAGAGGCATGGAGAATCCGCCACAATAATGAGCTCTATGATATTTACCAAGCTCCCAGACTCCCACCCATTTAAAACTCCAAAGATTAAGATGGGCCGGACATGTGCACCGAATGCCAAGCACACGAGTACCGAAGAAGGTTCTGACAGGACACCCGGGAGGTAAACGAAAGGCGGGCAGACCTAGACTGAGATGGGAGGATGATGTCAGGAAGGATGCAAGAGGATTACTCCATGTTGCAGATTGGAAGACGACGGCCGAGGACAGAAGGTGGTGGAGGCTTATTTTGAAGGAGGCCAAGGCTCGAAATGGGCTGTAGCGCCATTGAAGAAGAAGAAGAAGTTCTTTGACATAATATATGACATATTTTGTATTGTGGCAGTCAGATAACTCCAGAAGATGAACATGGCCATCAACTTCATGAATCCGTTTTAGTCGCTTTAGTCGCGCGGGGTGTTGCACACCCCAAATGCGCTTTCCAAGCACAACGACACATGATCGAGCACCGCTCGCAACTGATTTACGGAGGTAATACATTTACACAAAGAGAACTAGCGCGGTAAATTCAATTTTTTAAAAGTTATAGGCTTTCAAATGGCCCGGTGTGTTTGGCACTCCATGCGAGTAATTAAGGGTTAAATATGACAAACTCACCTGTTTCACATACGGTGCCATCGATTCGACTTTTCCTTTTTTCTTTATCGAATAATCACGTTGGACTTCGGAAAATTTTCTTTGAAAAGGCTCCTTCAATTCCTGAGAATAATTGTGCTTTGGATGCGCAAAATCATTGTTAAATTCTGAACCATTTTCATTTTTAGAAAGTTGGTAGTCGTCATTTTCGTTATATTCCGAAACATGTTTAGATTTCGGATATTGTTCATACTCTTCGTCAAATTCCGGTTGATATTTCGATTTAGATTTGAATTTGGAGTCATCATTGTCAAATTTATTTTTGGAATTTTCAAAATTGTCCCCATTGGTGTAGTTGTTGACCGGGGCAGGTTTTGACACAAATTTGCTATCGCCATTGATGTAATTGTTGACCGGGACGGGTTTTGGCACAAACTTGAATGCTGGTAATGGCACAGGATTCCTTGTAGACTCTTCAGAACTCTTATCTTTTGGTAAAGCTGTTGGAGTCGGGGTCTAAAACAATAAAAGCACAATTAACCCCTCAGGCCTCGGGCACATTCTGTCAGAAGGACACAATATTTCCACTTTGCAATAAAATCCAAATAAATGGAATATTTCTGAACGTATCCATACACTATAAACTGATTTTGAAAGGTAATGAGATATGCGTTCAACTTTTATTAGTAGAATTAAACAGATAATTTTTGAAATATAATTTTTTTTTATTGCAAACATAAAAAAGTAAATACTAATAATGACAAAAAAAAAATACATGCATATTTTGTTAGACAAATCTCTTTATATGTACAAATCAAAATATTTATGCTTCTGGGTTTGAATATATTTATACATGTGTAAGAGATGTCTATGTGTTGCTTAACCATTCATCCGATTGTGATGAAACTTTGGGGATTTGATGAGCGCATGCCCGCGATGGTTTCTATACACAAAAATGAGTTATGGCATAATGAAATTATGCATTGCTAACCGTTCATCCGATTGCGATGAAACTTTGGGGGTTTGATGTGTGCATTCCCACAATGGGATTGGGGAGGGGAATGCGGGAGGGGAGAGGGAGGGCGGGAGGGGGGAGGGGAACATGGGAGGGGAGTTTGTGGAACGAGGGAAGGGGAGGCAAAAGGGTAATGGGACGAATGGGAAAGGACATGCACGGAGAAACAATTTCTTTATTAAAAGGCATTACAACGCAAGCCGGGAAATCGCTAGTATATTATAAAAGTTACCGCACTTTTTTGTCATTTCATGTAAAAATAATTAATAAAAAATTCATAAAGTTTCATAAAAAAAATTTCAAATTACCGCCGGAAACTTTGGTTACATAGAGATGCACATTTTAATTCTTCTGTGGTTAACTTTTATATTTGAATATGTATAATATTTGGTGTTTTCTCTTTCTAACATCATTTAGACTATGATAGTAAGGGAGGCACAACGATTTCATTGATGAGACCTATATGAGCTGTTTCAAAAGCGAACAAATTAATAAAAGTCTTCACCAGAAGAGAACACTGCCATAAGAATCAAAACGAGTTATCTCTACTTATTATAAATTAAAGTCCTCCACCGCGTCTGTCTGTCTGTTCGCGATAAACTCAAAAACTACTCAACGGATTTTCATGCAGTTTTCACCAATAGATAGAGTGATTCATGAGGAAGTTTTAGGTATATACAAGGTGGGGCAAAAGTAATCATCCTATTGGAAAACGCTATAACTTTTGCAAATGGCGACAAATGTCAATTCGGTTTTGACATTTGTGAAGTAAACAAACGCAAAATACAAATCGGCAAGTCATGAATCGGTTTACTCCGCAAGAACGCGGAATAATTGGTCCCATATTTTGCGCAACAATTCGTCGGTTGTGTTGGCGCAGCGTGAATTTCGTTGCAGATTTCCTGGTCGTCCGACACCAACTGGACAAACACTGCGGCGTTTGGCCACTCGCCTTGAAGAGACTGGGACAACACGAGATGTTCCCAAGGCTGGCCTGCCCCGGAGCAGCCGTTCTGCTGAGAATATGTCGAACATGAGCCCGGAACATCGACCAGATGACGTGCCACGCAATTGGGCATTAGCCGGCGGTCCCTACGCAGAATTTTGGTGAAAGATTTGAAGATGTTCCCGTACAAAGTGCAGACAGTGCATCAGCTGTTAGCTGTTGACCGCCAAACGCGGATAACCTACCCTCAAGTCATCCTGAATCTCAACGAAAAGGTGGACGATTTTTCATCGAAAATTGTCATGAACGATGAAGCTCATTTCCATAATAGCGGTTATGTGAATAAACAAAATAATCATTTCCGAGGCACCAAAAATCCGAGTATCACCCACGAAGAGCCATTACACCCGCTCAAAGTTACTGCGTGGTGTGCTGTTTACGCTGGAGGAGTCATCGGGCCATTTTTTTTAGAACGCCGCGGGCCAAACGACGACTGTGGACGGCGCGCGCTACTGAGCCTTGATTACCGATTTTTTTTCTTCCTAAATTGGATGGATTGGGACTGGAGAACATGTGGTTACAACAGGACGGTGCCCACGGCGTACACTGCTCGAGCCACAACCGATATTCTGAAGGAAGAATTTCCGGGTCGCCTAATCTCTCGTTTTGGTGATTTGCACTGGCCGGTCAGATCACCCTATTTAACCGTTCCAGACTCTTTTTATGTTTTTTTTAAGTCATGGGTTTACGTCATCAAGTCTCAGACTCTTGAAGCCCTTAAGGAGAATATTCGCCAAGAATTCGAGAGCCTGTCGCCCAAAGTTCTGGCAAGAGTGATGGAAAATGCCATAAAACGGGCCCGTATGGTCATCAACTCTGGCGGCGGTCACTTGGCCGATATCATTTTCTCGACATGATGGAATAAATTCTAATAGATTAAATAAACAAATTTCACAACCGGAACCAAATTTTTTAATTTAATAAAAAAATTACAGCAAAAAAACATTGGATGATTACTTTTGCCCCACCTTGTAATTTGTCAAGGTTTTGTGTAGATTTGTTGAAATATATAATATATAAAGGAGAATGTCTGTATGTGGTGGACGAGCGTGCTAGCAAGCGGGCGGTGTGGATTTGATTTGTATGCAAATTAAAAGGTGGCGGTGTGAGTTAATTTATCAAAGGAGACTCACCTGATTCTGTTTCTTTCTCCCTTCTTCTTCCCTCTCTCTCTTCAGTTTCTCCATGAAACTTTCTCTTGCCACTGTCACATTGAGAAAAGATCCCTTCCATTGCTGTTGGGAAAATTCTTGTATGCCTGCAGAAGTATTCATTATTATTAAATAGCTAATTTCATAAAAGTTTCAATGGCACATTTAAATTTTTTTTTAATATAACTAACTAACCATCACGCCGTTTCCCCGCAGGGGTAGGCAGAGAGGACGGACCGCCAAACAACTCGGTCTTGGCACACACTCTTTGCCTCACTCACATTCATACATCGTCTCATACATACTCTTTTATTATTCCGACTCTTGACATGGCCCGTCTCAAATATCTGCTTCACTTGATCGTGCCATGTCTTCCTCAGGCGTCCCCGACTTCTTCTACCATTCACATTTGAGTCATATATTCTTCTTGCACTACTTTCTTCATTCATTCGCTATACATGCCCAAACCATCTGAGGGTCCCTTTATTAATCTTACTCATTAAGCTTACATCAGCCTTGCATTCTTTGCGGATCTCCACATTTCTCACACGATCATACATGGTTTTACTGCACATACGCCTCAGAGATCTCATTTGAACAGCATTCAGTTTACTTTCATCCTTCCTCTGCCAGTTCCATGCCTCATCGCCATACATCAGGGTAGGTACCAGGACTTCATTGTGGACTGCTAACTTCGCTTCTTTTGACAGTTTTTTTTATTAGCAACGGCATTCAGTCCTCCATTAATTGAGCTATCTGCATTTACCCTTCTATCAATATCTCTATCAGCCTTTCCGTCTCTCGTAAACATACTACCACTCATCTAGTGTTGAGTACCTCATACAAGAGGCACCTCAAATGTCCCATACAAACACGTAAAATGTCCCCCCACCTCACAATATGTATTTGTACCAACTCGTTTTCTTTGTATTAATACAAATATGAAGGGGGGACAAATATGAAGGAGGGACAAACATGAGGTGTGAGGTGGTTTGTTTTGTTGGACTACATTCATGTCATGTACGGGACAAATATGAGGTGAGGTGTGAAGTGGTTGGTGTATTGGACTACATGTCATGTCACGTTGTCACGTATGGGACAAATATGAGGTGAGGTGTGAGGTGGTTGATGTATTAAACTACATGTCATGTCACGCATAGTTTGGGACAAATGTATGAGGTGGTGAGGCGTGAAGTGTTTGTATATTCTATGACATTTTTGTATTAGAACCGCGAGGTGGTGATGGGGTAAGCCAATTCATATATTGTGAATACCGCAGAAGCGTCCCAACTGCTCCGAAATTTTTATTTTTTTATTCTAAATTATTGTTAAGTGAATACCGCACAAGAGAACCAACTGCTCCAAAAAAAAAATTTTTGAAATATTTTTTTGTTGTAAATTATTGTTATGTGAATACACAAAACAATAATTTATGAGCACAAAAGTCCCAACTGCTCCAAAAAAAATTTTTTTTTGAAATTTTTTTTATTGTAAATTATTGTTATGTGAATACACAAAACAATAATTTATGAGCACAAGAGTCCCAACTGCTTAAATTTTTTTTTTTATTCTAAATATTTTTTATTGTAAATTATGTATTGATAAGTGAATACCGCACAACTGTGCCAAAAAAATTTTTTTTAATATATTTTTATTTTAAATTATTGTTATATGTTAAAGTAAATTTATTTATTTATTTATACTGGGTTTTACAGAAGTTTACACTTGCGTGAGAACTATCCAGTTATAAAAACTCAGTTATTTCACAATTATAAAAATTTACAATTAAAATACATAATTATAAACAAGGTCACTCGAGTTACACATTACAATGAGTGTTAAGGGACATATGAAATACGCGAAAATAAATACCGCACAAGAGTCCCAACAGAGGGAGGGAGGATGAGGCAGTGTTGAGATGAGGTGGAGGGGGTTGCTGAGGAGGGGGAGGGATAAGAGGGGTGGTGCAGGGGGGGGGGATCAGAGGGGGGGGTGCAGGGAGGGGATCAGAGGTGGTGAAGGTGGGGAGGGGGTAGGCCTTTTTATATCCATTTTTCGTATTACAAAAATAACAGACACGGGAGGCGGGTATGGGTACCGCCACCCCGGTATTTATTAGAAAACCAACACCCCTGAACCAAGAAAATCAAGCTGAAGGAAAAAAACCAGCCACCCCCCCCCCCCACCCCCCCGTAAGCGAAAATATTTTGTAACACCTCACCTCAAATGAGGTGGGACACCTCAACACCTCATTTCAATATTTGAGTACCTCATACAAACTCATCCTGATATCGTGTCCTACCCAACACTACACTCATCCGCCTGCTACAAGTATTCATCATTCACAACTATATTGCACTAATATAATATAGGTCCTGAAAAAAAAATGCCTTTCCCTCAAGGCCTATATAATCTTTGGGGATGCTGTGTAAAGGGTATTCATAAGGAAAAGAAGGAGAGGAAGTTCTGGTAAGAAAAAAAGTATGAAGGGTGAGTAGGAATCCGGGGATCAGCGTGTTCAGGAGTGACGGATCTATGAATCCACCCCTCCCACTGCAGTGCAAGACGATGGGTCGAGAGAAGCTAGCTGAAGAGGTCAAAGGATTTCCGCAAATATCCGCTCCGGCCTACCAGAGTGGAAGATGCTCTCAGTATCACCCTGGTGTAAGACCACCATTCAGAATTGAAACATTGCTTGAAATGGCTTTAGCCATGTATGGTGACCAGATCTGAATATAGCCATGTACTTCCCCACCTTCCTCTTTCCCATCTCCTATCCCTCCCCGCTACCTTCAGCCTCACAACATACCCCAATTGGGGATGCCATAGTCTCACTGGATCCAGACGGGAGCAGCTTGTGAAGTATTCGCATAAAAAAAACACGCAGCTGGTAGGCAGGCACATCCGCCGCCAAGACCTGAACACACCTCACCTGATGAATCCAGGCACCCCCCAAAGCCAGTGCATAACTAGTATTGCAAGCCGGAAAAGCAAGCTATTACTAGAAACCTAGCAAGCCAGTAAAACTTTCTATGTGTACACAGTATTAGCTTTGTTTTAAACTTGGCAAGCTAGTAAGACCAGCTAGACAAGGTACTAAGCTAGTGTTTCAAGACAGGACAGTTTAACCCTTTAAATAATAAGAAAATAATATACATTAACTTTTGTCAGTCAAAGGTTGACGCGCAAAATTCATGATTCTTCCCATATATTGGAAATGTACCTTTTTTTTTTTTTTTTTTTTTTTTTTAAATAATCGGAGACGGTTTACATATATATAGTTCCCGAGAGCACTTAGGCCATAGACCCATTGTACTATCTCCCATTTTACCTCATTCCTTTGACAGTAACCCAGTCCCTTTTATAAAGTTCACCAGGATTGTCATTCGAAATGAAGCTATATCTTCTGGTCCGACAATGACGTGTCTTCCCAGGTCTCATTTCCCCTCTTCATTCCTCCTTGGTTCCCTGAAGGCCCCACGACGGAAGAGGGCTTCATCTCTCCTCTCCACTCCTTAGTTCCCCGAAGGCTCCACGACGGAGAGTCCACCTCCCCTTGGTTTCCTAAAGGCCCCACAAGGGAAGAGTCCACTCCACCTTGGTTCCCCGAGGGTCCCAGGAGGGAAGAGAACTTCATCTCTCCTCCTTGGTTCCTCTAAGGCCCCACAGAGGAAGAGTTCACCAAGATGGCCTCATTTCTCCTCTTCACTCCTACATGGTTCCTCGAAGGCCCCACATGGGAAGAGGACATTATCTCTCCACTTCACTCCTCCTTGGTTCCACAAAGGCCCCGAGCTGGAAGGGTGCCCTTCCCCTTGGTTCCTTGAAGGCCCCACAAGGGAAGAGTTCATGGAGGTGGCCTCAGCTCACCTCTCCACGGTCTCTCCTCTTAGTTCCTCCTACGGCCCCAAGAAGGAAATCCACAGAGGTGGCCTCAGCATTCCTAGGTTCCCAAAAGGCCCCTAGTTTCGAATGGTCCAATTTTTTTTTTGTCCCACGAGTTACCAGGGAAATAGAAGGTCCACTCCAGCAGAGCCCTGAGTGCTGGCCTCATTTCTCCTCTTCACTCCTACATGGTTCCTCGAAGGCCCCACATGGGAAGAGGACATTATTTCTCCACTTCACTCCTCCTTGGTTCCACAAAGGCCCCGCGCTGGAAGGGTGCCCTTCCCCTTGGTTCCTTGAAGGCCCCACAAGGGAAGAGTTCATGGAGGTGGCCTCAGCTCACCTCTCCACGGTTTCTCCTCTTAGTTCCTCTTACGGCCCCAGGAAGGAAATCCATAGAGGTGGCCTCAGCATTCCTAGGTTCCCAAAAGGCCCCTAGTTTTCGAATGGTCCAATTTTTTTTTGTCCCACGAGTTACCAGGGAAATAGAAGGTCCACTCCAGAAGAGCCCTGAATACTGGAGTGAGGTCTAAATACTCCGAGATGTGACCTTGTTTCTCAGAGGCACCGTTCGTGACGCTGTTCCCCAGGACATTCAGCCTGAGCACGGTAGCTCACACCTTGGCTTGGGATGGCTATTGCAGGTTTGTGTTTTCCACTCCCTGAGCGATGGGTTCGCCACACTCCCTACGCTTAATCAAAATGTAGCTTTATATTGGTTATTTTTTATCATTTTGAAAAAACAAAAATTGTATTAAAATCTAGATAAAATAATCTTTCCGATGTGTATATTAGAAAATAATAATTTTTTTTCTAAATATTTAAATTTTGATATTGAAAATGTAAATTAGCCTAAAAAATTCGTACCTGCGGATTCCCCGAAAAAGTACGTAAAATAAAAGAAAATTAAAATTTTAAATACAGATTCCTTTTCTCAAGAAAATTTGTAATAAAACAGTCATTTCACTTTTTATCATATTCATACAATTATATTTTTAAATTAAATGTTAAAATTTGTTGTTTTGGTTGGGGGTACAAAAAGATTTATATCTTATTGTAAGATGATCGGGTTTGTAAAATATTTGAACGACATAGCTCGTATATTCCTAAAGCAATGAGAAACATTATTTCTTTCGCTTTCTAACATAAAAGAACTCACAATGTTTGCATGACAGAAAGAGAGATATCTAACTTTTTAATGCACGGTCGCTCTGGGACGATAAGGAACTCCAGTGAAAAATATTATGGCTTTAAAAAAATATGTTCGTATAGACCAATAAACGCTGATTCTGAATATATAAGTTTTATTGGTAATTGTTCGGAACAAACGTCAACGGTTAATACGCACTTTTTTTTGATAAAACTTTTAGATTCTTCTTAATTACCATAAAAGACAACTATTTGCATTGGGGGAGGTTGAAAATGTTACATTTTTAATTTTATTTATGTAAATTGAAAATTTGCTTTCACACTGTCAAATCACTCTGTTTGCAGTTCGGAACAAACGTCAACGGTTAATACGCACTTTTATTTTGATAAAACTTTTAAAATTAAGATAATATACACAAGCCCGTTACACAAACCCTGCGTAGCCAAACAAACCATTCAAAAACGTAGGCTGTTTTTTAAAGTAAAGATAACATACACAATCCCGTTACATAACCGTTGACGTTTGTTCCGAATATTTACCGTTTTATTAAATAACATTAAACGCAGAGTTTTTAAAAAATTATCAAAAAGTCAATTTTTAATCGGGTCATAGAAACACGCCGTCAAGTTGGTATTATTGAAATGTTTAGGAGTGACGTCACTGAACACCGTAAAGTCATTGTATGGGGATGTAGGTATGACATAAGCTGTCATATTAATAACGTTACATACTGTTTATAGAGATTTAGTTTATTATAACATTATTTAGGCCTAAATAACTCAGTTTAAAAAATAAAGGTATCTCTTATTAGTTTATCTCTATTATTTAAAATATTCAAAACTACTGCACATAATAAGGGTTAAGTTCGGTTTAGGGGCGGCATTCCTAGATAATAAAACTAGTTATTTTTATACTAACTATGGGCCGGAAAATCCGAATCTGAAAGAATTAGGCGTCGGCAAGCAATATTAACTGAATTACACTACTTTAAAATTTTCTATACACACACAGGAAAATAAGCCATTTTGAAAACCTTCTGACACTACAAGTCATAGAAAAACAAGAAAGATGTTACACCACATAAAATTAAGTGTTGCCTTTAAGCAATAATATCAATAACTAATTTAAGTAATTATTTTTTATAAATTTTACTCACTTTTGTATCTTATGGTTAGGTTAGATTAGGTTAGGTTTATGTAACATGGTTTGTGATACAAAAGTGAGTAAAATTTATAAAAAATAGTTACTTAAATTAGTTATTGATATTATTGCTTAATGGCAACACTTAATTTTATGTGGTGTAACATCTTTCTTGTTTTTCTATGAGTTGTAGTGTCAGAATGTTTTCAAAATGGCTTGTTTTCCTGTGTATGTATAGAAAATTTTAAAGTCGTGTAATTCAGTTAAGAGGGCATTACCAGAGAAAACCGGAAATACGTCATTTTCAAAAAAGTTTTTAGACGTATTGACTCTTTTCCACAAAAAATTATAAATGGATTTCGAAAGATTCTTCTTTTATCTAGCATTCGTATATAATAAATTTTGAGAAATTTTTTTAATTTTTAGTATAATAAGGTTATTCCATAGGTCGTTGGCAGATTTGTTCAATTTTCAAAAAAGTTTTTGTATTATACCACACCCATTTCAAATAATAAAATCATGCAGTAAAATAAATCAATACATTATCTAGCAAACGTATGTTTTAGAATTTTAATTTTAGTTTCAATAAAATCATTAAAAAATATGTACGTACATGTGTTTCTTGGCGAAAATTGGTCCGTTTGTGTATTTATTTGCGCACTTACAAACTAATATATTTCAGATTTTTTTAACATTCTTATAAAATTTAGACATTATTGAAAAATGATAAATACTTATAATTAAAAAATAACTACAAAAAGTACATTATTTTAATAGTTTTATCATCACGCATTTCAGCATTTTTGGATGAAGGTATAAATTAAAGCTAATTTGAATTGAAATAAATTCGATATTGAGTTATAATTTTAAAAAGCTGGTACGGAGAATAATTAATCTTTCTCATTGTAACCGCCCTGCACAATCGTAAGAACAACTTTCGACGAAATGCGGATTTTCGTGGTTAAACGCTCTTAATATTGCTTGCCGACGCCTAATTCTTTCAGATTCGGATTTTCCGGCCCATAATTAGTATAAAAAAAAAAAATTATCTAGGACTGTTGCCCCTAAACCGAATTTTTTCCCAAAAAAATAGTAATACTACTCTAAGGAGAATACTTCGAACTCTGAATTTCAAAATGGCGCCAGTTGAACAGCTGATTGCCCAATCTTATAGTAACTTTTCGGAAGTGATGACGTTACACGATTCACTACACATACCTACGGTGGTTTTCGGGGATCTTGAAAAATTAAAACTTTGACAATTATTTTAACTATTAAAAAACTAACTCTAAAAATAAAAAATAAAAACAGTTTTTTAAGTTAGAAGGTCCATTATTCATAAAAAAAAATTGGACTGGAGTTCCTTATTTGGCAAGCATATTTTGATTTTTATATAGGTACATTGACATTGAGATTTGACAAGAGTTCATCAAGGTAATTTTCGCTTGATTTTTCGAAAAACGTTCAACAGGTTAAATACTCACATTTATTGATGTTCTGTATGTCTGATTCTATCGTAATGAAAGCAAACTGGCTGTTGCTTTCACCATCTGTAACCTTCTTGTGTTTTAGCTCTACGCTCTGCACAGCACCGTAGCACCCAAACTCCTCGGATAGCTCTCCCTCGCTCACGCCAAACGGCAAATTGCCAACAAAAAGTCGTGTCGGCGCAGGCATTTTCTAGAAAGATTTACAAGAACAGTATTTTGTAAATATGTGATAATAAGCTAAATAAATCTACTGTTTGAATTAAAAATATTATGTATTAACCGAGTGGAGTGAGACATATATAATGTAATTGTTATAATCCGTGCCTAAAAGTGCGGCGGTTAGTGGATTAATTACCGAAAACAAATAACGTTAGGGCAGAAAGACACACAATGTTTTAAATAACATAACCTATAAACAAAACAACACACACTGTGGCAATGTTCGTATGAGGAAGACGCGTTTTAATAAATAAAGTATAGTTATAAAAGAAACACGAAACAATTATTTGAATTAATCTGATATACTAAATTGTACAATTATTTAATTCTGAGTAAAAATAAAAACAAAACTCACGTGCTGGTTACTTTTGTTTGACACTTTTGACAGCTACAATGACAGTGTTGCTCGTACAGCGTGTGTGTAAAGTGCCTACTTTGGCAGTCATCCAGAAAAATTATCAATTGTCTACTTCCAATGGTTCTACATTCTCTATGGATAACCTAAAAATTTGACAGATAATCTGACGGATAGCCCGGAAAGATTTATGAACGGGAGTTGTAATTTATTTAATCAGTATTGAGCTGAAAAAATATAGGTTTACACTCACAAAATGTCCGTAAGTCAACTGTTGTGCGGATGTCGATCCAAGCTCTCTGGTGTAGTCGGACTAACTGTCGGAGGAACGCTGAGAAATCGGACTATTACCGCATTCAACGCGGTAATCCGAACAAACAGGAACTATTCCAGCAAAAACATACGCAACCTCGCTCTAAAACAACAGGAATTTCTAAATACCGACAAACTTCCGAGTTCCTACAGTTTAATCTACAGAGCGCCGCTTTCGAATTATGTGATTGTTGGGGCAACCTCGACTACTGTTTTATTGCTCACGGCTTCCTTTTCGACGGTGCTAACTTACCTGCTTACTGATACTAGTTTTGATGCAGAGCTAACATTTAGTGACACAGTTATTTCCGGAACATTTAACCAAGCCGTGTCATTTGTTTGTTTGACATCTTTGATAACTCTGGTGCTGTTCATGATGAGCAGACGCTACGTGCTGAGAGTGTACAGAAGAAACTCGGACTTTGTCGCCATTTATGCCGGAGTGATACCCGGATTTAACAGAAAGCTCGGATTTAAAGCGGGAAGCGTTGTGTATTTACCGACAACTTATAAAATACTCCCGTGGGCTACAAATCTATACACAATCGACGGGAGGAAGTCTATTTTGTTGGAAGATCACTTCAGAACATTCCGTGACTTGAATGTTATGATGTTAGGAGATAATATAGATAAGTCTGATGACGCTGAACACGAATGAAACCATGTTGTAATTTGATAATGCACATCATGTTGTATTTTTATAATGCACTTCATGCTGTAATTTGATAATGGACATCATGTTGTAATCTGATAATGCACATCATGTTGTAATTTGATAATGCACATCATGTTGTATTTTGATAATTCACATCATGTTGTAATTTGATAATTCACATCATGTTGTAATTTGGTAATTCACATCATGTTGTAATTTGATAATGCACATCATGTTGTATTTTGATAATTCACATCATGTTGTAATTTGATAATTCACATCATGTTGTAATTTGGTAATTCACATCATGTTGTAATTTGATAATTCACATCATGTTGTAATTTGATAATTCACATCATGTTGTAATTTGGTAATTCACATCATGTTGTAATTTGATAATGCTCATCATGTTGTAATTTGACAATTAGATTCAAACCACTAATTAGGCAACGTACCCATACTACGTGACCTGTTCGGGGGGGGGGGGGGTCTTCAAAATACCAGCTTTTTTTTTTACATGAGCTCCACGCAGGAGGCCCTGAAGAAAATAATTTCCCTCAGGGCCTATGTCATCTTTGAGGATGCTGTGTTAAGGGTTTTTTTTAAGGAAAGGAAGGAGAGGAGAGTTCTGGGAAGGAAAAGGGTTTAAGGGGTGGGTAGGAATCTGGGGTTCAGTATGTCCTGGTCATCCGCCTCCAACACCTAGACAAACGTGAACATGCCCCATGAACCCGGGCACCCCTGCTAAATCACCAAACGTAGCGAACCACTTGGGGTGACCTATGGCAGAGCTTGGTACAAATGAGCAGCGGGTCGCTTAAGTTTTTGGTCACCGGGGGGGGGGGGGTTGAAATTTGCAAAATGTTGGTCACGTAGTACGGGTACGTTCCCTTATTTATTAAGTTATTGAAAATTTTTAGATTAATTTACTTGTATTATATTATGTGTGCCTGTACAAGCCATCCTTGTGCATGGATCAGTTGAACCAATGTGCGTAACATTTTATTATGATTAAATTATTGTTATAAAGTATACCCAAATTTTACTTGAGATGAATTCAGTTTTTTATTTCAACTCTAACCTAACCCTGAAGATACCATCTTTTGTCTTTTTTTTAATACACAAACTTACCTATACGGGCATCCAAAAAAAAACCAATGAACGAATTAACTATTTTTCCCATCATCAAAGGTAGATGCCGAAATGTTTGGGTAGAGTATTGGAACATTGCTAGTCAATCCAAGGGTGCCTGCTATGCCTCATTACAAAGGACTATCCCATCAGGGAAAAAATTCGGTTTAGGGGCGACAGTCCTAGATAAATTTTTTTTTTTTTTTATTCTAATTATGGGCCGGAAAATCCGAATCTGAAAGAATTAGGCGTCGGCAAGCAATATTAACTGAATTACACGACTTTAAATTTTTCTATACACACACAGGAAAACAAGCCATTTTGAAAACATTCTGACACTACAAGTCATAGAAAAACAAGAAAGATGTTACACCACATAAAATTAAGTGTTGCCATTAAGCAATAATATCAATAACTAATTTAAGTAATTATTTTTTATAAATTTTACTCACTTTTGTATCACAAACCATGTCACATAAACCTAACCATAAGATACAAAAGTGAGTAAAATTTATAAAAAATAATTACTTAAATTAGTTATTGATATTATTGCTTAATGGCAACACTTAATTTTATGTGGTGTAACATCTTTCTTGTTTTTCTATGACTTGTAGTGTCAATGCATTCAAAATGGCTTGTTTTCCTTTGTCTGTATAGAAAATTTTAAAGTCGTATAATTCAGTTAATATTGCTTGCCGACGCCTAATTCTTTCAGATTCGGATTTTCCGGCCCATAGTTAGTATAAAAATAACTAGTTTTATTATCTAGGAATGCCGCCCCTAAACCGAACTTTACCCCCCATCAGTTTTAACAATTCCCCCATTTTTCCAAAAAAATTAATTTTCTCACTTATTCAAATGAGAATCGGACATTGTTCCGTTCCTTCTCACCTTTTTAAAATTCACGTCCTTGACTCCCCAGACTGTACATTCTGTACAACTTTAGATCACATGTTTTTTGGTTGTCCCTCTCTAAATAAATATCCCTCTTCTATCAAGCGTTATCTAAAATTGCCTCCCGTCCATTCAACATCACACCTCTTCTGTGTCTGAACTCTACTCCAATCTTCCATATGAAAATGATGTGTTTAAATGAAAACTCTAATAAAATGTATCAAAAATTTATTAATAAAAATATTATGTTAACAGTCGTACATTTCACAATGGTAAAATTACCTAAAAATGATATTAATTAAGTAAATACACCTCAGAGAATGTGTTTGAACTGGAGTAGCAAATAGTTAAATAGTTCAGATGAACTTCTAGAAATGTTCTATAGTGTTATCAATGTCTGAACCAAAATAAAAATTATTAAAAATTCAACAGAATTATATTTATTTTCTTTATGTATGTTTATAAGATAATTCTGATGATGCTGAACATGAATGAAACCATGTTCTAATTTGATAATGCACGTCATGTTGTAATTTGACTATGAGATAATATAATATATGCAATGACTGATGTTTTAAATTATAAATTTTTTATTTTCTTAAATTTCAATGAAACTATTTTTAGCTCATTGCCATTTCCGTTGTGAGCTGTGAAGCTTTGAAATATCGATATAACTAAAACTTGAAAAGTAAGCCAAGAGAATATCAAATTGTTTGGTCCATATTTTTCAATGGTTCATTAAGAAAATATGGATGAAAACTTATTTTTTTGCACATTATTTAAAAAAAATACAACACATTTAATTATTGAAAACACAAACTTACTATAATTATTTACAAATTAAAGATATGTGAGAATAAGATTTCTTATAGTACAAAATATAATATCATAGATAAGACGAAAATATAAATAATGATATATAATAATATATTTTTTACATCAGTTAATGTAAAAAAATATTAAAATTTTAATCTCATTGTAAGCTGTCACTAAACTGATGTTTTTTTTTTAAATTCATCAGGCTTAGTTAAAAGGAAATCTTCGACAAAAAGGTATCCATTTTCAAGGGATGTATTGATTGAACGATATTCGATATTAATGGTGAAATAGTATTCTACTCTGAATTATAGACAAAATACACACATGAAAAATATTACAAATATTTAACTAAGCAGAATTGAAAATCGAGACAAAGGCCTACCCTTACATATAAGCAGTGGCGGTTCTTCCCTCAGGTCAATTGATCAAAAACCTCCCAAAATTATAAGATGATACCTAAAACATAATATTATGCAAATCAAAACAACTGGTATTATCCTAATTTATTTGAAATGCACCGCGAGATAGCCGGCAGCGGCAAGTAGTGATATCTAACATCTTAAATGAAAGTTTTCTTTCCCATGCACTATGATTGGCTGGGTCAATTTATCAAATGTCCCAATATCATGTCTTCTGTCTCTTTACGCGCCGTACAATAAACGAGATGGCACTATGTCGCCTAGTAAAAATGCTTTCGGATTCTGAAGACAGTTTGGGTCATTGCCATGAGGGAGAGCATGATGAATATTATGCGTCTGAAAGAGATGGTTTGATAAACTTTGCATATTGTATGCTTGTCGCATAAAATAATTTACTATATTAAATGTAATTTAACTCTCAAAATCGTGAGGTACCTACAAATGAATATTATCGTATTTAATTTGTTACTGTATTAAAATATATATACTAGCTTTTGCCCGTTGCAGGCAAATAACGTGTTAAAACATTACTGTATTAAAATATATATTTTTTAAATGACCATCCACTTCTGGACCCCTAGAGCCGCCTCTGCATATATGGTCCCCAAATCTGGAGAATGAACGAAAGAGTTGGTGTATTCGAGTCAAAGCTGCTAAAATGAGGTTGGCAGGGGTCACAAATTGGGATCAACGATCCAAGAGGTGTTGGTATCATTGCATACCCTTAACAAAAGAAAAATGAAAATTTCTCTATCTACAAGAGTGTGTATATTTTTGGTTTTTTTTGTGTTAAGGAAACAGAATGGCCCTCGCAATACCAAAAATGACCTCTGCACTGTGAGCACCATTTGTATAAATGCCTTCTACCGCTAGTGGTCCAATCCCCAGCCTAATAAACAATGAGCCCGCTGCGCATGGTCTGTCTATATAGTTTAGTAGGACCTCTCTATTCTATAATATCGATCGTCCAGTTGATTAGTCAGACATCTCTAAATACTAAGTTTTGAGATAATGATGAAAGCAATATTCGAATGCTCGCCACAAACCAAGTATTATTTACACGTATTTGTGTTTTATATATTAAATATGATATAAAATAATACCAAGGGATTAGAATGACATTTTGAAATATCCTTCTAGTAACCCAGATATGCTCAAAATTTTAATTCACTACAAGTTTTTCTGCATTATAATTTATTTGGTGGTGTTTATGAGTAATCTGAGTATTGTACCAGATAGAGGGTACACTTTTACATACGACTGCAAACTCAACTCAAATTTTGATTTTTTTGGATATGTCTGACTAATGAACTGGACGATCAATATTATCAACTTACGTTCTTGAACCGTAAACAAATAAATAGCACCAAATTACAATTATTTAAATCTTACAACTAAACAAATAAAAGCGAATAATATATTAATGTAACATTGCACATTTTTACTTAAACGAAAGCAAAACTTCCCAGCCTGCATAGATAAAATAATCAGTGAAAATTACATTCATCGCTGGCGTAATCCTAATAAAGCAGAAAATCTGTGCTCCGCAAAAAAACTCTTGATCGGTTAGCTTTGGCATCATGAAATTAGGATAAAACAACTTTAAGCTTACAACATCACTAAGCTATGGAGATTTGAAATGTCCATCTACCTTATTTTGTCAAATAGTGAAGACAAAATGCATTATCACTTGTTGCATATTTAAGAAAAAAGTTTTTAAATTTTGTGAAGACATTTAGCACTTTAAGTATAAATTTATAAAAAGGGGGGGACAGTACCTGCGGTAGGATTCTAAGTATAACTTTTGGTACTTATTTAACCTTATCAATGCAACTGTCACATTTTTGATCCGTCAGAAGTGATCATTTTTGATCCATATGCGTATGTCTCGTATGTGATCCATGAATTTTCACTGAGCAAAGATACATCTAGTCATAACAAATACACACATTGTGTTAAAACATGTCACTTGATGGGATAGATTGCGTTGAAAAGATTAAAAAAAAGATAGATTTATAACACCGTGACAATAAATGATTTGATGAGCAAGGCAGTAAAAAGATTTTAAAAGTTTTACACCCACTGGAGAGCTTTTTGCCATAAAATGGCACTATTTAAAATACTTCAGATTGCTTTGCTGCCAATTTTGGCAAATTTTCCCTTATTTGTAACTAATTAAGTAGAAGTTTACGATTTTATAATATTTTTTTTATAAATCCTACGAATATGTGATAATCTACATAGGTGAATTCATTGGCAATGTTTTTTTTTTAATGTGGGCGGAAAATATTCAAAATGATTACTAAAAAATCTCGAGCAAATCGGAGAAAAAGTTTTAAATTGCTCTGTTGCTCCAGTGGATACCCATTTGAGCAAATAAATGACAAAATATCTATATGTGATGGCGTTATTAGAGAAAATGGTTAAAGTTGCCGCAGCTAAAAACAAACCATCATCGCCAGTCTGAATCCTCTCTCTTGAGAATTATTATTGTATTTACATTATATTATATTCAGGTAATCATTTTACATTTATATAAACATGTTTAAAACTAGATATTACAAGTGACAATAATTCTCTATTTTATTCATTGAAAGTTAACAATTCCAAGTAAACACGAAATTAGATAATTTACATAACTGCAAATAAGTTGCAAACTATATTACTTGGTTTGTGACTGTATAGCATGTCTACATCAAGTCTGTCAATTAAGAGTAGAAAATATTAAAAATGGGACCACAAAATTTGAAGGCTGGCAACACCAATTTAACTGTCAAATATTATTTTAAAGTGCAATGACACTGAAGATATAGAACACTGTAAATCACATTTAAAAAACATTAAAAATTAAAATCAAAGAAGCACTGTTGTTAACGTACTTACTTAATGACATAAATTTGATTAAATGATGTCTTACAAAGTGATTTGCTTTTATTTAATTTAACATAAATTTGAATTAAACAGTAGGTAGAAAGGAAGAATCACTAATGGTGAGTTTAGTTACACTACTTTTAGATCTGAATGATGTAGTAGTATGATGAAAAATGTAGGTTAAACAGGTATACATATCCACCATGAGTTATATTTTTATTAATGCCATTTGAACATTTGGCGCCCTCCTGTGTTTTCTACTCTTATTTGACAAACTGTAGGTACCACGAAAGACAAAAATTTCAACAAAAAAGTTTGAATACTCCCCAAAATGGTTGTCATTAAACGCTAATTATAGATTAATTTCAGCATTCTATCAAATTCAGGTCAGCGGATAAGCATAACAACATATAATGGTCCTTTTCTAATGATCAAAAATTGATCAAAAGCAGAAATGGAACTAGAATCGGAGTTTAACGGGGATCTTTCAAATGCCAGAAACACAAGATGGCGCTCATTCACCATTTGAAGACAATGTTACATTTAAATTGAAAACACCCCAACCGTTTGCAAACGGTTTGTGTGTTACAAACCAATTGCATGAATGAAATGTAAGGTCGTTCATACAAAGAGATACTTACAAGTGATTTGAGTTTTGTACGAGTAGCGTACGCATAGCTTGTGAGTATCTGCTATACTATTTTTTCAGCATTACTCACGAGCGACGTGTGCGTACAAAACTTCGTAAGTAAGTATCTCTGTTAACGAATTCAAGAGTATACAACAATATTAGGGCATATTAACTTGACCTGCGTAAGTGCTATACTTACATTATGTATATAGATGTTGATAATCGACGTTCTACCATATGTTAAAGCGATTAAAACCTTATAAAATAATAAAATTGTTCTATAAAATCACAAATATTATTTGAGGAGGAAAAAACCATTCCCTCATTAAAATAAAATAATATAAAATATGCTTTGGTTAGTAATACTTAAATATATCATAAAATATGCAAATTATATTATGGATAATAATAATCCATTACAACCAAACTTGACATTATTAACAATAAAAGGTATTATTGTCAATGAGAACACCAGTTGACTATAATGCTATACTAGCTCTTAGTACAGATTGTCATAAAGGCTATTTTTCCTAGATCATAAAATCTTAAATTGGAGTATAAAATACTGTTTTGCAACTCTTTTACTGCTCTGATATAATCTCAAATATTGCTAAGGGCTTGCTGCCGTAACGATCTTTCAAATAAAAAAAGGAATTTGCAGTAACTGAACCATCCATTACTGTTTAAGAACTAAACGGCGACGTTTTTTTTCAATGTAATTTGTATCAATAAATACATATTAAACGGATAGGGCACTTTTTAAATTGGCACAGCAACTGTGCTTTATTTCTTTAATACGAGTGAGTGAGATGTATGATAATGATTGCATTTTTCATTTAATGTGTTAAGCCGCGATTACTTTGAGCGAGTTTACAAGCTACTAGCCGGTAAGTTTCAAAGCGGGTGAATCGGCGAGCGAGATTGTCATGATGACACACACAACTGTCTATTCGCTCAGTAGTGACAGTAGCAGCTAAAATAAAGACTCCCACATGAACCAATTCGGTAGACATTTTGTAAAAAACTTGAGGTTGACAAGTAAACAGTAGCGAGAATAACGACTCCCGCGCAAACTAATTCTGACAACTACGAAATCAGCTGTTGGTAGGCCGCCATCTTGAGCGAGTAGCGAGTAAAGTTGACCACCTTTCAACTTTTTTCGTAGATTGTCCACAATCTGCTAGTTAGATAGTAATAAGATTACACTAAGCGAGTTTACTAACAGATAGTGAATTTCCCAGATTGTAGCTTGTAAACTCGCTCAATGTCATCGAAGCTTTAGAAAGAGCTGCTCCATTATTGTGATAAAAAAATGTATGTGCTTTTTTGTGCCGTAACTGTGGGAATTATAAGCTCAATACAGGGACTTTTTGACATAAAACCACATATTTGAGCAAGTGCCAAATCCGTCGAAAGGGTCGGCCATCTTACCGTCCTTTCCTTAAGTCAAGCCTATTGTTAGATCCCTTTCAACATGTTTTCATAAAAACTGCTGGGCAAACCAGTCGTCTGCAACAGCGTTGATATAGGATTATCTTTGGATGAAGCCATAGCCTCTTGTAGAGATTATCATATTGAGAGTGTCAAGAGTTGAAAAGTGAAACACATTAAGTACATTAAAACACAAGAAGGAAGAGAGGAGGTTCAAATGGTGAGGTCCTCCCAGTCCTCCACTTGGCGGTCGCTCACAGCCACAGAGGGACGGATGAGAGCCTTGAGGCGGGAGTGGCAGTTGGGGCCCAGAGGGTTGTCGGAGAGATCCAACCTCCGCAGAGAAGGGGCGCTGCTCACCATATCCATGTCCACATCTGAAATGAAAGTTGCATAAGTCAGCATTGTTACATGGGAAGACCCGAGAACTAGAGGCAAATCAGTTGACATGGACTATGAATATTGTTTACGATAACTAAATCAATCAACTAGCAATCACTCGAACCTATAACTTATTTGGAAGATACCCAACTATTCTCAATATTATTGACATAAAAACATTGTAAGTAAGCTGTAACATCTTTTTATTTAATTGGCACCGAGACTACTGCCCGTTTGCCAACTACTGGAACTGGCAGAGGAAGGATGAAAGTAGACTGAATGCTGTAAAAATAAAAAAATAAACAAAAATTTTAACAAAACAAAAAAACGGCTTCAAAAAATGCACTAAAAAGTAAAAAAATAATTTCGTATTCTTCTACAACTTCATAATCAACTTACTTTTTCTACTCATCAATATGTAGGTACGATTGTTATTTTTGGAGTTGGTGTCAGTCAAGTTAGGTTTGTAACTACATACATAGTTATAGGTGAGGGGAGCTGTCAAGTGAACACGCCGGGCCGGGTACCTTTGCTGACACCGACTCCCAAAAAACAATCGTACCTACATATTGATGAGTAGAAAAAGTAAGTTGATTATGAAGTTGTAGAAGAAAACGAAATTATTTTTTTACTTTTTAGTGCATTTTTTGAAGTCGTTTTTTTGTATTGTTTATTTTTTGATTTTTAGTGAATCTGAAGTACAATAACTAATTTGTCTGAATATGGGTAGGCCTACTAAACGTGTTGCTCATATGAGACAGACATAATTTGACCATAACGATGTTAGGGTCAAATTAAGACATTCGGCCGGGTTTCGTTAATTTGCTCGTAAGAATTGAAGAGTTCCGTTACTTTGTCATGGACCCGATAATCAAAACCTAACCAAACTCTCATCTACTACCCTTGAAGGACATCCTTTCCAATAAAAAAAGAATCATCGAAATCGGTTGGCGTAATATTGAGTTATTCGTTCATTTGTCGCGCACATACTCAATGCAAATTTAAGACTTATATGGTTTTCTCATGGATGCCATTGTCGGAACTAGATAAAATTAAAATGGGGCCACACGGGAAGCATTAGCTTTCAAATAAAAAAAGAATCATCAATATCGGTTAACCCAGTCGAAAGTTCTGAGGTAACAAACATAAAAAAATAAAATAAAAATACAGTCGAATTGAGAACCTCCTCCTTTTTGAAGTCGTTTAAAAATGGGATCCCTGAGGCGTAGGTGTAGTAAAACCATATAGATCGTTATGAGAAATGTGGAGATCCGCAAAGAATGCAAGGCTGACGTAAGCTTAAGAGTGAGATTAAGGAAGGGATGCTCAGATGGTTTGGGCATGTAAAACGAATGAACGAGGAAAGGAGTATAAGCAGAATGCATGACACAAATGTGAATGGTAGAAGAAGTCGAGGAAGCCTGAGAAAGACACGGCACGATCGAGTGAATCAGATACTTGAGTCGGGCCATGTCAAGAGTCAGAATAATAGAAGAGAATTTATGAGACGATGTATGAATATGAACGAGGCAAGAGTGTGTGCCAAGATCGAGATGTTTGGCGGTCCGTCCTCTCTGCCTATGTGAAACGGTGTGATATATATATTTTTACATTAACTCCACCAGGAGGCCCTGAAGAGAATAATTTCCCTCAAGGTCTGTCATCTGAGATGCTGTAAGGAGGGTCTTTTTGAGGAGAGGAAGGAATTAACATTGATTTTGAAGAGACCCATGTTGTAGGACCCGCGTTTGGCGTGTTTCCCGACTATGCACCGGTGCCGAAGGGATCAATGATGCTAGTTCCTCGGGGCATCTTCCATTGAAATACCGGTAGAACAAGGATAGCATTCCCACCCGACGCCTGTACTCTAAAGATTGCAATCCGTCTGTTAAGTTAGGAGAATCTATCAAACGGACCGCCAGTTTTTGCACAGAGTGAAGGGTTTTTTTTAGGTATTTTAGGGCTCCTAATTAGAGGTGGCTGCCAAATTCAAACGTGAGGCGCACTTGTGATTTGTGCACTTGTGGGTTAGCAGTTGTTTACTCTTAAAGTACCTGTGGGCCCTGTATTGCACGAATAGTTAGTTATAGTTTGATTGAGTAGTAGGTGTCGTGCATGTCTGACCTATGATGTGGTTGTGGCTGGCGTTGAGTGTGATGAGACTGGGCGCGTGGGTGGCGGCGCGGGGAAGTGCTACGAAAGAGTTGTGCGAGATGTCCAGTCGCTGCAGGGCGCGCAGAGAGCCCAGCTCCTCTGGAAGGCGCGACATCTGATTGTGTGACAGGTTCAAATCTGCAATAAACAAACAACACCAATTCATATATATATATTTATTCACGAAACAATTATACCGGAAACAACTCATATAGGTCTCGTAGAAATCGTTGTGTCTGAGCCCTGAGGAACACAATACCCCTCAGGGCCTATGTCATCTTTGGGGATGCTGTGTGGAGGGTCTTTTTAGAAAAGGAAGGAGAGGAAAAGGATATTAGAGGTGGGTAGGAATCTGGGGGTTGGTGTGTCCAGGAGTGACGGATGTATGAATCCATCCTTCCCACTACGGTGCAAGGTGATGTTCCGAGAGAGTACGGCTGGAGAAACCTGCTATGCAGCTGGTGGACAGATGCATTCGCCACCAAGACCCGGACAAACCTCACCCCATGAACCCGGGCACCCCTGTTAGGTCACCAAGCTTCTTGAACGAGTTTTATTTTGCTTTAACTATTATTTTTGCTTGTATTACTAACCTGATTTGTTGTATTATGTTTTTTTCCTGTTAAGCACTTACATACTGCTTTCTAACAACGTATGCAGGGACACTGGAGGTCTAGATTCATTCAAAATAAATAAATGTAGCTTCGTTTAACAAAAAAAATTAGAATCTTGCGAGAGCCTTAAAGGAGTAACTATCTGTTACTTATACCGGGGCGGGTAAGTGCTGGATAACCTCCAATGTTAAGTCACCAAACGCAGCAAAACACTTGGGGTGACTTATGGCAGAGGTGTTGGTTATCCAAAAAATGGTTCCCGAGGCGGCGGAACCCATACCTGCCTCCCAAATTAATTCCATCAGTATTGTAAAGACTAAAGAAAGCGTGCATCACGTGATGCGCAAGATTGTAATACGAGAATGGTATTCTTTCTTTGAAAATTTAAAACAAGAGAAAGAAGGAATTTGGTTACAAGAACAATTGATGGAATTACCTGTGATGAGGCTAAACTTGTCTGCAAACTTGGGCGGGATTTTGGTGATAACGTTGCCACTGAGGTCGCAGGTCTGCAGGGCCGTGTGGCGCAGCAGGTGGTACACCGCATCCGGCACCTGCATCAGCTGGCACTCCGACAGATCTGCAACAAACAACATAACCTCATTTTTATTTTTAACTTTACGAGTAAAACCTCAAATTGTAATATGTAATTAAATGAAGATAATATTAGCGAAACTCAAACGAAAATCTGGAAACAGAAAAATCAGAAAAAGATATTGACACCTCTGGGTCAATAGATGTCGCATATTAAAAATAAAATGGATAAAAATTTATCCAGACACCATCTAGCATTTAGTTCGGGTTTGAATCTTGGTTTGAATACATAAAGATAACAGCCAATAAAACATGCGTTAAGAAAAAGACGATAAAGTTGGTAGTTCTTAGTCGAAGATACAGTTAAAAATGACCGAATCGGATAGGGATACACCTTAACTCAGTTGGTAGAGTTGCGTCCCAGAAAGCCGAAGGTCCTGGGTTCGTGTCCCAGAGGTGCCAATATCTTTTTCTGTTTCCAGATTTTCAATTGAATTTCGCTAATATTATCTTAATTTAATTAAACATAACCTCAATTTACGTTAGATCATCGTCAGATATCAAGTTACAATTTATTTAGTGTAAATATTCCGCCAACCGCCACACTTTTATTAGGCACAAGTTTAGGAAATTACACTACGTTTCAACCTAATTACTACAAGTAACAACTAATTACATTTGGATAGATGGTAAAAGATGCATTAAAATTCCATTTTTATCCAAAGTTTAAAATTTCTCGTATAAAATGATTCCTTTGCCGCCATTTGAATTTTTTTAGTATGGATTTGATATTTGCGAAGTTTTGTGTCAATCTAAATATGCGTGAATTACTTGGTTAACCCAAACTAAGAACCTAATAACCTACTTTGTGCATGTAAATATGTAGTTGTTTGTTGTAGTAATTGTTGAAATGAAGTGTATTTTTCATATTAATCAGTGTTTAAAAGTGCGGCAGTCAGCAGAATAATTGCTTCTGAAAAAACAGAACATTGAAAAAAAATAACCACAATAATCTGGCATTCTTTCAATGTCTTCTGTTTTCTCACCGTTCTATTTTATTTGAATATCATTTTCTTTATATGAATATCACGCAAGAGTCATTGCCAGGAGTCATTGGTCATTGGGGTATGCTGTGAGGATGAAGAGAGAGGTGGGAGAAGTAGAGAAGAGAAAGGTTGGGAATTATCCAGCTATTTAGATTTGGTCACATAACACAGCTAAAGCTATTTCAAGCAATGGGCTAAATTTCGGTTTACGGAAGGTCTTCCAAAATAATAAAACTTTTTTTTTTATACTAACTATTGGCTGGAGAATCCGAATCCGAAAGAATTTTTGGTAATTATCGGTTCGGATTGGCCACGCTTATTACGAATAATTTTTAGAAAAAAACTTTAGATTCGCCTTAAGTACTATAAAAGGAAACTTTTTGGCTTTGGGGCGGCGGAAAATAATGCATTTTAATTTTCAATTGCATAAAACCAAAATTCACTTCGCGAATCGACACAGCGAAAATTCGCGGCCGTAGCTGTCACTGTTATGGACTGTAGCTGACTTCGTGGGATACCTGCATGAAATACCGCGAATCACAAACCATGTTGCACAAACCTAGCGTAGCCGCTAAACCACTTGAAAACTGGGATGTTTTTCTTGCGTTGACGCGAGTAGGCGTTATACAGGGGCACATTCTTTTGTATCACAAACCATGTTACACAAACAAGCCCGCTAGAGAAATTTCATAATTACGCGCTTTATCCCACGAAGTCAGCTACAGTCCATAACAGTGACAGCTACGGCTGCGGATTTTCGCTGCGTCGTCGGTTCGCGAAGTGAATTTTGGTTTTATGCAATTGAAAATTAAAATGCATTATTTTCCGCCGCCCCAAAGCCAAAAAGTTTCCTTTTATAGTAATTAAGGCGAATCTAAAGTTTTTTTCTAAAAATTATTCGTAATAAGCGTGGCCAATCCGAACCGATATTTACCATAACTAACTTAAGTAATTATTTTTTATAAATTTTACTCACTTTTGGCGTAGCCGCTAACTAACTTAATAACTACTTAAAAACAGGGATATTTTTTTAAATTGACGCGAGCAGGCGGTATAAAGGGGCACAAACCATGTTACACAAACCTAGCGTAGCCGCTAAACTACTTGAAAACAGGGATGTTTTTTGCCGTGACGCGAGCAGGCGGTATAAAGGGGCACAAACCATGTTACACAAACCTAGCGTAGCCGCTAAACTACTTGAAAACAGGGATGTTTTTTTGCCGTGACGCGAGCAGGCGGTATAAAGGGGCACAAACCATGTTACACAAACCTAGCGTAGCCGCTAAACTACTTGAAAACAGGGATGTTTTTTTGCCGTGACGCGAGCAGGCGGTATAAAGGGGCACAAACCATGTTACACAAACCTAGCGTAGCCGCTAAACTACTTGAAAACAGGGATGTTTTTTTGCCGTGACGCGAGCAGGCGGTATAAAGGGGCACAAACCATGTTTCACAAACCTAGCGTTAGGTTAGGTTAGGTTAGGGACGCGAGCAGGCGGTATAAAGGGGCACAAACCATGTTACACAAACCTAGCGTTAGGTTAGGTTAGGTTAGGGACGCGAGCAGGCGGTATAAAGGGGCACAAACCATGTTACACAAACCTAGCGTTAGGTTAGGTTAGGTTAGGTTAGGTTAGGGACGCGAGCAGGCGGTATAAAGGGGCACAAACCATGTTACACAAACCTAGCGTTAGGTTAGGTTAGGTTAGGTTAGGTTAGGGACGCGAGCAGGCGGTATAAAGGGGCACAAACCATGTTACACAAACCTAGCGTTAGGTTAGGTTAGGTTAGGGACGCGAGCAGGCGGTATAAAGGGGCACAAACCATGTTACACAAACCTAGCGTTAGGTTAGGTTAGGTTAGATTACGCATTTTTAAGACTACGAATTTTCATACTTCGTCGATTTATAAGGTATGTTTGATGATATTATTGCATGGTAACATTTAATTTTGTGTGGTAAAACATCTTTCTAGTTTATCGATGACTTTAAACTGTCATAATTCTTCCAATATGTCGATTTTCATGTGTGCGTATAGAAAATTTTAAAGTCGTGTAACTTTGTTAATATTGCTTTCCGAAAAAAAATTCTTTCAGTTTTGGATTTTCCGGCCCATAATTAGTATAAAAAAAAAACAAATTATATAGGAAGACCTTCCTTCTTCCAATATGTCGATTTTCATGTGTGCGTATAGAAAATTTTAAAGTCGTGTAACTTTGTTAATATTGCTTTCCGAAAAAAAAATCTTTCAGTTTTGGATTTTCCGGCCCATAATTAGTATAAAAAAAATAAAAAAAATTATATAGGAAGACCTTCCGTAAACCGAAATTTTTCCCGCAAATATGCTGTATTTTATATTTCTTGTGAAATACATTTTATTTGATCAAATTATATATTACCTATATTAATACTTAGTTATATTTTTTTGGATACCATAGTAAGAATGTAAAAAAGTTATAAAAAGAAATTTTCAATCAACTCGGTATTCAAAATAAATCCAATATTTCTCGAATCAGCGCACAGCGTTTCAAAGATAATTCTATCTAAAAAAATACGTGTTTCTGGACAACTGTCAAAACTTTTCTTCGGAACTTTGACAAATAAAAATAGAGCCCTATTTTTAAAACTACGGAGCCAGGTTGCGTAATAAATGTTCTAAGTAAATTAAAAACTGTTCACAATACACTTTGTTATTATATTACAACTTCAAAAGCGTTAAAAAGTCACGTATATTATACCCAGGGTTTTATTTTCATTCGCATCTTCGCAGCGCAAAATAATTTTAGCGACGGACGACGCCATTTTTAATTCTTCCACAGACAAAACAATATTCATCGCGTAGAATAGAAAACCACAGGAAAATACCCATAGACAAAGAAAAGCTTCAAGGAAAATATTTTGTTTTTACTTTATAAATTGTTTTTTTTTTGTACTTACCTAATGGGGCGTTCAGACGTTTCAATTTTTGTTGATCGACTTTTATTGAACGTAAAAAGTTGAACGAGATTATGTTCACACGTTTCAATTTAAGTAGAACCGAATTTGACATTCAAGATGGCGTCAACTGAAATTGTCAGTGCGTGCGTCTCTCTAACTTCTGATGTTTTGCGAGATGAGCTCGAGATTATGAAAAAGCATAAACAACGTCGTATTTGGGCGAGAAAATGGATCATGAATTAGGCGCATCCAACACAATTTTGAAAGAGATGGAACTAGAAGACTCTGAAGGATATGGATGACAGAAAAACAATTTGATGAGCTGCTTTCCAAAATTGGCGATAAAATTTTTCAGAGATGTTTAAATTAATAATAATTACTACTAACTACAATAACCGGAGAAGCAAGGAAATAATCCATATTTCGTTAAGATTAGCTTTACCATAACCTAAAAACAACAACGCCAAACGTTATACCTACTTTGACATAGGTAGTTATTGTTATTAGATTTGTACAAAGATTTTTTCTTTTAATGCGTATTAATAATGACGCATGCTCTGAATATTTACCGTTATTTTTTTGTCATTATCATAATATATTGGGTAGGTAGTGTAAATGAAACACATATTATTTATTGCAGTATCACGGGCATTTCTATTTGTGTACACTTCTTGCTTTTGATCCCAAAGACAGGGATGCATAAATCTGAACATCAAATCATCCGACCATTTCAAATATTTTTTCGTTGAAACGGATTCCATGACGGTAGAACTAGGAATGTCTACGAATATGGACATAAATGTTTGACGTCTAGTTGTGCACGCGAGTAACTATGGTAACCAAGATGGCGCGATCATACTTGAACGTCAAAAGTAGACGGGCTATCAACTTTAGCTAGTCAACAAAAAACTTGTTCAACTTTGTTGAAAGAAGGTTCACACCTGTCAATATGCTTTCAAGTGTCGAGTTGATCAACTAAAGTTGAACCGTGTGAACCGGCTATAACATTACATAGGTGGGTATATATACAAACATAAAATAGTTATTGGTGCATATTATTTTTATCCATGTTTCAATCGAAAAATACTGAATTTTCAAAAGCACAAACAGTAAATTTGGTAAACTCTCGAAATGGATACGCTTAGAACGGATTCTTAAAAAAAACCCTTTTAATCGTTTTTCATTACTATAATGCTACATCCAGACTGAAGCCAACCTTCCAACTCCGAACTTAGTTCGGAGTTGGAAGGTTGGCCGATCGTGTGGTCGCTGCGGCCAACCCTCCAACCCCGAATTCTGTACTCCAAAATGGCGAACATGAAACAGCTGTAGCTACGCTGTATCTTTTTCAGTTGCCTACAATTATTACGTGCGTATAATCATATACTTATATACACGACATGTTTTCAAACCATTGTTATACCACTCTCCGTAATAATATAGTCATTTTAATAGTACGCGGCACGGTGTGGACAGCTACGGCAGGTTGGTTCGTGCGAGTTGGCCGTCGGGATCGCCTCGAAGGCGATCCCGGGCCAACACGAACTCCAACCTAATATGGTAAGCCCACACTGCGGCCAACGTTCCAACTTCAAACGTTTGGACGATCGTGTGGAGGGGTGTTCGTGCGTTGGAAGTTCGAGTTGGAAAGTTGGAGTTCGCGTTGGCCCGGGATCGCCTTCGAGGCGATCCCGACGGCCAACTCACACGAACCAACCTGCCGTAGCTGTCCACACCGTGCCGCGTACTATTAAAATGACTATATTATTACGGAGAGTGGTATAACAATTGTTTGAAAACATGTCGTGTACATAAGTATATTACTATATGCACTTAATAATTGTAGGCAACTGAAAAAGATACAGCGTAGCTACAGCTGTTTCATGTCCGCCATTTTGGAGTACGGAATTCGGGGTTGGAGGGTTGGCCGCAGCGACCACACGATCGGCCAACCTTCCAACTTAGTTCGGTGTTGGAAGGTTGGCTTCAGTCTGGACGTAGCATAAGACAACCGTTCGCATTTAGGGGCGATGGAAAATATTGCATTTAAATTTGTAGGTTTGCTTTATTTATATATATATAAATAAAAATGAATCGCCGAAATGTATGTACGCGCATAACTTCCGAACGACTGCACCAAATTGGATAATTCTTTTTTTTGTGTTCGTTATTGTCAGGACAAGGTTTATATAAAACTACTGGTCAGCTCTCGTATTATGAAATTTGTATAAAACAATTGCAATAGGTGGCACGCGAACTGTTTGAAAACTGAATGTATCGGGACTGAATGTGAGGAATGCGGGAGGGGGGAGGGCAACCAGGAGGGGGGAAGGGGAACTCGGGAGGGGGATTTTCGGGACGGGGCAAGGGGGGAGTGGAGTGAGGAGAGGGAAGGCGGAGGAGACGGAGTGGGAACGCGTGAGGAGAAGGAGACGCGTGAGAGTAAGCGGACGTGGAAGGGGAACGGGACGAATGAGAAAGGACACGCAGGGAGAAACAATTATTTAATTACGGTTTCGGCGTCGCAAATGTATAGATATTACCTTCAAGAATAATCTGGAAGAATGTTGAAATTTATTTCCGCTGTACCTAAAGTTTCGTTGATCAAAAGTAGCATAGAGTTACAGGAATTTAAAGTAAATATTTGTTAGTATTTCGAGTGTTTGTATAAAGATGAATGAGGATTGTTTTTGCGTATATCCGCCAAACGTCAAACATATTAAATTAACGACAAAGTCATCCTATTCATTATGTTCACAACTTTGAGTCATCGCTGTGAAGTTAATAAGTAATTATTACATCCACAACTTCCGCGATCAGGTGAAAGGAAGCCATTTCCTCAACAATAATAATAATAACAACGGTTACATATTACATACTGTAAGTACCTACGTAAACCTGAACGGGTATTTCTATAGAACGTTACAATATCAGACATCTCTGGTGTGTGCGGTGCACTAGGGCGCCCATACTGAGGGATGGTCTCTAGAAATCGCCTGTCCGCAGCACAAATCTTGTAATTTGACGGTCTTTACGATTGGCGGAAAATTCTTATAAATTATTTATTTACTTATTATTAACTATCTGGTTCCTGGCATGCGTTGCATGCCATTCAAATAAATAAATTGATTCTCCCTGCATGTCTATTCTCATGCGTCCCTGATCCCCTCCCGCGTCCACTTCCCCTCCTGCGTTCCCCTTTCACCTTCCCCGCCCTCCCCCTCCCTCTTCACCCTTCCCGCGAACCCCATCTCCTTCGTTACCCTCTCCCTTCTGCCTTCCCTCCCTGCCGCTAAAATATATGAAATACACACATTTTAAAACCATTCGCGCACCATCTACAGTATTTTTTATACACATTCATAACGCCAGAGCTCACCATCACATACAGAAATACACTTCTGCTAAAATGCAATATTCTGTAAAACTTTTGAGTCAGTTGTCAATTCATCGATTACTTTCCGAGATTTGCGGTCACAAACACACTGAACCTAAATTTTAATATATAGTGGGGAGGGGAAGGAGATAGGGAAGAGGAAGGTGAGGAAGTACCTGGCTATTCAGATCTGGTCACCAAACACGGCTAAAGCCATTTCAAGCAACGTTTCAATTCTGAATGGTGGTCTTACACAGGGCCGCCGAGAGGGCACGTTGGTCAAGTCTGAAACTTGGGGCCCGGGACGGACTCACGGGATCCGGATTTTTGACTAATAAAAGCCAATGACACTCGTAGGCCCGTAGAAAATGGTCTGGCCAGAAACTTGGACTTTGATGATGTCATAAATAGCTTTGCAAACAAGTAAAGTAGAATAGAAATATTGTAGATGACATTTTTTATTTGCCTATATTATTATTTTATAGTTTGTTGGGATTTTACTATAATTTTAAAAATATTCCAATTTAGGGATGTACCGATACCATCAAAGTATCGATACCTACTCATATCACAGTACTCAAATCATTTTTCGATACTTACTCATACAAATTTATTTATTTATTTATTTATTTATTTATTTATTTATTGTTGTTATACGCCCGTAGGGGCTTTTACATAGATTAGAAAATAATATTTAAGATATCTAGGATTACACATACATAGAATTTATACCAAAAGTTATAAAAGTGAAAAAACTTTTAAGAATATACAAGTAGTTTTTAAAGAAAAAAAAAAAAAAAAAAAAAAAAAACCACTTGTATAATCTTGTGGAAACCCGTGAAATATTTTAAACAATGTAATATTTAACAATAACATAGAACGAAATATAATATAAACATTACAATAACAAATCAAATCGTTAAATATATTATACCCATGTTACAATAATTTGTAGGATTCAACAAAGTGTTGGTTTAAATTGCATTTTAGAATGTAAAGGGAATCAGCAAATACATCTACAATACCACCAAACTTGTTGCCTAAATAATGCATCCTATTGGTAAGTGAGTGTGATTGATAGTTAGTTGTGTATGTGTTGCAAAAGAATGTTATATTTTGTCTAGTATTCCTTGTCGGTACAAGAAGTTTAATAGTAGAAACGATGGCAGGGCTGTCAATTAGGTTGTTCATAATTCTGTACAATAAAATTAGGTCTGAAATGATTCTTCTGTCAGACAGCGTAATTAAATTTAGTCGATTCATTAAACTTAAATAATTAATGTTAACTAATAATAAAATAATTAATTAACTTAAATAATTAATACTCATAATGTATCGATACTTACTGATATCGATACTTTTAGATTTTTTTTAATGAAGGAAATAACGAGGCAAATGTTAAAGGACAGTAAGGGCAAAAATTAAAAGTAAAGTCATTAATTAACAATTTTTTTATTTAATTAACAAAAATTATCTTTTATTTGAAAGTACATTCAGCAAAAAACTCTTTAGCATCAATCTTGCCCAAAACAGTAACTGCTCCAGGTATTTTGGAGACAATCTGTTCCTTGTTTGCGACATTGTTGCTCCGGCTTTGGAAAATAAGCACTCGCTTGGAACAAATGTTAACTAACCAACCATCACGCCGTTTCCCGCAGGGGTAGGCAGAGAGGACAGACCGCCAAACAACTCGGTCTTGGCACACACTCTTTGCCTCACTCACATTCATACATCGTCTCATCATTTTCATCATTTTTTAATACATTTTTTTCATTTTTTTTTCATTTTGATTTGAGTACTATCATATGAGTAGGTATCGATACTTTGATGGTATCGGAACATCTCTAGCGTGAAATGGCGGCTCCCCCGGTCTCGGCTCGGGTGAAGTCGGAACCCGTCCGACTTCACCCGAGCCGAGACCGAAAGATGCGAGACACGTCACACGCGATAATTCGATACTAAGTACTTTTGTTTCGATACCGAGTAAGTATCGCAAGATTGATTCGATGCTATTAGTACTTGGTATCGAATCAAAAGTATCGAGTACCTACTCGTATTTACTAGTATCGGAACGTCCCTATTCCAATTTAGTATTCCATTACTAACGTATCTGTGTTGATATTATAATAATTTAGCCTTAAGATATAATGAACAAGGAAGAATATGTAAATACACACACATAGTAGCCTAAAACAATAAACACAAGCATTTTGTTTTGAGTATTCACCATAACTTTTTAAACATTTCCATTGAATAATTATGCTAAATTAGGGCTAAAATGCAGATCCCGCCAATGTCAGGGAATTTAATAAAAATGCACTTTCTAGATGAGAAAAGTGTGGAGAAGTTGAATAAAAAAGAAATTAAGGTGCGCTCGACAAAATTGAGGCAGATACAGCCGTTTAAAGAATGAATAAAATGACACTTCGTGAACTGATACTACGCCATTTTGTTACTGTTGTAATGTTGGTATCTCAGACTTGATATAAACGAATACGATTGTAGCCGACTTCGTGGGATATATAATAAGGCGCGTAATTATGAAAAACAGAATTAATAATGGTAATTTTTGGAGATCGCTGGCAACGGTTAATATGCACAGTGGAAAATATTTCATTCTAAATTTCGATTACATAAAATTAAAATTAGCTTTCGTCTTGTGAGATTGTACGCCAGAATCACAAACCATGTTACACAAACCTAGCGTAGCCACTAAACTATTTGAAAACTGGGATGTTTTTCTTGCGTTGACGCGAGTAGGCGTTATAAAGGGGCACAAACTGGCACAGTCTAGCTGTTGTTTGCATCAGGTCAGGGATACCAACATTATAGATGGCGGGTGGGCTGTCAATAGTGTTGATTGGCGAAGTGAAATTTTACTTAACGCAATTACAAATTAATTACTTATTCAATTTTTATTGCTTTCCGCGCTTTCTTTCACCTTCCAGATTAAAGTTCTCCACTTAAAACGCCGTAAAAACATCATTTTCGGCATAAACCAAACATTGGCAATGGCGTAGTATCGGTTCAGGAAGTGACATTTTATTCATACTTTAAACGGCTGTATCTCCCTCAATTTTACCGAGCGCACCTTAATTTCTTTTTTATTCAACTTCTCCACACTTTTCTCATCTAGAAAGTGCATTTTTATTAAATTCCCTGACATTGGCGGGATCTGCATTCCTCCCTAAATTAGAATGATTGGTATAATGGTATAAGATACTAGAAAATAAGAAAAGGTAATGAAATAGTATTTCTAGCAGTAGCAGGTTAGCATGACACTTTTAATTGTTTTCTCTCTCTCCCCCCCCCCTCTAAGTTGGGGGGAGGGGGCCCGGTATAGTCTACTAGACTTGGGGTCCAGATTGGCTGTCAGCGGCCCTGGTCTTACACCAGGGCGATACTGATAGTATCTTCCACTCTATATAAATACGAGTAGAAGAAGAAGATAGATTATTAAGGTGATACCTAAAAGTATTAAAAATCTATTCTTTCACAAATGACGATAGTTAATTTTTTTTACATTTACAATTTGGCTGCCTCCGCCTCGTGTGGGTACCGCCGCCTCGGGAACCATTTATTAGTTAATCAACACCTCTGCTATAGGTCACCCCAAGTCGTTCGCTACGTTTGGTGACTTAGCAAGGGTCCGGGGTCATGTGTCAGGTATGTCCGGATCTTGGCGGTGGATGCGTCTGGCCATCAACTGCTTGGCAGGTCGGATCGGGAGAGACTGGTTGAGGGAGATCTTTTGACCTCTCCAGCAGGATTCAGCAGGATTTGGACCGCAGTGGAAGGGATGAATTCATTCGTCCGTCACTTCTAGATATACTGACTCCCAGATTCCTACCCACACCTCATACTTATTGTATTCCCAGAACTTCCTCTCCTTCATTTCCTTAAAAGGACCCTCCACATAGCATCCCCAAAGATGTCATAGGCTCTGAGGGGAATTATTTTCTTCGAGTCCTCCTGTATGGAGTTAATGTAAAAAAAAACAGTAGGTATTGAAGAGATGTGATATTACAGCCTTCTTATAACTACATACATTTCAAGTAGTTAAATATATATCAATATCAACCACCGCTGCGAATTTAATACCGACTACTTGCAATAATGGCTATCGCCAAAACCGTACGGCCTACCGAGATACTGCAGCGCTCCGGAAATGTTCCTGGAGGGGCGAATGCACTCTAGCTTAGGATTTTTTATATCTTGCGGCGGCCCTGGATGTAATTTAATATTAAGATAAGCTTCTTAATCGGTAGCTAATAATACGCCTAAAATGTGTTACGTTTACTTTCGTTTTTGTCAGACTGACCGAATTACAGAATAATTACGTGCATTACCATTTCTTTCTAGTCTACTTAATTCGGAATTAATGCGATATTATGCATTGCTTATCTTTACATAGTATAAAATGAAGTCGCTCCCGCTGTCTGTGAGCTTCGATCTTATAAACTACGCAACGGATTTTTTTCATCAATAGATAGAGTGATTCATCAGGTGGGTTTTTAGGTGTATAATTTGTCAAGGTTTTGTGTAAATTCAGGTAGAAGTACTCTATCAAACTTAATTATTTATGAAAATTTTATAACCAATGCTTTTAAAGAAAAAAAAACAAGTAGACTCTGTCTATACTGATTTTAGTAAAGCTTTTGATTCAGTTTCCCATAAAATTCTCATTTGGAAATTAAAAAAACTTGGTATACGTGGCAATATATTAAACTGGTTTGAAAGTTATCTTACTGGAAGACAACAAATTGTTAGAATAAAATCCTCCCTGTCGGAAAAAAATTATGCAACAAGTGGAGTTCCACAGGGTTCACACCTTGGCCCAATCTTATTTATCTTGTTTATAAATGATCTAACAAAAATATTTCATGATGTATTTTTCTTACTTTTTGCTGATGACCTCAAAATGTTTAGAATTATTCAAAATATTTACCACTGCAACATTCTTCAAGATAATATCAACAAATTGTTAATTTGGTGTAATGAAAATAGACTTTACTTAAATATCTCAAAATGCCAAGTGGTTAGATTTTCTCGAATAAAAAATCCAGTGATCTTTAATTACAACATTGATAACAATACTCTTGAGACATTAACACAAATTAAAGACTTGGGCATCACTTTTCAATCAAATCTTTCATTTGTTAACCATATAACAGAAATCTCTAATAAGGGCTTAAAAATGTTGGGATTTATAACCAGGCTAACTAGAAATTTTAACAATATAAAGTCTATTAAACTGTTATATTTTGCCTATGTTAGAAGTCAACTTGAGTACAATTCTCCCGTCTGGAATCCTCATTATAGTATACATGTACAAGCTGTTGAAAGAATACAAAACATATTCTTACGTTTTCTAAATTTTAAAATGGGTATTCCAGCAATTATGTTGAACTACAACACTATTTTAAATGATATGAATATGCTCAAATTGTCCGACAGAAGAATTTTCACTGACTTGGTATATCTATATAAAATTCTAAATGATTTAGTTGATAGTCCGATATTGCTAGAATTGATAAGCTTCCGGATTCCACTACGTAATACCAGAAGTCAGGATTTATTTCAGTGCAGAATTTCTGGAACTAACTACCATATGTATTTCTCTTTGCCCAGAATACTAATGGAGGGAAATAATTATACCAAGTCAGTGGACATCTTCAATTTATCTTTAAACAAATACAAAATACTGTTACTGAGGCGGTTCAGTCATGTACAATAAATACTATATATTGCGTTGCAAAAACCTATTATATTTCTTTGTTAAAGAAATAGTATTTATATATTATTTAATCATAGTGTAATTTGTAAATTTCATACTTATGTAAAAGCCCCGTAAAAGGGCGTAAATAAATAAAGAAATATATAAATAAATAAATTGGTTGAAATATTCTAAGGGAACGGGATGGCAAGCGAGCAGCGGGCAGCTGGCTGGCATGCAAGCGGTGTGGATTTGATTTAATAGATAGCGTTGGTTATAAAGGTTGGGTAATAGTGTGAAGTTGTGTTTCGTTAGCCACAGCAACGTGTGTCCGGCTCTGATAGTAACTTATAACTCATAATATTTTCCCATTAGTTGACCCAGTTAATACCAAATTACCCAGTTAATACCAAATTAATCGGTACAAATAGGACAACACGACGACTATCTCGCTAAATGAATCCAATACTTTTTGAAGTGAAACTTCTCTAGCAACGTTGTGATTTTAAACTCGATGAAACGGAAACGACACTAAAAACAGACACACACATACATCTATAGGATTTAGCCTGCGAAGGAATGAGATAGAATGAAATCTTACCTACGTACAGTACTTCCGAAGCGTTGAGCTCTGTCAAGCTGCGCTCATTGGCCGCTTTCAAGGCTTCTATTGTGTTGGTGAAGGTTTCACTTCTATCGCATACGAACTGCACTCGATTTTTTTAAAGTGAAAACTTCTTTAACACCGTTGTGATTTGATACTCGATGAAACGAAAAATAGTGACACTAAAGAGACAAACACGTACATCTATAGGATTTAGCCTTCGAGAGAATGAGATAGAATAATCGGTCTCCTCTTTCTGCGGTGCTTCGTAGCTTTCCCACTCTCCACTTTAGTTTTTGAAACTGTAGCTACCTGCGCTGTGAGAAGTACTTACTTAAGAATTCAATTTCAGCTTGCTGTTCAAAAGAATTGGAATTTGAATTGCTTGAATTTGAAATTGAATTCTTAAGAGCGTTTAACCAGCCAGCGGACGAAAATCCACATTTCGTCGAAAGTTGTTCTTCCGATCGTGCAGGGCGGTTACAATGAGAAAGATTGATTATTCTCCGTACCAGCTTTTTAAAATTGTAACTCAATATCGAATTTATTTCAATCCAAATTAGCTTTAATTTATACCTTCATCCAAAAATGCTGAAAGGCGTGATGATAAAACTATTAAAATAGTGTACTTTTTGTAGTTATTTTTTGAATATAAGTATTTATCATTTTTCAATAATGTCGAAATTTAATAAGAATGTTAAAAAAATCTGAAATATAGTAGTTTATAAGTGCGCAAATAAATACACAAATGGACCAATTTTCGTCAAGAAACACATGTACGTACATATTTTTTAATGATTTTATTGAAACTAAAATTAAAATTCTAATACATAACTTTGCTAGATAATGTATTGATTTATTTTACTGCATAATTACATTATTTGAAATGGGTGTGGTATAATACAAAAACTTTTTTGAAAATTTAACAAATCTGCCAACGACCTATGGAATAACCTTATTATACTAAAAATTTTAAAAAAATCTAAAAATTTATTACATAACTATGCTAGATAAAAGAACAATCTTTCGATATCCATTTATAATTTTTTGTGGAAAAGAGTCAATACGTCTAAAAACTTTTTTGAAAATGACGTATTTCCGGCTTTCTCTGGTAATGCCCTCTTAAGTAAGTACTTCTCACAGCGCAGGTAGCTACAAAGGTTTCACTTCTACCGCGTGAGAACTGCACAGTTGTATTTTTTGAAGTGAAAACTTCTTTAGCACCGTTGTGATTTGAAACTCGATGAAACGGAAATGAGCGACACTAAAAAGAGACAAACATCTATATATTCTACATCTACAGGATTTTGCCTGCGAGAGAATGAGATAGTATAAGTTGCTTCGTAGTGTGCAATTCACACGCGGTAGAAGTGAAACCTTCAGAAAACTAAACTTCGAGAGAATGAGACAAATGCAGAATATGAGAAGTAATACAATTGTAGGGTTTATTTATTTTATTATATTATTGGTCTCATCTTTGTTCGGGGAGGCTAAGAAGCACCCCAAAAAGAGGAGACCAATTATTTTCGAAGCACCGCACAAAGAGGAGACCGATAATTCTACCTCATTCATGCCTCATTCTCTCGCAGACTAAATCCTTTAGATGTATGTGCGTGTCTCTTTTTAATGTCGCTCTTTTCCGTTTCATCGCGTTTCAAATCACAACGGTGCTAAATAAGTTTTCACTTCAAAAACATCACGCAATTGGCCCATTGTTATAGAACGGCCGTTAATGAAAAATAAATAAAAATCAATAAGTATAATTTATATCTAATGAAAGAGGGTATGAATCACGAATCACACAAAATAATATGAGTTTGCGTGTCCGCTCCGTGTTTTATGTAACTTTCCACTCATTATTCTTGTAACAATACCTTTGTGTATAAAACAGTAAATCAATGTGATTATTGCATAAAGATTATTAGTGTAACATGCTATGAACAACACACAATGTACCTACATTATAACACCTGTATTATTCTACAGTGGTGATATTGAATTGTAAGTACACGGACGCGTTGTATCCACGTAGGTACCAGCTGGTACCCGGCATGCGTTGCTATGCCGTTTACGGCTCAGCAACCGGGCCAGAAAAGAAAAAGATGGAGAGATACGAAATTACGAATGTTAAAGGAGAGCGCTAACATTTGCAGCGACAAAATCGATGCGAAAATTGCGAAAATGTTTAATAAAACACGACTCGTTTAAAATAGAGCAAAAATCTCGCGGGCATTATCTTAAACAGCATTTAAAGAAACATTTTGATTTTTTTCATACATATAACTTGTAAAATAAGTGAAACAAACGTGTTTATAATAATTTTTGGAGCATACTTAGGAGGATTTTTTTCTATTGAAGGAATTTTATATAATTTGCGTTTCGGTGCGGGCAAAGTCTAGATATTATCTTCAAGAATAACATATATTTTTTAAGAGCTTTAAAACTTACCGTATTTAAGGGAAATATGTAATAAATCGGTACAAATCCGGGTTGCGGGCCCTTAATAAAGAAATTGTTTCTCTCTGCGTGTCCTTTCCAATTCGTCCAGTTCCCCTTCCGCCTCGCCTTTCTCTCCCATGTCCCCTTCCCCTATTGCGTTCTTACTCCGCCTCCTCCACCTTCCCTCTCCCCACTCCCGCAAACTCCCGAGTTCCCCTACCCCCCTAGGTGCCCCTCCCCCCTCCCTGGTTCCCCTTCCCCCCCGTCCCGCGAACTCCCTATCCGAGTTCCCCGAGTGCCCTTCCCCCCTCCTCGCTCCAGCATTCCATGCGTTTATTTCCGGTACATTCAGTTTTCTAGGAAGGGGAACGAGAACGGGGACACATGGGAAAGGTGAATAATGTATTTCTTTAAATATGGCATTGCAACGCGTGCCGGGAACCAGTCAGTTTTGTTATAAATCGGTAAAAAAAATGGTATGCGGTTCTCAAAAGCGTAAAATAGATCTAGGCATATTTTTTAATGTGGCATCCATTTGTTAATGAGTAGGTTATCTCTGAGTGGTTTGACAATTTTCCCAATTTACTGTAGTACCTAGTTCTTGATGAATTCTAACGGTGAAATTTCATTGATAACATCCAGGTGTTCAAATGATAAGTAAATTAATGACAGGGCAACATATTCGTGCACTCCAACTGCATTTATTATATCACTAATATTTGAATTTCTCGGCTTTTCTCTACTATAATAAGCATGTATTATACATATAAACTAATTAACTCGCCACTAATTATACAATGCTTGCAATGCCGACGACCTCCGTAGTCCAGTGGGTAAGACTCTTGACTCACAGTCCGGAGGTCGCGGGTTCAAACCCGGCATGCGCAAATAAATTTTATTTGATTAATTTGTGTTATTTCACAATTAATTCATTTAAAATAATATATAGTATATTTGCGGCATGTTGCAGAGTGGAAGATACTATCAGTATCGCCCTGGTGTAAGACCACCATTCAGAATTGAAACGTTGCTTGAAAATGGCTTTAGCCGTGTTTAGTGACCAGATCTGAATAGCCAGGTACTTCCCAACCTTCTTCTTCCCCACCTCCTTCCCCTCCCCCCTACCTTCAGCCTCACAACATACCCCAATTGGGGATGCCATAGTCTCACTGGCTCCAGACGGGAGCAGTTGAGATTCTTGTGCGGTTATTCACTGTAAAAAAAAAAAAAAAAAATGCAACACTGGATATTTGAAAAGGGAAAATCAAATACCTACTTACTCTAGGACATCTATTTTCCAATTTCTTCCGTAGAACGAATTTCAAAAGTGACTATGGTACGGCCCGCCAGCCGTTTTAAATCGCACAAAAATATGTTTTCTTTGAATTTCTCGGCTTTTCTCTAATAATAATTTAAATGTATTATAAATATAAACATTCCTCTTCAATCACTCTATCTACTGGTGAAAACCGTATGAAAATCCGTTGCGTAGTTTAAAAGATTAACGCGCACATACATTTTGAGCGACTTCATTTTATACTATGTTTTATTATATCACTAATATTTGAATTTCTCGGCTTTTCTCTACTATAATAAGCATGTATTATACATATAAACTAATTAACTCGCCACTAATTATACAATGCTTGCAATGCAACACTGGATATTTGAAAAGAGAAAATCAAATACCTACTTACTCTAGGACATCTATTTTCCAATTTCTTCCGTAGAACGAATTTCAAAAGTGACTATAGTACGGCCCGCCAGCCGTTTTAAATCGCACAAAAATATGTTTTCTTTGAATTTCTCGGCTTTTCTCTAATAATAATTTAAATGTATTATAAATATAAACATTCCTCTTCAATCACTCTATCTACTGGTGAAAACCGTATGAAAATCCGTTGCGTAGTTTAAAAGATTAACGCGCACATACATTTTGAGCGACTTCATTTTATACTATGTAATGATGATGATGATGATAATGATAATGATGATTAGCAGTGACGTGTGGATATTCAGTCATAAATCAATATTATCAATATATTTTACTAGCTGGTACCCGGCATGCGTTGCTATGCCATTTAATAAAGAAATTGTTCCTCCCCGCGTGTCCTTTCCCTTCCTCTCCCGCGTCCCCTTCCCCTTTCGCATTCCCACTCCGATTCCTCCACCTTCCCTCTCCCCACTCCATTCCCCCCCGTCCCACGAACCCCCCTCTGGAATTCTCGTCCCCCCTACCGCGGACCCTCTACCCGAGTTCCCCTCCCCCCTCCCGCATTCCATACATTCAGTCCCGGTACATTCATTTTTCAAACAACTCACGGGCCACCTACTGCAATTTAAAAAAAATATATCATAATGCCAGAGCTTAAAAGTAAGTTTATACAAACTTTGTCCTGACAATAACGAACACAAAAAAAATATGCAATTTGGTGCAGTCGTTCGTAAGTTATGCGCGTACATAAATTTCGGTGATTCATTTTTATTTATATGTATAGATAGACAGATAGAAGAAGAAGATATAGATAGATAGATATTACTAGCCGGTACCCGGCATGCGTTGCTATGCCATTTAATAAAGAAATTATTACTCGCTGCGTGTCCTTTCCCATTCGTCCCATTCCCCTTCCGCCTCCTCTTCCTTTTTCTCTCCCGCATCCCCTTCCTCTCTCGCGTTTCCACTCCGCCTTGTTTGAATATTAAAATATGGCAATTTTTTAATACTAAAGTATATTTCAAATACTCAAACCTAAAAGGTAATTTAATCTATTTTTTTTAAATGGTATTTGTTTTTACCAAATCTTCAAATGTAAGAAATATATAGAACATTCATGGTGGGTTTCTTCATTTACCGAGAATGCTAAATGCAATGCTAATTGTAAAAGTAAACAGTCAAATGCATAGAAATTTTTAAATTTCGATCGTTTACTTTTACAATTAGCATTGCATTTAGCATTCTTGGTACATGAAGAAACCCACCCTCAAAATACTTTGGAAAAATTCCAAAATTGGTTCAGAAATCATTAAAAAACAGTCGTACACATGGGATAAACTACCCTCTCAGGCTGTGTAAATAATGTACATGTTCTTTCCATGAACAATTTTTTTAATTAATAATAATACACGATAATACATACACGATCGTTTATCAATTCAATAAAATTTTCACGGGGTTTTTTAGTAAGGCTGTTAAGAGGGTATTTACCAGAGAAAACCAGAAATGTCATTTTTAAATCAGATTTTAGACGTATTGACTCTTTTCCACAAAAAATTATAAATGGATTTCGAAAGATTGTTCTTTTATCTAGCATTCGCGTGTTTTAAATTTCGAGAAAAAATGCTTATTTTTAGTTTAATAAGGTTACACCATAGGTCGTTGGCAGATTTATTAAATTTTCAAAAAAGATTTTGTATTATACCACACCCATTTCAAATCATATAATCATGCAATAAAATAAATCAATACATTTTCTAGATATCGCATGTTTTAGAATTTAAATTTTAGTCGTTAAAAATATACACGTATGTACATGTGTTTCTTGACGAAAATTGGTCCGTTTGTATATTAATTTGCGCACTTACAAACTAATATATTTCAGATTTTTTCACATTCTTATTTAACTTAGACATTATTGAAAAATGATAAATATTTATAATAAAAAAATAATTACAAAAAGTACAATATTTTAATAGTTTTATCATGATGTAGGTATAAATTAAAGCAATTTTGGAATGAAATGAAATCGATATTGAGTTATCATTTTAAAAAGCTGGTAGGGAGAATAATTAATCTTTCTCATTGAAACCGCCCTGCACGATCGTAAGAACAACTTTCGACGAAATGTGGATTTTCGTTCGCTGGCTGGTTAAACGCTCTTAATGTTTTGGCATTATGTTTGACGTGTTAAGGAAATATTTGTGTATTTTATGTCCTTGGTAACATCCGACATTTGATCGTACACATTGTTATTCAATAGGTAGACTTTTCCATGACCTTCGCCATTCCTTTACTCAAGCATCAGCCACGGACTGTTTGTCAATCCCACCTTCCTCTTCTCCACCTCCTTCCCCTTTCTACTACTTTTAGGCTCACAATATTCCAATTGGGGATACCATAGTCTCACTGGCTTCAGACAGGAGCAGCTGGGACTCTTGTGAGGTATTCACATAAAAAAAATCGTTTTGTTGTGGCGATAATAACCTCAGATATATAACCATATTGAGTTTGTGTTGTGTGCCCCTTTATAGAGATACAGTGGTAAGTGATTGGTTATGCCTTTTCCTTGCAAACCTTGTTTTTCCTACATATTATTATCACTCAATTCCAGCAAACGCGTTTTCGTTGTGTTTCATTTCTAGTATTTAGGTATAGTCCATTACAAGTGTATCTGAAGATGTAATTCGTAAGCAGTTTTGTATGCAAGGTGAATGAAATCAGTTGCATCCATAAATAATAGAAACAGAGGAAGATGTGGCATGAAAACGTGCGGACTGTCGTTGAGCTAAGACAAAAACTGCACCTGCATAAACTATCAAAGCAGCTATGGAATGAAAGTTTTGCGTTTAGTACTGTTATGTGGTTTGAGGTTTGATTGAGAGATATTGGCAACAAGCGTTTAGCGCGCGGTTTCATGCTGGTACTTTTTTTACATACATATAGTTCCCGTGAGCACTTAGGCCATAGACCCATTGTACTATCTCCCATTTTACCTCATTCCTTTGTAACCCAGTCCCTTTTATAAAGTTCTCCAGGATTGTCATTGGAAATGAAGCTATATCTTCCGGTTCGAAAATGTGTCTTCCCAGGTCTCATTTCCACTCTTCACTCCTCGTTGGTTCCCTGAAGGCCCCACGACGGAAGAGGGCTTCATCTCTCCTCTCCACTCCTTAGTTACCCGAAGGTTCCACGACGGAGAGTCGACCTCCCCTTGGTTCCCTGAAGGCCCCAGGAGGGAAGAGAACTTCATCTCTCCTCCTTGGTTCCTTACAGGCCCCAGAGGAAGAGTTCATCAAGATGGCCTCATTTCTCCTCTTCACTCCTACATGGTTCCTCGAAGACCCCACATGGGAAGAGGACATCATCTCTCCACTTCACTCCTCCTTGGTTCCACAAAGACCCCGCGCTGGAAGGGTGCCCTTCCCCTTGGTTCCTTGAAGACCCCACAAGGGAAGAGTTCATGGAGGCGGCCTCAGCTCACCTCTCCATGGTTTCTCCTCTTGGTTCCTCCTACGGCCCCAGGAAGGAAATCCCCAGAGTGGCCTCAGCACTCCTAGGTTCCCAAAAGGCCCCTAGTTTTCGAATGGTCCAATATTTTTTTTGTCCCACGAGTTACCAGGGAAATAGAAGGTCCACTCCAGCCAAGCCCTGAGATCTGGAGTGAGGTCTAAATATTCCGAGATGCAACCTTGTTTCTCGGAGCCTGAGCCTGAGCCTGTAGCTCACACCTTGGCTTGGGATGGCTATTGCAGGTTTGTGTTACCACTCCCTAAGCGATGGGTTCGCCACACTCTCAACGCTACATACTGGTACTAGTTTCGTACTATTTATTATCTATGGTAAGTTGGTACCTACCTACGTTAAGAGGACAACATTTTCAAGGTCAATGTTTGCAATAATAATTGTTGATATCTTTTGAATTGTGCTACGCAATTTATAAGATAAAACAGTCCGGTCAGTTGATTCTCAGAATTTGAACCATTCATAAAATTTAAAAGTTACTTTTAAAGTTTTTTTTAAATAGCTCCTCACATGAAGCCCTAAGTCATCTTATAGGATGCTGTGTGCAGGTTCTTTTGAAGGAAAGGAAGGAGAGGAAGTTCTGGGAAGGATAAGGTATGAGGCGTGGGTAGGAATCTAAGGGTCAGTGGGTCCACTAGTGATGGACGTATGAATCCATCCCTCCAACTGTGGTGCAAGGCGACGTTCCAAAAGATTTCTGCTTGAGAGGTCACAAGGTCTCCCTCAACCAGTCTCTCCCGATCCGGCCTGTCACGGTGAGACACATCCGCCGTCAAGATTCGGACAAACCTCACCCCTTGAACCTGAGCACCCCTGCTAGGTGACCAAACGTAGCGAACCACTTGAAGTGACCTATGGCAGAGGTGTTGGTTATCCAATAAATGGTTCACGGGGAGGCGGTACCCCCATGCCCGCCTCCCAAATTGTAAAGTTTTATGAAAGTTCTGCCCAAGTTCCGTTACTAGGTATTTTAGTTAGGCCGAACAACTAGCCTAATACAAATATTTAGCTGATTTGTGTAGCGTCGTTTTCGTGAAAAATCACCTCAAGGGCGCTGTGCAAATATTCCCTGAAAATATTTGTAAATCTCCTGCTACCTTTTCAGTAAGCGGCAAAATGTCGCTTGTGTCATGGTGGAGGACCGGGCCAGGCGAGGAATTAAACTCACTACGCCTGGGTGGAACCTAAACACGATACCAACTAAGCCACTGATACGTCGATAGCGGAACTTAAATAGAACCTTTACAGAACCAAAAAACAAATTTTATGAATTGATGAAAATCTGTGAAACAACTGGCCCTTAGACTCAGGATAGCCATAAGGGGTCGTCCATTAATCACGTGAGGTTCGAAAGGGGGGGGGGGGGGGGGGGGTTCGGAAAAAATCAAGAAATATTACCAGGGGGAGGGGTATAATGAGATATCACGCGTATTTATTTTTCGTTGAACGCGCGATTTCTAAATCAAACAGAGGGTATTTAAAGATAATATTCTAAAAAATTTTATATACTTTTTACAAAAAAAGTACAAGTGATTTTGTTTGGGGGGGGGGGGGTAATCTAAAAGCTCACCACATATCACCGGGGGGGGGGTTTAAAAGTTACTAAAAACTTCACGTGATTAATAGACGACCCCTAAGATAGTTTTATTCAAGTTCTGTTTTTATTTTAGTTCAGTAAAACAGCTTGTCCATAGTGAAATAATAACAATCGAATAGAACTTGAAAATTAGATTCGAAATTTGATGCATTGTTCAAATTCTGTAATTCCACTGGCTTTTAACTATTTCTTAACAAATCTGAAGTTGATGTTGAATTCGAGAACGAGTCGTAAAAACAACCCGTTCTCATATAAGTGTTGGGCGGGCGATTTTTTTTTACATTAACTCCACACAGGAGGCCCTGTGGAAAATAATTTCCCTCAGAGCCTATGTCATCTGGGATGCTGTGTGGAGGGTATTTTTGAGGAGAGGAAGGAATGAACTTTGGTCTTGAAGAAACCCATGTTGTAGGAAGGAGGAAACACAGAGGCCGGCAAATCATTCCACAGCCGAGCTGTTGAACACAAGAACGAGCCGAAGAAACGACCTGTTCTCATGTGACAAATGTCAACCATGTACAAATGTTGGGCACGCGTTTGGCGTGTTTCCCGACTATGCACCGGTGCCGAAGGGATCAATGGTGCTAGTTCCTCGGAGCATCTTCCATTGTAATACCGGTAGAACAAGGATAGCATTCCCACCCGACGCCTGTGCTCTAAAGATTGCAATCCATCTGTTAAGATGGGGAATCTATCAAACGGACCGCCCATTTCTGCACAGAGTCGAGGGTATTTTTTATTTTTTTATATTGTTTGGTGCCAAAGGAATCAATGACGTCAGTCCTTGCGAGAATCTTCCATTTAAATATCGGTAGAACAAGGACAGCATGCTCAAGTTTACAAATGTACAGTTCACATGTGGTAGAAGTGAAACCTTCAGTAAAATAAAGTAGACAATATTGGAGAGGCTACAAAGAGGAAACCGATAGGCTACGAAGCACCGCACAAGGAGAAAGATTATGCTAACCCATTCTCTCGCACGCTAAATCTTACGGATGTATGAGATTTGTGTCTTTTTAGTGTCGCTCGTTTTCGTTTCATCGAGTTTTTAAATCACAACGGAACTAAAGAAATTTCACTTCAAAAATCGCAGTCTGCAATTCACACGCCGTAAAATGAAACCTAAGTAGACAAGAGTGGGAAAACTACGAAGCAAAAAGACAAGAGGAGACCGATTATACTATCTCATTCTCTCGCTTGCTATATCCTATAGATGTGTTTGTCTATTGTTAGTGTCGCTCGTTTCCGTTTCATCGGGTTTCAAATCACAACGGTGCTAAAGAATTTTTGACTTCAAAAATATATCGTAAATGGTAAAATATCGCCTAAATTTTTTGTGTTCTCTTTATTCAGACAGGCGTGTTAAAAGTATACCTACCAATATGTTAGTATTAATTACATAATCGAGTTTGTGAATGTTCTCATTCCACCGCGATAATTAGAGCATATTTACGTAGCGGTAAACGTTATGTAATTTGCCCCTACGTAACACAGCTGTTTCATAAGTTTAAATAATTTAAATGTTCATATATAAATGTATGTAGGTGAATCTGCAACGTTATTTGGCAGCCTTGAGATCATATACGATGTCTTCCGTAATGTTGAAGTCATATTGTGATTTGCACAACTTCATATCAACTGAAATCTAATCAATTCTAACTTTCTATTTTTTGTGCAAAATCCCATGTTACATGAATGATTTTTAAGATACTTGTTATGTCGTATTGCGCGTAGCAAAAATCAGAGTGTGTAATTCACACACGGTAGAAGTGAAACCTTCAGAAAACTAAAGTAGACAAGACGTCGCCTCAGTTCTTATTTGTCCAACAGACCATTTTAGTTTTTGTTCAATATCCATTTTAAACTTATAAACAAGGTATAAAAAAATATAGTTAATCACTTAACTAAGAATTATTTAAAATAATGAGACCTTTACCTTTACGGAAATGGCTTTATCTACACCTATCATAATGTTTCATTGAAATAATGAAAGAAAATCTTCTCCTGTAAAATTTTCTAATGGTCTGTTGGACAAATACGAACTAAGGCGACGAAGAGTGGGGAGACTACGAAATTTTTTTTTATCAATGTGAAGGATGATTTTTTCCATATTTTTGTCGTCGGTTTCCCGTGAACCTTTTCCTATACATATGGTCATCTTATTGGAATTTGTGTTTTCTTTTTCGGAGTCGCTAGATGTCACTTTCTTTTGTGTTTTCTTTTGCCTGTTCATTTTTGATTGGTTTGAAGATAGGATATTGATTTTACAAAAACATAAATATTTTTTTCTTTGATTTCGGAGGAACCGATCCTTCGTCCGCTAAATGTCTGCAGAGGTTCGTCAGGCCACAAAGGAGACTTGCGTATGACTGTGGATTTATCGTATTATATTGGAACCGAGTACCCGCGAATTAAATAAATATTTTATTGCTATCTCATTCTCCCGCAGGCTAAATCCTATAGATGTAGATATGTGTTTGTCTCTTTTTAGTGTCGCTCGTTTCCGTTTCATCGAGTTTCAAATACTCGGTTCCAATATAATGTCTATGATAAGTCTCCTTTGGTTTAGACATTCAGCGGGCCAAGGGTCGAATCCTACGAAATCCAAAAAAAATGTAAATTTTTATTTTTATAAAATCACTATCCAATATTCAAACCACTCCAAAATGAACAGGCAAAAGAAAACACAAAAGAAAGTGACATCTAGCGACTCCGAAAAAGAAAACACAAATTCCAATAAGATGACCATATGTATAGGAAAAGGTTCACGGGAAACCGACGACAAAAATATGGAAAAAATCATCCTTCACATTGATAAAAAAAAATTTCGTAGTCTCCCCACTCTTGTCTACATTATTTTTCTGAAGATTTCACTTTTACCGCGTGTATTTGCACACTCTAATTATTTTTTAAACTGTCATGCAATACTTTCTGTGTTATGCACCTATCTATGCAATTGACAGCATCAGTATTCTTTTAAATTCTTCTAGATTCGAGATCGAACTTGAATTATGATCAGTGATTAATGTCAACCAGGAAAACTCTAATTAAAGTCCGATCTACGTCCGCAAATAATGTGCGGTTGTATCATCAAATTCATTAGAATCATTAGTGTTGTGAAAAACCGGGGAAAGTGAGTCAGGCGGTCCGGGTAGGTACCTAGTTCCACCTCCATTCTTCTAGTCTATGCTACTTTTCCATTCAACTGATTCGCTAGTCTATTGCCTGTTCCATTTTTTATTTCATAATTATTGCCATAGATGTTACCGAAAAACGGAACAACGAACAATAATAATATACAGTAGGCTCGATATTTTACCAAGTAATTAAACATCATTACATAGTATAAAATGAAGTCGCTCAGAATATATGTGCGCATAAATCTTTTAAAGTACGCAACGGATTTTCATGCGGTTTTCATCAATAGATAGAGTGATTCCAGAGGAAGGTTTATATGTATAATACATGCTAATTATAGTAGAGTACAAGCGAAATACCCTTGCACGATGATGTCGTTTCTCACCCGGCATGCCGCTTAAAGTCTCGAAAACCCTTCTGGACGGAAGGAGAAAGATTCCTTCGAACACCTCTTACCCCAGAAGATAGGTGGAAGCTTGAGTGGCAATCAGCCAACGTCAAAAACGCCCATCTCGTGCAAGACCCCACTGAGAGACAGCCTGGGTTAAAGAGTCGGCGAAGTGTGAATGCGGTGCGGTGCAGACCACCGAACATGTGGTCAACGAATGCCCGCTCCATTCATTCCCCGGCGGGATTGATGAGGTCTGACTAGACTGGCTCGCAGACCTAGATGTCCCCCTCTGACCCCCCACCATACGAAAGAAGAAGAATAGTAGAGAAAAGCCGAGAAATTCAAATATTCAATTCAGGCAGCGGGCAGCTGGCAGCGGGCAGCTGGCAAGCGGGTGGTGTGGATTTTATAAAGGTTGGGTAATAATGGCGTTGTGTTTCGTTAGCCACAGCAACGTGTGTCCGGGTCTGCTAGTCTTATATATAAAAATCTCGTGCCACGGTGTTTGTGGTCGCACTTCTCCGAAACGGCTTGACCGATTTTTATGAAATTTTTTATGTATATTTGGGAGGTATGAGAATAGGTATTAAAGTATATTTTATACCGCTAGGTGATTAGGGTGTCCCTACCCAAAAAAAATATTTGTTGACAATTTTTTTATTTTGCATTTTTTTATTTGGAATCAAAAAATACCCATAACCCCAAATTTTTCACCAAAATCGAATACTTTGAATCGAATAAAAAAAATATTTATTTTAAATAGGTACTTATGTTAGGCACCAAATTTGATTGATTGTTCTTATAATATACAAAAATAAATGTTTGAGATATTATGTGAAAAATTAAAATTTGTAAAAAAAATTGCAATAGGTTGCACGCGAGCTGTTTGAAAATTTGAATGTACCGCGGGACTGAATATATTGAACGCGGGAGGGGGATTCGCGGGAGAGGGGAGAGGGAAGGCCGGTAAAGTGGAGGGGAAACGCGTGAGGGAAAGGGGACGAATGGGAAAAGACACGCAGGGAGAAACAGTAATTATTTCTTTATTAGTGGAATTGCAATTGGTCAATTCATAGAAAATACCTTCAGTACTGCCAGCGTACATCGATTTCTTATTTATTCCGTCAATATGATTCCCTGTCACATGAATTGCTGAATCAAGTAGTGAAGACTTGTGAGAATTTTGGGCTAGAACTGAATATAAATAAAACAAAATATATGCTCATAAGCAAAAATAATGCATTGGATGAAAATCTTTATATTGCTGGAACTAGAGAAGGTACAGAGTATTGTATATTTGGGCTGCAATGTAAATTATAGATGGGATCCCTCGGTTGAAATCAAATGCCGCATTGAGCAAGCTCGTGCAACCTTTATCCGCATGAAAAAGATGTTCTGCAGTCATGATATCAACCTTGGATTACGAATGCGAAATGGTCAGATGCTACGTGTTTTCGATATTATTTTATGGAATGGAAGCATGAACCCTTACTGAAGAACTAATTAGGCGACTTGAGGCATTCGAGATATGGATCTACAGAAGAATACTTAAAATAAGCTGGATGGACAGGGTTACAAATGAAGACGTTATGGTTCGGATGAATAAAGAAAAGGAAGTAAGTAATTAAAACTATAAAAATTGGAAAACTTCAACATCTTGGACATGTGATGAGACATCCAGAGAAGTATGAGATCTTGCATCTCATAATGCAGGGAAAGATTGCCAGAAGACGGGGCTCTGGAAGAAGGAGAACCTCATGGCTGAAAAACCTGAGACAGTGGTTTGGTCAGTCTGCCGCAGTAAACAAAGTCCACATTGCCAACAAGATAACCAACGTCCGTTGAACGGACAGGGCACAAGAAGAAGAAGAATATGAGTTCGGTTGTCAACGGTGAAACCGTACTCGGGACATCGATATAAAATCATCGGAAGTTACGCTTATCGACCCGATATTGAAAAGATTTTATCGTGCTAGAACCAGCTAGAACTCCAGCAATTAGTATATCATCAGATCTGGCAACGGTTTCCTGTTTTTTGTAGAATTTCCCTCTCGCGTTCACAGATGGAGCGCATAGCGGGAAAACGTGTCAGTTATTATTCCTTTTAATTCTATTTCCGTAACAGGAACTTTAGGGTACTGCGCTGTTGGCTGCGTTCTGTGTTCTGTGTTCTGGCAACGTGCTTTACTTCTTTCAATACAAAACAGCGGCAAGGTAGGTACTATTTATTTTTACAGCCACGTGTTGATTCCGAATTCAAAACAAGATAATAAAGAAGAAACGAACGAAGATGGAGTGAAAACAATGGCGGACAAAATTCGGCGCGTAAAATAATATTGAAATATGACGCAAAATAATAAAATAACAACTTTCCATGCCAAAAGCAATAATAATAAAAACACGTTTCTGGTAAAAAAACATAATGGTAAAATCAATAGGTTTCAAAGTAGATTTCAAATATATTTGACAGGATTTACTGCTTTACTTCATCTCTTCCTACATTTTTATAAGATGACTCTTTTTGTGGGATTTACCCACACTTCCAATTGCCTTTCTGTTTTAATTGTATTGAAATTAATTTGTTACTACCAGCTGTCCCGGCGATGCCCGGGCTTTACACAGAGTTTTCGAAATCATAGGTAGACGACAGTGACTTTTCTCTTGTTTTGAAGATCACATCTGCAAAATTTCATCAATCTCGGCATAAAACTGTAGATTTGCATATAAATCAAATCCACCCCGCCCGCTTGCCAGCCCGCTCGTCCATCACATGCAGACATTCTCCCTTATACTATACTATTTATTTCAACCAATTTACACAACACTTTGACAAATTATGTATCTAAACCTTCCTCATGAATCGTAGTAGTAGTTTTTGAGTTTACCGCTAACGCGACTTTAGTCTCTACATATTATAAATTAAAGTCCTCCGCCGCGTTTGTCTGTGTGTCTGTTCGCGATAAACTCAAAAACTACCTAATGGATTTTCATACCGTTTTCACCAAAGATATTCAAATACAGAATAGATATGCTATGGTGTCGCCGGACTACGCGCTAATTAGCGTAGTTTTCATACAAAAAGAATTTGTTCATTTCGTAGATTTTTTGAAAATGTGCATTAATATTGGTTAACAATATATTTTGAATAAGGAAAGAATTCGTTCATTTAGTTTAACGTTCGTTTGGTTTATTCGTTAATTATTTGTTCTTTTAGTTTATTTGTTAATTGGTAAACAATATCGGCGACACCCGGAAGCGCAGACCCACATAGTAAAAACAGCAGATAGCACATCTACTTATATTTCAATATCTTTGGTTTTCACCAATAGATAGAGTGATTCATTAGGAAGGTTTGGGTTTATAATTTTTTCAAGGTTTTGTGTAAATTGTTTGAAATAAATATAATATATAAAAGAGAATGTCTGTATGCGGTGGACGAGCGGGCTGGCTAGCGGGTGGTGTGGATTTGATTTGTAAGCAAAGGAAGGTAACTGTCTACATTTGATTTCGAAAACTTTGTGTAATGCCCGGGCATCGCCTGGGACTTCAGCATTATAAATTACTAGCAGACCCGGCCACACGTTGCTGTGGCTAACGAAACACAACGCCAATTACCAACCTTTAAAACCAACGCCATCAGTTAAATCAAATCCATACCGCCCGCATGCCAGTCCGCTGCCCGCTGCACGCTTGCCAGCCCGCTCCTTTTATTTAGATATTTCAACTTATTTACACAAAACCTTGACAAATTATATACCTAAAACCTTCCACATGAATCACTCTCTCTATTGGTGAAAACCGCATGAAAATCCGTTGCGTAGTTTAAAAGATCTAAGCGCACATACATCGGGAGTGACTTCATTATATACTACTAGCTGGTACCCGGCATGCGTTGCTATGCCATTTAATAAGGAAATTGTCTCTCCCTGCGTGTCCTTTCCCATTCGTCACGTTCCCCTTCCGCCTCCCCTTCCTCTTCCGCGTCCCCTTCCCCTCTCGCGTTCCCACTCCGCCTCCTCCACCTTTCCTCTCCCCCCTTCCCCATCCCGCTAACCCCCTCCCGAGTTCCCCTCCTCCACTCAGGTTCCCCTATCCCCTCCCTGGTTCCCCTCCCCCCTTGCATTTTTTTATACAAATTTCATAATGCCAGAGCTCACCGGTAGTTTTATACAAACCTTGTCCAGACAATAACGAACACAAGCAAAAAAGAATTATCCAATTTGGTGCAGTCATTCGGAAGTTATGCGCGTACATACGTTTCAGCGATTCATTTTTATTTATATAGATAGATAGATGTAAACTTCGACCAAGTATATCATATCGATGTATGTAAAGAAAAGATAAATTGGAAGAAATTCGGAATGCCGGCTTTAATAAATAATGAACTTTTTTTTAAATGTAACGCCTAATTTGATATTGTGCTTTGTTATTGGTTAGTATTTACTACGGAAGGCAGTCCACGTTATGAATCACACTTACTGTTTTTATGAACAATGTATAAAGTTAAATAAAAATAGATTGACACTGTCTGTATTTAAAAAGCGGTCGGCCTTCCCAAACGCCATACTGGGTATAAATAAAATCCTAATACGGTAAAACTCGTCACAAGCCAGGCCATGTTATTTAGCTCGTAATGTAGATACAATATAATACCAAGATGGGCTGTTTTCTTCATCAAAGCGAGTTGGATATATCCGTATTTATTTCATTGGTAAGTGGCATTTATAACAATTGAATTTGTTTTATATCATCTAGAATTCTTTAAATTATTGAGATTGACTTTGGGTTTGACAATAAAAAGTAGACATCTATATATATAAAAACGAATCCCTGTTTCCCTTGGTCACGCCATAACTTCAGAATGACCTTAACAATTCATTAACCATTTGGTAATTGTTCGGAACAAACGTCAACGGTTAATACGCACTTTTTTTTGATAAAACTTTTAGAATCTTCGTAATTACCACAAAATATTGCATTGGGGGAGGTTGAAAATGTTACATTTTTAATTTTATTTACGTAAATTGAAAATTTGCTTTCACACTGTCAAATCACTCTGTTTGCAGTTCGGAACAAACGTCAACGGTTAATACGCACTTTTTTTTTGATAAAACTTAAAATTAAGATTATATACACAAGCCCGCTATACAAACCCTGCGTAGCCAAACAATCCATTCAAAAACGTAGGCTGTTTCTTAAAGTAAAGATGACATACACAATCCCGTTACATAACCGTTGACGTTTGTTCCGAATATTTACCAACCATTTTTTAAAAGTTTTCCAGTACTTTGTAGAAGTATATTACGGAAAGAAAAAATAAATTACGCAGAAAATTTAACAATTTTAGAAAAACTTAACGACTATTTTAACTTCGCACGTTTGACAGTTCGTTTGATGAAATTGAATTAAGCAGGCAGCTGTTTTTTTGTATTAAAAGAATTGTCTATGGATTTTTTTAAATTATAGATATTTTAAATAGGTACCAACCTAAGTTAGGTACCAAATTTGATTGATTGTTCTTATAATATACAAAAATGAATATTTGTAATAAGTATACGAAAAATTAAAATTTGAATATCGACACCGTGGCGCAGTGGTTAGCGCGTTTGCCCGGAAAGAAGAGGTCCTGGGTTCGAGTCCCAGAGGTGTCAATATGTTTTTTCTGATTTTTCTGTTTCAAGATTTTCGATTGAGTTTCGCTTATATTGTCTTCATTTATTTAAAAAAAATGTAATAGGTGGCACGCGAGCTGTTTGAAAACTGAATGTACTGGGATTGAATATATGGAACGCGGGGGAGGGGGTTTGCGGGACGGGGGAGCGGGAGAGGGAGGGCGAAGGTGGAAGGGGAACGTGGGAGGGTAGGGGATGAGTGAGGGGAACGGGGATGCACGGGAAAGGACATGCAGGGAGAAGCAACGCATACCGGGAACCAGCTAGTTATGAAATATATTCGTTGATTAAATTGTTAATGCTAAAGTCCGCGAAAGCCCCTACGTAAAATGTTTCTAACTGCCTCAAATTCGTGATTGAAAAATGATCTCCACAAAGCTCGTCTATTGAGCGTTGGAACGAACATACCTACCTACTGGAAGACAAATTTGCTCCGTACAGACCAACAAAAGGTAAAAAGTAGTGACCGACCAAAGATTCGGTTTCGGTTACAGTTTCGGTAAGTTTCGGCAAAAAAATCTAGTTCCGGCATCAGTTTCGGTTTCGGCAGAAAATCTGCTGAACCTTCCGGCCCCAGCGAAACTCTGCGTTCGTGAATTATCGCGGGTCGTTCGGCTGACTTCGGGTGAGTTCGGGACTCGTGTGTCACTCGTCATCTTCAGCTGAGTTCGCCGGCCGGTCCGGCGTGATTGTATTGTAAGTTTGTGTTATTTAGCACGCATACATGTTTGCTAATTTTTATAATTTTTGATTGTCTTATATCAGTAAAATCAAAAAATAAATCATTATTTTTTCACGTACGTACTTCAATCATTGTTTTTGATTTCATTTTTTATTTCGTCATAAGTCATAAGAATTTTGTGATTGTAAACGCAATAAAAATTAAAATACATACTCAATTAACGAGGTCCTTCCTTTATAATGTACCTAAGTGTTGATTATTGATGGGGGGTTGATGGGGGGAGTGAAGTGGGGAGAGGGAAGGTGGAGAAGGCGGAGTGGGAATACCCTAATACCATGCGAGCGAAGCCGCGCGAAAAAGCTAGTATTATAATACTTTGTGTTTGTTATAAAATATAATAAATATTTGCTATAAAGCAGTAATAACAAAACAAAAATCACATACTTCAATAAATTATTGTTTGTTACTTCATTTAACATGTGTTAACTGTTTGTATAAGTGTTAAGAGCGTTTAACCAGCCAGCGGACGAAAATCCACAATTCGTCGAAAGTTGTTTTTACGATCGTGCAGGGCGGTTACAATGAGAAAGATTAATTATTCTCCGTACCAGCTTTTTAAAATTATAACTCAATATCGAATTTATTTCAATTCAAATTAGCTTTAATTTATACCTTCATCCAACAATGCTGAAAGGTGTGATGATAAAACTATTAAAATAATGTACTTTTTGTAGTTATTTTTTGATTATAAGTATTTATGATTTTTCAATAATGTCTAAATTTAATAAGAATGTTAAAAAAATCTGAAATACATTAGTTTGTAAGTGCGCAAATAAATACACAAACGGACCAATTTTCGCCAAGAAACACATGTACGTACATATTTTTTAATGATTTTATTGAAACTAAAATTAAAATTCTAAAACATACGTTTGCTAGATATAATGTATTGATTTATTTTACTGCATGGTTTTATTATTTGAAACGGGTGTGGTATAATACAAAAACTTTTTTTGAAAATTTAACAAATCTGCCAACGACCTATGGAATAACCTTATTATACTAAAAATTAAAAAATTTTCTCAAAATTTATTACATACGAATGCTAGATAAAAGAACAATCTTTCGAAATACATTTATAATTTTTTGTGGAAAAGAGTCAATACGTCTAAAAACTTTTTTGAAAATGACGTATTTCCGGTTTTTTCTGGTAATGCCCTCTTAAAAATAAGTCAAATTTCAGTAAACAATAGATTTTTAACATGTCCAAAAAAGTTTCGGTTTCGGCCGAAACTGAGACAGATACCGAAGATACGGTTTCGGTTTCGGTAGAAAGTCCTGTTTCGGTCAGACACTAGTAAAAAGTAATCTTCTTCGGATTTTTCGACTGTGAGATAATTCATTTTCGTTTTAAATCAATATTTTTAGCTTCGGTGTTACTTTAAAGTTCGCACATCTCGTCTAGATGATACTCGGCCAATGAATTAGAACGATACAAACGCCCCTCGCCGCAGGGTAATTTATTACAGCGTATTATAAAGAGATCAATGATCTTACTAAATCATTGCATAAATCTATTCTTAATAATTTATATTTTGGTAGAAAGCAGTCACTTTGTGGTTTGACATATTAATTAAAGGAAAACAATCACTTTGTTTGTAACCACGATTTATTGATTTAATTTTTATTTACCGACCGGTTTCGCTTAATACAAGCATCTTCAGGGTATAAATTAAAACTGATGAAAAAATACATTGTGTGAGCTTATATATACATACAGACAGAGACAAAACATAATATAAAGTAAGAGTGAGAGAGTGTAATTAACATCCTACATAGTGATAGAGAGAAAGAGACGGGTATATCTAATGAATAATTACATTATATCTACCGGGACAAAACGTCATTTGAACAGGTGATTAAGGAATAAAGTGGCTACGGGTTTTTTTAGTTTATGGGAAATATTCCTAATATCGGACTGTTGGACACGTTTAACTGATTATTAAGGATTTGGGTTTTTGTTTTAAAGGCTTTCTTTATTTCGAGTGCTTCTAAATTATTAAGCCTGTTACCATGACCATTTCTGTGTAAAATCTTAACACCGGTGTTTTGATTGAAGGTATGATCTTTATCAATAAGGTGATTAGCGAATTCCGAAAATCCATTATTATTTAAGCATCTAAGATGCTCTTTAATTCTAATATTGACATTACGCGTCGTTTTACCTACATAAAATGATGAACAATCATTACAATTTATTGGTAATACGAATGTACTCACTCCGACACAACTTTATCTCGGGTATCATCTGTCAAAACATTGCGCAGTTTGATAAAGACATTGTTTGTCTATTCTGCTATACACACAGTTAAAACAAATACCAAATACGAACTTACACACAGGTAAATTTGACAGCTGATCAGGAAGAGAACTAAAGAGAAGTGTTTCGCCTTGGGAGTACCTTTTACGTAAAACGTCTGACGCCAATGATAAACCAAACGTTGTTAGGGTTGCGGTTGTGGATATCGATGTGGTAAAGTAGACATAGTTACAAATCAAGGGCGATAAACTTGCGTTAAAAGAAATATAGATCTGAGTATTGGAACTAGGGCAAAATATCGAATACCGCATATATGGCATTCCCACTTGGGGTAATAAGGAACTCCAGTGAAAAATATTATGGCTTTAAAAAATATGTTCATATAGACCAATAAACGCTGATTCTGAATATATAAGTTTTATTTAATAATATTAAACGCAAGTTTTTAAAAACATTATTAAAAAGTCCATTTTTAATCGGGTCGTAAAAACACGCCGTCAAGTTGGCATTAATGAAATGTTTAGTGGTGACGTCACTGTTCGTCGTGTCGTGACGTCACCGTAAAGTCTGAGTATGAGAATGTAGGTATGACACAAGCCAATGTATTAATTTATTCGTTTATTTACATTCTGTTTATAGAAATGTAGTTGTTGTGTTTATTGAAACATTATTTAGGCCTAAATAATATTTAAAAAATAAAGGTATCTCTTAAAAGTATGTCTCTATTATTGAAAATATTCAAAAACTACTGCACAAAAAAATAGTAATGCTACTTCTAGGAAGAATACTTCGAACAACGAAATTCAAAATGGCGGCAGTTGATCAGCTAATTGCCCGAAGCTATAGAAACTTTTCAGGAGCGATGACGTCACACGATTCACCATACATACGGTGGTTTTTGGGGGATCTTGAAAAATTAAAACTTTGACAATTATTTTAACCATTAAAACTAACTCCAAAAATAAAAATAAAAATGCAGTTATTCATGTTAGAAGATCATTATTCATAAAAATAAATTGGACTGAAGTTCTCTATTTGACGCTATTAGAGAATGTGAGGAAAAGGAAATGGGGTAGAGAAAAATTGAGAAACGTTCTGACTACAAAATCCATTCTGAATAATAGTCTTATATTTACCAAGGCAACACAGAGTATATCTTCTTCTTAAGAGCGTTTAACCAGCCAGCGGACGAAAATCCACATTTCGTCGAAAGTTGTTCTTACGATCGTGCAGTGCGGTTACAATGAGAAAGATTAATTATTCTCCGTACCAGCTTTTTTAAATTTTAACTCAATATCGAATTTATTTCACTTTATTTCATTTATTTTCTTTATTTCACTTGCATTAATTAATACCTTCATCCAAAAATGCTGAAAGGCGTGATGATAAAACTATTAAAATAATGTACTTTTTGTAGTTATTTTTTGATTGTAAGTATTTGTCATTTTTCAATAATGTCTAAATTTAATAAGAATGTTAAAAAAATCTGAAATATATTAGTTGGTCAAGAAACACATGTACGTACATATTTTTTAATGATTTTATTGAAACTAAAATTAAAATTCTAAAACATGCGTTTGCTAGATAATGTATTGATTTATTTTACTGCGTGATTATATTATTTGAAATGGGTGTGGTATAATATAAAAACTTTTTTGAAAATTTAACAAATCTGCCAACGACCTATGGAATAACCTTATTATACTAAAAATTGAAAAAAAAAATCTCAAAATTTATTACATACGAATGCTAGATAAAAGAACAATCTTTCGAAATCCATTTATAATTTTTTGCGGAAAAGAGTCAATACGTCTAAAATCTTTTTTGTTAATGACGTATTTCCGGTTTTCTCAGGTAATGCCCTCTTAAGTCGGTTTCTCATTGTTGAGGTTCGTGATCCCTACTCCAACTTCCATGGTGGACAAGGTTCCTACACTCCTCCCAGAACTGCAGACACTGACGTACCAGACGCCAGTGATACTTGGTCACTACAACGCATCAAATCTACTCCTCTCCCTTGGCTCCCCGTACTTGCAAGCATTACCCCGCCAAATGTCAGGCGAGAGATTGCAACACTGAGGGAATACAAGAAGTTGCTGCAAAAAAACCGCAATACCCTTGCACGATTCTGTCGTCTCTCACTCGGCATGCCGCTTGAAGTCCTTCTGGACAGAAGAAGAATGGTGAATCCTCCGATCACCTCTGATCCCAAAAGATAGGTGGCAGCTTGAGTGGCAATCGCCAACGTGAAAAATGCCGATCTCGTACAAGGTACAAGACCCCACTGAGAGACAGCCTGGATTTTCATTGCCTCGCAAACTCTGGTCTGCTATCAATAGGATAAGGTATTCCCGCAACCTTTGTACCCAAATGATGTATATGGGGCCTTAAAGAGTCGGCGATGTGTGAATGCGGTGCGGTGCAGACCACCTGAACAAGTCAACGAATGCCCGCTCTATTCATTCCCGGCGGGATGGATGAGGTCCATAGGGCAATGCCTGAGGCCCTAGACTGGCTAGCAGACCTAGATGTCCTCCTCTGATCCCCAACATACGAAAGAAGAAGAAGACTACAACGCATTGGTGACCTTCCTCTGCTTCTTTATCTTCCACTTTGTCACTGACTATGAGCTTCTCCAAGTTGGAGTCCTCAATTTGGCGAGCAACGTGTCCAAAGCTTCTTAAATTGTGTGGTAGGCAGATAGTTGAAAGCCTATTGTGGATGCCTAGCTCTTTCAAAATTGATCCATTTGTGCATCTGTTTATCCATGGAATCCAGAGCATTTTTCTCCAGCACCCCAATTTTGAGGGCATCTATCCATTTTCTTTCAGGAGTATATCTACCATCCACAACTCTAATAATAAGTAAAATTTAATGTTATGCAAGCTGGTATATATCATTTACTAGCTGACCCGGCCACGCGTTGCTGTGGCTAATAAAATACTTTGTAAAATCCAACCTTTGTAACCACACCGCCGTCTTCGAGTTAATCGCGAAGAGACAAACAGATGCCGCGGAGGACTAATTTATAATACGTAGAGATGGTGTGAAAGATTATAATAATGTGCATGAAATGCTTGGTGTAACAACTAACGTATTTAAGTAAGGATTAATATTGTATCCGTCTAAATAACTTTTCAATTACCGAAATGTACGTGACCATTTTTTTAGAAGATAGAATGGGTATAGTAAGCTATCCATAAAAGATAGATATATGCCCTCACGGACTTTTTTGTAGATCTATAAAAGAGGAATATCCCCCCATGAATTGTTTTGTTATATCCCAAAAGGATTAGGCAGCGTTTTCGATGAAAGCTACCAGGCGGCTTGACTTTTTCCGACACTTCTAACAATTATCGTTATGTTTCAACCAATTTACACAAATCCTTGACAAATTACATACCTAAACCTTCTTCACGAAACACTCTACCTATTGGTGAAAACCGCATGAAAATCCGTTCAGTAGTTTTCGAGTTTATCGCGAACAGACAGACAGACAGACAGACAGACGGCGCGGGGGACTTTACTTTATAATATGTAGAGATTACAAGAACTTGATAAACTGGTAACCCTAGGAAGGTTAGAACGTAAGAAGTAACCAGCAAGTTTAAATCCATACAAGGAAAGTGGTATTGTGAGTCACGGAAGTGACATTACCTATTAGTTATAAGTTGTAAGATAAGTGAACTGGTGGATTGACTATATACAATAATACCAACAAGAAGTATTTGCGAGGTATACCCAAGAAGTTGAAGTAAAGAGGGGAGACAGAAATGACGTTAAAGTGACGATGTGGAGTAAAGTAATGACCCTTTCCTTCTATTTCTGGAGTTAATCATATAGGTTGACTGCCTCTGGTAGCTAATGGATTGCTTGAAATGTCACTTTACGTATTTATATTTGTACCCGAGAAGCATTCGGATGCAAGTCCAAAATTTGAAATAATGAGTTTTTGATACTGAAGAATTTTTTGATAATGAAGTAAATAATCATGTTTATCAGTGGCAGAAAGATACAGATCCTATCAAGAAGAAAAATTAGGATTTTCAAAAATGTATATGGATGCAAAACTACTATGATGCGACAACTATCTTAGAAGCAGAAGGATGTACCATAGACTTGCATCTTTATGATTTAGTTGCATTTTGAGTATTATGACTCAAATCCTACGTATTATGTAGTATTATGACTCAAATTATACATTACTACGCTTTCTATCGAAGTAAACAATTTTTAAACATTGATCCTTTCATAATACACCACATGTCATAACAAAATATTCCACTTCATTTAGAAGCAGAAGGACTCAAGTCCGTGTTTTTGTTTGACTCAAGTCAGTGTTTTTTTAAACAATTAACTTTTTGGACTTGCATCCGTATGCTTCTCGGGTACCTACAGATGTTACGTTCATGAACTAAATTCAGTTCTTCAAAAGGAAATAGGGTTCATATATGACACATTAGATCAGTTGGTAGAGTCGTGGCCCGGAAAGCCGAAGGTCCTGAGTTCGAGTCCGAACATTTAAGAAGAAGGAAGAAGGGCCAAGAAGAGATGATAAGTTCCAGAGATGATAAGAAGAGACAAACAGAGACAAGAAGAGACAAGACGAAACAAGAAGAGATAATAAGAGACAAGCAAAGACAAAAAGGGGCAATAAGAGGCAGGAAGAGACAAGAAGATAAAAAGAGACGCCATACCTTTTTTTGATTTTTCTGTTTCCAGATTTTCGATTGAGTTTCGCTAAATTTGTCTTCATTTAATGAAATACGACAATTTGAAATTTTACTCATAAAGAAAAAAAAAATCATATCATTGTTCCCAATAGCCTCAATAGGTAGTCTATAAATATTTAAAAAAATTATAATTCGTATGTTTTTAAATGTTCTTTCAAATGTACAGTTTGGCAAGAAAGTGTAGAAAATAAATGATGGCGCTGCGATCGTTTTCTAGTTTTAAATGGCAACACCAAGATGGCTCATAAGACAAAGAACGTATGTTAAAAAAAAACACTTCTGGCAAAATGAATATTTCATAGCGTATTTGTATTTTCAAAAAATTTGCACCAAAAACTGTAATTTAATAGAAGCAAAATAAAACAAAACAAGTTTTAAGTGGGCGTTTATTCCGATATAAAAACGTAGGTACTTAAAAATTTAAGTCTATTAATTCAACACCCGACATGTAATTATTGTCTTCGTCCTCGTGTGATTCTTCTTCTTCCGTATCTTTATCTTCATCTAAACGCAGTTCATCGATATCATCATATATATTACTGCCTCATGCATAATATTCTGCATCAATTTTCATCACGTGTTTGCAACAATTTTTCCAATCATCAGCACTTATGCTATTACATAATGCCCATTTTCCGTTTTCCCGGTGTTTCAAATTTTCCATCTGCCTTTTCCCCTTCCTTGACAATTCGTCTTACCGTTGATTCAGATTTACCTGTGTGTGAAAAATCATTAAAATTATTATTATAGAAGGGAGTTTTAAAAACACACACTAGATAATATTCACTTGGAAAGAAAGAAAGAGAAAACGAGAAAAAAGTAACTTTTCTACGAGTTTAATATTATTTTTTTTTATTGAGTTATTCCCTTTTTCCTGTGGCCACATATTAACTGTCAAAATGAAGTGTCAAAATCAGATTTTTTTACCATAACCTCAAATCAGATTGTAATGGTTATTATCGCTCGAAAATTGGCATAAATCTTGTAATATTAATGAAATTTGTTAAACAAACTATACTACGTACCAGTCATTTCTGCAATTCGTTTGCAAACATCTTCTAAATTAAAAAGAAGCTTCTTCGCGTGACACTCGGCTAGGCAGCGTTGAAAAACGCAGAATATAACCCCTCTTGTATCACTATGTAATAATTTATTCATTTTAATTAAATTCAGGCAAACAATGAATAAAAATATTATCAAATCAGCGATATTCTACTCAGATTTAAGACAATAAATCAACCGTAACACGCAATAATATGACAGCCATAGGAAACGTCATATAATTCGGTGTTGCCATAGTAATGAACACGTTTAGTTCCAATTGAATTAATTTCTACACTTTCTTGCCAAACTATAAATGATGAATATTTGCATTTCTGTATCCACGTAGGTACGTTCGCGGATAATACTTTCATATACTTTTCCAACAATGAAAGTAAATACATTGTTCATGATTCATGTCTTTCATTATTTCATCTTTTGTTTTTATTTTTTATCTTATCTCCAGAGACCTTGAAACGGTGTCGGATGTATGGCAATCAATCGGACATACAAAACACAAACAACAACTTGTCTCCACTGTGGTAGGCAGTGCACACTTCATAGCCATTTATAAAAAAAATATATTCCATGCAATTTTAGATTTTCACGGCCAAAAATTATTTTGTTTTTAGTTTTCCCGTGTTGCGCTACCTCCTTCTTTAGCCAACGTTTCGGACAGCGTTGCAGTGTCCATCATCAGGGCAGATGTGTAATAGTTATGGGTGATGTTTGTACTTTGACCGCAGTTTGACGACCACGGATCTAGCATCTTCAATCAACACGAATAGATGTATTTATCATCCTCTTCACATTTCCTACAGCTTTGGTGCTCTCCACTCTCGACGCAACAGACATTAAAACTATTTTTTGTATTTCTTTCGTTTTGGAAATAGATTTTCTCGAGGGGGAAATGCAAGTCTATTAATATACATAGATCTTTAACAAGTTGGTTTAAAACTGAGATACAAAGCTGTAAAGAAAAGTGAATGTGATATCTTAATTAATAGGTTAGCTTCGTCCAGACAATTCACACAATATACAATGCACATTCTCGACCAGCGAATAAATACTAAAGACCTCAATAAACTGTATTAAATCATTTGTGACCATAAAAATATGTAATAAAATTGTATTCAACCACTTCCATCGGTGTACAACTTTTCTTTTTTTTACATCAGCTCCATAAAAGAGACCCTGACGCAAAAAAAATCTCTCAAGGCTTGCGTCATCTTTGGAGATGTTGTGTGGAGGGTCTTTTCAGGTAAGAAAGGAGAGGAAGTTCTGAAAAGGAAAAAGATGTGAGGGGTGGGTAGGAATCTAGGGGTCAACGTGTCCAGGACGTATGAATTCATCGTCCAACTGCGGTGCAAGGCGATAGATCGAGAGTCTGGCTGGAGAGGTCTAGTTCGGGTCTCCCCAACAGTCTCTCCTGATCCGGCCCGCCACGCAGTAGGTGGGCAAATGCATTCGCCGCCAAGACCTAGACAAACTCCACCACGTGAACCCGGGCACCCATGCTAAGTCACTAAACGTAGCTAACCACTTGGGGTGACTTATGGCAGGGGCGTTGGTTATCCAATAAATGGTTTCCGGGGTGGCGTTACCCATACCGGCCTCCAAAATTAAATAAACTAATTGCTTGTCTAGACCCAAGTGGTTCGCTACATTTGGTGACTTAGCAGGGGTGCCCGGATTCATGGGGTGAGGTTTGAATACAAATTTGGTGACGAGTATGGGTACCGCCGCTCCGGAAATCATTTACTGGATAACCAACAAACCTACCACAGGTCATTCCAAGAGGTTCGCTACATTTGGTGAAATAACAGGCGGACTCATAGGATGAGGTTTATCTACAATTAGGGTGGCGGGTAGGATACCTCCGCCCTGGGAACCACGTATTTGATAACCTACACCCCTGTCATAGGTGATTCGCTACGTATGGCGACTTAGCAGGTGTGCCCAGGTTCATCGGGTGAGATTTGTCCGGGTCTTGGCGGAGGATGCGTTTGCCCACCAGCTGCATGGCAGGCCGGATCGGGAGACCTTTTGACCTCTCCAGCAAGACTATCTCGACCCACCGCCTTGTACCGCAGTAGGAGGGATGAATTAATACATCCGTCACTCCTGGACACACTGACCTCCCAGATTCCTACCCCTCTCTCATCATTTTTCCTTCCCAGAACTTCCTCTCCTTTCTTTACCTAAAAAATACAATTCACAAAGCATCCCCAAAGACGACATAGACCCTGAGGGGAATTATTTTCCTCAGGGCCTCCTGTGTGGAGCTAATATAAAAAATATATATATAATAATTTTGGACATCTGGAGTCAGATCGAAGCAATCGAAACGTATGTTAGATACGTATTTTCAGAACCCACAAAGAAATTGTTCACAAATCACAAAAAAATCTATAATTTTCTTTAGTAAGTATTTAATTATATTAGAACTGGCAGACCCGGCCACACGTTGCTGTGGCTAACGAAACCTTTATAACCAACGGCATCTGTTAAATCAAATCCATACCACCCGTTTGTTAGCACGTTGCACGCTGCCCGCTACCGCTTGGCCAGATATATTATGTATTTCAACCAATTTACACAAAACCTTGACACATTATATACCTAAAAACCTTCCTTATGAATCACTCTGTCTATTGGTGAAAACCGCATGAAAATCCGTTGCGTAGTTTAAAAGATCTAAGCGCACATACAGCGTTAGCGACTTCATTTTATACTATGTAAAGAAGGGACCACAAATAACATAAAAAATACTTCAGTGGATTTAGGAAATAGCTCTTAATAACAATTGCGTTCCACTTCCATCCTCTGCCTAATTAAATTATTGGTTTTCGTCAAATAATATTATATTTACATTAGTAATTAAATCCTGGATTATCATTTGTCATCGCCACCACTTTCCAATTTCCATCCATCGGACTTTAACTAAGCAGGTACCAATAAACGTCAAGTACTTACCTAGGTTATTATTTTCCTGTGCATCTTCACACCTGCCTACGACCCTGATTATAGCCCTTCCTGCAAGTCTGGTGCAAATCATCATGGCGCCCATCCGAGGGTCCACTTCCGTGTTGTTAGCTTGGCTGGTTATGTCATTTCCAAACTGTGAAGGCGGCTTCATTTTGCTGCGTTTATTTAAAAAAACAACAAATCACAAATGTACAATGTCTAAAACTCTCGGACGTTTGACAGTTCTTTCGATTTAAAAGACGATGTGAATTCACAAACTAAAAAATTCCTTTTTTTGTGTTGGAACAAAGGTTTTTCAAACACAAATTGTCACGCACAAATGAAGATAGTTAACAGTTAAATAACTATTTCACGCACAAAGTTAACAGCACAGCGGTGAGTTTCTCGGTTATAATCACGCACTTATTTAGCGGAAGAAAAAATGTGTTGTTTCGTAAACTCTGCGAGCACTTTCACCGTTATTTTGTTTTGGATCGCGCGCCGTTTTCCGAACAGCTGTCAAACGTCAAATGTGGGAAATTGCGCCAAATCGCGGACTTTATACGCGCGGCGGCCGAAAGAGAAAGAACGATGCGCGCGCACTGGATTTTAATACGTTTCCTTGTCTCGGACAAAGATCGGCCGCCGGGAGGGAGCGAGACATCAACAATAACATTATTATTGCTGGACAAGGCACGTGGTTTTGTTTAGGTTTTTCTTTTGCGCGCGAAATGTGCGTTTACCCGCGACTTTGTTTCCGCCATAGAAATAGATTTGGACCTTTCCGCTACCAATAAATTCTTGATGATAAATAATATCGTTGCTCCTCTATAATGAAGTGATTTTCTTGTACCAATGGAGATTTTACTCGTATTCTGTATAATATTATTATTTAAATACGTTTTATACTATTATATTTTGAAAATTAACTACACAAATTCCCCATTTTAATTAATTGAAATTTGGTGTTGGCACGCGGCAATTTTTCACAGGATTTAACGAAATTACCACAACCCCTCACTGGGCCCTCAGGCCTCGGTTATTTTTTGTCAAAAAAAAAGAATATCATAATATTTCCGTTTTGCAGTACAATCCAAATAAATGGAATATTTTGGAACGTATCTGAAAACTAAAAACTGATTTTGGAAGGTGTTCAAATAGGCTTGTAAACATAAAAAGTTTTAAAAATCGCTCAACTTACATTTTTTCTAACTAATATTACTGACTAGCTGGTACCGGGCATGCGTTGCTATGCCATTTAATAAAGAAATTGTTTCTCCCTGCGTGTCCTTTCCCATTCGTCCCGTTTCCCTTCCTTTCTCGCGTTCCCACTCCGCCTTCCCCACCTTCCCTCTCCCCACTTCACCCCCCGCCCCTTTCCCCCATCCAGTGAACCCCCTTCCCGATTTCCTCTCCCCCCTCCCTGGTTGCCCTCCCCCGTCCTGCGAATCCCCTACCCGAGTTCCCCTCCCTCTCCCACATTCCATGCATTCATTCCCGGTGCATTCAGTTTTAAAACAGCTCGCGGGACACCTATTGCAGTTTTTTTAATACAAATTTCATAATGCCAGAACTCACCAGTAGTTTTATACAAACCTTGTCCTGACAATAACGAGCATACAAAAAAAGAATTATTCAATTTGGTGCAGTCGTTCGGAAGTTATGCGCGTACATACATTTCGACGATTCATTTTTATTTCTATAGAAAATAGATAGATAGATATAGATAGATAGATATAGATAGATAGATAATGAAAACAAATAAAAACATGCATATTTTATTAGAATAATGTATTTTTAATGTTAAAGTCACCTCACTTTTTTTTATCGTTTCATTTAAAAATAATAATTTCCAAAGTTTTAGAAAATATTTTCAAATTTCGGTCGGAAACTTTTGTTTCATGAAAGTGTACATTTTAATTATTTTGTTTTTGACTTTTAGATTTGAATATAAATCGTGGTGTTTTCTCTTTCTAACACCGTTTAGATCACATTTCTAACCATGATAGTATGATAGTAAGGTAAGTATTAATAACGATTTCTATGAGACCTATATGAGTTGTTCCCAAGAACAAACAAATTAGCCTGAGAGGAAAGCCAAAATCTTGACTGTCCCAATAGCTTCTAACAATTTCGCAAGTGCAAAATTTTAATCAGGGTTTTTAGATGCCATCACCTAATTACGTATTTTTCAATAAAAATAAAAATGTTAATATACGATAAAACGCACACAAGAAAAACCTAACAAAAATTAGTTATGTCTAAATTCCTGTCAAATATTGTCAATTCAAATTCAGAAGTCATACATAACCTCATAATATACCTCGTTGTAGGTATTTTATTTTATTTTTTTTATTTTTATTTTGTTTGGGAGACCAACAGTTTACATTAATAACAGAGCATAGTAGTAGGTATAGTATCTGAGTCACAATAATAGTACCATTTACTGGTTTCCATATGGGTATTATTATATGTATAAGTGAAGTGATTTGAGTGATGATAATTATAATTACATTTCAAGGAACAAGTTATTTAGGTGGGCATAAATCAAAATCAAAATCAAAATCAAAAAATATTTATTGTAAAATGAAAATTACAAAAGGTGTAGCTTATGGGTAGACCCCATTTCTTCCAGCTAACCACATTTATTTAGTTACAATGTTTATATAATATTATTTGTTTTATTATAATTACAATATTAATACAGATAAAATAACAATATACCAATGAAAAAATACAAATAAAAAAATACAAATATATATACCAATAAAAATAGGCGTTTCATTTACGTGAGGTATTCACTCAACGTGTAGTGACATTTATTAACAAGGAAAGTGTTTAGTGACGATTTGAATTTGTGTGTATCTTGTATTTGTTTGATGTTATGTGGAAGGTTGTTATATACTTTAATGGCCATGTAGTATGGTCCTTTTTGGAATATTGTTTTGTTTGCTTTTGGTATTAGTAAGTTTTCTGTGAGTCTTGTAGCGTATTTATGTGTTGAGTTTTTTAGTGGGAAATTTTCTGTAGATGATCGCACTAACATGCATAACTCCATTATATATATGTCTGTGACTGTCAGAATTTTCAGATTTTTAAACATAGGTCTACATGAATCTAAACAACCAGAGTTTGTAATTTTTCTTATGCATCTCTTTTGTATGATGAAGACATCTTTGGCGTTTACCGAGTTTCCCCAAAAAATAATACCGTATTTTATTATTGAATATACATAACCATAGTATGCGGCTATTACTGATTCGGTGTTCAATATTTTTCTCAAGGTACCCAGAACATAAGAAAAACTACTGATTTTTGCTACAATTTTTGAGACATGTTCTTTCCAGTTTATGTTTACATCTAATTCTATTCCCAGTAGTGAACAGGTTTGGGAAGGTTCGATAATATTATTATTAATGTTTACATTTATATTTATTGGTGTAGCTTGCACTGGACAAAATTTTAAAATTTGGGTTTTGTTTGTGTTGAGTGATAGATGTTGCGATAACAGCCAGTTTGCTATTAATTGGCAAGTCTCGTAGGGAGGGGGTAGGATGTAAGGGGAGGGGGGATGTCAGTTTAGTAGAGGTATAGTAATAAAAATAGTACAAAGGACGTTCATAGGGTGGTGGTTGCACTAGATGAGTATCTATGATTATTGTAAAACATCGAGAGATCGCCTGTGTGATTTTAAGGAGTATGGTGCAGAGTTAAAAATGTCAAATTGTGTATTGAAAGCGTGTGATGCACGATAAATGAAAGAATTCTGCTTAGAATTAGAGTTGCACCGGGGGAGGCTAAAGATTCGTTTGTTGGGAACTCGTATCTGCATTCGTTGTAAGAGTTCTGGGCAATGTACGACGGATCTGGATATGTTTTGTAGAAAGAGTACATCGGCCGAGCTCCTTCGATCTTCCAGTGATAGTACATTGAAGTACGCGGCTGAATCTTGGTGATTTAAATGGGGGCGATAGATACAGTAATCTAGGTATCGTAGAAAACGATTTTGAACACGTTCCAGATTGTCCACATATGATTTGTATTGCGGGTTCCAATCGAGGAAGCGTATTCGAGGAAGTAAAATATAGGATTTTCATTGTTTTAAAGTTATTGAATTTTTTACAAGTTCTTAGAATGAATCCTAACATTTTCTAAGCTTTTGATGTCACTGAGTCGATATGAATATTAAAAAAAAATAGGCTTAGAGTCCAATGTCACTCCCAAATCTTTGACATACTTCTAAATAGAAATATACGATAATAAAATTACGATAATATGTAGTTTCAAAATCAGTGTTACCATTATAATGAAAAAAAAGTAATTATGTTTCGATTTTTTATTTCACCATAGCCTAGCATTTTGCTGAAATTTTGTGGATACCGAATACATTTTAAAATCTTTCTACAGATCAAAAGTTTTGTCTGAAAAGCGGTTATAACTTGTGGCACACATATACATCAATATATTATATTATTATAAGTGTTCAGATTCCCAGTGGCAGTTGATAGTTTGTGTATAAACGAGAGAAGACCATTTTAGAACTAAAAAGATGGCGACTGTCCAAGGAAATCACATGCCGCCGGTCGTTGGGAAAATTCTTCCAATGGTCTGACGTTTGCTCTTACGAACGACACCATTTCAAAACGCCTAAAATAAGAATGAGATTAATTTAAGCACTGTTGGACGTCAGAAGAAGTATAAAGATATTCAATTTTATGTTTTCATAAGTAGGTAGATTATAATATGAAGACTAATAAAATAAATGCTAATTATTAGGTACCTCCTAGCTAAAGTCCCCGGCGGTGTCCGGGCTTTACACAGTTTTCGAAATCAAATGTAGACAGTGACCTTCCTCTTGTTTTGAAGGTCACATGTGCAAAATTTCATCGACCTCGGCATAAAACTGTAGATTTGCATACAAATCTCGTCCACCACATACACGGACATTCTCTTTTATATATATTATATATTTTAACCAATTTATACAAAACCTTGAAAAATTATATACCTAAACCTTCCTCATGAATCACTCTAACTTTTGGTGAAAACCGCATGAAAATCCGTTCAGTAGTTTTTGAGTTTATCGCGAACAGACAGACAGACGCGGCGGTGGACTTTAATTTATAACTAGCTGACCCGGCCACACGTTGCTGTGGCTAACGAAGCACAACGCCATCTAATGGGTGGTTCCCCAACTTTTATAAACAATGCCATCTGTTAATTTGCATACAAATCAAATCCATACAACCAATTTACATAATTTACACATTTCAACCAATTTACACAAAACCTTGATAAATTATATACCTAAAACTTCCTCATTAATCACTCTAACTATTGGTGAAAACCGCATGAAAATCTGTTCAGTAGTTTTTTAGTTTATCGCGAACACAGACAGACAGATGCGGCTGTTGACTTTGTTTTATAATGTGTAGAGATAATACGTAGATATTAGCCACCGATAATAATAATAATAATATACCTTTATTGAACAAACGAAATTTGCAAGATTATAACTAAAAAGTATATATTCAGTGTTAATGTTTACAGTGGTTAATTACATAAAAACAAAAGCATATCAACAGAAAAAAATATAAATATGAACAGTAGATAAATGAAGAATAGATAAACAAAAATTTTAACAAAACAAAAAAAACGACTTCAAAAAATGCACTAAAAAGTAAAAAAATAATTTCGTATTCTTCTACAACTTTATAATCAACTTACCTTTTCTACTCATCAATATGTACGTACGATTGTTATTTTTGGAGTCGGTGTCGGCGGGAGAGGAGCTGTCAAGTGAACACGCCGGGCCGCGGGTACCTTGGTTGACACCGACTCCAAAAATAACAATCGTACCTACATATTGATGAGTAGAAAAGGTAAGTTGATTATAAAGTTGTAGAAGAATACGAAATTATTTTTTTACTTTTTAGTGCATTTTTTGAAGTCGTTTTTTTGTTTTGTTAAATTTTTTGTTTATTTTTTTTATTTTTAGTGAATCTGAAGTACACTAACTAATTCGATTACGATTGGGCCGAGTATCGTAAATTTGTTCTTCAGAATTGGAGAGTTCCGTTACTTTGTCATGGATTCCATAATCAGAACCTAACCAAACTCTCAACAAACTACCCTTGAAGTACATCCTTTCCAATAAAAAAAGAATCATCGAAATGGGTTGGCGTGATATTGAGTTATTCGTCCATTTGTCGTGCACATACGTGATGCAAATTTAAGACTTATATGATTTTCTCATGGATGCCATTATCGGAACTGGACCAAATTAAAATGGAACCACACGGGAAGCACCAGCTTTCAAATAAAAAAAGAATCATCAATATCGGTTCACCCAGTCGAAAGTTCTGAGGTAACAAACATAAAAAAAAAAAAATAAAAAAAATAAAAAAAAATACAGTCGAATTGAGAACCTCCTCCTTTTTGAAGTCGTTTAAAAATAGTTATAAATTCAGGTTTTTCAGTAATCTGCCTCACTAGGCTAGCCTGTGTTGAGACAGTAATAAACAATAATATTAACTCCAATTTATAGATTTAATCATTTTCAAAGTAAATAAATCTATGATTTCCTCCTTTATTTACTGGGTTATGGCGCGTACCTACCTGCTCAAAAAGAAAAAGATGGAGAGATGTGTAAATACGAACGTTAGAGAGAGCGCGCTCACATAAAAAATGGTAATATTTAAGCAAAAATCATGAAAATGTTTAATAAAACGCGACTAGTTTAAAATAGAGCAAAAATCTTGTGGGGATTGTCTAAAATAGTAGGTATTTAAAGAAACACTGCGAATTTTTTCATAAACATAACTTGTAAAATAACTGAAAAAACGTGTTTATAATAATTTTCAGAGCATACTTTCCGATTTTTTTCTTTCCAGGGAATTTCATATAATAAGGAACTCCAGTGAAAAATATTATGACTTTAAAAAAATATGTTCATACAGACCAATAAACGCTGATTCTGAATATATAAGATTTATTTCATAATATTAAGCACAGAGTTTTAAAAAAATTATTAAAAAGTCAATTTTTAATCGGGTCATAGAAACACGCCGTCAAGTTGGTATTATTGAAAAGTTTAGTGGTGACGTCACTGAATACCGTAAAGTCATTGTATGGGAATGTAAGTATAACACAGTTTCATCTTATTCGTTTATTTAGATACTGTTTATAGAGATTTAGTTGTTATGTTTATTGAAACATTACTTAGGCCTAAATAATTCAGTTTAAAAAAAAAAAAGGTATCTCTTATTATCGTTATTTGTTTTTGGGTGTTATGCCGTGTTGCGCTCCCTCCTTCTTTAGCCAACGTTTCGGACATCGTTGCAGTGTCCATCATCAGGGCAGATCCGGTAGATGTGTGAGTATAAAGATAAAATATAAAGACAATGACGAGACAAATAACGACAATGCTTTTGGCCGTGAAAATCTTAAAACTTATCTATCTCATATTAGTTTATCTCTATTATTGAAAATATTCAAAAACTACTGCACAAAAAAAATAGTAATGCTACTCTAGGGAGAATACTTCGAACTCTGAATTTCAAAATGGCGTCAGTTGAACAGCTGATTGTTCGATTAAGTAGTAAATTTACTATAAGTAGAAAAGTTACTATAAGTAGTAACTTTTCGGGAGTGGTGACGTCACACGATTCACTACACATACGGTGGTTTTCGGGGGATCTTGAAAAATTAAAACTTTGACAATTATTTTAACTATTAAAACTAACTCTAAAAATAAACATGCCGTTTTTTAAGTTAGAAGGTCATCATTATTCATTAAAAAGAATATAAAAAATTGGACTGGAGTTCCTTATTTCCATTTCGGTGTAGGGAATGTCTAGATATTATCTTCAAGAATAACATATATTTTTTGAAGAGCTTTAAAACCTAAAGTAATTTAGGAAAATATGTAATAAATCGGTAGAAATGCGGTAAGCCGGGTCCGTCGTGTAAACGTTGGGAACAATCCGCTAACAATAACACTCCTTATGTAGATGACAATAAGGTTTAAATTCCCGTTTAACACCAGCCGCTTGTTTTGATTTATTTTGCGAAGCTCAGGCACAAATATTTAAATGTTTTGCGATCATTTTCTAAGGAGTTTAACTTTCCACATTATACAATAAAACCATTACCGAAAAAGGGGTTCATAAGTAAAAGATTTTGAACTTTAAAGCTGTTTTTAGAGCCTGATTTTTTACTGGGCACATTATAAAAAAAATTATCAAAAAAAAATACTCAATGAAATATTTTTTAATAATTATTAAAAATCCATATTTTGTGCTAAGTTTTGCAATAAGATTGTCTCCTAATTTTTTTAATGTAAATGTATTACATAAAAAAAAATTACGGCATACAACCAGCTTTTAAAAATCTCCAAAAATGACGAAGTTATGCACACGTCTTACCTAAGTTCACTATGTCCTTTCAAATTGAACCCTAAGACGTCTGCAATCGTGACTCGTGACGTCACATGAGACACGAATTAGTACAACTCATAATTCGTATGATAGAGCGGCCGTACCACCGCGCGTGTTCTGTGGTGTTACAAGCTTTTTGGCCAGCCGCAAATATTAAAATTTGACAGCTGAAATATTAATTACTATTCGGAATTTTCCAAAAATTCTAAAAGTGTAGGATTCCATAACATATAAATATCTACTCGTAGGTTAAATGATTCAGTTCATTAATGACTACGAACACTGCCAATACACGGGGTCGTAAATATCCGTATAATCAAATAAATATAGATAACTTCTCAATGAGAAAATCAAATGTTTGTGGACGAGTCGGTTCCTGTGAATGTCGTATCGGTCTGCGCCGCGGCCGGTCTGCCCAACTGCCCACAGCGCATGTTTAGTCTGCTTTGTTAATGGCTTTATGTTTGTAAACAACCTCATATAAATTTCCCGAAGGTGCATAGTTATTATTACATTTTCTTGCGCATATTTCACGAATGTGGTGACATCTAATTTCCCTTAAAGCGGATCTAAAACACAATAAGCTTGTAAATCTACATCACAAAGATATCCCAAAAAACTTTTTAGATATGAGCATATCGATTTTTTACGTTTTTTTGTAGTGAAAACTCTTTTTGCAACGTTGTGATTTGAAATTCGATGAAACGAAAATAGCGGCACGAAAAAGAGACAAACATAAATATATAGGATTTAGTCTGCGAGAGAATGAGATAGTATAATCGGTCTCCTCTTTGCGCGTTGCTTCGTTGCTTCCCAATCTTGTCTACTTTAGTTTTCTGAAGGTTTCTCTCCTATCGCATTAAATTTGGTACTAAACTGGAGTCAATTAGTCAATGAGGTCTTAAGTCATATTTCAGCCACTTAAGTTTCTCCAATATCGATCGGAATAATTAGATGAATTATTAAAGTCTGTGGATAGCGCATACGATTTACTTCAATTCTAAGCGCTTCGTTATTTCACCTATCTTCATTAATAAGCCAGTTATTTTGTATAACGAACGACATTATTCAAAATGTTTTGTATAGTGACAGAGGAAAATCCTCCGTTTAGGGCCTACGTCATCTACGGGGATGCTGTGTAGTGAGTCTTTTTAGAAGAAAGGAGGGAGTGTAGAGACCCACGTGGTAGGAAGGAGAAAACACGGAGGCCGACAAGCCTATAGCATAGCCCACTGGTAGTTAAATAGATCTACCACATCTGCATATCTATTAGTAACTTCATGCAATCTAGGTACAAGCTACGTATGCTCAGTCCTGTTATTTTTGCATTTAAACAGTATTTCAGAACGAGTGGCTCTTGTGGGTATATGTAATTCAATGAGGTTAATTAATTCGGGACTGTCTATTCTACCATTTACAATTTTTGACATAAATATTAGGTCCTTACATATGAAATTGGTGTTTTGCCGTACTAGCAACTTTGATCTCTCTCTTCTTGTCTTAATATCTTCTCTTTGGTTAGGAATTCCAAATTCAAATTTATACAGCTATTTACTCATGTATTTGTTTCGAAAATTATAATTCATTTGTTTTATCCTTAATTGTTTTTTTCTTTGCGACACTTAGTTTACAAAATGGAAAACTTGAAATATCGCGTTATTTACGAGTACGAGTTCCACCGTGGCACCAGTGCTGCAGAAACGGCTCGAAGGATTAATGATGTGTATGGCGACGGTGCCGCAAAAGAAAACACAGTTGTGTGTGTGTTTTTTTTTGTGTCGTTCACTACACCTTTTTTAAATCTGGCCAGATGATTACGGCAGATGTCTATTGTCAGCAACTGCAAACCATGATGGAAAAGCTAGCTGCTAAACAACCGAGGCTGGTTAATCGCTCTAGGCCACTGCTGCTTCGTGACAACGCTAGACCACACACTGCACAACAGACGGCTACAAAATTAGAGGAGCTTCAATTGGAATGTCTAAAGGTGCGATTCCGTGCCACGCGGCAGACGGCAGACGGCGACAGCAGACGGCGACTGCAGTGCCGCCCGACGGCAGACGGCACTACTTAACTCTATGCACTTGTATTGGACCGTTTCCGACACACCACTGCAAGTGCCGCGCGGCACTTGCCGTCGTTGACTGACGCGTGGCGGCAGACGGCACTCGGGTGCAAACATAGTACTGCCGTCGACTTCAGACACAATGGACGTGTTGACAGACGGAGAGAGCGAGAGTCTTATTAATTTGGTGTCTAAAAATCCGTGCTTATTTGATTGCAAGAATGTTCATTATAGATTACAAAATTAAACTGTTTTTTATTTAAACGACAATAACTTCTGTTTTGTCTTCACTCTCATTTAGATGTCTTTTTATCAAAGTTTCATAAGCGCCTTCTTCCAGTCTATTTAAGTACATTGGCAGTATTTTTTTTTACACGAGTTCCACACAGGAGGCCCTGAGTAAAATAATTTCCCTCGGGGCCTATGTCATCTTTGGGGATGCTGTGTGGAGGGTTTTTTTAAGGAAGGGAAAGAGAGGAGAGTTCTGGGAAGGAAAAGGGTTTAAGGGGTGGGTAGGAATCTAGGGTTCAGTATGTCCTGGTCATCCGCCTCCAAGACCTAGACAAACCTCACCCCATGAACCCGAGCACCCCTGCTAAATCACCAAACGTAGCGAACCACTTGGGGTGACTTATGGCAGAGGTGTTGGTTATCCAATAAAGGGTATAATAAAGTATAGGCTTTCTACTTGAATAATAATACAATAATAAATCATCGTCGTCTTCTTCTTCTTGCAATAACACTTGCAGCATTTTATTATTCATAATTTTAAATGGAAGACACAACCGTCGGGCAGTATGCAGTGGCCGCAACTGCAGACTGCAGTGCCGTCAATGCCGTCGACTTTGGAACCTGCGCGTTAGTGCCGCCTGCCGTCGGCGGCACTGCAGTCGCCGTCTGCTGTCGCCGTCTGCCGACTGCCGCGTGGCACGGAATCGCACCTTTAGACATCCACCGTACTCTCCGGACCTTGCCCCAACAGATTACCATTTTTTTCGAAATTTGGATAACTTTTTGCAAGGGAAAAAATTCAACTCCGATGGGGCAGTCCAAACCGCCTTCAAAGATTTTATTGATTCCCGTCCGAATGGTTTTTTTAGTAAAGGGATCGATGAACTACCTATGAGATGGCAAAAGTGCATAGATAGCAATGGTACATACTTTGATTAAATAAATATATTATATTATATTATTTTTAAAAAAATCGACTTTATGTTCCTCCCATACAAAACGCCAATTTCATATCTAAGGACCTAATATTAAGTCTGATATAATTGATAATATGTGACCAGACAGAGATGATTTGTGAAGTTATATTCCGTCTGCCTAACCCTGCAGAGAACTGACATGATGATTAGTACAGAAATTCAAAATTTCAACAAAAAAGAAAGAAATTAATAGCAATTGTGGAATAAATTTTCACCGAATCGTGCCACGTTTATTTTGGTTCCAAGTTGAAAGAAATTTAGGACAAATGCTTTTTTTAAATTTTTTCCTCAGTTGCTATTTCGGTAAAAATTCTAGGAAGTTTATTGCACATTACGATGACCTCAGCGCGTGGGAGGTCGGCAGCCCGTGACTCACGTCCTGATGAAGATGGGTTCAATTTGGTTTTGAGCCTGTACTGCAAAATCCAGCGTGTTTGTGTAATTGTATTTTTTCCTTTTTAAAGGTTTCTGAGCATTGACCCATAGTAAATCGTGGAAATCTGTATATATACATATACATACATATATCACTTTCAAAGCAGAATTGAGGGGAATTTATTGATTTATTTATACAACGTGTCCCAAAATTAAACGATAAGCGGGCACCAGTGGGTGGGCCTGCACAAGACTCTTCGATAAAAAAATATTTTTAAAAAATTTCAAAAATTGTTGGTACCATTTGTTTTGATTAATTTAACATTTTTCAACAACAAAAAAACCTATTGTGTGCGCATAGTAAAAGTGATAACTGTCAACAACAATAATTTATGAAATTTGGTTCTTGTTAAAAATAGTATGCATATTTTTTGTGGCTGGTTTTCCGAGAGTATTATACTATTTTGGAATCTTGATTAGATGCGTAAACTTAAAAAAAAACTTGCCATAGTAGTGTCCATACTTTATTTTTACACCACGATGAGTGAAAGTAGACTGAAAATAAATCTTTCATAATTTTTAGAAAAACAAAAATTTTGATTGATTTTTGTGTAAAAACTACAGGCATTCATGGATTTTTAAGGCCTGTGGTGGATAGCCGTGCTACTTAAGTTGCCGATACAAAAAAAAATCAGAAATATTTGAAAAATTGTGGTCACGGTAGTTAAAAATATCTTAAGAGGCGTCAATTTTCAAAGAATTTCAATTTTTTTTTGTAAATTAAAAAAATATTGAGAAATATTTTTTTTTCTTTTTTTTTCTCGAGGAGTCATGAGCAGGCCCACCCACTGATGCCCGCTTATCGTTGAATTTTGGGACACGTTTTATAGAAACAAACAGTAGGTACATTAATTAGTAGTGAGAAAATTTACAGATATTAAGTAATATTTCATGGCGGGTACCTATGGTATGTTTCTTTGTAGACACTACAACGAGCGATACGTAAATATGAATGTTAGAGAGAGCGCGCAAATATTAAAAACGATCATATTTAAGCGAAAATTGTGAAAATATTTAATAAAATAAGACTCGTTTTAAAAAAAGAAAAAATATCGTGGGGAACATCTAAAATAGCATTTAATGAAACACTGAATTTTTTCATACGTATTACAACTTCTAAAATAAGTAAAATGAACGTGTTTATAATAATTTTCGGAGCACACTTTACGATTTTTTTTTATCGGGGAATTTCATATAATTGACGTTTCGGCGTGGGGAATATCTAGATATTATCTTCAAAAATAACATATATTTTTAAGAGCTTTAAAACTTAAGGTATTTAAGAAAAATACGTAATAAATCGGTAGAAATGCGGGATTTTTTTACATGAATACCGCACAAGAGTCCCAACTGCTCCAGTCAGGGAGCCAGACTACGGCATCCCCAATTGAGGTATGTTGTGAGGCTGAAGGTAGTGGGGAGGGAAGAAGATAGGGAAGCGGAAGGTGGGGAAGTACCTGACTATTCAGATCTGCTCACCAAACACGGCTAAAGCCATTTTAGGCAACGCTTCAATTCTGAATGGTGGTCTTACACCAAGGCAATAATGAGAGTATCTTCCACTCTGGAGCGTGCAGCAAATATATCTACTATATATTATTTTTAATGAATAAATTGTGAAATACACAAATTAATCAAATAAAATTTATTTGCCACGCCGGGATTCGATCCCGCGACCTTCGGAGTGCTAGTCAAGAGCCTTACCACTGGACTACGCCGGGCGTCAAAGGCTTAAAGTATGTAAAAAATTTCCAAGTGGTCTAATTTTCAAACCAATAACATACGTATTTTAATTACTTAGTAAATGTATCTTCTTAACGTAAATTCACGTGCATACAAAATCAAATGATAATAAATATGAAAAAAAGTACATTTAACATTTTTGTGTTCTCGCGAAGTATCAGTGACCTACGAGGTCGCCTCAAGGTCGCAATTACCCATGGTTTGGCTTTTGTGTCGTATTAGTAAGGGGTACACAATCTTTTTTCAAATACAACATTTATTTATACATATATATACAATACATTCACGGGCGTAGCCAGGTTTTAGTTTCGGGGGGGGGGGGGGGGTTCAAGAAAATAAAACTTATTGGGGGGGGGGGTTATTGTCGGACTTTGTATTTCTAACAATTTGTGTTGAAAACTTTTATTTTCGATGTACATTGCTTACTTTTTTTTAATAAAATTAAAGTAAAAATTGAATATAGAAAATAAAACTTTTCAAAACAAAATACATACGTTTATTAAAACAAAATACATAATAAACGTAAGTTGTACATGTTATAACATTTTAAGCAGTGTATATATTATACATTACAAAATGATGCTTTGTCTGCCCAACTGGGAAGGTTTCCCGTTTTAGGACAGCCAAATTGCAAATTTAGTTCACAATATTCTTAACAAAGGAATGTTTTCGTTCAAGATATCACAATAATGATATTTTATCAAGACAACTTTTGAGAACATTAATAATTGCGTTCGGAACGAGGGAATGGTTTCTTTATGTCCAAAATGACCTTGAAAGAATCACATACTTGCGATTCTTTCAAGGTCATTTTGGAGAATATTAATAATTGCATTTAGAACAAAGGAATGGTTTCTTTCGAGAAATCGCAAGGATGAGATTCTTTCATGGTCATTTTGGAGAACATTAATAATTGCATGATTAAAATTATAGTATGTAACTATAATTGAGAGGAAGGAAGGGAAATACCTGGCTATTCGGATCTGGTCACCAAACACGGCTTTAGCCATTTCAAGCAATGTTTCAATTCTGAATGGTGGTAATGGTAAATAAATGGTAATAGGCGGAACCATGGCGGTACTAAGAGTATCTTCCACTCTGGAACGTGGCGTAAATATACTATATATATGTATATATATTATTTTTAAATGAATTAATTGTGAAATAACCCAAATTCGCCAAACAAAATTTATTTGCGCACGCCGGGATTCGATTCCTGACATTACTTGGAGTAAAAAATGTAAATGAAATTTTGATCTCCGTTGACATTTTTAATGTTTTTTTCCTACTTTTATATGAATACCGCACAAGAGTCCCCAACGGCTCCCGTCTGGAGCCAGTGAGATTATGGCATCCTCAATCGGGGAACGTTGTGAGGCTGAAGGTAGTGGGGAGAGGAAGGAGATGGAGAAGAGTAAGGTGGGGAAGTACTTGGCTATTCAGATTTGGTCACTAAACACGACCATAACTATAGCCATTTCAAGCAACCTTTCAATTCTGAGTGGTGGTCTTACACTGATACTGAGAGTATTTTCCACTCTGGAACGTGCCGCAAATATACTATATATTATTTTTAATTAATTATTGGTGAAAAACCACAAATTATTTAAATAAAATTTATTTGCGCACGCCGGGGTTGAACCCGCGACCTTCGGGATGTGAGTCGAAAGTCTTACCTCGGGGCCACGAAGACCGTCAACTACCATACATAAAAAAATAGTAGGTATTGGACAGTTGGGAGCGTAAGAGGTTGGTCGGTTACTCGGATGAGTGACGAGAGGCGGAAGAATTTTTTTTGTGATGATTTTGAAAAAAAAAATTAAAAATATAAGTCCTTGAAAAGATCACCGGAGACCAAAATTTCATTAACATTTTTTACTCCAAATAATGTCAGAAATCACTGGTTAAGGTAATTCAAGTATGTCCCTTAAACATCCTGTTCGGTTTCACTATAAATTAGTGTTCACTTTCACGATAAAGAAATGTTCCGCGTACCAATATTTTCGCACCTCTGCCATACAGCGGTTTTGGCTATGCCTGATGCCTGTCGACCTCACACCAAACAAAGAAGTTAAATTTGTGTCCACCCACGGACATATGAATGGATGTCTATGTGTCCACCGTTGTATTATTATAACATAATATAAGTTCTTGGCGCGAAATCGAATGTTTCGCGGGTTTCTTTCGGACATGTTCCAAGTTATTCCGGGAATTATAACTGAATTATAATGTAAATACAGGATACCTACGGAAGAACGGGTGACCTTTTGGCGGGACCTTCTCTTACATCTTTGTTCGAAATTTGAAATTGAATTTGAGGAAATTCATTACAAGTCAAGGAAATTGGGTGGCGTATTTTCCATACAAACGTACTCCTTATTTTCCTCTCTGGGTGTATATCACTCTCTCCCGCTCCCCCGTCCCACCAACCCCCCTCCCGCGTTTCATATATTCAATCCCAGTACATTCAGTTTTCAAACAGCTCGCGTGTCACCTATTACAATTTTTTTATTCAAATTTACATTTTTCGTATATTACAAATATTCATTTTCGTATATTATAAGAACAATCAATCTAATTTGGTTCCTAACATAGGTATCTATTTAAAATATCTATAATTTTAAAAATCCTCTTTTAATACAAAAAAAACAGCTGCCTGCTAAATTCAATTTCATCAAACGCGCGATCTGTCAAACGTGCGAAGTTAAAATAGTCGTTAAGTTTTCTGAAATTATCCAATTTTCTTAATTTTTCTTTCCGGAAGAACCTTCTACAAAGTATTAGAAAACTTAAAAAAAAAGATGAATGAAATAGGTAAAGTCGTTCTGAAGTTATGGAGTGACTAGGGGAAACACGGATTCATTTTTTTGTGTATATAGATGTGTTATTAAGTTCATATATATATTTTTTAAATTTCTTAATTGTAATGCTCTATATCTTAATAAATGCGAGTTTATTAATTAATGGATAAGCCGCCGCATTTTTATGCACAGATTATGGAAATAAGGAACTCCAGTGAAAAATATTCTGGCTTTAAAAAAATATGTTCATATTATTTTTAAAAAATTATTAAAAAGTCCATTTTTAATCGGGTCATAGAAACACGCCGTCAAGGTGACGTCACTGTTCGACGTGTCGTGACGTCACCGTAAAGACATTGTATGGGAATGTATGATATGACACAAGCCATCGTATTAATTTATTCGTTTATTTACATACTGTTTATAGAGATTTAGTTGTTGTGTTTATTGAAACATTATTTAGGCCTAAATAATGTTTAAAAAATAAAGGTATCTCTTAATAGTTTATCTCTATTATTGAAAATATTCAAAAACTACTGCACAAAAAAAATAGTAATGCTACTTCTAGGGAGAATACTTCGAACAACGGAATTCAAAATGGCGGCAGTAGATCAGCTGATTGCCCGATCCTGTACTAATTTTTCAGGAATGATTACGTCACACGATTCACCATACATACGGTGGTTTTCGGGGTGTCTTGAAAAATTAAAACTTTGACAATTATTTTAACTATTAAAACTAACTCTAAAAATAAAAATAAAAATGCAGTTATTTAAGTTAGAAGGTCATTATTCATTAAAATTAAAAAAAAAATGGACTGGAGTTCTCTATTATACTTCATTCCAACAATTATTATAAGAAACAACTATTTACGGACACAAAATAGGTTATTAGGTTCTTAGTTTAGGTAAACTAAGTAATTCATGTGTTTTTAGTTTGAAGCAAAACTTAGCAAATGTCAAATACATACAAAAAAACATGGCCGTAATGGAGATGGTGATTTTTAAACTTTTAATGAAAATCGAATTTTTATGCATATTTTTCCGTCTATCCCGAATGAAACCGATGGTTCTAGTGGTAATTAAGTTTAAAAGTATTTTACTTTTAAAATTTTACGCCTATTTAAAGTGTAGCGGCATGCGGCGGCTTGTCCATACTTTACCGCGAGTTTTACTCATTGCATATCACCGGAGACTTGATAGCGCCGATTTAGCAAGAAAGTCAATTTATAATCCGGTGAGTCCGTATTATATGATGTAACAAGTAGGAAGTGGCATTAGCACTAGTAGCAGCGGGCCCATGTAACATGTACCACGCTGTACCATGCTACATGGACCAGTTAACTGCCTGAGCTGTATGCTGTATGCCCCTTCTTCATCTTAGACAGCTGACCAACAGTGGCTGAGTTGGCATCGCGTTTGGGTCACACCCGGGCGTCGCGTGTTCGATTCCTCGGCTGGCTAAGTCCTCCATCACAACACAAGCAACATTTTCCGTTTAGTGTGGTGGTAGTAGGAGATTTTCAAAGATTTTAGGATTTTTTTTTTTTTACATGAGCTCCACACAGGAGGCCCTGAGGAAAATAATTTCCCACAGGGCCTATGTCATCTTTGGGGATGCTGTGTGGAGGTTTTTCTTAAGGAAGGGAAGGAGAGGAGAGTTCTGGGAAGGAAAAGGGTTTAAGGGGTGGGTAGGAATCTGGGGTTCAGTGTGTCCTGGTCATCCGCCTGCAAGACCTAGACAAACTGACCATGATCACCAAACGTAGCAAACCACTTGGGGTGACCTATGGCAGAGGTGTTGGTTATCCAATAAAGGTTCCCGGGGCGGCGGTACCCATTCCCGCCTCCCAAATTGAATTGGTTATTCGTAACCCGGGAATATTTGTCTTTATTTTTAAAATAAAAGTTTAAAGTTTTAAAAATTTAAGTTCTCCCGCACCGTTATGATTTGGAACTCGATGAAACAAAAAAGCGACACTTAAAAGAGATAAACACATACTTACATTTATAGGATTTAGCCTGCGAGAGAATGAGATAAAATAGTTGATCTCCTCTTTGTGAAGTGCTTCGTAGCGTCCCCACTCTTGTCTTCTTTAGTTTTCTGAAAATTTCACTACTACCGCGTGTGAACTGCACACTTGTATTTTTAATTTTATTAAATCATTTTTAATAGGCTCTAGCTGAAGTACCCGGAGCTGCCCGGGCTTTACACGGAGTTTTTTTTTCAAAATCAAGGTGCAGTCAATAATTTTCCGTTTATTTAGAACGGAAAACGTGCAAAATTTAATCCCAAAAAAGGATGTGATCGGACGGCAAAATGACATCAACATTTTATCTACAAATATTCTCAGCAATCGCTGGTTAAAATCTATATATACAGGATATTAAGGGACGTATTATTTGGAGTAAAAAAAAGAAATTGGAATTTTGATCTCCGGTGACTTTTTTGATGACTGTTTCTTTTTATTTTTTTTTTTCATAAAATCAAACAACAGCAAAAAATTCTTGCTCATGTCGTCATTTGTCACTCAGCCGAGTAACCGCCCAACCTCTTCATTCCGCTCGCAACTGTCCAACGAATAATATTTTTTTTAATGTTTTTGAAGAGGAGTCAAAATTGTCACCGGAGACCAAAATTTCATGACCAGTAAAAATAAGTCAAATACGTCCCTTAACACCCTGTGTATAAACTAACTAACCATCACGCCGTTTACCGCAGGGGTAGGCAGAGAGGACGAACCGCCAAAAAACTCGATCTTGGCACACACTCTTTGCCTTATTCATATTCATACATCGTCTCATACATACTCTTCTATTATTCTGACTCTTGACATGGCCCGTCTCAAGTAACTGATTCACTTGATCGTGCCATGTCTTCCTCGGGCGTCCCCGACTTCTCCTACCATTCACATTTGCGTCGTATATTCTTCTTACACCACTTCGTTCATTCGCTCTACATGCCCAAACCATCTGAGAGTCCCTTTTTAATCTTACTTATTATGCTTACATCAGTCTTACATTCATTGCGGATCTCCACATTTCTCACAGCGATCGTTTATGGTTTTACACACATACGCTTCAGGGATCTCATTTCTACAGCATTCATTCCACTTTCATCCTTCCTCTGCCAGTTCCATGCCTCACTGCCATACATCATTGTAGGTATTAGCACTCCATTGTGGACTGCTAGCTTCGCTTCTTTTGACAGGTTTTTATTAGCTCCAACGGCATTCAGTCCTCCATTAATGGAGTTATGTACATTTACCCTTCATTCCATACCCAGGTGGCGGGATCGAATCCCGGCGTGGCAAATTTATTTTATTTGAGTAATTTGTGCTTTTTCACAATTTATTCATTTAAAATAATATATAGTATATTTGCGGCACGTTCCAGAGTGGAAGATACTCTCAGTATCGCCCTGGTGTAAGACCACCATTCAGAATTGAATCGTTGCTTGAAATGGCTTTAGCCGTGTTTGGTGACCAGATTTGAATAGCCAGGTACTTCCCCACCTTCCTCTTCCATATCTCCTTCTCCTCCCCACTACCTTCAGCCTCTTCATGACCTTTCTGAGGTGCTTCTGAGTTGGTTTCATTCTGAGTTTTCCGGTCACCAGTAGAGACATTGAATTTTTTTTTTACATGAATACCGCACAAGAATCCCAACTGCTCCCGTCTGGAGCCAGTGGGACTATGGCACACCATAGTCCCACTGGCTCCAGACGGGAGCAATGAAAAAAAAAGGAAAAAAAACAATGTCTCTACTGGTGACCGGAAAATTCAGAATGAAACCAACTCAGAAGCACCTCAGAAAGGTCATTAAGAGTGATGATTAAAAAATAATTAAAAAAAAACGAGTGTGCTTTAGACCACACGACTGAAGTAAATCTTCACTAACTTATAAATGAAGAGAGAAATAAAATGTGCGCGCACACCGCTTTCTCTTGCTCCAACAGTGAGATACAGACAATAGACCTGCACTGTGTCTTAGATATATGAAACGTAACTGGCTATGAGAGAAAGAGAGAAAGAAAATGTGTGCTCGCACCTCTCTTTCTTGCCCCTACAGTAATATACGAAACGTAACTCTCTTTCTTTCTATCTCCACTAACTTATATCTCCCTTTCAACTTCCGTTCGCCTCGCTCGATCGTAAAGCTCTCGTCACGCATTCACCAGCTTACTCCCCGAGTCAAGCTTGCGTAAAGAAGTTTTACTTCAAAAATTGGTTTAATAGGTTAAGTTAGGTAAGGGTTACCGGCTATTTTAAAATTATTTTTTTATAGCTTTTAATGACCTTTCTGAGGTGGTCCTGAGTTGGTTTTATTCTGAGTTGGCATGGAACCGTCTCTACTATACCTATAGGTACACAAATACACAAACTCATCCACCTGCTCCATGTATTCATCATTCACTACTATATTGCATACTGTTTTCATATTTATAAGCAAGTATATTTTGATTTATATATGTATATATACTAGCTGACCCGGTCACGCGTTGCTGTGGCTAATAAAACACAACATCATCTACTGGATGGTTATCCCACCTTTATATCCACCGCCGTCTTTGAGTTTATCGCGAAGAGACAGACAGATGCCGCGGAGGACTTTTATTTATAATACGTAGAGATGGTGTGAAAGATTATAATAATGTGCATGAAATGCTTGGGGTAACTAACGTATTTAAGTTAATAAGGATTAATACTGTATCCGTCTAAATAACTTTTCAATTACCGCAATGTACGTGACCATTTTTGTAGAAGGTAGAATGGGTATAGTAAGCTATCCGTAAAAGATAGATATATGCCTTCGCGGACTTTTTTGTAGATCTATAAAAGAGGAATATCCCACCATGCATTGTTTTGTTATATCCCGAAAGGATTAGGCAGCGTTTTCGATGAAAGCTACCAGGCGGCTTGACTTTTTCCGACACTTCTAACAATTATCGTTATGTTTCAACCAATTTACACAAATCCTTGACAAATTACATACCTAACCTTCCTCACGAAACACTCTATCTATTGGTGAAATCCGCACAAAAATCCGTTCAGTAGTTTTCAAGTTTATCGCGAACAGACAGACAGACAGACGACGCGGGCGACTTTAATTTATCTCTATCTATCTATCTATCTATCTATATCTATCTATCTTCTATATAAATAAAAATGAATCGCCGAAATGTATGTACGCGCATAACTTCCGAACGACTGCACCAAATGGGATAATTCTTTTTTTGTGTGTTCGTTATTGTCAGGACAAGGTTTGTATATAACTAATGGTAAGCTATGGCATTATGAAATTTGTTTAATAAAATTGCAGTGGATGGCATGCGAGCCGTTTGAAAACTGAATGTACCGGGACTGAAAGGAATGCGAGAGGGGGAGGGGAACTCGGGTAGAGGGTTCACGGGAGGGGGGAGGGGAATCTGGGAGGTGGGAAGGGGGGAGGGGGGTTCGCAGGACGAGTAAAGAGGGGGGAGAGAAGATGGAGGAGTCCGAGTGGGAACGCGAGAGGGGAAGGGGACGCGGGAGAGGAAGGGGAACGGGACGATTGGGAAAGGACACGCAGGGAGAATCAATTTTTTTATTAAATGGCATAGCAACGCATGCCAAGGACCAGCTAGTTTATAATATGTAGAGATAGAGATATACTCGTAGGTATAGATATTTATGATTACATAATTATTCGAGTTTTATTAAAGATGTCTTCGCAATTTGCAGTTTTACCGTATTATCGAATGATTAACTGTTTTCGTATTATGTAGACGCAAGTAACAATCACTTTTAACGGTTTCTATTAAGTAATAATACTAACTTAAATCTCATTTAATGAATCGAAAGTGATATTGAGCAAACAATCTGCAATCTAGGAATTACCGAACCATACATTGGTCGTTCCATATCAACTATACTTGTTTGTACGATATCAGGTAACGTGTGATGTTATGCTCATAGTTATGCAGATGTGACGACCTCCGTAGTCCAGTGGGTAAGACTCTTGACTCACAATCCGGAGGTCACGGGTTCGAACCCGGCATGCGCAAATAAATTTTATTTGATTAATTTGTGTTATTTCACAATTAATTCATTTAAAATAATATATAGTATATTTGCGGCATGTTCCAGAGTGGAAGATACTATCAGTATCGCCCTGGTGTAAGACCACCATTCAGAATTGAAACGTTGCTTGAAAATGGCTTTAGCCGTGTTTAGTGACCAGATCTGAATAGCCAGGTACTTCCCAACCTTCCTCTTCCCTACCTCCTTCCCCTCCCCACTACCTTCAGCCTCACAACATACCCCAATTGGGGATGCCATAGTCTCACTGGCTCCAGACGGGAGCAGTTGAGATTCTTGTGCGGTATTCACTGAAAAAAAAAAAAAAGATGTAAGACTAATTTGTTCGCTTTTCGGAACAACTCATATAGGTCTCATAGAAATAGTTGTGTCTCCATTTTTATCATAGTGAGAAATCATGTATATTTATTTATTTTTTCAGGTTCTCCATAAAACAGTTATACACCAAATTATTACGGTGAAAATTACAAAATTTAAGAGAAAAAAAAGTCCAAGGGGGCAGTTTCACTATGTTGAGACATATGTCAAAAGATAGTTACTGAACTCTCTATAGGTAAGATTGAAGATGTCAATGCTCAATGCAGAATCTCAAAACTGACTTTCACAGCAAACTTTGAATATGTGCTAAAAAGGTTTTAAAAAAGGTAAATTTTCTTAGAAGACTAAGACGTAAATTAAAAAGAAACACTACGGAGCTTATTTATAAAACTATCGTTGCTCCACATTTGGACTACTGCTCTACGATGTTATATTTGGCCAATGAAAGAAATTTGAACAAACTAGAAGTAATACAAAACAAAGCTATGAGATGTATACTGGGGAAAGGCAAATACGCAAGGATTAATCAAATGAGAGAGGAGCTAAATTGGATTCCAATAAAAAAGAGACTACTATTTAATGTGTTAATTTTTGTGCATAAAATTATGAAAAACCAAATGCCAAAATACTTTAAGGATGAAATTGTTTTTAATAGAGACATTCATAATTACGAAACAAGAAATATAAACAGAGTTCGATTGCCACAAATGAAGAAATCAAAATCACAGAACTGCCTAATGTACAGAGGACTAAAGATGTATGATGAAATGCCTGAAAGTATGAAGAATGAAGAAAGAATGAATGTATTTAAAAAGAAATGTTATGCTTACTGTTAAATTTATCATATGAAATGTTACATTGTGCTTATTAGTTTATATCCATGTAAAACTAACTCAATAAATAAAATAAAAAAAAGAATTGTTAAGCAGTTGAATTGCTCTATTTAATGGGGCATTCTGAAAGGAAGAAGTTCTCGCATTCGGAGCATAAAAAATGCGTGGGATCTCCCACGAGTATACGCGTTAGGAACATATCGCACACCTAGATAAAGAATAGCACAACTCGAAATAATCCAAAATCGAGTTATTGCCATTTTCGGAATCTGCGTCGAAAACTACACAAACCACAAAGACACCTGTTTAAAAATCTCCATCAATAATATTGTAGATGGCACTTAAGTCAGTCTTTCTGAATTGCTCTACGAAAACCCCCACCAACAATAGTAACGCATCACCAGTTACGACTTACCAGCTTTAGGGGAAGATGCTGTCAATACGCACAAAGACTGGATTATTTCGACTTAAGAGCCAAGCAGGGCAATGGATTTTGTCGAAATTTGCCAAAATAGTTAAAAAAATTGTCGCTTATGTCGCCCTCGTCGTATTTTAAGTCGATTCCGCAAATTGTTATTAAACTTTGTTACTTGACATGGATTTGACCCTAGAATCTGCTCGTAAAACTCCGAAGTTAAACGATCATTCCCGAACACAAATTAAAAAAGAACAAATATATCCCGTTACTCGCAAGATATCGATTTTTCCCTATAACGTGGGGAAATTTCCCTTGAGATTCCCTATTGTGATGAAAAATAATTACAAAAATAAAATTACTTGAAAAGTGAGTTCACAATGAAAGCGACCAATGAGCGCAGACCTAACGTAATTTCCGTTTCATATCTCAACCAATAGGAGTCTTTAAAAATGACATCATTATCAAAGCGGCCAATGAACGCAGTTGAAGCGTTGCAGATGCGGTAATCGTCATTTCCGTTTCATCCGAAATCCAAATCACAGCTGAGCTATAGAAGTTTCACTTCAAAAAACCATTTTTATAACATGAAGAAAAAAAACATAAAACTCACTTCAGTACTAAACAGCGATTATAATTGTTATTATTAATCGCTGTTTAGTACTAAAGTGATTGATAAAATAATATTATAATATTATTTTATTAATCACTTCAGTACTAAACAACGATTAATAATATTGTTTTCACTTCAGTACTAAACAGCGATTAATAATATTGTTATATTATATAACAATATTAATAATATAATATATTAAAATATTAATTATTTTTAAAATATTTATATTGAGGGATCAGTAGGGTTTATAGGTTCAATTAGGAATTCCACAGAGCCGAACCCTCTGATATTAAAATATCTGGAGTCGGTGAATTATTTTCCCATTTGGTCTCTGGTAGGTTGACATATTGTTCTTGTATTGTATTGTATTTATAATTTTTTTTTTTTTTTTTACATGAGCTCCACACAGGAGGCCCAGAGGAAAATAATTTCCCTCAGGGCCTATGTCATCTTTGGGGATGCTGTGTGGAGGGTTTTTTTTTTAGAAAAGGAAGGAGAGGAGAGTTCTGGGAAGGAAAAGGGTTTAAGGGGTGGGTAGGAATATGGGGTTCAGTGTGTTCAGGTCATCCGCCTCCAAGACCTAGACAAACCTCACCCCATGGACCCGGGCACCCCTGCTAAATCACCAAACGTAGCGAACCACTTGGGGTGACCTGTGGCAGAGGTGTTGGTTATCCAATAAAGGTTCCCGGGGCGGCGGTACCCATTCCCGCCTCCCAAAGTGCAATTGCATAGCGTGGATTCACTAGATGATCATTTGGGAAGTGTGAAAAGGGTTTAGTTTTTCCTGTGGGGAAAATTTAACCCGGACATTTAAATCTGGTGCGTATAAAAAAAATCGCTGTTTAGTACTGAATTGATTAATAAAATAAAATTATAATATCATGATATTATTTTATTAATCATTATGTGCCCGCCAAATAATTTTATTAATCATTATTTTTTATTATTTTATTATTGTTCGGCATTATTATTATTATTAACTATGAAATAAAGATATTCTGCAATGCGCTATATATAATGATTTATTTTATCACTTCCATGTAAAACGTCTTTTAGGCGTATAAATAATTAAAAATTTCAAATTCCAATCTATAGTCTCATCGAGATGGCATAGTAACAATCTGGTACTGGTACTGCATGTAACTGTCTTTTAATAGTAATAATTTGATAACACGAGAACAATGGCTAAAAAAGTCGGAGATGCCCGAGGAAGAGATGAATCAAAAAATTATTTGTATCGTAAAACCAATGTTTAAAAAAACTTTTTCAATTCTTAGCATTAATTTTCAATTTGGGAGGCGGGAATGGGTGCCGCCGCCCCGGGAACCTCTATTGGATAACCAACACCTCTGCCATAGGTCACCCCAAGTGGTTCGCTACGTTTGGTGATTTAGCAGGAGTGCCCGGTTTCATGGGGTGCGGTTTGTCTAGGTCTTGGAGGCGGATGACCAGGACACACTGAACCCCAGATTCCTACCCACCCTTTAAACCCTTTTTCCTTCCCAGAACTCCCCTCTCCTCTTTTCCTTAAAAAAACCCTCTACACAGCATGCCCAAAGATGACATAGGCCCTGAGGTAAATTATTTTCCTCAAGGCCTCCTGTGTGGAGCTCATGTAAAAAAATATTATTATTTCCACCTTAAAACTACACCCAGTTTTCAGGTAAACTAGAATTCTCAACATCACAACTTTACACCAAACCATTTAAAACCCCGAGCCACTTCGGGTACTCAGCCAGTTAGTAGTTTTACGCATATACTGAAAAAAGATAATAAACTTATATAAATTTGTTTAAAACCAAGGACGCCTAGGTGAGTTAAATTATGAATAATAATAATAATATTATTTAACCATTTATGTATTTGCACAGCCCTTGTAAAACCGTTCGAAATTTGAAATATGACACTCACTTTTTAATAAAAATAAATTAGGACCCGTTGAAATACATGCTTGCTTCGAAAAACTAGGACAACACGCATATTGGGCTTGTATGTGGGTATTTAATACAAAAAATATTAGTAATCAGATATAAATGTCCCTGGACCGTCTGCAGCATTTGATGAAGCGTTATATAAACGAAATATGCAGGCCAAAATATTTCGTTACTACTAAGTTATTAATCATGCTGCTAAGTTATTAATTTTTTTAATTGTAAAAAGAAATTTATTAAATCTTTATTTTTTATTTAATTAAATGAAGACAATATTAGCGAAACTCGATCGAAAATCTGAGACAGAAAAATCAGAATAGATATTGGCTCCGCTGGGACTCGAACCCAGAACCCTTTGCTTACATGGCAAGAGGTCTACCGATTGAGCTACGGAACCCATATGAAATCATTTTTAACTGTATCATACTTCGACTAAGAACTACCAACATTATCTTCATTTTCTTAACGCACATATTATTGGCTGCTATCTTTATGTATGATTGCAAGATTCAACTCGAACTAAATGCAATCTAGATAGTGTCTGGATAAATTTTTATCCATTTTATTTTAATACGCGACATCTATTCTGCAAGTATTCTGCATCTATTCTGCAAGTATTCTTATATTTTTTAAATCGAAAAACCAATTTATTTTATTTTTATTCATATTTATTATTGGTTATTTTTATTTATAGCTCTTTCGCCTACTGAAGTCATTTCCAAATCAATACGCTTAACGTTATGCAAATAAATTTATACGTACATCTAGGAAATCTTAATAAAGCAGAATTTGGCATCAAACAAAAATGTTAATAATATTCTGAAATTAAAATGTTACGATTATTATAAGGTAAACAATATATTTAAAAAATATACATAAGGGAAAGAATTAGAAAAAAGGTTTCGTAAACCGATTACTGTATGAACCGATCATCGAGTGATTACTGTATTTTATGCGCCTACGAATTTGTTAGACTTGTATCGGAAGGTTTTATCATAGCAACGACCGCGTCTTTAAAGCATGCCCGTTTTCTGATTCCTTTCGACTTATATACTACAAATTAGCGAACGAACTTTAATGGATTGTTGTCATTCGAGTTATAGTGTACATATATTCAATTTGCACTACTACAGTCTTAATTTTGAAATACTACTTTACAGAACAAAGAGCCGCGGACGACCGTCCGATGCGGCTCATCTCCGCGTAATGAATCGGAATTATTTTTGCGTTCGTTTTTATGTGTATTTGGTGTTATAAAAAATCATAAATTACCAATAAAATCACAAAATTTTCAACTTTTTTTTTTAAATTGTCATAGTTAAAACATTGTAGTTATGCATTATATTTTTTGTTCAATAATTACCAACTATTTTAATGTGTAAAAATAATTTCAAAGTTGATTGATTTATGTAGTTTTGAAAATTATAAATACCTTATAAATTAACTTTATTACAAAAATGTGAATATGAGGAGATATAGGTAGATATTTTTTCTACGACAGTATTATTTTTTTTATTTTTTTTCGTATTGTGTTTGATCACAGAAGAAAAAAAATTGGAGATCGATTGACGATTTATAGAAAACGGTTCTTGAACAAACAGTTATAAAGTATGATAAACATATTTTTTAATATTTTATTTTAACTGAAGGGCACAGAAAAAGCATTTATCTATTTTTTTGTATCAAAAATTTATTTTGGGGTGGTGTTATGGACACAGGCGACTTCTAAAATGCACAAAAACCCCAAATATTGCAAAATCCCTCGTGCTCTGAAGATTATAAAACAAAATATACAGAATAAGAGTGCATTAATTCAAAATTTATCACTAATATGGAATCAATTTGAGTTGATAAAATTACTAAACAAGGATTATGTCACAAATACTAAAATAACACGAAATTAATTAATAAACGCGTGACATGTGAATTTGATGGTTAAGTAATTAAGCAAATAAATACCCTTGTAAAATAACATACAATATCGTATAACAATATTTTTAATCTTATTGTAGAAAGCAATCACTTTGTGGTTTGACATATTTAATAAAATAAAATACTTTTTTGTTTAATCGGTCAAATAGATTATATTTTTAATCGGTCAGATAGAAATCGAGTAAAACGTTTTTCGTTGTTCCTGAAAAAAGAGGTATTTTGAGTTGTACTACTCTTTATCTAGGTGTGCGATATAGGTAAATCTCCTTCCACATAGGTGGATTCATTACAGTACCAGAGATCAGCTTAAAAAAATGTTTCCCCAAAAATATTTTTCGGCGGGCTTCTAACGTAGGTATTACGATCGAGCATTCCTGTTAATAACAACGATGGACACAGGAATGGGTAGTATGTATATTCACTCATATACAAGTAACGCATAAACCTTTTTAGTACTATTTCTATTTCTAGGATATGGTTTTGTTTAGTTCATTACATGAAAATCAATGTATGTTTGCTTGCTTGCATGTATGTAAATATGAATTCCATGCCAACTCAGAATGAAACCAACTCAGAACCACCTCAGAAAGGTCATTAAAAGCTATGAAAAAATAATTTTAAAATAGCCGGTAACCCTAACCTAACTTAGCCTATTTAACCAATTTTTTTAACATCACTCTTAATGACCTTTCTGAGATAGTTCTGAGTTGGCCGGTCACCGTTTGTTCCTTAGGCGTTGCTAAACCATTCATCTGATTGCGATGAAACTTTGGGGATTTGATGTGTGCATGCCCGCGAAAGTTTCTATATATAATAGTGAGCTCTGGCGTCATGAAATTATGCGTTGCTAAACCATTCTTACGATTGCGATGAAACTTTGGTTTGGGGATTTGATGTGCGCATGCCCATATATTTATTTATTTATTTATTTACGGACAAATAATCCAATTAACAATATAACAATAACACGAATAGAAAAAAAAGAGAGATCACAATGAAAGGAGATTACATATAGATGAAGAGCATTGACAAAATACATACCTATAATATAAAAGTACATAGAGAAGATAACTACAAGTAGCTTGAAGATGGATTTAAAAAGACTTTAAAAAACCACATTGCGTAACGACTGCCGAAAGTCATTTAGGCTTACACCAAAAAATTCAATGCTTTGACTTGCGTTGACAAGTCTCGACATTCTGGATAAATGAGAATGATATCCATAATTAGTAGAATGTTGATTGAGGAACAGCAATTCATTATTTCGGAGTCTACGGGAAGGAATGTTGAACTGGATGAGTTGTAAGTGAGCTCTTGTGTCATGAAATTATGCGTTGCTAAACCATTGATCCAATTCGATGAAACTTCGGGGATTTGATGTGCCCGCGATCAGGTTATTTCATTTCTAAGAGCTTCGTTAGTTCAATCCGTGCATTAAATAAGACAGTAATTTTGCATAACGAACGGCATTATTAAAAAGTAAATATCTAAACTAAACATTTAGTAAAAACTTACAAAAACCTCGCAGAGTAGCGAAAACTTAAATTAACATGATTAACTAACCGCAGTCACCATTATAGTGAACTAACAATCGTAAAAAACATAGAGATTATTGAAATGATTAAATACTGACATTGAAGCACCATAATATACATCTTGTTCTTTTTCTTATCAAAGAGAATATTTTGAATTAATACTCAAAATTAACAAGTGGTAAATTATGGTGAATAAAGACAAAATTTTCAGATTTCGCAGGCAACAAGCGATTTCGCTTGTTTTCGTATATCGTGTATCGTATATGGGCCAAATATCCGGCCGCCAGATATTCGGCCATCCGGCTTCGCAACTATCCGTTTCATCTCTAATTCACAGTTAACCGAAACTTACCTGATACTATGGCTATGGAGGCTGCGCGAAATGTATCAATCATCTGTCGGAATATCTGTTAACAATGGACGCTTTTATATTTACCGTGACGATTCACGGTAACGGTACCGTGACGACAAAAAAGATAAACGAAGTTCCTTAGCGATATAATGCTGCAGCTCTTTCTTACACATTAAATAATGGTGAGACACACAAAATACGTTTGACTGTTTCCTCCAAAGTACTACTTTTTTGCGACGGGAATTGCGTTTCATTTTCTTTATACGTGTGAGGGAGATGTATGAAAATGATTGTATGTTTCCTTGGGGGGTTTTGTTATAATTTAAATACGCATTATGAGGTGATTTTTCACAAAAACGGCGCCCTACAAATTATCCAATTATTATTATTATTAATAGCGGGAGTGTCTTCAAAATGCAATCGAAAAATGTCCGACGAAAAGAGAGTGCTTAAAGACAAGGGAGGAAGAATATTTCTTTTTTGGGAGGGTGGGGGGGGGGGGGGTGGTTGATAATTTTTTTCGTCATACCAGTATAGTGTTGCGGCCCGCGTAACTTTACAAATACATGTATGTGGCCCGAAGAGAAAAAAGGTTGAGTATCATTGCTTTAGAGGGAACAGACCTACGTACCTTCATTGTGTATCTCATCTTTTGAAAGAGCTGCAGGATTATTGTGATGATAAGGAACGTGTGTTTATGTTTTTTGCCGTCACGATATTGTTACCGTTAATCTTCACGGTAAATAAAATAGCGTCCAATCATTGACCGTGCTCGCATATATTGATAACTGACCATAGGTGACGGATATGGTCAACTTCACATTGACGTAAGTAGGGCTTCCAATCCCGGAATACCGAGATCTCGGTATTGCGGGATCCCGCGCCATTTTCCAATCCCGTGTGATGCGGGATTACGGGCGCGGGATCCGCGGGATTTGCAGGACTGAAAAAAAGCATGCATGCGACCTCTCGCTGACTGGCGGGCGCCCGGGCGGCTTACTGGCCGAAAGGGCATTTTCTGCTGCTGGCTATATTGCGTCTAAAATACGCAGTAGATTGGCAGACGACAGTTTGGAAATGTTGTGTTTCCTTCGGAAACATTTTCAGTTAAAAACTGACAAAATTAATAATTAAAGTAACATATATCCTATATAAATTTTCAGTTTAAAATGTGTTTTTTTAGTTCATTTTTTAATTTTCTTTGTGAATTTTTGGTAGAAGATTTGTTTTGTTTTTTATTCAGTATTTGTTACTGTTTTTGTGAAGAAAAAATGGTGTAATTTGATTGATCTCATACTAATAGTAATACGTAAATAAATGCGGGGTTATAGTCAAACAGAAACTAAGTGAACGGTCAAAGTCCAGTGTCAGTAATAAAATTTATAGGTAAAGCAACACGAGAAGGTTCACGACTTATCGTTTTAACACTTGGGTTCGGTCGTTTTAGCACTTGGGGTCGGACGTTTGAAAACTTAGGGTCGGTCATAACTTTGGCCATATGGCTCAAACCATCTGAAATTTTGGATTCTTGCTCAGAATCATGATTCTTTATACACGAATCAACCAAAAAACCTACAGAGAAACTAATTTTTTTTTTTAAATTTCGTTTTAACATTTGGGTTTCGTCATTTTAGCATTTGAGGTCGGACGTTTAAACACTTGGGGTCGGTCAAAACTTTGGCTTTATGGATTTGAATCGTCTGAAATTTTGGATTCTTACTAAGAATCATGGTCTGTACACGATTCAATCGTAAAATCTACAAAGAGAATTAATTTTAAAAAAATCATCGTTTTAACGCTTGGGTTCGGTCAATTTAGCACTTAGGGTCAGAGATTTGAACACTTGGGGTCGGCAAAAACTTTGGCTTTATGGCTCCGAATCGTCTGAAATTTTGCATTCTTACTAAGAATCGTGATCTGAACACGAATCAATCAAAAAAATCGGCAAAAAGAAGAATTTTTGCAAAAAATCATCGTTTTACGGGGGACTATGTAACAACAGTTGTGGTTGGTCATAACTTCAGCCTTATGGAAATAAATTTTGGATTCTTACTAAGAATCATGGTCTGTACACGAATCAATCATAAAATCTACAAAGAGAATTATTTAAAAAAAAATCATTGTTTTAACACTTGGGTTCTGTCGTTTAAGCCATTGGGGTCGGTCATAACTTTAGCCTTATGGCTTCGAATCGTCTGAAATTTTGGATTCTTACTAAGAATCATGGTCTGTACACGAATCAATCGTAAAATCTACAAAGAGAATTCATTTAAAAAAAATCGTAGTTTTAACGCTTGGGTTCGGTCGTTTTAACCCTTAGGATCGGACGTTTGAACACTTGGGGTCGGCCAAACTTTGGCTTTATGGGTCCAAATCGTCTGAAATTTTGGATTTTTACTAAGAATGATGGTCTGTCTGTACACGAATCAAGGAAAAATTCCGCAAAAAGAAGAATTAAAAAAATAAACATCGATTTACGGGCACTATGTAACAACAATTGTGGTTGGTCATAACTTTGGCTTATTGACTTCGAATCGTCTGAAATTTTGGATTCTTACTAAGAATCATGGTCTGTACACGAATCAATGATAAAATCTACAAATAGAATTATTTTTAAAAAAATAATCGTTTTAACACTTGGGTTCGGTAGATTTAGCACATAGGGTCAGACGTTTGAACACTTGGGGTCGGCCAAAACTTTGGCTTTATGGCTCCGAATCGTCTGAAATTTTGCATTATTACTAAGAATCGTGATCTGAACACGAATCAATAAAAAAATCAGCAAAAAGAAGAATTTTTGCAAAAAATCAACGTTTTACGGGGACTTTGTAACAACAATTGTGGTTGGTCATAACTTTGGCTTTATGGCTTCGAATTGTATGAAATTTTGGATTCTTACTGAGAATCATGGCCTGTACACAAATCAATTATTAAATCTAAAAAGAGAATTATTTTTTTAAAAAATCATTGTTTTAACACTTGGGTTCGGTCGTTTAAGCACTTGTGTTCGGACGTTTGAACACTTGGGGTCGGTCATAACTTTGGCTTTATGGCTTCGAATCGAATGAAATTTTGGATTCTTACTGAGAATCATGGTCTGTACACTAATCAATTATTAAATCTAAAAAGAGAATTATTTTTTTCAAAAATCATTGTTTTAACACTTTTAGTAAGAATCTATAAAGAGAATTTTTTTTTTAAATCATTGTTTTAACACTTGGGTTCGGTCATTTAGGCACTTGTGTTCGGACGTTTGAACAATTGGGATCGGTCATAACTTTGGCTTTATGGCTCCGAATCGTCTGAAATTTTGGATTCTTTCTAAGAATCATGGTCTGTACACAAATCAATCATAAAATCTACAAATTGAATTATTTATAAAAAAAATCGTCGTTTTAACACTTGGGTTCCGTCGTTTAAGCACTTGGGGTCGGTCATAACTTAAGCCTTATGGCTTCGAATCGTCTGAAATTTTGGATTCTTACTGAGAATCATGGTCTGTACACGAATCAATCATAAAATCTACAAATAGAATTATTTATAAAAAAATCGTCGTTTTAACACTTGGGTTCGGTCGTTTAAGCACTTGGGGTCGGTCATAACTTAAGCCTTATGGCTTCGAATCGTCTGAAATTTTGGATTCTTACTAAGAATCATGGTCTGTACACGAATCAATCGTAAAATCTACAAAGAGAATTAATTTTTAAAAAATCATAGTTTTAACGCTTGGGTTCGGTCGATTTAGCAAATAGGGTCAGACGTTTGAACACTTGGGGTCGGCCAAAACTTTTGCTTTATGGCTCCGAATCGTCTGAAATTTTGCATTATTACTAAGAATCGGAATCTGAACACGAATCAATCAAAAAATCAGCAAAAAGAAGAATTTTTGCAAAAAATCAACGTTTTACGCAAACTATGTAACAAAAATTGTGGTTGGTCATAACTTTGGCTTTATGGTTTCGAATCGTATGAAATTTTGGATTCTTACTGAGAATCATGGTCTGTACACTACTCAATTATTAAATCTAAAAAGAGAATTATTTTTTTTTAAATCACTATTTTAACACTTGGGTTCGGTCGTTAAAGCACTTGGGGTCGGTCATAACTTAAGCTTTATGGCTTCGAATCGTCTGAAATTTTGGATTCTTACTAAGAATCATGGTCTGTACACGAATCAAGCAAAAATCTGCTAAAAGATGAATTTTTGCAAAAAATCATCGTTTTACGGGCGCTACGTAACAACAATTGTGATTGGTCATAACTTTCGCCCTATAGCACCGAACCAACTGATATTTTGGATTCTTACTAAGAATCATGGTCTGTACACGAATCAATCATAAAATCTACAAATAGAATTATTTATAAAAAAATCGTCGTTTTAACACTTGGGTTCGGTCGTTTAAGCACTTGGGGTCGGTCATAACTTAAGCCTTATGGCTTCGAATCGTCTGAAATTTTGGATTCTTACTAAGAATCATGGTCTGTACACGAATCAAGCAAAAATCTGCTAAAAAAGAATTTTTGCAAAAAATCATCGTTTTAACGCTTGGGTTCGGTCGATTTAGCACAAAGGGTCAGACGTTTGAACACTTGAGGTCGGCCAAAACTTTGGCTATATGGCTCCGAATCGTCTGAAATTTTGCATTATTACTAAGAATCGTAATCTGAACACGAATCAATCAAAAAATCAGCAAAAAGAAGAATTTTTGCAAAAAATCAAAGTTTTACGCAAACTATGTAACAAAAATTGTGGTTGGTCATAACTTTGGCTTTATGGTATCGAATCGTATGAAATTTTGGATTCTTACTGAGAATCATGGTCTGTACACGAATCAAGCAAAAGTCTGCTAAAAAAGAATTGTCGCAAAAAATCATCGTTTTAACGCTTGGGTTCGGTCGATTTAGCACAAAGGGTCAGACGTTTGAACACTTGAGGTCGGCCAAAACTTTGGCTATATGGCTCCGAATCGTCTGAAATTTTGCATTATTACTAAGAATCGTAATCTGAACACGAATCAATCAAAAAATCAGCAAAAAGAAGAATTTTTGCAAAAAATCAACGTTTTACGCAAACTATGTAACAAAAATTGTGGTTGGTCATAATGGTTTGGCTTTATGGTTTCGAATCGTATGAAATTTTGGATTCTTACTGAGAATCATGGTCTGTACACGAATCAAGCAAAAATCTGCTAAAAGATGAATTTTTGCAAAAAATCATCGTTTTACGGGCGCTACGTAACAACAATTGTGATTGGTCATAACTTTCGCCCTATAGCACCGAACCAACTGATATTTTGGATTCTTACTAAGAATCATGGTCTGTACACGAATCAAGCAAAAATCTGCTAAAAAAGAATTTTTGCAAAAAATCATCGTTTTAACGCTTGGGTTCGGTCGATTTAGCACAAAGGGTCAGACGTTTGAACACTTGAGGTCGGCCAAAACTTTGGCTATATGGCTCCGAATCGTCTGAAATTTTGCATTATTACTAAGAATCGTAATCTGAACACGAATCAATCAAAAAATCAGCAGAAAGAAGAATTTTTGCAAAAAATCAACGTTTTACGCAAACTATGTAACAAAAATTGTGGTTGGTCATAACTTTGGCTTTATGGTTTCGAATCGTATGAAATTTTGGATTCTTACTGAGAATTATGGTCTGTACACTACTCAATTATTAAATCTAAAAAGAGAATTATTTTTTTAAAAATCACTATTTTAACACTTGGGTTCGGTCGTTAAAGCACTTGGGGTCGGTCATAACTTAAGCCTTATGGCTTCGAATCGTCTGAAATTTTGGATTCTTACTAAGAATCATGGTCTGTACACGAATCAAGCAAAAATCTGCTAAAAGATGAATTTTTGCAAAAAATCATCGTTTTACGGGCGCTACGTAACAACAATTGTGATTGGTCATAACTTTCGCCCTATAGGACCGAACCAACTGATATTTTGGATTCTTACTAAGAATCATGGTCTGTACACGAATCAAGCAAAAATCTGCTAAAAAAGAATTTTTGCAAAAAATCATCGTTTTAACGCTTGGGTTCGGTCGATTTAGCACAAAGGGTCAGACGTTTGAACACTTGAGGTCGGCCAAAACTTTGGCTACATGGCTCCGAATCGTCTGAAATTTTGCATTATTACTAAGAATCGTAATCTGAACACGAATCAATCAAAAAATCAGCAAAAAGAAGAATTTTTGCAAAAAATCAACGTTTTACGCAAACTATGTAACAAAAATTGTGGTTGGTCATAACTTTGGCTTTATGGTTTCGAATCGTATGAAATTTTGGATTCTTACTGAGAATCATGGTCTGTACACTAATCAATTATTAAATCTAAAAAGAGAATTATTTTTTTTTAAATCACTTTTTTAACACTTGGGTTCGGTCGTTAAAGCACTTGGGGTCGGTCATAACTTAAGCCTTATGGCTTCGAATCGTCTGAAATTTTGGATTCTTACTAAGAATCATGGTCGGTACACGAATCAAGCAAAAATCTGATAAAAGATGAATTTTTGCAAAAAATCATCGTTTTACGGGCGCTACGTAACAACAATTGTGATTGGTCATAACTTTCGCCCTATAGCACCGAACCAACTGATATTTTGGATTCTTACTAAGAATCATGGTCTGTACACGAATCAAGCAAAAATCTGCTAAAAGAAGAATTTTTGCAAAAAATCATCGTTTTACGGGCGCTACGTAACAACAATTGTGGTTGGTCATAACTATCGCCCTATAGCACCGAACCAACTGATATTTTGGATTCTTACTAAGAATCATGGTCTGTACACGAATCAATTGTAAAATCTACATAGAGAATTAATTTTATAAAAATCATCGTTTTAACGTTTGGGTTCGGTCGATTTAGCACATAGGGTCAGACGTTTGAACAGTTGGGGTCGGCCAAAACATTGGCTTTATAGCTCCGAATCGCCTGAAATTTTGCGTTATTACTAAGAATCGTGATCTGAACACGAATCAATCAAAAAATCAGCAAAAAGAAGAATTTTTGCAAAAAATCAACGTTTTACGGGGACTATGTAACAACAATTGTGGTTGGTCATAATTTTGGTTTTATGGCTTCGAATCGTATGATATTTTGGATTCTTACTGAGAATCATGGTCTGTACACTAATCAATTATTAAATCTAAAAAGAGAATTATTTTGTAAAAAAAATATTGTTTTAACACTTGGGTTCGGTCGTTTAAGCACTTGTGTTCGGACGTTTGAACACTTGGGGTCGGTCATAACTTTGGCTTTATGGCTCCGAATCGTCTGAAATTTTGGATTCTTTCAAAAAATTATGGTCTGTACACGAATCAAGCAAAAATCTGCTGAAAGAAGAATTTTTGCAAAAAATCATCGTTTTACGGGCGCTACGTAACAGCAATTGTGGTTGGTAATAACTATCGCCTTATAGCACCGAACCAACTGATATTTTGGATTCTAACTAAGAATCATGGTCTGTACACGAATCAATCGTAAATTTTACAAAGAGAATTAATTTAAAAAAAATCATCGTTTTATCGCTTGGGTTCGGTTGATTTAGCACATAGGGTCAGACGTTTGAACAGTTGGGGTCGGCCAAAACATTGGCTTTATAGCTCCGAATCGCCTGAAATTTTGCGTTATTACTAAGAATCGTGATCTGAACACGAATCAATCAAAAAATCAGCAAAAAGAAGAATTTTTGCAAAAAATCAACGTTTTACGGGGACTTTGTAACAACAATTGTGGTTGGTCATAATTTTGGTTTTATGGCTTCGAATCGTATGAAATTTTGGATTCTTACTGAGAATCATGGTCTGTACACTAATCAATTATTAAATCTAAAAAGCGAATTATTTTGTAAAAAAAATATTGTTTTAACACTTGGGTTCGGTCGTTTAAGCACTTGTGTTCGGACGTTTGAACACTTGGGGTCGGTCATAACTTTGGCTTTATGGCTCCGAATCGTCTGAAATTTTGGATTCTTTCAAAAAATTATGGTCTGTACACGAATCAAGCAAAAATCTGCTAAAAGAAGAATTTTTGCAAAAAATCATCGTTTTACGGGCGCTACGTAACAGCAATTGTGGTTGGTAATAACTATCGCCTTATAGCACCGAACCAACTGATATTTTGGATTCTAACTAAGAATCATGGTCTGTACACGAATCAATCGTAAATTTTACAAAGAGAATTAATTTTAAAAAAATCATCGTTTTATCGCTTGGGTTCGGTTGATTTAGCACATAGGGTCAGACGTTTGAACAGTTGGGGTCGGCCAAAACATTGGCTTAATGGCTCCGAATCGCCTGAAATTTTGCATTATTACTAAGAATCGTGATCTGAACACGAATCAATCAAAAAATCAGCAAAAAGAAGAATTTTTGCAAAAAATCAACGTTTTACGGGGACTTTGTAACAACAATTGTGGTTGGTCATAACTTTGGCTTTATGGCTTCGAATCGTATGAAATTTTGGATTCTTACTGAGAATCATGGTCTGTACACTAATCAATTATTAAATCTAAAAAGAGAAATATTTTTTAAAAGTTTTAACACTTGGGTTCGGTCGTTTAAGCACTTGTGTTCGGACGTTTAAACACTTGGGGTCGGTCATAACTTTGACTTTATGGCTTCGAATCGTCTGAAATTTTTTATTCTTACTAAGAATCATGGTCTGTACACGAATCTATCGTAAAATCTACAAAGAAATTTAATTTAAAAAAAATCGTAGTTTTAACGCTTGGGTTCGGTCGATTTAGCACATAGGGTCAGACGTTTGAACACTTGAGATCGGCCAAAACTTTGGCTTTATGGCTCCGAATCGTCTGAAATTTTGCATTATTACTAAGAATCGTTATCTGAACACGAACTAAAAAAAATAAGCAAAAAGAAGAATTTTTGCTAAAAATCAACGTTCTCCGAGACTTTGTAACAACAATTGTGGTTGATCATAACTTTGGCTTTATGGCTTCGAATCGTATGAAATTTTGGAATCTTACTGAGAATCATAGTCTGTACACTAATCAATTATTGAATCTAAAAAGAGAATTATTTTTTAAAAAAATCTTAGTTTTAACACTTGGGTTCGGTCGTTTAAGACGTTTGAACACTTGGGGTCGGTCATAACTTTGGCTTTATGGCTCCGAATCGTCAGAAATTTTGGATTCTTTCTAAGAATCATGGTCTGTACACGAATCAATCATAAAATCAACAAATAGAATTATTTATAAAAAAATCGTCGTTTTAACACTTGGGTTCGGTCGTTTAAGCACTTGGGGTCGGTCATAACTTAAGCCTTATGGCTTCGAATCGTCTGAAATTTTGGATTCTACTAAGAATATAATATAATATATAATATATAAAAGTCTGTACACGAATCAAGCAAAAATCTGCTTAAAGAAGAATTTTTGCAAAAAATCATCGTTTTACGGGCGTTACGTAACAACAATTGTGGTTGGTCATAACTATCGCCCTATAGCACCGAACCAACTGATATTTTGGATTCTTACTAAGAATCATGGTCTGTACACGAATCAATCGTAAAATCTACAAAGAGAATTAATTTTAAAAAAATCGTCGTTTTAACGCTTGGGTTCGGTCGATTTAGCACATAGGGTCAAACGTTTGAACACTTGGGGTCGGCCAAAACTTTGGCTTTATGGATCCGAATCGTCTGAAATTTTGCATTATTACTAAGAATCGTGATCTGAACACGAATCAATAAAAAAATCAGCAAAAAGAAGAATTTTTGCAAAAAATCAACGTTTGACGGGGACTTTGTCACAACAATTGTGGTTGGTCATAACTTTGTCTTTATGGCTTTGAATCGAATGAAATTTTGGATTCTTACTGAGAATCATGGTCTGTACACTAATCAATTATTAAATCTAAAAAGAGAATTATTTTTTAAGAAATCATTGTTCTAACACTTGGGTTCGGTCGTTTAAGCACTTGTGTTCGGACGTTTGAACACTTGGGGTCGGTCATAACTTTGGCTTTATTGCTCCGAATCGTCTGAAATTTTGGATTCTTTCTAAAAATCATGGTCTGTACACGAATCAATCATAAAATCTACAAATAGAAATATTTAAAAAAAAATCGTCGTTTTAACACTTGGGTTCGGTCGTGTAAGCACTTGGGGTCGGTCATAACTTAAGCCTTATGGCTTCGAATCGTCTGAAATTTTGGATTCTTACTAAGAATCATGGTCTGTACACGAATCAAGCAAAAATCTGCTAAAAGAAGAATTTTTGCAAAAAATCATCGTTTTACGGGCGCTACGTAACAGCAATTGTGGTTGGTCATAACTATCGCCCTATAGCACCGAACCAACTGATATTTTGGATTCTAACTAAGAATCATGGTCTGTACACGAATCAATCGTAAAATATACAAAGAAAATTAATTTTAAAAAAATCATCGTTTTATCGCTTGGGTTCGGTCAATTTAGCACATAGGGTCAGACGTTTGAACACTTGGGGTCGGCCAAAACTTTGGCTTAATGGCTCCGAATCGTCTGAAATTTTGCATTATTAATAAGAATCGTGATCTGAACACGAATCAAAAAAAAATATGCAAAAAGAAGAATTTTTGCTAAAAATCAACGATTTACGGGGACTTTGTAACAACAATTGTGGTTGATCATAACTTTGGCTTTATGGCTTCGAATCGTATGAAATTTTGAATTCTTACTGAGAATCATGGTCTGTACACTAATCAATTATTGAATCTAAAAAGAGAATTTTTTTTTTTAAAAATCATTGTTTTAACACTTGGGTTCGGTCGTTTAATCACTTATGTACGGACGTTTGAACACTTGGGGTCGGTCATAACTTTGGCTTTATGGCTCCGAATCGTGTGAAATTTTGGATTCTTTCTAAGAATCATGGTCTGTACACGAATCAATCATAAAATCTACAAATAGAATTACTTTTAAAAAAATCGTCGTTTTAATACGTGGGTTCCGTCGTTTAAGCACTTGGGGTCGGTCATAACTTAAGCCTTATGCCATCGAATAGTCAGAAATTTTGGATTCTTCCTAAGAATCATGGTCTGTACACGAATCAATCATAAAATCTACAAAGAGAAATATTTATAAAAAAATCATCTTTTAAACATTTGGTTCGGTCGTTTAAGCACTTGGGGTCGGTCATAACTTAAGCCTTATGGCTTCGAATCGTCTGAAATTTTGGATTCTTACTAAGAATCATGGTCTGTACATGATTCAATCGTAAAATCTACAAAGAGAATTGGCTTCGAATCGTCTGAAATTTTGGAATCTTACTAAGACTCATGGTCTGTACACGAATCAAACAAAAATCTGCTAAAAAAGAATTTTTGCAAAAAATCATCGTTTTAACGCTTGGGTTCGGTCGATTTAGCACAAAGGGTCAGACGTTTGAACACTTGAGGTCGGCCAAAACTTTGGCTACATGGCTCCGAATCGTCTGAAATTTTGCATTATTACTAAGAATCGTAATCTGAACACGAATCAATCAAAAAATCAGCAAAAAGAAGAATTTTTGCAAAAAATCAACGTTTTACGCAAACTATGTAACAAAAATTGTGGTTGGTCATAACTTTGGCTTTATGGTTTCGAATCGTATGAAATTTTGGATTCTTACTGAGAATCATGGTCTGTACACTAATCAATTATTAAATCTAAAAAGAGAATTATTTTTTTTAAAATCACTTTTTTAACACTTGGGTTCGGTCGTTAAAGCACTTGGGGTCGGTCATAACTTAAGCCTTATGGCTTCGAATCGTCTGAAATTTTGGATTCTTACTAAGAATCATGGTCTGTACACGAATCAAGCAAAAATCTGATAAAAGATGAATTTTTGCAAAAAATCATCGTTTTACGGGCGCTACGTAACAACAATTGTGATTGGTCATAACTTTCGCCCTATAGCACCGAACCAACTGATATTTTGGATTCTTACTAAGAATCATGGTCTGTACACGAATCAAACGAAAAATCTACAAAGAGAATTAATTTAAAAAAAAACCGTCGTTTTAACGCTTGGGTTCGGTCGATTTAGCACATAGGGTCTGACGTTTGAACCATTGAGGTCGGCCAAAACTTTGGCTATATGGCTCCGATCGTCTGAAATTTTGCATTATTACTAAGAATCATGGTCTGTACACGAATCAATCATAAAATCCACAAAAAGAATTATTTATAAAAAAATCGTCGTTTTAACACTTGGGTTCGGTCGTTTAAGCACTTGGGGTAGGTCATAACTTAAGCCTTATGGCTTCGAATCGTCTGAAATTTTGGATTCTTACTAAGAATCATGGTCTGTACACGAATCAAGCAAAAATCTGCTAAAAGATGAATTTTTGCAAAAAAATCATCGTTTTAACGGCGCTACGTAACAACAATTGTGATTGGTCATAACTTTCGCCCTATAGCACCGAACCAACTGATATTTGGATTCTTACTAAGAATCATGGTCTGTACACGAATCAAGACAAAAATCTGCTAAAAGAAGAATTTTTGCAAAAAAATCATCGTTTTTACGGGCGCTACGTAACAACAATTGTGGTTGGTCATAACTATCGCCCTAAAGCACCGAACCAACTGATATTTTGGATTCTTACTAAGAATCATGGTCTGTACACGAATCAATTGTAAAATCTACATAGAGAATTAATTTTATAAAAATCATCGTTTTAACGTTTGGGTTCGGTCGATTTAGCACATAGGGTCAGATGTTTGAACAGTTGGGGTCGGCCAAAACATTGGCTTTATAGCTCCGAATCGCCTGAAATTTTGCGTTATTACTAAGAATCGTGATCTGAACACGAATCAAAAAAAAATATGCAAAAAGAAGAATTTTTGCTAAAAATCAACGATTTACGGGGACTTTGTAACAACAATTGTGGTTGATCATAACTTTGGCTTTATGGCTTCGAATCGTATGAAATTTTGGATTCTTACTGAGAATCATGGTCTGTACACTAATCAATTATTAAATCTAAAAAGAGAATTATTTTTTAAAAGTTTTAACACTTGGGTTTGGTCGTTTAAGCACTTGTTTTCGGACGTTTAAACACTTGGGGTCGGTCATAACTTTGGCTTTATGGCTTCGAATCGTGTGAAATTTTGGAATCTTACTGAGAATCATGGTCTGTACACTAATCAATTATTGAATCTAAAAAGAGAATTTTTTTTTTTTTTAAATCATTGTTTTAACACTTGGATTCGGTCGTTTAATCACTTATGTACGGACGTTTGAACACTTGGGGTCGGTCATAACTTTGGCTTTATGGCTCCGAATCGTCTGAATCTTTGGGATTCTTTCTAAGAATCATGGTCTGTACACGAATCAATCATAAAATCTACAAATAGAATTACTTTAAAAAATCGTCGTTTTAATACGTGGGGTTCCCGTCGTTTAAGCACTTGGGGTCGGTCATAACTTAAGCCTTATGCCATCGAATAGTCAGAAATTTTGGATTCTTCCTAAGAATCATGGTCTGTACACGAATCAATCATAAAATCTAAAAAGAGAAATATTTTTTAAAAAATCATCTTTTAAACACTTGGGTTCGGTCGTTTAAGCACTTGGGTCAATGGGTCTTGGGTAATCGTCTGAAATTTTGGATTCTTACTAAGAATCATGGTCTGTACACGAATCAATCGTAAAATCTACAAAGAGAATTGGCTTCGAATCGTCTGAAATTTTTGGAATCTTACTAAGACTCATGGTCTGTACACGAATCAAACAAAAATCTGCTAAAAAAGAATTTTTGCAAAAAATCATCGTTTTAACGCTTGGGTTCGGTCGATTTAGCACAAATGGGTCAGACGTTTGAACACTTGAGGTCGGCCAAAACTTTGGCTACATGGCTCCGAATCGTCTGAAATTTTGCATTATTACTAAGAATCGTAATCTGAACACGAATCAATCAAAAAATCAGCAAAGAAGAAGAATTTTTGCAAAAAATCAACGTTTTACGCAAACTATGTAACAAAAATTGTGGTTGGTCATAACTTTGGCTTTATGGTTTTCGAATCGTATGAAATTTTGGAATTCTTACTGAGATCATGGTCCTGTACACTAATCAATTATTAAATCTAAAAAGAGAAATTATTTTTTTTTAAAATCACTTTTTTAACACTTGGGTTCGGTCGTTAAAGCACTTGGGGTCGGTCATAACTTAAGCCTTATGGCTTTCGAATCGTCTGAAATTTTGGATTCTTACTAAGAATCATGGGTCTGTACACGAATCAAGCAAAAATCTGATAAAAGATAAATTTTTGCAAAAAATCATCGTTTTACGGGCGCTACGTAACAACAATTGTGATTGGTCATAACTTTCGCCCTATAGCACCGAACCAACTGATATTTTGGATTCTTACTAAGAATCATGGTCTGTACACGAATCAAACGTAAAATCTACAAAGAGAATTAATTTAAAAAAAACCGTCGTTTTAACGCTTGGGTTCGGTCGATTTAGCACATAGGGTCAGACGTTTGAACACTTGAGGTCGCCCAAAACTTTAGCTATATGGCTCCGAATCGTCTGAAATTTTGCATTATTACTAAGAATCATGGTCTGTACACGAATCAATCATAAAATCCACAAAAAGAATTATTTATAAAAAAATCGTCGTTTAAACACTTGGGTTCGGTCGTTTAAGCACTTGGGGTAGGTCATAACTTAAGCCTTATGGCTTCGAATCGTCTGAAATTTTGGATTCTTACTAAGAATCATGGTCTGTACACGAATCAAGCAAAAATCTGCTAAAAGATGAATTTTTGCAAAAAATCATCGTTTTACGGGCGCTACGTAACAACAATTGTGATTGGTCATAACTTTCGCCCTATAGCACCGAACCAACTGATATTTTGGATTCTTACTAAGAATCATGGTCTGTACACGAATCAAGCAAAAATCTGCTAAAAGAAGAATTTTTGCAAAAAATCATCGTTTTACGGGCGCTACGTAACAACAATTGTGGTTGGTCATAACTATCGCCCTAAAGCACCGAACCAACTGATATTTTGGATTCTTACTAAGAATCATGGTCTGTACACGAATCAATTGTAAAATCTACATAGAGAATTAATTTTATAAAAATCATCGTTTTAACGTTTGGGTTCGGTCGATTTAGCACATAGGGTCAGACGTTTGAACAGTTGGGGTCGGCCAAAACATTGGCTTTATAGCTCCGAACCGTCTGAAATTTTGCGTTATTACTAAGAATCGTGATCTGAACACGAATCAATCAAAAAATCAGCAAAATGAAGAATTTTTGCAAAAAATCAACGTTTTACGGGGACTATGTAACAACAATTGTGGTTGGTCATAATTTTGGTTTTATGGCTTCGAATCGTATGAAATTTTGGATTCTTACTGAGAATCATGGTCTGTACACTAATCAATTATTTAATCTAAAAAGAGATTTTTTTTTTTTAAAAATCATTGTTTTAACACTTGGATTCGGTCGTTTAATCACTTATGTACGGACGTTTGAACACTTGGGGTCGGTCATAACTTTGGCTTTATGGCTCCGAATCGTGTGAAATTTTGGATTCTTTCTAAGAATCATGGTCTGTACACGAATCAATCATAAAATCTACAAATAGAATTACTTTTAAAAAAATCGTCGTTTTAATACGTGGGTTCCGTCGTTTAAGCACTTGGGGTCGGTCATAACTTAAGCCTTATGCCATCGAATAGTCAGAAATTTTGGATTCTTCCTAAGAATCATGGTCTGTACACGAATCAATCATAAAATCTACAAAGAGAAATATTTATAAAAAAATCATCTTTTAAACACTTGGGTTCGGTCGTTTAAGCACTTGGGGTCGGTCATAACTTAAGCCTTATGGCTTCGAATCGTCTGAAATTTTGGATTCTTACTAAGAATCATGGTCTGTACATGATTCAATCGTAAAATCTACAAAGAGAATTGGCTTCGAATCGTCTGAAATTTTGGAATCTTACTAAGACTCATGGTGTGTACACGAATCAAACAAAAATCTGCTAAAAGAAGAATTTTTGCAAAAAATCATCGTTATAACGCTTGGGTTCGGTCGATTTAGCACATAGGGTCAGACGTTTGAACACTTGAGGTCGGCCAAAACTTTGGCTTTATGAATGAAATTTTTGATTCTTACTGAGAATCATGGTCTGTACACTAATCAACTATTAAATCTAAAAAGAGAATTATTTTTTTAAAAAATCATTGTTTTAACACTTGGGTTCGGTCGTTAAAGCACTTGGGGTCGGTCATAACTTAAGCCTTATGGCTTCGATTCGTTTAAAATTTTGGATTCTTACTAATCATGGTCTGTACACAAATCAAGCAAAAATCTGCTAAAAGATGAATTTTTGCAAAAAATCATTGTTTTACGGGGGCTACGTAACAACAATTGTGATTGGTCATAACTTTCGCCCTATAGCACCGAACCAACTGATATTTTGGATTCTTACTAAGAATCATGGTCTGTACACGAATCAACCATAAATTCTACATATAGAATTAGTTAAAAAAAAATCGTCGTTTTAAAACTTGGGTTTGGTCGTTTAAGCACTTGGGGTCGGTCATAACTTGAGCCTTATGGCTTCGAATCGTCTGAAATACGATTGTATTTACACTGGTACTGGTCTGTACACGAATCAATCGTGAAATCTACAAAGAGAATTAATTTTAAAAAATCATCGTTTTAACGCTTGGTTTCGGTCGATTTAGCACAAAGGGTCAGACGTTTGAACACTTGAGGTCGGCCAAAACTTTGGCTTTATGAATGAAATTTTTGATTCTTACTGAGAATCATGGTCTGTACACTAATCAATTATTAAATCTAAAAAGAGAACTATTTTTTAAAAAAATCATTGTTGTAACACTTGGGTTCGGTTGTTAAAGCATTTGGGGTCGGTCATAACTTAAGCCTTATGGCTTCAATTCGTTTAAAATTTTGGATTCTTACTAATCATGGTCTGTACACAAATCAAGCAAAAATCTGCTAAAAGATGAATTTTTGCAAAAAATCATCGTTTTACGGGCGCTACGTAACAACAATTGTGATTGGTCATATCTTTCGCCCTATAGCACCGAACCAACTGATATTTTGGATTCTTACTAAGAATCATGGTCTGTACACGAATCACCCATAAATTCTACATATACATTTATTTTTAAAAAAATCGTCGTTTTAAAACTTGGGTTTGGTCGTTTTAGCACTTGGTGTCGGTCATAACTTAAGCCTTATGGCTTCGAATCGTCTGACATTTTGGATTCTTACTAAGAATCATGGTCTGTACACGAATCAATCGTAAAATCTACAAAGAGAAATAATTTTTAAAAAATCATCGTTTTAACGCTTGGGTTCGGTCGATTTAGCACATAGGGTCAGACGTTTGAACACTTGAGGTCGGCCAAAACTTTGGCTTTATGGCTCCGAATCGTCTGAAATTTTGCATTATTACTAAGAATCGTGATCTGAACACGAATTATTCAAAAAATCAGCAAAAAGAAGAATTTTTGCAAAAAATCAACGTTTTACGGGGAATATGTAACAACTATTGTGGTTGGTCATAACTTTGGCTTTATGGCTTTGAATCGTATGAAATTTTGGATTCTTACTCAGAATCATGGTCTGTACACTAATCAATTATTAAATCTAAAAAGAGAATTATTCTTTTAAAAAATCACTGTTTTAACATTTGGGTTCGGTCGTTAATGCACTTGTGTTCGGACGTTTGAACAATTGGGGTCGGTGATATCTTTAGCTTTATGGCTCCGAATAGTCTGATATTTTGGATTCTTTCTAAGAATCATGGTCTGTACACGAATCAATCATAAAATCTACAAATAGAATTATTTATAAAAAAATCGTCGTTTTAACACTTGGGTTCGGTAGTTTAAGCACTTGGGGTCGGTCATAACATAAGCTTTATGGCTTCGAATGGTCTGAAATTTTGGATTCGTACTGCTTTATGGCTTCGAATGGTCTGAAATTTTGGATTCGTACTAAGAATCATGGTCTGTAAACGAATTAAGCAAAAATCTGTTAAATAAGAAATTTTGGAAAAAATCATCGTTTTACGGGCGCTACGTAACAACAATTGTTGTTGGACATAACTTTCGCCCTATAGCACCGAACCAACTGATATTTTGGATTATTTCTAAGAATCATGGTCTATACACGAATCAATCGTAAAATCTACAAAGAGAATTAATTTTAGAAAAATCAACGTTTTAACGCTTGGGTTCGGTCGATTTAGCACATAGGGTCAGACGTTTGAACACTTGAGGTCGGCCAAAACTTTGGCTTTATGGCTCCGAATCGTCTGAAATTTTGCATTATTACTAAGAATCGTGATCTGAACACGAATCAATCAAAAAATCAGCAAAAAGAAGAATTTTTGCAAAAAATCAACGTTTT